>OZ037937.1:47367135-48702968 GCA_964035585.1 Polytrichum formosum
TGGGATAATCAACGTAGTAATTGTTGGGATGCATGCTACTTTAGAGGCTTAATGTTGGGTGAATCATAGATACACTCATATGCTATAATTCTCTCTCACGACATGCAACGGGATATTGGTTCATGACAATTGTATGGGGTGCAATAAACATTGCCCCTCCTAAGTTTATTGTTCATTCAATCCAATTGTGTCCCATTACATAAAATTGGCGTGTTTGACCCTAGTTTAGGTGTCATACTGGCTTTCAATAAGATATGTTGGCTATACAATAGTTCTCTACGTTTTCACACTCCCCCCCCGCCCGCCGGTGAGATATTAATTTACATAGATGTTTACTAATCCAACCATAAGCAAGCAAGCAAGTTTGGGTACTTAGAGTAATTTTGATTTGTGTGGTCATTGTTTTTTTTAAATTAAGCACATATATTTGAGTGGTATATGGAAAGACGTATTGCGAAGAGCAAACACCAGAAAGACATGTGTTATGTATTGAGGTTGGACTATGTGCCGAAAATTGAACCAGTCTAGGTTCAATAGTTCACACGATGAAGGGGCATATGTCATAATTAAATAGAAAATAAATCTTCACTTTGAACACTTATAACCTTCACATCTTAATTATGATTATGAAACTTGGAATGACAAACTTCCTAATACACGTCAATGATTCCATGTAAGACAATTTCAAGTATGATCCAACAACCAAAATGATTGAAGTGCAATAAAACTAGAGATTGGATTGCATAAGCAAATACACATACATGAAGGCATATGACACAATTCTTGGAGTGAGATGGTCACCCTTGCCCCTCGCCTTGCTCTTTATTGCACATTTTTCTCCTTGGTTCACACAATGCATATTGGATATTTGAACTCCTACTCCTTACAAACCATACAAGTTTATTCAAATCTTATTCATTCTTATACCTCTACCAATCACCATTCTATGAGTTTGAGCAACCAAATGTTCTAGCTTCAACACTTCCACTTTGCGAGTAGTTAAAGCATTCCAATTTCAATGTCATTAATAATAATTGTTGTCTCTCTTTTGCAAATGTCGTGTTTTTAAATGACACATGCAGCTTTCTACAATTTCAAAGAATCACCAATATATGTCACATTGGCCCTTTCTTCACTATGTTGGGGCAATATGTGGTTCTTCCACCATTCTCCAAGCACATGGTGCTCCTTTGAGGGATATCTTCGCTCTTCTAAAGGTTGCCCTTCTCCATGACTACCTAGCAGTGGTTGCATTCCCTCATTAAACTTGTCTTGGAACAGAAGTGTTGAAGAACACCCTTTGCTTGCTAATCCTTCTCTTACTTCTTGAATGACAATGTGATTATCTCCCACTTGCTCCCCACACTCCTCACACTCCTCGCTGTCTCCACCAAGATCAATCAAAGGTGATTTGGAATATTTGTCCACCCAAGCACTATAGGGCTTCATTTCTCCCACTTAAACACATTATCAAATCATTCACAATATTTGTCATATTATCCTCCACAAACACAACATCCCTACTTCTGATAATGTTGTTGGTTTTTAAATACATTAGCATATATGCTTTGGTACCTTCACAATAACCAATGAAGAAACACTTGGTGCATTTTACATCAAGATTAACCCCTATTTTCATCAGATGCCATCACATCTATAATATCTCTAAACACACGCATGTGTGCAATGCAAGACCTCCTCCTTCTTCACATTTCTTCAGATATAATGGACGGCAAGGCTCTTGTTGGACATTGATTATATGTGTAAACTGCGTTCACCACCACTTCCGCCCAAAATGGTTCGTTGAGTTTTTTTAGCATGAACCATGTTTCTTGCCATCTCCACGATGGAAGGATTTCAGACCTTGTACAGCCCCTAGCCCACGGACTTTTTGGGCTAGCGGCTAACCCAATAGCTAAGAGCTATGGCTGAAAACGGTACTTGAAAAAAATGGGCTAGCCCAGCTATGGCTAGATCGCGGTTTGAAAAATATGGGCTAGCCTAGCTATGGCTAGATCGCGGTTTGAAAAATATGGGCTAGCCTAGCTATGGCCAGATCGCGGTTTGAAAAATATGGGCTAGCCCAGCTATGGCTAGATCGAGGCCTCAAAAATTATGGGCTAGTCCAGCTATGGCTAGATCAAGCCCTCAAAAATATGGGCTAGCCCAGCTAGTTATTAGCTAGCTAAAGATAAGTCATGTAACTCAATTGGCTCAAGCTAAGGCCCAACCATGTCACCCCTAACACTACCATCTTCTCCCCACCTTTCAAACCTCTCCTAGTTATTGCTAAACTAATCTCCTAGTTTTGGTTACACTCCCCCCACCACCCAAGTGGTTCTCTTTGCCATGGAGTTTTTCTTTCATGAACATGGCCTCCCGAAACTACATTCATTGTACAGCCGCTAGCCCACGGACTTTTTGGGCTAGCGGCTAACCCAATAGCTAAGAGTTATGGCTGAAAACAGTACTTGAAAAAAATGGGCTAGCCCAGCTATGGCTAGATCGCGGTTTGAAAAATATGGGCTAGCTTAGCTATGGCTAGATCGCGGTTTGAAAAATATGGGCTAGCCTAGCTATGGCTAGATCGCGGTTTGAAAAATATGGGCTAGCCTAGCTATGGCTAGATCGCGGTTTGAAAAATATGGGCTAGCCTAGCTATGGCTAGATCGCGGTTTGAAAAATATGGGCTAGCCCAGCTATGGCTAGATCGAGGCCTCAAAAATATGGGCTAGCCTAGCTATGGCTAGATCGAGGCCTCAAAAATATGGGCTAGCCCAGCTAGCTAATGGGCTATAAAAGGTCTGAAGGATTTGCACCCTCCACCATTCCATTTCGTCAAGGCCTATACGGATTGGATGTTTGCTTCACAATACCATGTTTATTAAAGAAATAATGAAATTTCTCTGAAATGAACTTATCACCATTATCCGACCAAACTCCTTGATTGTGTGCTTCGATTGCGTCTTTACAAAGGCTTTGAATTTCTTGAAATTCTCCCAACACTCTCCTTTGGACTTCAATATGTACAACCATATTTTCCTCAAAAAATCATCAATGGAGGTTATAAAATACTTTGCACTGCCTATGGATATTGTTCTCATGGGCCATAAATGTCCGAATGCATAATCTATAAAAGATTAGTTGTTTTGTCTGCATCATTGTTGGAAAATGTTGTTTTATATTGGTTACCCTCAATATGTGTATCACAAACCAATGAAGATGTGGGATAAAAATTTCCTCGGGGGGGACACTTAGGAAAATTAGTAAACATGGTGCGTTAAAATATAGGGTGTGTTTTATTCATGAGCAATAAAATTTAGAAAATTATTGGTTATAACTATGGACTATTTAAATTGAAAATCCATATTATAAATAATATTGGGGTATACTAAGTATTGAAATTTATCAAGATTTTAGATATAATATAGCATAGGGATTTTGATAGAATGATAGTTTGTTTCTGAAGTTCGTCCTTCCCCTTGTGTGCAACAGACTAAAGTGTTGATTTTGGAAAACAACAATGTTGTTTAGACTCTGTTTTCTCAGCAATAGATTGCAGCCAACTCCGTTCACCCTAAACCTTGGACCCTAAACTTCTAAATTTGTTGGTATGCTTGTGACTGCAGTGCACAAACTTGTGTTTCTAAACACAAACATTGTTGTAGTTCATGCTAGTAATTCAAGTTCATAGTTTATTGATTCTCATGGTGGTGATGAT
Source organism: Polytrichum formosum (assembly GCA_964035585.1). NCBI lineage: Eukaryota > Viridiplantae > Streptophyta > Polytrichopsida > Polytrichales > Polytrichaceae > Polytrichum > Polytrichum formosum. The sequence goes on from OZ037937.1 coordinate 47,370,857, forward strand.
TGTTTGCATTGTTATTGATTTGTGGTGATGCTTGTTCATGCTAGTTCTCATTGCATGTCAAATGAATTTTGTAATGAACATAGGCAATCCTTAAACACAAATTAGGGTGAGCTAATTTTTTATAATGAACATAGGGTTGAAAAAAAAAATCTTATGTGAGTTATAACTATAGTAAGGCATCATAATAATACACCATATTAGGGAATTATATATTTAAACGGTGTGTTCAAATCTAACATCTAGACATAATACCCCTACATTAAATACCCCTTTAACGCACGTGTTCACACAAAGTATAGTGAAGTGTCCCCTCCGAGAAAATTTCTTACCAAGATTCACGTCACTCACCAAACTTTGAAGTGCATGAACACCTTCGACATTTAAATGTCCAAGCCCACGATGTCAAAGATCAAGTGCACCCTCCTTCTATGATTGTACAAAATTGGCCGCATCCGCTCCATGTACTTTGATGAAGTTCATTTGGTATAAATAGCCTTCATATAACACTATTGCAACAACTTCGTCATCGGTACGTCTCACAATGCATTCATTTAAGTTGAATCGCACTTTCAATTTGTTTGACAAAACCTTGCTTACCGAGAGCAAATTTGCTTGCAATTTGGACACATGAAGAACATATTTGATGCGAATCCTTTTAATTTTGCCTTTCACTAGCACCTCATAAAGAATGGATCCCATTCCAATAGCTTGCACAATGTTATCATCATCCAAATAACCATTGCGTGGAGCAATTACATTGTATGTGTCAAATGCCAGCCCATGAGAAGTCATGTGCTTTGTTGCTCCCAAATCCGTGATCCACTCATACAAATGCGTTCCGAGTTGTGTCGCAAATGAATAGTCATCATCTTCTTTAGTTTTGATCTTCTTTTTTTTTTCTTTTTTTTGTCTTGTAGCAAAAGCACGCAATGTGGTCCGGGTTGCTACAATATTAAGACGTCTTGATGTCTTTGCATGAATATGAATTGTCCATTTTGCCTTGATGCAACATCATTACAACATCATCACAACATCATTACCTTGAGGTTCCTTTTCATTCATGTTCGACATCTCGTGTATCAAACATGCCGTCACGTACTCCATAATCAGCTCCTTCATTGGCATAGTCTTCAAGATGGTGATCAAGTTGGCAAATTCTTGAGCAAATTTATAACAATATCTTTGTTTTTCATGAATATCTCTAAGCAAGCGAGTTGATTCGCAAGTGCGTTGACCTTGTTGATGTGGTCCAATAACTCATCACCTTATTGCATTTTGCACATGAAAACTTGCGGTGAATGAAGAGAATGTTAGACAAGTTCGTCATTTTGTAAATGTTTCAAATGGTTTTCCATGCTTCCGTTGGTCATTTACAGCTCTTAATATGTGCAAGTTGATTGTCCGCCAAGTTGAGCATAATGATGGGAATTGCCTTCTTAACATGCCCTTCATGTTATTTCTTCACTTTGAGATCAACGTTGGAAGGATTAGCTTCTTTGGATTTGTCCACAATATCCCAAAGATCCATGGAGGCCAACCATCTTCAATTTGAATTTTCAAAGGTTGAAGTTCTTTCCATATAACTTATCATTGATTTAACAATGTCGCCCTCAAGTGATGCCAACTTACAGCCAAAGATTGGGAATATACATTTTAATCACTCAAACCAACTATTTCTAATGAACGTATTGACTCAATAACTTCACAAAAACTCAATAAAATTCATATCAGACCCTCTTGCTTTCAAATGGGCCTTTGGACCTTCAATTCACTCAAGTCATATCTTCTTGAAATTAAATGAGCATTTTTTCTTTCAAATATACCTTTGTATTCTCATTACACTCAAGTCATATTGTCTTGACCTCAAATAAGTCCTCTTCATTTCAAATATGTCTTTGCACCTTTAAATCACTCAAGTCAAACCCTCATCAATTCAAATGTGCATTTGCATCTTCAAACCACTCAAATCAAGCCCTCTTCAACTCAAATATGCCTTTTCAACCTCAAACCACTCAAATCAAGCCTTTTCAGTTCAAATGTGTTTTTGCACCCTCAAATGATTGAAATCACTCAAATCAAACCCTCTTCAATCTAAAATTGTCTTTCCAACCTCAAATCATTCAAATCAAGCCTTTCTCAACTCAAATGTGTTTTGCATTCACAAATCATGTTCTCTTAAACTCAAATGACCTTAATGCCCTCCAATGTGCACAATTGCACTCAACAACCTCAAATCATGTCTTTTTCCAACTCAAATGACCTTCAATACATTTAAATATGTACGAATACACTAAAACCAACTCAAATCAACACTTAATTGTATCAAATATGCATTCAAACATTAAAAACATCCAAATTAACACTTACAACCTCCAAATGTGCATTTGTACACCTACAATGATCCAAATCTTCACATCTCCAAACCTCAAACACCAACCGATGCTCCAATCGTGCATCGATGCACCTCCAACACAAAACACTCCAAAAACACCTCCGAGCACTGAAACCTCTCAATATCCACTTCCTAACCAACTAGCAATCAAATCTCTAACTCTAGAACTAGTGCATAGTCTATTGAAGAACATTAAAACTAAAGATCAAATTGCACAAGCAATTATACATGTACAAAGGTATGCTTGGAGTGAGATGGTCACCCTTGCCCTTTGCTTTGTTTTTTATTGCAGTTTTTATACTTGGTTTATACAATGCATGCATATGGGATATTTCAGCTCCCACTTACCACAAACCATATGGGTTTATTCAAACCTTATTCATTCTTATACCTCTAATAATCACATCCTATGACTACGAGCAACCAAATGCTCTACCTTCAACAAAAATTATATTTAGAGTTGGAAGTGCCCACATTAGGGTCATGTACCTTATCTCATTGAAGTAGTCTTTCAAAATGGACTCGAAAGCATATATTTATGATATTGAATTTGGTCATACCTCACCTTTTGCATGGAATAAAGTGCTTCTTGAATAACTTAGTATGACTTTGTTTTAAGAACTCATAATCGTGAGAATGTGAGACCTCAAGTGACATGCCACATGCGCTTGTAATGACTTACATATATTTCATTAAAGTGTAAAGCTGGCAAATCAATGGCTAAATTCATTTTGGAGTTTTCACTCACTTGTTTATAACATTGTACCCTATGCGGTGGATTTGCTCTGAATGCACATAGATCATGTTGTGCCTCTACTATTTAAGAAACATGTACAGTGACTCACAAAAGTATTTGGCCGCTGCCTGTGATCGTGAAAATTGGACAAAAGCTCTTAGACTAGTAAGAAATAATAAGCAAGATTTGTCACATATACCATACAAGTTGTCAAGAACATGTTATAAAAAATTTGTGAAAAAAAGATCGAAATGGTAAAAAGAAATTGAAAGAAGTATGCAAAAAGCATGGCCAATAACTTATGTTGATTAAGTAGGAAATCATGATAACACAAAGAAAATTCAAATTAAAAAGCTAGTAAGTAGCAAATGCTACATATGTACAACAACTACATGTCTACCAATGTGTGTATCCACCAAGGATTACACGTCACGTCGCGTCACATCCTGTGACAGCGACGTGACGGCAGACCTGAAAATGTCACGTCCGCGGGGGGGTAAATCCGGCAGTTACCCCAGGGGTAAACTGACGCGGTCAACCCCCTGGTCAACCCCTTGGTCGACTGCTAAGTCGACTGCAAAAAAAAAAATTAATTCCAAAAAAAATTCTGGACCGTCAGATCTTCTTGGCAAGAAGATCTGACGGTCCAGAATTTTTTTTGGAATTTTTTAATTTAATGTTTTTTTGCAGTCGACTGCTAGGTCGACTGCTGTTTGCAGTCGTTTGCTAAGTCGACTGCTAATAGCAGTCGACCAAGACCAATCGACTGCTATTAGCAGTCGACTAGCTGGTCGACTGCTAAAAGCAGTCGACCAAGACCAATCGACTGCTATTAGCAGTCGACTAGCTGGTCGACTGCTAAAAGCAGTCGACTTCAAGGAAATCCTAAAAAAAAAAATCAAAAAATTCTAAAAAAAATCATGGACCGTTAGATCTTCAATCCAAGAAGATCTAACGGTTCAGATTTTTTAATAGATTTTTTTAATTTTTGTTTTCTGAAGTCGACTGCTCATAGCAGTCGACTAGAGCAGTCGTCCAAAAAAGTAAAAAAAAAGTTACAAAAAATTGGTACAGTAACTTTTTTTTACCACGTCAGTGCGCGTCACGCCCCGACGTGACGTGACGTGACGGCGTCACGTCATTTGTGACGCGACGTGACGCAAAAAGGCCGCGTCACGTCCATTTGCACATCCCTGGTATCCACCCTTAGATGCAAGAAGATCAACCACCATTGTTGGCATTGTGCGGATTAGCTTTTGCACAAATTCTACTTCAATGTTTTGCCAAACAACCTGGATTTTCTCCCACAAGTCATCTCTACTTTTGGGTGAATCACCAAACAATCGTAAGCGTCTATTTACTTCATTCCACAAGGGTTCGATAGGATTTAGGTCGGGAGATTGTGGTGGCCACTCCATCACAGAGAAATCATGTTGACCTAGCCATCGTTGTAGAAGACTAGATGTATGCTTCGGGTCGTTATCATGCTGAAAAATCACTTCTGCCTCATCAAGACCTTGTTTCTCAATAGTACCCAACAATTGCGAATGTAAAATGTCAAGATAAACTTGCGAATTCATAATGCCATCAATGCGGTGAAGGTTTCCTACACCTGCCCAACTCATGCATCCCCATATACTATGATGCTACCTCCACCATGTTTAACTGTATGTTGCAAATGACAATCACGAAGAGGCTCTATAGGATTTCTCCAACACCATTGACGGCCATCTGAACCAAAAACATTGAACTTGGACTCATCTGACCAAATGACATGACTCCAGTTTTCTACATCACAGCATGTGAAACCTTCGCCCACTATAAACGCTTCTGCCTATGCCTTTTTGTCAAAAATGGTTTCTTCCTCTTCACTCTAGCACCAAGCCCTTGCCTCCGAAAACTTCTACGGACAGTCTCATCAGAGAAACAAAGACCTTGAGCTCTCAAACTACAACCTATAGCTGCCGCAGTCCCTGATTTTGGCTGATTGAGAGTCCTCACAACAAACCTCTCATCCCGAATGCTCAAAAGACGTGGTCTCCCAGATCTTGGACGATCAGACACCTCCCCATTTTCTTTGAACCGAACTAGAATGTGGCCAATTGTGCTACAAGGAATGTGACGATGGCCGGCTATGAAACGTTGTGAAAATCCTTGCTCACTCAATGCTATGACTTGGGAATGCTCATGAAAACTTATTTTCTTCGTTGTGACCGCTAGAAATGTGAAGAATCTCAACTTAAGACTATTGGAAGCTCTCAAAGATCTATACACTCAATGGAAACACAAGTGGAAGAAGAAGTCACTATTGTCAACATATGTAGTTGGCCACCCTTGAGATTATTTGAACCACTCCCACAAAAATGTACCACTTGGATTACCCAAAGGAAGCCACCTAATATTTCATTAAGTGATGTTGATTAACCCTAATTAATTTGGGAGGCGGCTTCATTAACCTCTCTCTACAATTGCATGCCAAATGGATTCACAAGTAGTGGCCAAGTACTTTTGTGAGTCGCTGTACATATGCTATGTGGACATAACATTATTCAGATCCATAACAATGTTTTGTGGGACTGACAATATTATGTGGAATATTCCTCACATTCAGCCTGAATGTGAGGAATATTCCACATAATATTGTCAGTCCCACAAAACACTGTTATGGATCTGAATAATGTTATGTCCCCTTCACTCTACCTACTAACATTAGTATCCCATAGTCCACCTATCAAGAAGAAGTATTAAGCCCCCTCCTCCATGTTCACACGAACATGACTAGGAGAGGATGGATGGACATAGGACACCGGTGTAGAAAGCACCGACGTTCCATATTATTATTATTATTATTATTATTAATATCCCCTTCACTCTTAAATTTAGGTGTTCACATTAAGTTGCAAACATTTAACTTTAACCAACACAATGCTCCTAACTTAGGTGCCTAGAGTTTTGAGAAGAGAGTAACAACTAGAGAACCCCTAGAGAAGTGCAATGTCAATGTTGGAATTAACACAAGATAATTAAATTTGTGAAGATTTAATCACATGTCATTTTCACATTGGTCGTATAACTGTGTTGAATATGGAGAGAGAGAGAGGACATTATCACATATAAGAGTACCTCTCATCCATTCATCATAAAACTAGACCCCCTATAGGTTTGTTCCAAATTCATCTAAAATGACTTGCACTAGAGTAATTCAGGGTCTTTGAAACTCATTCTGGTTTCAAAACAACTAGAAATAATAACATTCACAATGCATGTTGTTTAAGGGCTTTTATGTTGCATGAATGAGAGGTCTGTTTGTATCCACCAATTCTTTCTCTCTATTGAAGTCCACGTCGACATCACTTTTTGCACTTGTAAGTGTTGAACCAAACCACATTCTACAGGTAGTTGATTAAGGATCCTGTAAATTTCAATGGGTTAGTCAAATTTCTTCAACGTAGTTTTATAAAGTGGATGAATTTGTCCAAAGCACCATTGTAGATGATTTAAACCAAATTCATTCATAATATGGATAGTAAAGGATGATCTTTTTATTTTGAAAAACAACATGTGCGTGGCCACGGTTTTTTTTTTTTTTTTTGGTCAAATAGGAAGAAGATTTCATGGCCGGGAATTGAACCCACCAACCACTATCATCTTCGGTTTTGGGTGCCTCTCTACTATCATCCGGTAGTTTAGGGTCATCTCGGACCGATAGTAAAGGACGGTCACCATTGGCATTGCGATGAATCCAACACTGGAAAGTGAGTGTCACAAAGTCCAAAAGCCTGCAAGCCTGAGAGTGATCATGGAGAATATGGAGGCGAAGAGCATTATATATTTATTTAATATTCATTCTACTACTCATACTTTATTTGGTAAAACGTAAAATATGTAGTAGAAATTATATTAGCATTGCCGCGTACACGAAATCATCCCACAAACAGAGTGGAATTGTTACCTGCAGTAAATCAGGCTGGAGTTTCTCCAGATAAACCTCCAGATGTGAAGAACAGTGAAATTCGTTGACACATTCATCAAAGGATTCCTCACCAACGAAACAGATCTGAGAGTTAGAAGTTTTGACAGTTGCGGCTGCGAGCTTAATATAGTGCAAAGGTTGTGACGGTCGGTACAGATTTGTTTGAATCATGTGTTGTTGCAACTAAAAGTCTTGAGAGCTTGGATAGTAATGCAGCTGGAGTGTCGAAAGAGAGGCTGCGAGATTCAGGAAATTGTAGCAATTCTCGGGGTTTGCACTGACTGTTTAGCAAGTTGTTTGGTGCATCTCAGATTGCAATTGGGTTTGTTCGAAGGTAGAGAGAGCTCATTGCGCAGTTAAAGATCACGGGTGACGAACTTCATTCTCTGACATTCCAACATTTTGTGAAGGATTCTCGGAAGGAGGTCAGCTGATGGGCTTTGTAACAACTATGGAAGCTTTTGAAGATCTTGGCAATGTAGAAACACCATCTCAGCCATCATGGTTTGCTCGGAGGTAGGCATCGCAATGATCGCACACTAGACGTGTGAAGAACTTCAGTATCTGATTTTCCATCAGTATACGAAGGATTTCTGTGGATGTTGTGCGATTTCCCTGCAACAGGTCACCTTGTTTTTTCATTTTCTGGTTTGATTAATGGGCTAGCGGCAAATGATGGTTTCTGCAACACAATGGAAGCTGTTGAGGAGCTGGGCAATGTCAATAACACCATTTATTCCATCATGGGTTGCTCGGAGGTAGACAGCGCATAATTGCACAGTAGACGCGTGAAGGATCTCATTATCCAATTTTCCAAGAGTGTGTTGAAGGATTTCTGTGGATGTTGTGCGAATTCCCTGAAAAGGTCAGCTTGATTTTTCTTGTTTTTAACATGGGGTAGCGGCAGATGATTGGGTTTTGTAACACTATGGAAGATGTTGAGGAGCTTGGCAATGTTAGAAACACAACTTCATTCATCATGGTTCTTTTGCTCGGAGGTAGACAGCGCAATGATCGCACATTAGACGCGTGAAGAACTTCATTATTTGATTTTCCAACAGTATGTGAAGGACTTATGTGGATGTTGTGCAAATTCCTGAAAGAGATCACCTTTGTTTTTCCAGTTTATTTTAATGGGGTAGCGGCAAATGATGGTCTTTGTAACACTATAAAAGCTGTTGAGAAGCTTGGCAATGTCAAAAACACCATTTAAACCATCATGGTTTTCTCGGAGGTAGACAGCGCAATGATCGCACAGTAGACGCGTGAAGAACTTCATTATCTGATTTTCCAACGAGTGTGAAGGATTTCTGTGGATGCTGTGCGAATTCCCTGAAAGAGGTTACCTTGTTTTTTTATGGGGTTTTTAATTGGGATAGCGGCAGATGATGGTTTTTGTAACACTATGGTAGCCGACCAGGGTAATGAGGAGCTTGGCAATGTCAGAAACATCATTTAACCCATCATGGCTTGCTCGGAGGTAAAGAGCGCGTCGCACTAAACGCGTGAAAAACATAATGTTCTAATTTTCCAACAGTATGTGAAGGATTGTGGTGAAAACGAATTCTCGGAAGCTGACCTTGTTTCTTGGCAACGTCAGAAACATCATCATTTCCATGGTGCAGCGACATTTAGGTTGCCGAAACCGGAATTGGAAGCTCAGCGTTCGGTTTTGATGGCGGTGAAGCATTTTCGTAGGTTTCCGACAACAGCATCAGGGTGTCGACGGATAATGGTTTCAGTGATGAATTCATCCGACGTAGCCCGGTTCGTCGTCATTATAGTCCTAGGCTTGAATGCAAGTGGTGCCACGAGTACAGTTTTCCAGAGCATCCTTCCCGGTGATCGACTCTTCGCTTCCAATAGCGATGTGCTGGTCTCGCCGAATGGAGCATTCGCTTTTGGGTTTTTCTCCGGTAACCTAAGTTCGCATATGTACCTCGGCATCTGGTTTGCAGGTATATACGCTCAGATCCAAAAAATTAGTTGCAATTCATGCATTATGGTTTACGAATGCGTCATTCTTCTTCTTCATGATCTGCATCAATCAAAATCTTACAGTTTAGAAATTGGTGCATTCGAAATGTATTTCAGGTGGGGGCCAGCTGATCAATTCGAATGTATCATCAACGGTAGTGTGGGTTGCCAATGGCAACCAACCAATCAGCCAAACAGCTTACTTAGATTTCCTCTCCAACGGAACTCTGAAACTGGTCGTTAATGATACTCTACAGCCAGTAGATTGGGTTCGGCCGGTGAACGCATCATCGGTGAGAGGAGAGCTTCTAAACACCGGAAACTTCGTCCTCAAGAATGGGTTTGGCAATACAGCCTATGAAAGCTTCAACGAGCCCACGGATACTCTTCTCCCTTCGCAAATCTTCCGTCAAGGTCTTCCACCTTTCTTTCTTGCCCTCTCCTTTTGTGTCGAATCTATGTTTTTGCAATGTCGGCAAACGATCACACAAGTCCCCTTCAGGGTACAGAGAATTTCTGGATGGTCAGTGATGGTCACAACATTATTAAGCTCATAAGAGCGTTCCGTGGGGCTGGGAATGAATGGCAGTTTGTTGTCAGCATCAAAAGCCATGTAAGAGACTAGTGTGCAATTCTAAGTCTTAATCTGTGGCTGTGCGAAGGCTTTAGGTCTCCAGATAGGCTCATAATAGGGCGGGGGCAATAGGAGCTTGCAGCTTGCCACTTGACTATGATACTCTTCTCCCTCCGCAAAATTTCCGCCTAAGTCTTCCCACTTCTTGCCCTGCCTGTGTGCTGAATCTGCGCATTTGCAATGTCGAAACCGATCATAGAAGCCCTAGTCGGGGTGCACAGAATTTCTGGAAGGTCATTGTTTGCATAACATTATTAAGCCTCGTAAGAGTGTTCCTTTGGATTGGGAGTAAAAGGCACTTTGATGCAAGCATCAAAAGTCATGCAAAGAGAATACCGAGATTACATTTGTAAGCCTTAATTAATGTGAGGCTGTGTGAAGCCTTTAGGTCGCAAATAGGCCCATATTGGGGCTAATAGGAGCTTGGAGGTTGCAGCTTGCCACTTCACTAGGATGCTCTTCTCCCTTCCCAAATCCTTCCGCCAATGTCTTCCAACTTTCTTTTGCAATGTCAAACGATCACACAAGCCCTTCTCCGAGGTGCAGAGTTTTTGGAAGGTCATTGGAGGCGTAAGATTACTAAGCTTCATGAGCGTGTTCCGTGGGACTGGAATCAAATGCACTTTTGATGCAAGCATCACAAGCCATGGAAGAGAGAGAGATTATGCAATGTGTTTTGACCTGTGATCTGCTTGGTTGCATGTTCAGGTTCGCAATTGACATCTTGGGTGGGTGGGAAGAATCCCAGGCCAGGGATGTACACCCTAAATTTTCAATCGGATTGCAATTTGGTGCTGTACGCAAGCAACCAGGTGAACTACTGGGCCAGCGACACACAAGGGCAAACCCTCACATCCCAGCCTCCTTTCGCGGTCCTGGACAAATTTGGCAATTTCACCATCTACGAGATCTACAGCTCGTCTGGTCTGTACAACAAAACTTTTAAGGCAACGACGCAGTCAACTTCTACATCGGTGTTCATGCGGTTGACATTGAACTACGATGGTAACCTACGAATATTTAGCGCCATCGATTCAGGGTTCAGCCAATGGGTGGTGGTTTGGACAGCGGTGATCAATGCTAAGTGCATTCCAGGCGTGCTTTTGGATACAATTGGGTGCAACCAAACAACAGGTGCACCAAATCCAAGTTCGTCTCATTCCTCTAATTCGTTGGACATAAATTCTCGCAACGGCCTCCTCATCGTCATCGGCAGCATCTCCGCGTTCACAATTGCTTCAATATGTTTCTCTTTCATCGCATGTTGGTGTCTCCGAAATAGGGAAGGAGGAGTTTTAGCGCCGGGTGAAAAATTCTCCGAAAGCAATCAAGTTATGTGTGAGGGCAAAAAATCCACAGACAGTTTGGACTCCGGGAGCTTCGATTGCTCAACGGGGGTTATTAAAGTTGAGATTGTAAATTCTGTTGTATACGGAGAACAAGATGGTGGGAAGCTTCAGAGATTCTCGTTTATGGAAATGCAAGAAGCCACTAGAAACTTCAGGAAGAAATTGGGGTCAGGGGCATTCGGTGAGGTTTACAAAGGCAAGCTCCCAGACGAACGCTTGGTGGCCGTTAAAAGGCTAGGCAGATCACAACAAACCGACCAACAATTTCAAACAGAAGTGCAAACCATTGGTAGTATTTTCCATCCTAACCTTGTGCGTCTCTACGGTTACTGCTCCGAAGATGACTACCAGATGCTTGTCTATGAGTATGTGGCCAACAAATCCCTCGAAAAGTTCATCTTCCAAAAAGACTCATCGGATTCAAGGCATAGCATTCTGGATTGGCCAACAAGGTTGAGCATCGCATTGGGGACGGCTAGGGGGTTGCAAGAATGCCATGAATTGCAAGGAGGTAGGCCTCATGTGATCCACTGCGATGTAAAGCCTGAAAACATTTTGCTTGACTCCAAATTTGGGGTAAAGGTGTCCGATTTCGGGTTAGCCAAAATCATGGGCATCGACAAGTCATGGACACGCACGCACCTGCGAGGGACTCGTGGCTACTTGGCACCGGAGTGGCTAACCGGAAGAATTGTTTCTGTCAAAGTGGATGTGTACAGCTTCGGTGTAGTTTTGGTTGAGCTCATCACGGGATGCAGGTGCTGTGACAAAAGTCGGAGTGACTTCGATTTCCTGATGTGGGTGTTCAATGAAGCGTGCCTCGAAATGGTATCGAATGTCGTTGACAAAAGGATGAAAAGCTATGATGAGAAGCAGGTTCTGCTAGCGCTGAGGTGCGCCTTGTGGTGTGTGCAAGAGAAAGAGCACATGCGACCTTCCATGCGGATGGTGGTGGAGATGCTTGAAGGCAAACACCCTGTGTCACCTCCACCGCCACCTAAAGATCTGCCCAAGACTAGTAGTGCGCCTGCAAACTCCAGCCATAATAACCGCGCCACTCTAGGCGGTGGGGCGATGCGAGAGAGATGACTAACACATTCTGTACATCATTATTCAACTTTTCAGATTGATACAAGTCCTTAGTTTTTAAGGATGTCTTCGGTCTTACCTATATTGGAATCAATGCCAGTGCTAACCCTGCGAGGGAAGCGTGGCTACTTGGCGTCCGAGTGGCTCTCTGGCCGAATCGCCTCCGTCAAAGTGGATGATTACAGCTTCGGCAGAGTTTCTCGTTGAGCTCATCACGGGATGCAGGTGCTGCGACACGAGTCGGAGCGACTTCGATTTCTTAATGTGGATGTTCAATGAAGTGTGCATCGGAATGGTAGCGAATGTTGTCGACACAACACTAGAAAAAGATAAGACGAGAAGCAGGTTCTGCTAGCGCATGCGACCTTCCATGCGGATGGTGGTGGAAATGCTCGAAGGCGAACACCCTGTGTTACCTCCACCGCCACCCAAAGATCTGCCCAAAACTGCAATGAGAGAGAGATGACTAACACAATGCGATGAATACGTAATTTGCACTGGGCAGTTGCACTTTCTGTACATAAATGATGAATATCTTCAGAAAACAGGTCCTTAGTTTCGCAATTTAGGATTGTTGCTTCCAATTTGGTTCAAAGTATACTCACATTGCTACATTCAAGACACTTTTCCAACGCAATTAAGAATCGTCTTGTGGTGTGATAGTCTTACCAATCAATGGCAGTGTTCACCTTCCAACGGGAGTGCTTACCCTAAAGCTTCCATTCACTCTGTTTCATTTTAGTTGCAAGCTTTTTCCGCAGTGTTATTGTGTTTAGGTAGAAGTTACCTCCGCAGTTCGCAAACTTAGATTGTTGCCTCCAATTTCCTTCAAAGTAGTTTTTTTCTCACATTGCCGATTCAAGTCTTGAGGAACACGAGGAAACTTCACCCACGAAATTAACAGAAGCCATATTTTAGAACATCTTTTAGATATTGTCATTGAAATAGTCATCCTGTCATTGGGAGATATGTGTGCATTATGCAACAGGAAAGCCATTTGTCACCTTAATGTAGCACGGACACTTTACCACGTATTAGTGTTGTAACTTGTGCTACTTTCTCCTAATTAAGAATCTAACTAGGAGTAAACTGCAAGCAGCTTTAGTTCCCAAACACTCTTGAGTCAACGAAGAGATTTTGGGCAACGATATTTTAGAAGCACTCAACAACAGATTTGTAGTGATGGTGATATCCTTGCAGAAAAGTAGGATGCTCTTGGGACACAGCTAAAAGTGAGAAATAAGCAAAAGCATGAAACGAAAGCACTGAAATAATCACTGAAGCTACACAAATTGAAACACTGATTCAGTGCATCCATCAATGAGCTAGATCACTTCAATCGGTAAATACTTTATACTGTTGTGATATCCATGCATGATCCGTCTTGCAAGACACCTTTTTTGGTTAACAAATCTTTGGACCAAATTTTCTTTGATATTTGAAATGCTATACATGTCCAGTGAAAGTGTCAAAATTTCAATTACCATGTTTCTTTACTATGCTTAGGCAAAACGATCAAGACTGAGCTACTAGATGTCTGTTCCCAAAATGAGATAAAACTGCTAATCCCTAAAAACAATAAGGTTCGACAATCTAATAGACACTCATAAAGGTCAGGAGTGTTGCAGGCAGCACTTAGTAATGCTTCAAACATTTCAAGCTCGCATATTCAGCTTCATGACTGTATAGAGACTCCATCCCAATCTCGTGGTTCAGCTTGAACCTGAAGGGTTCAGGGTTCTGACTCCATGGCACCTAAAGTCTTGTCACCGACTTCAGATTCGTTCTCATTAGCAATCTTCATCTTTCCTCCTTTTTGAGCCAACTCAACTAACCGATTTCCTACATGAGTTTCTAGTTGTTGCGCTAATGAGACATTTTCCCTCGTTCCTACATCAATTGCATCCTGCATAAAGAAGAAAGAAGGAACACATATTACTGTGTCGCAAATTCTGACTTAGCCAATGACAGTGTGCAAAGATTCTATTCATGTTGCCAACAGAACTATTGGACGTTTCTTCAAAATCCTTAGAGCTGTGAAATCCTAAAAATGCAGACGAACACATCAAATATATGGATGACCGCCAACAACTAGTACATGCCAACTCCATTTTACTGACCATTTAGTTTCCCGTTTATCATCCTATTCAGCTGTCAAGAAAGACGACGTCTGAAATCAAATATCCTTGATGCATGACAAAGGCACACTCGAAGTAATTGTAATTTATGTGGATTTTTCGACTATGGGTTGGCGATTTACAGATCAGGGATTGGAGGAGCTGGCAAGATACAAAGTTTTCATGTCTCCATCCCGGGGAGTGCACTTAATGCTAAGACTAGGAATACACGTGAGTGCGTTTTAATAGCATACCCCCCTATGTACTTGACCTTGAAATAGTTTTTAAATTAAGATTTTTTAGGTGCTAAATCATTACGTATATATCTATCATTTGGTGTAAATTTCAGGACCAAAAGTTTTTAAAATCTTATTAAAAAAAATTATAGAAGTTTGAACTGAAATGTGTTGTTTTTCGCTTCAAAAATCAATTTAAAAATATTTACAAGTGAGTATTTTTTTGAAATTTATACAACAAGAACTTTAGATTGTGTTTAACAACTTCATATTATTTTAACAAATTTTAAATGATTTTTTAGTACATACATAGGGGGGTCGAAAGTACGCACTCACGTGATTCCTAGTCTTAGCATTAAGTGCACTCCCCGGGGTCTCCATAAACAAGCTCTAATGCCAATCCACGAATTTTCAGAGCACGAGTTTTGAAAGTTCAAACTTCTCTCATATTTTCATTCCCCAGAGCCTTGAAAAGGATGACAATTCATACCTTGGTGAAAATGTCGGACTCAGGTTCTACATTTTCAGTTTCCATTATATCCTTGGCTGCCTCCTGTTCTCAACCACACAAATGAGATAAACACAAATGTAAGGGATGATTAGCAAGACTCTTGAGTTTATAGCCACTTAAAAGGACCAGGGAATGCATAAATAGCAGAATTTAATAACCTGAACAAACCCAAGTGAAGGAGAAAGAGCATTTTCGTTACACTAAATTTGAAGAAAATATTGAAGATAAAAGACTGTCACAGTATACATCTATCATCTTTTCAGTTTCACATGTTACTTTGCAAGAAGAGAAGAGTGGCCAACCTTAGCACTTTGAATGGTAGGATTACTAAGAGTACGGGGTTCGCCATCTATTGACGTCTGCCGCAGGGGATCTTCAGTTGGAATTCCCGAATTTGATCCGTCCTTTGGAATGTTCAAAGTTAATCCTTCCTTTGGAGCTCCCATCGTCATTCAATAATATTCAATAATACCTAAGTCAATGTGTGCGTCGAGTGTCAATTTACACCTGTCAATTTACACAAAAAGCTATTACAGCCTCAGCATCGGGTTTTATGTAGAATTGGAATCACTGCGATAAAAACAACTTTGCTCAACCATTTGATACCAATTCCATACATGTAGTAAACTATAAAAGTACCAAAGCTAAGCGTAAATCAGAGCTCCGGTTAGTTCATTGAAAAAAAAGTGAGAGAGAGAAGTCTATTGTGAATTCAGAGAAATCCTAAGTAGAATAAAATAATGGAAGATCCCAAGTTCAAAAATCCCTCAATAAACCCCGAATGTTCCAATATTAAAAGCCCTGTGATTTCTTTATTGATGCGAGGGCGATGACAGAGAAGCTACTCAAATCGCTTTATAACATAGTCCACACACAAATTCCAGATACCAACTTGTGAGGATTAGGTCAATTAAGGCAAGTTTCAAGCAGGTTCATAATTTGCAAATTATGTGGCAAATTGTCCAACTACGCACAACCCTACGCTTCCTCTGCAGAGGCTCTCCCAGCAACAGAACATAAATATTACTTCACCAACACGCTCACAGAGCAGTGAGGAGAAGGTAAGATAACGAAAAATGGAAAACATTCTCATCATGCACAGTGGCAGAAAAGGGCCAAAACATCCATAGAGAACCATAAATGAGCCCCCAATGACAATAGAATGATATCCACAATATGTCATAAATGATGCAGACGCTCACCATCTTGGTCATCCACAGTGGCAGAGAAAGGCCGAGACCTCAATTGCAGAAAAATTGATATGAGCCAACAGAAAGTGAATCCCTTGCCACCAGTTGTTGACCCACAACAAAAATCCCCATTCCTCCAAACCAGGCAGTGCCAGAAACAAAGGCGACTCAACCTACTTCCTGACGCTTACATTCTCAGCATGCATTGAGGCAAGAAAGGGCACAAGAATGCATCGAGAATGAGATGAACCCTTGATGGCAACAGAAGATAAAATCCACAATATGCCACCCAATTTGATGCAGGCACTCACCATCTTGGTCATACACAGTGACAGGGAAAGTTCGAGAACTCATTTGTAGCAAAGGTACATAGGTCAACAGAAGAAAAATCCCTTTTCATCATTTTCTAGAATCAGAACAAAATCTCCATTTTTCCACACACCAAACATCACATACTGCCATAACCTAAGATAATCAACCTAGATCCCAACCCTCACATTCTCTCACGCACAGAGGCAGAAAAGGCAAATAACTGCATCAAGAATGACATGAACCCTCGATGACAACAGAAAACAAAATACAAAAATTGCCACCCAAAGCGATGCAGATACTCGTCCACAGTGGCATAGAAAAGCCGAG
The DNA here is from genome assembly GCA_964035585.1 of Polytrichum formosum. Taxonomy (NCBI): domain Eukaryota; kingdom Viridiplantae; phylum Streptophyta; class Polytrichopsida; order Polytrichales; family Polytrichaceae; genus Polytrichum; species Polytrichum formosum. Next base: position 47,387,700 of record OZ037937.1, read on the forward strand.
AATTTAATTGCCGAAAGAGGTACATGAGGCAACAGATGAGGAATTCCTTGCCACCATTTTCCAAACCCAAATTAAAATCCCCATTTCTCCACACACCAAACAGTGCCAGAACCTAAGATCATCCAACCTGGATCATAACCCTCACATACGCACGGTGACAGAAAGGGGCAAAAAAATGCATCGAGAATAACATGAATCTGCAGACAGTCACCATCATGGTCATGCACAGTGGCAGAACAAGGCCGACAAATCAACTGTAGCAAAGGGTACATGAGGAAATAGGAGAGAATCTCTTTTCATCATTTTCCAGAACCACAATAAAATCTCCGTTTCTCCGCACACTACACACCACACACCACACACCACACACCACACACCACGTATTGCCATGCCCTAAGATAGACCAACCTCGACCCCAACCCTCACATTTTCATCATGCAAAGAGGCAGAAAAGGGCCACAAATGCATCAAGAATAACATGAACCCTCAATGACAACAGAATAGAAAATCTACAATATGCCACCAAAATTGATGCAGATACGCACCGTCTTGGTCATAAGATGCATCAAAAGTAACATGAGGCAACAGAACAGGAATCCCTTGCCACTGTCTTCCGGACCCACATCAAAATCCCATTTGTACAACACTCCAGACACTACCAGAACCTAAGATACCCCAACCTGGACCCCAACCCTCACATTCTCACCATGCACATAGGCAGAAAAGAGCCCCAAAAATGCATCAAGAATGACAATAACCATTTATAACAACAGAAAAAAGAAATCCCACAATATGCCACCATAGCCAAATTTGGCACGGACACTCACCGTCTTGGTCGTACACAGTGGCAAGACAAAAAGGCCGATAACTGCCCCGAGACAGTGACAGAAGAGTCTTGATGGCAACAGGGGTATACCTAAAGTCCCTGAAGAATTTGCAAAATTGCCAAACTTATTCAAAACTAGGGAGAAGCGCTCGACGCTGCTGATGAAGAACTAAGATGAAGATGATCACCGCAGCTCCGCATTCTTCAACCCACTTTTATTAAGCTAAGGAGGACGAGAGATTGGCCAGTGCCCTGTCATTCGTCCAGGTCGGCAGAAAGACCCCAGAGGTGCCAACTGGCAGTCCCTGGGCCACCAGACTCTTCCGTAAGCTCACTTGTTATTCTGAGGCGCGCCTGCCACATCATCTCTGTCCTCATGCACTAGAAGATATTTGTTTAGGCTTTTTGCTTCAATATTCATCTAGTAAGTTGTTTCTCTTCCTGCACCTGGCACTCCGCAGCAAATCCATGTTGCTTACTGGCCGCTCATATTCTTATCATCACATGCCGCACACTCGGCTTCAGATTTGAAGGTATGTGGGTGTGATTTGGTTCGCTTTTCATCATGCTCTCCAACTTCTACCGATTAGATTTGCACAACAAAACCCGTGTTGCATTAGCAAATCTATGACGAAACATGTGCAAAAATCGGATTGGAAATCAAACTTCCCCTTATTTAGTTATGGCTATTGGAAGCGCATGTTTGTTGGTTTCTTAGTTGGATACATAGGTCCTCCCAATTGTGTTTATCCTATTGAGTGTAGAGCAGTTATTAATATTTGAAGACGTAGTCCAATCTTTTTTAAACATGTGTCTTTATGATGTTTGTTCTTTGCCCCCTCTCCGAACCACGTATCAATCGAATCTAGGGGTCCGATTAAGAACACGAGCCACTTAAGACCCATCTACCTTACACATGTTTTGTTTTTTTGGTGTCATCCCGTGTAGCAAACATTCAGTTGACCCCAAATAATAATAATTTGTTTCTTTCCAAAACCTAGATTTTGAAAAGCAGTTACCTATGCGACACAATATCATAAAAAACTTTGCATCCCAAAGTCAATCTTAATTTTTTTTTTCCTACCTGCCCATTGAAGAACTTTAAGAGTTTGTGTGATGCCACGATCCGGCAGGTATCAAACACGAAGTTCTTTCAATATCTTTACACACTAAAAGTATAAGAAAAAACGATGATAAGGTAGATGTGCCTAATGTGGTGTTTGTTCTTCAAACATGCACTTAAGGTATGTGGGTGTTATTCGGTTCGTTTTTCATGTTCTCCAACTTCTACTAGTTAGATTTACACAATGAAACTTATGTTGCATTGGCAAAGTGAATCGACAATGAAGCGTCGACAAATATTGGATTGAAAATCAGACCTTGCCTAATTTGGTTATGGATATTAGAAGTGCATGTTTGTTGATTCCTAAATTGACTACATAAGTCTTCCCAATTGTGTTCACTATTGAGTGTGGAGTAGTTAGTTGAATACGTAGTTCAATCTCTTTTTCATATGTGTCTTTGTGTTGTTTGTTCTTTGATCCAAATTGAACCGAACTACACGCCAATCAAATACATGTGTCTGATTACTAAAAGTGAATGAATGATACATGCATCCCTTTCATTTGAGTATGGTATGGGTGGCTACGACTCCACGAATGGACACCAAAAAGACACATCTTGATTGAGTCTGTAAAGAGATTGGCAATGTCTTTGAATATGTTAAATATTCTAGATGCAATAGTCAACATAATAAATGGGGGGACCTAGATTGTTATTTAATAACGCATAGAATCTTCACATTGACAGTGAATAGGACATTCAAACAAACTCTGAAATTTATGAGAAAATCGAGCATAATTTGGATTTACTCCTTTGGTGAGATGAATTCACGTAAGTGGAAACTCAATTTCATGATTTTACATACCAATTTAGCTATGGGTTCCACCAATTTCATTGGAATCATGAACCAAGTTCACTATATAGACAACCAATTTAACTTGAACTTTCAACCAATTTTCACTTTGTGTTATGAACAATTTCATGGATTGTTACCCATATTCACAATTTCACAAAATCAATATCATGAACTATTAAATTATATCACAAAGAACCGTACACCATGTATAAGATTCTCCTAATTGATCCTTACAACTAGCTCTACCAAAATGTTGATTGGCCTCTCTTATCCAACCTTGGACCATGAATGCAGTGATTGCTTGATGAATGTGACATGGTAATGTTCAATGATTTTGGAGATCATTCCATTGGACATGGCTTTTGACGTGTCCAAATACCCATTCTACAATATTGAGAAATGAACTATACGAGAAGGCAAAGAATGCAAAACAAGGAGGTGAGAAGTTGAGAATACAAGAACCATAGAGTGCGAAAAGATTTATGAAATTGATTTGGAAGATTCATGAAATTGCTAGAGGTAAAGGTCCACTATCATGAAATTGAGGCGTGTGACATGTCAAGGCAGTTTAGGAGAATCATGAACTAATTTAGAAGGTTCATGACTTTGGTAGAACACTCTGGCAACATTGGTTGGAAGTTTCATGGATTGGCTTGGAACCTTCATGAAATTGAGTTTGCACTTTTGTGAAGCCATCTTATCAAATGAGTACCAATAAACTTGAACTAATTGTGTGTTTCATATTCTACAAGAAATGGGAGAAGAAAAAATTGTCCATTAAAGACATGCTTACTATGACTTGTGAGTGATTCACCATTTGGCCATGCTTACACAAACTTTGGCAGAAAGTGCTAGTAATCCCTTCTAGTATACAAGTGTGTGAGAGAGGTTTCTCCAAGCAAATCTTGATCAAGAGCCATCTATGAGCTAGTTTGAAATTGAAAACACTCTATGCATGGATGCAAATTTCATTGGTGGATGTTCCTATTGATGGTATTAATTGGGACAAATGTCATTTGTTGTGGAGAAATATGAAGGACCAACTAATCAACCCTCTTGGATGATATGACGATATGATATACATGTAAATATCTAAATATTAAATATCATCACAGGCTTATACACTTGGATTTTTTACCAACATCTTATAGGTGTGTGCTCACATGGAGCTACAAGAATAAGAGAATGTCAACCAATGCCTCCTAAAATTTTATTGTTAGTTTAGTATATCACAAAGATGAAATAGTGAAAGTCCTCTCTCTCTCTCTCTCTCTATATATATATATATATATTGCGTGTGTTTAAAATGAAATTTAAGTTCGTAACAAAACATGTGTCAGAACTAAAAAAAAATGGAAAACGTCCATGGGCATTGAAAAATAAAATTCAAGCACATCCCAAAACCCAAACATTGGCGCGTGAAAATTCACCATTGAAATGTGAAGATTGAGCCCGCTTTACACCTAGAGGCCGGGCCAATTCGTTGTGTAAGAGGCTTGAAATCCTCACTTGTGATTATCCAAAAGGCTAAAATTGTCCCAACCCCTTTACACCTAGAGGGCGGGCTGATTTGGTGGTTTGAATTTTCCAATAAAAAATGCATGGTTTAAGCATAGAGGGGTCTATAGAGATGAGTGGATGGAATTCTAGTGAAGTGTATGAGGCGATGCAAAGGTATCAAAATGCTAAGCTCATGCTTTCCTGTTAAGGACATGACCTTTGAAACCTTTTAGTTCCTTTTACTTTAGAACTTGATATTGCTTTAGAACTTGTGTTTACTATATATTAGGTAAGCCCTTTTACTTTAGATTAGATATATATAGGGCTCGAGACTGAAGAGTCTTTCAGGCTCGACAACGCATTTCCTTGGAGCTCTCGCTCCCCTCTTGTTGTTTTCTCATATATTAGTTCAAGTATTTTTTGTATCTGGTATCCTTGACATTTTCAGCCCTTTTAAACTCCTTTATAAGAACATGTAGGTAGTATAGGGGTTCCTGAAATTTTTCAACCATCTCTTGGAATTCCTATTCTTCGTCCGCCTTCGTTGATTATGGACATGTGTGCAAGTATTTTGAAGAGAAAATCTACGGAAGAGATTGGGGATGAGAATATACAGATTGTAGCTCCACTAACGCCGAAGAAGAAAAGAGCCGCAACTGCAAAAAAAACCTTGGAAGAAGAACATGAAGGTGGAGAAAAATGAAAAATCCAACTCAAGAATTTGGAAGGACCGTGACGTGAAGATGATGATTTTGTTGCGTGGTGAGATGAAACCAAAATTTATGAATAACCCCAAAAAACAAGGTAAGATTTTTGCATACCTAAAATTTTTGAGAAAAAAATTCGATTTTAAATTTGGCCAATTTGGCTTTTTGAAGGCCTTGACCTTCACATCTCTTGTCCCAAACCCCCCTTTTCCCCCCCAAACGGCTTGTAAGCAATTGTTGAAGGGACAATTTGTGATTGAGTTAGGGTTTGATTTTCCCACCTCACAGATGCGAGGAGGGAGTCTCTTTGGGAAAACTCCAAGTCAGTCTTCTTTCCTTCCTTCCTTCCTTCCTTCTTTCCCCCTTCATGTCCATTGCATTCATATATGTGGTTCTTATACCAAAACCATTGTTGTAATTTTCAGTTCATTAATTGTTTAGAGCCCTTATGACGCCCGAATCCTCTTTTCTACTATATTTTCAACCTATGCATGTGATGTACATGTGTAGATATTTGGTTAAAGTTGCATGTTCGTTTGATTGTGGTAATTCTTGGACTAAACCGAACTACCGAGGGTTGCAAAAAAAATTCAATATTTTGTACAAGTTATACAAAAAAGACAAGTTGGTAAATGAGATTTCAGGATCGGATCGTCATGTATGTAAGTTTTTACGATTTTATTGATCAATGGTGGCATCAAACTGGAACCGTAATGAAGCATGTGACAGTGTCCGCTAATAATTTTGTTAGTGTTGAAAATAACACCACAGATATTGAAAACGATCTACATTCAAAGGACACTCCAACTCCAACTATAACTACGACTTCAAATTCAGCAACTAAGGTCGACAAAAAGAATTTTCAGGAGCGATGCTATGAAATTTTCATACAAATAGCAGTTCAATTATGCTTAATAATTTTGAAGAAATCAATGCTTTATTAGAAAAGGTAGAACAACAAATGAATAGGCTTATAAACAAACTTTAGATTTAGTCTTCTGTCAAATCAGATGTATCGTGATTACGAGGGAATTTTTTTTTCTCCATTCTTAAATGTACTTTCCAAAAATATTAAGCTAGTAATTCATGTACTTGTGTAGCTTACACAAACATGTTTTTCTATCCTATTCTATTTGTCACTTTTTATTTTTACAATTTTTGTACTCTCATCTTCATCTTCTTCTATACCTTTAATATCATTTCCTACAGTTTCTTCAAGGTTTTCAATTTGCATAGTTCATGCTTCAACCTCGTTCATTTTCATATATCTTCTTATCTCCTTTGTAGCTTGTGTAGTTGCCATAAAAATATCAACATTCTCTAGTTGTCCTAGTTAATTTGTACTTTCCATATGCATAATTTTTTTTTCTTTTATCCATTTATTATCAAATTTATCTCGGTGTATTATACACAAGTTATAAAGACAAATGCAGGTGGTAACCATATTTGATACATGTCGGAGAGGCATGTCAATTCTCTTTAATAAAATCTTCTATTTTTTTTCTTCAATATATCAAAAGTTTTTTCTACTGTCATTCTTGTTGACGATTGGATAAAATTCCAATACATATTTGCTTTAGGCAATCCATATTTTTTACCTTTAAAATGAGAATAGAATTATGATCTCATTGGATAAACATCATCATCCATAAGCTTGTAAGATAATAACTTACCTTTTATCACTCTCTTTCCAATACCATAATTTTGAAACAAAGTTTAATTATAGTAACGTCCAACCCATCTAAAATCGTAATCCCAAAACCTACATTTGCTATCCATTACACCTTAAAGTAGAGCTAAATAATTTTTTTTTACAATAATACAAAGTAGGATCTATAGGAGGAGCAATGATAGGTATACGATTTCTATCAACCATTCCAATCATATAAGGTAATTCCCTAAGCTCCTCAAACTCGGCTACAATTCTACTCAAAGTAGTTCTAGATTGTTGCTCAATCACTAATGATTTTAAATGCTTCTTAATTGCTATACAAAATTCCCTAACAATGATAGATGTAGTATTTTCATGAATTTCATAAGTTTCAACACAACCGTGTAATGAATTGCCACTACTAAGTCTATTCAAAGAAAGAACAATCCGATTTCTAAGAGGAATGGATCCTCTAAAATTTGTATCCTTACGACTTAATGATGGAGATAAGACACCGCACAAATAATCAAAAGTTTTAAAAAGTAACCTTGTATGTTGTTTGAATAATTTAACCGAGTAACATCCAAATAATAATCTATCCGCACTCCGGTCATACATCCAAATACTCCGTGTCCTCCTAGAATCATTGCTCTCTGCAATCATCATATCAAAAACCATTGTCATAGCAACATAATGTTGATGCAAAGCAAGTTTTGGCAAAATTGCAACAACTGCCATAACATGTCGCACGGCCATGAAGAACACAAGAGCCACTAAAATCTTTTGTCTTCGTTCATCTGTCACCAAAAATCCTCCACCCTTCGATTTCGTCCTAGCCCGAGTGGAAAAGTTTATAATGACATGTAGAGACTTCTCTCTTTGTAACCCAATATATAATTCCAATCTACCCTTGGAATATACACAACTTGATTAACACCACACTATGTAGTTTTACATTCCTTAATGTCGGGCAAGGTTATATCCTTAGCCTTTTCTAATGTCCACCCGGCCGCTTTGGCCACGCATGCCTTCAAAGATATCCCTCTTGTGAATTGAGTCCTTGCCGTCGACTCCATACTACTACATGAGTTTTCGCTTATTGATTCCGTGCTATCACATGTCATCGTGGTTGATTCCGTATTGGTACATGACACTTCGCTTGTGGATTCCATGAGCACATAGGCTTTAAATACAAGTATTAAAAAATACTTATATACTTATCCTTGCCCTTTCTTCTCTAAGTTCTTCTTGATGTAAATCTCTATCAATGTCTTCCTACTAAACTTCAGAATAGTATAACTCCCACCTAACTTATGTTCTTCAAGTGAAATTTGGTACACTTGTTAAGTACCTTATCAAAAATCTTCACACCAAATTTTGGCACAAACAAAGTTCATATGCAAAAGTTATGCATGAAATTCTAACTCTAACTACTTAGTATGAATGCTGTGATAAAGCATCCGGTCATTAAAACTCTAATAACTTCCAACTCCTACGTCCAATCAATCTAAAATTTTGACACAAAATAGATATATAAGTTCCGAAGGTAGTGTCAAATTTTGGTATCTATATCTATAACTCTCTAAGAGATACATATTTTCAAACCTTGCTGCTTTGTTCCTAGACACCCTCCCCTTCAACTTTTAATAACTCTTTCATCCCAATGACTGAAGCTCTCAAATTTTTATCACAACTCCCATACTTTATAATAAACAATCCCTCAAATTTTCATACCCATTGAACACTCTGATCATCCATAATTGACAAATCTCTCACTATAAAGTTCTGCTCAAGTTCATAACTAATAAAACACTACAAGTAATGCACCTAGTACAATCTAGTCACTCTAAATGCCACAAGTTTAAACAAGTTTGAACTCTCTCACTTCAATATGAATCTCAATGCAACAAGTTGAAGTTTACAATCAAACTCCAAATTCCTTAAACCCAATCTACTTCTAACAAGAGGTCAATCCCTCTTCAAGGCTAAATAGCCTTGGCTCTTCACCTAAGAACTAAGCACACACATGTGCTCCTATCTTGCTTCCCACACACCCACACTTATAACCCGTGGGGTGCTTAAGGAGCACGAAAGAAAGAGAAGATGAGTGAGGGAAGAATGAGGGATTATATAGTAAGTTGAGAGGGAGAGAGGGCATGAGGTAAGGATAGGGTGAGAGGATTAGAACCTCCAATCACAACCCCTTAACCTTCTCCTTCTAAGTAGGGACTTATCCCATCCACAAGGCTCTCGATAAGCCTTCGAAATCTCCACCTACTTTGTAGGCTCTCATCTAATCTCCTAAGCCTTCCTCCCTCAAATGATCAACAAAGATCCTAATTCAAACATTTAACTAACCTTGACTTTCTACCTACCACACTTTACCAAGGTATGTCCTCATACTACTTAAATCCACTCCACACAAGCCTAATGCTTCAAACTTAGCTTTCTTCAAGCTTCACTCTTTTTATATTTTTGTGAATAATCATAAATCAACAAAACACTACTTGTAATGTTTTACAAGTGTTAACAACACATGTGGACATCAATTTGGGCTCACATCATCCATCTTGTACAAATGACAATGAAGAGAAAGAGAGAAAGAGAGGGGCTGAAATTTGCTAGATTTATTGAATCAGCATGGCTTCTTAGCCCTAAGGCCTTTACATATGGAAAAATTGGCCCCCTTTATAATCTTATTGTAATGTGTAGTTGAGGCCGGCCTCCAACCCAAAAGGGGCTGAAATTTCATACAATCGGCCTCAAGGGGAATTGGCCCGGCCTCTAGGTGTAAAGCGGCCCTGAGGTGGCAGATGAAGAGATGGGGCTGGCAGGGCATTCCAATTGTAATTCCAATTTCAACCAAAAACAGACCCCTCTCAGATCTCTCTTCAACCTTGTGTTGCAAAATTAGCAGCAGCAAGGGGGCCAAGGATGGGAGCCAATTAGGATTCCGGAGTCCGGACTTACAGGCAACTTATAAAGTATGGGCAATCTTCAAAATTCCCAGAAAAGAAGGAATCCTTGCGTCACGTGGACAATAATGCTCTCTCATCCACTACCAATTCGTCGTCCATGATTCACCCACATTCAGATTCAATCCTCTCTCTCTCTCTCTCTCAACAACCACGGGTTTATTGGTGACCGAGGATTTTCATGTGTTTGTATGTGCTTCGCATAAAGAGCAGTACATATGTGTTGCAGTCATCATATGAGGATTAGATCGGATGTTGCGATTTGAGTCGGGAGTAATTACTTTAGAGAATCTTGCTTTCGGAGGGTGGGACTCGGGAGGGAAAGAGCACGTGGAAGGGTGGGATTGGGCGGAGAATCTTACTGTGGCCTTTTCTAGGGACAATACAAAGTTCTCTAAGCGTTGATTTTGTTCCGAATCTGAGAGAGAGAGAGAGAGAGAGAGAGAGAGAGAGTTGGGTGTTTCTTGCCTCTATGTGTGTTTGGATGTTAATGGTACTGGGTTTTGAGAAATACTGTTGGGGGCTAACCACTGGGATGGGTTCCTTACGCCACCCGGTTGCCGTTTTGTGGGAGAGAAATGATGCAAGGTAGAAGCATTATTAGCTGGATTTTGTTGTGAGGGTTGTTGGGTTTTTGCCTCTACGTGTGTTTGGATTTTAATGGTACTGGGTTTTGAGGATTTGTTGGGGGTTATGGGTTCACTGCCGTTTTGAGCGAGAGAGACATGCGAGGTAGGAGCATTTTTTAGCTGGATTTTGTTGTGAGGTTGTTGTGGGGTTGTTGCCTCTATGTGTGTTTGGATTTTTATGGTACCGGGTTTTGAGAATTTTTGTTGGGGGTTAATCATGGTATGGGTTCATTGCCGTTTTGTGAGATAGAGATGTGAGGAATTAGCATTGTTAGGGATTGTTACGAGTATTATTAGCTGGATTTTGTTGTGTGTGAGCTTTGTTGGGATTTTGCCTCTATGTGTGTTTGGGTTTTTATGGTACTGAGAATTTTTGTTTGGGGTTGATCACTAGTGTGGGTTCATTGGTCCACCCGGTTGCCGTTTTGTGGGAGAGAGATGTGAGGTAGAAGCATTGTTGGAAAGAAGAAGTAGAAGAATTAGAACAATGCAGACGAACGGAGAGTCCAAGGATGGGAAGCTGCACAATCTTAAGAGGGGCGCCAATAATACCTCCACTCTATCCATCCGGGGGAAGAAGGCGCTCACCCCTTTCTCTCCTTACATTCAAGCTGTCAACGATGCCAAGAAAAACCAATGGTCGCCTACGAATCTTGATGGTTACTTTGTGGTAAACATCTTCATTCTCAACTTCCTATTTCTTTTATGTCCCCCGAAATTGAGTGAGTTTGATACAATTGCATAACATTCTTGAGAGCCTGTGGAAGTATTCTTAGGTAATCCGGATAGATAACCTAAGAATGACTCCAAATGAGGCGCGCCTCTTCTCTTTATTTGAATCTTGGTTGGATCTTGATAGATGGGAGAAGGCTTCGTGTTAGAAGAAAGACAGGCAACAAATGAGGTGTCGACTGATGATAGCTTGCCACTTGCATGGACGAAATTGAGTTGGATGCGATTGCTTAACATCGTTGAGTAACCTATTTTGGTTCCATTGCAAAGGAATAGTTCTTAGGAAACATGGATAACCTAAGAATGATTCCATTCGATTGAATCTTGGTACATGAGAGAAGCTTCGTGTTCTGAAGATAGGCAACAGTGAGGTTTTGAGTAATAAGAGCTTCCCACTTAACTATGCTTGACATTATGCATGGATGAAATTGGGTTTGATACGATTGCACAACATTCTTGAGTAGCATGTGTGGATTCCAGTGCAAATGGATTTATCTTAGGTAATCCGGATAACCTAAGAACGATTTTACTTGGGGTGCACCTCTTCTCTTCGATAGACTCTTGGTAGATAGGGGAGGCTTCGGGGTCCGAAGATAGGCAACAATGAGGTGTCAACTGACGGGAGCTTGGCACTAGACTATGCTCGGCATACATCCAAGAAGGGGGCGTCCTTACATGGCCAATGTTATGTGCGCGAAATGATTTCTTAGTACTCTCATGCATCTTGTTATTTATTCTCGTACTTATTTACAGCTGCCATCTCATCAGTCTGCTAGATTCATTTCGGGTTTACAAGCGTGACTTTCAGTAACACTTGCTGGCTGCTCTCTGAAGAATTGATGGATTTTTGGCATGAAGAATTGCTTGCTATGTTGAAGGGCATTCAGATGTGTCTCTCACTATTAGCAGATATGGATGCTGATATATGATCAGGTTTAGCACATTGGCTGCAATTGTGAAGCGAGTTACTATGGGTGTTGTAAGTCGTGGGTTAATTTGTGCAAAGTCTTCACAAATAGAGCTAGTTTCTGAATTCTTAGAATCCAAGATCTTGCACCAGGACCACCACTTTCTGAGTTCATTCATGAATTCATAATATAGATATCCATCGTGTTAGTGATTAGGTTTTGGAATTAAGGGCTACTGTCAGGAGCGATATGGCCCAATGACACAAAGAAGCAGAAATCATAATAGTATCACAATTTAGGTGGAGTGGAGAAGAGCAGCACAACTGATACAAATGAAGTGCATGATTCTGGGTTGGACAGATGGCCACAGCAGAGAGCATCCTGTCGTTTGACCTGATTCACGAGAAAATACGGTACTAAACAATCCTTCTTCCCTCTACTTCACCTTGCTTACTGTTTTTTTGAGATTGTTTGGGTATTCATTCATTTTGGAGGAATGACTACCTATGTGGGGTTGCCATTCAGAAGATTTGAGATTCCATTGTGTATAGCTAGAAAAGCCTGAAGATCAATGTGCAGCTCATCATTGTGAATCCTGTTAAAATCCCAAAAAGCAGAAGTTACATAGGTGATTTTAGGTTTTCAGGTATCAAGAAACACAACATGAATGGATTATGAATTTGTGTTTTAGAGTACAATTTAAGAACTCCTTGATATTACAACTGCAGGAACTGTAGAGAGGTGCCAGCTACAGTTGGTTTATATGGGAACTTCAGAGGAGGTGAGAGGTTGCGAAAGGCGATTGCACAAATGATGCAGAGAACCTTCATGGGCGTCGAGGTAGGTGCGTTGTTCTTGTTTTTTTGTAGGTGTGAGCTTGAATGGAATTTATGTTTGTCTGTCATTAATGCCTTCAGGTTAAATTCTCTTCCTCGGCGGAGGGAATTCATAATGTTATCTGTGAAATTGGGCATACACACATGTCCAAGAATGGATTAATTATCTTCATTCCCTCCTGATTCTTTAGAGTCTGATGTTCTCAAATACAGGGATCGAGTTTGTCGATTGGAATATGTGCCTCTGTTGACAGTGTTCGGTTATCTTGGCATCCTTGTTTCTTTTTAGACACCCTTGTTTCTCCATTTTAGGCTTTTGTGTGTTATTGATGTTTTTTCCACTGGATGGCCGAGGGTTCATTGGTGCTATTCTCATCTTGTTTCTATTTCTTGCTGGATTCTGTGCAGGTTAATCCCAGCCATATTTGCATCTCTAGTGGGGTCACTGCGTACGGATTCTGAAACCCAATTGCATTCTATCAAACAGTTTTCTTGCAAGGTTTACACAAGGATGACATTGGCTATTATCCATGATGTGACCTGCCAGAAATTTATGAGGTCACTATTAAGATGTTCAGGCCACCACTTCGGTCCACTGTTGAGAGTAATTACAAAGCCAAGATGTTCTAGAGCTTGTTTTGTTATTGTTTGGTTGCCTGTCATACTCAAAGTTTGGTGGATGCCATGTATCGGCAGTGTATTGGACTTGTTCTTCTTTGCAACCTGCAACCCTAAAGATGGCTGTCTTATTCCTGCACCATACTTTCCTGCCTTCGACAATGACATGGCTGTCCGGGTAGGTTCCTCATTTTAACCTTACCGAGCTTCTCCCTTCAACCATCTATAGGGGTTCTTCAAGTCTAGGTAATTGTGGAATGGGACACAAAAGCTTGAAGATGTCTTTTCCCTGTTCGACAAATTTGTTGGGTTTAGTTGCACTAATTGGACTCATATGGGGTTGGTCCTTTGTTGCTTTGGTACTTTGTTAGCTGTTGGCTACTAGTTTCTTTTATAGGTTACTCTTATGCTTCTTCGAGGTTGGACTCCTCAAGTATGGGTTGAGATGCTGGTTTTACTTTACTTCTTGCAAATGGAAAATCCATTTGTCACCAACAAGAAAAGGAAAGATTGAGGAGTTGTATTTTTGTGACCAAAAATCAACTTCTGGATAGTACTTATAAATTCAGCAAGGTATATAGTTCAAACTTGAGGCCGGTATGGAGGTGCACAGAGTTTGCTAGCCTAGAGGGGCAAATTATCTCTCATATGCCTGCTCGTGTGATGAACTGTATTTGTGTTAACAGAATGAGGTGATCCCAATTCCTATTCAGCCAGCAGACACTCGCACGTATATCCCGACAGCAGCAGAGATGGAAGAAGCAGTGCTTAATGCAGAAAAGAAGAGCATTCGTGCCCGTATGTTGCTAGTCACAAACCCTGGAAACCCATTGGGCACACTCTATCCAGAGGCAACTCTAAAGGTAAATTGGAAATTTTGCATCTTCTAGAGGAACTCTTATGGTCACTGTCAAGTGATTTTCTCAATTATTGGCTTTCAAAGTTTTTTGGGTCAGTGCCGCATGCTCATCCCACCCATAAAGTTCACATATATCAGAAATTTTCTTTGGCCACTGATTATTGAGAGAGAGGGACAACCCTCTGAAGTCCTCAGTCACTCTAATTTTGAGGGTGGGTAGAGGTTTAGAGGGTTGCCTCTCCCTCAATATTTGGTGGACTAAAAAGATTTGGATAATGTTTGGGCTTTGCAGGTGGGAACTCTTTAATTCAATAATTGAGAGAATTCTTTTTCGCAGTGATTGTTGGAGACACTCATAATGATTTGTAGGGTTTCGGATATTATATATCCAAATTGTGCGCCTGATTGGATTGACCTTCACACTAAGTAGGTAAGTAGATTGAGAAGATCGAGGAGTCTTTGATGGATTGGTTGGTCCCTCCATTATTGCATGTTGTGGCTGTTATGCTGAATGTGTCATTTGTGATAGCAGGAGCTTCTCCTCTGGGCTGTGAATCGCAGGTTACATGTCCTTTCAGATGAGATTTATGCAAATTCAAAGTTTGGGTAAGTACTTGGCTGTTGAATTTCGATAAGATCCATAAAAATATACACTCTGAACTAGCAGGAATAGAGTTAGTGTAGGGTAAGATTTTAGTTACTTAAGTGTTCACTCTGAAGTTCACTCAGAAGTTTGGCTTTCGCTAATTATTTTCTAAAGCACAATCTTGTTATTAGCAGAGCCTTGAAATCCAGAGTGTGCATCTTGCAGGGCTTCAGTGAATGAGTTCGTAAGTATGGAGAAGGTGGCTAAAAATGCAGTAGTGGAGGGTCTCTTATCAGCTGAAGATTGTGCTGAGTTTGTTCATACAGCTTATGGCATGAGTAAAGACTTCGGAATGAATGGATTTCGTGTTGGTTGTCTTCATACCAAGAACAAAGATTTACTTGAGGTCTGTTGCTACTCATCCTACTACTCTTCCTAAGCGTCTGAGTTACATGTATAATTGATGAGAGCTATACAAATGACCCACTGTTGTTCTTAAGGATCTAGATCACCTCTACTGTTAACAAGTCACTAATTGAACTTAACACTGTTTTGGTACGTACAGTACATGATTTATATGTTTAATCATGTCCTAGTGGACAGCGATTTTGCAAATTGACAAGGACATATCTTTCTGTTGGGCACAGTTTTGGCAAAATATGGGTATGTTTGCTGCAGTTTCAAATGACACACAGCATGCTCTTGCTATCATGCTCGAAGACGACAACTTTGTAGATTTGTACGTCTCAGAGAATAATCGGTGAGTCTTCTACTATCTGTGCAACAACGATTTTAAAATTTTAAAATTTGTTCATTTTATTTATTTTTCCTCACCATGTAGGAGATTTACCTAGGTTTCCCTTCCATTTCTAAGTGGCTGTCCTGACTATTCTCACCATGAGCCTGGCAGCACATTAAGCTTGTCTGGGGTTAAGCATTGGTGCTCAAGTCATGTGTTAGTGTTTATTTATTCTTCAACAAAGTCAATAAACCGTGTTAACATGTGGGTGTATTTTAATCACAGGCGCTTGAAACATTCATACGAGGTACTGACAAAGGCATTTGAGGCAGCGAACCTTAAATACATGCCAGCATGTGCAGCTATGTTCTGCTGGCTTGATCTGCGGGACCTTTTGGTCGAGGTACATAGAAAAAGTTTGTTATATAAATTTGGTGCTGTTGAAATGAGGTAGCTTGCCATGGTCATGTATAATAGATTCATTTGGAAAGATTACTTGGTTCTGCAGCAAGTGGGTAAGTTGCTTTGTGCACAGATCTAGAGTAAGCTGTTGATAATTGTATGCTTAATATATGCACGTTGTTCTGTAACCTTCTGCAGCCTACTTTCGAGGCTGAAGATCACCTTTGGAGAGAAGTTCTTGATGAATGTCGGATTGTCTTCACACCAGGTAAATTATATCTCTACAGTGCCTCTAAGTTCCTAAACTCCACACAAATCATTCCATCCATCACTATTTCCCATCTATATAAACTTTGGCTTACTTGATTGTTTATCTACCAACTCTGTAGACCCTAACAACGATAGTAGTGTAATGAGCCATTTGTGTGTGAATAGTTTGTTATTTCCCATTTCTATTCTGGTACTATTGACTAATATGTTTCACTGCAATGCCAGGTCAAGCATGTCATTATGCTGAGCCTGGCTTTTTCAGAGTGTGTTACGCATCTATGTTACCTGAGACGCTTCAACTAGCGTGTGATCGCCTGTCCAAGTTTGCAGAGAAGAGACGCCGGAAGAGGAAAGCTGTAAATATTGAAGTAGATGTTGAGAGTGTTGTTGCTCGGTAGGTTCCTGGCAAATAGCAGTCTTAGCTTTACTGAAGAGACTCCTATTTCAACTGATGGCACATGATGTAATTGTACCTGCAATTTTGCAACTAAGAAATGAATGGGTGACTTTTTCCACTGAGTCCTCTGACTAGTTCCTGAACCAGAGGTTGCATGATGTTTCCCCAGACGCCCCCAACTTTATTTACAGCATTCAATCAATGAAACGTTTGATGTATCAGATAGTTCATAAGGTGGGAACAGATTAGCACCTTATATACACTGATAATGGTAAATAGTGTGGGCAGATAATAGTGACTTACCCTTGGTAACCCTATAGTGTGGTGGCCAGGGCGAACCGAACCATACATTGGTACCTTACCGGATGTCTAGTGATAGAAAAGACCATAGTGTGGTTCACAGAAAAGACCATCATGCAAGAATATAGTTGCATCTAGTTGCACTTGAACCTTCACCAACTCGATTTGGGCGAACCAACCCATACACTCGTTCCTTGTTGGATGCCTAAACCCTTGCCTCCAAGGAACCAGTGTACGAGTTGGTTCGCCCCAGCCCACCAACTCCCTGTGTTCTCATTCTTTTCACTTCTACACTAGATTGTCTTGTTATTAAAAAGGGTTAATCCTTTTTTGCCAAGTTATATCTTGTTCTTTGATGTGCATACTAACTATTTATGTAGTTTAAGTAAAAAATAATACGCTCAGTAAAATGTCATGGCAATGTGTAACTCCAAATAGTAACCCACACTAATAACTCAATTTAGTGTAGTTGTGGGGAAGGTATCAAATAAAAGCTATTGGGAATGCAAATCCAAACAACCTGATCTCACTTCATAAGTGCAACATTTGAAGAAAGAAACATGAAAAATTCAAGATTGTTTGTGGAAAATAAAAGCAAGACTCGAAGGAATTATTGTCATTTGAAGCAGCTGGAAGTGTTTCTTGAAGGTTTGGTGGTGAATCCCACCTTTACTCAGCACGTGCTCAATTCAAGGTGAGAGTCACTTGTCAAATAGATAGTACTTCCAATCCAATAAAAATATTGTACCTCTGATGTTCAATACTGTGGGTTAGTGAATGAGGTGCATCCCCAATACTCTCCCCAATGTCTTTACTGTGGAAATAAGCTCCATAGTAAAGTGTGGCCTACAGTATTTACTATAATCAGTGTAGTTTTAAGTATGTTCCTGAGATTAAAAAACCCGCACAGAACCAAACCATAATTCTGGCCTGTAAATCAACCTAACAAGAGTAAACTGATTTATAAACCAAGACTCAACTTCTGCAGAGTAGGTAATCTAGTATGACTTGATTGCTTAGCCAGGAGAGGGACTCCCTAAGAACTTTCACATCCAAATGCATGAGGTCAGTAAAGATCATATAAATCGGTGCGAACTTAATGAAGAAAACACATGGTGCATATTCCTCAACTTTTGATTTTTTATTATAATGTCAAAAGACACACTTGCGGGGAACCAGAGCACATTGTTGCCTGTAAATCAAACCTTACACGAGCTTGACTTGTCCAGGAAAATCCAACACTTCCTACCATCAGTCTATATGGACTCAAGATCAAGGTTGATTTCTCCCATATATCAGGATAGCCTTCCTTAACAATGATGGCATGCAGTCCAAAATACCGGCTACCTAATTCATCTCCTCTTTCACCATATGGGGATATAGCAGCATCCTTAGCTCGAGTAGCAACATCTCGCTGGCAGCTATTAAAGCCTACACCCTCCCCCTCTCAACCTTGTCAAACGCCGGCCTGACGTCCATATCTGGGCATGTGGAAAAAACACCCTGCAAACAGACAAGGACAATGCAAATATAAACTTCTGACACAGTGTAGTCATTTCACGAACTACTACAGCTTCATCAGGATTCCGAAGGTCGATATCTCTGCTCGCAGCACTCATGTGTTACCTTAATAAACCTAGAGAGTCTCATTCACTGGGAGAATGCCAAGGAAGGAAATCTACTGCAACACATTCTAAAACTATAGAAATAGAAGTTGCTTAACATACTTAAGAGCCACGGACAAGGAAACCATAATCATCATGGTCGCTGCTGATTATGTAAACACCATCCGCTCCACCACAGCGAAATTCCACCTAAACTATCTCTACAGCAGAAGCAAAGCCTTGTTTCAGTGAAGGCTCACCTATGCTCAAGCTATCCGGAACCGACAATGATATTGTTGATGGGAATGAAGATAAGCTTCACGAAAAAGCCGATGAAGCCCATCACTATAAACCCTAGCGCTGTCCTGATGGCCACTTTCGAGAACTCTGTTCCACCAACAACATAAAAAAGACAAACAGATGAGAACAAAGCAAGCTCCACTGCTAGCCCTAACCTTTCTGTGCTACAACGATCATCCAACATAGCAGCGATAACCGAAGAGGAGGTTCATTAAATTATCATAAAAAAACCACAAAAGCAGCTGAACCCTAGCGCAACATCAACGTCCGCTCTCGTCACTGACAAAAACCCTTCCAGAACCTCCAAACCCTCACGCACCCCTACCAAACCCAAATCACACAGATATCACAACCAAAACCACCAAACAGTCAATCGGTACCTCGACGATCTGGCTTATGGCATCGCTTGACGAGCCGGATGCTGTCCTTGGCAAAGTCCTTCACAGGCCGCACTACGGTGTCTACCGCCTCCATTGCTCCCGGCCCTGTCTCCGCCAAACAAACACGAAAATGCAAACGGAGCAGGCGTCGATTCTCAACGTCTGGTGCTGTGCAGAGAGAGATCCAGAAGCACAAGCAAGGTTCCGTGTTAATCGGCGGAGCGATATTGCGAGCGAAGAAGAGAAGTTGCAGAGGTAGAGAGAGAGAGGAGAGAAGGCGAAGTCGGTCCACGTTGTCAACGCCACAAAACGTGTGCTTCTTGCTTTGCTTTCACATGACTTCCTCTCAATGTTCGTGAGTAAATTTTATGTGCCCCATAAATATGTTGGGGGATAATGTTGAGTCCCTCCCATCTACACTAAGAGCATCACCACCCATCGAACTGAACTGAACTGAAAAAGGGAAACCCAAAACTCAAGTTCATCGGAGTTCAGTTTAAACAACATTCACATGTCCCACTCACGTATTTGCTTTTCAGGGCAGGTTTAGGGATCTGATGGGAAACCAGGTGAAAAGCAATCCACGACAATGACCAGTGCACATCTTTCGGGGGTTTTTTTTTTGTAATTTAAAGTAAGTTCTCTAAATTTCTCTATAATGTTCGGTATTTTTCCAGAACTCTTGAAGTTGTAGGGTTATGGCCAATGGAAGTGTATTTAGACGGCCTCTTCTTTTGGGCTCTCACAATTTCGACCTTTTGATTCTGGGAGTTGTGGGTTGCTTCATTTATGAATTTTTGTTTTTTTCTTAGGATAATTATTTTTACTAGGAAGTAAGTCCAAGAGTATTAGAGGGGTATAATGGGCCTTGTCTTATTCATTGTGCACTGAAGATCACATCATATTTTTGCACTGAAAACATGGGTTGTTTTGCAGGACAATCACGACCCTGAGGCTTCCCTTAGTGTTCAGTTCATCCAGTTTTCAGATGGGTGGGGTTGTTTCAACTGAACTGAATTGGTCTACATCCATTTTGCAGTTCAATTCACTCACTGGTGGCAATGCTCTAAATGTTGTATTTAGTGTCACCAAATTCTATTTGTCTTGCTCAATTCCAATTGTAAACCACCCGTGTGGTGTCACCAACACTATACCGTAGCTCTCTAGTAGCTTGGGCACCTTTTAGCCTAATAATTAATTGAAGTGTGAAAGTAAGTTAGGCAACCCAAAAAATAATATTCTAAAATTGGGAAGATTTAAAAAGTAATTTAAAAATTTAGACATTCATCCAAGTCATTTCTATAATTCATGGATGGTTTTCCTAATTTCATCTATGCTGGCTACGATTAACCTAAACACTTCCCTTAACCAACATTCCTTTCCCTAAAGTTTGTCTTTTACTTGTGTGTCGGGGTTTTGCTTTGTGTGAGAGTTATACGGAGTGGTCTTTCTGAGAGACTATGTCACTTGCATTATTGTGATTTTAGGCACTCTTTGAATGTTTTTTTTGGAACACTCAACGAAATTAATTTCCCAAAAATTTAGGCACCTTCAAAATTAATTATTTTTTGCCCAAGCTGCTAGAGAGCTACGGTATGTAAACTTAACATTATTTGTCGCTCCTTGTAAAAAACAAATTGGGCATGATAGATTTACAATGTTGTAATTACTATCATTCATTAAGTATTTTTTCCATCCAAATTTCAATCATCCATGACAATATTTTCATAATAGAAATGTTAGGATGCAAAATATACCAAAAGATGATAAACTATAAAAGTAAGCTAGGGTGACAGTACTTGTATACTTATTCATAAGATGTGTCCTTAGAAAAGTTGCCACAAGTGACATAAAATACCATATGACACTAAATGCAATATTAGTGTAGTACCCCTCTCCCATCATGGCAAGTAAAAAGAATGAAAAAGAAAATAAGGAGTGAGTCCACGTCATGACAAAGGTGAAGTGTTCCTTGGCGAGATGGCTCAAGTGTAAACTTGGATTAATACACAAGTGCAAGGGAAAAGTCTTATCACTACAAGGAAAACACGAAAAAATGACTATGGCCATATGACTGGATATGACTATCGGTTTCAAGGCAGTCGTGTTGAACCAAAGTGATGACTAGAAGTGACTTTAGTCATCATATGACTAGGCTTTTAGTCACATCGGACATGACCTAGATGGGAACCGTGTAGAGAACCTGTTAGGAACATGTTCTTTCAATATTTTATATTTTCATGGTAGTCATAACAGACCACATGACTAAGATTAATACTTAGCTGACTACGGTTTCCAGGTCCTAATAGTGAATGGTTTTTATATTGCATTTGTATTTCCTTCGTACTTATTCGTGTAGTGAGTCCCATGTCTTTGATCATTTCAGCAAATGTTTTATGGCAATGGCATTTTTGCTGGTTGTATACTAAATTTTGACAATACAACCATTTTTTACTTATTTGCAATACTTTTGAGTTCTATTACTTGTACACAACATCATAGTTTATTTCTTGCCTTTGCAATATGCAAATACATGGTCTATATAGTCACAAAATGAACGATATATGCCTATAGCTACTATCTTTGCCATGCGACCTCTCTTCCTAATGTCAGACAACATTATCTTCCAAATCTAGATCTTCTTCCACAACGTCCAACGCTCGGTTCAACGTCTTTCGTAGTTAGAACCCTTAATACATGGGTACCAGGTGCCGTGTCAATAGAAATGGATATGGGCCGTACGCCATGATGTTCTTCATCCATGCCTTACTGCAGACTATGCATTTCAGGTCTTCTGTCTACCTTTGATGATACTCTTAAGCTTTGTGGCTCTCTTCGTAAAATAATCTTCCACCCATCGTTCTCCTCGTCATCTATAAAAAAACCTTGCTGCACATGAAAGGGAAATGCAAATGAGTTTGCTGAATAAGGAATCAATCGATCAAATGTGAAGAGTGTGAATCATCTGCACATGCATTTGATACTTCAAAAATCGTGAGGCAATTCAAAAGGAGAAACACTACAACTAAATGCGTTGTTCGAGAACCCTTGTATAGTGGAACTTTTTATTCCACTAGAATCTTCGTGAGCTCTACCTTCTTGAACTCTTCCTTTTCCATGGCAGTGGCATCTTCATCATCCTCGAGTCCATCATTAATGGCGGTAGGATTGTTATTGTACATGGCTAGGCACCATGTTATCATTCATACAACTTCAAATTCTTCATGTTCGCTTTCAGTATTTGGAGATTCAAGTAACTATGTTCAGATTTTGTAGTCATAGAGTCAAAATTAAAAACTACATTTAGTCATCCATATGTATTCAGAATCTGTAGTCATAGAGTCCAAAACAATGACTACATTTTATCATCCGTATGGAAGTCGGCTACTATAGTTGGTTTTAGTGAGGATTTCTCACATCCAAAGTTAGGAAGTGCTAAACTCTCACTAAACTATGCCAAATGAAGTAGTCGATCCATGCCTCACTCAAGGCCACTACAGTCGAGGCCACTACAATCGAGGCCACTACAATCGAGGCCCAAAATTATGTGCCAACCTTTGTTGGTTGCTAAATGAACTAGGCTCGTCATTCCTTTGAAGCGGCATAGTAGCTGAAATTAAAGATTGTAAATCAACAATTGCTATAGCCTGCACATAAGGTCTCTGCATTTCCTACATGTTTGAATGCAACATAGTAAGCTACGCACCGTCCAACCTAGACAATGCTCAGAAGAAAAAAACATCAACAACGTCTAGCAAACATACCAGGATTGATTTCTTGAATTCAGGATCTCACTTGTGTTCTCGAAGATGTTTGCAGTTGGTTTTTCTTGACAAGAATTTCTTACCCATGTATTTTTTACATGGGCATGCATAAATTGTGAGATGTTGTCTATCTGCTTCCTTCTCCTCAATATCTCATAATTGCAACTGCAAAAAATCCTCTTATAATCTCGGATCCATTTCCAAATATTTCTATGCAATTGAAGGGGGTCCAATCTTTTTCTTGTGCCCGAAAGTCCTGCAAAGGACATATGCAAGTCCAAGGATGACGGTTGAATTATTTAGAATTTCACTATGAATGAAGTCGATCACATCCATGCCTAATCAACTTATGACTAGTTGTAGTGTTCAATAAAGCAGATAGATGACTACCAATAGTCATCAACGTAGTAAGTAATGAAAAATGACCTAAACTTGACCGATGATCTGTGACTAAGACTAGTCATACATGTAGGACAACCATGACTAAATATAGTCATTCTCTTTATAAACCGATGACTACATCTAATCATCAAGAACAAAAAACCTAAAACCGTACATGCAACGTGGATGACATGCAAGAAAAACCCTAAATCCTAATACATCCGCCACCTATAAAACACCTAACCTGTAAACCCAGAACCGCCGTTGCCATTCACTACGATATCGGTGTGTCCACAACTTCTTGCCTTAATTGCTTCCAGTTGGAGGGTTTGTATCTGATCTAATCTTGTAAAAATTAAGCGCAATGGCGAATATTTCCGCAGAAGGCGCTGCAACTCCATCCGGAAATCGCCATGGCCAGAGGAGAGGAGTCTAGTGACTTTAACAATACCGTTGAATCATCCTCTAGTGAGAGCTTAGACGATGAAGAGAGCACCATGAGCGAAAATTATAGTGCAAGTAAAAAGAGAGGGTGGAACGGGAGGAGGGATGTAAACACTGGGGAGGAGAAGCCCAACCCGTACGAGATAGAGTGATAACGGAATATAGAGCGGAACAAACAAGTTCTTCATCAACTAGGCATAATTTGCCATACTGCATAGATCAAGGGTGCAAAAAAAGGAAGCAAGTTGTAGAGGAGATAATTGTGGAGAGGGAGTTGAAAGCCATGTGAACATAAAAATGTCGCAGTCTTATTTCTTCCGAGTGCGTAAGTGGGCCATTGTGCATGCCATCCTAAATTCTAATATTGTTTTGAATTGGTCTTCATTTTGAATTGGTCTAGCAGTAGTTATCATTTTTTGAAATAGTACTAGATATAGTCATTAATTTAATACTTCTTATCACAGTTGATGAGGTTGTCCATTGCAAATCCTAACTGCCGCTATATAATCATCGTTGAAAAAGAAATGTAAAGAGCAACTTGAGAAGAGGAAACAACACTTCCTATTCCAATCAGCACAAGTGATCACATGAAGCCAATGACAAACAGGGGAACCGCATGGGAGCAGAGGAAAGCAAAGACGAAGATTGCAAAACACAAGGGACCAAACACAAACGATGTAATGGATAAAAATGGTAAGGAAGATGAAGAGTGTAAGAAATAACAAAGAGGAGCCACCAAGAATGTAAAGGTCAGTCCACCAAACTGTGTAATCATTTAGTGCTTCGTTAAATCGTATGTTTACTTTCATAGTTCTTCCTTTAGGTTTTGATGTACGTAATCACTGCAACTGCACATAGTCGCAGCAGATGAAGAAGTTTCACCGCCCTCTACATTTTCAGTAGGAGATGATGTGGAAGTGATGGGTTATGGAGAGGGGGAGGAGGAAAATGTGATTGCACACATGAAAAATGACAAATGTGAAAGGGGGTACATTGCATAGAGTTATAAAATATGAAGGTTATATGTCTATGGAGGTGCAAATGAGCCATAATGATGAATATGTCATTTTCAGAAGTATAGAATTGGATGACCCTCCCATCAAAAAGATTGTAGAAGTTGGAGGGAACTTTATAATGTAGCCCACCGAATTTCTACGCCATGCACGTGTAGAGTCGTAGGTGAATGTAGGAAATATATTTTGGGTAGAGGATGGGTAGTAGTGTATATCATCTGCAATTGGTAGTTTGAATATACTCAGTGGATAATATGTGTATGTGAGATGTCTCGTAGTAAATTATTTGAAGATATTGACTATGCTTTGTCATCTATTGTAGTAAAATATTTTAATATATTGACTATACGTATTCATCTCTTGTAGTCCACTGTTTGAATATGATGACTATGTTTAGTCATATTATATTGTAAGTTGTTTGAATATGATGATTATATTTAGTCATATCATGGAATGTTTGAAGATGATGACAATGCTTAGTCATCTTGTTCATACGAATAGTGTAATCGTCATGAATGTAACTTACAATTTTTTTTAAATGGTATTATTTATGGTCATATCGAATGACTACATTTAGTCATCAAAATTGAAATGCTTATTACTAGACCAAAAATAATGACTAACCCCTCAAAATGCAAAGCACCAAAGATGATTCATTTTGATAAGTAATCATATATCATATGACTATTTTTAGTCACAATATGACTAATAGTAGTCGTTAATGGATGAATGTATTTGTCATATGACTACATGTAATGAAGACCATGTAATCATGTAAATATAAAACATGACTAATTCTAGTCACAGGACACGACTACACATGACTAAATATAGTCACATAGGTATGACTGAATATAGTGAGAAATGACGAAGGATCAAGGGGCGGCCCAAAATGAGGTCCCAAAATCCCATGGGGAACGCGCCATGGGGAACAAAAGTTATCCGAAATGACCGTAGTCATTTTGTCTGGAGCGACTGGTCCGACATGACCAGGTTGAGGACTAAAAATGGTGCTAGTCATCAGTGCACTTTCTTACCCATATTAGTCATAAACCCCAGTCATTTTTTCGTGTTTTCCTTGTAGTGCATGTCTTCTTGTTGTTTCTTAATTCATCTATGGAGTTGGTTTTTGGCCATTTGTCTCAAAAAGAAATGAAAAAAATGAAAATGTCATCTTGAAGAAGGATGTTCTCTTATTTTTGTGTGTACAACCGCTTTTCGCACCTAAGTTGAGTGTGTTTGGTGACTGGGTATTTATACGGATAACTATAATGTTTGGTGTTACACCCAAGTTGTAAATTCAGTTTTCCAAAATCTTGCCAAAACAATAGAAGCATTACAGATAGTAGTTGATTTCCCAATTAAACCGCCTTTTCCATAAACCATTATATTCACATTAAAATAATCTCCTATTAATTTATATTATAAATTATTTTAAACTAACTAAATTTTTTATACATCATATAAAAAAATAATCTCTTACTTGACAATCAATTTCCCTATTCGTTGCAAGCAACTATCAAGATGTCGGTTCAAGTTCAATTGCAAGTGGCACTTTCTTGGGTGCAAGCACGGTAAAGTGGACAGCTCTTGATCCTTGCTCAGGTTTAAGTGAAAGTGATCCAAAACTATATACTAACTTTGAATTTTATGAAATAGAAATTCATAAACATTTAGAAAACATATGAATCTACAAAGCCAAGCAATTTATGTTCACAAAAAACAATTTCAAACAACGTATATGTATTTTAGAAGATGGTGCAAGTGGTGGTGCAAGTGGGTGTCATTGAAAAGATAATTGTCAAAAACTTGTTTAAAATACAATTACATTACATTAAATTGATTAATTTTTGAAAAAACAATTACGATGACCTCAAGTTTATAATGAATTCAAGGAATATGAAAAGAAATTCCAAGTTCAAAATATTTAAGGTCATGAAATTTACGTTCAAAACTATATCTAGTCAGTTGCTTTTACGCGTCACTTTTAATGATAGGTTTTGAAGATCTCATATTGATATTCTATATTTGAGTACCTAACTTAACAATAGAGGTCATCATGAAAAATAATCTATTTTAAACAACATTTTGCTACTACTTATAGGCGTTTGACCAAGAAAATCATGGCTTTCATATACCGGAGCACTTTTTTGGTCCACTTTACTATGCTTGCACCCTCTTCATGCATGGTAAAATGGACCAACAATCAATAAGAATTGTTATTTTCCTCCGCTTGTATGCCCCAAAAATTATTTCTTATTTATTGAAAAGAAAATTTCATAGTGGGACTCCCCATGGCCAGGTTCCATTTAACAACAACCTATGAGAGGAAGGTGCATGAGGGGTACGGAAGCTAGGAATAAAGCCACAACTATTGATAAGCTTATACTAGAATATCAAAATATTGATGTGATGCTAACTTGATAAAGTATGGTTGGAGGAATAAAGATACATGACATTATTAAGCAGTGTGTGTTCGTTCATGTGGGCCCCAAGAATATGTTCATGTGGGCCCCAAGAATATAGTCATGGATGCCGCAACTAGTGCAAATTCAGTCTGAATGTGCACTAGCTACAACATCTCATGGTTATATCCACATGAACGAACGCACGTTGCTTAATAATGTTATGTATGGGTACCCTCATAATCTTGATTATTTAAACTCTATGACCCTAAACCCAAACCAATCATTCATCCAAGAAGAGAAAAAATTATCATAACTCATCCCAACTTGTCATCTATGGAGACTCGATATCATCCATAATTTCCATATTTTGTCCATGACAAGCTGATCCATTATGTCCCATAAACAACTCAAGTAAGTGGATGACTCGCCGCTCCCTCTCATGTTGTTGGTTATCTTGTCCACAATGAACATTTCCAACTTTCCCCACCAATTACCTATATTAGTTGGTCCAAGAGTGGCAATGGGTTCTCGAACCGCTATAATTGCTGTCAAGAAGGTCATCCCAGTGTCTGAATGCTCCACTCTTTCTTACCAGTTGGCTTTTGTGTAAGAATCCGATAGTGTGGTACTTCATTCGGAGCATTTCTTCCCCAGTTTCTTGAGGAACAACGCCACACTTCGTCCACCGAAGCTATGGAAAAAGGAGGGTATTCTTGTTTCGGAGGGAAGATTTGGGAGATCATGCGTTGCCTTGATCAGCTCCACTCGCGCTTTGTGCAGTCGAAAGATGAGACAAAGGGATAGCATCGCAACTGCCAATGCCATCATTCTTCTATACGTGCAAGATTCTTCCACATTGTACAAGATTTCTCGAAGAGCACCAGCGGCCCGGGGGAAGAATGCGTCCATCACTGGAATTGTCACGTTTCGAGTTCTGATCCGTGGATGGTATATAGGACGCCTCATGTATGGTTTCGTTGAATCTTCAATTTGCAAGGGGTTGAAGTAAAGTGGGTCAGCAGGCGACCGGAGGCTCTCCATACTGAACCGGAGCTTCCAGTGTGTGGAACCGGTCGCGGGGTATTGAATCTTGACATACACTTGATCATCGACAGCTTCAGAATATTTATCCAGTCGCAAATTCGTCACCAGGTGCATTTGACCTGTGTGTGGATAATATATACCTTCACCACGGTGTGGCAATGTGTCAATGAACGGTAGCTGTATTTCCGGAGAACTGCGCTGAATTGCGAACCTCGCCACCACTCTCAAGTACTCTTCCGGTTTGAAGGAAACCTTTTCCCCCGAACATAGCTTCCATGAGCTGCTATTTGTTTGCGAGGGGCACGCATCCACGTCTATCACTGACAAGGAGACGGAAGCCCGCTCGGAAGCCACATTCAACCACATGTCGTGGTGAAAAAAGGAGCAGCAACCTTTGTCGGGAGCCGGGAATGGACTCAGCCCATCATCATATACTTCGGCGGCGAAATTACTGACTCGACTATTCTTGCTCGCCAGCATGACCGCCTCAGACAAGTTGGTGTACTTGTACTCATTGAACCTTGTGCCATCGTCGCTCACGAAAGGAATTTCATAGGTGCCCTTGCATCCTGCGAACAGCAAAGGTGGAAAGTACTCGGGATGTCCAGATGCTTCTTCATGATGCAAGCTGCGCAGCACCGCACCTTCCGGAGTGTCCTTGGTGACAGTTTTCCGGAGTAAAGATTTTAGACGGAATCTCCAATTGCAGTGGCTTACAGTCGAGTCGAAATTTGTTGGCCCGCATACCACCATGTCCAATTCATCCGATACCGGGTTCCACGTGCCTTCGACGGCGAGTGGTTTTTGTTCCACAGAATTCGTAGTTTGAGTTTGGTATATGGTAACCCGACCTTCAATATACCCACTGACGAGCACGTTTCTAGGTTTCTCCTTGGACGGTTGACAGAGGATGCCTGTCAACATCAAACTTATGTGGATTGCTACAAGTCGGCTGTCTTGCTGTCGGATTCTGTTGGGGCGGTTCACTGGGTAGGCAGTGAACGGGCCCACTCGCAGCAACTGGCGGGTCATGTATGATTGTTGTTCCTTCGCAGAGATTGGCACGTCTGCTGTAAGAAAGTACGGGCGCTTGAAATACTCAGTCAAGTACTTTGAGAGAAGCAGGCCGCTGTCGCTACTACCAACATCAGCGACATGACCCACAAATTTGTCGTTGAGAGTTGATGGTTCCCGGGTTTCCTCCAGGGTAAACTGATACGAGGGGGGAAACTGACCACTTGGAGAGCCGAAGATGGAAACAGGGGGGAAGTACATCGCATCCTCCACCGGATTCGTACTCGTCATCTCGCCTTCAGCAAATCGATTCTGTAGGTTGTTCGCCGTGGGGAGTTTCATCTGCAATACCGAAGGCCCAATTCAGTTCTAGCGGTAAATCTCTTGCACGCAACAAGGTCTAGAATCATGTTCTCAAATCTCGAATTTGGAAGGACTTTCTACACATGATGCATTTGAGTGTGTGACACTGCCGTTTATTCGTAGCCTGCTGGTTATAGATTCGGTCAATATTATTATCACTTCCCTATATTTCTGCACAAATTCAAGATGCGGATGGGGATTCATATTTAATTCAGTTCATGATCAGGTGTTGTCCAACCCAATCCAATTCCCAATATGTGTACTAGTGCACTCTCAAGTCGGTAGCCGGTGATTGATCCGCATGATGGCGGCTCTGAATGGTATATGAATCTTGCCACTTTGAACTAAGAGAGAAAAGATTGTCCCCAAATCTGAAGTTCATGTGTCACAATGTTCAGCATTTCCTGTCCGTATTCATAGACAAGTACAGTATAAGAAGCACAAACAATTGCTCAAAGTTGGCAATTGCTGAACCTCATGACTTTGTTCAATCATACTTATTTCCACCCAAAACATGTCACATGACATTCTTGACCCTTGAAACGACGCTACATTTATATATATATATTCTAGGTTCAAGAAATAAATGGTCAAGAATCAATGTCCTCGATTTATATGCAGGAATGCCGAGCGTAGTCAAGTGGGAAGCGCTCATTAGTCGACACCTCATTCTTGCTTAAGGCTTCGGACATGAGAAAGTCGTCTCTCAACTATCAAGATATATACGATTGGAAGGGATGTGCCTCAGACGGATATGGAATCATTCTTAGATTATTCGGATAACTCAACAACCATTCCAAGTTAAACTGGGAGACTAAATAGGCTACTCAAGAATGAGATGCAATGCGGCGGCAGCCAATTCAACTGGTTAAGGTAGATGGATCTTACATGGTTACTTCCGACTTCTCCTAGGATATGAACACGCTGGTTCTAGATGGTGACCAAATCCAAATCGAGGCCGTGGTCACTTTCCTCCTAATTTTCGGAGCATGTACATTCGTCTTTGAAGGATTACTTAAAGTAAGTACAATTCCTGATTCAAATTCATATTTATATTCAGTTCATCTAATTCATTATCAAAATGAAGATTCTTGTGCTCGTCAACTGGTCATAAAGGCCTCCAAATTATGTTAATTGTTGAGCCTAGGATGGTTATCATATTTTAGGAACGCAATTGACTTTCTTTTAAACACCTATCTTCTTGGTATCCGTTCTTGGAGCCACACCAAACCACAAACCACTCAGATATAGTTGTCCTAATAAGAAAGGAGCTGAATAAGCGTGGGCTACCTTATTGCACATTTGCGTCAGGTTTGATCTCGATCATCCCAAGTGTCCAGAGCGTTTGGTGAATTTGCCAGCTACAATATACATTTGATTTCGTGTGGTCCAGACTACTCATGAATCATCGTCGATTCAAGTGATTCATCTTGTAGTTAATCACCGAGTGGCAAACAGAGAAGGTGACACGGAACACTTGCAGCTACAGAAGAAGTCATGCATGCCACTCTAATTCAGATATACAATGTAGTAAATATACAATGTACGTACCTTGACCATAATACTGCAATCGTTAACTTCTCGATATGCACGTCTGCTGTTCAGGTTGGAGGAGGCTGGTAAGAAGAAATTTGGGGGTGGACGGGTTGCACAGCCCAGCATGCACATCCGCTGCTCATATCTCGTACTGATGGAAGCGCCTCGTAATACGAAGTGTGAGTCCAATAAAGTGTCATCTATCTGACAAGGGGAATTCACATCTGCATAGAAGGCACCCAGGAAAAAACATGCAACGGAGACTTGTGAGAACGCCGAGGTAGAAAATTATCATTCTTCCTACCTGTCTAAGTACACTTGCATAAGTTAGGCGCACCTCTTTCGGTTTGTCACTTTTTCTGGACACTTCAAAGTAAGGGTGGAATGGACACAAACCATAAGTTACATGCGGGTTCTTGAAAGAATCTTCAAGCGGAGACATAGCATGGATGTGTCAAGTTTTCACTCACGAGCTCTATTATTATATATAATGAAGTAAGGCTTCTATAAGGGTGGCATGGAGTCTCTTAAATGGTCTCACATGCTCAAATTCAATGGGATGTAGGCAAGGCCGCAATAGGCTATTCAAGAATGTTCTATCCCATGCAAATGGTGAAACATACACTAGATGGGTACCTAGCACAATTAGATGCCTCTCAAATTGGAATAATCCAACTTAAAAACATCATGTAAGAGATACAGGTACACTTCCAAAAAATTGAATCGCATGAGTAATTCCGAATCCACTCTAAAAGATAAAAATGGGCACATCAATTGCATCACCAAACTGATCAAAGTGTTCAAATGTAATAGGTTCGACTATCTTATCGAAAATGATACTAAGGATCATCATCGTGAAGAATTACTTAAAGTGAGAACAATTTGCGGTTTCTTGTTGTAGAGAAATTTTACCTGATGTCACCAACCGATCCCAAAATCCAGTCAGGGCCAAACCACCAGTCACAGGGCGCAAATTACTCCATGTGTCATTTTCTGTTGCTAATGCTTCCTCAAAGCCGAAGTGAGACTCGTGGTCCGCATTGCATGAGAAACTCGCATCCTGGAGCCACTTCCCTGGAGGCTTCAAGTCGGGATTGTAAGCATCCGGGTTGGGAAACCAGGACCCACTATAGTAGTCAGGACGATGCGATTTCGGGGAGTTGGCTTCTTCATATGCGGTCCCAACTTTTGCTTGTAATGCTGGCAAGAATATGTCACCATAATATAATGTCATATATAGTACATACAGATGGGTATTAGCAAAAAGTTGTGCAATCACACCACAAGATTATCATCCTAAAACTGTTAGGTTCAATATTGTATTTTTTTATGGTTGCCGTATCAGTATTGCAGTACAATTGGTGTCATGATCCCTAGTCTTTTCCACAATGTAGCCGGGTTGGGGAGCTCCAATACTGATGTGCAGGTTGTCAAGGAGAGGGTTAGAGGAGGGGCTTCTTGAAATTGGAACCATTGACCTTTGATTTGACGAGGTTACCAGCAGTAGGTCGTTACTTCCACGTGTAGGCTGCTAAGATTCTAGATAGGTCAATAGCTGACAATGATCCAAACCGTCCAAATTTTTGATGGAATGGCCCCAAACCAGCTACAATTCTAAGTAGGCCCCAGGTAGCCGCTGGAATGAACCCTGCACCCGCTCTTGGAATCCACGATGGTTTCAGCCTACCGACCTCAACTATCTTACGCAGGGATGGATTCCTTGAGCGGTAGACGGGCTCATGCCTGCAAGTTCCCAATGCCTACCCAAAATATCAGATAACAATACTAAGTGGAGATATGGTGTTCTCGTTCTAAAAGCATCTTCAAGATTCAAGGTCCTTGATTGTTGCATCCATGAATGTGGCCTGAATGCCAATATTAATCAGGAGTATCAGGCATCTTAATTCTAGTGCGTGGGATCCACGAACTTCAAGGGAACCATGAATTTCCTTTGGAAATACACACATACAAAATGAAACCATGTTGCCTATAAATTCACCCTAATTAAGAATGATTCTCTTTGGGCCGAGAGACTACATACACTACTCAAGAATGTTATGCAGTTTATCCTAGTACACGAAATCCACAAAACCTCGATGGAACCAAGAAATGTTGTGGGTACTCCGTCCGTGTGCGCACACTGATAGACAGGTGTATATATTGAAATTTGACTAGTGGCTGGCAATCGGTTTGATAAGTTGAAAAGTGTTTTGCTGCACTGGGCCATTAAATACGTGCCAACAGAAACTCCGCGTTGGCGGGGTGTTTCAGCAGATCAGAAGGTCCCATGTGCATGTTTCATTCCATTAATTCTCCCATATACCAAGATTCAATTGAAGGGATGTGCCCCAAAAATGGAATCATTGTTCAGTAACTCTGATAACCTAACAGTGATTCCATCTGCGCGGGGAGACTACAGAAACTACTCAAGAACGCTATGCAGCTCATCCTGGCACATGACACAAATGCACAAACTTCAATGGGCCCAAAAAATCTTATGGTTACACACATACACACCATGTTGCATCTACCCACACCACCAACAATACATCTTGTCAATCAAAAGTGACTAGAAAATGACGGAGAATCAGGTTGATCCATTCTTGAGAGCTTAGCTGCATTGGGCCGCCATTGATTACCTGCCAGCAGAAACTCCGCGCAGGCGGGGTGCTTCTTAAGCAGATCGGAAGATTCCAGGAGCCTGATCGACTCAGCATCAATCGACTCTGTGTCCGCCAAAACTGCATTGCCGAAACTTGTTTGGGTTAGCCACAGGAGCAGGCAGATCGCGGGTGCAACCAGCATCCGCATTCTTTCTGCATTAATCATCGGTATCAAAATTTATCTTCGAGAGCTTCCGTTCGTTCACCTCAAAAAGTAAAACCCTCGACGGTTCCTGTTACCCTTGTAATAAGTTAACCTTTTTTCTTTTTTTTTGAGACAGAAGGCTGACAAGCCAACGCCAAAGCACAGGAGGCAGTTGACCACCTGGCAAGTTTTCCGTCAGGTAGAGAGGAGATTTCACAGCCGGGATTCGAACCGCCAACCTCTTCCTTGAGATTTGGGTATCCCTCCACCGTCATCCGGTAGTTTAAGGTCGTCTCGGACCATAATAAGTTAACCTTCGACGCCTTCGAATCCATGCCGACAACTACACGCATATTCGGGACACCTCAGCGATGGATGGATGTGTCTGTTATCTATTCATCCATAAGGGATGGCAAGGTAAGGTGTCTTCTTACGTTTGATCAGCTAGTACACTATTTTGTCTAATCAGTGTTGGTTAACATACGGAGTTACACATTGTTGTAAACACTTTATTCAATAATTTGAGATTATCTCAAGTCTCAATTTTAATTATCATCCTTGATCACACCATAATATTGGGCATACATCATTAAAGAATATTCACATGTAAAATATTGCGGCAATGGTGAGCTAGTTATTTAAATCAAAAAATGAAATCAAAATTAGTTTCAAAATAATTATTAATATAATAATACTAATTATTATATTATTTAAATTACTAAATTTAGAAAGTATGCTCCAAACATGCCATGTAATCATACATGTAAAAGATGAAGACATCTAATCAAATATATTTAATATACTATGGATATATCATCCAAATGCAAACATAATGAAAGCTCACAATTGTGACCCCTTTACAATATTATGTTGTCTAAAGCACAATGCCTCAAGCCATACTTATAATTTAAAAACTTGAATACCGACCATATCTATAATTTGAACAACTTGAATGTATATCACATCTATATAAACAGTCATTTAGTAGGTATATTGGATTCATTGGCAATTTGAGACACATTTATACGAGGCAAATCGTTCTTTGCAATTTTCATATGTTTTGTTGGAATACTAATAAGGCCGTTTTCCTTCACTTGCAACTTCCAAGCAATGAGCATTGCATTTGTGTCTACCCAAACCGGAGAGAAACCTAAATCAACGGTCCGTTTAAAGGACTTTTGGTGTTTCATCCAATGTGATGACGGAGGATGTCCACATTCTTCCCACCATGACATAAATATTGAAATTGAAATGCATGAAAATGTAGACTAGTTGGCACAAAATTTGGCTCCAGCAAAGCTCTCACCAATCAAATGGGTTTGGAAAAATCTTCATCCCTAGGGCATAATAACATCATATAACCTACACAACAATCCATTGTTACTTGAAAAGATGGTTGTGGATGATCACGCAATGGATCAACATATGACTCATCCACATCGATTTCTCATGGATGTCTCCATTGCATAAATACATGGCTTGGGACTACAAAATTGTCACTTGGCTCTTTGGCCAAAATCCTTTTTTTAGCACGCTTGAAGTTTCACATTTTGGATTTATCATATTAAAAAAACCACTTTCCTAACATTAGAAAAATATCCGGGCTTCCTAAAGGCTCTTACAATTAATTATTTTTGGTACAGCTCATAGCCAACAGCTCTTGGGAGACGTCATTATTCCCATACAACCGCGCAGAGTCCATCACGGGCAGGTTTGAGATCAATGGTTGAGATCTGTTCTTGTCATGATCTGCCCGAACGTCATGATCTGTTCTTGTCTTTATTTGTGGTTACGTCAGTTCAAAGCCCATCATGATCAGATTCTCGCGCCTATTACTGTCGTAGTTGGCTCAAATTTGGCGCTTCATTTTGTCCTCACTGGCATTTATGGCGCCTTTCCTAAATGGAACATCCCAGAATTCCGCACCAAAAAATCTTCGCACTCTTGGTGACACTCTTGGTGGCTTATTTGTGTCTGTGTTTTTTGCTTCTTTTTTGTCAGTTTTTTTGTGTGAGTTTTTTGGCAACTTCACGTAAGCTGTATGTTAGCTCAGTTGTATGGAGAAGCAGATTCCATTTCTTATTTTTTGATATGGAAGGTACCGATCCTCCATTCAAGGTTCAAGTGTCTCTGAATCCAAAGTACAAATCGTTGATAGTTAGAGGACGTCTCATTCATGAGCAAACACTTAGATCAGCATTTGCTGAAAAACGGAAGCGTGGTGACACAAATCTTGATTTATGGCTCGATTCTTCTATATATCCACTAGATCCGTCAACTGGAAAACGACCAAAATTTAATGACGTGAGATCTCTTCTAGAGTATGTAGGCGACGGTGAGAATGGACTCTTGGGTTACACACGTAACTTGGAAAATTCTGAAGTAGTTAATCGAGTCATAATTGATCGATGCAGAAGTGAATCTGAAATTGAGAGTCTGAGGCAACGTTTGGATGAAAAAGAGAGAGAATTCGACTCATTAAAATTGCAAATGATGGAACATCAAAGCAATCTTGAACGTAGCCATGCAGCTGAATGTGCAGCTCTTCACAATGAAATTCAAACTTTGCAATTTGAATTTTCCGCACTTCAAAGTACATCAACCACTTTACTAGCGTCTCTTAGTGCAGACCTTGAAGAGAGCATGCAATCAGAAGTGGACCTAGAATCTCATATAGACACAATTCAAAAGGAATACAGTGAGAAAAATGCGATGCTTGTTCGAAGTCATGAAATGGATGTACAAAAGCTCACAATAGATTTAAAGCATGCAAGGAAGTGTGTCACGATGTTAGAAAAAAAATGTAGCCGATTGCAGTCAACACCAGTCCAAAGAGCTCGAAAAGATTTGTCAGATTTGTCTCAGTCCAGTGGTCATGCCAAAAAGCAGAGGCGACTGGTTCGATCGATCATTGCAGGTGCTACGATGAGAAGAATCCAAGAAGGTAACTCTGCAAATCATACGAAACAAAGGTTGTGTGGCTCAAAAGAGAATCAAATCCAGTCAGGCAAGGTACTTGCAAGGATTCTTTCAAAAAAAGAAGTCAGTGTCATGTTAGAGGCTCCATGTATGCAATCAGTGACAACAAGCATAGCCAACAATTGTTTGGAGAGGATTGGATCCAAATTAAGTGCAGGTGAAATTGTTGAAACGATGGACAGAAACGGGTAAACGGATCATGGTTACACAACGATTTATAAACAATTCAAGAATGGTGTCAAGGCTGTTGGTTCTGGGTTGCGGATTGGGTGCTTACCGAAGCCTTACCATGTTGCATTACTTCGAAGAGACATGAATGCAAAGCTTCAGGAGTTCGTAGGAGATTACTATTCTATAAACAACACTTTGGAAATCATATCAGGTCCAAAATCAAAGAAAAAGGACCCAGTTCGATTGAAATTGAGCGAGAAGAATTCCCTTTTTGTTGACGTTGAAGTTGTACAAAGGACGATGGTCCAGTTGCATGGCTTTATCCCAACAGGTATGTGTGAATCTCTCCACTATAGGCTTCAAACATTTCATTATATTCAAAATTGTATTTCATAAACCAGTGGCTTCATTTGAATGTTTGACCAATACATGCAATGTTCTTCACTCTTGCAGAACTAGCAGGAAAGCCTCTCATCTTTGTCTTGAAATTAGATGAAGCTGAAATAGTGCATGGGCAGAAGCTAGAAAGACTCAGCATAACCATAATGAATTGTGCATTAGATTCTGGAATGAATGAGGATAATCCGCAATATTTTTCTGTACAAAGTGAACGGGAGATATGGCCAATTGGATGTTTTCAAGTTGAAAAAGAATCTTACGAGGTACTATCTTGGGTTCTTAGCCAAACAAAGATTCCTGCCTTGATTTCGGCACAAGGAGTTGGACAACTGTTGACGGTCCCTAGAATCGGTGAATTCTCCGTGGAATGGCATCTGTCGGCTGATATGAAAACTGTCAAGTGCATGTATGGTTTGGCGCACGGAGCATGTGCAAAATATCGGTGCATTTATTGTTCACAAGAGCGTGTCAAGACAGTTATTGGAACCCCAGCTGAAGCTCTAGCTTCATTTACTAAACGAGGAGGAAACACTTGGAAGGGAGGTTTGTTTTCATCAGCAGTACAGTCAAAACCTGTAAGCACCGGAGCAGAGTCTTCACGTTGGAAGCCTATCATAGATATTCCCCTTGAAAGAGTTCACATGTGTACTTTGCACGCATTCAACCGGATCATTGAAAAAATTGTCCACTTACATTTCCAATTCATTTGGACAATTCGAGACAAGGACCTGTAGAAGCAAGCAACTGAAGAGATGCAAAAAGTTGTGTCATCAACAGGTGCTCACGGAGGCAATGTTCTTATATTCAAAAATGAACAACTATCTGGAAAAAAACAACAATGTGCCCAGTAAGCCCTCATTCAATGGAGTACATGCCTCAAAGTTCTTTCAACAGTCAATTTTGCCTGAAGGTTCAGAGAAACTATATACAGATGTTGTTTCAGCTGAACGGAACTTCATCGATGGCGGGTTGTCTAAAAAGGCGAAATTGGCAGTATGGCAAGGCCTTGATGATTTGCGGAAATATTTCACAAGTCTGAAGTTAAGTGATGAATTGAGACAAAATTTCAGGACTGCAGTGGAGAAATGGGGACAGGACTACATCTTAGCGTTTGGTGAAACGCATGTGACACACTACATAGTAAGTGCATCTACTATTGTTTATATATTCATTTTTATAAAAATAACAAGTATTCCTTCCGTTTCAAAAAGAAAAAAAAATAAGAATTTGAATGTCATTGATACTAATAAAAAAAATTCAATTCAAAACATGGCAGCATCTCTTAGTCAAACATGCGCCATGGTTTGTTGCGCGGTACGGTAGTCTTTCCATCTGGTCTTGCCAAGGTATGGAGTACAGCCACTATGCTGCTAAAGCTGCATATCAAAGGCATACACAACATGGAGGGGGGAGATCAAAAAAGTCGCCTTTAGAGCAAACATACCAACATTGGTACCGAATTATTCAACACCGATTTCGAGAGAAAAACAAGATGGCAACTCAAACAATTTTACAGGATGATGGTGGCCTTACAGTAGAAGCACGTATACAGAAGAGGCGAGAGGCATGCATTGCTTCATGTGCAAATGAACATAGTCTTCTTTGGCGACAAAAATGTGATCGTGTTGGTTCAAGATGGGTGCCACGGATAAGTGAGTTGGTAAATGATTCCAACGAATCTACTCCTTGCGAGAATTTGAACGCCTACTCATCTGGTACAACATTCAACACTGTCGGAGGTAAGATATTTGCCGCAATCCAATTGTTTTCATGCCTACGATTCACCTGCAATATACAGTAATATATTAGATACTAATCCAAGTTAAAAATCAGAACAAGATAAAAATGATGAAACAGAATAATTGGAAAATTCTTACCTTTTTAGATGGTTGTTGATCGTCATATACAATATAGAATGTGAAGTCTGATGGTACGTTAGATCCCAAAGCCATTTCAACTTCAGACCTCAAAGACGTTAGGGTCCATGTGTGGCCGACTTCTAGCTCTTGTTGCCAATCACCCATCTTGCATAAAACTTTCACAATGTTAACGGACCCAGTTTGATCAATGGGTTGCCATACTCCACCTTCCTTCAACCGTAGCCTGTTGAATTGAAAATTAGTGTATAATGTGCTACGACCTATGTGATATTTAAATATCACTGAACCTAAATCCACACAGCATTTGATTGCATCGGCTCCGATGCATACCTTCTCATTCCAACCTTTGTCCATAAGAGAATCAAACACAATCCCTGTCAAGTCTTTGAAAACAAATAAGGTGCGAGTTTTGTGAATGTTTGCTGCAACTGCAAACAAGTCTACCATGACATTGATAGGCATAAACCAACTAATATGTGATGCCTTGCTTCCTATATTTGGTTTCATCGAGGATAAAAAATCCTCTCTCATTTGTGTTCTAAATGCTTCTGTCGTTGCCATGTCAGGTAATGGCCAAGAGGGGTCTTGAAAGGACGGCAGAGGAATTGATTCCAGTCGACCATATCCCATAGAAGTACTAGGATGGTACCAGGCATTGTAGAAGTAAACAGATTCTTCTAGTAGTTGTCTGTGATTACGAGAACCCTTACTCGCCTCCCCGACTTCAACATGATAGACACAAAGGACTCGAAAAACGCTTGATGGCTTGACCCAATCTTCATACCGTGACAGATACAAGTCTGAAGACAAATAAAGAAAGTAATTAGATTCAAACATTGTTATGGCAAGAATTCACTGTTGATTACATGACTGGAATAAAAATGCTTACAATTGCAGGCTCCATCCAATACAGTGTCTTCGAGATTGAGCTTCAGCTGCTGTCGATTGTATGCATGCTGCACCAGAATTGCTTGAACTGTTGATGAATCAGGGCACACTTTAAACTTCAGAACCTTCGCTTTGTAATCACCGTGCTTTTTGGCCTCACGAGCATGACCGCCTCTCTTTTCGGGTTCCAAAGCTACCCAAGAATTTACTTCTATCTTAGTGGGGATGTACTCACCATCTTTGTCCTGAAGGTGGTACAAAATTACACTCTGAACAAAGCTTCGTGGTCTCATTGTCAAAGAGAGAAAGAATCCAACAAAACTTACAGAAAAAGAAATTGAAAAAAAACAGAAACCCTAATTTCTATAACTGAACACAAAAAAGAAGCAAAATTTGTCTCTGACATTTCTAACAACAACCCAAAGTAATGGCAAAATTGTGACAAGAAGCTACATCACTTCGAATGAGCCAAACAAAGCTACATCACTTCCAAATGACCCGCTTCCCGCTTGTCCGCCCATCTTGCTTCCCGCCCGGCTGAGTTCCCGCTCGTCCGCCTACTCCATTTCCCGCCAAACGAATTGTCGAATTTCGACCACGTCATGGGCTTTTCTTTGAACCCGGGCAAAGCTGGGCAACTAGCTCAAAAGTTCTAAACGCTCTCTTCAACACGAGGCCCTACAGTGACCCCAATATATTTCTAATGTATGGTATCAATCGTTCATATTGTCTACGCACAACTTCGGCGTTGTCTTCTTCACAATGCGGTGCAAAGATTGGGTTTGTATTGCATTGCATTGGATTGGGTGTGGTGCAAAGAAGTTTGTATTGCATTGTAGGGAGACCATCATCACCCATATAAACCAAAATTGTTAAGGTTTGGTATGTCCCACAAGATTGTTCTTGCCACAACAATATATGAGCTTTGCATTCTCATGTCTTGCATTCTAAACAAATTGGGTTTGTGAATCCCATGACCTCAAACAACAAAAATAAATAATAAATAATAAATAACATTCATAATTCTCTCAAATTTACATCAATGTATTTGTTTTAATAGTGTGGGTAAATGATGGACATATGGTCACCTTAGCAATATGAGAGTGCATGTAAAAGAGAATCACCCACACAAATGAATGCCCAACCCTTGGTAGTACAAATGTGGAATTACTACCTAACCCATCAATCTGGAATCTCCCACCGCCCCTCTCCTTTGTCATATGAAACCCACATGAAACCATTGGGAGGGGAGAAATTTTGTATAGATACCAAGAACCATGGCATTTTTACTCCCCTCCCAATGCATGGCCTTACCTCCAATCCAGGTCACTAAGCATTCAAGACATGGATTCATGAAACACATATGAAAGAAAATATAACTAAACATAGCCAGATTGTGAAGGTGAAATATCGATTTTTTAAATAAATTTATATATTATTAAACTAAAATAAAATAAAACATATCACCACAAAGAGTTCAAATTTGAAAAAGAAAATTTGATAAATCCCTCACATTAAATTTCAAATTCACTTTCACCCAAAAGCCTTTGGACCAAACGTCCATAAACCAATGTTGCTACTGTTGAAGGCCACTTCCAATGTTGGGAGAGTAGGAAAAAAAATGTATGGGCATTAACAACCATGTTTTTTCAAATCCACTTCTAGAATCATATTCAATGTCTAAAGCCACAAACACCCCCAAAAATGTTGGACCAAACGCCATAACCAACATTGGTGGTGTTGAGGGCCACTTCCAACGTTGGGAAGGAAGGCCCAATTGTATGGCCGCCAGCGGCCATGTTCTTTTGGGTTCCTTCCTAGACCCGCATTCAATCTCTAAAGCCATCAAAATCCCCTTTTTTGGACATTTTTAAAAAGCATTTTAGTATAAACTTTGCAAAAGGAGTAAAATACGACTTTAGTTATTTTATCAAAATCCATGTACATAAGCGCAGACAAGTGAAACAAATGTGGTGGATAGAAAGCTTACATCAATCGATATTGGAACATAAATAAATTTTGAAAAGAAAACATCATAATATTCCATTAAAAGAAGCTTAGATTATAAAGGATTTTTTTAATATTGAAAAAAAATTCAAATACAAGTTGAAATAGACACAACAATGGCCCATATTAGTACTTGTAGGTCTTTTATGATGTCCACTACAACCCCATGCCATCAATTCCATGAAGGATTGCCAAATGCCATTCTAATGTAATTTATCTATTTTTTGACAATTTGAATTTTATTGGAAGCGTACAAATGCCGATTTCCATTGATAAAGGACACGTGCATGTTTAACATGATGTTTGACACTACCATAGAGGCAGCATGCCAGAAGTTTGGCTTCGCTCGAAGTCTTGTATGTTTTGAAGGCTTTCTAGACAATTTCAAACGATACTGAGTATTTGAAGAGCCAATTTTGACATTTTATATCTTTCACACCCTAATTAAAATCCACTTCAAACTTTTTGGCACTATGTAGTACATCATGTACTACAACTTTCATTTGAATGCACTTGGATCTTGCCCACTCATGCTTATGGTATGATTTTTCAAATGGAAGTGAGTCAGAGTTGTACTCAGTTTTGTTTGTCACTATAACTTTGCTCTCCTATAGTGTTGAGAAACCCTAGGTTCCACTTTGACAAAGCATGATCAGGCCACATTGCATTTACAACAAACAACATTTCCTTTAGAATTTTAAAGTGACTCTATAATAATGTTTAATACTCCCACTACAAAGCCAAAAGTGAGAAAATTTAAAAGAACATTATTGGCAATGTTTAGGGACATCCATTAACCCTTTATTAAATTAGAAAAATCAAAATAAAACTCTATTTATTTCAAAAAAAACTCTTTGTTACATATGATTGGAATTTGTGCAATTGGAATGTAATCACTTGGTAATATTTAATCTTAACTTGAAGTTGATTATTTGATGACCTTTCACTCTAGCTCGCTTTATTTTTCTTCATTATTTTTGAATGCAACCCCCCCCCCTTTCATACCACATGAGTGTACAAACTAACATGAGTGTAACAAGGGGTATTATTTGAGGCACTAGCATACATAATACACATATAGGAGAGGTAATATTTTTCTCTAGTTTGTACATTTAAATAGGTAGATGTACAAAAGGTTCAAAGAAAAAATTGACAATAGATGTGTTAGTTTCATCCAATTCATGTTTGCATCCATTGTTATCATATGAATCCCGGGGGG
Source organism: Polytrichum formosum (assembly GCA_964035585.1). Lineage (NCBI taxonomy): Eukaryota > Viridiplantae > Streptophyta > Polytrichopsida > Polytrichales > Polytrichaceae > Polytrichum > Polytrichum formosum. The sequence continues at coordinate 47,431,155 of OZ037937.1, forward strand.
GGGGAGGTTGGTGGTGGTCTTTTTATTCAAAACTTAAATGATGTGTGTGTGTGTCACTATGAAATGAAAGCCCTATATACAAGAAATATATAAAGAAAAAAATGTTTACGTATTAACGGAATGCTAGGAAATGGACTCGTGTATTTATACTCAGATTTTTAATTTAATGTAGTAAATGCCTCCACTACATATATAGAATACATATCATGAATTAAGTAGGACTTTTATTACACATGAAATCCACTTCACTTTGCTCTGAAAAAGTTATTTTCATTCATAGGATGTAACTCTTTGTTTGTATCAAACAAAGACAAGAGCACAGTAACTTAGCCACAAACTAGAGAGCATAACTCAAGGATGCCCATGAGCGCTCCAAGAGCCTCTAGTTTGTAAAACCCTAGAACTCAATGCAAACCCTAACATGAACAAACATGGCAATCATTAAGGACTTTGACCATATGCCAATAATGGATGAAAAATATGAATTGGATGAAAATAACACTTATTGTCAAAAAAAATCTCTAAATCTTAGCCCTCCCCCCCCCCCCCCACACCCTATTGTACATCTACCTTTACTTCAAAAAATGAATAGCCATTGTAGATGTACACACTATAGAAAAATACTACATCTCCCTTATGTATACTATGTACGTTCATGCCTCAAATAATACGGCCGGGGATTCATGGCACTCAAGTAAAATCATCCATGCGGATGAAAAAAATGCAGGAATCATCTAAATGAATATTTTTAGGCAATTTGATTCCGTAAATAGAGTCAAAGGCCCCGAATTAGTCTAGTGACGTCACATTCGAATGAATCGGCCCTCAACCCCATAGGGGGGCTTTTTTTATTGGAGCCACTTCATCCACAATATCTTGGATGGATGTTCCTTAGTGAGTGCCACAAATCCCCAGCCAAATAATACCCCTTCTTACACTAACGTTAGTTCATACATGGTCTGAAGAGTCCACCCCCGGGTATGAAATAGTCCTCAATGACTACCGTCTCCATTCTTGATAGGGTTTGCATTTGGCTTCTAGGTTTTTATAAAGTGGAGGCTCTTGGAGCGCTCATGGGCTCCCTTGAGTTTTGCTCTCCTAATTGTGGCTAAATAAGTTATTATCGTCTTGTCTTTGTTTGTTTGATGCAATTGTTGATTTACATGCTACAGTAGAAAAAATGTTCAATGACTTTCTCATTGGAAAGTGAAAGTGGATGTATATGTACTAGAGGCCTATTTAATTCATAGTTATATTCATAGTATGTAGTGGAGGCATTTATCACATTAAACTGTAAAGTTTAGTGTAAATACATGAGTCCATTTTCTAACATGCCGTTAGTATGTAAACATTTGTTTCTCTATAAATTTCGCGTATATAGGGGGTTCAATTTCTTAATGACCCACGCACATCACCTAGGTTTCCAACGATGAGTCTACCACTAAAAGTATCAACACTTGGCACTAATCATTGACAAGCATGTGGCATGCACTAGTCACAAGTATGCATTAATTTTCTTTGAAATTTATGGTAAATGAGCATAGATTTTACCTTCTTCATGAGTTTAGTGTCACTCAATACCAACTTCAGCCCTCAGTAACTTTGAGATTTAGGTAGATTGTGCATGGCAGTTGAATTAGTGCCACCCTCACTAATTGGTATATTTAGTGTAACAACCTTATGTTTGTTTTAATTTCATATTCTTAAGATTTTTAGACTATGCATGTGTGGCCACTATGCTCAATTAGATACCATAGTTTTTGAAAAATTAAATGTCTTCCCAACCTAGGCACCTTTATTAACCAGGACCCTTCAAACAATTATTTTTCTTCAACATCCACAAATCTCATTTCTTGTAGGCTTTTGTACTTATATGCATGTTGCATTACGAGTAAACATTTGGGAGAACAATTTGTTATAATGTTTTCTACCTTCAAGCAATTGCAAGTAGTTAAGTGTCAATATGAAGAATTAATGCAAAATTGTAAATATTCACCAAATAAATAGAAATCAAGAAAGACAAGATATAGTCAAATTAACTGCACGAGTAAAATGCAATTTGCAATTGCAAGTTGTTGTTCCTAGAAACTACACTTTGCATAAATATTATGATGCCTTCACCATATCTAAATTTTGGCATAATAACTTCAAACGGTGTGGGTATTCTTGTCAGTAGTAACCTATTGGAATAATTGGACTCCCACTGGAATCCAATATTCTTAGTTTTGATTTGATTTGTTAATCTAGTTCTACATTAAAATTCTTTATCATCACTGGATGTGGCCTTCGTTTCAGAAAATATGGCTATTAAAGAAAATTATGACATATCCCAATGAAAAGGGTTAGCCTTGATGGACCATTTAATCTTTTAATCTTCTTATACTAATTTACTTGAAGAGAAATATTTTTGTGATATAGTTTTGACCAAGGTGATTTACATGGGTAAATAAGCAATGGGAGCGAGCACAATCAAGTATACGGAAAAAGTGCTCCGGTGTACTTAAACCATAATTTTTTTGGTCAAATGCCTAAAGGTAGTAGCAAAGCGTTGTCTATTGTTGTGTTAGGTACTCAAATATAGAATATCAAGATGATCTCTTAAGAACTTAGCATTAAAAGTATTGCTCAAAAGCTAATGACTAAATATGGCTTTTGACTTAGATTTCATGACCTTAAATATGTTGAAGTTGGAGTTCCTTTCATATTCCTTGAATTCCACATAAACTTGAGGGCACCATTACAAAAATTTGTAGGAAAACATCAATTTAATGTAATTTCATCGTACTCTAAACAAATTTGAGAGAATTATGTGTTCAATATACCTACTTGCACACTACTTGCACCATCTTCTAAAATATGTGGATTCATCTTGAAATTCTTTTTGTCAACATAAATTTCTTTTCAAATGTGTTTTTCAAATGTTTATGATTTTTTCTTTAATAAAATTCAAACTTATTATATAGTTTTGAATCACTTTCACTTAAATCTATGCAGGGAATGGAGTTGTCTACTTGCCCGTGCTTGCGCCCCAATCTATTTGTGAAGGCAACCCAGTTCCACATATCACTGTAGAAGTTAAACCCGTGAAGTATTGTACTTCAACTAAAACTTGGTAGTAGGGACCTACTCCACAGAAATAGAATTACCCAAACATGAGCAGGCTCACATGTGCCTGCTCATGAAATAGCATTCCTCGAGAAATGATAAGCATTGGGAAATGTTGGGGAACATTGGGAAAACATGATGAGCATATTTCACCAATACAAAAGTTCTTTCATACTTATGTATCTTCAATTGTGTATACAAAGTAACATTTTACATTGAGACATGCCATTCTCTTGAAAAACCTCAGTAATACAACATTTAACACGAAAATGTCATATTACCGAGGATACAACATTTAGATAATACGACACTTTCTTGCGCAACCAAACGTGTCTTACTAAAACGGGAGAACATGCACTATGGTCATTTAAGAGGCATGCAATGAACGGGAAGAACCGACCGCTAGTCACAGATGAACCGGTTGAGTTTGAGAAATAACTGGTTGAAGTTCAAGACTGGTTGAAAATCACCGATCATTTTCGAGGAATCTATAGAAATTACCCCAATTTAGTAAAGAAAAACTGCAAGATCACAACATATAACTGGTTGGAGTTGGAAAGACTAGGATTTTGACCGATTATGCCCAAAAATCTCCCCAGACACTGGAGCCATGGCCTAATGCCTCTAGAGTCAACAGGTCCCAAACTTACCTACTCCTGCAGTACCGTATCCAGTGTTCAAGATTGAAGTCTTCAATGCCCTTCAAATGTGATTTGGCCCTTTAAAATATACCTCTCAAAACAACCCTTCAAAACGCAACCCCAAATTGAAAATGAAGACGTCACTTGAAGTCCTCAATATAATCTGCCCGCCACAAGAACCAACAAGCGTAGGGCATCGTCACTACAAGAAGTGGAGTTAGATGGTCGATTCTTAATTCTTCACATTGTACTAGAAACATGTACCATATAATTCATGCACAAGTTTAATATGAGTTTTGTATTTCATTTCTATATTCTTGGATTGACGCCTTGGATTTGAACCAACCCTTTAACCGAAGGGCTGAAATTTGAGAGCCCTTCAAAATGAAACTCATATGAGGGCTTCAATCTTGAACACTGACCGTATCCAGTTTGCCGAGCAACGTGGATGCATTGACTTGTGGGCTCCCGAATATTCGTGTTGCTGTCGGGATGGATGCGAAGCTACTTAAGATTAATTTGGAAAGAATAGATCATAGGGAAGGTCATGACTCCTCTCAACGGTTCGAATTTGACTGAACAGCTTCAACCAGGGAGATTTCAAATAGTTGTTGTTTCGATGAATAATGCAGGAAGAATGCGGATGCCGATTGCAGCTGCGATCTGCCTGCTGCTCCTGTGGCTACCCCAAAGCAGCTTCTACAATGCAGTGCTTGCCGACCAACAGCCGAATGCTGAGTCGATGATCATGCACCTGGACCCTTCCGATCTGCTTAAGAACCACCCCGCCTGCGCGGAATGTCTGCTGCCAGCTGATGATTGATGGCCCAAAGCAGCTAGACTCCCACGAATCGACCAGCCTGATGATTCTTAGTCACTTAATTCAAGTCAAATTTGAGACGATGTACAGTATGGTTGTTGGTGTGGTTAGATGCAGCATGGATTTATGTGTCTGTGTGTGTGCGCGTGCGTGCGCGCGCTCAAAACAATTCGTAGGGATTCTTGGTTCCTTTGAGGTTTGTGGATTTCATGTACTAGGGTAAGATGCATAACACTCTTGAGTACTCTATGTGGTCTTCTGGTGCAAATGGAATCGTTGTTACATTCTCTAGATAACCTAATTAAAAATGATTCCGTTTGGGGCGCACCCGTTCAATTGAATCTTGGGAGATGGGAGAAAGTTTCATGGCCGAAGCACCCCGCCAAGTACTTAAAGTCCCAATGCAGCTAGGCTCTTACGAATCAATCAACCCAATTGCCAGTCACTCGTCAATTTGATCGAAAATGATGTATTGTTGTTGTGGGTAGATGCAACATGGTGTCATTTGTATGTGTCTGTGTGCGCGTACCCATCAATGTCCTTGGTTCCATTGAGGTTTGTGTATCCCATGTAGTGGGATAAGCTGCATAACATTCTTGAGAAGTCTATCTAGTAGTATCCCGGACCACATGGAATCAATCTTCGGTTATCTAGATAACCTACGGGATAATTCCATTTGGGATGCACCCCTTCGGCTACCGCTGTGAAATGAAATAGAAATATGAACCTCATTATTTTTACACTGACGTGCGATATCCATTCACCAACTCATATCCATTCTCGCGTGGGAATGGGGGCGCAGAGGTAGTGGTAGGTGGACCTAGATTAGTTGCGTTACGCTAATCTAGAGGGGCCGATGCTTCTTTTCGACCTTACGTTTGTTTAGGACTCGCCTACCTCTGAGTATACAGATGGGAGAAAGGTCCATGTCCGTAGATAGGCAACAATGAGGTAAGACTAGTGTTGACTAATGAGAGCTCACCACACTCGACTGTGCTCCGCATCCATGCATGCAATAATCAGGGATATATTGATTCTTAGAAATTCATTCTTGACTACAGTCTAGAAAGCATCAATCCTTACAAGGCTCCAGAATGTTATGTGGTATTCGTTGACAGTTGTGATGCATACTACTGGAAAAAGAGTTGTGTAGATCGAATTTGTGAACTCCTACGGATGGCTAAAGAAGACGAAGTTTCTGTGCCGTCTTCTACCAGTTAACGAGGCAAATGAACGTGAAGCCTTTGTTCTTGGGGCCGGGAATCATAGGCACTGTAATTCTAAAATAGTTGGCCATGTCACAGAATGTTGCGTGGTCTTACCCTGAATCTAGTATGTGATGTTACGGAGAAGGAAGGGATCATGACACTAATTGTACCGCAACACTAAATCGGCCACATGATGAAAAATGCAGTGTTCATGAACCCAACCTTTTTAGGTCGATAATGTTCTGGTGCAATTTCACAACGTTGTGCTAACAACCCATTGCATGTACTGTGATGGTGTATGGTGACATATTCTTTCCAACATTACAAGAAAATTATGAGGCACACAAAGAAGCCGGCTCCCCGAAAGGGCAGAGTCCTCATTACTACAATGGGATGTGGATTCCCAAGCCCGAAGCTTATGACCCCGACTTGAAGCCTTCAGGAAGGGGCTCCAAGAAGCGACATTCTCATGCAATCCGGACCACTGTGCTTGGTTCAGCGGCGCCTCATCAGTGGTAGTCTGTCCTTGGCTGGGTTTTGGGTCCATTTGGTGACAGCAGGTAAATATTCTCTATGCCGAGAAACTTCAAATAGTGCTCACCGTAAGCAATTCTGCAAGATGACGTTCCCTCATAACTTGGCCAATAAGAAGGTCGAATTTATTCCCGACACTTTGATGAGTTTGGATGATCCGATATATGTGTCGATTCAGCCATTTATAGCGGATTCAGGAGCCATACGGATCAAAATCAGAATATTGGAATCGTATCTTAATCACTTGCATGGAGGTTTTTAAGACGGAATTCGTTAGAATCATGTTGCAATCATATATGGGCATCCAATTGTGCTACCCATCGAAGGTATGCCCCACCAGCTGCATGGGTTGAAACCTCTCTTGAACAACCTATATATGGCCTTGCCTAAAACCCAGGCCTCATTAAATTAGGCGTTCTATAAATAGACGCCTAAAACGCATAAAATAATTTGAGCGGCGTGCATAAATTAAGAAAAAAAATTCAAAGACGCCCAGAGGTTGTGTAGTCCAACGTGCAATTTAGGGTTTAGGGTTGGTTGTCTACGTTGATCACAACCTTCCATCCCGCCATATAGATGGGAGCGTGTCAACATAATAAAACATGCCACACACAACGCCATACGAAACACACTCCAGTTGTCCAATTCCTAGCATTTTCCAGTCATTTCTTGAAAAACGGTTATTTTATGCGCCTCGGATGCACGGCACACATAAATTAAGCTAATTTATTTAATTTATGCGAACGCCTAATTTTATGAGGCCTGCTAAAACCTCTTGATTATGAGAATGTGGGACCAGAAGACACTCCATGCATATGCCACACTTGCTTGTAAGGCTTAATGTAATTCATTAAAGTGAAGAAAAAATGACGGATGCAAGGTCCTGTAGTATCTTTGTTGGAGCCTCCAAACACTTACCTCCGTCATAATGTCATATGTGCACAATATAGGTCATGTTATGCCTCACTTGGTTTCTTTTGTTTTTGAAAACCATGTAACTAATGCTTTTGTGACATATTTTGGACACCTCAAATCACCCTTAATTTGAGGTGTTCAAAGTATGACATAAACCAAAATAAGTGCACCCACTATATGCAAAGTAGAGACAAGTAGGAAGAATGATTTCCTTTTCTACATCGACATTTTCATTACTGCAATGCTTTTCCTTGGTGACTTGTGACAATACAGATGTTCATTCCCCTAGCCAATTAGATGAAAATCTAGAGGGCTCCCACTTTGTTTTACGAGGGGCCTCCATTAGTACTAGGTTCGAGAGATGGATATGTATGTTGGGTTGTAGAACCTGCCCACCCACAAATTTCTCCGTACCAACTTTCTGCATTATAAAGCTACAAACTGAGCTTCATTCATCAACGATTGTGGTATGATGGTCAAGGTATGAACTTTTCTTGAATCTTTACTACACCATTGATTTATTGTGGCCATAAAATTGATTTGACATGTTTATTAAAGTAGCTCCAATGAACCAACAAGTGTCCAATGCCACCCTCTATGGCTGCCACCTAGTGATTGCAAGGTCATTTACGTAGGTTGATGAAAGAATAATATGGACCACACCAATTCAGATGTATAAAGTAGCTATGATATTCACCAAACTTCTAGACACTTGAGATGATCAAGAACAAACCTTGTGCAATCTACAACACGCAAATGAATCGGATGCCGCTGCATTGCATCAAATCCTTGAGTAGCATATGTAGGGTTATTTTCCATGTAGGCCGCTCGCCCACCAGGTGTAATCTACATTTCCAGTAGAATCTGGTGGCAGCAGCCTACATGGAAACTAACCCGTAATCTCCCAAAGCAAACAGAACATTTCTAAGGTTATCAAGATCTCCAAAGCCTTGTCTGAAGCCTTGAGCAACAATAAGGTGTCCACTAATGAGAACTTGCCACTTGACTATGCTCAGCAATCCTGCATGAAATAGAGGAACTAGATTCTTGGAGATCTATTCTTGAAGCTAGAATATAAAAGGAGCATCCTTGCAAGGGTCAAGAATGTTATGTGACATGTTGCAATGAAAGTGAGTAAATTTGAACAAAGTGAGGCTCAGCAACTGTCAACAATGAGCAATTCTTTCTGCTTCTACATGTCTGAATGCAACAGGAAATGCCTAGGAAATGCTGAACATAGCAACATATGTTTGAGCGATCTTTGCTCTCTTGATTCAAAAATGGTGTAACCATTTGGAGACGCCATCATGCAGAAAAATCCCGGTTACCAACTTGAGTGCACCAGTACACACATTGGGAATTGGATCGGGTTGGAGAACACCTGATCATGAACTGAATCGAATATGAAACTGTGAAGAAAAATAGGGCAGAGATATATTAACCAAATCTATAACCAACAAAGAACGAATAAATGGCAGTGCCACTTGCTCAAATACATGTGTAGAAAATCATCCCAAATTTGAGATTTGAGAACACAATTCTAGACCTTGTTGCTTGCAAGAGATTTATGCCTAAAATTGGATTGGGCCTCCTGTCATGCAGATGAAACTCCCCACAGCGAAAAACCTACAAAGCTGATTTGCTGAGGGCAAGATGACAAGTATGCATCCAGTGGAGGATGCGATGTACTTCCCCCCTGTTTCCATCTTCGGCTCTCAAATTGGTCAGTTTCCCCCATCTTATCAGTTTGCCCCACAGGAAACATTGGAACCATCCACACTCAATAGCAAATTTGTGGATCGTGTCGCTGGTGTTGGTAGTAGCAACAGCTTGCTTTTCTCTAAGTACTTGGCTGAGTATTTGGAGTCCCCGTATTTTCTTGAGGCAGAGATGCCAATCTCAGTGAAGGAACAGCAATCATACATAGCCCATTCAATGCGTACCCAGTGAACCACCCAAGGAAAACCCTACAGTCAGACAGCCGACTTGTAGCAATCCGCATACATTTGGAGTTGCAAGACATCTTGTGTCAACCAAGCATGGAGAAACCTGGAAGCGTGCTTGTCAGCGGGTGCATGAGAGGTCAGGTTTACATTCACCAAACTCGAAGGAATGGCACTCCAATTATCAATTCCGTAAAAAAAAAAACCACTCACCATTGAAGGCATGTGGAACCCGTTGTCGAAGGAATTGCACACGGTGGGATGTGGACCACCAAATTTCTCGCCACTGCTCTTCCCAAGTACCACCTTAGGAAGAAGACACTAACTGGAAACTCCATCTAAAATCTGTACTCCAGAAAACTGTCACCAAGGACACTCCAGAAGATAGGTGCTGAGCAGCTTCCATGAAACATCTGGACATCCAGAGCACTTCCCACCCTTGCGATTTGCAAGAGCGAGGGGCACTGGTGGGACTTTTGTCACCACATTTGGCACAAAGTTCAATGAGTACAGGTACACCAACTTGTCCCAGGTGGTCACGCTGGCAAGCAAGAACAGAGTCAGTTTGACCGCCGATCATGGGCTGAAATTCCAGGCTCTGGACAAAGATTGCTGCTACATGTTTCACACAGACATGGGCTTTGATGTGGCTTCCATCTCCTTGGTAGTAACGGATGAAGACTCGTGCCCCTCACAAGCAGACAGCAGCTCATGGAAGCCATGTTCAGGGGAAAAGGTTTCCTTCGAACCGGAAAGAGTACTTAAGAGTAGCAGTGAGGTTCTCAATTTGGCTGGGATCTCAGCTACCATTTGTTTTCACATTATCACACCATGGTGAAGGCATTTATCAGCCATACACAGGTCAGATGCACTTGGTGACGAAATTGCAACTGGAAGAAGGTGTAGAAGACGACCTTGGTGATGGTCAAGTGTATGTTAAGATTTATTACACTGCAACCAATTCCAAAGAAACACATCAGAAGATCCGGTTCAGTATGGAGAGCCTCCGATCACTTTCTGACCAACTTTACTTCAACCCCTTGCACTATGAAGAATCAAGAGCAGAGAGTCCCAAGTACCTTCTACCGGGTCACCCAAAAACGAGACATTTCCAGTGCATACATGGTTGCATTCTTGATCCAGGGTGCTCTCCTCCTCTGCCTTTCGACAAATGTTGCACAATGTAGACACAGGGTTTGTGTCTCAGACCATGTTAGGCATTCAGGCACTCTGTCAACTTGCGCTAAGCTTCTCTCTATGTAGCAGATCCCCTTCAGATTTGCAGGGAAGGGATGTGATCACAAATGGATTAATGGCATTGGCAGTTGCGATGTTACTCCTTTACCTCATCTTTCGAGTGCAGAAAGCACAAGTGGAGCTCAAGGTGACTATCCTGAGGTGGTACTGCAGCACTGCAATAACACATGATCCCCCAAATTTCCCTGCAAACAAGTTCCTCACTTCTTCCATAGCTTCTGCCCTCATCCTCGTTCTTGCCACGTCACTCCACCATGCCACCACATACAGCAGCCACACCCTGGTACAAGATTTCTACCTGCTGCCTCAAGTGATCGCCAATGTTCTCTGCAACGTCCATGGCTGGCCACTAAGCCCCTCCATTCTGATGCCCACCTTTGCTCAAGCGGTGACAAATCTTGTGAATGCAGTCTTCCCTGATCAAAAAAATTTAGAAAATGCTGTGATTTCCTCCTGGGCCTCCTCGTCCTCTTGGCAAGAGCAGCATGTGTGTGTGCTATGGCCACCATTGTACTTGTGCAACAGCGCTTCAGTGGACGAAGTGTAGTGCCATTCTTCAAGAAACTTGCAGAAAAATACTCCAAATGAAATATCATACTATCGGATTCTTACACAAAATGGCAAGTCTTTCTGGCTTCGATAGACCTAGCCAAAATGCGTGGAGCATCTGGGATAACTTCTAGAGAACATGATACTAGATAACATCAGCATCATATTTCAGTCTATTATGTTGTACTAAATCCTACACTCCAAAACTGAACAAAATTGTTGCTATTCACTTTGCAGTAAACCCTAAGCCCTAAACTGAATAGCCACAAACTTGGGGTATACCAAAAAGTACGTCTCTCTCCATGAATTCACCCCAATCCTTGCAAATTTGACAATGTTAGTAAAGACTGCTCACAATAAGATCCTCTTTATGACCTTTCAGTCAGACCTTCTTGATCAAAGAAATGTTCTTTTATTGTATAAAGAGTGATGAATGAGAGCTCACATGTTTTCTCCATTGCCTGCTCACTCATGTTTCATATACATTGAGATTGAAGGTAAGAAATTATTTACATAAGGTGCTTTGTGTCAAAAAGTCAACCATATTCATCCTTAACACATGGTTGCACTCTCCTGCAATCAGTTTTTGGACACAACGTTTGCTACTATTTGTCCCACACCTATGGAGATTGAGGCTGTCACTATGGCAACAATTAAGCCCAGCAGCTGCTCTCCTGCTTGAAACCCACAAACTGAGACCTGCACAACCAACCACCAAGTATTATTCCAGATGAAACTTGGACCCTGGTAACTGTAGTAGGTAAATGCAAGGATTGCACAAATAATCGAGCAGTAGTGAGAGAGAAACGCATGTTTGGGTTTATTATCGAAATATTAATGCACTTCATACAGTTCACAACAATCACCATAATTTGTTCGAAGATATAATCAGGACCCGGTTAACTTTCCAGCAATCCATGGATGGAAGTCCCACTTACACTGGACAAAGGTATCCACAACATAAGACATCATAAACGCAAAGGTCTGCAGAGATTCTGACCTTGTTCTTGCCATTGTCCCATTTGACAGCCTCACTGATAGACGACATGGTCTCCATGGCACTGTAATATTTATTTGCCTCCTCAGGACTAAGATCATGTTTCTCCCTATCCAACTTCAGCTGCAACCTCAGCTGCTATCCACAAGTTTATCATCAATAGTGACGCACACATATTGACATGCATCACCAGGCCTTGACACTAGCCATCAAATTCGGCTAGCACATCTATGCTTTCTTATTTAATAGATGGATTAGAAGCGAAGCCAGAGTTAAATGATGAGGTCCTCTTAAGAGATTTCCAATTGCCACATGAGTATCACTATGTGAATGTAAATACGTGTTCACAAACTTGCTTCAAGAAAACCGGACTGAAAGTACACACTCAAAGACTAGCCCTGTAACTGGAAATTGTTGGGATGTGAATTATCAACATACTCTGCAAGGTTGCTACCAATCCTGTCAGACTATCACTTCCAAGCAGAGGCCATAAAATAGCAGAAAGTTATTGCAATATTTTGCCCAGAATGACAAGGTTCTGAAACTAGATATTAAGAGTTGAGATAATCTTGCAATAGGAAAATCGACTTCAAAACCAGACCAGTATGAAGAATTGACATTTACCTTTGTATGACTAAGGGTTGCCCCTTGGATTTGCCGCATCACATTGATGTCACCACCAGGCCAAACCATGAGTGCAAGAAGAGTGAGGAAAACATCCAAGCACAGTAACACACTTGCTCTGCATCAACCCAATATCCATGAAGTCAACATTTTCACCAACTGATCGGCAGCAAAAGGTTGAGAAGAACAACAGAGAAATGAAAATTTCCTTACAAGATGTAAATGTCTTGTTTCTTGATACCCTTTATGAGCCTTAAGCCCATGAATACGATCAACACTCCGCAGTAGGATGCAAAGTAAGTGGTGTAATACTGCACAATAACCAAGTATACTGCATTAAGTGAAACATATATCTACTTGATAATAGGCAGGTACTCCAGATCAAATATTCACAACTTTCTGACAACATTTTGAACACCACCATGGCAACCCAGCATAGCATATATTGACATGTATATGTGATACTCTTTGAAAATCCTTAGTTATTGTAATGGGAAAAGCAAGAATTATATACACAACAACTAAAGATTTACTGAAATCCTGATCCAATGAGCCAACTCTTTTATAAAGCACAGTAGTTGATCCTAGAACTTACCTTGATGCGTTTATAGAACCCAAGACCAAAATCATGGACAAGTACACGGCATATCATCCAAGCTTGTATAGATTGTGGGTCAAAAAGGTCAATCGAAATACCGGGTCCACTCAGACTGCTTCGACCACTGCTTCCTACACTACTTGAGCTATCCTGTGAGCGGCTTTTAAGACTTCTTAACCATTCCAATGACTTGCTCCTCAACGACTGAGTTGTCCTGATAAAATGACTGCCTGTGTACACTCCAGTGTTTAATAGTTCATTTAGTTTAGCAGCAACATAGTGTCGTCTCCGTAAGTCCAGAATCCCAACCATCATGAATACAATGTTCGAGTACATAGAGAAGAACAAGATAATAAACGCTGAGCATCCAATCACCCAATCCGCCCACTTTGGACCAGGTATTGTATGGCCCCCTGCAACCCACAACTCAACCATTAAACTCTGGCACTACAAGAGATAAACTTGCCATGCAAGAAAGATTATGAAGAAGTTCATACAAATAGACAATACAAAATGCCACCTCCACTAATGCACAACCATATTGTCAAAGATGCTCAGGTTCCGAGCCAAACTTCAATGAAGGGTTCTACCAAAACGTAAAAATACAGACCCTACAAGGACTGTCAGGAACCTGCTAAGACTTCTCTACTTGCAGCAAGTCCAGGTCAATTACTGTGGATGACTATTTACTACACCTAACGACAAGTGAAATTACAATGGCTTAGCAAATCTCCAGATAATTATCACATTGAACATACCTAAAAGCACTCGGAGAACAAAAGGAAGTACAGTCATGACCAAGGACACAAATATCCCACACTTCTTCAGGTGTTGGCTCAGCAGAGTATGTCCCACTCTTCTCAACCTGCCACACATCACCCACCGCTGGTGACAATCCAGACCCAGTGCTCAAAGTTGCATAACTCAATTGACCACAAACTCAACAAACATATTTAAGTGTGTTATGATGAGCTTTTTGAGGCGTTTGAACTCATGTGCCCAAGAATTATGGAGTCAAAGTCAGCCACCCCCAATGACTAGTGAAACAGAACAGAGTACATGAACTTCAGACTAATTCTCCTCACAGACAAAACGTGCCTGAAATTTAATTAACATTCACAACATCTTACAAAGAATGAAGACACAAACTCTCAAGAAACTAAGAAACAGTTGGCTGTTGCAGTTACATCAGCATTTGAATGATTCAAAATAAGAAATGACATGTACGCAAGCAAAGAACTTGTAACATTAGAAAGAGAAAGCCAGTCCAAGTTCCTTGTGAAAAACCAACTGACAAAAATCCTTTTTCACTCTCACTAACCTGCTAAGGCTGGAAGACTGGTAGATGACATGAGCTGCATATATGTGAGTCGGCAAGCTACCAGGTCTTATGAATGCTCCTTTTGTCCATGCCATTGGATTCAAGCATGTTTCCCTTCCTGTCTCCAACCACCTATTGGCTTTCTCCACACACTTCCAAGGACCCTACAACTCCAAAAAGGATGACTTATTCCAACAGCTGAATCTCAAGACAAATAAGATACAAGAAAGAATAAGTAGGAATTCTGAGATGGACTCTGCAAGACCTTCACATCACTAGATGCAACTTGAGGTGATCCAGGTTCAACCTAGGGTCCAAAATTGCATAGAGAGTGCAGACTCACCTCATGACTAGCGACACAAGAAATAAACATTTGCTACCACTCCCCACCAACTTTGTCAGTTCCCAGTAGCAGATAAAGCTATCTCCAGTGTCCATTTATTAAATTGTTAGATACAACCATTGCTTCAAATAGTTGTTTCAAATTTATGAGAAAAACGAGAATCTAGACTTGAAGAGGATAAAAGTATGATATCAAAGAGTTTTACTTCCACAAGAGGCTTGGAGAAACTTGAATAGGCTCTCACAAGGTAAGGATGATATATGGACTGGTAGAATCAAGTATTAACCTTCTTGTGGCAGTCATCTTTATTAAGCTGGAGATCTGATACCATGTCTTGGAGAGCCTCAAGCGAATCAACACTTGTGTCAAGCTTAAAAGAATATGGAATCAGTACTTTGCGACAGCGGACTGCTGCTAGGAATAATTCTTGCTTCAGCACTTTTCTTGGAATTGGATCAGCCCAACCTCCCAGGAGCTGCCAGAAACCCCACATGTCATGCCTCTATTGTCATAGTAAACATCTACTTTTGAATTACAAGGTTATCTCAAAAGACATCGCAATTCCTGCACCACACCAGGAACCAGAGAGTACTAGCCGGTGCACAAGTGAAACATTAATTGACAAATAACTCATCATTGTGGAATATTCGAAGCTCAATTTTTACTGTGTTCTGGTCTCATACTACAATCACCGATTGGTAATATACAGACTTGATTGTGCTGAAAGATGGACTAAGTAGTACTATGTCAAATGCTCAAATGCTCAAATTATTAGTACTTTAGTTGTGATTTAACGTCTCTACATCCATAAGTTTGGGACAGAGAAACTATCATACAGTATGGTAATATTGATCTGAAACATCCAAACACTGAGTGCGCATCTTCTCCATCTCCACCTTCGATGTGAAGGCATACTTAGTAGCAACAACCTGAATGTACCAAGAAGCATCACTTCATTAATCAAATCAAGATGAAAGAGAATGTGTTATACCCAACATCTAGATAAATTAGACATAGGATACAACAGGACTGGCATATGCTTGATCGTGACCAACACATCCTGGTGCAGGAGGCCCAAACAAGTAAAGTGACTTTGTCTATGGATTTGTTATGAGGTTCATACCGCATTTCGCATGATCCAAAGGATGTCCACGAGAGCAATGTCATACAAGAAGTCAAGCTGGTGCTCTTGGACCACATACACCAAGCTCACTCCATTGAACAAGTAGACTGCAAATGCAGTTTTCCAAGGTCAAATTCATAAGAGACACAGGCAGTATCAACGCATTGTTCTTCTATCGGTCAACCAGTATACTAATGCTACCACTCAACCAATTCTATATTCACTCAACTTTCTCAGTAGAAATACTTCTAGGCAGGAATTGACAATGGGCTAACCCAAAGACAAAGGGGACTAACATGCTCATGTAGTCAGCAATAGTGGAAACAAAGAATAAACATATGACCTTCAGGAACTTGATCATGACCCTGGGTATGAACAAACTTTCCTTCTTCATCCTCAACTTTACACAAGCTTTTAGTAGCCAATACACAGACACCTGAGACCACTCAATTAAGATAGTCATTACTGCCCAACAGAGGAGACCATATCTGTACACCATGCATCATGAACAAAGACGTCGCTAATGTCTTTACAGAACTAAGAATCATCCATACAATCACAAGAATGCGCACTGCCAAAGAGTATAGCTATCACATCCATATCATTCACTCCTTATCAAGGCCTGCAGATCACAAGAAAAACACACTGAAGTAATCAAAACTGACTTACAGCAGCAGGCCAAGGCAGCTTGGGCAATAGCAATTCGCATATGGGCTCGAGGTAAAAAGCCACGATTTAATAGTGAATACCACCCTCCATCCAGCCACATCATAAGTGGAACTGTAAGTGGGAAGAAGATATGGTAAATCAGGTCCTTAAAAAAGTTAGCCCTGCCAAATTGGAAAAGAGTTTCACTCAGTATAAACCCAGAGGCACACAGAATGTACAGTTATGTTCTGAAGTGCATAGACTCTGGCCACACTTCTTATGATCTCCATGTCCAGCCGATTGCAGAACCCTAGGAACATACGTCAATGTGATTGCAAATATAAACGCCACAAAAAACATCAGAAACTATATGATATACACACCAGTCTAAACGAGCCCCATTTAGAACTGCAAGAGTGCAATGAAAGTCATGTGATTCTCTTCTCTTATCGTGACACTAGTCTAGGAGAGCATTGTCATATTATCGGCAGTGACAAGATCCTTCATTAAAACACTAATCTTATCAGCCCCCTTAGGCTAGATTACACGACACATACTACGTTAGTGCACCTTCAGCCTGTCACATTTCCCAAAGGAACAGGAGAAGTCAGGATGATATTGGTGAAGGTTACGAATGTACATTGTTGAACATTCTCTCAATGTGCTCTTCACATTCTACTTGCATAATTTTCTCCCAATAATTTCCTTCCAAGATGTGGAAAAAATTTACAGGAGTCGAATGTGATGTTGTGCGGCTCAGCTGATCGTGCATGATAGTACAATTCAGAATCTGGGTTAAAGGCACAGAGTATTAGCATGAATGTTTACGTATTAAACTTCACTGCAGCTTTTGCTTCTAAAACAAACGCATCCGAGGTCTCCTCCTCATGTATGTCTTCGAGCTTGTCAGCCGAAGTTCCCACTGTCTCCTCTTCTTCCGTCTCCTCCAGATTAGCACCGCCATTCCTTCTTCTCGCGGAACTCCTCTTCAACAGTTGAAACATTACCTCTGCTCCAATCCCTCGCTATACAACCACTGCAGTTTCGCCTTCATCACTTAGTGTTGACGAATTGAATGAACACCATCCATAAAAATCAATTCAAGCTATAACAAGAACCAAATCAAAGTAGAATGTAGCTGCTTTGCTCTGATTGTTTCCATCATAGGTACTTTTCGATATCGAGGTACAGGAAACTTCTTCAAAAAAGTGCAATGACACATGCGCCAACCTCGACCACTATAATTGCACAGATAGAAGAGTTGATTTCACCACTACAAACAACCTAAGTATGTGAGATAGCACAATTTAGGCACAGAAGCCATGCTGGATATTATACCAGCATTAGTGAGTTTTCCAAGGCGCCCACTAACGTAGATGGTGCTAAAACCAACACCTTAAAATCTTGCACAATAAGCACATATTGAATATGAGAATGTCCAAACCTTAACATCAGGCTTCCAGGTTGGTTTGATTTCGAGTAATCTACCTATTAAACTTTGCGCCATTATAACTTTTGCAAAAGGAAATTCAAATAAGACATATGTTGGTATGTTAAAATACCCTGTCAATTGCTAACGAGGATCATTTTTTAAACGAATAATCTAATAATGGTTTCTATGCTTAAAGTAACGGTTTTAGCACCATCTGCCTTAGCTGCTGGATACTGATTCTTATCGATAAGAAGAATGCCTTCTGATGCCACTCACTACACTGTCTAATTTACAAGGGCGATCACCGAGCACACAACATTGTTCCACGTAAGGTAGATGTGTTTTATTCGTATACTTTCCCTCTACACCCACTTGTCGTAGTATATGAAACATGCAGTTAGTGTGAGATAATTAGCAAGATCCAAATCCTGCCCGAAGCCGATTAATTTTCGGAGCTCAATGGATATCTTATTCATTATCAAGTGAAGATTCTCTTGCTCATTGAATGGTCATATAAGTTCCCTCAATTATGTTGACTATTGATCTAGTATGGTTAGCATATTTTGAGCAAGTAGTCCAATTTCTTTTACACACATCATGTTTTTTTCGTGTCCTTTCTTAGATCCACACAGATTATTGCTTTGTTGTATTTAAGCATGTCTACGTTAAGAGAGTTAACAGTAATTAACGAGTCCGATGGCCAACAGGACTCACCACCAGGAGGGAGCTGGACACAAGAGAGCAGCTGTGTAGCCAGCATTAGAATTGCACGCAGGCGGATGATGACAATACTGAGCTGGCCAAAGAAACCGCCTGCAAACCACACCAACGTCATCACCTCCATTTCTACCCTCTTTCTTTCTTTTTTTCTTTCCTTCGCCTCCCTAACACCTACAAGCCCACCAAAATACAAACTTCGCACAAAAATTCACTACACCTGCTCTCCACCTACACTAGCGAAGCAATGTGTCGGTTAATCACTCCAGGAACGCAAAACCCTCACTCCTTCAACTTCAACTCCAATTCTAAACAAGTCCACCAATCCTTCTCTCTCATCGCTCAAAAATTGCACAGGATCTTGCGGCCCTAGCTCTTTTCTAAATTGTCGTTGACGGCCTCGTCCGGAATTTCGGAATACTATCGCTCCACATGTGAAATGTTGAATCTGAGCTCCGAGGGTCAGCAATCGCAGAATCAAAACCCTAACACGACCATGCCACTGCGGGAGTGAGTGTGCGCCACCACTCTCTTTCGCTGTGTGAAAACAGAGTCACGCCTGCGTAACAATAGTTTGTGTTTATGGCCTCTTCAATGAATGCGTTCATCCGAGTGGATGAGAGTATAATGAGTGGATGAACAATTTTGCACAAGGGATTTTAGAATGTTGTCAGTGAGTCCAAGGTTCATCTTAGGGCCGCTTTAAAGTTTACACCTAGAGGCCGGGCCAATTCGTTGTGTAAGAGGCTTGAAATCCTCACTTGTGATTGGCCAAAAGGCTAAAATCGGCCCCAACCTTTTAACACCTAAAGGCCGGGTTGATTTGGTGGTATGAATTTTTTAATCAAAAAATGCATGGTCTGACATGGCCCGAGCTTGTTGAATTGGGTGCATCCAAAATGGAGGGCCAATGTCAGATGTCAATAAAAATAAATAAATAAGTAAATAAAATATGATTATTTTTTTTCAACGAACCAGATCCGTTGGATTATGTGGAAATATGAACGGCTCTATGCTAGATTATGCTAGATCCATTGAATTATGCTATATTTATTGAATCGGCTTGGCCTCTTGGCCCTAAGGCCTTTACATATGGGAAAATTGGTCCCCATTATAATCTTATTGTAATGTGTAGTTGAGGCCGGCCTCCAACCCAAAAGGGGCTGAAATTTCATGCAATCAGCCTCAAGGGGAATTGGCCCGGCCTCTAGGTGTAAAGTGGCCCTTAATTACGGTGGCTTTACATTGGAGGTCCAAGACCTAAGAAACTTCGAATTTGAGCAATGTGATTGGCCAAGAGCATAATTTCAGACCCAAGGAGTTTACACTAGGGTATGCATCAGTGCCCGGGAAGTTTTTGGGCATAGTCGGTCAAGATCCTAGTGATTCTAAACCCAACCGGTTACATGTTGACATCTTCCAGTTTTGCTTTATTCATTTGAGGTATATTCTATAGATTCCTCTAAAAGGATCGGTAATTCTCTTGAAGTCTCCAACTTCAACCAGTTATTTCTCAAACTCAACCGGTTCATCCGTAACTAACCACCGGTTCTCCCCAAGCAGTGTAAGCATCCAAGGTATGAATAATTTGAAATGGTGCCAATGTGGTAAGTTGTCATTTTTCTTTCAAACATCGGCAATCATCACTGAAGAAGATAGAGACTCCTCCTGATTTGAGAAACCAATCTTTAAGGTTGCTTCCAATCTTGAGCCTAAAAGTAGGGTCTATCGAGGGGTGTTTTGGACCCTAATGTAAACCCGCCTTTATTAATTTATGTGGAAATGTACTCCACAACGGGCCACACAACACACGAATATAATGTATGTTATATTTGTGGAAGTTCAAGCTTGAACAATTCTTATATGGATGCAACAATTTTAGAAGAGTTCATCCTCGTGTTTTGCATATAACATGATCTATGTCATTTTGACTTGTAACTATGTATATAACCATAATTTTATTTCTTTCATTTTACTCTTTTTTTTTTGTTTTACTAGGTCAAACCCTTGTCATGCCATTCAGTCTTAGCACATGAGTGGAGCTCAGCCATGGCCTTATTGTTGTCGCTTGAGTGGCCCTTTGTTTGTTGTTTTTGAAACATTGATATGATGAACATTTAACGGGGGGCCGCCTCGACGGCAACTGAGGCCCAAACTGTAGTTGTTGCCATCATGAACCCTCAGCCTCGGGAGCCGCTGCATGTGCAGCATGCACAACATATAGAGGTTGCAAAGCACATCGTCATGTAACGACACTATGTAATAATTGAGTTGATAAATCATAGCATATCATAGAGGGCTCTCTATCTCATCTTTACATGTGCCAAAACGTAGTGTTCACGTGGGATTCAAGTGGGCCCTAGTGAATGTGCGCATGACACGTGGCAAAATTCGAGGAGAAGACAATTTTTGTGTTGGAATAGAGAGCCATATGCGGTATAGTACTTTGCAGGGGATTGTTGTAGAACGTGGCACGTGACTCACTACAATAGACATGATTGACCGCATATTGCTTCAACATGACACACAAATTGCAAATATGTATGTTGCATTTTAATTATTGATGTCTAATATTGGCATGGTTTTCTTTTCTCCTTTACATAAGACAACATACAGAACATTATTCAGATCCATAACAATGTTCTGTGGGGCTGACAATATTCTATGGAATATTCCTTGATATTCCCTCATTCAGTGTGTGGGAAATATCAAGGAATATTCCATAGAATATTGTCAGCCCTAAAGAACACTGTTATGGATCTGAATAATGTTTTGTATGTAATAAGGTTTTAAACACATAAATATATAAAATATGATTTATGAACTCGGTGAGCCTGTAGATATTGTGTATAGGGCCACATCCTTTAAGGAATGTGCTTGAGGAACTATATCTTCTATTCAAACCATTAGACGGCTAATATGGCATAACTGCCAAATCAATAGAAATTAATCCCAGAAAAGAAAATCAAAGGCCCACTATTCTAGGCACATGTGAAGGTTCGATTTCTTTTATGTACACCACCCCAATGATCGGGGAGATATTTGGGCATAATTGGTTGAGATCCTAGTGTTTGCAAGTCCAACCGGTTACATGTTGACATCCTTCGGTTTTCCTTTATTAAATTGGGGTATATTTCATAAATTCCTCTAAAATGATCGGTAATTTTCCTGCAATCTTGAATTTCAACCGGTTATTTCTCAAACTCACCCGGTTCATTTTTAACTAACTGCCGGTTCTCCCCGATCATAGCACCACCCTTGCAAGTTGTAGGACCATTTTACACACGTGGCTAGTGACCGTGAGAAGAAATGATTCACGATTTCTCATGGTCATGGTTGGCGGTCCAAAGACCATGACCAAGAGGAATCCACATCACATTTGAAAAGTTGCAGTCATGCCTCAAAGTGTAAGGTTGATTTAGACCATGACATAGTCTCTCTTTTTAAAACAAGAAAAAAAACCTAAAATATATTACAAATAAAATTTTATGAATGACTATTCCAAAAATAGGTATAAAATAATTGTTTTTTATGACATGGTCACCTTTATTTTCCATTGAGACAACCTATTTGGGGTTCTCTCACCACAAAATCCAAATGACCACCAAACATTATCCAATTTTTGACATGTTCCATGTCACTTTCTCATCCATTTCTTGACATGCTCACCCATGGTCACTTCTATGTGAGGTGACATTGTGTAAATCAAAGTGAGAGCGCCACTTTATTCTCAACCAATGATAGATTTTAGAAAGTAGTGATCATTGTCACTAGTCACTAGTGTAAACCAACCCTTAGCTTGAGTTGGAGTTGAGTGCAATGTGTATATTGTTGGAGCCTCATAGGAATATGACGCCCATAAAATATACACAACATGTCCATATTTGTCCCCTCAAATTCTATGAACATGTCCACCTTTTGGTGGTTGCTTAAATGGGCTCTCTCTCTCTCTCTCTCTCTCTCTCTCTCTCTATATATATATATATATATATATATATATATAATGGAGCTTGTGGTGGTGGTGGGAGTTTACAAAAGATAGACACATGTCCAACTAGATTTACAAACTAAAAAGGCCACATGCAAAAGTACTTTTTCCCAAAACAAACATGTGACAAAAGAAAGAAAGAGGACACAAACATAAAGAAGTGGAGGACTACAATTGCAAAAGGTGGGCATGGTTTGAAAACTAAGACGTGTGTGTGTGTGTGTGTGTGTACAATGTTATATTGTGTTTTTTTTAAATGCTCCATGGGGCATGATGGTGGGTCACGAGGCGCTTATGAACATAGGCATTGGCATATATGCATATGGCATATATGCACCGGCATGGGCATGGGCATATGGTTGCATGATTGCACAAGTATATGGGGTTGGGTTCACCCGGGATATTAATTCATTTGTACAGATGCAAGGGGTTGGGATGACACTGGTCCAAGCTAGTTTGATACATTCAACGTGACATCTAAGCTTTGTTTTTTCGCCAACAATGAACGTGTACATGTTGGACCATATACAATATAGGAATTCATTTACATACACTAATATCCATGCAATTTCACACAACAATAATAGGTATGGTTCATAAATTGAAATTGAGTGGTCCAATAACATCGTCCAAATCAATCCACAATGCTCACAAATACATGCAATACCAAAGACAACTTGCACCATACAAACAACCATGAGTAGCGGGAATTTGTACACATATATATAGGTCATTTATCGCAGTGAACATCCAAGTCATGTAATCACAATGATTGCAACCCGTGGCTGGCCACACATGGCAATTGCATACGTGGCATCATTGTTGCAATTGACCTCCACCCATACCTAAGCATCGCACTTGCACCCGCACACGTGGTTGCCATGAGTGAGAATTGGGATGCATATGAAACCCCAATTGGTTGGTAGCCATTGCAAAGTCTATGGCGGCTAATGTGAAAACGGTTACCCACCGCAGGATTTGCAACATGGGTGGGCCATAAATTGTGAAACATATGCCTCCATTGTTGGTGGGGGGCCGAGAAGGAATGACATCCCATTACATGAAATGGTGGAGACAATAACCACCATGAGCCTCATGCATGAATCAACATATGAGTCAACAAATGAATCAACATATGTTTCTACAATCAGTGCCCTATCCAAAAATGGTGGTATATAGTTTTTTTTTTCACATGTTGCCCAGGCATGAATGACATGGCAACACCACCAGCCCATGCAACACGGTTGCAACGAAGAAAACATAGCGCATAGGAGGAGCTTGCCAACAAGGTGGTGGCACAATATTTTATGTCATGATGGCCGGATATGATGTCCTTTTTCTTCTAGTGTCAAGCAAAGGAGTGCACCATTTTTGGAAGGTTGACTCTTGGCCTCAAGACCAATTTCATGTTTGAATATAAAGTCATTGCTTTATAAATGTAATTTTTTTGAAGCACTTTAGGCCGTTTGATTGATTGAAAATGTAAACGGCTCCCTCTCTTCTTCTTTTCCCTTCAAGGCTTTATGCAACAACCTCCATTTTTTTAGCGTCAAGGTCATTAGACATGAGAAAATTGGCCTTTGTATAATCTTGTCCTAATGAGTACTTAGGACTAGCCTCAAGGCTAATAGGGGCTGAAAACTCATTGAATCGGCACCAAGAAATATGGGTCTCGACCTCATGTGTGAAACCGGCCCTTCGTATATCAACGTGTATGCTACCGGGCAATCACTCAATAGCCGGACCCTCTAAGGAAAAACATTGTAAAGACTCTTTCACTTAAACACATGGTTGAACATCCATGTCATCTCAAAATGAGCTTAGGTGGAACCAAAAAAATCCATATCATTTAGGAGCTTAAGTATTTATTCTAATTGACAAGAAACATCCAAAGAAAGGGAAAGATCATTCCCCGTCTTTCACCTCCGACCAATGTTAATTTCTTCTCCAATTGTATGCAAACTTGCACAAAATTGGCAACCCAACTACAACCAAGTAAATGTGACAAATCCAAAATAAATCAGTCTTCCCTCACTTCCTCCCTCCCCGAGTCCCTCCCCTCCTATTATCTCCTCTTTTTAGGCCCTTTCCTTCCCATCTCGTACATAACATTATTCAGATCCATAACAATGTTCTATGGGATTGACAATATTCTGCAAAATATTCCATCAATCAGGTTGAATATGGGGAATATTTCCCACAATAATGTCAGTCCCACATAACACTATTATGGATTTGAATAATGTTATGTACCTTCCTTGGGTGTTGTGTTCATTGAAATTGTAGAGGTATGCAAGAAGCAATGATACAACTAATGAATATAAAACTAGTTAATCAAGTTACCACTACTAGTTAATGAAATAAATACTTGTGGTCATATTCATCAAAGATATCTACTAACACTTCCATCCCCACTCCCAAGGATAATGTATTTTTCAATGGCACATGAAATTTCTCAGTTCTAATCCATAGAAATATGGTACATTGAGGATGACTTATCCCTTTTAGTCCCCCCCCATTGGCCTCTGCAAATCAAACTCTAAATACACTCTAAACTACGTAATATCGACCTCCTTAATGTCACTCCTTCTCTTATATCTTGAAGCTCTAGGGAACGGATGTGCTCAATTTAAATCTCACTCCTTATCGTCAAGTTCCCCTCCCATATATCACACGTCTTGACACTAAAACAAACCACCAAATAATCAAATCCACATGCTTGCACGCATCACATTATCATCATTGTAATACTAGTCAATATTGTAATGTTGACTTTGTGTTATTCCATAATGTCACATGTTACACTAATTCTCATTTATCACGCATTTATATCAACACCATGAAACTTCTTAATATCACATGCACTTTTTGGTTGCCACAAGCGTGATATTACAGAGTTTATAGTGTATCTATGATATCTCTCGGGCCTTGACTAATGACCTCAATTCAAACAACGGAAATCGTATCATATTAGGCATACTATTAGTATAGTAAACCCCCTTAAAAAATGAATAGAGAAAGAAGATCCCGAATAGAAACGAACCAACAACCTTGAATTTTACCAAAATAAAAGTAACACAAACACTCATCCACAATGGACGTAAATCCATCTCATATCCGTCGACATCAAACATTTACACTTCTTGGAGTTTGAAACCTTCACAAACTTTTGCTACAACTTGCGTGAACCCACACAAACTCATGCAAAGTGCAAAGTGCTCACTTGTGTATAAGGGCCACTTCACACACGAGACTGAGCGCCCGTGACCATTACACTTCAAGCACTCTCATTGGTGCAAAAGGCGGAGCCGGTCCAAGTTCGCTTCACACTACGCTCGAGGGACCAACGGAGTATGTGACTGCAAGATGGATGTAAAGTCTACATGGATTCCTACATGGCATCGAATGGATCATGTTTCATGGTCACTTGGACTATTTTCAAAAACCGCCTCTCCGAGGGAGGCCTAACACAAAACCGGGAGACCATGGCACTCTGAACGCTCAAAATCGTTGAGTTATTCTATTTCATCATGTGTGAGGACCCGCATGAATAGAAATTCAATGCAATAGCATTTGGTTGAGGGCCCAGTGACATACGACTTCACACTACACTTGAGGGTCCGTGACCCCACCATATGAATTTGGAGGTGTCTTGGGACGGCCGTTGGACACTTTCTTTTGGGCTCTCACAATTTCATGGTCACGGCTCTTGGATCATGTGTGAAGTGGCCCTAAACGCCCGTGACATTACACTTCAAGCACTCTCATTGGTGGAAAAGGCAAAGCTAGTCCAAGTTCAAGCTTCACACTACGCTTGAGGGACCAACGGAGTATGTGAATGCAAGATGGATGTAAAGTCTACATGGATTCCTACATGGCATCGAATGGATCGTGTTTCATGGTCACTTGGACTATTTTCAAAACCCACCACGTGAAGGTAGGCCTAACACAAAACCAGGAGACCATGGCACTCCAAACGCTCACAACTGTTGAGTTATTCTATTTTATCATGTGTGAGGACCCGCATGAATAGAAAGTCAATGAAATAGCATTTGGTTGAGGGCCCGGTCACATATGGCTTCACACTACACTTGAGGGCCTGTGACCACACCACATGAATTTGGAGGTGTCTTGGAACAGCCCTTGGACACTTTCTTTTGGGCTCTCACAATTTCATGGTCACGGCTCTTGGCCCGTGTGTGAAGTGGCCCTAACATTAACCACTAGCAGCAAGCCACGCCCTTTCCCAATCTCGGATTAGGGCATAATTTGTGAGTTGAGGGCCTTGGAGAGGGTTGCATGACAACTTCCGGGGCTTGAGGGAGCTCTCATATTGTCGTGAGGCCTTCTCACATATTGATCAAAGTCACGGTCAATGTGAATTTGAGTATAAAATTTATCTTGGGGGAAAGTATGTAAGACCATTTGTTTTGTGGGTACACCCTAAACTCCGTAATATCAACCTCCATAATGTCACTCACTCTCTAATATCCCGAAACCCTAGGGAATGGATGTGCGTAGTTCAAATCTCACTCCTTATTGCCACATTTCTCTCCCTTATATCACGAAATTTGTCATTAATGCAAACCACCAAAGAAGTCAACCCACACCCTCGCATTGCGCCATGTGTCAACATGTGGAGTGTCTTCTTCTTCTTATGCCACTTGTTGAATGTTGGTGCATGCATCTGCCACATCGCCCGGGAAGGTCAAGTGGAGTGGACCACACTAATGTAGGTGACGGGAGAACGAATTCAAATTGTCCTGACATCTCCTTTGTGTTATTCCATAATGTCACATGCTACACTAATTCTATAGTATCACGCATCCATGTTAACACTACAAAACTCCGTAATATCACATGCACTTTGGTTGCCACAGGTGTGATACTGCGGAGTTTAGAGTGTACTTGGACCCACGGTACAAGGTACCAATGGGGATTAATGTTATATGACTTGTCAACATACCCACAACACTTATTCCCATCATGTCCACATTAAACTTATGTACGTTTAATTTATGACTTGCCTTGTTGTTGCTCTCAAACAATGAAGAATATGAAAGAAATTTTGTTGGAGTGATTGCAACTAACGATCGACGAAGACACACTAGCTAACAACGATTCATGAACCAATTGCAAAACACTACAAGAATTGCAAATTTCAACACCTACATGCTTCAAGTTTATTGTTCACGATTGTACCTAAGAATGACATGTTCTTACTTGGTAAAGTGGTGGTCGTTGAAACAATCTTCGTGAATCAAGGCACAACAACGATTGATGTGTTTTAATCAACTAGCAACAACCCGAAACACACAAACACTTCATAAAAGCCAAGAGAATCATGCACGTACAAAAGCGCCACTTTGCATCGAACCATAAATGAAGAAAACCTCGCTGCATAATTCCACCGCAAAGCTCAAGAATGTTGGCCAAAATCCCAAATGCACATAGCATGCATAGGAGATCCTATCTAGACACCAAACAACAATTAAGTTCAAGATTGAAGACTTCACAACCCTTCAAACGTAATTTAGCCCTTCAAAATATATTTCTTTTAAAAGTGCCCTTCACAATAATATGCTTGAGTGGAAGTGTGCCCTTCACTTGAAGGGTTGAAAATAAAAGTGGTCTTCAACTACGACCAAGAGGTAGAGGCTATTGTCACTTTGGGAGGTAGATTTGGAGGATCGGTGCTTTACAATGCTTCTAATCATGCATAAAAGGCTTGTGTCATATTGCATACTACTAGATAATTTGTGTTTTTTTATATTTCTTAAAATGTGAAGTGTTGTATTGATAGTGTTCAAGTCAAGCGAAGGACTAGAACTTAATTGTCCTTCAAAAATAAATTTATAAGAAGCTTTCAATCTTGAACACTTGCTCAATAACCACGGCCGCGCGAACTCTGCCATGTTCAAGATACATGGATACGTGGTTACAAAATGTTTTCTATTCTTGCGGCCCTGCAAACTCCGCCACTTAGCTAACCCCCCCCCCCCCCAGCCCTCTCACTTCATGCAACAATCGATCAATGATTGTTTATATTTGTAAATTGTTTTGTAACCATGTATGGCTAATTAAGGTAAAAACACATTACTCATTGACCTTGATTCTTACTTGGAGAGGGGTTTTGAGGTCTAAATGGACTCAAATTGATCCAAAAGAATTACAATAGTTGCATGCACTTGTGACGCATTACCTCCGCATGTTCATTTATGAATTACTCAAAATATAAAGAGATGAGACTTTTGAATTTTAAGACAAACATGTAAAGTCCGTTTCATGCTCAAACCACGTTTGCTATGGGAAGGTCGTTCTCATATTAAAACTTTTCCAACTACTTTTACTTCTTTTGAATATATTATAAAGATACAATGAAAACATCTACCCGGGGAGGTCACTCCGTTGTCAAGTTGAACACCACGCGCGTTAAAAGTTTGCTACCCCTATATTACATGCCATAGATAATTTCAAAAATTATGATATTTTTTCTACATATACATAACCATTGATAGTAACTTTTGTATAGTATTATGAAATTTTTAGTCATCTCCATTTTTTGTAGTAATTGTTTTAGTTCAATTCTGCATCATTCTAGTTAGAAACGGTATGTTTTATAAGAAAAAAAGATCATCAAATTTGGTTACCATTTTTTACTATGTGATAGATACCGTGTATATCTACTCATGAAAAAATTTGATAAAATTTTGACCCATTTTGGTGATGCCCTTTAGAAAAAGTAGATTTTATCTTAACGCACGTGGTGTTCAACTTGACAATGGAGTAACCTCCCCGTGAACATCTATCGTTTAGATTCCCAAAATCCCAAACATATGTGCAAAAGAACTCGGGGCCCTTTCTAGGGTCTTGGCACCCTAAGAGTTGAGGAAAAACCCTATCAAAGTGAAATGGAATGAATTTTATTGAATTGGATTCCTTTTACAATGTTCACGTGCCTTAGTTAATAGACTCCCAATATGTGGCCAAATGCCTTAATTAGATATAGAACCCATTGCTATTCTAAACCCAAAAGCAAAGTACAAGAATGAAACAC
This sequence comes from Polytrichum formosum, assembly GCA_964035585.1. Classification (NCBI taxonomy): domain Eukaryota; kingdom Viridiplantae; phylum Streptophyta; class Polytrichopsida; order Polytrichales; family Polytrichaceae; genus Polytrichum; species Polytrichum formosum. The sequence continues at coordinate 47,460,975 of OZ037937.1, forward strand.
TTAACTCTATCACCATTACGATATCATGAAGTATGTCACTTTAACAATTGCAAGTGCATGCACACATAGTAACACACAAAACATCAAGACTTTATGTTGTTCACATCCATACAATTAGGTTTTATTAACTATGCACGACTGCCCTTGAATAATCCTCAAACATGGGCTGAAAGTTGACTTGATTTGGATCCAACACATCTTGGAGCACTTGAGAATTAAGGTAGCTCAACCTAAAGCCAACACCAAACATATGATCACTTAAAAGAAAGGAGGTTGATTTCATATCATAAATATAAGACCCAACACAAAGGTAATCTAGGACAAATTAGAACATGATGACTTGCCATCTACTCTTTGTTGGAGAGAGGGAATTCTTGCGTATGAACATACCTCTCATTCATCCAACATAAAAGCCATGAAAATAGCTTGCGTCCAAGAAGCCATTATTTTTAGTTAATTTGACACCAAAATTAACTTCTAAGACTTTAAATCAATCTAGTCCAAATTAAAACAACCACAAACAAGTATTTTTTATGTTGGATGGATGAGAGGTATGCAATAATTTTTATTTTTTTTCCTCTCTTTCTCCCTCCACCCCTATCTACACTAATATGTGCAATTAGGTTGCCTTCGCAGATAGGTTCGCTCTTTACCCATGCAAATTATCTTGGGTCAAAAACAAATGAAAAAAACTCATAACTTTGTCATTCATCCAGATAGAACAAAATGATGTACTTTGCTGCCGTGGTAATGAATACTCAAAATAGTGTGGAATGCCGACTAATAAGCGACCCAATTCCACGTAATATGTTAAGTGTAGTTAACTCAACCATCAGTGACCAGACTTCTCTGTTGACAGACGATGAGCATAAGAGAGGATGGTGCATCTAACTTCATCAAGTGCTCTCTGCCATTGCGGTTTGTGGCAGTGTGTTTCAAAACACTGAGCCGATTGAGAATTGTTAATGCTCAAAATAGTGTGGGATGCGGATTAATAAGCGACCTGATTCCACAGATGTTAAGTGTAGTTGACTCAATCATCAGTGACCGGACTTCTCTGTTGACAGACGATGAGCATAAGAGAGGACGGTGCATCTAACATCATGAAGTGCTCTCTGCCATTGCGGTTTGTGGCAGTGCATTTCAAACACTGAGCCGATTGAGAATTGTTAATGCTCAAAATAGTGTGGGATGCGGATTAATAAGCGACCTGATTCCACAGATGTTAAGTGTAGTTGACTCAATCATCAGTGACCGGACTTCTCTGTTGACAGACGATGAGCATAAGAGAGGACGGTGCATCTAACATCATGAAGTGCTCTCTGCCATTGCGGTTTGTGGCAGTGCATTTCAAACACTGAGCCGATTGAGAATTGTTAATGCTCAAAATAGTGTGGAATGCCGATTAATAAGCGACCCGATTCCACAGATGTTAAGTGTAGTTGACTCAATCATCAGTGACCGGACTTCTCTGTTGACAGATGATGAGCATAAGAGAGACAACGCATCTAACTTAATCAAGTACTCTCTACCATTGCGGTTTGTGGCAGTGCATTTCAAACACTGAGCGGATTGAGAATTGTTAATGCTCAAAATAGTGTGGAATGCCGATTAATAAGCGACCCGATTCCACAGATGTTAAGTGTACTTGACTCAATCATCAATGACCTGACTTCTCTGTTGACAGATGATGAGCATAAGAGAGAGAGACAGTGCATCTAACTTAATCAAGTGCTCTCTGCGATTGCGGTTTGTGGCAGTGCATTTCAAACACTGAGCCGATTGAGAATTGTTTTTAAATACGTTTAAGTATCTTGCCACCAGCAGTCACATTCCGTAAGGATTTCTGGATCCAAAAGTCGCCTGCCTGCCACCTGACCAGATATTTCCTGACCTAAATGTCTCGGGCTTGCTTTCGATGTAAGGCATGTGGTCATAGGTTTAGGGTTTACACTAGGGTCTAAGACCAAACGAACTCTAATAAAATCGAGCAATCCTATTCGTTGAGAGAATTGTTTGGATGAAAGGAGTTAAAGTAGGGTCCCATGTCCAAGGTGTATGATGAATGAAGTGGCGCTTATGTGGCATCACTTTCTCTCACCCAATATCAACGGTCCTTGTTCCTTCTAGTTTGAGAATTCAATCTCCAAGCTTGAGTCTGATATTGGATCAGAAGGTTGCCCAAGTTTTTTGTACCATACCTTAGTGTAACCCCACTCTTCGACACTTTCAACTCCTCATGTGTTATATTGGTCAGTGGATCCGTTTGAGATTTTCTCGTTCAATTAGCAAATCGCAAAGATTTTCACCTAAAGTCTCAAATCCAAAGTTGACATGCAATAATGTTGAGAAACACACGTATATAGGAAAAAAAGGAGATATACAAGCTATGATATAATACATTGTGTTTACATATTGGGTAAAAGCGGCGGGGGAATAGTTCATAGATGCGGGTGTCTAGCATGGGGAGAGGAAATTTTCGTATACGAGTGTACACTCTGAACTTTGTAGTATCACACCTGTGGCCACCAAAGTGCATGTGATATTACGGAGTTTTGTAGTGTTAACATGGATGCATGGTACTATAGAATTAGTGTAGCATGTGACATTATGGAATAACACAAAGGAGATGTGAGCACAATTTGAATTCGTTCTCCCGTCACCTACACTAGTGTGGTCCACTCCACTTGACCTTCCAGGGCGATGTGGCGGATGCATCCCCCAACATTCAACAAGTGGCAAGAAGAAGAAGAAGACACTCCACATGTTGACACATGGCGCAATGTGAGGGTGTCGGTCGACTTCTTTGGTGGTTTGCATTAATTACAATTTTTGTGACATAAGAGAGAGAAATGTGACAATAAGGAGTGAGATTTGAACTACGCACATCTGTCCCCTAGGGTTTCGGGACATTAGAGAGTGTGTGACACTATGGGGATAGATATTACGGAGTTTAGGGTGTACCTCTCATCCATCCAACATAAAAACTTGACCTCCTATAAGTAAATTGTTGCCGATTCATCTCAAATGACCTAATTCAAGGTTCTAGAACTAATGCCAGTGTCAAATCAAACTAAAAAAACATAACCTCCGGGATGCATACTATTTAAAGGCTTTTATGGTAGATGAATGAGAGGTACACTCATATACTATGAATTCCTTCTCCCTCTCTCCGTCTAGCCGTGGCCGGACTACACAACCAAAAGTTACTTTATGACACTATTCCATGTATTTTAGATGTGTATTTTTAGAGCTTTTTTTGGTTCGTTTGTTGCAATTGGCCCGCCAGTGCTACTGTGGCAAAGTGCATGGCATAAATATCCCAATACATGAATCCCGTCAACAGAAGAATGCATGTGCATGCATGCCTGCATCACATAAACATTTGCTTCGGGAAATTGGAATATTCAATTTGAGAATGTCATTCACAATGAACAAGGAGGCCCGACTTTCTACACCGATGATCACAATTAGTGTGTGTTCCCGAAACACACACTATTTTGCCAAGTGAACCTTATGGCTGGACACTGGTGTCCCATAATACACTGGTTAAACTTTGAAGCCCGTGTCGACGTCAAAAACGGTCAGTTGAAGGCGATCGAAGCAGCGTTGAGGTTATCTCGACGTCTTGTACACACTCTGATGTTCGAAGTTGGTTTTTATTTCCAATCACTTACAACCACAAAACCGATCGTTAAGGAGGCTCCGGTTTATTTGGGACACCGGTCGCCTGCCATAAGGTTCAAGTCTCAAAATTAGTGAGAATTAGAATTTTAAACTAGTGACACTTAGTTCATGAATATATGCTCGTTTATCATACATTTTAAGAAAATTAGTGCGTGTTCTAAGGTGCTTGCAAAGCGATTAAACATTACATGCCAATACATGCTTGTCATTGAATAATGCTAGGATGAATAGAGCTATTACTTTCAATGATTAGTGTTGTTATGAATAGTGTCGAGATGAACAATGCTTCTTAGATCTTTTGGTGGCACCAATTTTGTAGTGTCAGGAAATTCAGTATCACCTTCACTAGTTTCCCACACAACACTACTAGTCCTCCCTTGCTGATTGGGATAATCAGTGTAGTTACAAATGAACTGGTTGAGTTTGAAAAATAACCGGTTGAAGCTCGAGACTTGAGGATAATTACCAATCCCTTTCCGGGAACCTGTGTAATATGCACCAAATTAGTAAAGAAAAACCGAAAGAACACAACATGCAAACCGGTTGGACTTGGAAACACTAGGACTTTGACCCATTATGCCCCCAAAATCTCCCCCGGAACTGTGGACTTTAGGACGCTCCGTACAATGTTCAAGATTGAAGCCCTCATATGAGTTTCATTTTGAAGGGCTCTCAAATTTCAGCCCTTCGGTTGAAAGGTTGGTTCAAATCCAAGACGTCAATCTAAGAATATAGAAATGAAATACAAAACTCATAGTAAACTTGTGCATGAATTTTATATGATACATGTTTCTAGTATAATGTGAAGAATCAAGAATCAACCACCTAACTCCACTTCTTGTAGTGACAATGCCCTACGCTTGTTGGTTCTTGTGGTGGGCAGATTATATTGAGGACTTCAAGTGACGTCTTCATTTTCAATTTGAGGTTGCGTTTTGAAGGGTTGTTTTGAGGGAGGTATATTTTGAAGGGCCAAATCGAGTTTGAAGGGCATTGAAGACTTCAATCTTGAACATTGGCTCCGTATCGTCTTTGAACTTAACCCTTAAACGTCGGAGAGGCCCTATCAGGGCCTCGTTGACCCTAAACTATTTGACCATAAGATAGCGTCAAAACATGTCGGAATTGCAAATAAAATTTTCCCAAAATGTGTATCTCAAAATTCCATATCTAAATATATATGCCGATCGCACTAAAAGAATTACATGGAGGTCTGAAATGGGGTAAACATAGGCTGATGGGAGAGGCCCTCTCACCCCCCCTTGGACGTTTAAGGGTTAATGAGTTCGGAGCCGGTGTAAAGAGCCTCCGTTTGGTGGGATGCTATGGAATTGAATTCTTCTGCAAAGTTATGTGTGTTTTTATGAAAGAGGTTCAAGAGAAACTATCATGGGGTCATTATATGATCAAGACTTCAAAAAAATTGTACTAGATACTCAAATGTGTGCGATGCATTTGAGTACTAGTTACTATATGTGACCAACATATAAATACTTGGTGCACTTTTTTGGGTACCAACAGGCATCACATCCAACAGACCTCTTTTGCAACTTAAGGGTGGTGGTCCAACACACCAAACAAATTCCAAAACCAAGCGATATTTCAATGGCTCGGTATGAAAACTTTGGGCCCATGGGCTTTATACTTGGATGCAAGGGGGATACGAGTCGAGGTGAGAAACATAAAATGGAGTCATGTTAATGACGTGGCATCACTTTTTCCCACAAAATCTTGTCGGTCTCGACTCAAGAAGAATACTTCTTCTAGTTTGAAAGACCAGTCTTCAGCTTCGGGTTCATATTGAATTTGAGAAAGCAAGGTCTATTTAAAGGGTATTTTGGACCTCAAAGTTATTGAACCTATACCCTAATATGAGTCAACAATAACAACATCCCCACATACATACGTACATGTGTACATGTGTACATATATACACACATGTAGTAGGCCAAGCCCTAGCCAAATTTAGAAGAAAAAAAGAGCATGCGGTCGAATTGAAATTTTTGACTTTTGGGGGGGCATGTTAGTGGGAGCTGATGAGGTTACACCCTAAACTCCGTAATATCAGCCTCCATAATGTCACTCACTCTCTAATACCCCGAAACCCTAGGGAACATATGTTCATAGTTCAAATCTCACTCCTTATTGTCACCTTTCTCTCCCTTATGTCACGAATTTTGTCATTAATGCAAACCACCAAAGAAGTCAACCCACACCCTTGCATTGTGCCATGTGTCAATATGTGGAGTGTCACCTTCTTATTCTTCTTCTTCTTCTTCTTATGCCACTTGTTGAATGTTGGTGCATGCATCTGCCACATCGCCCAGGAAGGCGAAGTGGAGTGGACCACACCACACCGTTTAATATGTTGCACTTTGTGTTATTCCATAGTGTCACATGCTACACTAATTCTATAGTATCACGCATTCATGTTAACACTACATAACTCTGTAATATCCCGTGCACTTTGGTTGCCACGGGTGTGATACTACAAAGTTTAGAGTGTACTATGTGTAATAGTTTCACTTAGGTAGTTAAACAAGTGAAAGGCTTGAGCATGGAGAAGCTCCCAATCAAGCCAACATGAGCTACACTAATTATTGTACTTTATGTCATATGGTATTCCATGTCGCATGGTATTTCATGGCATTATATTAACTTTTCCAATGACACCTCTCATGAATAAGTTTACAATATTGTCATCGTAGCTTACATTTAGTTCATCCGAATGCCAGGTAATGAAACAAAATTTGGTGTTTTATGCATCCTAACAATTTTGTTATGAGATCTTGTCATGGATGATTGAAGTTTGGATGAAAGATCACTTAGTAAGTGACAATAATTACAACATTGTATATCTATCATGCCCATCTTTTTTTAACAAAGAATGACAAATAATGCTAGGTTTACATTTAGTGTTGGTGACACTACATGCACGGTTTACAAATAATATTGAGCAAGACAAATAGAATAGGTAGCACTAAATACAATATTTAGTGTTGTGTAAAGTGGAGACATATCAAACCGGCGAGAAATGGAGGTGACATGGTCTAAAGCCCTTACGACACTGAGTCAAAACAAAGGAATACTTCAAGCCCATTTTGTTTGGGGCTCAAAAAACAAGAGCTTCAACTCTTGGCAAACGTATTAATAAGTGTCCTTTGCAAGGTAACTCGGGGCCTTCACAAGCTCTTTACACAAGGCGTGCACTTAGGGGTATCATTTCATCCAAGCTCCTAACCGGGGTATCATATCATCCAAGCTCTTAACCGGGATATCATCCAACCAATGTATCTCATTGTTTTATATAAAGAAAACTCAATTTCACATTGGTGCTTCACATTGAACCTGAGGTGGATTCTTTGTTGAAAATTTAAGTGACGTGCGTTGATGACTATGAAATAAAATCCCCTATGTATGATAATTTTACAGAGAAAAACAAATGCATATGTACTAACGGTAGGCTAGAAAATGGACTCGTGTATTTATACTAAGCTTTTCAATTTAATGTCATGAATGCCTCCACTACTACATACACAACATATAAATCACAAAATAAACATGCATTTATTACATATACAAGTTGTTGAGTACTGTCCCCATTTGACAATAATGGATGAAAATGTGGATTGGATGAAACTAGCACATTTATTGTCATTCTTTTCTCTTTAAACCTTAGGACCCCCCTATTGTACATATCCCTTTACTTCAAAATTCCTAATAGCCTTTATAAATGCACACAATCTAGTAAAAAAACGCCTCTCCCTTACGTATATTATGTATGCTAATGCCTCGAACAATACCCCTTTCTACACTCATGTTAGTTTGTACATGATAGGAAGAGAGTCCATCCCCCGGGGCATTAAAGCCTGTGCTTTTATAAAGATAGTTTGAAATGCAGTTCACTAGAGCAATTTGGGGTTTTTGATATTAATGACGATGTCAAGTTATCTAGAACAAGTAATCACATACTTAAATATTATTTTAGATTGGTGTTTTTCATTGGATGAATGAGAGGTACACTCGTATGCAATAATTCCCTCTCACTATGCATCTCTTGTTGGTGGGAAGGTTGCATTCTTTATGAGTGTGGTGGATATCCATATCATTCACATCACATTAGTTTGGTGTAGTAAGACAACACCCACTTGTTCTTTGATAATGGCCATGAAAAGTGCACATATTGAGGACTATAATTTTTTTTAAATGGACATACTTACACTTGTGTTTCTACCAAATTCACAATCAAAGTGTTCCAAGGTTGATTGAACATTGGACCCATGTCTAAAAGGGGGTGGGGAGGTCTGTTAGTTCATGATGGGATCATGTTTTCATGCAATTCATAAAGCTCCACAGGCTCATTGTGGACTTTAAAATGTCATATAAATATGTTTGATATTACTTAGTGTTGTTTTAAACTTTGCATGCCAAAAGCGAATCTACCTAAAGTGAATCTACCAAAAGTGAATATTACAAAAGTGTATCTTTTAAAAAATGTTTATTCATATACTCTCTCTCTCTCTCTCTCTCTCTCTCTCTCACACACACACACACACACACGTGTGTGTGTGTGTGTGTGTGTGTGTGTAGATATGTATCTATATTTGTGAAATTTACAATTTAGGAGAAGTATGGACATAAATTCAAATATTTTCCACATATGTCTTATCAACATTAATCTCATAGACACAGTGAGTTTTGAATATAAGACTCATTGGAGGCTCACATAAACCATTGAATATGCCATTACGACATATATCGGTTCCTTTTAGGGTTAGGGTTCAATGAATTCAAAATTGGAGGTCGGTCACAAACCTACCTCTTGTATTAGACTTGACTTGGAGGGCACTTTGTCAACAACCAAGTCAAGTCATGCTCCAAGATAAACAAAGAGATGGAAAAAAAAACCAAACACAATGTATGGTAAATGGTGGAAGTAAAGCGAGATTCTACTATTACACAATCTTAAACAACACGACGGATTCCCTGGCCATTCTCAATTCCTCCCCCAAGCTCTTCTCGCGGACTCGTGACTTGAAAAGTCCCAAAGCAAACTTGGCTTTAAGCGACTTTGTATGTATCTTGACACGGGTATAAGTTAGAAGAAGAAGAAGAAGCAGTGCAATAATGGAGCCCACCCCCGAGTCATGCTCGGGCTGCCACATGTTTCCTTGATACACACTCTTGGGCTCCTTCCTCTTGGCTGCCACCAGGCACAGCTACCATACGTACTCCCGACCAATGCCGTGCTGCCACATCATCAGCCCATGCTTGCATGTTCCTAAGAACTTTGTTGGCATGTATGTATGTATGTATGTATGTATGGGGTACTTTGTATGTGAGGCCTCATCATGCCATGTCCATGTTGTGCAAATGAGTCCATGGAGAGGGATGAGTGTTGTTTTTTCTATGCTCCTGGGACTCAACTTGACCCTCCTTGGCTATGACAACACCGGCAAGAGCTCTAAACATGTATGTTAGTATGGTGCATATGCCTAATGGATGTATGTTTTAATGGCCATGGGGGGGGCATCCCCCATCCCATTTAGGGCAATCCCCAAGTTTATTTATTTAATTGGTTTCCCAAATTGCTCGGAACCGAGTCTTCACTTCCATTGAGGTGAGCGGGATTGATTCATTTACTTATCTTAATCGAACACCTGTATTTGAATGATGGATGGCTAGATGCAAATCTGAGAACAAACACTAGAAAGACATGTGTTTAAAAGATATTGGGTTGTATGCTTAGAAACTATTGACTATCTTATGTTCAATAGGCAACATGAATATAGGGAGGGGGAGGGGATTCTATGCGACTTGCTTATGACTCGCTGTCGGTGGGTTTTTGATAAATCATAATAATTCAGCATTAGTTCCAAAATTTATGGGATCGGTCATGACATTTTCATACACATTTGTGAAGACACCTAATTTTCAACCTTGCGAATTTGAATAATATAAGGTAGTAAACAACAAATAGTAACCAAGCAAGGCCCATGTACCTTAGGTCCTTTGCACCACCAAACATGTATGGTGCACATGCCCAGGTGTTTTGATGGCCATGTGCCAGGGTCTTCCCCAATCCCATTTAGGGTAGTTCTTATATGTTTTTCGGGATATTCGAGACCTTGAAGGTGCTGCAAAGAAAGATGTGTAAATATATTGCGAGTGGGTCAATGGGGGATTCTAAAGTTGAATTTGAAACCTGGCTTTCATAGTTCATGGATGAATATAGCATGGTTCTAAGTATTCTACTATATATACACCCCTAAATCATAAGATGTAGTGGACTTGACATGGCCATTGCCAAATTCAGTTTGTGATATAATGGTGCAACAATATATAAATAACAATCTCCCCTTATAAATTTGATGACATTGAGATAAATTGTAGCATGTATATTGACGTAGTGCTAACCATCTTGAATCGCGTTGACATGTCATGTCCTCATTGGACACAAACATGTCGATTATAAAATGTAGCATGCTATCCCCGCGGCACATATCATTGCTACATTTGATATTGTACACACGTCGCCATGCTATGAGCTATAGCAAGATTCTTCATGCTACCACCTCGTCACTCCCTCAACTCAGTAGTTGGTACAAAAACGTCTTCCTACAACCCGCAGATTTGAGTTCAAATACCCAGTTTGGGTGCCCTTGGATGCCAAAACATACATTGTATTTTGATCATCAATGTTTGGTATGAGTATATATTCTTAATTTTATCCTTTATACAAGACATATACATATAAAACAAGGCTTTAAACACATAAACATTAAAAAAATGAATTATGAACTTGGTGGAGTATGTATAAATTGTGTATATGGCCATATATTAAAACCCCATGTCTGTTAAGGGTTAATCGTTGTACCTATCACTGGCGCATGACACTGACACCTAATGTAGGAGCACCTTAAACCGAGAAGTTAAGGTATTTGGCATATATGTGGCAACCATACTAATCGAAACAAAATTATTCCCACATAGAAAAAGGAAGACCAAGTGTATTGTAGTTCCGCCCCCCCCCCAACACACACACACACACACACACACACACACACACACACTTCTTTCTTTTTCATTTTGTGAAATATAAGCAAACTTTTGAAGTGAAAACTATGTTGGCACCCAAAACTATTAGGGCGTTTTAATGTTCACACGATGAACATTCTCAAAATCAACATGTACTTATTATGCAATAGTTTAAGGGTGTTGTCTTGGTTTAAGGATGTATGCAATCAAAAACCATTCCAACCACAACCCATGGTTGGTTGTGGCCAAAGGTGTTGCGGAATCAACACCCAACCACCATACATGCACTACATCACATCGATATAAGGTCAAGGCATCTACAACCGATATTATAAGAGAGTTTGCATATGTTTAGGAGGAGTAACATGGAATTATTTTCTTATGAAGAGAAACAAACTCTAAGGAGAATGCATTTAGTTTTAAAAAAATCATCATGAATATGGAATATGCTACAAATTTCAAAGCGTAAATTTGAGGGTTACACATAGTCGATCCATAGGTTAACATGTAATTGCTCATCTCAATGCTACTCCTTAGCTATGACAATTGTCAAAACTCTTACGGGGGGTAATCAATCACAAGCTACCACCACATAAACTTTAACTTTGTTTGCCTAAAATTTATAGATCTCATCTATGTCAGCATTACATGACCCTAGAGAGTCGTTAAATGGACATAGTCGACTATGAATGCCTCAACCTTAAGTAGATGCATGTACTCTTTGTATGTGTGTATGGCTTCCGGTGCATAATAGATACATCATACTCATTGTTGTCTTCCTACATTCCATGAATTGAGGAAGACATTCTCTACCTTAACATGTAAAATATGTTCAATTTTGAAGGACACATTCCGGGGGTGGTGGATCGTACTAGCGTTTAAATGGTTGACACCAATAATTCCACGATTGAATATGACCAATACGACCATATTGGTCAAAGAACAATCCTAACGTATTTATGACATCATTGATCACAAAGATTGACACTCTCGGCCCATTGCATTTGTTATATGAGGGAAGGGTTTAAGGGACATTGTGTTGGGGGGGGGGGTTGTTAGAGTTACATGGACTCCGGAGTATTGAATATAAATGAACTTCACAATCGACGGTCGTTCATTCATTGAAAAAGGGTTTGTTGAACTATTGTTAAACCAAAGTGTAATTACAAATATGATATGATGTTTGAAATGAATTCAATTGCATAAAATTAGTCTAGTGGGATGCAATTGACACGACATAATTGCGAATATATATGGAACATAAAATATTTCATTTGGATGGATAAAAGGCATAGTACTTGTATGAGGTCATAACATTACTGAGCAGCTATATGATGGTCTCATTATTAAAAGAAGACACTATAATTGAAAATCTTTCATAACTTACAATTGCTTGTCGAAAAGTTCATAGTACACATCACGAGTGTTCCATGTAAACAAAGAATCATGGGGTTAATGAAAATTACGCTCATGTGATACTTGGTTCCATTGAACGCCACCAAAGAGTTGTGAAATGTCATGGTATGTGACTGTAATTTGGTCATTTTACTTTAAGGACACCTATATTTGGGCTCAATAGATTATCATAGACTCAGTATTCAACATCAATTGAATGAGTTACCCCCTCGGGGAGATCACTCCATTTGTAAAGTTGAAACCATGTGCATACAAAAAAAAAAACTACTTTTTCTAAGTTGCATCACCAAAAAGGGTCAAAATTTTATCAATTTTTTTCATGAGTAGATATACATGGTATCTATTACATAGTAAAAAATGATAACCAAATTTGATGATCTTCTTTTTCTATAAAACATACCGTTTCTAACTAGAATGACGCAGAATTGAACAAAAACAATTACTACAAAAATGAAGATGACTCAAAATTTCAAAAAAATACACAAAAGATATTATCAATGGTTATGTATATGTAGAAAAATATCATAATTTTTAAAGTTATCTATGGCATATAATATAGGGGTAGCAAACTTTGTATGCACATGGTTTTCAACTTTACAATGGAGTGACTTCCCCGGGGTTACCCCCTTTTATTGTAATTGAGCTTATAATAATTGTTAAAAAAACTAGTGCACATCCTTCACTATTATTCAAACACTTGTTGTTTTGAATGTCCATTCTAAGATTCCATACCTAACCACGCCCCAAACAAATATAGGTGCTTGATTAAGATAAGTAACCAAATTAAACCCGCTCATAGTTTATGAACATACCTATCATTTATGCAAACAAAAGTACACTTTGTATAAGTTCATGTGAATTGCATCCCATTAGATCAATTCCGCATTATGCACTTCAATTTTAGAATCAAACCGTGTTTGAAATTATATTTTGGGTTATAAATAGTTAAACCTGTTATTTTCAACGAACGATTGAAAAAATATGTTTATATTCAATAGACCATGCAACTCTAACAAACTCTCATTGAAAACACACAAAAACAACGAGTGACTTACAACATGAATCAAGAAACGAAGTTATTCCAACCAAGAATTCATGACCTTTGACTTTAGTTGCTTAAATACGGGGTTCAAAAGCTTATGCGTTGTGTTCAACTGCCATGACTTCAAATTCAGTCTAAAGTAGTGGGATTCCAACATCCGAAGGCTTTATTCTTGGATCTACCGTTGGGCTAAAAAACACAACTCATCAGTTGAGTAATGTTATGAAAATACACATGTGATGGTGAAATAGAATGAATTGAAAGATAAATCAAATGAATAACCCACTAAGTATTGCATTTGGTGTCATATGGTATTTGGTGTGACTGTGGTAACTTTTATGATGACACTTCTAATGAATACGTATGCAAATATTGTCATCCCAACTTACATTTTTGTAATGGATTACTTGCAAAGTTTGATATGTTTTGCATCTCATCATGTATGCAATGAAATAGTGGCATGGATGATTGAAATTTGGATGAAAAATCACTTAGTAAGTTTCAACAATTGCAACATTGTAAATCTATCATGCCCATATTTTTTTATGAGGAATAACAAATAATGTTAGGTTTACATTAGTGTTGGTGGCACTACATGGGCAATTTACAAGTAGTATTGAGCAAGACAAATATAATTGGTGACACTAAATACAATGTTTAGCATAGTGTATATAATGAAAATTATATTACTTTGTTGGTAAGATGACTTCACAAAAGCACAAACTCAATTCATGAAGGTTCCAAGCTAGTTCATGAACCTTCCAACCAACGTGACCAGAGTTTCATGAACCTCATAAATTAGTTCTTAAGTGTTTTAGACCAGCTTGACATGTGGCACACCTCAATTTCATGATAATGGACCTTTACCTCTAGCAACTTCATGAATCTTCCAGACCAATTCCATAAATATTTTCGCACTTTGTGGTTTTCATATTCTTGACTTCTCGCCTCTTCGTTTCACATTCTTTGCCTTCTCGTTGTTCATTGGTTCCTCTTTGTTCTACGTTTACCTAGAAGCCTCTAGCCTTGATGTCGATTTTTCTTTGGTATTTCATTACAATACCTCAACGCCAGAAGCAAGCAATGCCGGTTGTTCTAAGGTCCTTGATTATTGTACATCAAACCAAACAACACAAATCCAATGTGGTTGGAGTGTGTAATCTCATGGATTTGAGAGTGTAGTGTGGTTGTGGATTTGATTGTGGGAGAAGTGTTGGCGCGTGAGCAGAGCGCAAAGCGTGTGTTGGAGTGCGATGTCCAATTGTGTGGCATCTAGTTGTTGCAGCGTGTAGTTGTTGGTGAGAGCCTACAAACATTGTCTTCGTACTACAATAGATATGACATTGGAACCGACTTGGAAGGGAATAAGTGGTGTGTTGAGGCGAGCACTAATGATGATATACAAAACAATCACTACAGACATGGTCCAAGGTTGGATAGAGGTCAATCAAATTTTTGGTAGAACTAGTCTTGGGGAGCGATTAGGAAAACCTTACACATGATGTACCATTCTTTGTGAAATAGAATTATACATTTTATGAAATTTGATTTTGTGAAGTTGTGAATATGTACACCAAATCATGAAATTGTTCACAACATGTAGTGAAAGTGGTTGAAAGTTCAAGTTAAATTGGTTGTCTATATAGTGAACTTGGTTCACGATTCCAATGAAGTTGGTAGAACCTCTTGCTAAATTGATTCGTAAAATCATGAAATTGCGCTTGCACTTTTGTGAATTCATCTTACCAAAGGAGTATATTACGGACACGATCATCAAACCTGTAGTGGATGATGTCTGCCTATTAGAGGATGCCACATCAACAAACAACTATCACATGCATGACACGGGATAAAGTGGCAAGTAACTGGGGAACAACACATACCATCACACACCCATACATCACATGGATGCTACACCAAATATCATAGAATATATTCTATATATAATGCAATGACACGTCACCAATCACGTACGAGGTGTCTTATGCCCGGCCTATTACATGTTGCCATGTCAACAAACACATGCTTGTGACATGGCATGGGTTGGCAAGTAAATGGAGGTTGATGAATCCCATCCACACAACCATACATGGATGTGTGTTGGCAGCTTGTTGATGTGGTGATGTGTTGTGAGCATGTCACGGAGGATACTATCCAACATGTATGTGATTGGTAGTATCCATCATTAAGAACCTAGTATGATTCAATGTGAAATTGCATGCATAGCATGTCATGGCATGGTCTGGCACCATGCATGGCATGGCATGGCATGGTCTGGCACCATGCATGGCATGGCATGGCATGGTCTGGCACCATGCATGGCATGGCATGGCATGGCATATTTTTTGAGATTCCTAAACACTTAACAACTAAATAACATATGGAATTTTTTTTATCAGGTTGGACCATAATTAAGGGCCGTAAATCGGCCACAAGGTCACGAAGACCTCCTTAAATTTCTCGACCTTCTTTCCATGCGCATTCGCCTTTGAGAATCTGGTGGCGAATGTGAGTTCCTTGGAAAGCGCTTGAAAAACTAATCAAGATGGACTCACCGTTTCATAACATTATTAATCAGCTAGATGATCGTCTCTTTCCAAAGAAAAAGGCTCTGATTGACAAACTTTGATAAATTATAGTTGCTTGTCGAAAACTCTACAATACATAGTTTGAGTGCTCCCCATAAACAGGGAATCCCGAAATTGAAGGAGATTTATGTTCACCGGATACTTGGTCCCACGGGACGCAACCAAGGAGTTGAGCAATGTTATGTTGTTTCATACGAGTATAGTAAGAAATTAGTGTCACTTATAACGATGCGCACACAAACCTTGAGAAATATTATGTTCAAAAAATCGAGTTGATTTTGATGGGTGATGAATTTTTGGAAAACTATGGAGAAGTTGAGCAAGATAGACTCTCCATATCTTTCATTTCACAACATCATTCAAATCCATAACAAGGTCATGTGGGACTGACAATATTCCATAGAATATCCGGGATATATATTCCATGGAATATTGTCAGTCCCATAGAACATTGTTATGGATATGAATAATGTTATGTTGGACAACATTTGAGCATGGTATGTATATCATAAAAACATGAGATTGAAAGCTTATTGATGTTTATTGTGTTGGATAGATCTCAAAAACTACACAACACGACTCCTCACTTGTGTCTCTTGACTTAGAAACAAACATATCATATAAGAATACAAACTTTTACAGATGCATTCCATCAAACTGCTAGATGAAATTTGAAAGGTGATATAGCTTGTTGGGATGATCTTGAGAAACTTTACAACCATGAGAATATGCTCATTTCACGTGATTGCGAACAAAAGAACTCTAAAATTGCATTTCGAACATCACTTGGATACGGTTGAATGGGTAGTATTTTCGTCATTATAACGGGTGTCACTAAAACAGTTCTCATGTGACATGTGCCAAGGCTTTTCGTTTCAAAAATGAATTAAAAATTAATGAGTGTCAGTGTTGGCATGGTACTACAGTATATGGTACTGTACAATAAAATAAATAGAGTTAAACAAACCTATAGCCTTTTGCTCCAGGCCAAAAAGTTAACAGCCTGAGGAAAAAGGTCCTTCAGTGAGTAGCCACGTATACGACCCCTACATGCCACCTCGACCACACACGAATCGCCTAGTCAACAGCCATTTTTGCCAGGTGTCCGACATTGGGTCGGCGCCCATGAAGAGTTCACCATGCCTACATGCATGGGTTAGATATGCATGGGTATGCATGGGTACATCGATCCGGGCAGAGGAAGGAATTTTTGATGTATGCCCGGAGCCCTGGCCCGCTGCCCTTCCTTTCTTGCTCGCGGAGGTCTGGCCTTGCGTCGCCTTTCCCTTGCCTTGAGAGAAGCAGAAGCAAGCGCGGGCGCCATTTCTCATTCCTTCTTCGTCTGCTAGGTCATTCTTCTCCGCGGCCGTCATACTAACCCTCGATCGCATCGCATCGCATCGCACGCCAGGTTACTCCTCTTCTTCTTGTCTTACATCTCTCTGTCTGCAGTTGCCGTTTTTATTTTTCAAACGAAACAGAGCTCCAAGGCGTCGGCGAAAGCCCGAGGATCTGGCTGTACCCCTTTCCTGGGGTCCTTGCAAGCCTTAGTGATGTGTGCTTCTGGTTCTTGAAAGCCGTTCTAGATTTCTGTGTGTGTTCGCTAAGTCGGTCGGGTTTTGTCTTGATATTTGCAGGGTTGGGTTGGGTGGGGGCAAGTAAGGAAGGATTGGTGTTAGCGGGTTGTGTTTCTTGGATGGGCGCAATAGGAAGTGTAGAAACTGCGGGGGCGTTTTGTCTCGCAAGCAGGTTTTCTGGGTTTTTGTTTGATTTTTACTTATTTATTTGGTGTGGTGGGATTGTTTTTCTTGCATGGCGTTAGTTTCCATTCTATCCCGCGAGAGGAGAGTTTGAGTGTTGAGTTGTGGGTTAACTTTGCGAGGACGGCGTGGATTTGAGTTTCTTGGATCAGGCGGGAAGGGAAGAAAGAGTCTGAGTCTTTAGGGTACGGAAGGGAAGGGCAAGGAAGAAGGATCCAGAGTAAGTGTGCAAGGTCTCTTGGGGTTTGAATTACGTGAGCGGCCGTCTTGGACGCATTGTGATGGTTACGTATGTGGTGTAGCATGTGGGGTTGTTGGAGTGGTGCCCTTCTTGACCCTGGGGGTTGTTGCAGCTCGTCTTTTTCGTCTGAGCCTGCACTTGGTATGGAACTATGTGGTTGGTGTGTCGCTGAAGTCTTGGAAGTAACGGGGAGAAGTCTTCCTTGTTTGCAGATTGAATCGAGCGTGTGAAAAGTAGGTGGGCGCCACCTGACCATCAGGAGCCAGGCACCATGTCGGAGCAAAGTGATGCACCGCAGTCTTATGTTGATGCGGCGGAGGAGACTGTCTCCAGGCTGCCAGCCTCTCAACCAGCCCCTAACAGTGACCAGTACAGTAAGCCGTCCTCTCAACGGTTTTTGACCAAGGATAAAACTGTGCATCAACTTCTCGGAGGAGGCAGAGGTGAGGTTATGTCCTGTGCACCCAAAGTTGATCGTGCTTGAGTCCACTTCGATGTGGAACGAGTGTGGGATGTGATTGCTGTGATTTTGATGCACAATTTCTACACCCTACAACCAGATCTGCATCGCTTTAGAGCATCCTTCCTATAACCCAGGCTTCTAGTCGATATGTCGTTGCAGTCATGGTAATTGTCGAGGAGTTTACAGTTGCCAGCCTCTTAGTTTCAGACATTATCATCTACACAAGTGTTGATATGCTCTTGCTGGGATGCGATATAGCAGGGAATTATTTTGTGTAGTGCAGGTGTAGGTAATAGTTTCTTGTGAGCTATGTTTTACAGTTGATTTGGACTCTTGGCCTCGTGAAGTTATAGCTGCGTAGCTGTCAGTTGCGTGACCGCTGTGCAATTTGAGTTGTATTGTTTGTACAGTTTATGTGTTATGTGATGTGCTTTATCAGAGTTCCGGTTTTGTAGTGTGGGTTAGGATTGCTTATTATCTGTTGGCAGACTAGGTCCTCTGCTATTGTAATGTGCGACAATTTCTCAGATTGATTATATGGCCTGGAGTTTCTTTTCATTTTCCCTAAATGGTTATTTGAGCAGTGGTGACACCTGTCTCTCAATTGTGCGTTTTTCTAGGGTTTTCTTGGTCAGATATGTACTTAACTTTGTTGTGCACAGTGGGCTCTTTCTTGCCCTTCTTAGAATATTTCTTCGACTGAAACTGTCCCTCAGTAGTGAATGTGCACTTCGTCTTTTTGCCTCCATTTGTTGAAATCTGTAGTTTATTATCAGTGCTTAGTGGTGTGCCATAAGTAAGAACTCTAAATCCGATAGGACTTGAAAAAGTTCAGGGCTGAGGAGCACCTCCTTGGTTCTTGCTAAGATCTTTTCTGTGTAGCATAACACGAAATGTGTAGTTGTATGGATCAGAGTTATTGTCTAATCTTCAGCTGCCGTGCTGGATATGTGGACTTCAGCAGACATTGTGTCCTGGATTCTGAATGCACTTCCTGTTGCTTATGACATGGTTTTTACCTTCTTATACCACTTCATCGTTCCTTGATGACCTGGATTCTGAATGTATTTCTTGTTGCATTTGACATTGTTTGCAGCTGCTGATTCAGCTCTATGGAGAGACAAATATTTATCTATTGGAACCCTGGTTGGTTCAACGGTTATCTGGTTTCTTCTAGAGAAATCAGGATATACCTTCCTGACACTATTGTGCAACATCCTCATGTTTGGGGTTGTCATTCTCTTCGTGTGGGCAAATGTTGCTGCTCTTCTGCACAGGTCTGCACTTATAATCTAATTGATGTACTTCACAATGTATAGTATTGCAGGTCTTTGGAATCTAGATTGATGTACCCAAGATTGTTTTGTTTTCTAGTTATTGTAGACTTGGAACTCGTTTTAAAGAACATCTTGTACTTTGGAAACATATTTTCCTCCTTAGAGCTGGTGCATCAATGACTACATTATTTTGTCAGTGTACACAGGAAAAGTGCTTGTCTTCTCAGGCTCTGAGGTGCTATAAGACAATGCCCGGTGGCTTGTTGGACTCCCTTTTGTTTCGGTGATATGGTTTTCTGATGCTGTGTTTGGTGGGCAGAAATGGTCCCCCTGTGCCCCAGCTATCCCTTTCTGAAGATTTTGTACTAAGCACAGCAAGTGCAGTTCGTATTGAGCTGAACAAGGCTTTGGGTGTTGCCCGAGATGTTGCTTTGGGCAAGGATTTCAAGTTGTTCTTGAAGGTGTGTATTTTCAGCCTCAATCTTACTGCTGTTTTCTGTCATTTGTATTCAAGAAGTAATGCATTGTGACCCCATACTTGTCAAGGCTTTTTCGGTGCATGTTTTGGTTATCTCCTGTTTCAGACTCCATTTAGAGTTGCAGAATGGTGGGGCTGTGCATGTTAAGCTTCTGTTCTTACCGTTATCCTGTTATGAATCAGACATAGGTGTTTTAAAGTTTGAACCCTACAGTATTAATTTACTTGTGATTTTGCAGGTCATTGCCTTGTTGTGGGTTGTGTCAACCGTCACTTCCTGGTTCAACTTCCTCACCTGCATATGGATCGGTAGGTTCCTAATCTTGGCATGCTTTTGATCGTTTGAGGAGATATTGAATTTCAATGACATGTGTAAGTGTGGAGATCAGTTGTTGGTTGTACAGTATTGCAATCTGTTCTCTATGTATGGTTTTGTTATGCTGCAGTCTGAGAGATCAATACATGCAATACAGTCAATACATGCACAGAATTGAACTAATTTTATTGAAGTTGATATTCCACTGTGAACCTGATTTTATGCAATTGCTTTTGCAGGTATTTTGTTATTACACGTGGTTCCTTTTGTTTATGACAAGTATGAGGATGTCATCGACCACCATGCCAGGAAGGCAGCTGACATGGCTAATGTTCATTACAAAAAGCTCGATGATGCTGTTCTGCAGAGGATCCCCAGGGCGCCTGCAAAGGAGAAGAAAGTACTGTAGGTTTTGGGATCTTTTTTTTCAGATGTAAGGGAGGGTGTTTTCGAATGCATCCAAAGCAGATGAAGGATTTGTATATACATATATACTGTGCTGCAACTGTAGGAGCTGGACGTATACCTTTTCTTTCTGGATGTATCTATTGTGTCTTTCAACTTTTCAAGTTGGGTATGTGCAGCAATATAGGAGTAGTGAAAGGTCCTGATAATATACAATTGGGCTAACAAATTCCAACAATGTCTCGAGTTTCTCCTCAACCAAATGTTTTTCTTTTTCTCACAACTGTTCACGTTGTTCACATCCTGGTTTTGAGGTTTGCGATGGGGAGGTACAAAGAGGTGCTGAGTTCACTTCTTCAGACAATGCGCTTTTTAAATTCAACGAACAGGGGTTGGAGAATGTGATGATCAACAGGGGAGTATGGTAATTTTGCAGTTGTCTGAGGAGTAGAAATTGGATTTGGGCGAACCAACCCTTACACTCGTTCCTTGTTGGATGCCTAAACCCTTGCCTCCAAGGAACCAGTGTGTGGGTTGGTTCGCCCCAGCCTGGAAATTGGGAGTTACACTCTTCATCTCATATTTGTGACATGCCCCTAAGTGCGCAGCTGAAGTAATCACATCAAATTACTTGATCACAGATATGAACATTACATTTTGGGATCCTACATGTTTGCTTGATCCTTTCTCATTAAGACTTTGAAGTTGCGGTCCCCTCTCTTGAAGGATCCGCGAAATTTGTGTCAAATGTTTTGAAAAATGTAATTTCTGCAGAAATGTGGGGGAATCTTCTTATTAAGATAGTTCAGTGAAACGCCAACTCCGAACCTGTAACCACAAAATATCATAGAAGAAAGACCTCCATATAGAAGGACATTGAGAGCCTCACCTCCAAATCCACACGCTTGTGTGTGACACCTCTTCCCACACCAACTCGATCTGCAACAAAAACAGTTCTACCTACTCCCACCACACAGCATTTCTCATTCCACGGCCACTGTCCACACTCCCAAGTCCCCTTCTCCCTACACCTACCAAACCTTTGGCGAAGGTGGACATACAGAGAACAACCTATGAGGGATGAGGTAATCGTTGACACTTTCTTATGAAAGTCACAACATCAACTACAAGGCACACACATTGCAAATACCCCATGCATACTACATGCAGAGATTGGCTGCTCCTGCATCCATAGTATTTATGGCACACAAAAGAACCTGAGATGTTGGGGAAAATTATTTTCAAGGACAAATGCCCACATCCCTCATGCGGTCAGCTGGTTTCTGCAACGGCCCTATAGACACCAACACTCACGATCTAGCCACGATATGGCAGCAGTGACAAGCATAAAACCTGCACCTACCCAAATACCCCCCTCATAATGGACAAGCTTATGGACAAGCCTTGCAAGCCTAACATCAAACTTACGACATTGCATTACGAGTGCAGGAGGCCATCTGAGGATGTGTAGTTGTCTTGCACAGGCTTGAATCTAGAATCACATGTGCACCCAATTGCAACCACTGCATCATCAAAGAAGGGAATGCCATAATTGCTCTTAAATCTCTCCCTTTCCGTTTCTTCATGCAGCTTGTCGCCATGCCTGTCTAGGAGTTCCTCAAATGCAAACGCAACAGCAACAATGATGTCAAGAGAAAAGACTAAGAGTGAGACCAACCTGGTGGAATTTGCAGCTTCATCTCAATCACACCCTAACTTCAGCGTACATGTATAAGAGGTGATTTCTAATGCTATCATACATGTCTCAGTACGGGGCCGGGGATTCATGGCACTTAAGTATTTTCATAGTTAGAGCGTTCTTCATTCGCTTTCATCTCATCAATGGCAAAAGCCAATTTTAATATGATTAATTTAAGCAATAAGCAATAAGATGGTCCCATGTCTCATGCGGGATAATAATACATGCATGTTGGCAAATCATCAACAAAACCTAAGCTAGCACTAGGTTGTTGATTTTGAAACTTTGCCAACTTGTGGTTGTGTGGGACCCTCCTCATCCTTGCCCCTTCACGTGCCACATCAACTACTTATAGGGTTTTGCCTTGCTTCTCTTCCTCTTTGTAATTGCCACGCCCAAGCTTTGCTCCACTTATTTTTTTGCTATTCCTTACATTTGAGAGCATTTTGTTTCTTGATTTTATTTAGACTTCTTCTTCTCTGTTATATATTTTAATTCTCATTTTCTAGACCTTCATGTTTTATAGAGAGAAATATAATTCTTTGAGATCACTTTGTTTTTCCTCTTGATATTTTCTTATTATGCTTATCATGTGTGCATTATTTTCTTCTTTGAAAATTTCCTTTCCACTTATTCTATAATCTCTTGTTTGTTTCTCTTCATTCTTAAATTTTTAATTACTTCTTTCAGTTTTTGAGATCAACTTGTTTCAATTATTTTGGTAGTATGTTCATCATTAAAGGTTGCATTGATCATCTCATTCTTTGATATCACTTATTTTATTTTACTTCTTAAAATCATCTTTCTCAACTTCATTCTCAATATGACATTTTAGATTTTTTTTTAGATCATACTTGGTTTCTTCTTCTCTTGCTAATAACATTTTGTTTCCAAAATTTGTCATTGCAAAATAGTCATAATGCATCTTTCATTGAAATGCATCAACATAATCAATATTTTTTGCTGCTCTCGCAACAAAGGTCGTTCTATTGTAAAGCATAACAAGTGGTGAAGAGTTTGTATGAGCATAATGAACATTATTTTATTTTATTTTACCAATAGGCATACGCCATTTAAATCTCTGCTTTGTTATTTAGGTTCCAGGTTCCCCTTCATTCCCTGGGTATATCCTATCCTAATTATATTGACATTATTATACGTGGAATAAAATTATACACCAATCATGAAAAACTTCAAATGTATGTAATTAATATGATCAACCATCTTTGCTACTCTAATGAATAACAAATATTTTATTTTTGGGAATTTTTTCTTGTCTATAGCCTATCATGAGCATACTAACATCCAAATCCCTTATGTACATATATATGGCTAAGGTATTGTCATAATGTTTGAAATTTTTGAGTATATCCTATGCGAGGATCTTTGATAATATGATCAACTGTATTGAATTATTACTAGTATCATCATGCATGTCATGAGATAAAATATGTAAATTACATTTAGAAAATGTTAATTTGGCTATGATGATATTTCATAGTGACTTGCCATAAGTTACACACATTATTAATCGAATTAGCAATGTGGAATGCAATGCCACATTTAGCCTTAGTGACAACTCGTGGGAGGTTGGAACATAGGCACTAAAGTATCCAAGGCCATATCATGGCACCTTCCCACTTATTTGTTATTTACAAAATAGCTAATGCATCAAAATAGCTAAGAGGGGACATAGGCGTCTTACATGCCAACTCGAAGGTGCTCACCTAAACTAAGTTCCATTCAAGCATCTTGATGAACTTATCCGTCTTTGTTACTAGATGACTTTACTTGAGTGCCACAACTATTTGGCCCTCAGTAGGGTACTTAATGCCATGGACGATACCATAGTTTATACCAACCCAACACTGGTAAATTGCCTCTCGCCCCCGTCCATGACCTCGATGTCAAAATTGTTTGCAAAGGGCGTCTTTGGGCATATAAGGGTCAAAAGTAACACCACCCCAAAAGAAAACCAAGTGCATATATACATGTAACTGATCGCATATACCTAGTCAATGCCCAATTTTACCATGTGTTCGGCATTGGGTTGGTCCATAAAGCATTCACACAAGTTATAAAACCATGCCAAATATTTCCCTTCTTTATAGGTGGGCACATAATTTCTCAAAATTTTCCACCGTGAAATGTGGTGGGACATTTTGTTGCAAAATGTTATGCTTTCTAGTGCACCCATATATGACAAGTGTGAAGTCCCATCCCTTGGCCACTCTTATTTGTATACCTCTCTAAAAGATGAATGGCATGTATCATCCTTCTTTTTTTAATGATTTCTTTTAGTGATTGTTTTATTTACTCATCCTTGAATGATTTCACATCTACAAACTTAGTTATATACCCAATTTCCCACTTACAAGTCAAACAAACATTTGAAGTGTGTAAGAGTGCAAGAGACTAGAAACTTACAAAATCACATAAACCTACATTATCAAGAACTTAGAAGCATGGAAACTTTCACAATCACATAAACTTACATAGAAACTTCCATAATCACAATTATATCAAGCATAGACATCTGGAAGCACATTAACACTCACACAAGTTTTTACGGGGACTACTTACAAGGAAAGTCATCCTTACTTATCTAAAGATAATGTTAATCACATATCATAGAAACACCAATGAAATCTTAGCATCTAGAGATATTGTTAGAACCTATTGCAAGTGTTAATATAATCAAAACAATATAAATCATCTAACTATTAAGACGCACACAAAGCAAAAGCAATGACTAGGGCATAGGCATTTGCAAAGGGCCGAAAGGAAAACTCGGTCTTTGAACATGTATGATAGGATACACTAGACTATGAAAAGCCACAAAAGGATGTTTATGCACATGTGGTTGAATTGGTGGTCGTAAATATTATTGCATCAGAGGTTTGTATTCTACAACATGTGCATGTGATCAAAATTTACACATATTAAGTGAAATTGGACAATATCTATAAGGCCCAGTACCACTGTAATTGTGTGTAGCCCTCAAAGTGGAAGAATAATTTTGTGCATCTACAACATTAGCCAAAACAATGCGACCTTTCAATACCAATTTTGACGTTAAAATTTGATAGTTTTTGGTGCCAAATAAAATCATAATCTTCGGCCTCCCAAGTCTATGGTTATCACAAGATTGTTTTGTAGCCAAGTATGTGACTTGATGTGCAATGTCAAGTATATGATTATACTAATCTATATCGGTATCCTCGTCATACTTATAATTCTCAAGTATCATGTAATAATCTCAAATATATCATGGAGAAATCCTCTCGTATGTTCAACATCCACTAACTCATATTCATCCCCATGTTTTGGATAGCCTATGTCATTTATAACATCGAGATTGGTACGCACATTGCGTCATGACTATATGAAGTCATTGTCAGAGTTGTAGACACTTAACTTGTAGGAGTGGGAGGCCCCAATATAGTAAGATGTCACGTGGCATGGTGTCGAATACCAAGCCACGTCTTAGTTAGTTAATTTATAGGCTAATTAATCTTACTGCTTAGTTTATAAACTAAACATTATGTTGGTACAACCTTCGAGGTAGTTACCCGGGTTGAAATAGTTGTTTAGGAGGTGTTTTTATCTTGTGGGACCTTGCCACCCTTTGGAAGGTTCTCACCCCCTTGCCGTAGTACCCATTTAGGGTCATGTTTGAGGGGTCAAGGCGTGGCGGCTCCCTCGGTTTAGCATTCTTGTCAAGTCGAGTTTTGTAGTTGTGTGAGAGAGAGAGGGCTTATGACATAGGTTGTGCTTCAAATATGACGGATTGTCATTGAATAAAGCTTATGAATTTTCTTCATTTCCTTCTACACTTTTGAAATCTCCCCGTGTGGAGTGAGAGATAGCTTGTCTTATATCAAATAAATTTTGAGAGATATTATGTATTTTGAGAGTGTGTAATACCTCATTCATTACTTAGTTTCTAGATATGTATCTCATTCACTTGACAAGAATATTATCCTTTCATAATGAAAGGTATTTTGAAAGAATTTTGGGAAGTGTGGCGAGTGGAAATCGAATAATATTCACTTTGGAGTGGATTTTAACATAAAAGCGAAAATGAACGACTTCCATAACAAATACATCTTTGTTTTCCATGTTTTTAGTTTTTTTTCGTATTTAATTTATCATTTTTACTTCAATTTTCTAATATAATTCTACATATTAGTATGTATGAATATTACATGTGTAATTGAGTTTGTAATTTTTATAAATCTTGAACAAAACTCAAGATTTTGATTGCAAAACTAGTTGTTTTGAAATACATATTGAACTTATTGGATTCAATTTATTTTTAATTATTATTTTTATCTTATTTGATATTCATATAAAAGACTTTAAGATATAACTACTGCCACTTACCACGTTCTATTCCGAACTTATGACAATTAATTATAATTTTTAAAAATTAGTCCTAAAAAATTAGAACTATGCAAAACCCCCTAGAATTGTAAAGTGCAGAAAATATTCTCTGCCTAAATAAGATATTTTTATTTTTGGAGATTCCGGTGTCCAATTTAGGTGGTCTTTAGATGTTTTTTGAATAAAAAAACGAGAGGAACACAATGAAAATACTAGATTTTCCATTTGAACTTGGATTTTGAATTTTTCCATTTCCATTAAGTTTTTAAGACTATTTAAGAGGTGTGAACCAAGATGGATGTTTAAACAATATATGTAACAAGTTTTCATTTAGGCATTGCTCATGGCATTACCATTTTATTGCATGTTATCTAAGATAAATAAAGTATATTTGTGGAAGAGAGTTCCAATTTTTAGTTGTCTTTTGTAAGATACCCTCTCATACCTCTGTTTGGGCATTTTGCTCATATTTATATTTATTATAGGCGCATTTATTTATTTAGACGTTTCGTGGTGTTGAAGTCGGATTAATCACCGGCAAGACCATTTTTGTACGTCTGTGGACACGAATTCAAGATAAAAACCATTCGTACCGTGTGTAGCATTGTAAAACCTTGTGGTGAAACTAAATTAATGACCAGTAGGCCATAAGACCTTGTCTGTCTGCATGTTGCCCTACAAGTTGTCATTTTCCCTTGGGTAGATAGTTGCAAGTGCATATATTAGACTTAGTGCATAGTAAGGACCAGAAGATGATATTATCGCTTCCCTCACTTGCTAACTCCGACAGCGAGGAGGTTGAGGACGAGGATCTTTTGGCGGACTCCAACGAGATTTTTCAGCCTATTTCGACGTTGAGGACTGCTCGGGTGACCCAAATTCTTAACTGCCTACAGTTGGGAGGACATGGAGGATGATCGCCAAAGTGGACTCCAGGATCGGTTCTCCGGGCGGATCACATGTATTCTACTTAATGAGTGGAAGCTCCGTTTTCGGACATAGACTTGTAAGCGGAGACAGAAGGTGCCCAATTTCAACGATTGATACGCCTTCAAACTTCTCCCTCAACATTTGAAGTATGAAGCGTTTCAAAGCTATGTGGAATAGACTGTAGGTCACATGGACGAGCTCCTCGGAGTGGATGATTACTGGGTTCGCCGAATAGAATTGAATACGGCATTGAAGGAAGGTATCATTATAGATATGTCTTCTTTCCAAGTTGATGATATCTTAGACACAAAATCCGAATCGCCGTTGGATAAAGGCCCTGCCAATGGAAGGGCGGATCCTATCCCATCAGTATCTAAGGCATCGATGTATTATTTATCGAGGTTGGCCCAAGTTACACAAGTTACTATAGATGCTTTTGGAGGTCCTCCTCATTTAGACCCTTTATAGGAATTCTTCCAGTACCTCAAGTTGAAGTACGGAGTAATTCATTGGAACCAAATGAGGAAATTCCAAGATTTTCGAAAAAAAAATGATTATACACCCAAAACCATGTACACGAGGCTGATACGGTTTACATGAGAGACCGGAAGCGCTTTTATACAATATCAAAGTTCTCATCTATCTCTTTGTTTCAAACATGAAAAGAAGGTGCAAGAGTTTGTCTATTCCAAATTGATAATAAAATATGGAGGAAGACCCACACTACTCTAAACGTTTACACTTGTGGAGTGTATCAACAACGTAACTTGCATTGAAGAAGCGGGCAAACTCGCCCTAACGATGGATGCGAAGCATTTCAAGCCAAAATTAAAGCACAAGCCAAAACATAAGATATTCGGTGAGATTTATATTCAACTCACAAAACCACCCATTAGTCATAAGTTAATATTTTTCAGAAAATTTGACGAGCATGGTAACCTCATCAGATTGAAGGTACGCCTCATCACCCATGAATTCTCCCAACACCCAGGAGTAGATTTTGATCAAACTTATTCTCATGTCTTGGATATTACTTCCTTTCGATATCTCATGGCTCTGGCAGTTCATTTCTCTCTTGAGATTTTCTTGATGGATGTAGTAACAACATACCTGTATGGGAACCTAGATATGTCGCTCTACATATCTTCCCCTCTTGATTTTATTCCTAAACTCCCTACTCCCCCATCCAGGAAGTTTATTGGCCTAAAAATTAGCAAAACACTTTATGGCCTTAAGCAAGCTGGCCGAATGTGGTATCATCTTCTCATAGATTTCCTAATTTCACATGGATTTCTACATGATCTTGCATTACCCTGCATTTTTATATTATCACAAGTTGATGGTTATGTGGTTGTGGCTATATATGTTGATAATTTGAATTTAATTGGAACCCCATCCCTATGTAAGCATGCCGAAAAGTTACTCATAGCTCAATTTGACATGAAATTACTTGGAAAAACTTCATTTTGCCTTGGCCTACAGATACAACGTTTTTTAGATGGCGTTATTCTTCATCAAGAACCTTACATCCGTAAGCTTTTACAGTACTTTCAGATGGACCAGACACATGCTCTTGCTGCACCAATGATAGGACGAAGCCGCGCCGATGACAACTCCTATCAACCTTGTTCGGAGAAGGAGGAGATTGTAGATAGACAAAAGTACATCATTGCGGTTGGAGCTTTCACCTATCTAACCACTCATACGAGACTTGACATAGCGTTTGCAACCAATATTCTTGCAAGACACAACCAAAAACCAACAGCTCGGCACTGGAATGAAGTTAAGCATCTGCTACGATACCTACGCGGAATGGAAGACCTTGGTCTCTTCTACATGAAGGACGCAAAAGGTAAAATTATTGGATATGCAGATTCTAGTTTCAAGACTGATGAGTTATCAAGAAAGTCGCAGACGGGTTACATATACATCAAGAATGGAGCACCGATCTCGTGGAAATCGGCTAAACAGACTGTAACTGCAGCCTCGACAAACCATGCTGAATTACTAGCCTTTCATGAGGCTTCTAGAGAAGCAGTTTGGTTACGAACAATGCAATGCATTTTGGCTAAACAATGTATGATGAATTATCATATCAAACCTACAATCATTTTTGAGGATAACGCATCATGCGTTAATCATATGAACATTGGATTCATTAAGGCCGATAGAGTTAAGCACATCAGTCCACATATCTTTGGTTACGCTCAGGACCTAATTGAAACATGGCAGATCGAAATCAGGAAATTGAATCAGAGCTGTCGTGTAAACTAAGATCGTTAAACACAACAGATCGAGTGTCGTCATCAACATCAATTAGCAAAATAAACATAGCAAACTAATATGCTAAACAACCACCTCTTCAAGATGAGGGTTTCTTTCTCCAAGCTCAAGGAACTAAGAAGTCTCCTTACAAAGCTTAAGAAACTCTGAAATTCACACACAAGAGTCAAGCTATCTCTCACTCCACGAAGGGAGAATCCAAGAGTGCAAGTGATGGAGAAAGAATGCAAAGGCTTTACTCATGATCTACTACACCATAGCCACAAGATAGCAACAACAAGCTCTCTCTCTCTCAAAACACACTCACAAGACTTGACTTGACAACAATGGCAAGTCAAGATGCCTTCCTCTCCACATAACCCCCCGTCTAGGTGGATTTCATCCATGGAGTGGATGAACAACTATCTAGGACTTCCAATGGAGTCCATTACTCATCCAAACACACATGGACTCCTAATGGAGTCCATTGACTTCTAATTTGACGTGATTTAGCCCCCGATGTCACCTCACGTGACAGCTGTCGTGTAAACTAAGATCGTTAAACACAACAGATCGAGTGTCGTCATCAACATCAATTAGCAAAATAAACATAGCAAACTAATATGCTAAACAACCACCTCTTCAAGTGCCCCCCCTAGCAGATAAGGAGCCCCTCCAATCAGCTAGGACCAAACACACTCATCGGTAGAGGTGTTGAACATGATGAAGTTGTTGTTACATCTGTACATACTCATGTTGGTGTAGTGGTAATCTAAAGAATTAAACTCATGGTTGAGGAAGTAACCCAAGAACTGTAGGCTGGGTGCAATGTGAGCCCCATCCTTAATCGCCTTCAACAATTTATGTTGAATTCTTTGATAACTCTCCCAATATGATTTTCAATCCCATAAAACTACCGACCAACTAGATAACAACTTCATCACTAAGACATGTAGCAAACATCCACAAAGTCCTCAATCATGACCATTAACGGCCATGGAATGGGAGGATTTCCGACAACGAGGACAAACCCAATTGCCAGAAGGAAGAGTCAAAAGGGGAGGTGTCAAACATGCCATGTGCCATCCACGTTGACATTGATCGCACAATAACATTGTTGCAGCTCCTTTCTTCTCTCCACACACATAACAAGGCAGACCCTGTGGTACAACCGCCAATTCGGGATGCACAGAGCCGTCGATGGGAAGATGACATGGAGCACAATTCTTTGAATGCTCACGACATTCCCGTCCATCCTTGCCTTCAAGCAATAATATACCACTTGGTAAAACATCTTTTACTCGCAAAATTGTGCGCCCAGCCTTGACATCCAATGTCGTAGGCGCCTCCCGTTGCAAGTAAACATAATCCCCCTTAGAAAATCTACGAACCTGAGGTCGATAAGCACCACTGCGGATCCGGGCATACCGTAATGTATCACGATGTTGAGCTATATTTAAGTTCTCCATGGCCATAGGCATGGCTTTTTGAAAGAACACTGCTCGATCGTGAAGACATTGAGCCCAAACATCTGGATCATCCAAGTTGACCACATGAGCCAATTTCTCTCGCACAGAGCTAGGTAAAATTGGCTCCCGACCATATAAGAGTTGGTAAGGACTATAGGATGCCAAAGATGCTTGTCTGCTGAAACGGTAACCCATTGCTATCCATGGTAACATCAAGTCCCAATCGCGATGGTTGCCATGAAGCAACCCATACTTCCGCAAACCGCGCTTGACAGTCTGAACAACTCGTTCAGCTAAGCCATCTGCCTCAGGGTGATCTCTGGAGGTTGTTCGGTGATCAATCAAAGCCTTGGTACACAAAGCCTCGAAAGATCCAAGAAATTCTCTCCCTTGATCCGTCAACACCTCTGCAGGTGCTCCAAACCGTGCCAAAACTCGATCGAGAAATGCCATAGCTGCCAATTCTGAGGAATTTTGGGGAAGAGCCACGAGTTCAATCCACTTACTAAAATGCTCCACCATCACAAGTACATACTTTGCCCCACGTGGAGTGACAGTAAGCGGTCCGGCAAAATCCAAAGACCAACGATATCCCAAGCCCATAATAGGTAAAGGCTGAAGTTGAGGTGATAAAGTATTAAAACTTGACCTGACTCGGTCACATACTTCACACCGGGAAACATAAGTGGCAACCTGTTGATACATACCAGTCCACCAATATTGGTTGCGTAACATAGAGTGTGTCCTTCGCACTCCAAAATGTCCAAGCTCCTCGTGCACTTGCCGTACTAAAGAAGCTCTTTGATCTGGCCTTGGAACGATGCGCCTCGTCCCGTCCGGCCACACACGAAATAACAAGCCGTTTGTCCAACGAAATCTTGTTATTCGGTGACTAACTCTATCTCGCTCCATAGCGGATAGTCCAAAGGGATATGTCCCTTGTTGAAGTTTGTGCAAGACCGCATGGTCTTCCCACACATCACTAACAATGAGAGATTTATCGATCTCCTCATCTTGGTGTTCCACAAGGATCTCAGCAGCCAATCCTGACATAATTGTGAGATATGTGGCAGCATGCCAACCCGGCACCGCCTCACGATCACAATCTCCATGCCACCTGGCTCCAGTTAAATCCTCATCTGAAGGACTTGGATTGCGAGACAATCCGTCTGCATCCAAGTTGGCAATTCCTGCTCGGTGGACAACTTCAAAGTCATATTCTTGAAGTAACAATGCCCACCTAGCAAGTTTCCCGGTGAGTTTATCTGATTCCATAAGCCATTTTAAAGGCTGATGATCGGTCACCAAAGTAAATTTTTGCCCATATAAATAAGGTCGGAAATGTGCAATGGCCCAAACGGCCGCCAAGGCCTCGCCTTCATAAGAAGAATAATTAGATTCAGCACTATTATTGCTTCTAGATGCATAAGCCACCACATATTCCTTTCCCTCTTCATCTTTCTGTGTCAATACCGCTCCCAATCCCACTGCACTCCAATCCGTGTGCAATTGAAAAGCTCTAGACACATCCGGGCGTCGAAGCACTGGCGCTGAACCGAGCCTCTGCTTCAATGTATCAAATGCCTGTTGTTGTTCCCGACTCCAAATCCATGGTTGGTCTTTCCCCGTGAGAATGGTGAGAGGTTTGGCAATCAAACTAAAGTTTTTGACAAACCTTCTATAATAATTTGCCAATCCTAGAAATGCCCGAAGTCGTGGTACATCACTAGGTGCGGGAATTTTGTATAAAGCATCCACCTTTGCCTGTTGCACACCAAGACCGCCAGGAACAATCATGTGGCCCAAATAGGGCAGTTGATCATGGAAAAACTTACATTTTCCATGATGTAAACGGAGTCCCCACCGTTGTAGCCGTTCAAATACCGCTTGCAAATGTCTCACATGATCCTGTGGACTATTACTAAAGATGATAACATCATCAATGTAACATTTAGCAAACGGTAAACCAGCCAATAATTGGTCCATCACCCGCTGAAATTCAGCTGGTGCATTCTTGAGACCAAATGGTAAAAATTTCCAATGATAAAGTTGATCCTTGCCATCTTTATCAATTCCCCAAAATGCGGTCTTCACCCGATCACCCGACAACAAAGGCAATTGATGATAACCAGACCTCAAATCCAGAGTGCTGAAAATTCTAGCAAATCCCAATGCATCAAACAACTCCTCTGGCATCGGCATTGGGTATCGATCCGACTTGGTCTTGCGGTTGACTGGACGATAATCACCACACATCCGTTTCTCCGTCCAGTTGCCAAAGATATCTTTCTTTGAAGGCATAACCGTGGCACAAGCATACTCTCCATTGGAGAGTTCAATCAATTCCGCTGCCAATAATTCTTGACATCGAGTTTGAACACCCAACCTTTCAGATGTACTAAGTCTGTACGGCCGTCTGAAAATAGGATGGTCGTCCTCGAGCTGAATACGAACAGGTTTACCTTTATATCCTTCAAGGTCATGAAGACTAAAGGCAAAACAATTACGGTAAGAGCGAATAAATGCCCGTACCTTTCGTGCTTCGGCACCAGTAAGTTTTGGCCCCACTTCAATTGGCCAATCGTCAAACTCCATGGTTTCCTTCTCCATAGAAGGATTGCCACTTGGTGCCAGCACAGCCTGTGATTGCTAGTCCGTGGAGAGGGCAACACCTTTGCCCCCATCATCTGCACTTGAAATCAAATGCGTATCCTCTTCACTACAATCAGACACACCAAAATCTTGGGCCAAAGCAGCAAAAACACGTTGAGCTCGAAGCTCTTCTGCAGCATGCTGCTTCAAAGAAAATAATGCCTCAGCATCATTGACCTCCATGTGAAATTTGGATTGCAGCTCCATTGCCCCCTGACCATTGTCCTCTGCCCTCAGAGTAAGCAATTGGTCATGAAAATATTGTTGAGCAGCAAGACAAATTCCAATAATCCACACCATGCTATTGAGATCCATAGCTTGTCCCAATAGAAAACGTCTCTGACCTTCTTGAAGCCCGTGAGCAGCTGTGGTACCTGTAGGAAAACCCATGGCTCGTTCCCGTTCATCTGCCGTAGGCTCATCATAAGTTTGGGATTTTGAATCCCAAACCATACCTGGTCCACGAGATCGAAATGCAAAAGACCGTGGATATGTCACAAAAGTCGGTAGTGCACCTCGCGGAATTCCCACCTTGTTAATTACTGCAAGTGGCAAGGTATCATCCTTGGTAACCGCCAAGGAAACACGATGATCATCTAAAATGTCATCTACCTTGCGATTCATAAGCCGAGGAATTCGAGCGACTACCGCTGAAAGCACCTGAGGTGATACCAAATTGGTCCAAAACCAACGAGGCCGGTGAGCAAAGGATCCCAAGGATGCAGCATCCAGAAATGTTGGAGTACCCAGAAGTTGGTTAATGTACTCACCATCCTTCACCACTTTGTGCCGTGTATCACCCAATAATGATACATTTTCCAAAATGTACCCTGGCGGAGTTGATTGATGGGCAAACCACCATTGTATCAATCGCATCAAATCCGCAAACAAACTAGACCTAGGGTCATCCAAACCTTGGCCAGTTCCTGCACGCGAATGGCCTTGACACGGCCATCCTGCAATAATCAAATCCACATGGCCCAACCTTCTCAAATCCTCATCACTAATCATAGTGACGTCTTGAGGGAGTTGACCACAACATCCATGAATAGCAGAGGCTGACAATTGTGTGGGATACCTCAACAACAATTGTTGGATGTGGTGTCGAACGGCTCTGTTGGCTACATATCCATTATCCACATGAACATACCGCCTAACTGTAATCCCAGCCTCCAATACTGCAGCCAAACCTGTGCCAATGCCGCCAAAGATTTCTACAAGGACGATACCTTCAGGTGACGGTTGCCAACGAATGGGTTGGGCAAAAGAAAATGAGGATGATATTGGAGGTGCCTCTCCAAGCTCCAAAGCCGCTACAACGTGTCGACAATGGTCAGATAACTCCTTAGAAGTACGCCATGGTGGAGATGGATCTCTGAAATGTCGAGCAGGAATTTCGGTACATGGCAAAATTCGTTGCTCTGCTATATTACAAGTGTAGGCCAATATTTCCTCCAACAAAATTGGTGAACAAGGCAAGTCTGAAACTAAACCACTACAACCAAACATTGCCTCCGCAACCATAGTCATAGAAGTAGCTGCAAACGCTACAGGAATAAATACCTTCCTGCCATCACCAGTAGACCATCCCGGTCTAATCCACGCCTCCTCGGTCCAATTATCCAAACCAAAGCCAAGTGGATAAAGAGCTTGCTGACCAACTAGTATATCATAGTTGGTTGCATTGGTAACAACACACTTCATTGTCAAATGAGTGTAGGTAGGTCCTGCCCCCACGTTAAAAATCAAACGG
Source organism: Polytrichum formosum (assembly GCA_964035585.1). NCBI lineage: Eukaryota > Viridiplantae > Streptophyta > Polytrichopsida > Polytrichales > Polytrichaceae > Polytrichum > Polytrichum formosum. The sequence continues at coordinate 47,496,837 of OZ037937.1, forward strand.
AGAGGTGCCTTGGTGTAACCTGTTGCACGTTCAGTGCCCCCCACTGAAGTCACAATTGTGAATGGACAAGGATCTAAATTGGTTGGCATCAACCCCAGACTGTCAGCAAGTCCTTTGCCAATCATAACCGGTTGAGCACCAGAATCCATCATAACTCTCAGTGGTGTAGCACGAATAGCGGGATTATCCGTGCGTGACACGACAAACAAAGCTTTGTCGTTCACCAGACGTACAACCCCAGGTTGTAAATTATGCCGTTCTCGAGCAGATCTTGCAGAAACATCTGCAAGATAGGCTGCTCCTGCTGCACAATGTGGAAAAGACGTGTCCATTGATGGAATTATTGGAGGAGGAATATCAGTGTGCTTACCAAAAGCAATGATTGCCGAATCTGCAAGGTTCGCTCGCAAATTGGCTAAGTCCTCCACCTCCTCAGCCACAGGCACGTCAACAACAGCTTGGGATACTTGAAGGGATGGCAAATCCGCCTTGCCTTCTAACATTCTCCCAGCTAAATGAAAAACTCCAGCAGGTTTGAAATCCGGAGCCATCAACTCTGAACCCGAGAAAATTGGCATATAGAGAATTTTATGTGCCAATACCTGCATAACGTCCTTTGAAATGGAATCCCCATCTCTCAAAGGTAAAGGATTTTTAGCCCCAACAGCAGTGGTAGTGTCTGCCAATCCAAATGATAGAGGTAGCCGTGCTTGACCAACCTGGTCTGCTGGACCGACATGGTGAGGACGTGAAGCCTCGTTGCTCCCAGCACTTGTGGAAGCCACCGAATTTGCCAATGTCTGTGCGCGAGTAGAAGCTGCAGCTACCACCTCTCCAGATGCTCCGAACATATACATGTCAGAACCGGAAGTGCCAACAACTGCATGCGGCTCAGAAATTTGAGCAAAAGATGCAGAAGATTTGAGCTTTTGCTCAAGCTCTGCAACCTTAGCCTCAAGAGTCTGCTCCCGTGAAGATTTGCCAGTCACATAACTGGCATGCCGCCTCTCAGGATGAAGTTGGAAACAATGATCCACATCGTGGTTAGTGCCGCCACAATGGTTACATTTCAATTGCCTCTTCTTAGAATTTTCCCCCGCCTTTACCGGTTCTATCTTTTGTTTTATTTTTCCCAAAGGCTGGTTTTTCTTCTTCTTGGGACAATTGGCATCATTCTTCGAATGACCAGCTTCTCCACAACCCCAGCAATACAAAATCCTTTGTTCCTTAACAGGTTGAGTCTCAGCTAAATTACTAGTAGCTGTGACAATTCTTTTTGATTTGCTAGTCTCTGTCATCCAAGATACCATATCCGTGGCATCGTGTTGACAGAGTGTCCGATCACATCTCTCAACCACGGCAAACGCTTGTGCAAGCGTAGCTCTGCCTTCGTAGTCCAAGATAATCCGAGGTGATGCCAACTCAAGTAGCCGCTTATCAATCTTAGACAAGAAGATTTTGACAAGCTGGCTTTCAGCGAAAACACCTCCCGACTCAACAGCAAATCGCGCGAGTCGCGTGTACATGGTCCGTGGAGTGTCATCCTTCTCCCGGCGAAAATCCTGGATGCGCTGCATCTGGTCTCGCCTAAACCCACCATACTCCACCTCCAAATGTGCGACAAATTCAGCAAGGGGATTAAATGGAGGTGGTGGACCAACAGCCGTCAATGCTGCCTGTGTAGCACGTGCCATCCGTGAAAGAGTAGCTGTGCTACTGCTAGCCGCTATTGGCCCAAGTGCCAGTTCCTTGTCTTTAGGTTCCTCCAGTGGTTCTTCCTCCTTTAAGGTGGGTGGAGCTAAGGTAGCAACCGCCCCATCTTTAAGAGCTGAAATAAGCTCAACCCGAGCCTCCCAATACTGCTCCACCTCCCGAAGTTGTCGTTGATGACCTTCTGTCCAGCGTTCATAGGTTTGGAGTGCCTCATACTCCAAATGCTGAGGCAGAAGTTCAAAGGCATACCAATCATTGAAATTGGAAGACCTTTGACGTTTCTCTTTAATCCAGGTACGAAACCGGAGTTTCCAATCGGGCAAGGAAATGCCCCCAGCTCGACCTGAGAACCGATCACGCACTGAACCGTGGTGATCGTCCTCCATTTCGTCGAATGTGCCGACACTCCAAATCCGAAGCCTATTAGTAGTGTCCAACGCCGAAATAGGCTCAAAAGCCTCGTTGGTATCTACCTCTGGCTCAAGATTTGTGGTATGCACGTCCTCCAAGTAATCTGGTGATGGAGATCGATAATATCGGCTCCTAGTTTGCACCATAAAATAATTACTTGAGTACCTGCAACTATCTACAAGGTAATGGGCAACCTGCACCTGTTGCGGGCTATCTAAATGGCAATCCCTTGCCAAATGCCAAGTGTTTATTTATGCCCCCAGAATTCCAAAATTGTGCAAAGGTTTGAGATTGGTAATTAAAATCAAAAATCAGCGTTGAAAATGCTCATTTCCAAGGTGAATATGGACTCCAATCAACAAACTAATTGCACCAATGGACTCCTAGGAAGATTTCACACAAATTAGGCTCAAATTTCACTCCGTTCGGAGTTAATTTGCTCCCAGAAACAAAAATCAGCGTTGAAATTAATAATTTCAGCAATGATTTGGAATTCCAATCAACAATCCAATTACACCATTGGATTCCTTGGCAAATTTCACACAAGATAGGCTCAAATTTCACTCCAATCGGAGCTAGTATGCCCCCAAATTTGAACCTCAAAGTTTGTGAAATTAAATGCCAAGTTTGAAAGGTGAAAGTAAAAATGTAAAAACAAAAATCTAAAAATTAAAGTAAAAAGGTGAAAAGTAAAACGTAGCAAGTGAAAAGGTAAAATCAAAAGTCAAAATCAAAATGTAAAAAGTCAAATGTAAAAGTGAAATTGAAAACTCAAAAGCTAAAATGTAAAAGTAAAATAGTAAAAAGTAAAAAGTAAAAAATGAAATTTTTTGCGAGAATCTAGGGAGGAAAAGTAAAAAGTCAAAGTCAAAATCTGTAAAAAAAAAATTAAAAGTCAAAAATAAAAATAAAAAGTAAAAAGTAAAATAAAAGTCAAACAAAAATAAAAAAATAAAAAAATAAAAAAATAAAAAAATAAAAAAATAAAAAAATAAAAAAATAAAAAAATACCTTACCTGGGGGGTTTGGCCCACCCCCAGGGCCTGGCCCGCGCCGCCCGCCCCTGGCCCGGCCTGCGCACGCCCGCCCGGCCCGGCCTGCCTGCTTCCGGCAGGGTCCAGGGAGCTCCGGGAGGGAGCTCTTGAAGCTCACTCCCAAAATTTTAAAAACAAATTGGAAAAAAAAAATTCTTCTTGCAAATTGCAAAAAATAATTGTTGGATTTTGGCCTCCAACCTCCTAAGCTTGCAAGCAGAAGTTTGCAAGTTGCCAACAACTAAATATTATAATAATAATAATAAAATCTCTTCTTGTTGGTGTTGTTCTCTCAAGAAGGTGAAGAGAGAAAGAAATAGATAAGGAGATTCCTTGCAAGATTTGTCTTGCAAGCTATAATGAATTGCAAACTAAGCCTCTCAACACATGTATTACTCAGTTGCTCATGAGTTCTTGACCATTTGAACTCAAAATACAAACTAAAATTGAAAAATTCAAAGAAATTGTTGTCAAGTATGAGGGTTTCTTTCTCCAAGCTCAAGGAACTAAGAAGTCTCCTTACAAAGCTTAAGAAACTCTGAAATTCACACACAAGAGTCAAGCTATCTCTCACTCCACGAAGGGAGAATCCAAGAGTGCAAGTGATGGAGAAAAAATGCAAAGGCTTTACTCATGATCTACTACACCATAGCCACAAGATAGCAACAACAAGCTCTCTCTCTCTCAAAACACACTCACAAGACTTGACTTGACAACAATGGCAAGTCAAGATGCCTTCCTCTCCACATAACCCCCCGTCTAGGTGGATTTCATCCATGGAGTGGATGAACAACTATCTAGGACTTCCAATGGAGTCCATTACTCATCCAAACACACATGGACTCCTAATGGAGTCCATTGACTTCTAATTTGACGTGATTTAGCCCCCGATGTCACCTCACGTGACAGAGCATAATATAGCAAATATGCTCACTAAGGCCTTACTTGCTTACAAGCATAAAAGGCTAGTAGAAGAGGCAGGAATGAAAACTCTACGTGAGTTGACTTCTCCCTAGGCTACACTCTTTTCTTCATTGTTGGTTTTCCCTTTTGGGTTTTTACACAATGAAGTTTTTAACGAGGTAGTCCTTATAGGTCGAGGAGGAGTGTTAGAGTAGGCTGACATGACCTATGCACTACCTCCAACGTGTAAGGGTCCAGGGTATGATTAGCGTACTAAGTATATATTAGGCAGTAGACTACCCCGTCTGACGGTTGTGCCCATAACTGCATTCATTACATATATATATATATATATATATATATATGTATATATGTTTTTGTGCCCGATCATGGGTATTAGTAGTTATCATCCTATCTTGTTCTGTCTATTGCTTATTCAGTACAGTTAGACTCTGATAGTCTTAACAAGGACTTTCTAAATCCTAGAGTGTTATTAGTTGTAGATGGGATCAACCTTCTCGCCTTAGTCAATCTCAACCATGGATTTGGCACCATGTCTCATCCCTAACAATCACAACTGTTCACCTCTCATTAATATTCAAAACTAAAAAATATATGGTGTGGTGATACACTTGCTAAGGCCCTTGGGGGGAGCCATTACATGCAAACATGCCCTCGGCTCCATGTTAAATGGGATGTTTTGAGTGTTATGGACCATTATGCACAGACAAAGAGTGTTTTTTATGTTTTGAAATATATTTTCTTAGTAATTATGGTAGTTCATCTCAAATGCCATCAAATAGACTCATTCGGGGTCTTTGAAACTACCATTGATCTTAAAACAACTTAAATAAGTAATATATGGGTTGTGTACTTTATAGAAGCTATTATGTTGGATAAATGAGAGGTGTGTTCATATGCAATAAATTCACTCCCATCCCTGTCCATAACATTGCTAAGCTCTACATGCCACTTACCCTAAGCAAGAGAGTAACACAAACAAGGACCATAAATATACACACTGTAATCTTCAAATGCGACAACCTAAGTTTTAGGGCCACTTTACACTAGAGTTGGAGGGCCCTTGACCCGTGATCTACAAAATATGTGATTGGTGGAGAAGTTGAAGACAATCCAAGTTCACTTTCCACTAGATTAGGGACCAAATAAATTCAAATGGATGAAAAATCTACATGACAACAAGTGGACAATGTTTTATGGTCTACCTAATATTATGTTAGGTTCATCAAAAGAGGTGGGTCTAACACAAAACTAGGGGCCATGGCAATCAACTAAATTGTCATTGGTTCCTAGAAATAATATATTGCCATGGTGGGAACCCGACCCCAACGTATGTTGCGATCCCTCAACATGATCCACTTTCTCTTGACATTAAGGTTGATGGTCCATCAATTGCAAAATTGGGTTCCTATTTCCCATGGTGCAGCCTTTCAATGAATTTCAAGGGCTCTTAGGGTTGGTTTACATATGATCCCAAGTCCCAAGTCCTAATGCACTCGAGGTCAATTTGTGCAATCTTAGCCGTTGAGAGCATAAAAGCTGGCACTTTGGATTTTCAAGGGTCCTGGCTCTTGGTCTATGTGTGAAATGACCCTTAGGGCCACTTCACACGTGAGCTAAGCCCAAGCTAAAGCATTGTGGCCATGTAATTGTGAGGGCCCTTGACTCTCGTCTGCATGCCATATCATTGACATGGTTTGCCGAAATTTGGCGTCAAGCCTACCTCTTGGAGGTGGACTTGACATCAATCCCAACAAACCACAAAACATTATTTATAGTATGTCATGTAGGAATCCATGTAGGCTTTTTATCCATGATAATTTATTTGGGCCCTTGGGCCTTCACCTTCTAGTGCAAAGTGAACTTGGGTAGTCTTGGCTTCTTCGACCAATGAGAGATCTTGGGATGCAATGGTCGCGGGCCTTCAATCTCTTCTGTGTGAAATGGCCCTTAGTGCCATCAGCAAGGTCCCCATGGAACATGCTAGCTCTTTCAATTGTAAATGATGACGAGTATGAGACTTATTAGCAAATAAGTAGTGTGTCTCTCCGTGCATTAGCCAAAATTGCCATTGTGGATATTGTGTGGAAATCAATCACGGTATTGGCTGCCAAGGGTGGGATAGTGTTTATGAAATCATTGTGGGCCTCGGGGACAAGTGGTTGGATGATGTAAGTAGATTTAGAAGTTGGTGGCTGCTTGGAGCATGGGTGGATGGTCATAGTGTGAGTAGGTGCTTAGTGGGGAAAGTGGCAGCTAGGCATGTGGCCGGAGGGGAAGGCTTTGACATGGGAAGGCAGTGGCTCTATGAGGAAACCTCAATATATAAGGAGTGTCTATGTTGATGTATGTTTATTTTGGCGGGGATGGCTCCGGGAAGCTAGCATGGAGGAAGTCTACCGAGCCTCATGTGTAGTTTTTGGTTGTTTAATAATGCATCTTGTTATGCGGAAGGTGATGTGTGTTTTTGTCTGCTTTTCTTGAGGTGGTTCTTCTCAGGGGTGGGCTTAGTCCATAGAAATGCCATATAAGAATAAGACCTTCATTGTAGGAGGATGAAGTAAGGGTGCATTACACCCTAACCTTCATGATATCACCCTCCTTAATCTCACTCCCTCTCTTATATCCCAAAACCCTAGGGAATGGATGCTCTCATTTTAAATCTCCCTCCCTATTGTCATATTTACCTCCCATATATCACATGTTCTGACATAAAAATTGCCCATCAAAGAATGCCAACCACATGCTCACACACATCACATCGTCATTATTGCAATGTTGACTTTGTCCACATCATGGACCAAATTTAGTCCATAATGCTACACGCTACACGCTACACTAACTCTCTATCATCACGCATCCATGTTAGCACTGCAGACCTCCTTAATATCACATGCACTTTGGTTGCCACATGCGTGATATTAGGGAGGTTCCCTAAAACAAAACTGGTTTGCACATGGCTTCACACCCTCCCAATACAAAAATCTTTGATGGTTCCGTGAGCAGCCACGTATACCTAGTCAACACCATTGTCGACCAGGTGTCCGCCATTGGGCCGGTGTCCACGAAGCATTCACCTGAGTCTACATGTCTGGACTCTGTAAGCATGGTGCAAGGGGGCAGGGCAGGGCAGGGCAGGTGGGGGAAAGTTTTATGTCTGCCCGGACCCCTGGCACGCTGCCCTTCCTTTCTTGCTTGCCGGAGGCCCTGTGTTGGCTTGTTTTCTGAGAGAGGAGGAGAAGCAGACGCAGGCGCCCTTTGTCATTCCTTCTTCGTCTGCTAGGTCATTCTTCTCCGCGGCCGTCATACTTACGAACCCTCGATCGCAATCTCATCGCTTCGCACGCCAGGTCGATAAACCTCTTCTTGCCCAGCATCTCTCTGTCTGCAGTCGCCGCTTTCATTTCTCAAACAAAACAGAGCTCCAAGGCTCTGGTGCCAACCTGAGGATCTGGCTGTACCCCTTTCCTGAGAGCTTTGCAAGCCTAAGTTGTGTGTGCTTCTGGTTCTTGAAACGGGTCAAGATACTGGAGTGTGTTCGTCATGTTGGTCGGGTTTTGACTTGATATCTGTTGGGTTAGGAAGGATTGGTGTTTGTGGTTTGTGTTTTTGGAATGGGCGCAAGAGGGAGTGTGGTAACTGTGGGGGTGTCTTGGCTCGCAAGCACCTTTTTTGGGTTTGGATTGTTTTCTTGGATGGCGTGAGTTTCATTTCGTGCCGTCTGAGAGGAGAGTGTGGGTGTTGAGTTGAGGGTGGGGTTCACCTTGTGAAGACGTTATGGGATTTTGCGCCTTTGATCAGGCGCGACGGGAATAAAGAATTGAGCCTTTAGGGTAAGGCAGGGAAGGGCAGCGAGAGAAGGATCCAGAGCGCGAGTGCAAGTACCTGGTGGCTGAGGTCTTTTGGGGTTTGAATTCATGTGAGCGGCCGGCTTAGATGAATTGTGATGGCTAACCATGTGGTGGGCATGTTGGGGTTGTCGCAGCTGGTCTTTTTCCTCTGAGGCTGCACATGGTGTGAAACTATGTGGTTTGTGTGTCGCTCAAGTCTTGTAAATAACAGGGGGAAGTTTTGGTTGTTTGCAGATTCGAGCGTGTTAAAAAGTGGGTGCACGCCACCTGATCATCAGGAGCCAGGCACCATGTCGGAGCAAAGCGAAGCAGCGCAGACTTATGTCGATGCGGCGGAAGAAAATCTGTCCAAGCTGCCAGCCTCTCAACCATCGGAATACACTAGCAACAAGCCGTCTTCTCAACGGTTTTTGACCAAGGATAAAACTGTGCATCAACTTCTCGGCGGAGGCAGAGGTGAGGTTATGTTTTGTGCACCCCAAGTTGATCGTGCTTGAGTGCCTCTTCGATTTGGCATGTGTTTGCTGTGATTTTCACCACATTTCTGCACCCTACATAGAGAGCTGCATCGCTCTGGATCACCTTCCCTATTAAACACCTCGTGGTCAATACACCTGGTAGTCATATCTTTGATGAGAAGTTCGCAGGTGTTAATCTGATGGTGTCATGTCTACATTATCATCTACACAAGTCTCGATGTATTCTTGCTGGGGCATGATATAGTGGGGATATGTCCTCTATATACCAGGTGTACCCATCGCCTCACTGTGAGCTATGTTGTATAGTTGTTTTGCCTTGCTGACCATTTGAAGTTATTGGTGCATTGTTATCAGTGCTTGACTGCTGTCCGGTTGGATTCGTATTGTTGTACAGTTTATTTCTTATGTGATGTACTTTGTTAGAGATCCAGTTATGCACTGTGAGGCACTGGGTTAGGATTCCTTGGTGTCGGCTGGCAGCGTTGGGCCGTTTTTAGGTCCTGCAATTGTTATGGGACACAATTTTCAGATTGATGATTCCTCCTGAAATTTTCCTTTCATTTCTTGGAACGTGTATTAGATTTTGTTCCCGTAGTTATCGCTTCATTTTTCTAGGGCTTTCTTGGTTAGATATGGGGTTAATTTGGGAGACTGAGCTCATTTTTTGGCTCTTTGTTTCAACCTTCGTTTGTTCAATCAATGCAATAAACATACTTCTTTGACTGAAACTGTTGTTTGAGAAGTCTTAAAGGACTTGTTCAGATTTTTGAGGTGGATGTCACTCCTCTTCTGTGCGTCCTTCTGTTGAAATTTGTAGTCTGTTATCAGTGCTTTGTGGTGTGCCATAGTTAAGAACATCTAAATCGAATTGCTCAATGGAACTGTTTTAAAGTTCAGGGCTGAGTAGAATCTCCTTGCTTCTTGCTTAAGCGGCCTCTCTTGAAACAAACTCTACAGTTTTCTAGGCAAGGGTTATGAGCTAATCTTCAGCAGTCGTATATGGTTTGCTGATATGAGCAGATTGTTCTCTCCTTTGGATTTTCTCTTCTTCTTGCCTAACAGTACTAACACATCATTTCTTGATCATCTGGTTTTTCAGCTGCAGATTCAGCTCTATGGAAAGACAAATATTTGTCTGCTGGAACACTGGTTGGTTCGACAGCAATCTGGTTTCTTTTAGAGAAATCAGGATATACTTTCCTGACACTATTGTGCAACATCCTCATGTTTGGGGTTGTCATTCTGTTTGTGTGGGCAAATGTTGCTGCTCTTCTGCACAGGTCTGCACTTCTCAACTACACAAAATATAGCAGTCTGGGTCTAAGGATTCTGGATACAAGTAGCTTAGAGCGTCCACACTTCTAGGCATTGTAGACGTGGAACTGTTCACATTTTAAATTTGTAGTCTTTCTCTTGAAAAGAGTTGGTGCTATCAATGAATATATTAATTTCTTAATGTATACAGGAATTGCTTGTTTAGTCAAATCTCAGGCTCTGAGGTGCTGTAAAACAAAGCGCAGTTTGTGGTTGAACTTCCTTTTGTTTCGGTGATATAGTCCTTTGATGCTGTGTTTGGTGTGCAGAAACGGTCCCCCTGTACCCCAGCTATCTCTTTCTGAAGATTTTGTACTAAGCACAGCAAGTGCGGTCCGTATTGAGCTCAACAAGGCTTTAGGTGTAGCACGAGATGTTGCTTTGGGCAAGGATTTCAAGTTGTTCTTACAGGTGTATTTTCTGCCTCAAGTAACTGCTGTCCTAATCATGTGTCCTCAAGAAGTATTGTGTTATGAGCCCATGTTTCTGAATGCATTTTGAGTTCATGGTTTTGTTTTCTCCAGTTTCAGAGTCCATGTAGTTATTATCCAGAATGGTGGATGTGTGCAAGTGAGCAACCAGTACTTGTTGTTATCCTGTTGTGAATCAGAGGTGGGTGTTTTAAAGTTCAAACTTTACAGTAGTAATTTACTTGTGATTTTTGCAGGTCATTGCCTTGTTGTGGGTTGTGTCAACCGTCACTTCATGGTTCAACTTCCTCACCTGCATATGGATAGGTATGTTCCTCCACCATATCATGTATTTGGTTTTTTGTTTCTGATGAGATCATTAATTTGAATCAAACACATGTGAAGTGAACTTGAGAAGTAGAATGTGATTTTGTGGAATGGATGTTGCAGGTATTTTGCTATTACACGTGGTCCCCTTTGTTTATGACAAGTATGAAGATGTCATCGATCACCACGCCAGGAAGGCAGCTGACATTGCTAATGTCCAGTACAAGAAACTTGACGATGCTGTTCTGAGCAAGATCCCCAGAGCACCAGCAAAGCAGAAGAAAGTACTTTAGATTTTGGGACTTTTTTTTTTCAAATGTAAGGGAGGGTGTTTTTGAATGCATCCAAAGCAGATGAAGGATTTGTATATACATATATACTGTGCTACAACTGTAGGAGCTGGACATATACCTTTTCTATCTGGATGTATCTATTGTGTCTTTCAACTTTTCAAGTTGGGTATGTGCAGCAACATAGGAGTAGTGGAAGGTCCTGATAATATACAATTGGGCTAACAAATTCCAACACGAGTGCTTCCGTATCTAGTTTCCCTTCAACCAAATGTCTTTATGTTCACATCCTTGTTTGAGTTTTGCACTAGTGAGGTTAGGTTGTGCCTATGTTTGTAAGAGAGGTGCTGGGTTTATGATTTCACTCATTTGGACAGTCAGTTTGTAAGATTGTTTATGATTATACTCCTTTGGTAAGATGAATTCACAGAAGTGTGAACTCAATTTCATAATTTTACAAACTGATTGAGCAATAGGTTCTATCAATTTCATTGTAATTGCAAACCAAGTTCACTGTATAGACAACCAATTGAACTTGAACTTTCAACCAATTTCACTACATGTTGTGAACAACTTCATGATTTGGTTCAAGTACCATAGTTCATAAAGATTTCATGAATTGTATAGCTTTGAAATTGAAATCTTCGATTTCATGAATTTGTACAGCTTTATTTTACAAATATTTCATGAATTGTATAGCTTTATGAACTATGGCACTTGAACCAAATCATGAAATCGATTTTGCAAAGTTCAAGTACCAAATCGATTATGTGAATTTCACTACATGTTGAACAACTTCAGGAACAACTTCGCAAAATTGATTTCATGAATTGTATAGCGTTATTTTACAAAGAATGGTGCATCCTGTATACAATTCTCCTATTTGCTCCCTGTGACGATTTGGGCGAACCAACCCATACACTCGTTCGTTGTTGGTCTTTGATGTGTCCAAATATTTATTCTGCAGCATTGAGAAATGGACTATATGATTGCAAACAAAAGTAGATGTGTCCAACATCTTCAAAAGTTTGTCGTATTCATGAGATTTGTGAAATGGGACATTATCCATGAGGATGAACCTTTGTCTATCAAGGCTAGGAATGACCTTGGTCTAAATGAATTGTAAGAACTTTGTTTGTATTGTAGGCACCAAGTGCGACATCATGTGCAATGACTCCTTCACATACCAAGTGCAACCACCAAAGATAAATTTCGACCCCATTGAGTTTGACAAATTCATTGGCATGTTGTCCTCAACGAGCCTTTCCAAATCGATGTGTCAAATGTAAAGTGAAACCAACTCATCCATTTATACAACATCAACCATATTGCCACTTAGCTCTAAGAACTTTTGACACCACTCTATGCACTTTCTAAGACGTTCTGCATTGGTATAATCATTTGGTTCATAGCACATCAACAAGAGGGTAGATCCAACTTGATTTCGAATGGCTTTTGAAACACAACTAATAGATACATGGCATGGGAATTGAAAAGCTTCATTCAATTGACGATGGAGAGATTCTACAATGTTGTTTGGATCTACATGAAGCCTCTCTACTAACCATTGAATGTGCTTATCTTGTAAAATTGGATAGCGAACACCGCCTCTATGTTTGGGCACTAATTGACCATTTCCTTCAAAAGCTTTGTCTATGCTCCTAATAGTCTTGTAAGGATAACGATAACATTCACTTATGTCAGCATGAGATAAGCCCTCATTTAAAATAGAATGTATGATTTGTGAGCAAAATGCATCATCTATGTAATTATATCTACACGGGCGATTAGGCATAGCTATAGTAGGCCCCCACAAATTCAATGATTATGTAGGAGATGACTTGAGTGATATAGACCGAAACTAACTATGTATTTGTTAACAAAGTCATAATTTCTAGTCACTCATAGTAGGCCCCCACGAATTCTATGATTATATAGGAGACAACTCATGTGATCCGAATAAATCACAAAGTGATCATAATGTAGGTAATCATAGAATTTGCTGATTCATTCACTCTAATTTATTCCCTCTAGACAACTCGAGTGATATGAATAAATCACAAATTCTATGATTACCTACAATTTGTGAATCTGAATAAACTTTGAGAATTTGAATGATATTTGTGTATCAGAGTTTGTGAACACAAAGAATGTGGAGAGAAAACAAAACATGTTATCACTTTCTGTTGAGTTGTGCAAAAAAAGGCCTTGAGGCAAGTAACCATTACAAAACCTCGAAAAAGTACCAACCATGCTAGAGAACTGGATCAACACACTAGAGAACTAGAGAGTTGTATGTGGGCACACAAATTCACTTCCAAATTGATTCTAATGTTAGACCTAGTATGAAGGCTCTCACAAACAACCGGATGTTGCAAAACAAGAAGGCAAAGAATGTGAAACAAGAAGGCAAGAAGTTGAAAATTTGAGAATATGAGAACCACTTGGATTGGAAGATTTATGAAATTGATTTGGAAAATTCATGAAGTTGCTAGAGGTAAAGGGCCACCACTATCATGAAATTGAGGTGTGCCACATGTCAAGTTGGTTTAGAAGAATCATGAACTATTTTAGAAGGTTCATGAAATTGGTAGGACACTCCGGTAACATGAGTTGGAAGGTTTGTGAAGTAGCTTGGAGCCTTCATGAAATTGACTTTGCACTTCAGTGAAGTCATCTTACCAAAGGAGCAAGTTTGTTTCTAATCATCAAGTGCAGGCTGTATTGCAAAGCAAGTAGTGCTGAATTTTACTAAGAGTATTGCATGGAGAGTTGGGAAGATTCATCTCATGTTTTGTGATATGCTCCCAGGAATGTATACACATAATCAAGTCACTGTTATGACGCATCAAGTCCCTCACAATCATGGAAGCTTTTGTGGTGGTGATGCAATCCTACTTGCCTTTACCATTTAAGACAGTTTAGCAATACCTTTTCAGAATGCGTCTCTCCAATCTGGGTTAGTAAAACAAGTCCGAGGTAATGTAGATTTTTTATGGCGGGAAATTTTCATTGTGCACACAATCTTCACTGTGTCACATGCGATATATCCACGGTTTTGCTTGGTGTAGATGTTTTTGACCAATTCCTTTTCCTTTTAAAACTCTCCCTAACGTTTTGGAGTTAACTGCCACCAGCTCTCCTCATAAAGAGAAAATTAATTAAGCAATGTGATTTGGGAAAGTGCCCTTCAAAATCTATGCAAAAAGCGAAATAACAGTGCATTGCCAAATTTGACTATCTTAGGCCTCTTTAATCTACAAGTTTGAGACCACAGTTGTCCAATTCAATAAGAGATTAAAGGACACAAAGCAGTAACATCTTGACGAGGTCCGACAACCTTATTAGTTGCATTAATGGAATATTAGATCATGTGATGTTACTTGGGGACCATTTCCTTCCTGTCAATGTGCAATGCATTAAAGAGGTTAGGTTTTAAGGCATGATTCTGATTCTCTTGAATACTTAACTGAAAGTGCTCTTCTAAAAATGAAATATTACAATCCAGGGTGCTAGACCATCATTATCGGGTACTTTGAATCCAGCATTACCGGCAATGAAATGAGATGCAAGTATGAATCAATAAATTGCCCGATCAATCAGAGCAGGCATAGTTTTCTTCACTTGAAATTTCAAGATCAGAAAATAGCCCTTGTTTGCAAAAGGTATGGAGAGGAAAAGTACAAACTCATACTGTGATACACACAACAGTCCTTGAAAGTTTCATTATTACCCTGACATGCTTCATGAATAGATGAATAATGAACTGGTTGACCTGATGGTTTTCTCATGAGTGCAGAATATGTTGAAAGGAACACCCCAATGTTTAAATTATCTTATATAAAGTCCAACTGTGGTCTACCTTGCCATTATCTGGTCATATCTGTAGTGAGCAACTGCCTTCTTCCTTGTCAGTATTGTGCTGGTCTTGAACAATTAAAGTCGCTCTTGAAGACAGCACGTCTCAATAAGAACGAAGGCCAGCTTTCTGCATCAGCAACAAAACCACATCTCTTAGCTGGAACAAGGATATAGTCCTGGTTCAAATATGATAACACCAGTAACACACTAGTACCTGAACCTATAGTGATGATACCTATAGTGATGATAAAGTGTATAGGTTCAAGTATAGTGATTATGAAGTACCACAAGTTATTCTCTCATACATGTTCAGGCAAACCATACAAACTAAAATATTGCACTAGAACAGTCACCATTCTAATTTACTAAGAGTGTACAGATGCCTAACCAGCATACATAGAACTCTGCCATTTGGATCCTGAGAACCAGACAGTTCAATAGGAAGGTGTAAGACGTACACTTTATCTAATACGATCCTGAAGATCTGCAATAAAACTGGAGGCAATAGATGTTAGCTTCTTCCCGGTTTCTCCAGCAATGTTTTTCAGTGTCGACATATCCTGTGATGCCTGGCCACCAAACCATCCATTAGTCTTACAGGGTCAATACCCCCATATATGAGACACAGGATTAGACTACTAGGCCATATGATCCAGTAAATTGCAGCACAATGAGACACTAGGTACTAGGGCTAGAAATGGCTAATTCAGTATCCAAAGAAGCAATTCCAAAATCTTGGAAGTTTCGATGAGGACTTTATCCCAAAACCCCCAACCTTGGCCATATTTGAAGTGCACAGTGAGATCTCAGCTTATTACATACCACATTTTGAGTATTACGATTTTAGACCTTATATTTGCTTCATTTTAAACATTCAGTTGACAGGATACTCTAATTTCTCAAAGGGACCCCTTCCAAGAATAGAAAAAGACCAGTCTCCCAACATGTTCTTACTAAAATCACTTGAACAATTACTAAGCATAAAAGATATATTCGGCTGGGAAAGGAAGCACAAATCTCAAACATTTTGCTGACAGGAGGACCCTACTGATAAGGTATCAGAAGCCTACCTGCATCGACAACTTTGACATTATATCACTTGCTGTCAGGTCCAAGCTAGAACCTCCACCTGGGCTTCCTTCTTCACGGTCGAAGTACGCTGCACTTGAAATAGCAGAGGAGTTCTATTGAAGCACAATACCCCACCAGAGAAAAGAATGTCAGTATATTTCATACTTTACAGCACTCACTAAATACATAAGGCCATGCACACTCTAAGCTTGTACCACATTGACACTATGTTCTTATAAATTCATATCAACGCAATAGTTTCACAGATAGATTAAAAGCCAGAGAAGCATTTTTAGGTGGCCAACCAGGACTCTGAAAAACCTATTGAAGAAACATCCTAGGTGACTATTACAAGCATCTTGCAATCTCTAAGCCAAGTGACAATTCATCAGGGTAATTAAGACCTTTGACTGTGGCTTTGGTATAACCCAACATTTATTGAGTTCTTGCCGATCACTCTCTTACCGTGCAGAATTTAGATATCAACTCAACCCATTGGGTTCTACATAAGTAGGGTCCCTCAAACAGAGAGTGGGATCCACAGCATAAGAGGAACTCACAGCAAATTTCTGAAGACGACCAGAATTCTCTGCATCTGAATTTTTATTCTGGTCACCAAAATATTGAGCAGAAGATATAGATTTGGCATTGGCAAATTTTCGCTGTGCTTCATGGCTATCTTCAGGCTGCACTCAAAACCATAAGTCAAAACACTTTGTTTGAATGTCTGTCTACACAAAAGGCTGCCTCAAAATTACAGATCTCCTCATGCTTCAATACAAGTACTCCAGAGTAAAATCTAATCTACCAAGAAACCTGTAGAAACAAAATGAAAAATAGGGGTTCAAAATTTACAAGAATCATATCTTATTATAAACAACATTATCTCTCACTTATACCGACTTCCATCAGACATAAATGGTATTAAATAGCATGCCTGTGCCTTTGAACGTCCACTTCCATATGATGGTCTAATAGGAGAAGACCCAAAGTCTGAAAAAAAATCAGCAGGTGTTGACGGTGCTGCCACATGACCAGTGTTGGAATTGCTGTTACTGTCAGAGACACTCTCTGGAGGTGAGTCGTCCATGTAGACAAAACGAGATGACCGCGGGGCCGATTGGTTCATTCCTCCTGAGGTAAGTGCTGGAGCCACTGGTTCAGGCTGAATTTCAGCCGGTGCTTGATCATAAAGGTTTTCGCTGGGCTGCATAACCAGACCATAATGTGACATCCAAGGAGGTACGACACATTCTAATGTGATCAAAGCACAACTGGCTTCAGAAAGAACATAAAAGAAGCGAATCAAGATACATTACATCCCCAGCATTTAAGTACATTTTACCTTAGTGGTCAGTTTCTTCACACCCAAACCACCCCCAACATTTCTCGCAACAAGCTTCTTTGCTCCAAGAGAGGATGTGGGCTTCCTTGTGACACTACTTGATGCAGGACGAGTACGAGGAGTGGATGAAGGGGTGGGTGCAGGGGCTGCAGGCTGCTGCACGGGATGATCCTCAAAGAAATCATCATCAGCTTTCTTGGGTGAGAGTCCATTTTCTGGTCTGTCAGCAGCAGCAATTTGAGCAAGGCTAGTTGCAGCAGCAAAACTCTTGGCTACCTCCTTGGCTAACAGTTGCCGGTAGAGCTCTGCTGCTCTCGACGTGTACTTTGACTCAATCCGTCCCCCATCAGTCCAACCATGCTGCTTAAAGAACACTCGTGCTCGACCATTGCCACCAAAGCTCATCAGCTTCAATTGCTCCTGGTTCCAGCTATCCAGAGTGGTTGACCTAATCCCAATTACCAAGGGTAACAGAGGCCACAAGTCAGAAGCTCCACAGCAGTGCCAGGACCTGCTTGTTGCCATGTATGTTTGACTTATTCTAGACAATATAAAAATGACTGATAACTGAAGTACCTCTGAATGTCAATATTAGTTCCTGATATACAAAACTCAGCAATCAACTCAGGCTGCTTTTCAAGAGGAGAGCAACATGTTATGTGCACAGGACATGAATCCAAGGGTAAACAGGATCTGTTCTCATCTTACAAAAGATCCATATCTGGCTATAGTGCTGACAACTCTGTATAATAAACCAACTATACAACACTGGTCAAAGAGCTCTCAAAGACAGAATATTGATAGGACAGCTGGCTGCTGTTTCTACACTTAACATGCTTACCTCACAAAGCTGATATGAACACCTAGGCTTCGATGAAGAGCAGAGCAATCAAGGCATATTAACACTCCATACGTAACAGAAGCCCATGTGGGATTCTTCGCATTGCAATCAAAACACATCTGCAACCATACAATAACCTTCACCATCAGAAAAAGAGCTATGATAAGGTCACACGATCAAGAACTGTAAGCAAGGACTTCCATGAGCTAGAAAGCTCCGTTTCACATAAAATGAAAATCCTCCCCTGAAGTAGCCAGAGCCAGTGGATTTGAAAATTCAATGCATGCAGGACATAACTAGAGAGGGTGAGGCTAGTTGAATGCTGGAGAAATCAACGACGGTATTAAGAGGAAATAAAAATAAAACCACCATATATTTTGCAACCGCTGGTCCAAACCTGTCCCCTCACAAAATGAGCAAATGCACAGCAATATATAACGAGCCACCTGTCCGCGCCAGAATCATTTTGTGCCCATCAGCTGCGCGGACTTGAAAATCTGACATGAAATAATAGGAACTTCGCCACTTTCAATTGTTTCAAGCAAGTGCTCCTTCCAGATTGAACTTTTACTTCAAAATAGTGACTAACAGACGTATAAGAGAAAGAATAATGAATCAAACCCTCGAGAAATCCAGTAGAGCTAAGAATTAGGGTTTCGTTAATGTAGCGGCATCACTACATCCAGGACAAGTAAGTGGTCAACTAAAATTAATGGATCAGGTCGTTGACATTGTTCGAGATCGGCGTCCGCCATGTAGAGAGGACAACACGTTGCTGAAGAGAGTCAAAAGGCTGTGAAATAAAATCGAGGATAGAAGACTCCCAATTCAACACCCGGCGGAAAGTACTTGGGCGTCAATGAGCACCAATTGCACTTCGGAAGACTAGAAATCATACCGATCCCTCGTCCAGAACCGGGATTGAAAAAAACCACCTCATTACATCCAATTCACCAGATCTCAGAACGGATGATATCGCTGCACCCAAGTACAAGGAAAACTTCCAAACGACTCTCGCGCTAAACAGTGAGACCAAAACCCCGACAACGAGAACCCCGGAAGAAGTGACGAACGATAGAAGGACAAAATAATAACGCAATTGAACACATGAAGACAGATTAGAAATCAAAGAAGAAGACGGTAACGGCTAAAACCACGGGTCCAAAGCGTTCTGTATAAAGAAGCACCCAATTTCCAAATTTCAAATAGGGTCCACCTCTGGACTACGCAATTGACCAGAAGAGGTGAAGCAAATCGCAAAATCAAGTCCGCACTGATTTCACTCCAACCGAACACACAAAAGACCAGGTAAAAAACACAGAGCGCCTCGCAAAAAGGAGCAATAATAATCACCTTGTTGTCAGCTTTCGTCTTGAGCTTCCGGAACAGCAAATCTCGATCCAGCGCCTCGTCGGACGCCATTGCAGCCCCCGATCTGCCGCAAGTAAATTTGCCTGCGCTAAACAAACAATCAAATCTCCCTCTCCCTCTCTCCCTCTCTCCCTCTCTCTCCCTCTCCAAACCCTGATTTAATATTCCTGAAAATCACAGCGGCACAAACACAACGAACGGAGTGAGGCAATTGAATCGATGATCGGCCGCACCGACACGACCTCCCGCGCTTGGCGCTCCTCGCAACAACAAAAACCCTCTCTCCCCCGCGCCCCGACCCGACCGACACCTAGGGTTTCGGGGCAGGAGGTCCTGTATGTAAGACTAATATAACCGGCGTGTATCATGAAGATACCCGGTCTATGCACTGGTGAGAACCGAGACTCTCGAGCTCCACGCGAGGGTACGACTGGGGCATAGGGAAGATACTCCGGACATACCATGGACAGAGTTAAGCGACAGACGTTCAGTTAGTGACAGAATTAGTGACAGGTGGATACTTTACTCAAGTTATAGCAGTGAGCAGGAGTGGCAGGAGGGAAATTGGGGCGTCGTGTCACGCCTCACGACAGCGTCCGCCCACACCTGCCACTCTCTGCATTGACTGGCACACTCCGTTCAAAGTGCATATGTGAGGGGCCCTTTACAAGTGGTAAGATAGCCATCCCAAACACCAACACGTAACTAAAACCACCACTATGTACACTTATCGTACATTTCGAGCCTCCAAATGCATGACTCTAGTACATGGTGTTACGTTTAGGTGCAATGTTGGTTTTGGGCATACATAACTTTAGGGTGTTTGACCCTATTGTGGGCACTTTTAACTTCGTGCACATTTTTGCAGGAAAATTGTCTAAGAATCTATCCATCAATATGTTTTCTCCACATCTCCATGACATTTTAAAACAACCTTCTGGTGGCATTTTTATTAGCACGCGAAAGCAATCAATGTCGTACAGATGTTGGTGTCTTACGAGGAGCTGCAAGGCGCCTCAAGGGTCCCACTCTTGCACATGACATGTCGGCAAGGCTTGCTTATAAGGGGAGCAACATATCACACAAGCTAATAGCATCATTTCCAATATCATGGAAATTGTCTAAAACATATCACTACACCAAATGTTGGATTCCTTATTAACTTGATCATAAGAAGTGTCATTGGCAAAATTACCTTGATGACATAAACCATCATGTGACACTAAATACAATATTCAAATAAATAAATAAATAACGCCCGTATCTAGGTACCGGCGTGACTGTGAGCCCGTTAGCCTATTGCTGATCCCGGTTGTCCGTGATGTAGCAATAGGTGTGATGCCTCTTGCGAGGTGGGCTCATTTGTTGGGCCAGGTTAGTTTCCAAATCATAAGGGAGGGGGGACAGGTGCTTGTTTGTTTTCAAGTTTTCTTTTGTTGAGGATGAGATATGTGAGGTATTTGATGGCATTTTGGTGTATGTTTTTCATGAGGGTTTTAATGGCTTGTTTTGGGAGTTTAAGGTTGGTAAGTTTGTTAATGGAGTGTTCGTGTATGGCGCCTCTTACCCCGGCTGTGATGGTAATGAGGGGGTTAGTGTTCCATCTATCATTTTGTAGGGTGTTGATTAGTGGGTCATATTTAGTATGTTTATGTGTAAGGGTTTGGTCAGGGAATCTATCATGACAGTATGTGAATTCGATGAATTGGATTGTGATTGTGGGGGAAGGCGTTATTGGTATTTGTGTGTGGTTTGGGGCTCCTATTAGGCATAGTATGTATGGTCGAAGTTTGGCTAAGCAGTGACATGTGGGTTGTGAGCATGTACATTTAAGGAGCCAGTCTGGGATTGTTTGTTCAGGTGGTTTGTTGTGAAGGGTGCCTGCATTAGTGAGTGTGTAAAACCTTGTGTTTTTGTTAGCTTGTAGGGTCTGGGTGATGAGATGTACGACTTTGTTGTGTCTTGCAATTCGTAGGCCTTTTAAGTATGGGTGTTCGCATGTTGATAGGAGGTGGGGCCATGTATCTCTTTCATTGAGGTGGCACAATGTGCAATTGGGGTTTTGGTGTGTGAGAGGCCATAATATGGTCTTTATGTGGTTGCCCATGTATTGTGCGTATCTAAATTTTAATGTTTGGGTGATTTGGGCATTTGTCACGGATGCGTTTTTCCAGAAGTGATTGGATAGTTTTTGGTGTATTTGGGTGTTTGATAACCATTTGTCCACATATGGAAATTTAGTTTTAGCCATTCCCGTTTCGCGCGTGTGGTGTTCTTTGAGTATGAATGCGTGAAGATTACGAATGGCTCCATCATGCGTGGCTATTGGGCAACTTGCTAGCCAATATGGGGTGGGGTGTGCCGTATGTATGCGTGGGGTAATGGTTGGTTTTTCTTTAAGTGTTCCCTTGTTGGCTAGGGTGTCAGCTATTTCATTTCCAGTGATGCCTGCGTGTGCACGTACTTTGTGTATATGAATGGTGTGCGGGGTCCAATGTATTTGTCGTACTATTGCTGCGATTAGTAGTTTGTCTGGGTGGTGATGTTGGGTGTTGGATGTGGTTATTTATTACGAATATGTTGTTTAGACTATCTGTAAATATGTGTATATCTTGTTGGGTGGATTGTATGTTCTGGATGGCAATGAGAATTGCATTAAATTCGGCTCTAAGTATATTTTGGTAGCCTAGGAGTCGCTCTGCTATTCTGGTGTTGTTATTAGGGCTATATACTCATGAGCCCGCTGTATTGCACTCTATGCGTCCTTCGGGGGTTTTTGTGGGTGGAATAAATGATCCGTCTGTGTAAATGCATTGTTGTGGCTGATATTTAAGGGGATGGATGTATTTGTATTTATCTGGTATGGGTGTTTGGGGGTGTTTATTGGGGTAGGGGGTGTTGTTTTGGGAGTTGCTTTCCATGCTTTGGAGATTTTAACGTGGTAGTTCGTGGGGGTGGGTTGTATGGGGTGTGTGTCGACGTGTATGTTGATTGTGGTTTTTAGGACATGTTGTAGTTCTTTCGGGGTTTGTAAATTGCTTGTAGGGTGGTTTTGGTTATGTACGCATATTATTGAGGTTAGGGATGGTTCCACGTGCTGATAGTATTTAGGCCATTCTGGTGTAGGGTCGTACTATATAGCGTGGGGTGGGACGGTGGCAATTGTGTGTATGTCTACATTCGCAGTGATTGGGAGTTGTTGTGATGTCCAGTCCTTGTGGTTGAGTATGAGGATGGTGAATGTGTGTGGGTCTTCTTTGGCTGCCATTCTAGCCCAATGGATGGCTTCGATGGATGTGTTGTGGTCTGTGGGATATGCGAGACCGAGTCCTTTCCATCTAGAGGATTGTGCATGTCCCATGGAGCCAAATATTATGTCTCGGCTATGGGGCGAGTTGTATTGCGTGAGTTGGATGGGGCATGTGAGCGGGGAGGAATAATATGAATGTGTGATTTTGAAGGATTCTATTAATAGTTTGATGATTTCCGGATGTAGTGTATGGTGGTTATTTTTAGGTTGGATGATTTTTGGTTTTTTCTTGGGGAGTATAGTTATGTATCGTTGTATAAGCCATAGTATCTCAGTTTCAAAGTCTTGTGGGGGGGGGTTGTAGGAAGGTTATTAGATGTTGGGGTTTGTTGTGGGAGTATTGGTTCCATAGCCAGTGTAACCTTTCTGTCGTGATGGTGGCCATGTAGTTTCCGCTGTGGTCGTATATGTGGGATTCTAGGTCATGTGCTTGTATGGTTGGTTTATTAGTGCGGATGTCTTTGTCCGGGTTCCGCTCTTGTGTGGATATTCTGAGGTTAGTGATTTTTAGTGGGGGGTGGATGAATTTATTGTCTTTTGTTTGGATGTGGTTGAGGTATCTATCGAAGGTTTGGGTGGTTTTTTGTTTTATGTTGTTTATTTGGTATTGTGTTATGCGGAGCAGGTTGTGGTCTAGTAGTATGTTGTATGGGTGTATGAGGTCTTCTTTTGTGCGCCAATGTTGTGTGGTCCCTTGTGGGGTTCTCCATTGACAAAGGTATGTTTTTTTGATGGCATGCGCTCCCCACTTATCTTTTCTGGTGGTGGTTTTTTCCTTAATTATGGCTTGGATTGCTTGCCCTAGTGTGGGCTGTAGGGGTGCGTTTGGGTTGTGTGTGGCATATGTGGATGTGTGTTGTGTTATTTGCATGTGATTTCTATGGGGGGCAGGCGGTGGCGGGGGGAATAGTGTGTGGGCCTGTTGTAGTGCTTCTTTGATGGTTTTGAGCACATGTTTGTGTGCTTTGCGGAATTCTTCCGGAGTAAATATAGCTCCAGTTTCTTTGTTTTGGATTTGTGGTAACGTTGTAATGCCATATGTGTATAGTTTATTTAGGTATTTTTGGGATTTTGTTTTTACTGTGTCCATGAGGTTGCCATACGTTGGGTTGGATCTCCATGCTTGTTCAAGTGGTGTTTGTTTGATGGGAAATGCTCGGTTTGTGGTGGTGGTATGTATTTCATATTCGCGTTCGAGTAGGAAGAGTGTAATGGCGATGGGTGATCTTGTGCATGTTTGTTGTTTGAGTTTGGGAAGGTGTAATGAGCCGCCGTATTTGGCGGATATGTATTTGGCTAGACCTTGGTAGATGATGCCTAGTTGCCCTGGGTCGTTGAGGGCTTGTAATAGTTGTTGTCCTATGCAATTTATATAGTCTGGGAGGAATGAGGTCATGTTTATGCCAAAATCTTCGTGTGGGAGGTGAATAAGGATGTTGGCCGTGGATTTAGGGATGTTACAAATTTCTTTGGTTAGTTTGCTAATTATTTTGTCGAGTACAATATTCAATGTACACCCTGCTCCTATGAACGAGACATCAAAGGCCTCTCTCCAATTGACCCTAATGAGGGGGTTTTAGTGCTTATGGGACTTTTAGCCAATTGCCTTTCACATATGTACACGGTAATACCTCCAAGCCTACATGGTGTATGACAGGCCAGGGCGAACCGACCCATACATTGGTACCTTACCGGATGTCTAGTGATGTCACATTCGAATGAATCGGCCCTCAACCCCATAGGGGATCTTTTTGTATTGGAGCCACTTCATCCATGATATGTAGGATGGTTGATTTTAAGTGAGTGCCACGAATCCCCAGCCGTTCGCCCTCCCCGGTAAGGTACCGATATACGGGTTGGTTCGCCCCAGCCGTGTATGACATGGGTACCTTAATACCGAACCACTTGAGGTGGATATTATTACTTCCTAGAATTTCGAAGCTACACTAAATAAGATATTTAGTGTCACCAATTCTAATCGTCTTGCTCAATACTAATTGTAAACCACGGTATAGTGCCACCAACACTAAATGTTAACCCAACATTGTTTGTCATTCCTTGTATAAAATATTGGGGATTTTAGATTTACAGCATTGCAATTACTCACTTACCAAGTAATTTTCCATCCAGATTTCAATCATCCATGACAATATTTCATCACAAGTTGTTGACAAGAGAAGGTAGGGTTTTGGCCAATGGATGAACTCATCCATCATCCATGACAGTATTTGTTCACTTATTCATAAGAAGTGTCACTCGAAAAAGTTACCATAGTGACATTGAATACCATATGACACTAAATATTATATTTAGTGTGGTCATTAAGTGGAGAAGTCTATTGTGATTGGCCCAAGAACCTCCACATAAGGTTTTAGCTAAGATTGCCCATGCAACACCATAACAAATTACGGCAGCTCCAACAAATATGGCAGCCTGATGGCAACATTTCTTGGGCCTGCAAAAGGTTAGGTAGATGGGCCTTGAATGGTTATTTTTTCCTGACTAAGGGCCACTTCATACATGAGACTGAGAGCCCGTGACCATTGCACTTCAAGCACTCTCATTCATGGAAAAGGCGGAGCCGGTCCAAGTTCAATTCACATTATGCTCGAGGGACCAATGGAGTATGTGAATGCAAGATGGATGTAAAGTCTACATGGATTCCTACATGGCATCAAATGGATCCTACAAGTCACTAGGACTATCTTCAAAAACCACCTCTTGGAGGTAGGCCTAACACAAGACCAAGAGACCATGGCACTCCGAACGCTCGCAACCGTTGATTTATTCTATTTTATCATGTGTGAGGACCCACATGAATAGAAATTCATTGATATAGAATTTGGTTGAGGGCTCGGTCACATATCACACTACACTCGAGGGTCCGTGACCACGCTACATGATTTAGGAGGTGACTTGGAATGGCCTTTGGACACTTTCTTTTGGGCTCTCACAATTTCATGGTCACGGCTCTTGGCTCGTGTGTGAAGTGGCCCTAAGGTAGATTGGTCTTAAATGGTTACTTCTTATGACTAGCCCACTTCTCCTAGGATATGAAACATGCAATTAGTACGGGTTGGTTGGCAAATTCAGATCAAGGTCATAGCCACTTTCCTCATCATTTTTGGAGCTCGCATGAATATCTTTTATTCATTTTCAAAGTGAATATTCTCATGTTCATCAAGCGGTCATATAAGTCTTGCCAATTGTGCTCACTGTTGAGCTTAGAATGGTCATCATTTTGAGCATGTAGTCCAATCTTTAATGTTTTTGGTATCCGTTCTTGGAGCCAAAGCTAACCATGTAGGACTCAATATAAATGTCTGATTAGGACAAGTAATTGAAATAGGCATGTTTGCCTTAGCCAACTTCTCCTTGGATATGCACAATTAGTACAAGATGGTTTGCAAATCCAAATTCAGGTCAAAGCCACTTTGTTCATAAATGTTCGGAACTCGTATGAATATCTGGTTTATTTTCAACATAAATATCGTCGTGCTCATTAAATGATCATATATGTCATTTGGATTATGTTGCATGTTGAATCTAGAATGGTTATCATATTTTGAGCACGTAGTCCAATCTATTTTAGATACATGTATTTTTGGCAACCATTCTTAGAGTCGCACCTAACCACACACATAACATTATTCAAACCCATGACAGTGTTATGTGGGATTGATAGTATTCCAAGGAATATTCCCCACATTCAAACTGAATGTGGAAAATACTAGGAATATTCGTTGGAATATTGTTAGTCCCACATAACATTGTCATGGGTGTGAATAATGTTATGCACCCCTCTATTAGTGCTAACTATATGATTAACATTAGTTAACCTCTAAAGGATTGGCCAACCCACAAGTGGTTTTCAATGCTTCGTACTATGCACCGTGTAGCAGTGGCTTGCGTATTTGTAGTAGCTCGTGAAAAAGGAAGTGAGCATGAGTTCATGGAACCTTATAATATTTTTGGGGGATTTTTCAAAAAAAAATTGGGATGTGTATGCTTGTTGCACGAGCAATTTATATGTATTCACATCCCTTTGAGGGCCGATCCACGTGAATCATACTCAAAGATTTCACAATTGATGGCACGTACAAAAGAGAATGGCCTTTACCAATTCAATTGGTTACAAAGACGTGTCCTAAATTGAGAGGAAATCAGGGTCTAATGACCTTCCCTCTTAACAGTGGAGGGCAAATGATGACATCATTTGACATGGTGGTCCGGTAACAATGTGACCGCTTGACACGGAGTGCCCATCATTGTCTTGTATGTACATGCCCCATGTTTTTGTACCCATTATACAACTTTCGATAGGATATATACTCGCACGTACTTGGAAGGCGACAATATTAAGTATAGTCAGCGATGTACCCTAATCCCATACACGTAAATTCACATACGATTGTCATCCACCATTACCCCTGTCAAATCATCCAACATGTGCGTATAGTCATGGGGGAAAAACCGCAACCAAATTAACAATCCTAGATGATTCTCAAGAACTACCAGTACAACAAGCTACACATTATACTAGAATCGAGCAAAAAATGATGTGGTATGGGATGCTAACGTATCTTCCTAGCACTCCTTAACATCAACTAAAGTTAATAGGTAGATGACGAGGCAGGTGAGTGCAATGATCTTGATGATTAAGCTAAACAAGTGTATGACTAGTTCATGGCTAGTGTATTTGAGTGTGCCTGGTGTGGTTTGATTTTACATTTTCATTAATAATGAAATGAACATTGTGTTGTGAGCAAACTTCAAGTTCTTTCTTCCGCAAGCCTAAGTTACTTCCTTCAGCAATGCCTTCATCAATTCACTTACAAAACCCATGGAAATATAGTTCAAAGCATCCTCAATACTTGGAACGTGCTTGCATATTTATTATTTTTACTTTATTTTGGGGGGGATTGGATGTTGAATCCAAAAATAACATTAAAATTCATTTCCAACCCCTCATGCTAAGTTTGCAGTTGTTGCTTCTAAAAGTAGAGTAAAGCATGATTCATGTTGATTGCACTTTGTTTGAACTTCCCACTCGTGTTATTATTTACACCAAAATATCATGGGTATAGGATACTACACTAGAGATCATATTTAGTGTCACCAATTATATTTGTCTTGCTCAATACTAATTGTAAATTGCCCGTGTAGTGTCACCAATACTTAATGCATACCTAACATTATTTGTCATTCCTTGTAAAAAAAATTTGGTCATCATAGATTCATAATGCTACAATTATTGTTGTAACTTACTAAGTGTTTTTTCATCCAAATTTCAAACATTCATAACAACATTTCATCACATAAATGTTAGGATGAAAAATATGCCAAAAGTTGGTGACTTGTAGTAAGTTGAAATAACAATATTTGTAAACTTGTTTATAAGAAGTGTCATTAGAAAAGATATTACAATGACATAAAATGCCATATGACACTATATACAATATTAAGTGTAGTGTGTGTATTCACATAAAAACCTCCTCCTTCACCACTCACAAGTTACTGCTCACCACTCACAAGTTATTGCTCATCACTCACTGCTCACATTACAGCACTTCCCGTGGTGTAGCCATGCTAGTACCTTAGTTAGATGTAAGGTTAAAAATAGAAACATTGCATGTGTGTCAAATCAACATGTGAAAAGTGAAAGCATGATAGAGGCTTGGAGGTGTTTATGATGTGAGTGCCTTACGATATAGGACGTTACATGTTTGTAAAGTACATTTGAAGGTAGGGAAAAAGATTGCCAAAACCCTATGCTTTCTTGAATCTACCTCACAACTAGAACTTGGTAACTTTTGTTTCACGTGCTCAATTGAGTCACGAGTCCTCTCGAGGCAAGCTTTTTGAAACTCGACAAAGTCCATGCTATTGCATATGATGTATAGTATGGTGACTCATACCTACACGTGGTACTCGTGCATATGTCCATACATGTAAAGTGCAATAAATTTGGCAAGATTTGTAAGCTAGTAGAGTTACTTGTGAAGTAAAAGCATATGAAATCGTGGGTTCATTCCCAAGCCACAAGTTTATGAGAGTCAACACAAAGTCACTTAAATTTTTTTTAATGCTTAAATTACTGTACCTAAAGAGTGGTGTCGTGCTATTAAAACCCGGCTTTCTAGCTTGTCCTACTAGCATGGGTGGGTCAAGCTAGCTTTGCATAGGTTGATATGGGGATTTAGGACAATGGGTCTCATGTGCATACCCTATTTAAGATTCTAAAAATCTCTCAACGTTTCAGAGGTGGAAAGAGGAGGTCTCAAAAGAGTATGAACCAACTTTCAAAATAGGCTCCGATACACAAAGAGCTAACGTGCTCTTATTATAAAGTTTTCTCAAAGAAGGATCAAACCCACAATTTTGTCTCTCTTTGAGGGACTTTACGGGTCACTATAGTAGTAGTGTGTAATAGATCCCCACAAGTTTGGAGACGAGCATGTTTCCATGTTATCATGTCATGGGAATTGTGCGTCGATGGGCACAACTCAAGTAAAGTATTTAGTCTTATTTTGGGCACTTTCAAGTCCACATACACTTTTGGTTGTTGGATCAAATTAGGAATTGTCTCATTAAATTGGCAATTGCAAACCAAAAAGATTGTTATCTCAAGTTCATGATCATAGTTGAGATGCAAAAATCATAGGATGTACAACTAAGGAACAACTAACAATTATCTTCCTTTTTAAACAATCACATAGATCGTACCACTTCTGAATTGCACTATTGAACCTATAGTGGTGCTTATACGTTGAACACATAGTCCAATCTCATCATAATACATGTCTTTTGAGCGTTTGTTCTTGATTACAAGGCTTTCCATATACCACTTAAACATAGGCATCAAAGCAAGATAATTAATTGCATAAGGGCCGCACACCTTATACAACATATATCAAGGGTAGATGGTGCTATCCTAACCAACATTCCACCCCAAACCCAACATCCTAATGTTGTCCAAATCTTGCACAAAGAGTACACATTGATTATGAGAATGTCCACCCTCTTAACATCAAATCCTATGTTGGTTATGGGTTATCTACCAATCAACCTTTGGACCCTTGTAACTTTATAAATATAACTCAAAGTAGGCTTACTTTGTTAGTGTGTTGGAATTATTTATATATATATATATATATATATATTGCTAAGAAGAACTGATTGAAACTTCAAAATTTCTAAAATCTTAAGTGACTATGCTCAAAGCTCAAAGCAACAATTTTAGCACCATCTATCTTTACGGAGAGGGAATTATCGTATACAAGCATACCTCTCATCCATCCCAAATGAAAACTTGACCCCCTATGGGTTTGTTGCCAATTCATCTCACATGACCTCGAGTGCGTCTGGTATTTAAAGCTAATCTCAGTGTCAAATCAACTAACAAAAGAAACCTCCAGGATGCATGCTATGTCATGGCTTTTATGTAGGATGGATGAGAGGTACGTTTGTATACCATAATTCCCTCTCTCCTCACTTACCTCAGTAGCATGGAGGTGGCAAGTCCTCCCATCAAGCAAACAAATGTCAACACTAAACAATTAACCTACAACAACATGCCACAATACAAAATTGCAAACGTTTGGTATTTATAGCCGCTTTTATGTGAAGTAAACATTGTGAAAATGGGTGAGAAATTTGTAGAGCTCATGCCATAATTCATAAGGTAGAACACAAGTATAAGAGCTGGTTTACATGGGGTCCCAAGTCCCAAGTCCCATTCATGTTAGCAAGTCCCAACATGGAGGCAAAGTCCCAACTTTTGAGCTTCAAGAAACTGTTAAAATATGGCTAATTATCATTAAAGTTGGATCTTGAATAGTTCATGCAAAAGTATTTGCGGGACTTGTGTTGAGAGTTGGGTCTAGTTGTTTGCTCGACCCAACTCTCAACACAAGTCCCAAGCCTCACCTCCAAAAAGTGTTGCTATGTAAGCATCCATATCATATTCGAGACTTAGGACTCGGGACCCGTGTGAAGTGGTAAGTCCCAACATCCATGCTCTCAATAGTTGAGATTGCACGGATTGACCCCAAGTGACTTGGGACTTAGGACTTGGGACCCGTGTGAACTGGCCTTAACGTAAGGACAAAATTTTGTGCCTTCATGCAATGTCTTTGGTTTGAAAGCAGATTATAGTCGCCTGTGGCTTAACACTAATGCACCCTAATGCAACTTCATAGGATTCAACAATTCAACCCAAAGTTGACTCAAAGTTACACGTGATCATGGACAGAACTAATAATCTTAATTACACATGCTTCTCATTGATAATCAAGAGTACATACTAAACAGATATAAGTTAAGATACATAGGTGTGGGCAGTGGTTTTTTATGTTTATTTTTTAATTTTCATATATATGATAACATTATTCAACTTCTTTCAACTACTTTATTCTAATAATATTATGTGATAGTGCTTTATCCCAATTTCACTTGTTTTTAGGTTGAATCTACTTATTGACAAGCATTCATAAGGTATAATTCTAGCACCTTACATGACATATTCTAGCCCCACCCAATCGAATCACTCATTTGAATAATGTTACGATACTTCATCCATAATATGAAATTTTAATCCAATTTATATCATTTTAGAGATGTATTATGATAAATTCTTCTATGAAATAAAAACAAAAAATCATATTTTGTTTCATTCTTATTTGAGAATCACAATTTGCCAATAGATTGGCAAACTAAAATATGCTAGGACACCTTATGGTGTCAATGATATATTTGTAGGTGGCCTCGTAATTTTGGCAAATATCCTAGAGGGAATAATTGTGTCAAGTCCGGTTCACTACTCCCTCACCTCTCCGCTTACATGTGTAATTTGTAAGGATGGGAAAAAAATTGTGGATTGGAAATGGTGTGAACCACACTACAATTATCCTTCAAGTTTCTCAAAATCTCATGTTTTGGTTTGGAATTTGTCCTCACTTGTGACATTTTATGATGTTTAAGGAGTGTTTAAGTGGTGTTTGAATCATTGGTTTTGGTGGAATGATAGGAGAACGTTTGACATTGGCCAAAAGACAACTATATACAATGACTCACAAAATTGAGTCAGTGTTTGCTCATGCTTAGTATAATTTGAAATATTTGTTGCATTGATGAGGATTTAGAAGTATCATTGAGACTAGATGATAGGTATCCAAGTGTCTACTAATGCCTCGAAGTTTTAATGAAATTTTTGTAAAGGTGGTCGAGATATTTAACTTAAAAAGAGAGTCTCTCATTGACTCACTTTTGGTCTTGCAGGTCTACAACTTCATTTCTTCCGTATATTGATAATGTAGTAGAGAGTTTCATATCAGTAGTGTAAGTAAGTGAGAGTGTCTCTTGTCCTTCTCAAGTAGTACATTGCATTTTAATTAGTTGTTCCATAAGATGACAAGGCCATTGTCTTATGAAAAACATAATGGTGTAGTACCATTGCTACAAAAGGGACGGAGCACATGGAAAGTGGTGAAATGACCTGCTATTAGTCAATTAAGTGTTGGGAGGATCTGAAAGTAATGTATTCATGATGCTAAATTATGTGGAGGCGTAAGACCAAGAGTGATTTCATGTCATTTGAGGAGAGCCCGTGTGAGAGTGGCAACAATTAGAGGGTTTAGTACTACCACTCAGGCATGCAAACTAGTAGTAGGCAT
The DNA here is from genome assembly GCA_964035585.1 of Polytrichum formosum. Classification (NCBI taxonomy): domain Eukaryota; kingdom Viridiplantae; phylum Streptophyta; class Polytrichopsida; order Polytrichales; family Polytrichaceae; genus Polytrichum; species Polytrichum formosum. The sequence continues at coordinate 47,529,063 of OZ037937.1, forward strand.
GAATTTGCCAATGATATTAGTGTTCAGAGAATGTGACGAGCGTTGAATTCGGCAAGTTTGGAGGCTTGTGCAAAAAGGAAAAATCTCTTCTTTCACAAAAGGATATTCAAGCTAGAAGGTATAATAAAAAAATATGTCTATTGTGAGATATTGGAGGCCAATCTCTATTGCACTTTTCAAAGTATGGCATAAATGCTTCAACATGACAATGATCCTAACCATACAACAAAAAGAATAAAAGAGTGGTTATCTAAACAACCTTCAATGTTTTAAAGTGGCTTGCTCGATCACCCGGCTACACCCTATAGAGCACCTATGAGCAACACTAAAACAAAAGCTCAATTGTTATCCAACACTTCCAAAGAATCTTCTAGAATTATGGGGCAAGTGGACTAATTTTTCAATATGTATGGACTCACAAATCAAAAATCGAGTTAGTGAGGAGCTTGACTTCAAAATTTGTGTACTTTCGTATATTATGTGCATTTTGTTTTCAACTCTTGTGAAAAAATCAATTAAATGCCTACTATCTAAAGTGATTTTTATGTTTATTAATCTTTCACTTCAACGTCATTAGTAGGTTTCGGACCAATGAGTAATTTGTAGCCCGATCATTGTTTTATGACCAACAATAATTTATTGGTTTACTGACCAATAACTTGTGGTTTTATTGAGGTAAGATTATTAGTAACTAAGGTAACTTCTAGTTAGGGTTAGGCTTATGGTTTTGCTACATAACTCAAGGAAAAGGGCTTTGGAGATGTTAGTTGTTAATTGTTAAGTAATAGTTGTTGGAGCTAGTAGTTTGTGTTAGTTCAAGTAGTCTCATATTTGAGTAGTGGAGTCATGCTCTTAGCTTTTCGTAGTGAAGATGCTAGAGGATACTTGTGAGAGAGGATCTTATATCCTTGTTAGAGGTTTTGAGTTGCATATGGAAGTAAAGGTTTGAGGAAACCATATATGAGGCATTCTCGTAGTGGTAATATTCTTATGTAGGACTTATGGTCGATGCTTAGGCTTAATAAACTCTCTTCTTGGAACATTACATGGGTGTATAGGTTAGATTGATTTGGTTGCGTTACATGCTAGTCAAAAGAAGATGTCTAAGTAGTGTTGCAAGAAGTTAGAGCTAGGAATGCAGATCTAGCCCAAAATATAGCAGATCCGAGACCAATGACGATTAGGATGGGTTAGGACTACGCATAGCTTAAGGAACAAGAGTACCTCCTAGTATGTCATATAGGAAAAACATAGATGAAGAAAAAAGGTTCTTGGTTAGGTGTGGTTTAGATCAGAAGACGGTGTTGCGGATCTTGGTAGATCGAGTTGGGATCTGCTGGGACAGCAAGACAACATGTAGAGTATGACGAGGACCGGTCACGTTTCGAGAAACTAGCAACCTGGCATGGGTGGCAAGGAGGCCATGACCATAGTTCAGAAGGAGATCATCATGACCAATAGGTTGGGAATGAGAATCAATGTTAACAATCATTATAAAAATGAACCCTTTGTCAAACTTTCAAGAGCATCATTTCATGCGCCTTCAAAAGTTTGCCATGAACTTCCTTTTTATATAGATGTGGTTTGGCAATAGTAAAATGCCCCCTCTTCATTCCACCAAACTCCAGGTTTCCAACACTTGTTAAACACTACTTAAACATTATAAAATACCAAAAATGGGGACAAATCCCCATCCCAAAACACGAGTTTTCAAGAGACTCTAAGGATAACTATATTACAATATACATTATCAAAAAATTAAAATCAAAACCTTGACAAGTATTCACTCTTCTTTGTAAGACTTCATTGCTATGGAGCACCGCAAGTAACATTTTTCCATCCCATAAGTGACATAGTCCCACTTGAACTGGGCACCTCATACACGTAACACAATGATTCTAAAAGTACCAAAGTGGAGTGGCCCACATAAAATAGTGACTATGGATATATATTTGATCTGAAGCTGGAATGAATTCCGGCCATCATAGTATCTAATTTCCAGTATTTTTCGGTAAGTTAGTAGCCGGCGTTGGGCCCACGAAGAGCCCCGAAACTTCATTTTGCTTCCCTTCACTTCTCTCCGCAACCCATAACCATCATGACTACCCAAGTTAGGGCCACTTCACACACGAGCCAAGAGCCGTGACCATGAAATTGTGAGAGCCCAAAAGAAAGTGTCCAAAGGCCGTCCCTACACACCTCCAAAATCACGTAGTGTGGTCACGGACCCTCAAGTGTAGTGTGAAGCCATATGTGATTGGGCCCTCAACCAAATGCTATTTCCATGAATTTCTATTCATGCGGGTCCTTATACATGATAAAATAGAATAAATCAACAGTTGTGAGCGTTCGGAGAGCCATGGTCTCCCGATTTTGTGTTAGGTCTACCTCCAAGAAGTGGTTTTTGAAAATAGTCCAAGTGACCATGAAACATGATCCATTTGATGCCATGTAGGAATCCATGTAGACTCTACATCCATCTTGCATTCACATACTATGTTGGTCCCTCAAGCATAGTGTGAAGTGAACTTGGATTGGCTCCGCCTTTTCCACCGATGAGAGTGTTTGAAGTGTAATGGTCACGGGCTCTCAGTCTCATGTGTGAAGTGACCCTTAGATCATCGCCACTATCACCACAAGTATAGTGAGCTTCTCCATCCCTCGACCTACATTATGTGGGTGTTATTTGGTTCATTTTTCATGTTCTCCAACTTCTACCGGTTATATCTACACAACAAAACTCATGTTTCATCAATAAATCTACAATGAAACATATGCAAAAATCCTAGATAGAAAATTCAAACCTCTCTTGATTTAGTTATGATTATCGGAAGTGCATTTTTGTTGACTTCTTAACTGAATACACAAGTTTTTTCAATTGTAAATTTTTACTGCCCGTGTTTTTTTTGCCAACAAGGAAATGACAAATAATCTTAGGTTTACATTTGGTGTTGGTGACACTACAAGGGCGGTTTACAATCAGTATCGAGCAAGACAAATTGAATTGGTGACACTAAATACAATAGCTAGTGTAGCCATTAGATATAGATCTATTGTACCTAGTTCCAAACAAATGCATATTAAGATAGCAAGCATGTGTCAATCTTTCCTCCCACATAGGGATGAAAATATTATTGCATGGATAACTCAACTAGAGCCACCTACTGCAAGGTAGGGATTACACCCGTCTTGTACCAAGGGGATTGTTGAACAAGGTAGGGCCTACACCCGTCTTGTACCAAGGGGACTGTTGAACAAGGTAGGGCCAACAACTCATATTCATGTTATAATCAACTGTTGATGTTGATCTTTTTCTTTCCTTACTTGACGCTCCTAATCTACTGTTGTACAATAGACCATGGACGGGTGTTGACAGAGTTGTCATTCCAAAGTTCAAATGGTCATTCGTTGACGCCAACATGCTGAGCGGACAATGTGGAGATGGCCCGAAACATTGTCTCATATGCATGGGTGCAATGGGCTAGGACGACACAAATTCAAAACAATATCATTAAAATACACAATTGGTTTTTTTCTACAATATTAGAGCTATCCCTAAAAGGTCATATAGAGGGTGAAACAAAAGAAAGAGGGAGAGATGGTGCCAACTTCTACAATTGGCTTGGATGGGAGACACTTCACCTTGATCGTAGTCGCAAACTCATGCGTGAACTTGAAATGGGTTTACTTAGTAGATCTACGGGACAAATGCTACTACGTCCTATTGGACGTGGTCCCTCTTCTGTTCCTTTGTTGATGCTGCAACCAAGACCAATGCGGCGCCAACCTTGGCTCAACTTTTGGACAGGAGTGGTGAAACACAAGACAAAAATGATGAGCTTTATATGCAGTTTTATTCTTGTATAACTTGCCTTTCATGTGTTGGGACCTCAAATAAACACATGTTCAAAGATTTTATCCTTTTATTGTGGGCCTTGCTAAATTTGGTAGTTTTTCTCTTTGGGAACATGCAAATTAGCTTGGGAACTTCTTGGGAGCCGCAAGGGAAACGTGAGGTTGGGGGCCATGACATACCTCTATAAAGTGTTCGTTAGAACATAAGAGTTTCCGGCTAAAACACCAAAGACAAGTTTCACCTCTAAACATTGGGCAGATGGTTGTTCATGTCCTTTCAAATATGGTTCTATTGTATATTGATATTGAAAAGAAAATTAAGATATATCCATAACATACGAAGACTTCGGGGATTGTTTGACCAATAAGAATGTGTCATTGTAAAAGATAAAATGTCAAAGATGACAATCTTTGGGCACGCACCAACTTATTTAAGCAAATCAACGTTTTTCTCTCTGAAATCAAAGTCAATTTCCGGTTCTAGAACAAACTCCCCCACTCCCTCCTCAACCTTCAACTTCTCCATATAATTGTGTTAGCTGCCTATTCTCATTCTTTGTATTGAGATTAAAGACACTTCCATGGAGATGGGGGCATGGGGAGGGTGTCAAATCTTTGTCATTGTATGGATTTTACCGACATGGTCAACGATATTGTGCATGAAGTCATAATACTTGTTAGAGTTGTTTGTGCACGAAAGCAAATGAAATCATGGGATTAGTCCCATACCCTGCATTTATGAGAATCAATACAAAATCACCCAAGTTTTCTTAATGCTTCAATTATTATACACAAAGAGTGGCTTCGGATGATTAAAAACCAACTTTTGAGCTTGTCCTACTAGGATGGGTGGATCAAGCTAGCCTTGTATAAGTCGTTCCGGGATTTACGACAACATATTCCATGTGCATATCTTATTCTAGATCCTAAAATTCTCTCAAAATTTGGGAGAATGAAAAAAAAATCCCAAAAATTTCATCCAACTTTCAAAATAGGCTTTGATACAGGACGAGCTAAGAAACTCTTAATAGAAAGTTTTATCAAAGAACGATTTGGACCCATAGTTTATCAAAGGGGCCATAAAATTACAATGTTAGGACGGTGGCTCATTTGGCAGTGACTCAAAAAAGAAAAGAAAAAAGACAAAGAAAAAGAAAAAGAAAAAGTAACGCCCGTAACAACAGTGACTCATGATGTATGAGAAGAGCAAATCACTACAAGTGACGAATCGTCTCCCAAAAAACACCTTCACTTCCTCAAACTTCAAATCCTCTATAAGATAGGAGGCCCGAGCGGCAGCTCAAGTGATGACCTAAAGACAAATGAAGATGGAGAAAAATAAAAAGCAATGACCGCAAACAAAGAATCGTCTCCGGAAAACGCCTCTGCTTTCTCAAATGTCAAGTTGTTCCTAGAACTCCGTAAGTTACCATCCGTTGAAGGGGGGGGGGGTTGAATTCCGGTCATCCACTGCATTTTGTTGGAGAGAGGGAATTATCATATACGAGCGTGCCTCTCATTCATCCAACGTAAAAGCCTTGAAAATAGTATGCAACGTGGAGGTTACCTTTTAAAGTTGATTTGACACCGGTATTAACTATAAAGATCCCAAATTAGTCTACTCGAGCTCATTTGAGATGAACAACAACAAATCTACAGGGTCAAGTTTTTATGTTGGATGGATGAGAGGTACCCTCATATACAATAATTCCCCTCTCCCATTTTGTCAGTTTGGGATTCGTGGCATCTACGTAAACCCATCCATCGTGGATGAAGGGGCTCCAACAAGAAATGAATCCCCTGCAAATTTGAGGGCCGATTCATTCCAATTCGACTCCAATGTACTAATTTGGGACCTCTGATTCTATTTTTGAAGTCAAATAATTTAAAAATAACCATTTATAGGTTATAATAGAATTCATTGTGTTTCACCTTGGCCATGGATGAGTTTACATAGACACCACGAATCCTCAAACCCATTGTGTCGATGTGGCTGCGGGTGTGTGCTAATTTCGCATGGTTTGCTGAGTTGGTCAGAAGGTCCACGAAATTACGATGATGTTGCAATAGGAGCAGTCCAGGTGGCAGTCCATGTCAGCAGGGCCCCTTCAAAGATGTATGATAATATTAGATTAGCATAGAATAGGAGGGAGCAGTGACTGCAAGTGAAGAATCGTCTCCAAAAAACACCTCCGCTGCCTTCCTTTCCTTTCCTTCGCTTTCCTTCCTTCTTCCTTCCTTCGTCCCTTTCTTCCTTCCAATTGCAGCCCACCACCATCATCATCACCATCATCATCATCCTGTTCATAAGATCATCGCCATAGCTTCTGCCTCACTCGACCTCACCCCCTGGCTTTTGGAGATGTCATCACACGCATGTGCTCCATCTCCATCTCCATCTCCATCTCCATCTCCATAGCCATCCCTGGGCTGCTGCTGCCCCTGCCTCCTCCTCTTCTCCTCTCTCTTTTTCTTCTTCTCTTGTCTGAGTCTGCCTTGCTGCCTTCCTGCACCTCCAACGCACATGTGGCACAGGAGCCTCTTCTTCCCACTGGGGGTTTTGCAACTAGGCCGGCTTCACCCATTTCGGAGATCTTCTTCGTCGGCCGCCACCCGGTGCACCTGCCTGTGAGGTTTCAAACCCTCTTATGGTTGGGGTGATTGTTGGAGCTTGCGTGGCTGGATTGTGTTGTTTGCGTGCCAGAGTGGGTATTCTAAGAGTTAGGGTTTGATGGGTGGTGGTGGTGGGATGGGAGCGTGCTGTTTTCCTTTTGGGCAGGGGTTGAATTGTATGTGGTTTGGATCTGGGAAGGAGTTTATGGTGATGTGGGAGGTTTTTCTGTGGGCCTTGCCTTATGTTCTCACATGTTGGTGACATCTCCGAGGTCTTGGATCCCTGCTTTTAGGGTGTGGGCGCATCTCTTAGGCGTGGGTTTTGACGGCTCTTTGCCTGTAGGTTGGTTGTGGGTGGGTAGTCTGTGAGTTGATGATTTCACAGCATTATTTGTGGTTGTCTTGGTTGATCTCGTGCCACACTCCTCAGATACGAGTTCATGTGGATTTTTCCACAATTTATGTTTTTTGCCTTGTCTGGTCTGTGATTGAGCGTCTTTCAGGCATTCTCTCGGTTTCGGTGCATCATTCCATTGCTAACCTACCATGTAGATTCTGTTTCAGTATCTGGCTTCAAAAGCCGGCCTGGATGTATGCATATATGCTCACTTGCCATGCACATGTCGCCACTAATTGTCTTTCCAGCCTTTTTGTTCAATTCACATCATGGGGGCCGTATGTTTGTGGCCAACCATGATGTGAAACCTTGGGGATCTTTGCCGTGAAACCTTGGGCTTTCCTACTTTGTCTGCAGCTTATCTTCTGCCTCAACATGGTATTTCAAAACTGTTTTGCAAGCACAGGCGCACGGCAATGCTGATTTTTGCCTTGTCATGACCTACAATCAGCTATTACCACGTTGAATTCGGTGTTAACTAACAACATTATTGCGGGCATGTGATTTGTTGTCTTACAGGTAGACTGCACTGTGAGGAATGGCGAAGAAGAGGAAGTCTGAGAATGCAGGACTTGATGAAGTTGAGAGAACCCTGTATACTTCATTTTGCACAGCCGCAAATTCCATTTCTCAGCTTTACACACAAGCACAGAACCAGCAGAAGCTTTCATTCCAAGCAGGGGAGCGACATGCAGTGGTGAGTTTTCCGATGGCTAATTTTTGCTGTTTGGATTGCACTACTCTTGTCTAAAAACATTGTGTCATGGTTGGCATGCATATGGAGTGTGCCCAAGTGGTTGGATTTGTCATTCACCTTGGTCCTTTGTAGGTCATGGAAATTTGGTCAGAGATTGAAGATGGAATTTTTGTCAATTGGGACATGCATCAAGTAGGTGGTATCTCAATTTGTGTAATGTGAATTCTAAGTTGAGCATAGAGGAAAACAATTTAGCGGTTAATAGTTATTTTGTCATGTAAGAGGATATGGTGGTGATCTAGCTGTAGGAACAGTTATGGACAAAGAGGCTCCTTTGTATTACAAAAAGCTTTGTGGGCAGGCCAGCACAGAGCATGATTGAGAACAGTCTCAGGGTTCTTGTTCCATGTGATTAGACCATCCAGTGAATATCGATTGTCTTTATTGCTTTTGCTTAGACTGTGTCTGTTCATGTTCTACGGTTGCAGCCCTTGTACTTTGGCAACAAGGCGCTTTGGGGTTTTTAGTGGTTTTATGGGGTTTAGTATCATGTTTTTTTTTCTTCCTTTTTCTTTGTTTTGGACATTAGAGTCCTTCAATATGTGCTTCATTCTTGATTTACTATTACACTGCCTATTTATCTGTTTGTAGATAATTTGAAGGGTTGTACAGTAAGAGGCCTAATGAATTCAAGGGGTTTATAGATCATCAAGGATCACTTGTGAGCATGTTCGTTTTTATGATATTATTGTACCTGATTGATCAGTTGCTACTTGTGTGTTACATGTCAAGTGAATTCTATCAAAGCTGGTGAAATTTGATTTGCTTGTATCCTTAACTTTGATTCATGAAAATTGGTCCAGATTCTGTTTCTGAAGTTTGCGTTGCATTGTGTAACAGGAGAAACTGTATCAATGGTTGCTTAGGGAACACCATAGTAATTCAAACATTACAGTGGCACAGATACTTGGCAATCTTCAGGTTTGTTGGTGTTCTGTTTCTCATTGGTACTTTCTGCTTGTTGTCAAAGAATCAAAATTGACTAGAATTTGAGCAAGATGAGTTTCATGAGCACTGCTTTTGTGGTAGTCCTGATGATTGTCCTACTCATGAGGCATACTCATCTTTGAATTTTAAATTTGGCAGAGCGAGCTTGAGGGAGTGAGTGGAGAGGAGATGACAATGTCACCAGGACCTCAGTTGCAGCAGCAGCATCCTGTGCAACAGCAGCCTGGTGCGGGAGGAACTGTGGGCACTTCAGGGCGAACTACAGCACCTGCGGTGCCACTTGACCAAGGCAAAATCTCTGTTTTCCAGGGTGCACTATCCAGCCCTAATAGAAGATGCCTACCTGCGTTTGGCATTGCACCCAGTGGTTATGGTGTCCACAATGTTCCTGTGCAACCCAGCAGAAGGCCTGGGTTGGTATTGGAGCAATCAACGGACGAGGCACGGGAGGACTCACTAGAGGCGGCTCCTTATCATGAAACATCTGCTACAGGTTTTGGCTTTCTCCCACCTGCCCAGCATCAGCAACATCATCATCAATCAAGCCGAGGAGGAGATTCTCATTTATACAATGAAAATGATTCGAGTATGGACATGCATGCAGATGGTGCTGCAGATGATTACTACTGCTGACATCATCATTCTTAGAGCAATTTACCTCGAAAGAACGTAACGTCAGCACCGCCAAATTTCAGTTGATGTACAGGAATTTATCAAAGGAAATTGTTTTTGCCAAAGACCTCCCAACCCAGGTTTTAGTAGTCCTTGTCCACATAGCCACTCAGCGGAGTGTCGGTTGCACAGCTGATGTCAATGTGTCTCTGTGTTTTGTGACTGCCCAAGTATGAGTTTTGGTGTGGAAGAATCAGGTGTTGGACTATCAAGAGCTTGTGCTATTGACAGACTGGAGTATGCTGTAGGATTGTCAGGTCAAATGATTGGAAAAAAGAGTTAACCCAAAAGGGATGCTACAAATGTTGGCAGTTAGAAGGTGGCAAAAAGCCACCAGGTCTTGGGAGGCCTCCGAGCAGGCGAATCCAGACTGTAGTCCAACTTTTTATCTTTGTTTCAAACGAGGCTTCAACAATGAAGTCCTGGCAAAGTAGTTACTGAGTATGTTGTAGAGCTGTTCTTTCAAGTGGAAACATTCCATATTTGTGGAAAGTTGTAACAGAATGTGCCTGTATAGGTTATTATCACGTAATGGGAGATTATTGGGCATTGTTACGGGTTCCTTGTGACAATATCTTCCAGAACTTCCTTTGAGGTTGATTGTGTAAGCATCTACAATAAAAAATGAGCAAGCAAGTGTAAATAATACCACTATCTGGCAGTCTAATCCATTTTCTCCCCCAGACTGCATGCTTTTCTGAATTCTGGAGTTGATTGGACTGGGGTAGCTGATGCCTTATTTTGGTATGTGAGAATTTTCCTGTTTACAGACTTGTTTCCAGGGCCATGTGTATTTATACTTTGCTGTTACTCACACAAGTGACGGACGTTTGCAATTGTAGTTCCCCAAATCAATGTCTCAGGAATGGTATATACAATTGAATGTCTATGCCCATTTGTGTGTATCTTGATGTAAGGCATGCTGGTGTTCTTTGATTACATTTCTTGATAGGACACCTATATTTGATTGCAGTGCGGTGTGTGGTGAGGATCAGAGAACAAACATCTATTTTATCAAGTACTACTTAATAATGAATACAATTGGGAGGACCCAAGTATTCAATTAAGGAATCAACAAACGTGCACTTACAATAACCATAATTAAATTAGGGGAGGTCTGATTTGGAATCCGGATTTTGTTGTTGTTTTATTGTACATTTGCTAATGCATCATAATTTGTGTTTGTAAATTTAATTGGTAGATGTTGGAGAACATGAAAAACAAACTGAATAACACCCACATACCTTAAGTAGCCTTGTGTTTGAGCTGAGAATAAGGGAAGGAAGAAGGTTGCACAAATGCAGGGAACTTCCAAAGAACTCTAAGAAAGCAGTGCCTCTACATTTGTTGTTGCAAGATCAGATCCTCAGTAAAAGATGGATAAGATCGAGATTGTGTGATGTACCTACTTTAAGCAATGCTGTGTTACATTTCCATTCCATATATTCTGGAAAGCTCATACGTAGTGAAAAATGAGCGGCACATAACAGAAATCATTAATTTGTCTTGACTTTTTATGGGGAAGTGTAAACGCCTCCTATCCAATCCCACGCCGATGCTATGGATGTGATGAAATCCTTTACATCCGCTATTTCAGATCACCTCACACTGCTTTGCTTGCGTCCTCATGTGGTCGCCACTCATCATCAAATTTCATTGAACCTCTTTCTTCCGGTTTCGATGGCTGGCGACTGTCCGTGACAGATTGGGGACACAGCAGTTGTGAGTATTGTTGGGAATTCGAGCTCAGGGAGGCGAAAGGAGCCATGGAGGTGTCCTCTTCTTCTTGCCTTCGCCATGCCTGGAGTGGGCAGCTGTTGCTGTCTTCTTCTTCGTCTTCTTCGAGGTCCGCACTACTCCTCCATGGCACTACTCTTCGAAGAGCCTCAGGTTCGAATGCGATGCGAATGAGACCAATTTTGCGATGCGTCGGAGGATTGGATTCGTCGGCCTCGTCGTCGTCGATGTTGAAGCTGGATTCGGATGGGTTGAGAAAGGATTTTGCATCACTGTGGCGTGTGGGGGGGATTGAAAGGGGAGGATGGGGTTTGAGCACCAAGCTTTCAGCTGCGAAACGAGATAGGGTGATTGTGCATGCGAGTGCGAGTGCTGAACACGGCCTGTTAAGATCGGTACTGCCTGAATTGTTTTTTAAATTTTTAGTTAATTTTTTTTTTTTGGTTTTGCTCAAGGTTTGCTCAAAGCTTGTCCTTTCTCATGACAATGTTGAATAATCTTTTGCAAGAGAAAGGTAAGGAAAGCGAAACGAAACGAGAGAAGAACGCAAGAAAGTTTAAAAGGACTTTTACTGATGGGTTTTCGAAATCGGCAACAGGTTTTTCTTGGGGAATGGAGAGGGAGGAATAGGTAGTGGAACTGGGATTACATGCGTTTTCAAGGTTTATCAAGAAATCTGATGTAGCAGAGCTTGCAAAATGCAGTAGATGTTCTTAAAGAATTTGATACGTAACGACTGGCCTTGAGAGTTGAGGTTAATTTAATCGTCAGAATGTTTGAATGATAAACAGTAATTCGTCAACCCAAAGCTTCACTCCGAAGTATGAAAAAGTGGGGCAGAACAATCCGATTTGCACGTTGCTTGCAAAGTCGGAAGTTCGCGGGAGGCTTCGAACTTAAAATGCATATGGCGAGGCCTTAGAGCGCTCATATATGGGTAGCGTATGACTCATTAGAACTTTGAATTCCTATCTTGGTCGAAGGGAGTGTAGTCGATTTTAAGATATTGTAATACTGGCACTGAAACCTGAGAGATGAGAATCTTGAGTTAGGACCAATCCCCCAAAAGAGGTTCAATTCCTAGCGTCTCTTAGAGGCGCAGCGTTTCGAGAGCAAAACGTTTGTTTGAGGAAGTAAAGATGACAGGGTTTGTGAAGTTACTGAGATTGGACGCAGGCCCAACATTTAGGTAGTGGCTATAATCTACACAGCCAGTCTGCGACCATCATGACAATCTGATCACGGAAGAACGTATCAGGTTTTTTCTTGGTTTCTTCATTGTGGAAGAGGAAGAGAGAACAGTTGGACACTTATCCCAACTGAAATATACATGTAATCCAAGATAAAAGAACATCATATGTCGAATCTTACTGTTGATGATGTCAGAATAGTATATAGGAGAATTTCTTAGTCTTCTGGAGACTCGAAAGTGGCAAAGGGGGAGAACATGTTCGGATTACTTAATCTAAGCAAGAAGAAACTCTAGCCATCTTTCACCTAGAGCTCGAATTCTTCTGCCACGAATTCGACATAATTCGAAGATACAAGAACATCATACGCCGAATCTTACTGTTGATGATGTGAGAGATAGTTTATAGAAGAATTTCTCAGTCGTCTGGAGAATGAGGCAAAGGTGGAGAATATGTTCCGACTACTTAACCTAAGCAAGAAGAAATTCGAGCTGCCTGCCAATAATTCGTAGGAGAACATGTTATAACGCACAGCGGGGAACATGAATTGAATGCGAAGATCCCTTTACAATCCCAAGTAGATGGAGGTGTGGACGAAGCTCGATGAGAAGCATTTGGGGAAAGGAGGGGCAGAAGTACGGAGATGATGGGAGGGAAGAGACGTGAATCTTCTTGCGTTGGGTGGCATGTTGTGCAGGCTAAGGATGGGTTGCATCTTGCTGTGTCCATGGGACTCTTCATTGCACTTGATAAATACCTCAAGAGTGTGTTCATTGCCAAAGCCATCCGCTTCCCCAGTGCACTCTTCGGCATGTTGTCCTTGTTCGTCTTCTTATCTACCTTGAGCGCTGTCAATGCTGGTAAATAAAACCCCCAAATCCTGTGCAATTTTGACTTCGTGCAATGTCTTCCTGCAATTTCATCTTATTTGGCAGTATCCCATGGCCAGGTTAGGCAGTATCCCATTTACCAGCATTGAGCTTGCAGATCGCAAATGAAAATTTATGAACTTTTTTTTGTGTGATTTGAGCTTGCAGATGCAGCCCAGAAAGTAGAATCCTTTGTGTCGCCAGCTACTTCTTTCATTCAACGGTGGTTACCACTTTTCTACGTGCCGTCCTTGGTGGTGGTTCCTCTTGCTGTCAAGGGAATCCCTGCTGCCGAAGGTGCCAAAATCGGTGCCATATTAGGTGTGTATCCTCAAAATTCATTTCCTGAAGGACTCAAATACATGGACATGTCCTTCAAACTCAAAATTTGCTAGGTTTTAGTACGTAAGTCAAGGTACAAAATCTGTATTCCAGGTCTGTTGTTAAGGTTCTTGGATTGGAGAGTCGTGCATGAAGGTGTGTTTGCAAACAACTACTCGAGTGGTTGTGGTTGGTGGTTGTGGTTTGGGGTTGCCCACTTTCAACCACAAGTATATTTAAAATTTCAAAATTTATTATTATTATTTTTTTTATCCGTTTCCACACAACTACTCTCACAGTTGGAAGAGTGGATTCGACCTCAACGAGCATCCCTACTATTGGTGCAATCCATGGAGTGATAATTTTTAAAATTTTAATTTGATTTTTAATTTTTTAGAATTAGATTCTAGTGAAAACTTTCATTAAGAGTAATTTTCTTCTACAAATGCTTTCCCATGCTGTGTCCTTGATGTTGGCTCTCGGTGTCTCAAAGTAACTACAAACAAAATAGAACCAAAGAAAGTAAACTATAACCATCATCACAACTACTCCTAACTACACCTTGTATCATAGTTGGGAAAGGTAGAGTAATTGTGGTTGTGGTTGTAGTGAGCCATCAATGCACCATATCCCTCCTTATCCCTCAGAAATAGAGGGAAAACGCACCTTGAGGCAAGTGATGATGTTGAAAGCGAGCGAGCGTTATGATGATGATGTTGCTTGCATTGCAGTTGGAGGATGGATTGCTACCTTGCTTGTAGCAGGCTTCACGGCTGTGCAAGTGCGCAACATGGTCAAGACAGAGCTTCTCCCTGCAGAGCCTGTGGCCAAGGCAGCACCCTTTACTAACACCGAGCTCTTCGCTTGGACTTCCGTCATGGTGCTCACTTTTGGCATGGCTATCCGATATCCGACTGCGCTGGGCCCTGAGGCCACGACTGCGGCTCCATTCTTACTCGCTGCCACTGTTGTGGGATACTTGGTGGGCACCAGGTAGTTGCCATTTCTGTGCCATTTCTGTACATATTTTGCGCGCTCATAACAATGCAAGACTACCTTGAAGACTCTCTTTAAAAATAATAATATTAAATAATGATTTTGTGAGACAAATGAAATAAGTTTACTTCATTGCTAAAAAACATACAAGGCCACCAGGACTCGAGAAAAGAGAGCGTTGCAACTGTCTTGGGTGACATGATGTAACCACAACACCCCACAAAGAGTAGCAACCTAAGCATGGTTATTTAAGCCCACATTAGTATTCCAATTCATTTTCGTCGTCTTGACCCTATGATAGAGGAGGTTGTTGGGACTACCTTGGTGTCTTGTATGTGTTGAATCAAGGTATGTGGCCCTACTGTGGGCACTTCCCACTCCACAGAAACTTTGAACTATTGAATCGTACGAGGATGGTCTCATCTGGTTAGCAATTGTGAATCACGTAGATTGTCAGTTCAAGTATCAGGATCTGAGTTTCACAAGATGCAAAAGTTTTAGGAGGTCAAAGTTTCTCTTCCTCTTCCATTGATCACATATGCACTCCCAATTGTGTTGATAGTTGAACTGAGAATGATGTCTAGATTCTGAGCCCGTAATCCAATCTCATCGTAGCACATATCTGATCGTGTCCAATTTTAACTACAAACCTTGCCCCATACACCGCTCAAGTGTAGGTGTCCAATTAAGCGTGACAACATAAGGCCCACATACCTTAGCAAGAGTAGGTTTCTAACAGTTGAGATCTGTATGAAGTGTTTCAGTAACAACAATGCAGCTGAATGGTGATGGTTTTTTGTTGGTTTGTTTGTTTGTTTGGTTTTTTTAATAAAATGAACTCAGCAGTAGCAAACAAAGTGTATTGTGTGGCATACAACGACTTCTGTTACCTTTAATGATACGATTGTATGAGTGCAGTTTGCCAGCTCAAGTGAAGAAGGTACTCCATCCCATAATCACATGTGCTGTCACAGCGGATGCAGCAGCTTATGCTTTGGGTGTTGCGACTGGCAAAGGCTTTGAAACAACCTTGGGTGTGTGCTCTTTACCAAGGTTTGCAGAGTTTGCATATTTGATGTTAATTAATGAGGAGTTACATCATACCATGGTGCCTTGCTATTCATGGCTGAAATAAATAGATGGGTTTCCACTGTATCAAGTAATTTTGGTGTGATTGTGTACAGGTAGCTATTTGACAAAGAGTGCAGGAAGCCCTGGAGCGGGTGATCTGCTCATGGGATTCTTGGGATCAGTCATTCTTTCTTTTGCCTTCTCCATGTTCCGACAGCGAGAGGTTGACTAGTATTCTGCTCTCTTTAATAAGCTTATTGATGAATGTTAATGAGGTTTGTTTTAAAATGAAAATTTAAAAATAGAATATAGTTGAGGTGAAATTAGATCACCTGCAGATTATTTTATCTCACTCCAAAGGAAAATTTAATGCAGGTAGTGCGAAGGCATGCAGCAGAGATTGTGACCGCAGTGGTCGTATCTTCGCTTTTCTCCTTGTTCTCCACGGCAGCTGCCGGGCGTCTCCTGGGGATTATACCTTCACTCACTTGTTCAATTATCCCTCGATGTGTCACAGTGGCTTTGGCTCTGCCCATTGCGAGCTTACTTGAAGGTCTGGATTCTATTTTGGCTTTCCTGTCTATTTTCCTGAGTCCGTATACTGGAATGCTCATTAAATTCAGACTTTTCTATAATTCCCAGAAGTAGTTGAACTAATGGGGTTGCTGGTATCGCAGGGAGTAATCCTTCTTTAACTGCTGCTGTGGTTGTCCTTACTGGCCTTGTGGGAGCAAACTTCACTCAACTTGTGATGGACAAATTTGGTTTTGATGACCCCATATCTCGGGGCATGGCCACTGCATCCAGGTTCTTTTATCTACACCCTTCTCTCCACATTTTTGTTGATCTCACTGTAGTGCTCTGCAAGTACATTGCAGGACTAATCCGTGAGACAATTCTGTAAGCCAATAGATTTATCTGTAAAGTCTGCAGATAAAACTTCAGGTGAGTTGGCTACAAGGTGCCTTGAGACAGGCCAGTGCATAAAGTCACCCAAATTTCTTTAAGGCCTAAACTAACATGCTAAAGAGTGGGAACAGGCTAAAAAAAAAGTGGCTACTTAGCTTGTCATACTATGACTGGTGAGCCGAATTGGCCTTGCATATGCTAAGCTGGGCTTAGGGTGGTGGATCCCATGGGTAATACCTGTATTAGGTCCTGAAGTTCTCTCAATTTTTTGGGATTGAATGAAGCGGTCCAAGAGTTTCACCCAACTTTCATAAGTAGGCTGACACAGTCTCTAAAAAGACTTCAAATGTCAAACAACTTCCTGATATTTCACTTAATAAACTATTGCTTTTCCAGTTCGACACATCACTTAAGTGACAGTTACTGTTGCATATGAAGCTTCATATTGGATGCTCATAGAAAGTGTTTGGTGGGGCTGTTACACAGTGCACACGGATTGGGAACAGCGGCGTTGGCAGGAAAAGAACCTGAGGCTCTCCCCTACTGTGCCATTGCATATGCACTTACAGGAATCATTAGCACTATTTTGTGCACAATTCCTTCAGTGCGGACCTCATTGCTCATGTTAGCAGGAGCAATTTAAGGCAGTTGATTCATTCTCCTTGGCATGGAGTTTGTGACATCAAGCAAGCACTAGTATTTATTTAGAGTGAATAATAATGGGCTCTTCGAAATTTGTGGGCTTGCTCAGTCTAGTCGTCACATGCTCATTCATAACATTGCTGTATTTTCATACACAAAATTTGCATTGATTTGATTGGGAAGCTTAAGATAATCACATTGTAAACTACAGTAGTTCCTGCAGCCCATACCTATCATTCCTCGTAAATGCATTGGAGGAACCTCATTTGCCTAATTGGCAATGAACTCTGCCATCCTGGCTTTTAGAAGAATTTGAAGTTCAAACATCCGTCATGTGCAATGGAAATGCCATCCCCAGTTTGCAAGCGGGGTCAAAGTGTATGTCAGAACAAAGAGTATGCTGCTTAAGACCAAAGAATCATATCAGTAGTAGCATGAACTCCGATGTCTATCAGAACATTTTAGAAGGGCACAAATTCCAAGACATAACAATCAAGCTTATAGTGAGAAATTTCCTTGTACTTTCTATGTAGGAAATTATCAACAACTTTTGCTTCTCCACAGATATTGCATTTCAGAACGCCTCTTGTGTAAACCACATATACAATTTCTCTATGATAGGTTCTTTTTGCACGATACTCCTTCAAAAGCTTTACATTGCAAAGGTTTAAATTAATGGAAATACATGGGGTTGGTTACTATATGTCCATCCCACCACATGACCAAATTTCCACAAAATCCACACTTAACAGTCTGGTCACATTGAACCTAGTCATGTTTGAACCTTTGAAATGCTTCTTACAATAGTCCTGGTCCACTTGAAAATGTATGAGTAAGCTGCCAGGAAACAAGCATGCGCAAGCAATGAGGAGAGATAATTTGCATTGCATGGGCACTGGATGTGTTAAGACTCATTCATATTCAATTTGCATCCCACTGAAAATCTACTCATCAATGTGACCTTCTGGCTATCAGTCAAAGTCTACAGGGATCGTACTTTCTATGAGAAACAGAAATGGAGAGCCAACTCCAAGTAATGAGCGCCAGAGATCTCCACACTAATTGACCATTGATAACAAGTGCCATAAAATGTATAAGATTTGCAACACATCCAGAGAAGTAAGGACCAAGAAATCATTTGACCCTTGTATGAATCTGTTGTAACAAGAAAAATGCTTTACAACATGGTCTTCCTCGTGCAGTTTTCAGGCTTTTGTGAAAAGACGTCACACATTCAACAAACTCCTCAACACCCTCAAGCTATATCTACCCAATGTCCATGAAGGTGAAGAATGCCTTTAGAAATTTTCCTGCTTCGTGTCAACTTGTGCAAACATCGTGCAGTCACCCTCAATTCTTGAAGGGAAAATTTTGCACGAGCACACAGTTACCTGACACAGAAGCAAGTGGAGGACTCTCTGTGTCCGAAGACAAAATTAAGGTTAAACCCTAAACCCTAAACGATGCTTAAGAGAGAAGAGGGGGGAAAGGTTGTGTGTGAATTGGTACAAGTGGATCATACGAAAGCTCCCACTTCTTTCGAAGCCTCCGTGTCGTGGTTCCTCTGGATTCCCTGGGGTTTCCAAATGAGTGTTTAAACCGCTTCCCCCGCTTCGTCTTCTTGTCTCCCCTCCCACACAGAATTGCATCCACACCGCCATCTCCAGAGCACACTGCTGCATTCGCCACTCCGATTTCCTGCTCAAACGAGCTTTGTGATGTCCTACAAGTCTCCATTGCAGAGATGGAAGAAGACATCGATCGCCACCATTGCGTGGTGGACTGCGTTGCCGCTGCCCGTATCCAACACTCTTGCGGCCCGGCAGTCGTCCTTG
Source organism: Polytrichum formosum (assembly GCA_964035585.1). NCBI lineage: Eukaryota > Viridiplantae > Streptophyta > Polytrichopsida > Polytrichales > Polytrichaceae > Polytrichum > Polytrichum formosum. Next base: position 47,547,875 of record OZ037937.1, read on the forward strand.
CCAGCTGAATCATGCGCCCCCATGCCATTGCTTGGACTCGGCCACCGCAAAACCCTAGCAAAACCCCAAAGAATTTAATGCATATACTTGCTCTCGTTCAAACAATGAGCTGCATATAACTTGGAACTTTCTCACCTGAAAGTACAAATAATTGGTATCTCAGTTACCAGGTGCATTTCACTAGTTGAATCTACTCTTCCTGTTCTGCTCACATGTCTCATTGATGGTGTAATATAGTTAAGGAACTTCCACTAGAAGTTGACCTTGACCAGAAAGCAAACACAAGTCCAAGCTGGGCAGGAACGCGACTTCCTCGGACATGAGATCTCCAGACCACTAAACACAAATCACAAAATCTCACACGGATTTTTTGTGGCTAGGTTCCCAGTCCATCCTCCTGATTCTCCCAAATTGTCACCATTTCCTAACCCTAAAAAATCCAAAATTCTGGATCTTAAAAACCCCAAATATCTCCCCTTGCAAGTTTTACTAAGGGATAGATACACTGTCATAAGTCACATACTATGAGTACCAATCCTCCCATCGCTTAAAACCGCCCAGGCGAGTTTCATGTGCAAATGGCATGATGCTTGCAGTTCAAATAAAGTATACTGCAATAAATCTGAAATCCCAACTCAGTTGTACAATGAGCTGCAAAACCTTGTGAAAGTAAGAAAACACTCTGAGGTGGGAGAATTAATGTCTGGTCTGAGGTGACAGAAACTCTACTGGAAAAAGACAAACCCTAAAGAGACCACTTTACTAGCAACAGAATTACATGACATCCAAAAAATTCCTCATGAAGCGACGAGGAGTGGCACTGCACCAGCACCAAAATAAAATGCAAATCTCTCCAGCTCACATGCCCTTAAGCAATTCCTTCACTTCCTTCTTAAACCCTGACAAACCCGAACACCTAAACCCAGGTAAGAATGCGGCATCCAAACCAGAAGCCCGACCTCAAATCAAATTGCGGCTCCTGAAGAGCAAGTCCACTGCCAGCGCACTAATGAAGATACAATGAAGCGTCGTAATACATCCCTTGGCCAATCTGCCAAATGCTCAGTTCAAGAGACTTCGTGGAGGTTGGGCGAAGATGAATCGGACATGGCTTGGGAGAACGACCAGCTTGATAGACATTCGCAGCACTTGGATGGATGGATGGATGAATAATAATATGGATGAATGTACGGATGAATGTATGGATGACCGATTTCCACTCCGTAATTGGAAGTTGCTATCCCATGGGCCCAGTGTTCAAGTTTGAAGTGTGAACATGCATTTCAATGTGAAGGGCTTCAAAATAATCACACTTCACTCAAACTTTCAAACTTTTTTGCAACACTTCACAAAATAAAAAACTTGATATTGGCCGTTTTGTATTGAATATGAAAATAATATGATGTCTCACTATTTTGAAGAAGTACATGCAATAAAATGATGCACTAAAATTATTCAGATTCCCTACATAATGCACTTAATCTTCATCCAACTCCAAAAGCAAAGCCCTCCGGTTTTTGGTCGATTATCAAGTGTCAAAAATTCTAGCCCAATCCATATTTTCTATCAGAAGACCACATAATGACACTCGCATCAATGCATCCAATGTTTCAAGTTTCAATCGACTTCTGCGATCACTCTTCACCCAATTATGTTTGGAAAATCCACGTTCACATATAGTTGTGCTTGCCAAGCCGAAGTTGCAGTCAGTGCCAAGTTGAAGTTGCAGAGTCGAAATTGCAGGAGTTATTGGAATTTGGAAGTGTCTCCTAGAGTGCCAAGATTGGAGTCCAACTATGTTTTTATTTGCAAATTGTAGCCACTGTATTTTGTGACATGCAGTTTTTGGAGAGGCCTTCACTATGACTGGTGGAAACTTTGCAGAGCACATTTTTGTGAAGTGTCCAAAAAATAAACTTTTTTGACGGCCAAAATGGCATTTGACAAGTGTTGAAGACTTCACTATTGAACACTGCATGGGCTATAATATAGAGAGCTTGCTTGTAATATCGGAGCTTAACTTACACATGTGCTCACTTTAAGGGCATGAACTACACTGAATATTGTTTAGTGTCACCAATTCTACTAATTGTCTTGCTCAATACTAAGGGCATGTTTTACACGAAAGCCATTAAGCAATAGAGTTATTTATAAATTAAAGGAGATGAAACCATGGGTTTAGTCCCAAACCTTGAGCTTATGAGAATTAACACAAAGTCACTCAAGTTTTCTTAATGTTTAAAATTTCATACACAGAGAGTGGTGCCAGGCTATTAAAAACCAACTTTCTAGCTTGTCCTACTAGGATGGGTGGCCCAAACTAAGCCTTGCAAAGGTTGATATGGGATTTAGGATAACGAGTGTTATGCACATACCTTATTTTAGATCCTAAAATTCTCTCAAAGTTTGAGAGGTGGAAAGAGCAAGTCCCAAAAGTTTCACCCAACTTTCAAAATAGGCTCCAATGTACAATGAGGCAATGAGCTATTAATGGATAGTTTTCATCAGAGAAGGATCAAATCAAACCTACAGTTTCGTCCCTCTTTAAGGGACTTTATGGATAATTGTAGTCTAGATTTTGGATAAGACAAACATGTCAGCCATAAACCCCCACCCTTTGCGTCAGTAGTCCGAGTGGAAGTCTATGGCTCACATGTCTTTGTTGACTCTTAGCCTCGGAAACTCCATACTCATGCTCCAATGAATTCAAATACAAAACACACTCTTTTTATTAAACCCCATAGGGCATTAGCATTGAAAAATACTTATGCGCCTCTGAGGATTATTACACACCCACCACACTAACATACTCTTCCTCTTCTAATCTCCTATGCAATCTATGTATCATCTAACTACCTAACCTAATTCTTGGCACCCTAAGGTACCTCCTTTTACATCAAAGGTTATCAAAATCCACCTAGCCTTGCCATCTACCAATTCCCTTTCCTATATTGCACATTGTTGAGGGCCCCTAGCCTCGCAGTAACATCCTGTAACTAAACTTTTTAGAGCTTCAACATTCGGCCTCCGAACTCTGAATGCATTATACCCTTCGAGGCTGCTGCCTTCTTCAAACTCTGAATCCTTACTACCCTTCAAGGCTGATGGTCGCCTCCGAACTTTGAATCCTTACTGCCCTTCGAGGCTCCTGGTCGCCTCCGAACTCTGAATCCTTACTGCCCTTCGAGGCTGCTGCCTCCTTCAAACTCTGAATGCATTCTGCCCTTCGAGGCTGTTGGTCGCCTCCGAACTCTAAATCCTTACTGCCCTTCGAGGCTGCTGCCTCTTTCAAACTCTGAATGCATTCTGCCCTTCGAGGCTGCTGGTCGCCTCCGAATTCTGAATCCTTACTACCCTTCGAGGATGCTGTCTCCTTCAAACTTTGAATGCATTCTGCCCTTCGAGGCTGTTGGTCGCCTCCGAACTCTGAATCCTTACTGCCCTTCGAGGCTGCTGCCTCCTTCAAACTCTGAATGCATTCTGCCCTTCGAGGCTGCTGGTCGCCTCCGAACTCTGAATCCTTACTGCCCTTCGAGGTTGCTGCCTCCTTCAAACTCTGAATGCATTCTGCCCTTCGAGGCTGTTGGTCGCCTTCGAACTTTGAAAAATTGAGAGAGAGCCAAAAACCAAAAACGGCTGTGACCGATCCAGGGAGCTCCTCTCCTGGATCCGGAATTCCAGGCCTAATCCATATTACCCGAGGACCTCTCCCCCTAAAAGGACACCAAACCCCCTTAAATCGAACAATTAAATTTGGCCTAAGCCGCAACTCGCAAGCCATTGCAACCTAATTTCTACCTACCTCCAACTCAAACACTCCCCTAAAACTAATCAGCACCCACTAGTCCTTCAATCTTAATTCTAATTTAACCTACAGCTTCACTCTTTTTATATTTTTGAGCAATTGAAGAAGTGCCAAAGTGTACGATTTAATGAGTTTTTGAGATTAAAAACAAGTGTGGGCACCATATTGGGCTCACAAAACCCCAGGGAAATGCTCATGGAAGATTTAATAGGTGATTTTTATATCATCTAAGTGTTTCAAATAAGTTTAATTAGGACAAATACCAATTTGTTTTAGGTAATTTGAGGCTTAAACTGACAATTCTCATAGTTCTTCAAAATTAAAGGGTTCAGGGGTCTCTTGATAACAATACATGCATTTGTGAGTCACACACCTTGCACAAACTTCCATGACAATAGTCTGGCAGTGGGTTCATTTTAATTAGACAATATGCGGTGCTCAAGCATAGGCACAACCACCGACAATTGTGTTGCATGTAGCATCCAAATTTAGTCTCTTTGCCGAAGCCAAGGGCACTTTGGATAATCAATTGTCTCAAGTTAATTAATTGTTTTTAATATCACCTAAAATGTCAATATAGTTACCCACTCAGGGTGAGTAATGTTCTTTAGTTAATCCTTTATTACGAATTTGCAGTCAGTCTATGGATTTTTGTTGCATAACATCCACAACCTCCACACATGTTCCAAACATCACTATAGTCCAACCCACATCCAGGGTTAAAAGACCAAGGACTTTTTCTTTGATTTATCTTTGTTAATTTCAGACATAGACTATTATCTCTTCATGATTTAATAAATAAAGTTTGTGAATGTTCAATTTCTTTCCCAAGGTCTAGATTATCTACTTATATGCTTAATTTTCCATTCAAAACAAATAGGACTCATTAACACAAGAAAATTAATATGAAAGCATTTATCTTTGCTTATTAAGGATTCAGACTTTAGCCCTTAGGCACTTAGCCATTTCCAATTGCTAATGTTGGTCTTCCTTTTCATATCTTGATCCCTTCCAATTACCACTTCTCTTTAACACCCAATGGTCCTTCCAAGTTTAACCTTTCAATTTCCAAACATACCAAAGGATCTCTCTATCTAGGTACTTATTAATAGGCTACAAACAATAGTCTCCTTAGAGCTCCATTCTTACTCCATCAAACTATCAACAATTCTTGCTCATTACTCACAAGGGGATATTAAGATGAAACCATCCTTCTATCATTTGTTGATCTTACTTAATTCTATCTACTCAATTCAATCTTCAAGTAGGTTATCACTCCATACCATTCATGAGTGCCATCCAACATAAAACTATAGTCTAAAGTACAATTTCTCCTTCACTTGGATGTAAATCACAAGTCCTATCTTCTCCACAAACGATTTCCACTCAATAATTCTCACACACAAATAGAATAACCTGCACAAAATAGTCAAGCAAGGAAACCATCTTCAACCTAGCCCTTCTTATATCTTGCAATATACCCTAATAAGGTTCAATACCATAGTATAACTCAATGAGTGTTTGAGTCATTCAACCATGAAGGTTACACCATTCAAGTGTTATCCAATGTAGACCATTGATTGCAAAGACATTCTAGTGAAGATTGTTCATACGCTAGGTTCACTTTTGATCGAACTACACAATCAAACTCAATGTAATATCCAATCAAGGGTTTGAGTAATTAGTCCTCCACCAAGCCTTAAAAATGATACCAGCACTCACAGGCCGGAGCAAGTCCAATCCTTGATCCTTCATTAACACAAGTGGCTTCGGAGAGTATTGGCAGTAGAATCCCACAAAAGTTTGAGGTAAAAAACAAGGTTTGTCTCTACGTCTTCTCTAAAAATGTGGTTTATATATTCACAGGGGAGCATGTGCCAACTTCTAAGGCTACACCTTCTCCAATAAGACCGTAGTCTCCTCATATCTTCTTCTTCTTAAATCTACTAGACTATGACCTTAATTTGCACATGTCAATTGAATTTCTAGTCCTAATTAAGTTTTTTTTACATTGTTTTTCCTGTTTTATTTCAAATTGGCAAAATAATTGACTCCACAATAACTCTAATGGCTCTTGAGAATCCTTGAATTCTCATTGATTGAGAGTGCCATGGCCCCCGCTTTACATTTACATGAGGGCAGATTTTGTCGTGCACCTCTCCATGAGGAGTGCCCGAAACACTATGGGTACAAGGGGGACCTTGGAGTGACACCCGGGATTTGTGGCGCCATTGGTGAGAGGGCCCAAGTGATCCTAGTATGGGTGAGGGCCCCGGGCGTTGGGAACACCTCCCACCCACGGAGATTAGGAGTCATGAGGGTAAGGCCATGAGCTATGAGTAACTTATGGTGTCTGAATTCTAGAGTGCTCAAGAACACCCCAATCGGAGGTGTGAGCTAGGAGATATGACAATTTGAGTGGGGTGTCCTAACTTCCTCAATACTTGCCCGAATAGGGCAAGTGAGGAGTCCAACGACATTTACGTGAAGCGTAGATGATGATGGAGTGGTTTCTTGATGCATTAGAGATCATACAAAGAAGTTATCGAGGTCTGAAGCTGTTGGGGGCTTCCAGCCCCAACAACTAAGGGAAGATGTCTATTTGGCCCAACTCTTGGGAGAGAAACAAAAGGTTACTTGACGGTGGGGTAAGGGCTTTGCCCAAAGTCCTAGAGGCTTATGTAGGTGAGGCGGCGTGGCCGGCCGAACCCACCCGAGGCCAAACGGCACGGCCTCCACGGGCATTGGTCCAACGTGTGGGCATAGTTGCTTAGTATGGTTTGGGTTGTTATAATGTTGCTCCAACAACGCGATGATCAACTTAAGATTGGACTTCCATGGATGTAAGTCCACATCTAACTATTGGTTACCGATTAAGGGAAGAGTCTTGAATGCAAGTGTAGGAGGGTTGGTCACCCACCTATGAGCTAAGAGGTCTGTGGTATGGAGAGCTAACTATTTGCATGGGTGGAATGCGAAGGGTTAGCACTTGTGACCCTTGCTAGAATTGAGAAATGGCCAATATAGCACTAGTAGAAATTAATGTTTTGTCCCGCGTTTTCACGCGTTATTTGAAACGTATACCCACACTATACCGAATTAGTGTAGTAATCATATCCAATTAAACGTAACGTAGCGTTAAATTTTTTAACGTGAATACGTCACTAATAACACTGTGAAATCTGACCGCGTCAAAGAGGATATTGGTGAAACGCGGGATAATGTGACTACGTTAAAAATAACAGCATCACGTTAAATTAAACGTCAGCGCCCTTGTTGGACAGTAACTTTTTCCTGCTCTTTTTTTACGGAAAGGTAGAAAAGTTATGGCTAAAAGTAGAAAGGCTCCACGTCAGCGCGTTTTTTTTAACGTGGAGGGCGTTTCTTGTAACGTGTACCACATTTAATTGTGTTACAAAAAACGTAAGAACATTGATGACGTGGAATATGTGCGCAGACGTGGAATGCATTGTAGATTGGTTGGCTGACGTGGAGCCTAGGATTTGACCGGTCAAACCATATTTGAGAGCCTAGGGGAGCTGTCAACATTGACGCACGCGTTTCTTGTGACAAGGAGTGCGTTTAAAGGCGTTAAAAATGTAAGAACATTGATGACGTGGAATATGTGCGCTGACGTGAAATGCATTGTAGATTGCTTTGCTGACGTGGAATTTAGGATTTGACCGGTCAAATGCTATTTGGGAGCCTGGGGGGGGGGGGCTGTCCACATTGACGCACGCGTTTCTTGTGACAGGGAGTGTGTTTAGATGCGTTTAAAAAAACGTAAGAACGTATTTGACGTGGAATATGTGCGTTGACGTGAAATGCATCGTACACTGATTGGCTGACGTGGAATTTAGGATTTGATCGGTCAAATGCTATTTCAGAGCCTGGGGGTGTCAACATTGACGCGCGCGTTTCTTATAACACGGAGTGTGTTAAGATGTGTTAAGACTTGCAATACTTTATTTGGGACTGCAGGTGGCTGTCAACAGTGACGCGCACGTTTCTTGTAACCGAAAGCGCGTTACTAATAACAGTTGCGGTGTTAACAAACGTTACAAAAACATGTGAACGTTCATGAACAAACATAGGGTGGAATTCATGTCCACCTTGTACGAAGCCTAATCTCCTGATGATGTCTCACTATCAAAGGATTCGCCGAGGATCCGATCGTCGTCCTCATCACCTGCCTCCGCTGCTATTGGCTCGTCTTCCTGCTCTTCCACGAAAGACCCGTTCGCTGTGAAGTCTGAATCTGAGGGCTCTCTTGTGCGCGTCTCTGTGTTATTGGCTGATGGTGAAACCGGGCTGGTTGATTGTGCTTCTACATCGTCATGTTCTTCAGCAAAGGCACAACCTCCACGGCTGCCTCGAACATCTGCCTTGCAGACCACTTTCCACGGCCCCTCGTCGGCCACAAAAAACACTTGGTGTGTGTGAATGGGGAACGCGAAAGACTGGGGACCCAAAGGTAATATGCAGTGATCTGCAAAATTCATGGAGAGAAACCCATGTTCATCCCGCTTCATTGTTGGTGAAGCACCTCCCAAAATTCCTCTAACCCATGAACAGAGAAGGACAACAACGCACGTGCGCCTATAGTCTAATTCTAATATCTCTTCAATCCAGCCCACGTACTCATCCGTCTCTCCCCCTGCATCATCGGTGAAGGTTGCATGCACTCCACTGTCCATAGTGGTGCTCGAAGCTTCAACTGAGCGGCAACGGAAGTGCATACCATAAGCCTTCATTGATCGATAAGCAGTTGCAATCAGCGATGGAGGTCTGGACAAATCATATGTGGTTTGATCGACGCGCCGCGAGCCTGTCCTCCGATCGGCTTCAACGGCTGTTGTCAACCAACCCGTAAATGGTTGCAAAGCCTGCAATCTCTCAGGAATGTCAGAGGACTTCCGCCTCCGACGCCCACGTCTTGCATGATTACTCTGGCGGCATTCTGTGCTCCTGGAATTCTGCTCCACTTCGTACACCCTGTTGTGTGCAATTAGCATTAGTAGTGTGTGCAAGTAGTACTGTACTAGTCCAATTCTGGTACACCTCTAATAATCGCGTTTCATATTACGTTATGTCGCGTTTTAATTGACGTTCTATCGCGTTTTTGATGACGTTACGTCACGTTTTTCATGACGTTCCATAACGTTATATTATGTTTTTCATGACATTACATCACGTTTCAGATGACGGTACATCTCGTTTAGACATGTTAATCCACGTTTAGACACGTTAACCTATAACTAAAAAACTGCACACAATGCGTTTATCATGGCCGTAGAAATGTTCGCACCTTCTATAGTGCTCAAGTGTGGCAGCGTTTCTGACCACGAATTTGTGAATCCAATCACGAAGAGTGCGGGACATGGGGCGCCTTATTCCCTTGCCCTCCACCATTTCATCGTGCATTGCCTGGTCTTCGTTTGCATCCCACACTCTTCGGGACGTAGCGCCATAGCGTTCCATATACTCTGAACAGAATTCAAGTGTTTCTTCCATAGAATATGCCTCTGCCATGCAACCTTCTGGCTTAGCATATATATGAACGCACGTAGTCCTTAAGGGTCTTCATATATCGCTCCATTGGGTACATCCAGCGGCTTTGAATTGGGCCGCATAGAAAGAGCTCCTCCATGAGATGCACAAGCAGGTGCGTCATGATGACCATGGATCCTAGAGGGAACTCTCACTCAATCATGCAAAGTGTCATTGAAGCGTCTTCGACATACTCTTTCTCTTTAAACACATTCACTGTGCGATTGCACAAGCGTCTGAATACTCTGCTGACCCTCATAATACACATTCGGACATCTGCATTCATTTCGACATTCCGCAGTGACAAGGGTAGCATCTGCATATTCAAGAGCGTTAAGGATTATTTTCCAACACTTCAGATCAAAATCATATTTTGTTCATGTACAATACTCATTACAATACACGTCTTCACAGAAAGTGAGGGGCACACGGTGAGGCCGCATTGACATTTTAAACAATTGTGATAGTGAAGTTCCCACAAGTTTAACGTGAATTGAAAATACCTGCTGCATGAGGACATGAAAGTCATGGGATTTTAGAAATCTTAGTCTTCCTTCAGAAACCTGTTTGTAAATTGCGCCAGTATAATTTTTTGGAACCTTTGTTGACCCTATTACGGCAAGCATGTCCGTCTTCGTGTGAGGAAGGAGGACATAAGGCGCATGCGGCATGAAAAGCCGCCTGTCTGCTCCTTGTGTCTGTCTCAGCCGGGGAGTGCTATCTTGTGAGCGGTGAGCAATGAGCGGTGAGCGGTGAGCGGTAACACGTGAGCGGTGAGGAAGGAGAAATCTTTGGTAATAGGCCCACTGGTATCCTATAACCGTGGTATTTTGGCACAATTGTAGGGTTAAAAATAAGAAAGGTGGGGAAAATAAGCAACAAAATTCTAGATTATGAGTAATGAGAAATGAACATTGAGAAGTGAAAACGACAATGGGCATATATATGTATCATATAGAAATTTTAATAGTTGTATTGCATCCCTTATGACATGATAATAATTAATATCATTGACATTTATAATAAGACCAACTTAAAAAATGAAACACGACATATTACAAGAAATACTTGATTTTGCAATAAGTCAATAATACAATACAAACATAGAAAATGCAAGTAAGATAAAAGTGGATAGAAAACATATGTAACTCTGATATATAAATGAAAGTATATTTAAAAAAAGACGACAAAAAAAGCCTTAGTTATGGTACTTGAATAAGTCTACCAAAGAACTAACCATCATTAGAACTTGTTGTGATGGATCCTGAACATGAATCGGCCTCTAAATCTATGAAATCCAAAACCCGTCGATCATAATGTTTAGTGTTTCTATGCATGAAAGGGAAATGTTGAGCAGCAAGAAAGGAAGTCATGTTCTCAGCATAGACATCATATGATAGCATATGAAGTAATTGCAAGCCTTCAACATTAGGAGATGGCAATGAATCGCATAAAGGAGCCAATATTGGATTGGAAATTGTAGAGTTTTTTTCGAATGTAACAAGGTGTCGATCACTATGACGATAAGCATGAATGGATGCACCTGCAACAAATACAACCATGCATATCATAATATATTTGTCATGCACAAAAGATTCAATTCTAAAACTTAGAAAACCAAAAATTGTTTTTTACTTGAAGATGCATAAGCATCCAGGATAACATCTTCTGGTTTAGTCAGCGTTTCAATAAGAAAATTTCAAGAACTCAAGATCTTTCTCACGTACTCCTCTCCATGGGATATCTCTGTGCATCAATTGTGACTTAGATGTTATACGATTGAAGAAGACATCTAAGGCTCCCACTTCCACTAGAGGTAAACTACTTGTTTTGTCGAAACTAAAATGTGGACGGGGCTTCAAATGAAAGAACATCATGAATCAAAACCGTCGAGTTTACATACAATGTTATGTCCTCATTAAGATATAGTTATTTGTCATGCCATAAAATAACAAATAAAATGCACATAAATTTGAAAAAAAATACTTTAAAATTAAAAATAAGAATGTGCCGTAATTTTTATATCCATTACCAAATACAATGGCAATTTGTTTATTGCATATGAGCCACTCAAACCGCTCACGGTTTGAATTAAGGTTCACTGCCTACAAAAACAAACAAGTTAGTTAATAGGAATAGTTAATATATTGGTTGTTACTACATTTTGAGACATCCGCATGTGCATGCGAGTTGTCTAAGAGACTGACATTAGATCCGAACCAAACCAGGTTTGAATCCGGTTAGTTACATTGACTGGTGTTATTCCAAGTTGAGCTAGTGTTAAAACATGAATAATTTATAGGCGGGTATAGAGAAGATGTTACTACATGTGTGTGCGTAGAACCTTCTCAATTATATTATTTTTTGAAACATTTTATGATTTATCCGCGTGAATTAACCAAACCTCTCACGGTTGGGTTAAGAAAATTAATAGCCATCCACCGGAGTTGTTACAATTTTTTGTAATTTTTTCAATATCATTTTTGCTTTATGATTAGAGCTTCATTGCACATTTATCTGAGACAAAGAATTTAATATTAAATTTATAACACAAATTTTTTTTTAATACAAAAATGAATGGATTCAAGAAAAAGAAAATCAATGAATTAATGGATTTGAAACCTCACCTATTGATGTCATTCATGACATCCAAAAGAATGCCAGTCGCATCCTTTGTATCAAGACATATACAATTCACACTATAATGCCAATTCTTCTTATTAGCCTGAATATTATCTATGTAATGTCTCCATGCTGTAACTCGGTGGTTACCCTCCGATATCTAAAATATTCTACCTTTAAAAATCTTAAAATCATCATCTTAAGAAATGAATTGCTCAAAAATATCATTCGTTTGTTGTCAAAGTAGATCCCGAGAATTTGACTTGTCATCTGTTACAAATAAACTCTATCCACAATCGTTGATGATGAAAACATATAAGACACGATCACTCTCTCTATATCCATTGAAAAATTCATTCTCCAACAATTGAACATCAAATTCTAGAATTGGTCTAACCAAAGGTAGTGGCTCCAAGCGGCATATAGCAATGGATAAACAAAATTTTGAGAGGGGCCGAATTCGGAAGTTATTGACGATGAAATTAAAATAGGTTTTCTCCAACTTCTTTTTTGAGGCTTTTTCAATGTCAGCGTCCGCTAAAACGTCATCCTATATGTTAACAACCAAAACATAATCTATGATAAATGAAAAAAAATTATGCTACAAAATAACTATTTATTGCACAACAAAATGTTAACTACATACTCATAATGAACTTCACATCAAAACACAAATTAGTTTACAAGATGAAATTTAATTGACATTCATAGTTCAATATGAAAATTAATGAATACCACCTAATAGACATAACAATCAACATTTTGATAGTACACAAAACATACATATGGACATTAGAAAATATAAGAAGCGAGACTATGGTGTTCACATGAATTTGGTACATCTAATGTTTTCTTTCAATGAAAGGTTAGGCATAACGGTTTTGATACCAAAATCCTTATTCCATAATTTAAAAAATGAAGATGTGGAATAAGGGTTTCGATACTGAAACCCCTATTCCAAAACTTTCATTCAAAGAAATTAAAGATGTGAATTAGGGATTTCGGTACCGAAACCCTTATTCTAGAACTTTGTTTCAAAGAGAGCAAAAGTATGGAATAAGGGTTTCGGTACTGAAACCCTTATTTCAGAACTTTGTTTCCAAGAGAGCAAAGGTGTGGAATAGGGTTTCAGTACCGAAACCCTTATTTCAGAACTTTGTTTCAAAGAGAGCAAAGGTATGGAATAGGGGTTTCGGTACCGAAACCTTTATTTCAAAATTTTGTTTCAAAGATAGCAAAGGTATGGAATAGGGGTTTCGGTACCGAAACCCTTATTCTAGAACTTTGTTTCAAAGAGAGCAAAGGTATGGAATGGGGGTTTCGGTACCGAAACCCCTATTTCAAAACTTTGTTCAAAGATAGCAAAGGTATGGAATAGGGATTTCGGTACCGAAACCCCTATTTCAAAACTTTGTTCAAAGATAGCAAAGGTATGGAATAGGGGTTTCGGTACCGAAACCCTTATTCCAGAACTTTGTTTCAAAGAGAGCAAAGGTATGGAATAGGGGTTTCGGTACTGAAACCCTTATTCCAGAACTTTGTTTCAAAGAGAGTAAATGTATGGAATAGGGATTTCGGTCCCGAAACCCTCATTCCCGAAAATTGTTTCAAAAAGAGCAAAGGTATGGAATAAGGGTTTCGGTACCGAAACCCTTATTCCATACCTTTGTTTCAAAGAGAGTAAAGGTATGGAATAGGGGTTTCGGTACCGAAACCCTCATTCCAAAAATTTGTTCAAAAATCACAAATGTGTGGAATAAATGACCAAATTCGTTATATGGGAAGACTACATTTGGAAAGATTATCCTCGAGTATAGGATAGTCTATAATTAAAAAGTCAAGAAAATATGAAAGAGAATAAAGGTGTGAAATAGGGGTTTCGGTACCGAAACCCTTATTCCAGACTTTTTCTCAAAGAGAGCACAGGTGTACCGAAACCCCTATTCCAGAAAAAAAATTCAAAAAAGTTTTTTTTTTTTTTTTTTTTTTTTTTTTTTTTTTTTTTTTCTGGAATTGAGGTTTGAGCAAAAGTTTGGAATAGGGGTTTCGGTACCGAAACCCCTATTCCACACTTTTGCGCTCCTTGAGCAAAAGTCTGGAATAAGGGCTTCGGTACCGAAACCCCTATTCCACGCCTTTGTTCTCTTTCATATTTTGTTGACTTTCTAATTATAGACTATCCCCGACTCGAGGATATTCTTTCCATATGTAGTCTTCCCACATAACGAATTTGGTCATTTATTCCACACATTTGTTCTCTTTGAACAAATTTTTGGAATAAGGGTTTCGGTACCGAAACCCCTATTCCACACCTTTGCTCTTTTTGAAGCAAATTTCTGGAATAAGGGTTTCGGTACCGAAACCCCTATTCCATACATTTGCTCTCTTTGAGACAAAGTTCTGGAATAAGGGTTTCGGTACCGAAACGCCTATTCCATACCTTTGCTCTCTTTGAGACAAAGTTCTGGAATAAGGGTTTCGGTACCGAAACGCCTATTCCATACCTTTGCTCTCTTTGAGACAAAGTTCTGGAATAAGGGTTTCGGTACCGAAACGCCTATTCCATACCTTTGCTCTCTTTGAACCAAAGTTCTGGAATAAGGGTTTCGGTACCGAAACGCCTATTCCAAACCTTTGCTCTCTTTGAAACAAAGTTCTGGAATAAGGGTTTCGGTACCAAAACCCCTATTCCATACCTTTGCTTTCTTTGAAACAAAATTATAGAATAAGGGTTTGGGTACCGAAACCCCTATTCCATACCTTTGCTCTCTTTGAGACAAAGTTCTGGAATAAGGGTTTCGGTGCCGATCGCCTATTCCATACCTTTGCTCTCTTTGAAACAAAGTTCTGGAATAAGGGTTTCGGTACCGAAAGTCCTATTTCATACCTTTGCTTTCTTTGAAACAAAATTCTAGAATAAGGGTTGTGGTACCGAAACCCCTATTCCACACCTTTGCTTTCTTTGAACAAAGTTCTGGAAGAATGGTTTCGGTACCGAAACTCCTTTTCCAACCCTTTCTTTCAAAGGTTTTGTTTCCACTCAATTGTCATTTGATGATATAGTTGTTGTTGTACACATATTCCCACATGTGTTGATCCTCATGGAAAGGGCTAGAATAGGGGTTTCAGTACCGAAACTTTTATTCCATAAAATAATAATAATAAAATAATAATAAATGAAATGTCTGGAATAAGGATTTTGGTACCGAAACCCTTATTTCAGACCCGTGAATGAGCATGGAGGCAAGGGGAAAGATGAGAATAATAGCGAAGGTCGAGAGAAATGAATGATGAAGGGAAAAAATGTTTTTGATAGAAAGGGTTGGAATATGGGTTTCGGTACCGAAACCCTTATTCCAACCCTTTACATGAAGAACTAATGATGTGTGATAAAATGGCCCAGTAGCTTTGCAATGGAGGTATACGCAACAACACCGAATGGGCCGGTTCAACTGCTCTCCCTTTTGATGTGGATAATATTATTTCTCTTTGATCCACTCTTCTTTGTAAGGTTTGTCATTCACCACCTGTATACATTGCTCCATGTTACGTTTGCATCTTATATATCCATTCCAGATCTGTTGAGATGTCTAGGGCTTGTATTCATCTTGGTGTACATGACCACCCTGTGTCCAATGGTACATGCCGCAAATATTTGGACATAGCATATCAATGCGTTGCGAATGAAGTGTTGAAAACTCCAACTGTAAATTTTTTTGCCATAATTATGACTGCGAGCAAACAATTCCTGGTTGATTACCTTCTTAAATCTCCCATAATTGGCGAAAACCATTACTTGGTCGATTCATCCTTGGAGGTGGTTATGGACAAATTCCCTTGCATCCCCGAATTGTTGTAACTTTGTATCCAGATCAAAACGCTTCATGCGTAGTGGGATGAAAACTATGGATAGTATTATGGCCCTTAAAGACCATTATGCTTTTAAATTTGGTCATAGCAGTCGGTTCCCAGGTCAATCCAAGGACAAAATGTTCGTCTTCAAAATGTCCGTAGACCTTCCAGGCAGTGATAATGAGCTTGTAAAAATGATGTAAGTCAGTGGAAACATAGAGAACTCATGGATTATGTTTGACCATGTCAAACGTTTGAAGGATTTGACAACAATTGTTTGTCATATGTCCGATAGTTGATGCTGTAAAGTATTAACCATTGCGTGTTGCGACATGCAATCTGAAGATGGTATAGCACAAACTCTCTTTTGGAAAAATTGGAATGTTGTAATGACCTAGAATGGTGTGCCAAATGTAAACTTCAAAGGGTTCATGGCAAATAGTGTCCAAGCTAATTGGAATATAGTGAGGATGGTTTACGGGGATGGCGATCCAAGTCTTCCCATGGTCAATCGTAAACGTACATGTTTTTTTTCCATTGGTCTACGATCTTGGATAAGGTGACACAAAAGTTTATCAAACCATCATTGCAGTTTCAATACAAGCAAATATGTATGGATTACAAGGATGCCACAACAATGGATGATGTCGAGACTAAGTACCATGTGATTCGTTCTTGGTAGTTGTCATCATGGGTTGCCACCGAAAAAAACATCATTGGCCTTGTTGAATGGTTGGGACTTTGGCACTTTCATTACAAACAATGGGGCAGTTATATGTTATTTGAAAGTACATACATATTTGCATTATTCAATGTCATTCAATTTCTTCAATGTATTTCTATTCTTATATATCAATGTCATGTTTTTTTAACCCTATACTTGTATATTATTCATAGGATATGACAATAGAAGAACGTGTGGAAATGCCTACATGCAACCTTGCAGAGATTGTACACAACAAATGATTCCAACAGTCCGGCAATAAAATGACATGCTTATATGAAGCTATAGTAGATGACATGATTTGTGTTTTCATGCAAATCGTGAATTATCGGACATGGTTGAAAGGGGTGTCCGATGGTAAGGGTCTTGATTCGGCATCCTTAAAATTCAAAGCAACTACAAGATGTAGAGATCCAAAATTGTTGGTGGATGCCATGAAGTCGTTCCCAGATGCAGAAGGTGTAAATACTAGAGATTGTGCATTGGAAAGGTCTAAGCTATTTGAATCCACCAAACGAAAAATCGACTTGCCCCCAGGTGTTGATTGCGATTCTCATCGACCCGATAAAATGAACTATTTCATTCCTCACCCCAACACCCGGGCAACTCGTCAACGAATAGAGAAATTCTTGAGTTCTATAGAGCATGGTGTGGCTCATACTACATCCGTGTTAAAGACCGATTGTCTTGCTTCCAATTGGCACATTGCAAGATTGCCACCCAACTTAGCCAAACGATGTTGGGCGCTGCAGGCCATTATAGGACCTATGTGCAATGCTAAAGTTGGGACAGATAGACATGGCACACCCGCTCCAACATACAATGGCCTCAAAAAGGAATTTCGCTCCGCCAATACTGTGGAGTATGAATTCTGGTTTTAATTTGCTCTGATGACATCAAACGTTGTGTGAGTGGTAGTAAGAAGAAATATGTGTTGGATTGGCCAATACTGCCCAATATTTGGTTGGTGAAGGTGGGTACTAATATATCAAGAGAGGAGGTGTTGGCGCTTGAGGACGCTGGCTTTCAACTAGAATAAAGGGAGGCATTGTCCCCTCGTTGTAGGTTGTCAACAATTAAGACCCTCCCTATCTTTCGATCGCATTTTCGTATGCCACTAAGCCCAGACGCCCACCCTACACTCAGGTTTGGGAAGACCGTGCATCGCAATCCATCAGCACCAACGGCTAATCACAAAAACAAATGAGAGAGCACCGATCTCATGAACGGTAACTTTATGGTTGCAGTCACTGCCATTCCATATCCAAGCTTTGGAGTGATAATCAACATTGTTTCCAATGAAGATATCACATACCGTGTTACAATTGGCGACATCCCACATTGTGACATTGCACATGCCCAGATTTCACGAAAATGTCCTCTCATGCATTGGGAAAGAAAGGGAAATGGATGTTTTGCAAACATCTCTATTATGTATTTAGGTTTTTGTGCAAGGTAGATTACGAGAGTGATAAGTTCATTCATGCACCTACATATACCTACAATGAGGTCATGTACCTATTTAAACTTGGTGGTGTTGTAGAATGTGAGTAGTGGTGCAAGTGTTGTCTTTAACCACATGTATAAGATTGTCAATAAATGACATGTGGTGGTTTGGATTTTTATAATAAAAATCAGCAATGGACTGAAAATATTTATATGATCCATGGTAATAGGCCCCTTTCATTCTTGCTTCATCTTAAAGGTTGGCAACTTAGGATTTAAAATATATAATTTTTGTGTGGAAAATTGCAATTGTGTGCCCTAATTCCGTGCATCTTTACTAAATTTGGACACATTTTCTTATGTGTTACCGCTCACTGCTCATAGGTTTTTGCTCACCGCTCACCGCTCACTGCTTATCGCTCATGAGATAGCTTCCCTCTGTCTCAGCCATAGGTCAGACCTCACTCCCATATCTTTGTAGTCCAACCGTCCTCGTGGAAAATCTGTCTCCCCAAACAAAGTCTTTATTATATTTTCACAAAGGTTTTTCTCACAGTGCATGACGTCCAGTATGTGTCTGATAAGCAAGTCCTGCACCACATTGAAGACCATGGTCGGAAGTCCTCATTTGGATAAATCCCAGGTAGTGTGAAAAGTAACGTTCATAAACATGAATTAACGTTCCGAAACGTGAATTAACGTCCATAAACGTGAATTAACGTACAACGGTCATTCAGATACTGGGACACTGGGTAACACAATATGACGTAATATCATGTTTTTCATGATGGTACATCACGTTATATCACGTTTTTCATGACGCTACATGACGTTTTAGATGACGCTAAATCGCGTTACTTAAGACGTTACAGCACGTTACCTAGCGTTTTAGATGACGCTACATCGCGTTACAACATGATACATCATGTTTCTAAGACAAATATCACTTTGACCTACTTCAAGTACAATCTTGTTTAGCGGTATATCGTAGATGTTCACTGGGATGAAGAATAGCATAATAAGACGTGAAACAAAGGTGAATTACAGTAATTGAGGGCACTCACCTTCCAATACGGAAGAGAGAAAAGTACTGAAAGCCTCTTCACTCCGTGCGTCCTCACAGGATCGCTTGGACCCTCTGCCCTTCCTCCCGAGGCAAGGTATGAGTCCCTTTCTTGTGCAAACCGCAGAACATCTTCGCCACTCATCCTAGAATTGGAAACCCGTAACTCTGGAAGCCCGTTGAACCGCAGGTCTTGACGGAACGCATGGTTCTCTGGAAGACGATGGCGTGCACCTATGTATACTACCTTGTCCTTCTTGGGGCCTCTGGCGCTCCTAGAAACAATGTTTGGACCGCATATGGGGCAAGCTTTGTATCCCTTAGTTTGTTGTCCAGAAATCAAACCATAAGCGGGAAAATCTGAAATAGTCCACAAAAGGATTCCACGAAGAGTAAATCTTCTTTCCGCGCCTTCAACTGAAGCGTCTATCGCTTCTACGCCAACCCATAGCTCCTGTAATTCTTCCACCAAAGGAGCAATGAAAACATCTATGTTCTTATCTGTTGGCGACTCCTTGCCAGAAATTAAAATGCCCATCACAATGAAAAACCGTTTTGTGACCAACCATGGTGGGAGGTTGTAAATAATCAATAGGACAGGCCACGTTGAATGTGAGGTACTCCGAACCGAGAAAGGGTTCAGGCCATCAAGAGACAATGTCATGCGCACGTTCATGTTTTTCGCCTCGAACGTGGGGTCTATGACTCTGATGTGTTTTCAAGCGGGACTGTCGATGACGGTCTCCATTCTGGTTTCCCCATCTTCGTTCATGCCCACCTCCCGCTCTGAATGCCATTTCAAAAGCTTTGCAATTGTAGGAGAGTTGTACATGCGCCTCAACCTTGGAATGAGAGGAAAGTGTCTTACAACCTTCATCGGCGCTGTTTTGGTACCTTCTTGGTATCTTCTTTTTCCGCAGATGGGACACGATTCTAGATCCGCGTGATCTCCTCGAAATAGGACACATCCTGATGGACACGCATGTATTATATTGTATGCTAGTCCAAGTGCCTGCATCATCCTCTTTGCTCTGTAATGCGTTGTAGGCAACACGTTACCTTTTGGTAGCAGCTCCATCGATAGATAGTGAAGTAGCTCAGTTACAAATTCGTTGCTCACTCCATGCGTGGTGCACAATGTCATCAAAACAATCACTGCTGAAATCAGGCTCACAGAACTACTTGGATAGACTGGGTGTGAGGCCTGCGCATACAGTAACTCCAAAGTCGGAATTGTACAATCTGGTAACTCTGGGGCATGTACATCGTCATTCGGCATATTCTCATAATCACGTGTCATCTCTTGTAACTCTTCTGCGGTTCGAAGTGCATCCTCAAACTGTTTTTGGACGTCGTGGTGGCCTTGTGGTTCACAGTCCGTGTCTTCGGGGGGAAATTCCACAAACTCTTCTTCCAAAATGCCTTCGCTGTCTACCGTCCATTCCTCGTCGCTGTAGTACCATGCTCCATACTCCGGGTACCCCCCTGGAGGATCCCCTCCAATCATGGAGCGGTTTAGAAATTGGTCGCGTCCATAAGATTTGAGATGCTTTGTTATAGCGCGCACAGGCAAACGTCGGCCTCCATGACAATACGTGCATGGGCATGACCACCTTGTTATAGGGACATCCCTACTTGCAGCAAATTGAAGTTCATGTCGATGGATTATTTCCTCAGTCGATCTCCATTTCCGTTTTGATACCATTGCTGCACGCAAGGGAGACTCAGGTTAGCAATTTGCGTTCATGGGTTTAGGGTTTATCATATGCGTTTTTTATGACGTTACATAGGGTTTCAGATGACGCTACATCACGTTTCAGATGATGCGGCATGACGTTCCAGATGACGGTACATCACGTTACGCCGCGTTTTAAATGATGTGGAATTGCGTTATAGATGACGCTACAAATCGTTACAGCAAGTTACATCACGTTTCTTGGACACATATCACTTTGACCTACTTCAAGTACAATTTCTTAAAGACGAACGATGCTCCAGCGTTGTATTGGATTTCAATTCCATGTTCACAACACTGTTGAAGTCGTCAAGGAAGTTAGACAAATACATCAAGGAAGTTAGACAAATATCACTTTGACCTACTTCAAGTACAATTTTGTAAAGAATTACAAAGCTCCAGCGTTGTATTGGATTTCATGCTTTATTACTAATGGAACTCCGAATCAGCTTCATCTCATTCTCACTTGCAACGTTACATACCGGGTTCACTTTGGCATATGGTTAAGTACTAGATACTCATCTTCTAAGGCAAGGCAGAAACACTTGTTGTCGTGTATTTAACGGATTCAACCGATTGTCAATGATATATAGCTGCTGATTTTTTTAATGGTGTCTTAAGAATCGAAAAAGAAACTGAGTCCAAATGGAATTCTAAATTCCGCATTCAACACCAAGTTTTTTACAACAGGATCGCTTTAGATCAAATATATTATGTAAGTATCGAAAGTATTTGAGAAAATCTTGAAATTTACATCACGTTGGAGATGACGCTACATCTCTAACGTTTGTGGAGATTGGAGAGTACAAACACTCCATTGTATTCATATTATGGTCACTGTTACATAGTAAGGTCAAATGCACGTTCAACCGATCACAATGAGCATACGATGAACTTTGCAACAATACATTGCATTCCATACACGTACTGGACCTACAACATTTGACACTTATTTAGACCTACACACTGCATTCGACAATCAAACCAACTGAGTGAATGGCACGGAATTATATTAATAATACTCGTTGGAACAATAATACTGTACAACACCAATTCTGGTACTCCTATAATAATCGCGTTCCAAATTACGTTATATCGCGTTTCAGTTGACGTTCTATCGCGTTTGTAATGACGTTACATCACGTTTTGAATGACGTTACATAACATTAAATCACGTTTCAGAAAACATTACATCACGTTTTGAATGACGTTACATAACGTTAAATCACGTTTCAGAAAATATTACATCACGTTCCAGCACGAAAATAGGGGTCAAGTACCTGGTCATGCAGGGTTGACGTTCCAAGGGTCACGGATATAGGATCAGCTACTCGACGGCACTTACGGCTGTTGGATTTCCCATTGATTGTGAGGATCCCTGCAGATATGGAGGACACCGCAGGTGTCACACCTCAGTACGAGCAGCTGCGTGATGAGATAGTCGCGAGGAACAAAAGTGAGGTGGCATTGCGATTGAAGGAGGCATGATTTCAAGAGGACTTCACGAATTCCTTGTTTCCGACTTCGCGTGCGGGTTCTTCCATCAAGTCCTCCGCTGCTCCAACATGCAAGAGAGATCAGAGGAGAAAGCGGTTGGAGTCGCAAGAAGCGGACTTTGTCCCCAGGCGAAGCACGCGGCAGCGATAAAGTCGCTCGTATTATGAGCCTCGCGAAGGACTGCAACCTACATTCCACGCCAAACTTACGGTAAGTCGCGCTTGCAATTGTAATCGTTTCTTCATTTGTTTTGACGTCCAGGTGTTCTGGCACGGAGTGTAAGGCTAAACTTAAACCCTCACAGCCGCCATTTTCATATATTGTTTACTACACACACCTTTCTAGGGATTCTAGGGATTCTAGGGATTTTAGAACTCTGGTTTACCTACCTCCGGCTTCTATGAAAGCGGTTGGAGCTGTTAGGCTCCTAGGTTTAGGGTTCAGCCTTTCGCTTGCTCTTTTTGCATTGCTGCTTTTTGTTCATCTAACCCCAGCTCACATTGCAGACAGACGGTCTAAACCCAGCTCACGTTAACCCTAATTGGCACATAGAGTACCGACATGTCGTGGATTTCTTAAAGCATTGTCGGGCTGCTGGAGCTTAGAAACCCTAATTGACATAGAGTAGTAACATATCCAGGTTTAACGTCCAATGAGGTTGATGATGACGCATTTGTTGTTTGGTGGTCACAGAAATTCAAGCAGAGCAAGGAAGTATTTGAAGAGTGGCGGCAACGAGCTTCGAAGTTCCCGTTTAGAAGAAATTCGCCTTCTCTAAAAGCGGTCCGAGCAGCACTGCCAAGAGAACGTTTCAATCCATTTGAGATGGAGGATTGGGAGGACGATAGGAGAGGTCGAAAGAAGAGCAGGTCCGAGCGCCGCGTGGAGACAAATTGGATGGAGCGAGAGACTGGATCAGAAAGTTGTCGCCCTCCCAAACACATCCACAGCAAAGGTGGTAGGGGTTCACCACAGCCTCAACCTCGTAAACTCGCAGGTCAGTTCATAGAAGTGATGCTAGAAATGTTGATTTCCATGGGCATCATGCTTAGATATTGCCAAGTGAAATTTTGGAACTGTTGAAATATCAGTAGCTAATACTAGATTGAATCTGTGTGTTAGTTACCGGTAGCACGACTTTGATAAGGGATTGATATGGTCTGAATAACTATACATGCTATAACGTGCTGTAACGTCATCTGAAACGCGATGTACCGTCATTGAAAACGCTACGCAACGTCATGTTAAACACAGTAGAACGTCATTTGAAACGCGATGTTACGTCACTTGAAACGCGATGTAACGTCATATGTAACGTGATGTAACGTCATCAAAAACGTCTAAAACATGTTCAATTAAACGCACATAAACATCAATAAATGTATGTGAGCCTCCGCACCAGAACTTGATCTTTCTTTTGCTACCAATTTGTTATTAGACAAAAAACTTTCTTGATCATATCTTGAGGAACTCTCCCTCTGTTTGCTGTGGCTATAGTGCTGCGGTGGAGGTGTTAACGAACTATTATGCTAAGTAAACCTGCAGGGTACATGAAGAGGATGCCGACTCCACCCGGCAGACGTTCGATGGACAACAGTGATGACCTCACTCCACCATGGCGTGCCATTGACACGGATACCTCATCAGGGAGGGGCATCCAGTCGAAGAAGGGAAAGGGACCAGTACGGATTGCGACTGAGAGGGTGAGGCGTAGCTCGGGGTCTGCGTCACAGACAGGTACACCACTGCCTTTTTCTTCCGACGACGCAGATGAAGAAGATATTGAGGATGAAGACGCGGAGGAGGATGAAGACATGACCTCATATGAGGACGAAGAGGACGGCAAGCCCCACGAGCGGCTGCGCATAAAGCTGGACCGCTGCGGCGTGCCGGTGGGCTCCCACGAGCCAATACTAGGGAGGGAGCTCCAAAAGTTTGCAAGGCGCCTAGATCCAAGTGCAACCCCCTGCTGGCATGGACAAACACGAGAAGCAAAGAGGGCGTTGCTTCAACGACTGCGTGCTGAATTCGAGTTCTATGGCGACACAACCGAACTCAGCGAGAGTTGGTTCAACCAAAGGATGTCGAGGGCTGTGACGCGGGTGAAGTTCCAGATCAACAAGCTGATAAAGGAGGGAGGTACCAAGCCAGCCGACATAGCCACGCGGCATTGGGACAAGTTGGTAGAAATGCGCGAAGATCCAGCAGTGATCGAGAAATCGGCAATGATGTCGAGTATTTCGCTTGGGAGGCCGTCGAAGTCCGGCAACACATGGAAGCAATCCTTAGCGGCAGTCTCAGCGCTGGTAAGTGTAGATTTGGATTTGACCGGATTTGAAACATGGTTGATGAAACGCTTGTGCAAGTGAATAGACTGGGATTTGAATTGCTTCAAAGTTTCCTCATTTAAAAATGAAAGTGTTGTAGCCGATGAGATTCAGCAGCTCAATAAGATCCAATAAGAGTAAGAACAACATGTCGACCTAACGTTATAATAAACATGTTTTCATGTCACAAGAAACGTATGTGAACGTTTCTCTGTCACTTATGATGTGATTTCGTGTTTCAGCACGTTTACGTAAACATGATTTTATGTCACAAGAAACGCAACTGAACGTAGAGACGTTACTAGTGACGCGCTCGAATCAACGCTTGGACACATGTAATTTCTAACCAAATGACAATGTGGGACAAATGGATGGAATGTGGGATTCATGCGCAGAGTATACAACTTGGACGAGAGCCAACAGACGCCGAAATTGCTGCTGAGGTTAAAACCATGAGGAGACGGGACAGAGAAGAACGCATGGCTACAAAGCAGCGTCGCTTAGCAGAAGGTGGTGATCTTGGCGCAAGTGAGAGGATGGACAGGCTTGAAGAGCTCTATGCGGCCCAGGACAAGAGGTTGAAGAAGGTGGAGGAAATGCTCACCGAGCTTCACGCCACGGTTGTGCCCTCCCCATCTTTCGTGCCACCGGCTCCTAAACAGAAGGGCACGAAGAAGTCTGCAGGGAGAGTCCAGCCCGTGCGAGGAGGTCGGAAAGGCCGACAAGACGTCAACGCGGGGGAGAATGAGAAGGACGAGGCCACGGATGTAGCGGTCCGGTTCACCAGGCCCTCAACGCAGCCGCGGAGACGGAGGAGGCTCCAGATGCATCTACGGAGACAGACTCCACTGCAGAAGAAGCAGGTCTGGATCCGACGGATGGGGCGGAAGCAGCCATGGCAGGGAAGGAAGCCGCGGATGCAGCCATCGAGACAGAGGAGGCCACGCATGAGGACATTGAGACGGAGGAGGGCGCGGATCTACACGTACCCATGGAGGACGCCGCCGCAACTGCTGGCATCGAATTGAATCCGAAAGGCTCTCCCGACGGCAGTGCTGGACCGGACGCACGTGAGGAGGATAAGGTCCCTTCCGAAACAACAAACGAGCTCGATGCACGGGGGGTGCACCTACACTTGCTTTATGTATACACGTGCGAGAACCCCCTATTTAATGGGAGGGTATTTACCTTCCTTCGTTGAATATTTTCCACCCTATAAGTAGCTAAATTTCTATTGGATGGTATTTTCTAACACCCTATCATTATATATAAATTATAGAGTCACATAATAATAATCACCCTATCTTATTTATAAGTAGTAGAAATTGTGTGAACAATCTACACATACATTACCCATATAGTGCACTATGCAATGACAAATGCCAATTTGGGATGGATTTCAAGGAACATAGATGTAGTTGTCTTAAGTGTTCATATAGAGGCCACAAAATATTAGTGTTGAGCAGGTGTTAGCAATTCCAGAGACAGTTCGACTCACCATCACCACCAAAAAATGCCGGAATTAGTCCTTCGGTCACCCTTTTCCAATGACAACAACAAGAGCAAGCACATGAGCACAGGAGCAAGCACAAGAGTGAACACAATGAGCACAAGAACAAGCACAACGAGCACAAGAGCGAGCACATGAGTGAGCACAGTGAGCAAGAAACCCTAAACCGAAGTAGAGCAACTGACTAGAGAGAAAACAAAAACCTAAGGATGGTACTTCCATCCAAAGGTGACCGTTTCAACAAATCCATACACATGTTCACATACATTTTGCCTATTTCTCATCCAATGCCACTAATGACATATGTTTTATGTTGCACCTATAAATTTTTAAAACTAAATTTTATTTTATTTATGCTACTTTACATCTAAATAATAATAAATATCACAACTTAAAATGCACTATACATTATATATAATTCCCAAATTCAAATTTAGAGGACGCTATTGTATATCTAAAAAAAATGTAAAAATTATGTGTCTTGAATAAAATCCACCCTACATTTTCTCGCACGTGGTTTTCTACATTTTCGCCACTGCACCCCCCGTGGCTCGATGTTGTCCAAACAATGGCAGAGCTGGCCACGGACAAATCAACTTCAGATGACGAGGTAGATGGCCTCCTATTCTTACAAAGATAACGAGTTTACTGAAGTTCATATGCGTTCGATGTTGGTTTAGTGATGTTCAAATGCGTTTGAATTTCCTAAGTCGCAAGAAATATATGTTTTTATGTCAGAAGAAACGTATGATTTTATGTCACAAGCAACGTATGTGAACGGTTGGACGTTTACCATGACGTGATTTTGTGTTTCTCCACGTTTAAATAAACATGTTTCTATGTCACAAGAAACGTACGTGAACGTTTCTACGTTTACCATGACGTGATTTCGTGTTTCAGTAAGTTTAAATAAACCTGTTTTCATTAATTGATTTTGAATGACGTTGTCGTTTACGTGCTTGCATATGTTTGCGTGTTTCAGTTTTGGGTATTTCACATCTTGTCAGTGTTTGTATCGTAGGGTGGATTTGCCAAAGGAGCTTCGGTCCAGTTGCTCAGCCTACCCCATGACGACCCCTCCACCGAAGTTGTTGGAGCAGGAGTGCTACATGGAATGCATGGGGAGTCAATCCACTGCGCCACCATAGAAGAGGACGAGTTCTCCGTTCAGGTGCAGTCAAGCCTTAAAGACGACTTTGAACTGGTGTGTCCGCTGGAGGATGAGAACGTGTTCTCAATGAACCAGGCCGTAGGTTGGTTCGTTCGGTGGCCCGCGACAGACATGAGACTCTTGGAGTCTCCAGTCCAAGAAGCAGCGGAGGCCGCCGTTGAAGCATCCACTGCCGCTCCCGGCTCCAACGTTCCTGCACAGGGTCGGACAATAACACGAGCTGCTTCGAAGGCAAAGGCCAAATCCCCAGTGAAGTCAAAGCCCAAATCTCCTCTGAAGAAGCAGAAGACGAAGGAGGATTCAGAAAAGTTGCCTAGGAAAGTTGCATTCGACGATACACGAGAGGTCAGTTATCTCATTCCATTTCCGACCCACGATTAATGTGCATTGACGTCAACATTGACGCGGTTTAACGTGTATGTCAACATTGACGTGGTATAACGTGTATGTCAACATTGACGGCCTTTAACGTGTATGTCAACATTGACGTCGTTTAACTTGTATGTCACAAGTGACACTATTCAGGAACCCAAGAATTAACGTTAAACAGCGTTGAACCGCGTTACTTTAGACACCGTTTTCCTGTAGTGCAGTTTGGGTTTTGATGCATGTATAGGGGCGGTGTTTTCCAATACGCAGGAGTGCTGTATTCGTCCACGGCTTCGGAAACCCGAAACACGAACTGAGCAGAAAAGTAGAAACCATTTGAAGGCGTTGACCCAAGCCATTGCTTTCCTCTACCCTGATGATGACTATACTGTGCATACAGGAAGAAGTTGGGGGTTCGGAGAGGTTGCATGGACAGAAAGCGATGCTTCCAACGAAGACCTTTAAACGGGTAAGTGCTCGTTGATCTTAAACTTGCAATTAATGGCAGATGGGACTCTATTTGATAGCAAGCATGTGAGCATCAAAGTGTAGAATTTTCATATCGGTTATATTGAAGGTGTGTCTTCAATCATTTCAAATGCACATTTATGTAGTATAGAGCATTCGATTCTTGCTGATTTGTTGCTATTACCTCACCGTTGGCTTGATCACGTGGGCTACGCAGGTTAAGAAGAATCCTGCCTGATCTGGACGGGATGTATGCACCGTTTGCCTCCTCTACACAACAAGCTCATCTCCTGCGGGTGGACAAGCTCATTTCACTAGAAATCTGTACGCTATAACAATGTACAGGTAGACTTTATATATTCCGTTTCTTGTAAAAGAACATTGTATCGGCATTATTTCCATTGCAATCTAGAATTTTGGAACTGTTCTAGCATACCTCTTCGTGCGGAAAGTGAAGTGCTGAGTCCTGCAGTCATGCATATTTTACTGATGTTCATGGGCATTTTTCTGAACGTAACGTGCACATTTAACATGCGCATTATGAGACGTTTAATTGTATGTTACTACGCGTTAAAACGTTAACGTTAACACATGTTATAACATGTTAAATTATACGCAATAACGCGTTATAATAACACGTTATAACGCGTTATAATAACACGTTATAACGCGTTATAATAACACGTTAAATTGAATGTTTCAACACGTTAAACCGCGTTTAATTGCGTTTCATTTGACGCTTCCGTCGCGTTTTGGAAGACGTTATAACACGTTAAATTGTATGTTACAATGCGTTTAATTGAACATAGGACAACGTTAAACAACGTTTAATCGTGTCAACATTGACGCTTCATTCGCATTTTGATGACGCTATGACACGTTAAATTGAACGTTCTATCGCGTTTAATTGAACGTTGCATAACGTTAAACCGCGTTTAATCGTGTTTCAAGTGACGCTTCATTCGCGTTTCACATGACGCTATAACATGTTTCAGATAACGCGTGCACGTTATACGCATTAAACGTGCTACGTCTTCCTGTGTCTACAAGCGTTTTAAAAAACCCACTCAAATACGGTACACGTTAAAATAAACATCCAAACACGTTAAAATAAACGTCCAAAATCGTTTAAATAAACGTCCAAACACATTAAAATAAACGTCCTAACACACTTCCAGAACACGTCACACTGCGTTTACTTAAACGTCCGATCCGACAATGCAGGATCGATCTATGAGCACGCCACGTGTCACCATCTCAACCATTGAAAACCCAAATGCCACGTCAGAATCACATGCCACATAAGCAAATTTTTCATCCATCCGTAGGACGGAGACTTGTCCACGTATTATCTGACGTGGAATGGGAAATATCCACCTAAGCGCTTACGTGGAATTAAAAACAGCGGGAAATGCTCACGTGGCAAGTAAGTTACTCCCCCAATTTACTGACCCCAGGTAACTTGCTTCCGTCACTTTTAACGTGGTTTAGCGCGTGCGTTATATCGTTTAACATATTTTAACGCGACGCGTTAAAATAAAAAAGCCTCCGTGACACAAACGTCACTTTTCAGCGTCCAAAAAATACACGTTAAACTGCGTTAAAAACCGCGTTAAACCGCGTCACTTTGGACGTTGCTCTCTACTAGTGTAGCGAAGGGGAGCTAGCAAGGGTTGCAACAAATTTGGACCACAACCCATAACATCTTTGGTGGATGAAAAATCTACATACAATCCCACATGACATGTATGGATAATGTTAGTTGGGATTGTAGGGAATTTTTTCGGGATGGACTCTTTGAAGGTAGGCATGATGGAAATTGAGTTGGAATTTGTATTTACACTAAGGAATTGTGCCCTTCAAAAGACTTTGAGCTATAGTCCATGGACTTCTCTATATTCTCCTCCAAAAGTGGGGCAGCATGGTCGTTTAAGAGCTATGACTAATGGCTTTGGTGTGAATATGCCCTAATTGTAAACCACCCTTGTAGTGTCACCAACACTAAATGTAAACTTAACATTATTTATCATTTCTTGTAAAAACTTTTGGGCATCATAGATGTACAATGTTGCAATTACTGACACATACTAAGTGATTTTTCATCTAGAATTCACTCATCCATGACAATATTTCATTAGAAAAATGTTAGGATGCAACATATATCAATCTCAAAGTGGATGAACTAAAATAAAGTCAGGATGACAATACTTGAAAACTTATTCATAAGAAGTGTCATTAGAAAAGTTACCATGGTGACATAACATGCCATGTGACATTAAATACAATATTTAGTGTAATCTTGACTTAGAACTAAAATTGAAGGAAGCAAAAAAGGCTAACATCTAACTTATGACAAACTCCTAGATAACTTTGACATGTTATAGGGGTCAATAACCTCCTATATAAGGCAAATTACTGATATTTAAGTAAAAACAAACCAAGATTCAGTCTAAAAGTACAACATGTTGAATTGTATGGTGGGATCCTTCATTATTAAAATAAATTATTGAGGATCCACATATCTCTCATAAAAAGAAAATATTATCATTTTATAATTGAATTTGGCAAATACTATTATGGTTGCTTGGACTCTATGAGGCTTGCTAGTTGCATGTGATCAATCAACTAGAACTAGATGTCTTGCTCTTATGTTGGGCTCCAACAAATCTTATGTAAGATGAAAACATAGTGAAATATATGATGACACGAAAATTGATATCTTTAATGAAACTAATTAAGGGAAAATTGGCATCAAAGGCCCCCGAATTAGTCAAGGAGGACCCAATTGTCAGCAAGTTAATTGTGATCTATGGATGGCAAGTTTTACTAGACTCCTCTTACCTTGGTAAGGCTAGTGGGGCCCAACTTAAAAAGTATGACATCTAGCCATGGTTTATCAACGTGGTATTGCGTATCCATTGGTTATGAATAGTTTTTTGGAGGTAACATTGGAGGAAGAATAGATACATCATGTCATGAAAGTAGTTGGTAGTGCTTTAAGGATATCATTTGGAATGGTGCCTGGATGTGGTGCTTTGCCTTTGGATAGATGTTTTAGATAGGTGTCATAGATGATTCTAGTGAACGATGCGGCTAGGGTTGGGAGTTGGGTGGAGGGTCTTTTTTCTAGTGTAAAACCATCTATGGTTTTGCCAGGGATATTGGCGGATGGCACACATACATTCTAATGGGTGGTTAGTGGGGTCCGAGCATAAAGGGGCTTGTCTATGAAATGATGCAGATTGGGTGGAGTGTATAATGATGGAGATAGCTCCCGGGTTTTTTAGATTGCCATATTTATCTATTAGATAGTCAAATGGGGTGGTATATTATGGCTCAAAGACTCTTTTGTGTATTTTATTGGGTTTTGTCGAACATATTTATGTATTTCTTGATAGTTTATTTTACAATTATATTTAGTTTGTAGGGTTGTGATTTTCTTGGCTTTGACTTTGGTGTTCTTGGTTGCATTAGCTATGTCATCTAGCCAATTTTGAATGTTACATGGATCATTGGGGGGAGGGGGGGGGGAGAGGTGAGGTGGGCTGAAGTAGTCTAGTGAGTTGTGTAATCTTGACAACATTCAATTCACTAAATTTGGCGAGGAAGGTTTGAATGTTGGACTTTGGTACGGCATATGTATATATATATATATATATATACACATACACATACACATACATATACATATATACATACATATATGTATATGTATTATATATATATATATATATATATATTGTGGAGGTGTGTCAGTTGGTGGTGTAGGGGATTGTTGAACTAGGAGTTGAGGGGGGGGGGAGGTGTAGGATGATAGGGAAGTGGTCCAAGTTGAGGTGTTGTGTGTTGGTGTGGCATTGTAGTTGGTTTAGTTGACTTGGGGGAAATGTAAAAGCCATCTATGAGACTCATGTGGCTTCATTTGAGACTACCTTGTCTAGAGAATATCATGGTGTTGGGGATTGAGGTGAATTGGAGGTTGTCGGTGTAAGCCCGCCATTCTGTATCTTCTCTAGTTGGTGGGGTGTGAGAATGTTGATTTTGTCTTCTGATGAGGAATATGTTTCGGTTAAAGTCTCCAATGAGTAGTGGTATGTGTGGTGGGTGGTTAATTAGAGTTTGTGTGATTTCTTGTTGAATATTGGGTATGAATTGTAGATCTTCCTCATGTGTATTGCCAAAAAATACAATAACATTGGCAGTCTAACTAATGGTAGGGTGGAATAAAACATGTCATATTAGAGAATTAAGTAATTATTGGGAGCTTTTAAATCATGCCATGAAGGTAAATAATCCTCACACAAATAACCCACAACCACATGTGGTGCACAAAAATCCTATAGAGTGACCTACCTGAGTTCCTTCATTTAAGTTATCCACATGTCTTGCATCCAATGTCCATAGAGGTTTTTGGGCATGCATAGTTGGTTGAGATCCTAGTGGTGTTTTCAAGGCCAACCCCCAGGGGGGTGCACCTTTTATAACACGCATGAGTATATGCGAGTGCACAAAAGGGGCATTAACTTTAACTTTTCCGTACTACGTATACATATGCTACACAAATTATGACTCATAATTATGTACAAGTATGGAGGACCTCTAGAAAATATACAACATCTGTACTTGTATGATAGGGTCACTAGACTTTATGGGATAAGTATTTAGAAATAGCCAAAAAATTAGCTCCAATTAAGGGTTGGTTTGTTGGGAGGGTTTATTTGTTGGGTGGAGTATAGGGATCCAATTGACTTGATGGATTGTCCATCAAACATGGAGATTGGTTTATGTTGGTATAAAAAAGGAATCAACAATAAGTGGACTTACAATGTTACAGAGCATTTGATGATAGATTTAGAAACAATAATTGCATTAGCTTCTATGACATGTGGGTGCAAGCATAGTAAAGTGGACCAAAAAAGTGCTCCGGTATATGAAAGCCATGATTTTCTTGGTCAAACGCCTATAAGTAGTAGCAAAATGTTGTTTAAAATATATTATTTTTCATGATGACCTCTATTGTTAAGTTAGGTACTCAAATATAGAATATCAATATGAGATCTTCAAAACCTATCATCAAAAGTGACGCGTAAAAGCAATTGCCTAAATATAGTTTTGAACGTAAATTTCATGACCTCAAATATTTTGAACTTGGAATTTCTTTTCATATTTCTTGAATTCATTATAAACTTGAGGTCATCGTAATTTTTTTTTTCAAAAATTCATCAATTTAATGTAATGTAATTGTATTTTAAACAAGTTTTTGACAATTATCTTTTCAATGACACCCACTTGCACCACCACTTGCACCGTCTTCTAAAATACATATACGTTGTTTGAAATTGTTTTTTGTGAACATAAATTGCTTGGCTTTGTAGATTTATATGTTTTCTAAATGTTTATGAATTTTTATTTCATAAAATTCAAAGTTAGTATATTGTTTTGGATCACTTTCACTTAAACCTGAGCAAGGATCAAGAGCTGTCCACTTTACCGTGCTTGCACCCATGTATCATAGACTTAGATGCTTATGAGTTACATCTTAGGGATGAAAAAAGTCTTCAATGACTTTATTAATGAATGCTAGGGTTTTACATTATACATATGATAGGGGTTCATTATTTATTCAAAAATATATTTATATACCTATGTTGATGACTATATATGAATTTAAATATTTTTACATATACATATTGTCACTTGTATTTTTTTATCATTGAAATTGGACGTGTATTGCTTGATTTTACAAAAAAAATTCTTGAAAATCTTGAACTTCAAAAGGTTATTTCTCAAAGTCAACTAGTTCATTTGCAACTATAGGTCTCTTCTTCCTGTTCATTGCCCGCATGCATGGGAGGGGCATGCTTTTTTCCACAGCCTAAATCATCTCCCGGTCACAAACAAAAGCACTGCCCCTTCATGTATAATAGATTGGGCATTTTATATTTACAATGTTGCAATTATTGTCAAGGGAGCTTGTTCATGTACCCTCAAGCATTAGTGTAGTACCCCCTCGGTAGGTGTTATGAAGCCAAACCCCACAACAAATATGTAGGGGAATGGGATCTATGGATTCATGGATGAATACATGGTGGATGTCATCGTTGAATAAGGTCGAGGCATCCATAGTTGAGCATGTTCATTTAACCACTCACTAGGGTCATGTAATGCCAACATAGATGAGATTTATGTTTTTTAGGCGAACATAGTTAAAGTTTATGTGGTGGCGACTTATGATTGATTAAGATAGAGGCATCTATAAACATATGCAAACTCTCTTATTTTATCGGTTATAGGTGCCTCAACCTTACATGGATGAAATATCCAATTCGCTTTCAAAAAGCCGGAGAGATTCTGGCCCTCACTTGACAAACCTCCCTCTTCTCCGTCTCTTCCTTCGATGGCCCAGTAACCTCCCATCCCATCTTCATTTGCATTCACTATTCTCCGTTCTCTTGTGTGTGGAGAAGAGAATTTTAACATTTCGTGCTCATTCTTACATTCTTCTTCTTCTTCTTCGTTTTCCCAGTTATCATCAGCGCAAATTGCAACGCCTGTAAAGCTTACTATGGCTCTTGGGAGTTGGAAAGGAGTTGCTTCCGAAGCTCTGGAGTTCAGCAGCTGTCCGTGGTGATGAAATTTCCTTTGCGTGTTGTAGTCGAGAATCTGACAAATCATCAGCACTTCTTATCGTATTTCTGATACGAACAGCTCGAAATGTGTCCATTGACGAGCTCGTTTTGTGTTCTTGAGCTTTAGTTCCTCTCGTTGTGCGTAAGTGCTCCTTACAGAACCTGTGTATAGGTTCAATTGACCAGTTAAGGTGAGTTCGACCTATCTGTAAGTGAGTTCCACACGAGGAGGATCTGTACATCTGTGAAAAGCTTTGTTGAAAGAGACCTTCCATTTCCCATTGAGAATTGAACAGAAAAGAAAATTGGGAGTGAATTTGTGCGTCACTCATTGCGAGTGCTAAATGTGTAAACACCTTCGTCTGTAGGAGGGACTCTTTCTTGAGCATTTATATTTGTGATTAAGGAGGGAATGTGGCCACTTCTCCTTCAAGAAAAACATTCCAAGTCCTCCGTTGTGTGATAGTTAGCTGCAGTGACCGAATTATTATCTGGTATTTGAGGAATGCGTTATTTCTCACGAATAAGTCAGCAACTGGAGAGATTCATTCTTCGTACAGCGAGGCATCTCGAATCATGTTGGTGGACATTTAGACTTTATGTTTCTTGAGGTTTAGTAGGTACCTTCAATTGTGCACAAGAGCTCAATTCAAGCTGCGAACAAAGTAAAAGGTACTGTTAAGGAGCTCAATTTCAACAATTATTAAGGTGTCTGTTGTTTCTGAGATCAGTTGGAGTAAGAATCGTGATGCATTGTGCGAGATGTCTCCTCACACGCAATTTCTCGCTCACTCCACTGCTGTAGACGCCACCTTTAAATTCTCCCCTGCCCTTCCATCAATTGATTCCTCTCAGAAAACCTCCCTTCAATCCAAGCGGAAGCAAAATACTACGATTGTGCATAGGTTACATCATCGAGGCTTTGGGGAGGCCATCATCACATATAACAATCAGTATTCGTGCAATTGCAAGATATCTTCAGCCTCCAAAAAACTTGTTGTGAGGAATAATTACTCATTGGATGCGCGATGGATAGTTTTGAGGGTTGCGAACTGGTGCAAAAGAGAGGCGCAGAAGAAGAAGGTGGAATCCTCGAAAATCGGTGACATATGGTTGTGGAGATGCGCAGCTGCAACTCTTACAGCGGTTGTTGTCCAAGTGATGACATGCCAGGACATCGCATATGCGATTTCCTCGAGGACGCAATCATCGCTAGACTTCAGATTCACCGCACGTCAAGATCCGTCAGATGCTCGAGTGGGATTCAGCTCCAATGCGAGAAAACTTTTCCACAGCGCAGGAAAAGGTGTAACCCTAACGAGGCCAGCACTAGGGGCTGGAGGGAAGCAACTTGCTACCATTAGAATGAACAAAGGATTGGTCACAGGAAGACAGGTACAGTTTCTTCATCTAGTACTTTGATAGGCTACGTGGGACGAGAGGACGATGAATAATGCTTTGTGCTTCTTTCCTATGCAGGAAGCAGCAATCCTCTTGGGTTACCACACACAACTTGATCTGAACCTCAAGCTTGCAATTTTGGTGGGCCAAGGTGAAGGAATTTGAGCCCTTACTTAAAATGTGCATAAGATGGTGGTGCTATGACTCAAAGTTGGTCCCGATTGATTTTTAAGTTCAAGCTGAACTTGATTGTAGTCATGTCCGATGACTACAAGTTCAAATTTGGGCGTGAAATTGAAAATTAATCCAAAATAAAGAGGAACCAAAGCTCCACCATTTTAGCCACATGAGGGGTCCAAGTTCTTTTACCTTGGCCCACCAAACTTGCAAGCTTGAACTTGAGCACAAGCTATGTGAAGCTGGCCCTTCACAACATAAACAAGAACATAGATCGATTTCATGTTTTCTTTTCTATTGTGAGGGAAATTTGTGAATGTGTTGAAGGTACCTATGTGGTAGGATTGACAACATTGTTGTCAAGGATTTATTTGGATACTGTGAACGATACTTCATGAGAGGTAGAAGATCTGCAAAGAGGTTCCTATCGTCCAGAGTTCAAATTGAAGGATTTCAAACCTGAGGAGGACTTTGATTTGTCATGGCATACGATTCACTTTAACTTGTTCCAGGTGTCAGGCGGGACCTTCTCTAGAGTACTGGCTGGTGGCTCGGGAGAAGAGCTTACGGGAATCAAAGCTTTCTCCACTTCCTTGCCGGCACTACCACTTGCTTCAGTAACCAGCTCCTTGACTTCTCCCTTGGCTTACATAATAAAAGCAGGATCGAATCTGGACTTCAATGTTCTACAAGCTTCCTTGGCTTCGTCCCTCAATCTCATCAGCCTTTGTAGTAAGATTTTCCATTCTACCCCCTTTGACCTGTTAACTACATCAATCAATCATCCTTGTTATTTGTGCATTCATAGAATATTGGTGAACTATGTGCATTTCGAAGTTGTACATGTGGTGTTAAGATGCCTTGTTTTTGGCCTCTTTGTCAGCCCAGGTCAGAACTGCCTTCCATGGTTAGTATTTGATGTGACGTCTTCACAGATTTCTCCATTACCGACCTAGACATTGTTGATGTCAAGGATCCAGCAACATATTTAGCGTTGTCCATTTCACTCCCATTTCACTAGTTCAAAACACTTGGGCCATACATTGGCACGAGTATGTTGTGCTCGAGATTGTGATGTTTGGGGTCACAGGAGCTCTTGCTCATCAAAAGAGGAGAATGCTGAGGCTTATGATGTTTGAATGGCAGCATTTGTTGTATGGATGCAGAGATCTGGACAGCTTCCACCTGAGACTCCAGTAGTACTCAGCCAGGTGGCTTTCCGAGTGCTTATACCATGCTTCTTGATGACTAAGGTGTGTACTCCATTTCAGTGCTATCTACTTTATATATTTGATATCAATTATGTGTATTTGATATAAAGGTCGAGAGTAAAATATAGTTATTGATTATTCAAACACATGGTTTGGAGGAAACAATGCTTTGGCTTCTTGGGCTCTGTTTCTCTTAGCACAAATTTGACTTTGCCTCTCTTCTTGAAATTCAAGGTGGTCTTTGTTCTGAATGTCAGTGTCATTTTTCTGCAGGTTGCAGTGACACTTGCCTTACATCCTTCAGCAAGTTTACTCTTCCTTCCCCTTTTTGCCATTGCTCAGGTGCGGGTTTTAGTTTCATATTGGTTTGTGTTACTTTAAGTCGTTTCCCAGGTGCTGCTTTTAAGTCTATTATCTGTGTTCTGCTGGAACTTGTACAAACAGACCGCTGATCAGTTTGTGACTGCTTCTAGGTACTCGTGGGGGCAGTTCTTGGAAAGTTAGCATGTCGAATTGTGTACAGAGAACCAGCTTTGAAAGTAAGCACCATACCAGCTAAGCCAGTTTCTGCAACTATAACCACCTCAGTAGGATCTGGCCTTGCAGATCAAATGGCGGAATCTCCAGGTCTCAATCCGACTCGTATTGGCAACAATTGGAAGAGATCAAAACAGTACACTGCAGCCAAGAAGGAGGCGATAATAACTGCAGCATGTGCCTTTGGCAACTCTTTCACTCTCCCTTTGGTTAGCCCCAGAACTCGTCTTCCATGCCATTCTCAAGCTCATATTGTTTCCTTGTGTTTCTGGTAGCAATTTTTTGGCTTTCCAGAAATTGTAACAGAAGCTCCATGAATTGGTGGTGCTTTGTTTCTCACCGTCACATTACATTTGTTGTTGCTGGAGCAGATTTTCATGACAGGGGTTTTGGCAGCTGAAGATGCAAGTCGGGTTGCAGGGTGAGTTTTCTAATCTAGTGGTCTTGTTCAAAGTATTATGCTTTTGGAGGATCTCAGTTTGCAGACTTGACAGTTCAGTGTAGGTAGCCATTTCCAGTTTCTTGTCTACTAATCTGAGAAGAATATGGATCAAATCTGATTTAAAGGACTCTATTAATTTGACCTATAAAATTTATAAGCCTGAGCAACTTTTTAATTGATTATTATGGTTGTCTCTATGAACTGATTTCAGGTATTTGGCGTTATTTATGGTCGGGTGGTCACCTGCTCTCTGGACAGTGGGCTATTCCCTAATTGCTACCGGAGATGAACAACGTGAAACAGGAGAAGACGTATCCGAAACCAGGTTTTCATGGAGAACATTGGTGGATGGATTCAGACATATCGTGAATCCTCCTTTGTATGGAGTAAGTGCCTTATAACCTGTCCTCCAGTTCATTAGTCTTCTGAAATTAATTGAGTACGAGCTATTTTCTGGCTATTTGTGGATCCTAGCTTGCCAAGGTTATGATTATTTTTCTTTAAGGCCAGATCATCAATTTCTTCAGGTTTAAATCCTGTCAGTAGTTTTCTTACTAACTGGATTTGAGACAGGTGTTGGCGGGTGTGCTTGTAGGGGGCACACCCTTGTCTCATATCTTTCTGCCTCGAGCTGTGGGAAGTGTTGTTTCAGTAGAATCTACAGGTGTTTTAGCCGCTTTCACTACAGCTGGCATTCTATGTCCTCTTTTTGATGTAAGTATTCGATATTTACATTCTTTGCGAGTGTTATTCTCAATCGTAGTTACTGTAACTCTCTGTTGCTTGCAAACCTGTCATGTGGAATCTTGACGTCAATCATCTTTGCAGGTTTTCATTTGTGCAAGTGTAAAACTCTACATGGCCTTATCAATTTGAAGAGACATGAACATTTTGCTGCTGTGTCTGCAGGCAGCCTCACTGCTAGGATCTGCAACTTTGGCAGTACAGACTGTGGTGCTCGCAACCTCTCTTGCATCCTCCTTGCCTCCATTAAGTGCAACAAGTGGCACCAAGAAATCCTCCAAGACAGATCCTCAGGATGGTGCCAGTATCATTGATCTGGGCTCGAACCTTCCAATGCTGGAAGCACTTCTTGACAACCGAGCTTTTTGGATAATCTCATCAATTCGCCTCTTTGCAATGCCTATTGTTGTCGTTGCCTCAACCACGGTGTGAATTACAGCCCCTCTTGTTGTTAACATATCATTGCAAAGGACGGTGATATTAGCATTTGCTTTCTGTGCCACCAGTTTTTCAATATAGTCTGCATATTCTGCATATTCTGCGTTTCAGGTGAAACATATGGTTTGTTACAAATAAGTTCCATCCAGACCTACACATAGCGAATCTTTTAGTACCATTTGAAATTATTCTAATTGAATTTATATTTGATCTTGCAACAATTATGAGAGGACACGAGTGTCACTTGATTATTATGCAATCAGAACGTTAGGTATTGGATTACGACTATGTGACCACGGTATCTGCTGCAACTAATTATGTACCCTCCTTATGGATGTTGCAGATTATGCAATATGCTCGCATTCTACCTGTTAATCCCATCTTCAATCTCATATTACTGGTAAGGCCCCTGTGTCTAGCATTTTGCATGTGCAGGACTCTAGGTTAAACCATGGTCTTTTAACTCTTTGTGAGATCTATGTATAGCGTCCTTATTGATGCTGTATATATTAGATGTGAGAGTATATCAATTGTTGGCTTTGACTGATCATGTTGTTTTCAAGACAGCATTTCTCACCATTATAACAATATCTATGTGACTTTTTGACCTGATTAAAGATGCAACTTCTCTTATTTGATATTTCTATAAGGATCTGTGTTGCTTGATCTTCTCATCATTCACAAGCTTGACAGTGGTGCTTACTCTAGTGATTCTTATTTCTATCCGCTCAACCTACGGTGCTGTAGTATGAGTACTCTTGATTGTCAGACTGAGGCAATGATGTTTAAAGTTCAGACAACGGGCTGCAATGTGACATGCGTGCAGGTAGAAGCAGCGATGCCTTCAGCCCAGAATCTTGTTTTATTGTCACAGGTAAAGATGTGAAGCAACTAGTGACATAGAGGAAAATAATGTTGATGAAAGCATGCTTAGTTTGATATGAGCCACAAAATCATCTTGCATTGATATGTTATGTACTAATCAACATGTTTCTCCATTCATCAGCTTCGGGCAAGTACACGGCCTCTGTCAGGGATGCTTGCTAATCTTCTACTCCGTCAGGTATTGAGCTTCTTCTGAATACTTGCAATCAATTGAAGTGTTCACGAAGTAGTCATATTGTCTTCTACTTCTGGGATCAGCTGGCTTTTTCTATAATCTGAAAAGTTTGTTATGCTCAAATTGTGACTCTTAACTTCTGGATTTTGGCAGTATGCACTCTCAATAGTGCCCATCACAGTCTGGATGACTCTGTTTCTAGCTCTGGTAAAGACTGCATAATTTCATTTGGTCCTTCAACACCATAGGCGAAGATTGGCTCAAACACCTACTCTCATCCCAACAAGCTTTGCAATTCAAGGTTCCATGATTCATCAACATTCTTTGGTATTATCATTCGATGACACTTGACAACACCTTCATTTCATGATTGAGTTACATGCAATCATAATAGCCATGAAGGAGAATGAATTAGGAATTGATCTAGAGGATGACGAATATTTCCAGATTGATTTTTCTGAAGGATGTAATTCTTTTCGAGAATGGTAGAATAGTACGATATACTGTGGGTGCAAATGTGATGCTACCGAAGATATTGATTGAAATGTACCAAATTGAAAGTGAAGCCTCTTAGTTACTTGGTAAATGTGCACCATTTAGCTTCTGGATATTGTAAATGGCTTGCACCATTTAGCTTCGGGATATTGTAAATGGCTTTCTATGGTCACTCTTCTTAATTGAACTCCTGTATTTGCGGGGTATATGACATGGTTTGTAATTAAGAATAGACACCAAATAGACATGTGTGAAGATGAGGTTGCACTATGCACTCAAAATATCAACACCATGCAAAGTTAAATTGTCAACAGAATTGGGATAGCTTGATGAGAAAGAATCACTTTGATCTCCTTTAGCTTCAGAAATTAGAAATGAAAATATGCATCATTCGTACTTGATAATCAGATTAGACATCCCCATTTGATCCAATGGTCCAAATTGTTTGTGGAGATAGGATTGCCCACAATGGGGCCACATCCATAAGGTCTCTTAGTTTTTGCAAATAATAGACCCTAGGGGAGGGCACGCCTGGGGCAAACCAAAATGTACACTCGTACAAGGCACTGTCATCCATGCCTCATCGTCCAAGCCCCCCTCATCCAAATTAGGTTAACCACTTGAAGTGGTTAACCGTAGTTAGGGGGCCCCACTCTGACACCACCTTGCCTGCTCCCGCCTCGCCCTCCCGCTCCTGCTTCACCCTCCCGCTCCCTCTGCCGTGCCTTGGCAAGCATTCTTGCTTGGACTCTCACCGTCATCTGAGGCTTCCAATTCATGAATCCTTCTTCGCAGGTGTAAATTTCTTCTAAATTCACAAGTTTGTTGTTGCACCAAACTATTGGCAGTTTTTAGGTATGAAATTTTTTGGGTTTGGGATTCGAGAATTTGTGTACTCCGCTTGTGATGTTCATCAATTACATCACTTTTAATGAGTTGTTTGATCTCCTGAGGCTGCCATTACGTGAATTCCCTCCGCAGCTGCAAAAATAATTTCTCGATTTATAGCCTTGTCGTTGTACCGAACAACATTTTGAAGGGTTTGCAAATGTTGGGATTGAGGTTTGAGAATTTTTGTCCTCTCCTTGTACTTTCTATCAAATTTTCACATCGCTTTCATTGAGTTTTTTTTAATCCCGAGGTTTTTAATTCCTCAATCCTCTCCAAAAGGCCAAAAACTTAC
Organism: Polytrichum formosum; assembly: GCA_964035585.1. Lineage (NCBI taxonomy): Eukaryota > Viridiplantae > Streptophyta > Polytrichopsida > Polytrichales > Polytrichaceae > Polytrichum > Polytrichum formosum. The sequence continues at coordinate 47,590,331 of OZ037937.1, forward strand.
AACACTTTCAATGAGTTGTTTTGTATCCTGAGGTTGTCTATTCTTGAATCCTCTTCTTAAGTGCAATTTCATGTTGTAGAAGCTTGGTGTGCAACACTCAAGATTTTCAAATTTAGGGTTTGAGGTTCGAGAATGTTTGTATTCACCTTGTTCTTTTCATTAAATATATCACTTTTGATGAGCTGTTTTATTTCTTGAGTTTTCCAATTTCACATCCTTTCTTTTTACTTTCTTGGTAGTCAAAGAGATGATCAATAAACAGTCGTCAATCAATTCTAGTGTCATTCAATTCTTTAATTTGCTTTTGCTGATGCAAAGAAGCACTGAACTTTAAGGTTTGTATTGCATCAATCATGGTTGTGGGGGATGGGTTTGAGGTTTGATGATAACTTTAAGGATTTAGGGTTTAAGGATCTTAGAAATGCAGGACTTTGCGAAGCAAACTTCCAGCTGATCGAGTTTGATTGTAAGCAGCTACTCGTCAAATCCTTAGTCACGCCATAAGTTACAACCAAGTCCTTGGATACTTTGCAAGTATCTCGAGAGATGTATGCGATTGACAAGAATAGGAATTATAAAGTGAGTATGATTCGGAGAATTTTTTTTGCCAAGAGCTCGTTGGCTATGGTGGAGAGGAGCCTTCTCAGTAGAATATATGTATTTCTAGGTCTTTGATGTGGATTCCGGGGTCAAATTAATTTAGTGATGAAATTTCCTACATATAAGGTGTAAATATCTCCAACATTGTCACCTTTAATCTATACCGATGTCACGAATCCTTGGCCATAGTTCAATTTCAACATAATTTATATCTTTTGGTTGTCTGTTCTTAAGAACACCACTCAGATACATGTGTTTAAGTTAAGAAGAATGACCACATTAGGCCCACATATCTTAGGCTCTGGAGTAAGCTACTTTGAAGATTCAGTATTTCTTCAATTTTTGAGGTATACTCCATAGGTTCCTCTAAAATGATCGTTTGAATTTCTTGAAGTCTTGAATTTCAATCGATTTTATCTCAAATCTCAACTGATTCATCTGAAAATAACTGTTGGAGAACCGGCCGTTCATTGTCTCTTTCGAACTAGTTGAGAGTTATCGTCATCAATTTGGAGTCTGCTGCTTCAGTCTTGGATTCTGTTATGCATGTTCGGAGGTGTATGAAAGGCATGACTTTGTGAAGCAAACTTCCAGCTCATCGAGTTTGATTGTAAGCAGCTACTCGTCAAATCCTTAGTCACGCCATAAATTACAACCAAGTCCTTGGATACTTTGCAAGTGTTTCGAGAAATGCACGTGATTGACAAGAATAGGAATCATAAAGTTAGTATGATTCGGAGAAAAGTTTATGCCAAGAGCTCACTGGCTATGGTGGAGAGGTGCATATTTGATTTATTTTCTCAAAGTAGATGCAATACCCATCACGCACCAAAAAGATGCATCACAAATTTTGATTGGTGCAATACCCATCACAACCCAGGAAAAAATTGGAATTGTATCACTGTTTGGTTCGTGATGGGTATTGCATATTTAACATATTTTTTCAAAGTAGATGCAATATCCATGACACAAAAAAAAAATGCATCACAAACTTTGATTGGGACAATACCCATCACGAATCGGAAACAAGTTGGAATTGTATCTCTGTTTGTTTCGTGAAATATCTTGTCACTTCTAAAAGAAAGCATTTTTAATGGAGATAGCACATAACACAAACTACATGTTAATACAAATGAAAAAATGATTAGAATTTCAAAGTCATAGTTAATGAAGCATACCTTGGGAAAAGCTTGAATGGAGCTACAATTGACAATCTCATTTGCAATTGCAATGTAGATCTTCTCATTGTTATGTGTACCCTAAACCTTAAATATTTAATATCTAGGATCCCCACACTATAAAAAAAGAGCACATTAGTATATTTTAAATTAGAGGCATGACACCATCCATTTTGAAATTCCAAACCCTAACCCATTTAATTTCTTTTCAATATATAGTAATTGTAGTTGCCATGTGGCATTCCTTCCTTCTTATAAGTTATAATAATGAGAGCCAGCATCACGGGAAGTGTAGCCAAAAAATGATGCTAAAAAATAGTTCTCCTAACACATGGCAAAGAAAGCTAGAGTGTTCCGCCTACTCCACCTCTTAACCATGGTTAAGTCCACTTGGGTTGGGAAGTGGATGAGAATTGGACGACGCCATCCATTGCAATCATCCGATATGGTACCAGTGTACTTGTTGGTTCGCCCTTCCTAGAGGGCATTGTGTTCACTTTATGTTACCATCATTGTGAAATTATAGAGTTCCTAAAATTCATTGGAGGTAAAAATAATAAATTGATTAATTTCTTGTATATGGTCACAAAGAGAAAATTATCATATACAAGTGTACGTCTTATTCATCCAGCATAAAATAAAACTTGACCTATAGGTTTGTTGCCGATTCATCTCAAATGATCTTGAGTACAGCCAGGAGAACAAAATCCTCAATAAAAAGAAGTTCCCAATGCCCATGTCCAAACTTGAATGCTCCAAAAATCAAAGTTGTAAATTATAAACTAAAAAAAAGAAAAGAAAAAGCCATTCATGAGGTTGATACATGACTAGCACCCTTTACTGATCCAAAGTGTTTGGTACTTATTTGAAGGTTTGTAATCAATAAGAAATGCAATAGTGGAATTCTAGTGTACTCTGATTTTCACTCTAAAAATTAATGACTTTGTGGAATTTTAGTTTTTAAAAAGGCCACTTCGAAATCACTTTTACTTCCAATTTAAACATTATAAGCATTTTCATAATCAATCTTCGTTTGTGTTTTAATTCTAATGAAATGCGTATAAAATGGTAGTTGCCACTCTAGGAGTCTATTGATGTGATGCTCTAGTAAAATTTACACATTGTACATGAACGTATTATATTCTACAAAAGCATTGCTTGAATACTTTACAACAACATGATTGAGTGTTTTTGGCAGAGAATGCTAGTAAAATATGTCTTATACTATTCAACATTCTTGAAGACTCAATCTCAGGGTGAACCTTTTGCCACTAGCTTGGCTCCCACCAACTTCATATGTCTAAATGTGTTTGCATGATGGCTTTCTTCAAATCATCGTGGATTGTCTTGACCGAAGGCCATTACTAAGAAACTGTGCATCAAAATTCATGCCACTAGAACTAGAAGATTCCATTGACGATGCTACATCATATCCCATACGTGATATCTCAAACGCTTTAACATGACGAACCTCCTCAGCTAAGCTTACATCGGGCTCAGTTTGAGGGTGCTCAATTGACATCAATCCTAATTTTCTAAATGTTTGTATCACCTGACGCATGAATGGCCTCTCAAAGCTGTTAACCTTCACACACCGCAGTGCTAGCTTCACAAGGCTCACAAACCCATCTTTGTTATACTCATCTCCCAAAGTTGGATCAACCAAATCATACAACGATTCGGACACCCAAGCTTCGCGCACCTACCCGCCACAAAACAAATATTTTTGGTTATTATTGAAATTATTTTGTCCAACCATATAGATATCCTCAAACTTGGCTACCAAATAAGCCAAACTTTTGATATCCAAGAGAGACCTTCAATATAATTATAGGTTGCCATTTTTCAAACTCAAATCTTACCTTGTGAGCAATTCCCATTGGGTTTAGACCTGTCAAGATCTCCATCAACACGATCCCAAACGCATATACGTCACTCTTGTCCGTAAGCAAGCCTGTTTCATGGTATCTGCAAATAAGTTCACATGACAACATTAACCAAAACAAACCATCAAGCTTACTTTAGTTGGTTTAAATGTGAATCCAAGATAAGGTACACCCAAAACCAAGTTGAACACTAAACCTAAAAACAACACTATCTACCACAGTCATATATTTGAAGCCCCTAAATCTATGACTAGTAGATAGTGCTAGTGTTTGATCCAATGTTGGTTTTCGGTGTACATACCTTAATCACCATGTGAAGAGAGCAATGGGAGCATGACAAGAGCCAATGGCAAACTAGATACTATATGATCAATGCCGAGTTGAGATGTTGAAATCTTACTCTGGATCAAGATAACCTGGAGTCCCTTTTACAATTGTTGTGATGTGGGTGGCATCCTCTTGCCCAATGGCTTTCAATTTAGAAAGTCCAAAATCCGCCACTTTGGCAACCATTTGGTTTGTGAGCAGAATGTTGGTACTTTTCACATCACGATGAATGATTGAAGGGGAGCATTTATCATGTAAATACTCCAACCCTACACAAAAACCACATGAAAGGACCTTCAAGCTATGTCTATAAGTTGAGTTCAAAATAAAGAAATACCTAAGACGAATACCTACCAGTCACCCTCACGAAGTTTTATTGCAAGTAAGCATGGGAAAATATAACCTGGTACCTTCTGCAATTTGATGGGCGATAGTTGTTCTTTGTCTCCAAGTCAAGGGATTCATGGCAACATTTTCCCCTGCACACCAACTTGAGCCATGAGCTATGAGAGAGGGAGATGAGCAACCCCCAGGGGCTCCACTCTTCATAGGTTATGTACAAACTAATGTGAGTGTTAAAGAAAGTATTACTTGAGGCATTAACATATATATAGTATATAGTTTAAGGGAGTGGTAGTGTTTTTCTCTAGTGTGTATAAAAAGAATAGCTACTAAGAAATTTCAAATAGAGGTAGACGTACAGATTGCCCTAAAAACTCTAAAGGTCCTAAAAACTCTATTTGAGAGAAATTTGAGAAGTTAGATTTATATTTTAAGGTTAGATTGTTATAACTTACAACATATGGTGACAAAACGTCAATAACTTTCTGAATGGAAGTGAAAGTGAAAGTGAACTTGTGCATATGTAATAAAGACCTCTTTTTTTCCATGATTTATATTATAGTGTATGTAGTAGACTCGGCATTTTTTGCACTGAATTGGAGTCTGTAGTATAAATACACGAGTCTATTATCTTGCGTACAATACGTATACCTTTCTTTTTCTCTTGATGTTCTCAATTATAAGGGGTTTCATTCATGCTCACCCACGCACGTAAAGTTTTAGCCGAATTCCAGTGAAGAGTGGATCCTGCGGGGAGCCACTCCTCAAGCACATTAGAGAATTCCCTTGCTCCCCTCTTCCAGAAGAAGTGTAAATTAGTGTCTCATGTATGTATGCTTGAACTAGTTTTCACTCTAGTTCTTAAAAACCTAAATCTCATGGACTCATGTGGTACATACCTCTCAAATCTTACTTTGAGCTCAGAATGCAGAATATTATATATACTAAGGAAATCTTGATTTCATAAGTCAATATGAAGTTTATCTTCTCAAGTTCTTAGAACAGACTTATCAGCTTCAACGCTAATGGTATTTTGTCTTGTAAGCTGTTGATTACAACAAGCTACATTGTCTCAATACTCATTGAGTACTTCCGAACCCTTTCCTTATTTGACATAATTATGATTTCTGTCGTGTTTGGGCTATGAAATGGAAGTAAACCGATGATGCTTAATCTCCTAAGATGTAGCATTGCTCAAAGTCAAGTTATCAAAGATTGTAGGCTAGTTGTGCATTGCAATTGACGCGGATGTCGGCCTTATCAAAGAGATAATAACATGTGAGTTAGCTCTTTGGCCAAAGAGATTGTAAGATAGACGGTTTGTGAGCACCTTGCAGTCTTTGTCGCAAGTCTCCACCACCCATATACTCGTAAATGAGGACCTGGTATTTTCGCGTGCAGCTATAGCCTAGAAGAGAAACCAGGTGCTTGTGATGCACCTTGGATAGCAACTCGATCTGTAAAATCATTCGGCCATGTTAGAAAGTCTGGAGAATAACTGATGAATTCCTTCAAAGTACAATCAAAGTGCAAAAGTTCGTGTCATGGTCTGATCGTCCATCAGTGTGCATGGGAACCGCACTAATATAGTGCACTGACCTCATTGTAAAATTCCACTTTGGTTTGGTGCGAGTCTGTCGACAAGACTTTTGCTGCAATTTCTTGTCCATCTGGCAACTTGCCATAGAACACATCACCAAATCCACCTACTCCTATCACTCTGCTGAAATTGTTTGTTGCTTTCTTGATCTTCGTCGATGAAAATACTTGCGATAGCCCACCGTTTCTTTGCAATCGCTGTCGGAAATCCTTCTCCGCAGGGTCAAGAAAGCCTGAAGGGGCATGGCAACGATTTGTGTCTAGATTAGAAATGGTTGGCAGTTTAGAATGTCGTTCTTGAAACTAGTTAGAAGCAAATTTTCAAATTAAGCACGGATGCACCACCTAGACTCCCTGGCTTTATCTTTCAGTTTTGTAAATTTACAACTTATATTACGAAATCATTCCCAACAAAATGCTTCTTAAGAATATTTCATCACCTCCAAATCATGTTCTGAACACAATGATCCCTGCGGACACTACAGATAGTTGCCACCCCAGGTCAAAATTATTCAGATAAAAGTCACGATCCCCGAATTGAAATCCTTGACAAGCATGCAAGAGTTTCTTCATGGAATAGACACACTTACTTGGCTCTAGGGCAAAATACAACCCCAAGGCTGTTAGGACGACCACGAAGACTCCACCAAGCACGCCCACTATTATCCAAGTAATACTATTAGATTTGTTGTTGCTATTGGGTGACGCAGCTGGGGAAATATTAGTAGCAACTAGATTTGTCCAATACGGGGACTTGGACCGATCCAAAATGTCCACAATGCCTAATTGCCCATTTTCATAATTCAACGTGAGAAACCAGCTCACACTCTCGTTTCCCACAACATTGGTGGAATTCCAATAAAGTATACTTGAATTCTTTCCACGAAGTTCGAGCCGACCATCCCTCTGCAGGGTGAGCTGACACTCCCGATTCTCGCTACTATTCGTGCCCGTTTCCCAAAGCACACTCTTGACACTCCCGTTACTGAACAACGCTTTGGATTGCAAATTGCAATCTGTTCCTAATGCGAGCACAAATTGCCCATATACTGAGCCGGTTGGGGTTTGCAACTTGAAGCCTTGCGAAAGGAAATACTCCGCAGGCATGTAGGGGAAATCGACGAGGGAGCTCTCGGGTTTCCATTCCGACTCCGGAGGGAAAGGGTATCCTATCGTTTGTAGAGTTCCCGATGTGTTTGATGGGACAAAGTATGTTTGCAAAAACCTATGATTATCCACGACTCGGGTATTTAGGTGGTCCACGTAATCGTTCAAAGCGTAGCTTCCGTCGCTCTTGAGAATCAAAAAGTTGTGTATGGTCGTATTGGCAGTCGTCGTGAAGGTGTCCGAGCTCCAAATGGCATTTTGCCCAATAAGTCCCGAATTGTTGTGGACGAAGTTGTAGAGCACGAGGTTTGCGTCAAGCTGCAAGAAAAGGCTACAATTCCGTGCACTCGAGGGCCCTGGAATACTTGTGTTGGTGGACTTATAGGGGAGGTTGGTAGAATCGTACAAAATAAGGTCGCAGTCTGGCTGTAACACTAGATGAACATCAGAAATATTAAGGTACTGTCTGGGCTGTAAGCTAACCGTATCGGATGCAACGAAAACACCTACACCCAGGCCTCCTGGAACTACGCATGATATCATTGCAACACTTGTAAACAGAAGAAAAGGAAGAAGACGAGACATGTCAAAAGTATGCTTCACCATCCTGTGATGATCAAGACTTCATGTCCTCTCTACGTAAGATTTCCGACGTCTACTACACTTTTGACTCATAGTATCGTCTCAACATGAACAAAATGAAAACTTTGATGTGTTTGCAACGGGTTTAAGGATTTTGGTTGCAGTTTCCTCAAAATAGGTCCTTGATTTACAACAATAGTGTGGTGGCCCTCCGTCGCAAACCCATGACCGCAAAGGCATGATCCAGATAAACAAACAAACCTCCACGTACCTAAATCTCGTTCGACTAACTGTGCAGCTGCAAATACCCCGTTGTTGCAATGCCAATTACTAGAAGCGGGTTCGAAAAAAAATTGCGATCGAATCGGCACAACGGTTTCTTGTCGAAGTGCACGATAATGACATGAACCTACGAGGTTCCGAAACCGCCACCTCAATCTCAAACCCTGCCAGAGTAGACTGAACTCTAAATCCTCAACACGCATAAAAGTGAAGGACAAATCCTCCCTAAGAAGCAACCATCTAATAAGTATTTGCAGGTTCCAGTTGTGTTACAAGAGGTCGGTTTTTCAAGCTTGTGGCACAAAAGACAGATTTGTGCGGAACGGTATGCACAATGAAGGTTCAATAAGTCGACCGACTTTCCTGGATCTAATTCTACCGACTGTCCTTGATCTAATTCTGCCGACTTTCCTAAAAAGGTTGTAAGCTTGAAGGATGAGGAGCTTGGAACTCACGTGTTGTCATTCAAGTCACTATATGGGTAAAGTTTTGTGACTTCTTCGGATGGGGAGCAGTGTGTATGTTTTGACAAATTTCATTTGACGTTCAACTTCAAATCCAAAGTGTCACATGACGTTTCCAAAAACAAAAATGAATGTCAATTGACATATACATTTTATTCTAAAATGTCACCTCAATTTTGGGTTACACAAATATTTAGAAAAATTAATATTATGAATAATCAAAACACAATCTTGATTTGTAACTCAATCGAGCGTAAGTATCCTTTAGTCTCACATGTTTCTCTAAATGTTGAAGATTGTAGCTCAATCCATTGCGTCCATTTCAAGCCCACAAAGAGAGACCCGCATAAGAGCATCGAGGGTCTTCAAGTTCAACCTATTGCACAAGTGGCTTTTGATTGCATTTTGTTTGGAAAATCCTTTCTCATAAATAGCTATACTTGATGGAATGAGTATAATTTTTTGCCAAAGTTGCATAAGTTTAGGCCAATTTGTGTGCCATTCCAAATTGCTAGCACATATGCGCCAAGCCTCAAATATTGTTTTTCTCTCACACTCATGTCGAAGTGTTTCTGTAAATTCTAGGAGTTCTCCCTTACACATGTGACTTTCTTCTTCAATGTATTGAAGCTTCAATAATATCCTTTTGAGCCACAATTTGGTATTTGTAATTCAATCACTATCATTGCTTGGATAATTACGAGGGCTGAAAAATTTGGTTGCACTCTCGGGGAGATCACTCCATTGTAAAGTTGAAACCACGTGCATACAAAAAAAATCTACTTTTCCTAAGTTGCATCACCAAAATGGGTCAAAATTTTATCAATTTTTTTTCATGAGTAGATATACATGGTATCTATTACATAGTAAAAAAGGTGATAACCAAATTTGATGATCTTCTTTTTCTATAAAACATACCGTTTCTAACTAGAATGACGCAGAATTGAACAAAAACAATTACTACAAAAAATGAAGATGACTAAAAATTTCAAAAAAATACACAAAAGATATTATCAATGGTTATGTATATGTAGAAAAAATATCATAATTTTTAAAGTTATCTATGGCATATAATATAGGGGTAGCAAACTTTGTACGCTCATGTGTCCCCAAAGAATACACTAAGTGACTTCCCCGGGGCTGCACTGAACTCTGGAAGGTTTGGGAAACGATCATTCAAAGCATAAACAACTCTTTGCACATAAGATGCACCCAATAATATGAATTGTTATAGTTCATTGGGCCCATCAATTGCCAATGCATGAATAATACGATCTCTTGTATTGTTTTCATGACTCAATTGAAAATTTCTTGTAGTCCCTCAAGAATTTTCCCAAATTCTTGCTTGTAAGACCAAACATAGGTCCATTCCTGAATAAAAAATGATGTGATAACATTAAAATAGTGATATCAATGTTTGCACTAATAGTTGTGATATCAACCATATCATATGGAAATTTGATGTTCAATTTATTCAACTCTTGTAAAACATCTACAAGCAAGTTCAAGTAAAAATGGATTGTACATTAAACACAATTTGAAGGGGATCTTTGCACTATGCAAAGTCTACCTCAAATTATCCCAATGTCAAGCTGAGATGCCTCAAAATTAACCCAATATCTAACAAGCCAAAGCATCACTCTTCAAGATCTGTTGGGGCAAATTGTTCATTCACATACTTGCACAAAACATTTGTGGAAATACATCCGCAAGAGACCATGAACAATGACCTTGTTGGCCTTGTATTTAGCCTCCACCACCTCTCTAATCACCATCTCAATTGTAGAGCCTTCCCGGTTACAAAGGAAATTACAAGAACAAGGCTAAACTTAAGTATGTTAGTGAGTGTAGGAAGTTCTCCTATTGTTATGGGTTATATTTTCCGGATACTTGAGTTGCAGTTTATAGTACTTAAGTTGCCTAATAATACGTGTCATTTCAATTTATAGCGTGTCAATTGACGTGTGTTTTTTTCCTTCACAAGTCACAGTACGTGTCAACTTCTAAATTGTGCGTGTCAATTGACGTGCCATTTTTTTTTGTGCAAGTTTTTGCATGTCAAAAGTGAAAAACTTGCAAAAACTTTGTCAAACGTATACACTGATGGGGAGGGTGAAAACCCTGAACCCAATGATTCGTATTCGTAGACAATTTGAACTCTAATTCGGAGCCAGGGGACCAGAATTAGTCTACACAGTTTCTGGTATTTAGTGTCACGTACACTATGCGATGGGCCTAAACCTGATGCCTAGAGGTTTCAAAGTGTCACATCCGCTAATTGCCAACATGACACTATTTGGCAACATAAGTAACATCTCTTAAGTGAAAAAATATCTATATTGTGGCATTTAGCATAGCATATTGGGATACTTGAGATGATGGTTCCCCGTTTTCGTATGCAAAGGGAATATATTATTGAGCATATTACTAATGGCAAGTGTCATGTGCTTACATTTGAGTATGCAATAGGAAGATATTTTTGAGCATACTAATGCCAAGTATCATTTGTGTACACTTTATTCAACTTGTAGATCATTGTGTAAAATAAACATACACGTCATAACACTATTGAACATACTCATGTCAGGTTATTAGTAAGCGCACTTGAATGCCAAGTGTCATGAGGTGACACTATTATGCATGTAACACTAAATTTTTTACAAGCTCAAGCAGTCGAAAATCTTGAGTTGCTTCCTCATGATGGGGATCGCTTGGGAAATTGTGTTGAGAGTTTAAGCTCTCGTTTTGTTGGTCCTAAGCCAATGGACTCTTGAAGGACATTTATGGCTTGTCCTTCTTTGTTTAATACCAATGAGAAAATCTCACTTTGGCCATAGCGTCTAATTTCCACTTACTCAACATATTGAACGAATTCTTACCAAAATATATTATCAAAACCCTCTAAATTGCAAGTTTGAGTTCTAAATTTAAGGGACTTGCTAGGTCATGCTGACATAAACAACAATATCTATCCTAAAAAATCAATAATTGTGTGTGATTCTACAAGGACATAAACTCTTCAAGAATTACAAGAATATTATTGAACTATAATGTCTTGTAACATAGTGCCAATGACCAAGCCATCACTAAGATAGAACCACCTATCACACACACTTTGACAACTGCAGTCCCTTGCCTATCCTAATTAAATTATGTGGATCATGAATAATTATAATATGAGGTCAACAACATTAAGATCGCATAAATCAAAACATACCTAATATGTATAGATATGTTCAAATTCACAAACCTTGTTCGACCTTTCCTAGTCACATAAACCCCTCCCCCCAAAGTGGACAATTTTGATTGTTGACATTTTGTCTCGTTCAACCAAGGAGCTATATTTTTAATCTTCAAAATAATACAATTAGCATTGCTGTTAGAATTGAAATCACTAGGAGAATTGGACGCTTCTACTTTCTCAAAGAACCGTATGTGACACTCTCACGTCATACAACTCCGTTTTGGAAATCTTGAATCTCATCCCCTCTAACTAACGCCGTGCTTAAGTCTTCGAACCATGAAGGCCTCGCATGGATGTCTGAGTGTTTATAAATGGTACAGAGTGGGAATTTTTTTTTCTCCTCCCGGGTTTAAGTTGCTTGGTTTGAGCTTGATTCATTCATAATAGGACACTGGTAGCAAGTCTATCGTCCATGATAGTTCTGAGTACATGGGTGTTGCGCTTTCCCCCTTGTCATCTCAATGACTCAAGCTCGCCACACCTGCCTTTCAGACTAATGCCTACCATCGCCAATGAGTTCTATCTCCCATAACCAAAGTGATTATTTTTGTTCAATGAATTTACATTCATCCCTGGATATGGAATACCGTAACCTTTCCCAACACCCTTGTAGCTATCACTTGTAATTCGTGCAAGTGTGTCCGCACCCCTGGATGAGATGAGAATTTTTTTCTTGGAGCAACCCTCCATGGTTCTAGACCTAGGAGCGCACTTTCCCGTATGAGCATTCAGTACACATATAGGTCCGGGAAAAAATTACGAGGTACCCACTTAAGATATCTCTCTAATCTTAGATAGGTCATCCAATGGGTTCGTGCTTCATTGCTATGCTTACACACTAGGCTACCCTTCTCCGAAAGCTTCGCGGGACCTACTAGTCTTCAGATCACCCATAAGGGTTTACTACACAAGGTCCTTGAGAGGACATTGGCTTTTACAGAGGGCCGCAGCCCAACGAATGTCAGATGCAAAGTTCCGCACCTCATTAAGATCATATTAGCATATTCCCCTAAAGAAAAAAGAGGAAAACCCATCGAAAAATATTCTACATTATAACCCGCGACTAATTTAGCTTCTGCTTCTGGTAAATCAAAAGGAGCTCGATTCATTTCTGCTAAACAAGAAATGAAAAACATAATAAATACAAAAGACAAAGGAATGCAAACCATATTTGCGTTTGCACTATTACAATCTCATTAAAATTACAGGAACCTACACGAATTAATACAGTAATAATAATAAGACCGATAGAAACTTCATAAGAAACCATTCGGGCTGCAAATCGTAATGCTCCTAAAAAAACATATTTAGAATTACTAGACCAGCCCGCTATAATAATCCCGTAAACACCTAGAGAAGATATAGCAAATAGATAAAGTATACCTACATTTAGATCCGACAAAACCATACCATAATCAAAAGTAGGGGTCGGAGATTTCCCCGCCTTTCGAACCATACATGATATTTTCCCGTTATATAAATATATGTATGTATATATTTTGACGCGCTTTAATGAATCAATGGCGGAGAGCTTCACTTTTTGATTTAATTGGGCTTAATTAGGATTAATTAGAATTAATTACATTAAATCACACTTAATTAGTTTAAATGCGTATGAATACTTTATGAAAGTAGAAGGTATTAACTAAACTATAATATTTAACACACTAAAAATAAGACACTAATTTTATTTCCATTTTAGAATGACAAAGACCCTTTCAATGGTAAGTCACAAAAATTATAACCTCTGACAATGCTAATGATGGTTTTGTAATATTTTAAACTTCCAAGTTAATTACATGTTTTATTTACGGTTTCACTTTGATAATGAAATCCCAGCCAATTGCTTATTTACTCAATGGAAGTGAACATATATATTGGACTTGAACCTTGAAGGTGAAGTGCACTCAATATGGGATTTGCGAATAAGTGGCCTTCCAAAATGCAAGGGCAATGGTTTTTTTGAAGTCGGGCGGGTGGGCAGAAGTTTTCAGTCGGGTCCAGAAAATCTGGATTTATTTCTGGGGGCTGCCCCTGCCTGAATCTACCTCCCCCGAAAAGTCCGTGGGGGGTGTTTAACATCTCCCGCCTCAAGTGGCTACCATGGCAACTGCCAAGCACCACCAAAGTTCCAAGAATTCCGAGTATTAGTTTTCACTTTCTCCAAGTTGATCGTTTGATTCCCTCGGGCTCAGCCGAGCAACCTAATTTGGGGATCGGTTACTATTTCCAGGTGCTGTTTTGAACTCCGCGTGAACTGTTGATTCCCTCTCATCACTTGACATTCTTGGAACCAAGAGTATGCTAAAGGTGGATTGGTCCTGATTGGTTGCTTTTTCTGAGTAGCCCACTTCTCATAGGAAATGAACTGAGCAATGAAATGAAATGAAATTGATTTCAGATTCCAGGAAGCTAGACGGCTTAGAGCAAGCCCAGTCGTTACTGCATCTGCATCAGAATGCAGATTCAGACCCAGCAACACTGCCACTCAACCTGCATTGTTTTCTTCACTAACTTTTGAATTTCCTCTAAAATGATTGGTAGCTTTCCCAAGTCATGAACTTCAACCGGTTATTTCTGAAACTCATACAGATTGTGCGTAACTAGTATTTTTCCTGGTTTACCCTAAACCTCAACCGGTTATTTCTCAAACTCATCCGGATCGTGCATAACTACTGTAGTATTTTTCCTGGTTTATCCCAAACCTCAACCGGTTATTTCTCAAACTTATCCGGATCGTGCGTAACTAGTATTTTTCCTGGTTTACCCTAAACCTCAACCGGTTATTTCTCAAACTCATCCGGATCGTGCATAACTAGTATTTTTCCTGGTTTACCCTAAACCTCAACCGGCTATTTCTCAAACTCATCCGGATCGTGCGTAACTAGTATTTTTCCTGGTTTACCCTAAACCTCAACCGGTTATTTCTCAAACTCATCCGGATCGTGCATAACTAGTATTTTTCCTGGTTTACCCTAAACCTCAACCGGCTATTTCTCAAACTCATCCGGATTGTGCGTAACTAGTATTTTTCCTGGTTTACCCTAAACCTCAACCGGTTATTTCTCAAACTCATCCGGATCGTGCATAACTACTGTAGTATTTTTCCTGGTTTACCCCAAACCTCAACCGGCTATTTCTCAAACTCATCCGGATCGTGCGTAACTAGTATTTTTCCTGGTTTACCCTAAACCTCAACCGGTTATTTCTCAAACTCATCCGGATCGTGCATAACTAGTATTTTTCCTGGTTTACCCTAAACCTCAACCGGCTATTTCTCAAACTCATCCGGATTGTGCGTAACTAGTATTTTTTCTGGTTTACCCTAAACCTCAACCGGCTATTTCTCAAACTCATCCGGATCGTGCATAACTACTGTAGTATTTTTCCTGGTTTACCCCAAACCTCAACCGGTTATTTCTCAAACTCATCCGGATCGTGCGTAACTAGTATTTTTCCTGGTTTACCCTAAACCTCAACCGGTTATTTCTCAAACTCATCCGGATCGTGCATATCTACTGTAGTATTTTTCCTGGTTTACCCTAAACCTCAACCGGCTATTTCTCAAACTCATCCGGATCGTGCGTAACTAGTATTTTTCGTGGTTTACCCTAAACCTCAACCGGTTATTTCTCAAACTCATCCGGATCGTGCATAACTACTGTAGTATTTTTCCCGGTTTACCCCAAACCTCAACCAGTTATTTCTCAAACTCATCCGGATCGTGCGTAACTAGTATTTTTCGTGGTTTACCCTAAACCTCAACCGGTTATTTCTCAAACTAATCCGGATCGTGCATAACTACTGTAGTATTTTTCCTGGTTTACCCCAAACCTCAACCGGTTAGTTCTCAAACTCATCCGGTTCATGAAGATTTACCTATTGTTTACCTATCATTCACTAGCTTAGTAAACTATTGACTCGTCTCTTCCGAAAAGTTGCAATAATGTTAATTGTCCTATATGATAGAAGGCTCCCTGCATGTCTCGACCATATGCAAGGAGTTCAACGGTTCCTGTATTAAATTTCATCCATTTCTATACCATATCAGGGTGAGTGGGCCACTTCCCTACATCTGCATATGCATTGTGGATGTAAAAAAGCATATGCAAATGCAGGGTGAGTGGCCTTGTCCTTATGGGACTAAATGTACATCAAGATGGTGTCAAACTGGCTAGATCCCTAGAGTGGCATAATGCAGTAGCCTCCGTGAGGTAGAGGCTAGTATTAACTTGATGGTTCAATTGAAAGAAAGACTTGAGACTCTCTAATACTACCTTCTCAAATAGTGATTGAAACATCTCTAATGGAGTTATACAGGGGACATTCCAACACAAAATGTGCTTCATTTTCAACTACATTATAAGTTTAGGGATTACCTCCACCGTGCTCCACCTCAAGGACTTTCTTGAATACGAATGTGAATTGTACTTGAAGCAACCATTGACACCACCACAATGCAACATCATTGTTGCTTACTGCACCTCAAATCGTAAACTTGCCATCGAAAATGGACACTAGTCAACTATCCCTATCCCTAGAGATAATAGATTATGCCAATTTTGCATGAGTTTCCCAATGAGATAGATCCCATGATGCCTTCCACATGATTGTCAATTTGTGCCAAGTGTTAGTTCCTTGTTCAGCAAGGTGTTGGGAGAGTGATGTTGCTTGACTAACTAACCAAGAGGAAGGTAG
The DNA here is from genome assembly GCA_964035585.1 of Polytrichum formosum. NCBI lineage: Eukaryota > Viridiplantae > Streptophyta > Polytrichopsida > Polytrichales > Polytrichaceae > Polytrichum > Polytrichum formosum. Next base: position 47,606,640 of record OZ037937.1, read on the forward strand.
GTGGGCAGGCCGTTGTTGAAAGCTCATAGTTAGCTTAAGAGCATATGATTCCATGGGAAGTTCTCCAAATTCGGCCAATAGAATGTGATAGGTTGTCAAAGAACCCACTTTGATGTGAGACATCATATGTATCTTCATGCCCTTCTCGAAAACCTTCCAACAAGAGTTTTTCAAGTCACCTCCCCAAATTTTAGTGCCACATGTGAAAGTTGGGAGCACCAAAGCCATTTCTAGATGTGATTTGAGTTCCCAACATGTGACTCCAACTACTGCTTATTTCCTTAAGGTGCCCATTGAGGCTTTCATACTTGCAATTCTTCGCCTTTTACTTGATGGTTCAAAGTGACCAAGTGAGTAGAAATCAATCCCTTGGTATTTATATTCATGGGTTATCTCAAATTGGTCCTTGCAACAAGAGTACTACATAAATGGTTAGCAAGCCTAGGCCGAGGTTGTAGCCACTTTTCTCATAATTTTTGGACCTCATATGAATATCTTATTCATTATCAAATTGAAGATTCTTGTGCTCCTTAAATGGTCATATAAGTTTTCCCCCCCAATTATATTCACTATTAAGCTTAGAATGGTTATCACATTTTAAGCACTCAATCCAATGTCTTTTTAACACATATTTTTTTGGTATCCATTCTTGGAGCACCACCAAACCACATACCACTCAAATATATTTTTCCTAATTAGAAAACTTGTAACCAAATAAGGGTTGTCTATCTTAACTGCTAAAGGGTCATGTGTGAAAGCTTCACATTCAAGGAAAGAATTCACAATTTAGAGCCAAGGTCAGTGTGTCAATTGTGGCAAACATTTAGGAAAAAAACCCTAATCCTATGTGTGCAAAATTGATTGTTGAGATTGATGTCATTCTCCACATGCCGTTAGAATTGGTTAGGTGCCAAATGCATTGCGTATAGTTGGAGGACACTGCTTTGAGGATAAAAATAATAATTTTGGGTGGCATCTCCACATCAACACCTTTGTAGTGGAAATCCTCACATGTCCCAAAGAATAACAAAATTATAAAAAAAACATTTGTGCGATGCGAGGTCCTTGTTTTGCCTAGAGACTAAAGCATCCCTATCGAGCTTTGTCCGCGTGAGAATCTGTCGACCTTGGCCCACATGTCAGTGCTTATACTAGAATATATTGGTCGTGGCCACGCTATTGCCCGCAGCTTGCTTGACCCGACGGAACCATGGACGGAGTCAGCTCCAACAACGTTAGTCATCCTTTGAGCCACGAACCCTTCTCGGACATTGGGAACATTCCTTGCTCCCATCTCCTCTGTTCCGCACCACATCTGCTAATGTGTTATGCAAACAAGATTTATTAGTGTGTTATACAAATGAGATATGCTAATGTGTTATGTACCAAAATTTGTGGAATGTATTATGCACTAGATCCGAATCTACAAGTGTGTTATGCACTAGATCCAGATCTATAAATGTATTATGCACCAGATCTAAAAATGTGTTATGCAACGAAATTAACGGATTTGAACTTGTTAGTGCGCACAACTATTTCATACAAGTTGTGTTTGTAATCAAGTGATCTTCCTTTCTAAGCATGTCATGCTAAGATTCTATAGCTCAATGCAGACACCCTCTTATTCAGTGCCTACACTCACATGATTTGTAAGTTATGCATGAATATTTTTTATTGCACTTAATTCGATTATGTGTTGATAATTAATGTGGTGTTATGAAATTTGGTTCTAATGATTATGTTGATTCACTACAATCTACCGTTTATATCAGTGTAGACTCATGATTGTTCTGTACCTGTTCGATTGGATCATCACTTATGAGTTTTGTGAGTCTCTAATTGGTTAGTTAATGCAATTAATTTATTAACACGGACTTGTTAATCTAATAATATGATATGTTCACATACACATAACATATTGATTTGCTGAGTTTTGCGGTTGCAACACAATTGATCAAGACATGGTTGGAAACATGTTATCATTTGCGCAAATCACTTACAATTCTCATTACAGGGAAGTCAACTTCATCAACTTCAAACCCAACTACAAGACAAACGACAAAGATGCCAATTTGATTCGGTTGCCTTTCAATGACACATGCAAATTTAATAATGAAATTATGAGAATTGACTCCATATCCACCAAGAAGCCCATTTGTGTTTGAGGACTTCTAGTAGACTCAACAAGTTATCTCTCGGAAACGGTTGTTACAACACCATGAACTATGCAGTCATACCTTGGAAGAGGTTTGATGACTTCATAGTTGGTGAACAAAATAACGACTTCTTCCCCTACAAAACAACTCATGGATTGGTTTCAGGTGTGGTATAATCCACAAATTGTTGATATAAAATGTCATGCCATGAATCCTTATACATTTTATATTATCGTTCAATGGATAGATCACCAAGAGGTGGAGGCGGTGATAGTTTCAGTGTGTGGATAGTGAGAATACACATCTTGGGGTTATCTCCAACTCAAAGCACAAGCCATTACAAACAAAAGGTGAGGGAGTTGGTAAAGAGAAGCATAATGATCTAATCGCGAGAGATGGCACAATTTCATTAAAAAAAACAATACAAGTTATTCCTTGCATGCAATAGCGACCATTCATTGAAAAATACATAGAGCCGTCTTGAAGGATTTGCAAGAGGATCATCCAAGAGGCATGTTGTTTACAGAGGAGGGAAATAAATTTTGCTAGGGTAGAAAAAAATTGTTGGATGAAATTGTGTTCATTCATTGCAAAACATATCAAATTCAATAAATGATGCATATTTATGTGTTCTGCACAACACATTATGCATGCACACCCAACTTTAAGCTTGTTGTTAGTATTAAAGCTTTTAAATTTGGTGTTCGGCATTCATTGGATTATGAAGACTTTCTTTGAACTCTACACACATATTTTTTTACACTCCTATTTTTTTTACTATCACGGGGAGGTCACTCCATTGTAAAGTTGAATAACCACGTGCGAACACTTTACATCTAAAAAATTCTACTTTTTACATAAAGCATCACCAAAATGGGTCAAAATTTTATCAATTTTTTTTCATGAGTAGATATACATGGTAACTATTACATAGTAAAAAAATGGGTAACTAAATTTGATGATTTTTTTTATAAAACATACCATTTCTAACTAGAATGACGCAGAATTGAATTAAACAAATTACTACAAAAATGAAGATGACTAAAAATTTCAAAAAAATATACAAAAGATACTATCAATGGTTATGTATATGTAGAAAAAAATCATAAATTTTAAAATTATCTATGGCATGTAATATAGGGTAGCAAACTTTGTTCGCACGTGGTGTTCTACTTGACAATGGAGTGACCTCCCCGTGTTTACTATTAATGTATTTTTCACCAAGTAAAGATGTTAATGTTTTATAATGTCCAAGCCTCCAATTCGACCTTTGTTGGAAAGAAATGAGATTTACAGTAAACAATTGTAGTATTGTATAACTCCAAATCGTAATTGATACTAAATATCATATTTAGTGTAGATTTCTTCCCACTACGAAATTAGTGCCACCAAAAGATCTAGAAAGCATTACTCACCTTTGAAGCACTATTCACAACAACACTATACACTAAAAATGCCGACACTATTCATCCTGACACTATTAAGTGATAAGTATGTGTTTACATATAATTTTCTTTATCACTCTACAAGCACCTTAGAGCAGTAACTTTCTTGAAATCTATGGTAAATGAGCATGTAAAATTTTCATGAAATTAGTATCACTCAATAAAAATGTCAACCCTCGTTAATTTTCAAACTTGGCAAAATAGTGCGTTTTTGGGGAATTAGTACCAGACGCACTAATTGAAATCTTATCAATGTAGTTTCATACTAGATCTAAGGGCGGGTTCACACGAGGTCTCCAATCCTCAGTCCCAAGTAACTTGAGGTCAATCCATGCAACCTTAGCCATTGAGAGCATGGAAATTGGGACTTCCCACTTCCCACAGGGTCCCAAGTCCTAAGTCCCAAGTCCCAAGTATGATATGGATGCCTACATGACAACACTTTTTGAAGGTGAGACTTGGGACTTGTGTTGAGAGTTGGGCCGAGCAAAAAACCAGACCCAACTCTCAACACAAGTCCCGCAAAGATATTTTTACATAAAACAATCAAAATCCGACTTTAATGATAATTGAGCATATTTTAATGGTTTCTTGAGGCTCAAAAGTTACGACTTTGCCTCCAATGTTGGGACTTGCTAGCGTGAGTGGGACTTGGGAATTGGGACCCCATGTAAACCGGCCCTAAGGCCCAATCCAACCTTGATCTTAAAGACACATGAAGTTCAAGATTTTGAATCTCAGTGCATAGTACAATGTAATATTATTATGTAATTCTCAGGTTTCATATGATAACCTGGTGCAAGGTCTGACTTTGCCTCAATGGAAAGTTTGAGGAGAGCTTTCCTATAAGCTTTGTTTTTAAGCGCCAATCGAAGGTATTCAACGATAGGATGCGTTACGATTAAATGTGTGAGAGAGGTGAGCATAATTTCATTTGCCGCTATCCAAAGATCTGCAACATCCGCACATGGCACTGCTCGGTATACAAATACTCGAGCATGGGATACATGCTTGCACATGTCCAATTTTCTTTGATGAGAACGTGAATCTTTCGATCCGGGATTGATTCCTCTTTGGGCTTGTGTTGATGATCGCAATCCTCTTCATACTCTTGTGAATCTCCCTCTTCGCCTTCTTCATCTTTGAAATCATATCCTAATTCACCTCCTTCATTTTCCAATCCTTCCTCCAGGGGTTGCTCATTGCCTCCATCACCACTTGTCACCTCGTCATCTTGACTGACAATCTCCCTTCCATTTTCATCCACCTCCAGTTTAGGTTTTCTGGTTCAATCCAACTTGTCTTCAGAGTCAAGATCTTGTGCTGCAGGGTCTTTGAGTGGACTTGCCTACTTCATGACATACATGCATCCAATTTAGCATGTCCATCAAATTTAAAAGCGCATCATGAGATTGATGTGTTTTAAAATACTCATCATGTTATTTCATCACCAATTCAACTGCGTTCTAGATGGAGTTCATTATAATTGTAACAATGATACAAAAATATTGAATGTAAAATCATTTGTGTGGTCCTCCTGACCATGATAGAGGATTTAAAAAAAAAGAAGACTTTTTCTTCTTTCGCAACCTTAGTCCTTTGGCAATTTGACTCGGCCTCTGACTGGGTCTTTCTTCTTTGCCACTCTTCGTCCCTGTAACTTGACTCCCTGGAACCATACTTCCTTGCGGTTTGCTTCCTCTAATACTACCCACCTTTGTCATGGATTCATCTGGACCTGAACCTTCCAAGTTATCAACGTCAACCTCTGAAGTTGTATTTTCAAGTGGTAAAACTCCTTCCTCCACCTTCTTAGGTTTTCTCAACTCATTATATGCTGCTACAAAATCTGCAAGTTTCTGCATTTTACCAAGCACTTCCTCCCTCAATTCATACATCTTGCACAGTAGTCGTTACCAAACACTCAAGAAACGATTCACAGTATGTATGAGTGCATTGGCTTCTTTCCTTCGCCTTTCACCCAAATCTACATCTTCTGGTAGTTCTGCAAGAGGTGTTAAGACGTCTTCCTCTTTCGATTCTGGTTCCACAGTTTCGTTAAATGTTTCAATGGGTTCACCTTCAACCACTTTCTCTTCTACTATGCTTCGTTTTCCTTCAAGTTTTCGGCTTTCCTGCTCTTCATCTTCTTCCACCAACCTCCGATATTCATCATACCAAACATGATTCTCTTCCTCCTCCAAGTCCGAGGTTTTTTCTACAAGCTCACCTCGTCAATCTTTGCCTTGAGGATCTATCCATTCCACAATCTATTTATTGGCAAGCATCCTGGAGGAACAATTCTCATGCCTTATATGACAGATTCCCGGCCCCACCCAACTTGGTCACTCAATTGGATGATGTTATGTGTCACTCACAAACAAGACCAAGTTATTTGGGGGGGGCTGCAAATTAACCTGGATAATTAAGGAAGTTGATTGGGACATTGGTTGACATAAACAACTTCAAACTTGTCAGTAGAATCAAGAGTGAGAATTAAATACTTAACAAATCACTATTTCTTATTTTTCTTAAAATCATGGGCCATATAATTAGGCAATAAATATTTGATCTCAATCTCATTAAAATCCATCGTGGATTTCTATGTTTGAGTGTACTAGCGTACATGCCCACAACTTGGAGCAATTTTTATAATTGTACATTCACCATGTTAAAAGTGATTCTTTGAATTAATTATAATGATTTGAGACATCCTTTGTTTTTTTCCTCTTGAATAATAAGATTGATTTGTACGAATGTATGTCTTTTGCACAATATCAAGATGGATACCCAAGCTTTTCTTAGTATCTTCTAAGGTCGGATAGCTAGTAACATTTAAAAAGTGTGAATATTAGAAAAAAGACCATCTCATGTCTTTAGGCACACTTGCTCAAATTTTTTTTGAATGTCATGTATTCTATGTCATATGAAAATGAATAAAAATGTATTATGTAATTGTAGCAAGCAGAAAAATTCCTCAAAGTAAACACACCTGTAGTGGTAGCAAGGTGGTTATCTTTTCTTTCACGCAATTCCATATCATAAAGGTATTTATCCAAGAACTCTCAAAATGCATTGCAACTTTCTCTCAAAATATGTGAATGACAAATTATTCTTTCAGTGTCCTGAGTAAGAGTGGATTTTCTCACTGTAATAATGATGTCAACTGGCCCTTGGATTGGTTTAGGGGATGGAAAAGGTAAAAAGATGTTGGCCGACCTTGTAGTTATTATGTCAAGAACATATTTTGACTCCGGTTCAAGATCGATCTTTTTTCCATACAATTGGTGAGGTAACCCCCAATTAAGGTCATATTAAAATGAGACTATTCTTTGCTACAACTAAGGTAGTAAATCATTTTCTTCGAGCATTCTTATTGATTGCAATTCTATCTTCATCATCAATGTCTTTCTCTACATCGTTTGCTTGAACATTTGCAATCTTTGCATCATCCTCTTTGTCATCATAAAGTTGAGCAAAGCGAACACCACCTTTGCTTCTTGTTTGTGAGGTAGTGTTTAGATCTTGACTATTTGAAGTTGGACTTGGGAGCATCTCCACAAACCTCATTGCTTGCTCCCAGGCATTATCCATCAAAATATGCTCGTTTCTGGCTTCATCCATGTCATGCATTGCTTTGCCAATGATATCATAGTTGATCGTGCTCATCCTTCGCTTATATTCGGAAAAGAATCTATAGGACCAACATTGGGAAACAAATTTTGATGATCTTTGGTTGCTTTCCAATTGTGTCATAATTATTGGGTTTGGTCATAGGTCGCGGTCGTATCGAAAGGTTCACCATTTCGATTTGATGATTTGTATTACAATTCTTTTCTTTTTTTCAAAGAAGACTATGTTTCTAATATTAGGGTTTGAGAAGGACCTTCAAGTATTTAACTATGCTCTTTAAGACAATGATCTTTTTTGCCATCCTAGACTATTTACATTAGGAGTAGATGAGATCGTCATCTGATTTACCTCGTAAATCTGTATCTAATTTGTCAATTGACATTCCAATCAATGTATGTTTTTGTAAGCAGCATACCATCTTGAATCCATTGACATTGTAATTTGTGAACCATCACTTGCACATTTACGATCAGATTCAATGTAAAATCACATCCAATTAGTGGGGGCCAATCAATTTGTGCCAACTCCATCGTCAATCTTAAATTTCCATATAAATTTTCTAGGAAACAACGATGCAAACATCTACCACCAAGCATATGTTTCAACATCTTCCATCATAAATTTCTCAATAATTTATGTTTTCTAAGATAGTTTGTAGTAAGAAGATACCATGGCATTTCACAAAAATAGCTCCAACTCTACAGGATAAATCTTCATAACATCATGAAGATTAAAAGCTCATCATCAAGCACTGCAACGATACCGATAGGATACCCAAAGGATCCAAGATTTGCAAGGCTTGTACATAAACAACATATATCCATGTAACATATAGAGCATATACATCACTTGGTTATGCTTTTGACCTCGTATATCATTTAAAACAAGTTGCTTAACTGTATGGTTATCTACATTTAATATAGATTGTACACGGATCATTATTGTGGTCTAAAATGCTCATTATGACATATGTATACCACCCATCCTATGACTGACCCTCACTCAATCTTTTTGTCAGCATACTTCACTTTCTTCTTCAAATAGACTAACTTGAGTGCTTTTAAGATTATGATTGAAGATCAGTGACATGTATAGGTTTAACTCTCATTAAACAATGATGAAACCAATGCAATTGGTTGACCATAAGAGTAAAGCCACCTTACCCTAGTACTTCCACAGAAGAAGAATCAAAATCAATGAGGTTAAAGAGAGAGTGAAAAGAAGTCTAAAAAATCTTGGCCCTCAATGAAAAAAACTCTTCATCCACATAATTGTGATATGAAAACAAATTATATATAATGCACATAACATTATTCAGATGCACACGCTTGTTATGTGAAACCGACATTACTCCACGTAGTATTCTCGTATCTTGTCCAGGATCCGGATATTCTTCATCATTCAGATTGAATGTGAGACATTTGTCAGTTGAGGCCAGGGGAAAGTTGACCTGCCAAGCCTATCGCGGGAATGATGGATATGCACCGTTGATCCACACAAGCCCATCCAAGGGCCTTAGTGGTCCTAGGTGGAAGGGGGCGGTACTTGCCACCAAGGCGGGGCCACCTAATAAGTGAGCCTAACTAACTAGTTATTTAGTAAGTATTTAGAAAATAAGCCTACCTAGTTGCCTAGTCTGCCTAGCCATCGAGCCCGCTTAGCCACCTAGCCTCGACAAGACCCTAAAGTTGGCCTCCCCGAAAAAAGACATGAGGCCCACGGCCCCACCCCGCCTTGGTGGCAAACACCACCCCCACCCCCACCCACCTTAGTAGCAAGCACCGCCCCCCTCCACCTAGGATCACTAAGGCCCTTGGATGGGCTTGTGTGGATCAACGGTGCAGATCCACCATTCCCGCGATAGGCTTGGCAAGTCAACTTTCCCCTGGCCTCAACTGACAAGGGTCTCACATTCAGTCTGAATGATGGGAAATATCCGGATCCTGGACAAAATACGGGAATACTACGTGGAATAATATCGATCCCACAGAACAAGCGTGTGCAACTGAATAAGGTTATTCAATATTGGGACTATTTTGAAAGCAGTGGCTCCCTCTCTTTCAGCCCCCCAAGGATATAGTTTCCCTGCAAATCCAACCCAAAAGACATTAGGAATACAGTATGGACTTACTTCAAAAGGCTCCCTTAATGAGATTCTCATATTAGCGCAAAACAAAGAGAATATAAAGGTGTGGTCAGTGATTGGGGAGATTTTTGGGCATAATCGGTTGAGATCCTAGTGTTTGCAAGTCCAACCGGTTACATGTTGACATCCTTCAGTTTTCCTTATTAAATTGGGGTATATTCTATAAATACCTCTGAAATGATCGGTAATTTTCTTGCAGTCTTGAACTTGAACCAGTTATTTCTCAAACTCAACTGGTTCATCTGTAACTAACTGCCGGTTCTCCCTGATCATAGGGTGTGGTTGAAAACTAAGTGTAGCTGAAAGTCACATGGAACCAGAAAAGGGATAAGTTGGCTCACATCATTGAATGCACCAGCAGTCATATCAATCAAGTTGGAATCCTTTTTGCTGCAAAGAAGTCATGAAGTCACCAGATCAATGAATTTGCAAGTATTATTATGTGACAAAGGGTACCACGTTGACCATGGACTCTTTAATAAGAACTCACAACAGAAGTATCACTCATTTAAATCGTATTTCCAGGTTAGCTTAATAGCATCCCCAGCTGAACCATCATGCAAAGGCTATTCACCTATCCAACAACAATTTGCATTCAACACTCAATAATTACTGATCCAAGACTTTTAAGTACAGACCTGAGGTTATGTTGGGAAGGCCCCAAAACTGAATCAAGGCTAATCTGCTCTGCACTCCTGCTTGGCTTGCCTGAAGATGAGTAGTACTGCAATGACAAAAATTGGAACTTAGCACTTCTACAACATTCCAGTAGGACAAGAGAATGTACAATAGTAGCTATACAAAACAGTGTAAGGTAAGTGGGCCTACTCTGGTTACTGCTCTTAATTGAACACCTATAGTTGAGGAGTACGTGCTTAGGGTGTGGATCACAAAGAAGCAATCATGTTTAAAACAGATTGGACTACATGCTCAAAATCAGTTAACTATCCTAGGTTCATGAATCAACATAATTGGGAGGACCTATATCACCATTCAAGGAAAATTAAAAAAATCCTCACTTTGATACTGAATAGAATATTCATATGAACTCCAAAATCATGAGGAAAATGGCTACGGCCTCCATTTGGATTGAATATCATCTGAAACAAATTGAGTGTTTAATATTCTAAAAGCAGTGGATCAATCGGAAACAGTAACCATTTAAGACCCGTCTACATTAGTTACTAAGGGTATGATATGCTACAAGTTGACACTAATCATCAAACTTAGTATTTCGTACCTGATGCATTGAGATCAAAACTATTGTGAAGCCCAACAAAAAGTTGATGGTGAGTGCGTGCCCAAACAGAGCATAGGATGCCAGGCCTGTGAATATGGTGGCCACTGTGGAAGATCAAGATGGTGTCTGCAGAAAATAGAGATAGTCTGAGATATCGATAGTCTCAAATATCAATACTCTCAAGCATCTGCCAAGAAGTTGCTCTCAAATATCAAATAGAGCTTTACCTGCGTACTTGAAGAAGAACTAGGACAATATACCCTGAGCAGCATTGTTACAGATAAGGAGCATTGTAGCATACGAATGTCCCTTGAAGATGTTAAGGCTCATGCCCCCTGTAAAACAAAAGAATGTCCACTGATCAATCCAGTGAAGAAAACTGATCTAGCCTTTGAGGTCCCATTTCTTTCTATAATCTAAAGGTGAGCCGCTGGAACATCCAAAGTGAGCATACACTGCCTTCCAGGTAGCTATTCTGTGCAAAGATTGCAAAGAGATTGAAGAGTGCTCCATAACCATACAAAGACAAGTTCTGCACATAATAAAACAGTTTAGCAGCAGATAAGTGAGAGGGGAGGAATTTGTCTAACTGGGTGCTTAGTTGGCATTCTGACATGTGGTCATTATCTTATTGACCTCAACACCAGAAACTTATATAGGAAAAAGGGAACTTCAAAATTAGATCATGCAAAAACTTCTAACTATCCATTATTCAATTGCATGGTTGTGTTCCATTCTATATTTATCATCTAATAATGGGCCTCCACTATCTTACATTAATGAAAAGAAACTTAAAAAATTAGGAAGAAACTAGCACCGGAACGAATAATGAATAGTGTCAACATGAATAGTGTCAATATGAATATTATGAATATTGTGAATAGTGTCGGTATTTTCAAAGATAGTTCTGCTATGAATAGTAATTTTAGGGAATAATACTGAGATGAACAATGTTTCTTGTGAATTTACTGGGATGAACAGTGATTCTTGCGCATGGTGCTTAGAGTATAATTCCACCCAAATTTCGAAGTTCATCACGAATGTATGAATAATAAATGAATAATCCCACTTTGTTCCGGGGCCCATGGAATACAATTGACATAGTCCAGGGTCATGGACCGACCCACATGGCTGAATAATGTTGTGGACTACGAGATGGCATAACTTATACATATTTGATAAGGTCAATGCCGCAATTGTGGCTGCCGTGCAAGGCGGGCGGCCACAAGCTCTTAAAAATTGGAGTTCACTGATCATGTCCCCCAGGCACCGCTGAGTGGGGGAACAGTTGTCTGCAGGCCTAGTTGCATCCGCCTTCCTCCCACTACCACACTAAATACGATATTTAGTGTCATCGGTGCTAATTGTCTTGCTCAATACTAATTGTAACTGCAGTATAGTGTCACAACACTAAATGTTAACCCAACATTATTTGTCATTCCTTGTAAATTGTTTGGGGATTATAGATTTACAGTGTTGTAATTCCTGTCACTTAGTAAGTGATTTTTCATCCAAATTTCAATCATCCATGACAATATTTCATCACAAGTTGCTGACAAGAGAAGGCAGGTTTTTAGCCAATGGATGAACTCATCCATCATCCATGACAGTATTTGTTCACTTATTCATAAGAAGCGTCATCCGGAAGTTAGAACTCCTCCCTCATGGCTTGCGAATCCCCTTCCAGACACCGCATATGGTGGAGTGAGCTCTCCTTCCTGAGTGATGTTGAAAGTAATAATTATCTAAACTTCCAACTTCCAAGTGCTTGCTGTCCGCATTGCCAGATCTATCTTGTGCAACTTAAGTGAGCACTTACAACTGAAGCTTCACAGAGAATGCAGATTCTGCCTTCTTCCCTGGATCTATCTTTGTGCTCTTGGGCGGAGGGTTCCGTTTGTGAGACAAGCTTGTTGACCTGTTGTGCGAAATGGTAGACGAGATCTGTTGTGGTTCAACTACTTGTGCAATTTACACAGTTTGTTGCAGAGGCATAGAGCATTATGAGAAATTTGATGTTGCAGTTACAGTTTTGAACTACTTACGAGTTTGTTGAGGAATGAGTCAACCTCTGAGATTGGGCAGTGGCAATAGAGTACCTTCAAAGGTGGAATAGCGCCATAGCCGTGCTCCTCTACTGTAAATTTGTTGGAGGGGACGTAGTGAATCGATGTCCATTTAGTTTTCCTATTTCGAATATGGTGCTTATGAGTTCGACTTGAATGGTAATGACCGTTATGGAAATCAAGTGTTGGATCTCAACTAACAGAGCCTTATAAGTTGAATGCTTTGGTCGTTGGTGGTCTAGCTTTCTTTTGTTTAGAATCAGGCATGTGCAATATTTTAGGTCATTACGTATGTGGATTTCATTAGGTTTTTGGTGGTGAGTTTGGAGATAAGGGTCGTTGAATTTTGTGATTGAGTGTTTGTGTGTGTCTTCTCGCACTCCGACTGCTATAGTTATTGATGGGTGAACCCTTTCAATATAGGTTAACGAACTCTTTTGTGTGTTGTACAGGTTCTAATGGAGAGAGAAGAGTCTAGATGATCTTGATGTTGTATTAGCACAAGCCACTTGTAACCTGGAAACGAGAAATGTTTAATGTAAGTAGCTCAACTTTTTGATTCTGAATTGTGTGGCTTCCTCATTGTATGAATTTCGGTTAGATTTGGACATATCTCCTCGCAAAACCCAACTTCCCACAATTGTTTTTTAACTACACAAATTTCAACCTTGTGGTGACCATGGTAGGATGTAACAAACCTTTAATTTTTTGTTGAAAATTTCTTTGGCATGAACCACCCAACCACGAGATAAGATCAAAGAACCCTTACTCTTGCGAAAGAGCCCTTTATATACCTCCCCACCATGCCCGGTTGTCTTAAGTTTAATTAAAATAAAAGCATGTTCATTATTAGTAAATATAATGAACTTTACTCTATGCTTTTATTTTAAACTCATTCTAGACTGCCGTTATCTTAGTTCTAATCAACATGTACCAATAATGGCCCATGTTACACTCCTCCCCATTTAACTTTGAGCGTCTCTGCTGAAATGGTACACTATCTTAAACTCCCAAGCCATCGGCTTGCTTTCATTTATGATTGCTTCTTCTATTGATCTTATGGGACACACTAACACTCTCAACACCTTTATTTTGTGTTAGCCGTTCCTGTGAACGTGCCATGATGTCCCAATATTCTTTGAGCACTTCTAAACTCAAATTCTTTTCTGGCTCCCAAGAATTATATTCAAGTTCATATTCAAGCCATTTAATGAGGTAAAATTTCTGAGGCCTCGTACGACTACCTCTTACCTCATGTGTAAGAACGCGTTCAACATCAAACAACAATTCATCATCTTCTAGGATTGGTGGTGGCGGAGGTTGTACTTTGCCAGAAGTCTTATATGACTTTAGAAGTGAGATATGAAATACATCATGTATTTTCAATGTCTCTGGCAATTCTAATATGTAAGCCGCGTTGCCCACCCTCTTTAATACCTTAAAAGGACCAATCCATCTAGGTAGCAACTTCCTTGCTCCTGGCATCTTTAACTTAATGTTAGATGTACTCAACAACACTTGAATTCCAACATCAAAAGAGATTTCACGTCTCTTTGTATCAACATAGGACTTCTGTCTATTTTGTGCTGCTAGTAAATGCTTCTTAGCCTCTTGCATAATACTAGACATTGATTGCACTAAGTCCTTTGCAGCAGGGATATGGCACCTACTGATCCCAACATTCAAAGGTGCCAAGGGATGCTAACCATGATTCAACATAAAAGGAGTAGTTTGAATTGATTCTTGCCAAGCATTATTGTATGCAAACTCAACCAAAGATAAATAAAGATCCTAATCATCTTGAGTTGGACTATCATAATGCCTTAGCATATCTTCTAGAATCCTATTAACTCTCTCCATTTGCCCATCTGTTTGAGAATGAAAAGTTGTAGACATAGCTTGTTTTGTGCCCAAAACATTACATAGTGCAACCCAAAACCGACTAGTACATCGAGTATCTCGATCAATAACTAGCATTCTAGGAAGACCATGATGCTTATACACAAAGTCTATGAATAATCTTGATGTTTCTTCTGCAAGAACGGTGGTCACTGTGGCTATAAAATGAGCCATCTTGTTCAATTTATCCACACACATCAATATTGCATCATGCCCTTGTTTTGTGGGAGTTAGTCCAATGATAAAATCAAGACTAACACATTTCCACTTCCTTTTAGGAATTTCTAAGGGTTGCAATAATCCTGCCATCCTTGTAGTAGAGGTTTTACTTCATTGACATACATCATATGTATTCAAGTAAGTCTTGACATCATCCCTCAATTTTGGCCACCAAAAATTGGTCTCAACTTGTTCCAAGATCTTCGTAATACCCATATGTCCACTATAAAAAGCATCATGACATTCAAAGAGTATATCTTTACAAAGGGAACTCACAGCATGTACCACAATTACATCTTGGTACCACCAAATGGCATCTTTGAAAACCAATTTTGCTAAATTAACCGGGTCCTTAAATCATGGGTCTAAAGCATGCCCTGCAATGATCTTATTAAAGAATTCATTGTCGAACCCAGGGGGACTTTTTCTAGTGTTGGTCATCTCCATGGGAGCACTCCTAGTATCGGCCGCCACTGGTTGGAAGCTACGACTTGAAGCGCTCCTTATTAGTAAGGCTAACCTGACCTGCTTTTCATCTAATGGGTTCCTGCTTAATGGACCAGCGACATTGCTTCGCCCAAGACGATACTCCCATCGATAATGAAAAGTTTGTTCCAAATACTCTAACCACCAAGCTTGACGCCTTGACAAACTATGTTGTGACTTTAGATAGATTAATGGATGGTGATATGTAATCACTACACATTTTGAACCTTCTAAATAACAACGTCATGTTCGTAAGGCATGCACAATGGCTGTCAATTCTTGTTCACCTGTGGTATAATTTCTTTCGGCAAGTGTAAACTTGCGGTTCTCAAACGCAATTGGCCTACCTTTCTGTAAAAGAATTGCCCCTATACCCAACAAGGAAGCATCACATATGACTTCAAATCTTTCACCAAATATTGGTAAATTCAAAACAGGCGCGTGAGTTAACGCATACTTAACCCCTTCAAAAAGCTCTTGACATTGATCAGTCCAAATGTACTTCACATCTTTTTTTGTCAAATGAGTCAAAGGAGTGACTAAGGTTGAATAACCTTGAATAAATTGATGGAAATAATTACTAAGCCCTAAGAATGAACGCAATTGATTTACATTGTTGGGCCTTGCCCATCTAGTCACCATATTAATCTTTCAAGGGTCGACCTTAATTCCATCCTTGTCCACCACATGGCCAAGGTATTCTAACTCACTCTTTGCAAAGTGACACTTAGTCAACTTAGCATATAATTTATTCTCGCGTAGTATATTGAATACTTGGCGTAAATGTTCAAGGTGTTCTTCTTGTGTCTTTGAAAATACCAAAATATCATCAAGATATACCAAAACAAACTTTCCCAAGTGTTGTTGAAAAATTCTATTCATCACCCCTTGGAAAGCAGGTGCATTAGTCAGTCCTTTGAATTGATAATGGCCAAAAGGTACTCTAAATGCAGGCGTAGGTACATTTTCTTCTGAAATTCGAATTTGATGATAACCTTGAGCCAAATCTAATGAACTAAACACACGAGATCCGGCCCATTGATCAAATAGATCATCAATTCTTGGCAATGGATATCGAGTCTTTATGGTTAGTTTATTCAAAGCTCTATACTCTATCACCATTCTTAGTCCACCATCTTTCTTTTTAACAAATGAGATTGGTGATCCATAAGGTGAAGAGCTTGGTTATATCCACCCTTTGTGGATATATTCTGTAATTTGCCTTTTGGCTTCTTCAATATCCAAAGGTTTGAGTCTATAAATAAGTCTAAAAGGTGGTTTATAACCTTCTTCTAATGGTATAGTATGGGCCATCTCTCTCTCTGGTGGAAGCCCTGCAGGTATGGGTTGAAATTTATATTCATATTCCTTCACCAAAGACCCTACAAGGTTATTTTTCAACCTTGAAGATGATTTTTTATTGTGCACATTTTTCAAATGAATGAGTAAAGGTGTACAACCTTTCTTTACTGCTCTCTTGAATTGCAAAGCTGATAACGTGTTGCCTTGAGGCATGGACTTCTCCTTACTTGTTATGACACTTTAAATTGTAATTTTCTTATTCCCTTATGCAATATACAAGCTTTAGAATCATGATCAATGTGGGCTCTATGCTTATTCAACCAATTATCTCCCAAAATCAAGTCAAAGTCATCACTTAATTTGATAACCAAACAAGAGACTTGAGATTGGTATTGTTGAATTTTCACATGCACATTGACAGTCCCTTCCATTTCAACTTCCAATCCATTTCCCAATACCACTTTACCATTATTTTCTTTCACATGCAAACCAATGCGTTTGACATATGATAAACTCAAATAACAATGACTAGCAGCGGTATCTACTAAAATATGCCCATCCATTCCAGAGACTTTCCCTAAAAATTGCATAGTTAGACCATTAGTCGAAATAGAATTCAAGAGTCTAGGTTGAGGTGGATCATAATACACTTGCCATATGATTTTCGTTGTCAATCCAAAAGCATCTACATTTGCCTTCTTTCTTTAAGGCTGCAACTCTTTTGTAGTCAATCTCCCTACCATTAGTAATCTTCATGGTAGATTTCTTTTGATTCTTGATTGAACCACCTACTCCTATAGAAGGAGTTTTTTTTATTGAGAAGAGGTCTAAAAGTTATTGATACAGGAGCACCTTTAAGTGTTCCAGTTGGTGAAGCCACCCTTGGACGTATTTTTAATGTTCTTGGAGAACCTGTTGATAATCTAGGTCCTGTGGATGCTAGTACAACATTTCCTATTCATAGATTTGCTCCTGCTTTTACTCAATTAGACACTAAATTATCAATTTTTGAAACAGGAATTAAAGTAGTAGATCTTTTAGCTCCTTATCGTCGTGGAGGAAAAATTGGGTTATTTGGAGGGGCTGGAGTAGGAAAAACTGTACTCATTATGGAGTTAATTAATAATATAGCTAAAGCTCATGGTGGTGTATCTGTATTTGGTGGAGTATATTCTCACCATTCTTAGTAGATACAATCCCTAACCCAGACTTAACTTGTTGGAGATTAGAATCTACAGAAACATCATAGGTAACTAACCTCTGAAAATCCTCCCAAGGTTGGGCATCATCCAATGGGTCCACCGCTATCTTTAGTCTTATTTGTGGCTTTAACCATCAATAAAACGGTGAATCTTATCACCAACACTCATAGGTAAAGTAACAATTTTTGCACATAACTTTTGAAACTCATTGGCATAACTCTCAATCAACGAGTGTTGAGATAACTTACCAAGCGGCACGGGTAGGCTTACACTTCATTGGCTCCTTCACTATATTGGCTTCCAAAATCGCCAACTTTACCTCATTGCACTCCTTGGCCTTTTTCAATTCTTCCATTTCCAATAGAAGGTTTTGAATAGTAATATTATTCTCTAATGTATTCTCTATCTCTGGAGTTATTGAAACATTCGCCTCAAGAGATGCCATCTTCCTTTTGAAAATAAAACCTGCTCTGATACCAAATGTAACAAACCTTTAATTCTTTGTTGGAAATTTATTTGGCATGAACCACCCAACCACGAGATAAGATAAAAGAGCCCTTACTCTTGCGCAAGAGCCCTTTACATACCTCCCCACCATGCCCGGTTGTCTTAAATTTAACTACAATAAAAGCAGGTTCATTATTAGAAACTATAATGAACTCTACTCTATGCTTTTATTTTAAACTCATTCTAGACTACCGTTATCTTAGTTCTAGTCAACAT
This sequence comes from Polytrichum formosum, assembly GCA_964035585.1. Lineage (NCBI taxonomy): Eukaryota > Viridiplantae > Streptophyta > Polytrichopsida > Polytrichales > Polytrichaceae > Polytrichum > Polytrichum formosum. The sequence continues at coordinate 47,625,157 of OZ037937.1, forward strand.
GTACCAATAATGGCCCATGTTACAATTGGGTTCGGATTTTTGCTCACACTCCCTTGACAATTCAAATAATGTTACTTTTGTGTTGTGTGTAGCTTGACGCATGATTCAGAGCAAGCGAAGAGTCATTGTAAAATGTTTCAATCAATAAGGAACCAACTTTCGAAGTTTTTGGCCCATTCCACATGCTCATCGCACCCATGAAGTCTTCAAATGTCATAATATATATTCATTGGCCGCCAATTATTGGGAAAAAGAAGCAACCTTCCAAAGTTTGCGGTCACTGGATTTTTGAGGGCGGGGTAGGAATCCTCTTTGTTGTAGAGATCTTGTTTGGTGTGGGAGGGGCATGGTGCATGATTGGTCGATGCACTGTGCCATTGTGTTAGTGATGGTTTCTTGGGTTTCACATATATGGTTCCAATGTTGGGGTAAGTGTCTGGTTAGGGCGGTTTGCAAGCGTGTGCAATCTTCATGTGATTTTGTGGTGAGAAGACTGTAAAAATGTTGGATATTCAGGTGTGATATTGGGAGGGGTGTGTGTGGGTGGGTGAGGGATTTTGTGGGTTTGGTTTAGTATGGTATGGGGAGGGACGTTGAGGTGTACATGGTAGTGGCCAGAGTTGTGTGTGTGGTTGAGGTTTGTGTAGCTGGTATATAGATGGGGGTTTGGTTGTGGATGTAAAACCCATCTATAAGGCTATGGGCACTATAGTTATCACCACCTTGGCGGGTGAAGGTTGTGTTGGTGGGAATATAATAAGTTGTAGTTGGTTTGTGGATTGGGTCCATTGTATGTTTGTGGAGGTGGGGGGGGGGGTGTTTTGGTGGCCTAAGTGGCAACCTTTAAGGGGAAGATCTCTATTCATGTCACTGGGGAGGATGATGGTGTAGTTTGGAATTGGTGTACAATGGTTCGGATAGCATTGTGGATTAAGGGTATGAGGGGCAGATCTAAGGGGTGGAGGGCATATAGGTATGTATAATTAGGAGGGGTGGTGTGGGTTTGTTATGAAGGAGTATAATTTGCATATATGGGGTGATTAGGGTTGGGATTTTGCAATGTTCGTTTTGGGAATTGGTGTGGTATTTGCAGTGTATGGCTAGCATAACTCCTCTTTTTGTAGGTGTATAGTTTAATTAATGTTGGTTAATAGATAAACTATGAGGCATGTCAAAAGGCTTGGACAAATTCCAAAACTATTCCATAGATATGAAAACCTATAAAGATTCTAGAGTTTTGTTTTCAAAAAATAATAAAGTCATATTCAACCTGTAGAAATTCCCATAGTTGTTTTAGGAGAGGCAAATTTTGTGCATGCTAAATAGTTTGCAAAAAACTCAATTTTCTTTCATAGATATGAACAACTATAAAGAGTCTACAAATGATTTTTCCATAAAAATAATAAATTCATGTGCAACCTATAGAAAGCCAAACATGCCTTTTAGGCAAGTTAAATAGCTTCAAAAACTTTCAAAGACATTCTATGGATTTGAAAACCTATAAAGATTCTACCACTTTAATTTTCAAAGAAAAAACCTCATATGCAACCTACAAAAATATGAAAACTTGTTTTGAGAAATGGGCCTCTTACTATCGACTAATATTTACTGTTTGTTTTATATTTACTACCTGTAACTATGCATAATAAGTATGTATAATAACTATGTGCAATAACTACATGCAATAACTATGTGCAATAACCATGTGCAATAACTACATGCAATAACTATGTGTAGTAGTAACTCAATAACTCCATTACCTTCTAGCTATGTGCACATGTAATGTGAGTGAAGTTGATGGCCAAGGACGTGCTTTGGGATCCACGAGGTGCTAGGTCCAAATCCCTTTGGTTGTCATTCCTACTAGCCTAGTACACCCTAGGCTCCTATTATGTAGGTACTTTAGAAATGTGGAAGGTCCTTTGAAATATGATGAAGAATGAGACACATTTTTCCTTTGCTCGTAATATTTCAAACCTTTTAACAATACAAATTAATTGCAATAAAAATCCTTAAGATTACACTCCAGCAAGTCTGCACACAATCTACTTAAGTTAGCCATGGTGTTGGATCTAACAAATTGCCCAAGAATAAAAATCAAACATAATTTAAACATGTCAGATGACTCCTTTGTCTATAGCACTTGACCCCATTCACACATGTGAATGTTAGATGGTACGTGATGTCCACCACCTTTGAGCCTCGTGGGAATGGCCATGGTGGCTCATATTTGGCTCAATGGGCTTGTTAAAAACAACCCCACAATCCTACTAGTGAAAGTGTAAAAGTGACCACCCAAACGGTCCTTTCGCACAACACAAAATTGTTTTGGCTCAAAAGCCAAGTGTGCTCTAGACACCATAATCCTAGTAGTGTACCCAAGCACACCGGAACATACTCACATTTGGGCACGTTAATTTTTGGTCATTTGACTTTACAAATCACACATAGGCCTGTGCCTAGTCAAGCTTCCCTCCAAAGAGGGCACCACCAAATTCGTATTTGGTGCACACCTTGAAGCCTTTCTATGCCTCGAGAGGTTACTATCTACTACATTAAATATTGTATTTCATGTCATATGGTATTTTATGTCACTATGGTAATTTTTTAATGGTCACTTGTTATGAATAAAATTACAAGTATTGTCATGGATGATTGAAATTTGAATGAAACCCATGTCAATTATTGAAACAAAGTTTGGTATATTTTGTATCCTAACATTTTTGTAGTGAATAAATGTCATGAAATGCAATGAAATCGATTTTAAAGTCCGGGAAGCCAAAAAATTTGATGGGACTGAAAGTACATCACGATGGTTTCAAACCAACTAAATCTCTAGAGTGGCAGAGTGCAATAGCCTCTGTGAGATGGAGGCTATTATCAACTTGATGGTCTCATTGAAAGAAAGACTTGAGGCTTCCTAGAACTACGTTCTCAAATAGTGATGGATAGATAGAAAGAAATGTTGGCCTCGATTGGAGGCAATGCATGAATGGAGAGCCATTCCACCCACAGGCTATTACCACCTTTTAGTGGTGGACTTTATGTAACGGACCAGGTAAATGTAACCAATAATTTTTCCCATCTAGGGATGAGAGAGGTTGGGGGTAATAGTGGGGGAGCACTTCTAGGGGGCTTGGAGGGCTTGTTTCAAATTTGCATTTGTTGAGGATGATGGAAGAGAGGGAGCAAATGACGGTGGTGTGTAATTGGGTTTGCATTGTTTTGAGATGGTTGGGGAAAGTTTAAAGCAATCAAATAAGGGTTTTGAAGGTGGAATTGTGAATTCCACCTCATTGGCTAGCGGTTAGGACAATGAGTGGTTAAATTTGCCAGTTGCAAGCAACGATGGTAGTAATTAGTGGGGTGTATTTGTCAGTTTATTTTTACTCTTTATGAGAAACGGTCATGGCAATATGTGTATTTGATGTCATGGAGTTTGATGTTGGTAGTGGGTTGGTTGAGAAGGGGTCGTGGGTCTGGAGGCCTTTGATGAGAAGAATGTCTAGCCAGTAGCGAGATGGGTAGGTGCATGGGGTAGAGGATAGAGGGACAAATGTAGGGGAGTATCCATTGTGGGACAGTGTTGTCATTGGGGGAAGTAGAGGAAGATGTACCATTAATGAGGCATTTCCATCCAAGTCTAGTGATGGGAGAGTAGGAGTTGTCAAATGTATTCCAAGCCCTTGTTATGTCTATCCGTGTGCAAACTCTTAAGGATAGGTGGGTGCAATTTGCAAGAACGTGGGGCCATGTGTTGAGGTTGGAGTCTATGGGGGGCATAGTGAGTAGAATGGGGAAGGGATTTTTTTGGGCTAGAAGAGGTGCTTGCGACATTTGCCCATGTATTGAGCATTGTGGAATTTGAGTGTTGGGGTGATGTGGAAATGTGGGATGGTGGAGTTGTTCCAAAAGGTGTTGGAGAGATTGTGGTCCAGTGAAGTGTTGTTTGTCTATTTGTGAAGGGTTGGGTGGTGGGGGTTGATTTCTTGGGTGAGGTTTTGTTTGTAGAAGAGGTAAAGTTGTGTGTCAAGGTTTTAAATGGGGCCTTTCCAGAAGGTTTTACTATGTAGGTAATGGGGGTATGGGTGGTATATGTGAATGGCTTTGTTGTCAAGGGCATTAGGAGAATATTAGATCTATAGTTGGAAAAATACTTTCTAATAGAATATTGTCGGCAGTTCCAAGAAACACATGAAATGGGGCACACATTATGAGGTTGAGGTTTGTCCGTTGATATTTCTTCAATTTATTGGGCTTGTGTGTCATGTTGCATGATTGGTTTTTTGATCCCTCCTCAAGTAGCCAAGTTCTTCATGTATAATCTTGGCTAATTTCCCCGATTTTCAAAGCTCTTTCATTTTTCCCCATTTTTTTGCAAATTATTTATGTTGAGTTGGTGTTTTGTCCTCATCAAGTCCTATTTGTGTACTTGGGAGTTTCTTGCAATCTCTCAAGTAGTTTATTTTCATTTCCCAAATGATGCATTTGAAAATAATCGGGCGGGGTCTAGCTAGATTGAATTTTCCGACCCTCCAAGCTTCTGAAATGCATGATGTCACTCCAAATGTGTGTTGTTAAAAACCTTGGGTTTGCAGATTGTTTTCATGCTCACTTTCTTCCATATTAGTCAATTTTAAATGTAATCTCATGTACATATTGTGTTGTTTGATCATGAATAAAATATGCTTGGAATTTGGATGCCCATGTAGTAGCCTCCTTTTCATGGGTTTTTGGATGGTCTTGTAGTATGGCTATGTCCCTTTCTAGCTTGGACATGTGGGAGGTGTCATGATATCTATTAATGGTATTTTTTTTTGAAATTAACCAGGAAGATAGAAGTTAATAAGCAAGGATAAGGGTTAGTAATCACTATATTCGTTAATTTGGGACTTTTTCGGCATTTTGAGACAGTTATGAATATAAGAACATGGATAAAATCACACAGATATTGGAGAATGTTGTAAGATGCAAATACTTTGAAGCGGGTGTTCATATCAAGAACCCAATTAAGAACTCATATCAAGATGGTTTAGGTAGGACGACCCAAACATTAGACCATGTTGTTGTGGTCCATATATTAATTTGAGACAAGAGAAAGTCTCAAATTAACGAATATAATGATAGTAGTGAAAAAGGAGATCAAATAAGGATTATAGGGGGTGTACCTTTCATAACAAGTATGAGTATGCATGAGTGCATAAAAGGGTAGTAATTTGAACTTTTCCGTACTACATATACATATGTTGCGCAAATTATAACACATAGTTATTTACATGTATGGATAACTCTAGAAACAATTCAACATTTGTACTTGTATGGTAGGGTCACTTATCGAGGCTCATTTATTTGGGAGTACGGAGGAGGATGAGGAGTGTGATTATGATCACACATTTCTTGATGATTCCAAAGCATAAGGTGGTGACAAGGAATATTGTAGTGTTGGAGAAGACAAACATGTGCAGGGTTGCTGTCATACAGAAGGAATTGATGAAGTCGCATGTTGAAAAAGATTTACAAGAAGATGTGGAGTTGCAAAATGAGCTTCGACATGCCTTGGACATTCTAATTGATGAACATGAAAAAGTTGAAATGCCCTCTCAATCTAATGTAAAGTCCATTGTGGCTTATGTAGAGGCAAGGGAGTCTAGAATTTTCAAAAGTACAGTTCTTAGTCAATTGAATGGCAACTTTATCTAAAGATCAATGACTTGGATTAAGGCCAACATATTATATATGAAGCCTAAACTCCTTACTGCCGCAAATCATGCTACTATGTTAAATCTTGGTTATGATTGTGGAGTGTTTTTTTGAACACACCTGAAGCTAGAATTGTCAAAAAAAAAATGGTAGACCAACAAAATTAGCTCCAATTAAGGTTTGGTTTGTTGGGAGGGTTTATAGAATGCATAGAAAATTTGGTAATTGTTGGGTGGAGTATAAGGATCCAATTGACTTGATGGACTATCCATCAAACATGGAGATTGGTTTATCAAAAAGGAACCAACAATAAGTGGACTTATGATCTTATGGATCATTTGATGGTAGATTTAGATACAATAATTGCATTAGCTTCTATGACATATACTCTAGACTTAGATGCTTATGAGTCACATCCAAGGGGGATGGAAAGTATTCAACGACTTTGTTAATGAATGTTTAAGTTTTACATTATACACATGATAGGGTTTCATTAGTATTCAAGAGTATGTTTGTATGCTTATGACTTGTATTTTTATCATTGAAATTGTACGTGTATTGCTTGATTTTACATTAAAAACTTGTATATAGGAGGTTTTAGAGTATAACATGGTATCCATAAAAAGTCACATGGCATGTAAAAATATCATATATGTTGTTTCTCGAATGCAAGGAAGGTTGGCTTGAATTGGTCTTTGGAGGTAGTTTTTGCCAACTACACAAGTTTTCACCAACTATAGCTTTTTTCCAAAGTTCATGTGCATTTCACAAGACTAGAAACTAAGTCGGCCTTGAAAAAATGTGTCATATGTAAAACTAAAAGTTCATGCTACAACAAAACGCACATTTTATGACTGCAATTTATGACTGCTTTAAGTCATAAAATCCCAAAATATGACTGACGAGGTACCGGGGGGGATGACGCGCGCGGTGACTGGGTCTACTCATTACCGACGAGTCGCTTCGGACATCAATCATATGAATATATACGGTAGTTTGGGCGTATAAAAGGACAGAATCTACGATCCCGACAGCACGTGGGGCATGTCTTGACTGGCTTTGAAGTCCGTGCATTTTTTGACCTGCCCGGGCCAAAAAAAAAACCAATCCGACATGGCATGTGACTCTGTGTAGTCATATTTTTTGCTGACGTGTAATATGATTGTGACGAGTCATAATTTGGCCGACGTGGTAAACCACGTGGAATGTGACTGCTAGTTTTATCACTGATTGTAGTCATGTTTTTGTGGCGTTAGCCGAATTTTTTGTTGGGATGCCATTATTATATGACGGCCTATAGTCATATTTTTGGTGACATGTATTGCACAATATGACATGATGGAGTGATATTTTTTGCGATGGAGAGTCACATTACGTGGTTATTTATACGCGGTTGTGACTGTATTGGGTAAGATCTGCATTACTTCCAGTCGTGAATGTCAGTCACATTTCGAATACATTCCAAGCGGTTACGACGTATTCAAGTCATGCGTTACATGACTGAGGCAAGTAAGAAAAAAAATTATCACATGTCTATACGAATATGTAGCAAGTTCATTTTGCATATACATGGGAAGCAATCATTGGAGACACAAATTGCACAGATAAATATAAATAAATTCAATGATATTTTATAGTCAATATCTTGAAACATATCCAAATGTGCCAGTTTCTGCCACATTTACCATCAATATGTAAACTATCTAATTATGAAAGGCTTGTTTCATTCCTCCGACAGAGCCTTGAGTGTTTTCATAGACCACTTGGTGATGGACTTCAGCGCATCGCCCAAACGCGATCAAAAGCGGCCACGGATGCACCTTGAATTTGTTGACGCTCTAGTCGAAGTCGCGGGAGTAGCCATGTAGTCGCGTAAGCCAGTCGGGCATCCGGCTTCGTCCACGTCAACACATGAACGCCCGTGTTCCGCTCGTCGCTCTTATTCAAATTCCGCCGTAAATTCTTCAGTTTGAATTGTTGGTGGCATGCTCTTCCATCGCCGCGATCACCGCCTTCAACCTCCGTCGTCTGGCTGAGGCTCCGCACCTTCTCGCAGAGGTGTGTCGGATCGGCTTTTTTTTTAGCCATACACCGTAAAATGCTTACCTCCCAGAGCTCCAGCTCGTCGAGGAACTCATTCCTGTGCCAGGCGCTATCGTCTTCCTCCTCGTTATACGCCGATACTTCGTCAACGTCCATCTCACAAGCTCGGAGAGTATCTTGCATGTTTTGGGACAACAATATATCTTCCTCATCGGCAGCCGTGCTCTTCTTTCGGCTTGATTACAACGGCCAAGACTTGGGTTCACTTGCATTTTCCTACACACCTAGACATGCAAGTCAGTATATGACTGCATGGAGTGACGTGATATGACTGCATGGAGTCACCCTACATGACTGTACTAAGTTACACGATTGCATACAGTCTTACTATATGACCTCACGGAAAGATATGATTGCATAATATAACTGGACAAAGTCATATGACTGCTTAGAGTCATATTATATGACTGCACTAAGTAACATGTTCGCCTAGAGTCCGAATATGACTTCATGAAGTGACATGCATATGCGGACATATGTTATCAACATTTTCCTTACATGTGATTGAAGTGAGACCCAAGGAACGTGAATGACTGAATGCGACTGCAAATGCAAGAGATTACGGGGAATGTCAGTACCAATTGAAAGATAACGTTAAATATTACTGTTTTTACCTTACGACTCTTTGGTTTCGACCGCTCATCCTCGGATGTCTCATCTTCGTACTGTTCGTCCTCGTCATCATCGATATCCGTCTCAGCAAGTTGTTTTTTTCCATTCGCTCGGATGGTCACACCCCAGCCACCACCCTGCTCTAGAAATGGACTTAGCTCTCCAAGAGGCACGCCACAACTGCTCTCGAAAATACGCGCAAGCTCATTCGAAATCATTTCCAAAACTGACAATGAAATTGCCGGGGAAACTAGCAATTGTGCGAAATACTTCCACTTATACGTCATCAAGCAGATTCGCAATTTTTCTTGTCAAATTTCCTAGTACATTGTTCATTTCGGCAAAAATGGAGGAAGTCGCGAGAACCACACTATTGAGTACGAACGGGAGTTAATACATGGACATTACATGTCACAAAAATTATGAATCCAAAAAGTGATAATGCTGGAACATGACTCCAACGAGTCATAATGTCTCCACATATTCTATGACTCCAAGGAGTCATAATCATTAGAATGTGATTGGAGTGCGTCATGATGACTCTAAATTATAACTGGAGGGAGTCATAATATTATCTCTACAGGTGAGCTCAGCTTTCTCCTGGGGTATTAGCTTGAATTCTTTTTTATTCACCTCCTAAAGGTATTACTGTAGTATTGGTAGTCCAATGGGAAAATAGAGCTGGCTATATGTATGTATCAAGAAATGCATAATTTGAAGTGATCAAAGAGGATATAAAGTGAATCTGCATTTGATCCACACATATATCAACTTAGGATGCAACAAGTTCTAAAATTGAAAAGGAACCTGAAGAAAATGAATAAGCAAGGGATAAATATTAACCTGAAGACAGATCATCGCAATTAAAAATACACCAACCATCTAGGCAATCCCATTCCATGTGGCCAACACTGGTCTCAAAAGCCACCATGTGGCAAATAGCAATAAAACTGACTAGCCAACCACAATCTGCAAATGATTGTTATTACAAATTTCAAATCAGAGGATCATGAGATACAAAAGTTATATAAGAGGTCAAGGTGAAAATTCTCTCTCTAGTTCAATTGATCACATAGAGCTCCCAATTGAACCTAGATTGGTGTCTATATTTTGAGCACATAGACCAATGCCCTCATAGCACATGTTTTTTTTTGTGGCCACTCTTAACTACAAGCCTTGTCATATACCACACAATATAGGTATCCAATTAAGACGAGTGACCATATAAAGCTCACCTATCTTACATGGACACATTGCACTACATCCAAGATATTATCCATGAGCACACTGCTCAAAGTAGGAAAAACTTTTACTTACAAAAAGGGGTAGAAATGGCCGCGCAATAGGTATGTACAAATCCTCTCCAAATATATTTTCTTTCTCATGTTGGTCCAATCGTGTATCCTGCTAATCACAATTTCCAAGAATTAGCACACTGCATCGGTATGTCTTTTAAATGTAGAATCATCTCAAAATTAAAAGGTTAGTTGTGCACAACCTTGAGTTCAAAAGCATCGAGTCAAGAGCAACAAAACAAAGCCTAATACTTGGATGAGCATGTACACACACACACACACACAAGAGCAACAAAACAAAGCTTAATACTTGGATGAGCATGTACACACACACACACACAAGAGTAACAAAACAAAGCCTAATACTTGGATGAGCATGTACATATACACACACACACACACACACAAGAGCAACAAAACAAAGCCTAATGCTTGGATGAGCACACACACACACACACACACACACAAAACGTGGAAAACACATGACTTCCGAAACCTATAAAACCAACAGAACTATGAAAGCGACAAAGTTTAGGGTTTTTGTTGAATACTACATCACTTAACTACCCAACAAAATGTTGAATGCTACATCACTCAACTGCCCAACAACAAAAGGAAAACAACAAGAGGAGCATCAAATTTTGAAGGAAACTTGAAACTTCACCAAGGAAGCATTGGAGAAGGTTGGAGGGAAGAGGAGCTTCGGAGAGACGTTCAACCACGGCTTTAGGTCCACTGCCACGGAATTACAAGGACGACGCGCGGTTATAGGGTCCCGTACCCACGGTTATAGGACCATCAGCGTTTAGTGAAGGAGAACTTAGGATTTTGACTAAAGGACTATTATATTAGTATAGAAGGAGATATTATTGAGCATTATGAAGTATATAGGACTAGGAATACATTCCCATAGTAGAAGTATACAAGATTTTGTTAAAGACAATTATGCTAATGAGAATATTTAGCAATTATGAGGAAGAAAGGATTTCATGTACATTCCGTTAGTGGAAAGATACAAAATCAAAGCATTATAAGATTTAATCAATCGAGCATGTAAGCATTGATTAAATTCTTATAAATGACATATAATGTAGCCACGGCAAGGATATAGCGAAATCTTGAAAATACGAACATTAGAGTAACTTGACGATTATAACCGTTTGTGATAAGTACTATCTACGAACGCCATAGATAAATAGATATTTAGGGAAGTGGAGTTAACAACCACTCTAAATATAGATTTTGAGAAATTTCATAAGAAACTCCGCAAACCACAAATTCTCACCATCTCCGCAACCCATACAGACAAACAAACGCAATTCTTGGGCATAACCTCAACCCAAAAATTCCTGCAAACATCTACTTAACCCACAAACTCACAAACCATCCCACCCCCACCGAAACCCTTCGAATTGTAGTTTGGAGAAGCGTCCTCGAGACCTCCACCGAAACCCTAAGGAAGTTCTCACCACTCACCACGGTTGGATGAACTTCATTTGTATGAAATTAGGGTGGATAAACTTTGGTTGGGTGAAAGAGGTTCACTTCAGTTGGATGAAGTGAAGTCTATTTTCACTTGGGCTGAATTATTTGGGCTGATTTATTTGGGTTGAATTAGGTTCAATTAGGATTATGGTGCAAGCATAGCAAAGTGGACCAAAAAAGTGCTCGGGTATATGAAAGCCATGATTTTGTTTAAAATATATTATTTTTGACATGACATTTGATAATTATATCTTAGCCAATTATCACTTGGTCAAACGCCTATAAATGTTGTTTAAAATATATTATTTTTCATGATGACCTCTATTGTTAAGTTAGGTACTCAAATATAGAATATCAATATGAGATCTTCAAAACCTATCATCACAAGTGACGCGTAAAAGCAATTGACTAAATATAGTTTTGAACGTAAATTTCATGACCTTAAATATTTTGAACTTGGAATTTCTTTTCATATTCCTTGAATTCATTATAAACTTGAGGTCATCGTAATTTTTTTTCAAAAATTCATCAATTTAATGTAATGTAATTGTATTTTAAACAAGTTTTTGACAATTATCTTTTCAATGACACCCACTTGCACCACCACTTGCACCGTCTTCTAAAATACATATACGTTGTTTGAAATTGTTTTTTGTGAACATAAATTGCTTGGCTTTGTAGATTCATATGTTTTCTAAATGTTTATGAATTTCTATTTCATAAAATTCAAAGTTAGTATATAGTTTTGGATCACTTTCACTTAAACCTGAGCAAGGATCAAGAGTTGTCCACTTTACCGTGCTTCCACCCATTAATCAGGCTTAATTAAGGTCAATCACTCTTAATTAGTTTGAATGTGTATGAGAACATATGAAAGTAAACGACATTACTTAAAATATTATAAAATATTCATATAAAGGAAAAAAACATTTTAACAAATTAAAAATAAAGGATTGGTTTTAAAATAGTTCATAAATGTTGAGTTTTTCACCTAAAAAGTTTTTATTTTAGATTTTTTAGTACTATAAAAGTTAAAGGAGAATAAAAATTTCAATTTCAATTTTTAAATGATAATTAATCAGGAACTTTTGATGCCACAATTTGGTTCACTAGACATTACCAATGTCTAGTGACTGTGTCAACCGTTCATTTTGGGTTGAAGTCATCCTCATTGAGGTACACATCCTGTAAGAAATCATCCTCGTTGAGCTACACGTGTCCTATGGACTTGTGTGCACTCCAACACAAAAGGTGTTAATCCTTTCCACTTGATCCACTGGGGCCTCCCTCTAGTGATATGACTGTTTACAGTTATATGACTGCCCTGGGTTATATGACTCCCCTTTCGTGTGTATCCACCTAGATATGTGACTGCGCGCATGTGAGCACTCCCTGCTTGTAAGGTATTCCTATATCACAATTTGACCCGCCGCGTATGCCGCGCACTCCACAGGATGGTAGAAAGGGAGTTCCAAAGCTTGAAGCATCTACAGTTATGGCAAGAAGAAGAGGTCCAAGCAGACGCCATGCGGTTATCCAAGTACCCATGTCCATGCATGGAGTGTGCGGGAGGGAAAGTCCTCGATCGAGCCACAATTCGAAAGCATCTTCGCAGTAAAAAAAGGGACCCTATGTTTACAGCCTCTATGTTGGTAAGTCATTCCAACAAACCACTTTTGAATGAGCGTAAGCGGGTGGTCCTGCTTTGGGCGAGTTTTCATCTTTGTGTACATGAATTTTGTAGGCCTAATGGAGACCCATTGTAAAAGCTGCATGCATGACATCCATGAGAACCTTTCTAGGAGGATACCAAACGCCAACATATGCCACGCCAAACACAACGTCTACAAGAGTACGAGCCTTGCAGAGGTGGCGGTCAAACGTGTATGATGGACAGTGGTGTGACGGGCCCATCCCAAAACTTACACAATTTTCATATTGGAACAGAGAATGGGAAGTAAGGGTGTCCAACTTCCCATTCATGGGTTGGGGTTTATTTGCACTCCAACCCGCCAAAGAGGGAGAGGAATTGCTTCCCTTTGTAGGACCACAGTACACCTTGGCAGAATACATAACTTTGAGCAAGGCACAACCTCGAGTGAAGTCATATGCGATGCAAGCTGAGCCGGACTTGTACATCGATGGAGATGTAATGAAGGGGAATGTCGTTGGCGTCATAAATAGTCCCATAGGACGCAAAGAGATAGGAAATGTGGTGTGGGAACAAACATGAATGGGGGTATGTAATTACCATAGCCATAAGGGACATTTTGGTCGGAGAAGAACTGTATGCACACTACCCTTTGAACCCGCACACCGCGTTGTAGGTTGACATCCAATAGTTCATCCATGGAATGACTACACTCCGTCATGTGTTCTCTAACATGACTACACCAAGTCATGTTTTATATTGACAAAATTTTGTATCAAAAGTTATGACCACGGCATACATGTATAGGTGGAACATGACAAGTTTTCCACATCTATTGTTTGTATATGCATGTATGACCTTCCATACTGGATAGTACGTGTATGTCATGATGAGAATTATGTGAGTGGACGTAGTCATGTACAGTCACATGATTGCACGTAGTGATATTGTGATTCGCACCGTCAAATTTCTGACTGGCTCGAGTCATTGTGTAGGATCTTTTAATTCGACACACATTGGATGTCATGCACTGTGAAAAAAACATCGTTGAGAATGTCATGAAAACCATATTTGGAGAGAAGGACACACTTGGAGTTCGTCTCGACATGAAGGAGGCAGGTATACGCAAGCATCTTTGGCCCGTACAAGGAAAGAAACCAGGCAACATCATTTTACCTCGGTCCTCGTACGTTCTGACAAAAAAAAAGCGTGAAGTCTTTGTGGAGCACGTGCGTGCATTGTGAACCCCCACCCACTATGTGGGTCAACTGAGGAAGCGTGTAAACATGGATGGGCACATAGAAGGCCTGAAATCCCATGACTACCATGTCCTCATGCAGCAAGTGTTGCTACTATGTGTGCGCTGCACAATGGGAAAGGAAGTTCGGACGTCAATAATAATGTTGAGCCGTGTATTCAGGAGGGTATGTGCTAAGTCCATTGATCCTGTTGGTTCCGATAGGCCCCCCCCCCACGACATATTCCGAAATCCACCTTCATAGTTAGAAACAAAACTTCAGAAATGGTGCCGATATGGCCAACCACTACCGCGCTCTTCGTTATGCACTTCAAACTCGTCTGTTTCCACCCCTCGAATTGTTGTCTGCGAAAGAGTCCTCTCCAATGGACTAGGCCCACTTGCTTCGCGAGGGGCTATGTATAAGTTGGGCTCTCTAGGGGAGGATGGGAAGTTGGATGGGAAGTTGGCTTTGTAGCCAAACGTGGATGGGAAGTCGTTTTGTGCAAGGAACCGAGAGGCGTTCGAGTATTCTCCAAACAGCAGAGAACGGATGAAGTACAATGCATAGCATTGGGCAGGACTTCAGATTTTCTCAGATTGCAAGTGACAGGCTTATATGACGATCTCGTACCGAAGACACCCATATTGGGCGATGCAGTGGAAGTGGGGCCAGGAGTGGTTGCTAAAGCATTAGAATGTATAGAGGGACCGGACGACGCATCGGTAGATGACTTAGAGTATTGCGACTATGACGGTGATTTACTCCCCGTCCGAGAAAGAGAGTTGTATAAATGAAATTTAGGTGGGTATATATTTGACACGTGCATATCTAGTGACGTGTTGTCTTGGCCACATAACACACACATTAATTGCACCATGTCCTCCCGTTGCTCGCTCATGTATCTGTAAACTTCTACATCAAGTACATAATAAACGAAGACGACATGCCAAAGTTACACTGGAATCCTTGTTCAAAATTTCCAGGACAATCACATGCATCAATCCAAGGTTCATATGTAGACACAAGACCCTCGAATCCTAAAAATTTGTGACATGCATATGTACAACGCCATCGCGTCCTCTCAAATTGGTTGTGCCGTGACCGCACATGTTCAATTAGTCTCTTTGCAATAATTACTTTGAATACTCCTCCCCAATTTCCCCCTATATTCTCTAAAAAATCAATCTATTAATTATTCAATAAATAAACATGGGCCATTCCCAATTTTCATTGCCGTTCATATTGTAGAACAAAAAGTACTTAATTTTGACCAAAATTTGTCATTATTAAAGAAATACCCCAAACCATAATACTAGATAATGAGTCATGGGGCAAAAACACAAGCGGCCCATCTAGGGCAGCCTACACTTTCAAGGGCTGCCCAAAAAAGGGAAAAAATGGCCCTCGTCAAAATGTGACTGAAGAATATGACTCACAAAAAAATGTGACTGCCACATATGATTGCGCGTCCACCAGACACGTTCCCCGTCGTTCCCTATGAAGGCACACGTGGTTCCCATACGCCGTATACGGTACATTTGCCAAATACTACAGTGTCATATGACTGCGAGTCATATTTTTGAATTTCGTCCCCCCCAAAGGTTGAGGCCTGGCCAAATGTGACATCTTGTAGTCACCAGTCATCCCCAGTCACATTTCCCTAGTCACAAAATACCCAATCTGTTGTAGTGTCATATGCATTTCACATATACTATGTTGTATGTTGCGAACGCACCTGGTTCTTGGTTTTTGGTGAAAGGTGCACCCCCTGGATAAGGATAAGGGATAAGATACTAATGAAGAATAACCATTGTTTGATGGATAGTGGGGAGAACCGGCGTGGAACCGGCCTACGGTAGTAAGGTAGATAGTCAAAGCGATAAGAAGAGGACTACCGGTAATCATAACCGGAGTAGTTAATTGGGTATTTCCGGGAGTTATGAGTAACCCGTATGGTAAAAGATTCGATAGAAGGGGAGGTGGGAACTGGTTATAAGAAAGGATGTCAATATCGGTAATGTGCATACCAAGGAGGGGGAAAGCGACTTGGCTAGTAGTTGTAATGTATAAGGGAGTATTGGATAGTACTGGTAGATGAATTAAACTTGTAGCAAGCCTTTATAGGATCCCTAGCCGGTAATTTTCTAGTAATAGATATCTGGTAGTATAATAGCAATAAATACACTGGTAGCTTACCTAGTAGAGCAAATAATCCTCACATTAGCACTATAACCGGTAGCTTGCCCGGTAGTAGGAAGAATCAAGAAGGTAAGAGATTGGATACTTAGTTTTACTATGGTAGAAAGAAATATTCTTTAATAGTATCTTGATATTGTCATTGTTGTCTCAAAGTTAGAAACGTGGGAGTCTAATCACTTCCAGTGAGTATGAAGTGTACCAATGGTATGCATTGTAGGGTTTGTACGATGCTTTGTAGACTATTGACTTCACTAGAAAGCACAGATGATGAAATTTGGATGAAAATTCACTTAGTAAGTGACAGTAATTGCAACAGTGTAAATCTATAATGACCACATTCGCTTACAAGGAATGACAAAAAAAATGCTAGATTTACATCTAGTGTAGGTGACACTACATGGGCAGTTTACAATCAATATTGAGCAAGACAAATAGAATTGGTGACACTAAATAAAATACTTAGTGTACTAAAAATGCCATGGATTGTCAAAAATCCAAATGCCATGGGTCTTTGGTTATTGTAGCAAGCCGATGTTTGCATGGTAATGCAAAATATATGTGTAGTGTAGATTTTGGTTACAAACAAACCCAGGGAAACAATCAGGGAAGACTTAAAAGGTGACTTGTATATCATCTAAGTGTCTCAGATAAAGTTTATTAAGGAAAACACAAGGTTATTTCACTTTATTTTGGATTAGAACTGACAATTGGTTTATAGGTAAGGGATAAAAACTTTAAAAAATCTCTCTATGTCAGTACATGCAAATGTGATTGTCTCACACCTCACTCTAATTTCCCATGCAATCGTCTAGCAGTGAGTTCATTTTAATTGAACCAAGTGCGGTGCATAAGCATAGGCACAGCCATAGTCAATGGTCTTGCATAAGTAACCCATTTTTGTCTCTTTACCGAAGTCAAGGGCACTTCGGCATAGTCAATAATCTTTCATTTATTAATTCCATTTAATGTAACTTGAATATGCAGTGCGGTAATCCTTTCAGGATAGTCAGTCTTCTTTGATTATATTCAATTTTAATTATACGGTCCGACAATAGTCTCTTACATGGTCTTGGCCAAGGCAATCCTAATCTCTTTCCTCAAGGCAATAAGTCAAAACCACTTATGCGTGTTAACATATTCTCACAACACTCATAAACTCGTCGGGTTTATTTAATGTTGCAATTTCACATTCTTAGATTTCAAACAATTAATTCATCAATTCATTCCATTTACCATTCTTACAAATAATGGTTAAGCAATTCAATTCTTGAAAATGATAAAGTTCTAAGTTAGCCTTAATTCCCTTAAGGTTTCAATTAGTAATCAATACTTACCAATATCATAAGCGGCACGTCCTTTTGTCTTCTCCGCATCCAGTTGACCTTTCGCAGTCAATGGTCTTGACCCGTTGACGCTTCATCGTCCATCAAAGGTTAGAAACAATTTCTCCATTTACACTACAACGACAATCGACTTAATCCTTGTTCAACAAAACGATTCAATACGACAACAATTCAAAGCCATTTGCTTTGAACTCATGACTTCGAAAGGGTAGATTGATTGTACGAGAATTGATTTCTCATGTTGACTTTGTATTGGATTAAGGCGAGTACAAAACGATATGGAATTGATGCTGATAGTTTGCTCAAATTACACACTTAAAGATTTTAAGTATTATCAAATCACAATTTGGCAAAACGGTAAATGGACTATAATTTCAGTACTTGCAACATCCGTCTATTTTCACTCTCCAATTTCTCTCCGACCTCTCAGGTAGGCTACGCCATCATGAAAATAACTTCTGAAATGCCTCAGACAATAGACTAACCTATCCAACCTATCTGATTTCATTCTTTGTAATTATTGACAAAATCCAAAGCTAATTCATACGACCATTTCTCTCACAAACAATGGCCTCGCAATCACTCGCAACAGATCGACAAATACCTTAGATGATATGACCAGCAATTGTGAGCATAAAAATTATCCATAATGTCATAATTATATTAAATTTAATCAACCAAAGGTCCAATATTAACCCTGATATAGAACATAATTCAATTTGCAATTACAAAATCGGTTCAGACTAGGCCATAGCCTCAAATTAAATACGAGCCTCGTACTTGCATACATTGATTTCTATATTAGTCAACAAACACATCAGCAAGGCAACTCATACACGCTTGGTATTGGTATAATTCTCACAAGCCAACTCAGATAATGATTTCCAGTATACTGAATTACTACGACAACCCATAAACACCAGACAATAGACTTGAAATGCACTCCGGATTTATTCTTTTATTAGGAAAAATCCACCTTTCAATTATATTGCCTCAAGCAAATATTCTGATACAAAAAACAAAGCACAGAGTTAACTTAGGTGGTAATGTAATCCAGTCCAAGCCCCTTGGAATTACTTCAGATTTCCTCTCAATTCCAGCAAAAAAATTCAAAGGAAAATTAGCTGTGAGGAATTTCAGAAAGTTCTAATATCAAAGCATATCTCTCCTCCCTGGCTCTCACGGCCTTGCTCAACTTCTAGAGAGAGAGTTATGATTTCTCAACTCCTTAATAGGCCCCGAGAACCGGCCGAGTACATGTAACTACCTCGGCTCTCACAAGTCTATTGCCCGTTTCCACTAGTCCTATTTGGCAATAACTAAGTGAATAAAGTCTCTATTTCCACATTTTTCAATAATGAACCAAAAAATTCAAAATGTACTACCACAATATGCATTTATCACTACACTAAATATTGTATTTAGTGTCACTTGTCATTTGGAATTAACACAATGCTATAACTTGTATATCTTGTTTTTTACCGACAAAGGTCAAAGTGGTTGTTTGGACATTCTAGAAGATTAACAACTTTATTTGGTAAAAAAATATATTAATACTACAAAAACAAGAATGTGTAACCTCGAATAGTAAGTGACACTAAATACAATATCTAGTGTAGTAAGAAAGAAAAATGTGGTGCCACCACTACACTAAATAGCATATTTAGTGTTTGATTATATTTAATGTTGTTACCACTCTACGTTGCTCAACACTAATTTTCAATTCTTTGACAATTAGTGTAAGAATATATGCTAGAAGATATGCTAAATTCTCCTTTTATCATTGTTAATTTTTTTTTCATATCCTTACTAACACTAAATTCAAACATGTAACTTCCACATATTACCATAGTTGATATTTAGTGTTTGAGTTTACATTTAGTGTTACTTACTTTCATAGGGTTATTGGTATTTAGTGTATGCATTTGTATTTAGTGTATCAAACACTAAATATCCTATTTAGTGTAGTGAGACTGTGTTTGGCAAGAGCATTCACCCAAAGTTGATCGGCAACGTTGGCTCCCCTCATGAATGTTGTGTATTGTAAAATGTATGGGCTGGGGGGAGCACTACATAGGGTGTTTGAGGATCATGTGTGTTCAAGACCCAATTACACAGGGGCTTTGCATGTGCATTTTGTGAATTACTAAAGGTCTATGTTTACCTTAACTTCTAAATTTTGTTCATTTCATGTGCCCTACTTGTCATTATAATTTCTTGCACTAATTACTTGTAAGTTATATTCATCATAAATACAACATACGAGCACATTTTGTAGAATTCATATATAAACACATGACGAGGAAAGTATGCAATCAAATTGCACATACAGAGAATCCCTTGAAAAAGGAAAATACACATTCAACATGAGACCATAACAAAACCAATGTATTTGTAATGGTTTAGGTCACAACATGTATAGAAAAGTTTAAGGTTGTGTTTACAAACACAGTACATGACATTTGCAAGGATTACAAAAACATACGTGTCTAGTTTGTAATTTGTAAGGTATAAGGTTCAACATTGTAGAGCTAAACTTTAGGGTGATTATGCAACAAGACCCCTGGTATGGCAATAGAACCCTAAACCCTCGAACATGAAACCCTATGAAAGAATCATCATGAATGCGCAATTCTAACTATGGTTTCCTGGATAACACCACAATACAATTGATATCAGTGGCATTCAAAGAAGTGAGGTTTCATTGCGTAGCAATAAATGGGGAGAACCAACTACGTTACAGACGAACCGGTTGAATTTGAGGAATAGTCTGTTGAAGTTCAAGACTTCAGAAAATTTACCATTCATTTTAGAGAAATCTATGGAATATACCTCAAATTAATAAAGAAAAACAAAAAGATCACAACATGTAACTGGTTGACTTGGAAACACTATTATGATTTTGATGGATTATGCCCAAAAAGCTCCCCAGACACTGTTGCGTAGGTGGGGCCACTTTCTGGTTCAAAATTGGACTTAATGGTGTAGATTCAAGTTAAATTTGTAGCCTCCAAAACATCTATCAAGAATTGTTCCAAGGTAAATTTAAAATATTCAATAAACCATTGAAGTTTCAGTGTCAGAGCTTGAATAATGTAATGTTGAAGGAAAATAAGTGTAGTAAGATGAATGTCTTTTTTCTGAAATCACATTCAAAATCAAAGTAATTGGTCTCAGGACTCAAACTATAGAAGAAAATTCATTATATTGAACCAGTGACAAAATTTTACCACTATTACCAATCCCTAGTGCTCTAGGGATAAGGTTGAAGATGTCACTCGGTTGCTTTTGGTGACGTGGTTGATGTCTTAGTCTCTAGTCCGTGCCCATGGTCTCCTCGGAGCACAACTCTCCAGATGGGATTCATGTGACTCGGTTGTATCTGATGCCAAAACAATGACAAATCATTTATTTTTATGAAGAAAATTAAAAGAGGCTGTGTAGTCATAACAATATAGGTTCCAGTGAAATTTGTCAAGTTCCTACAATCAAGATACTCACAACCTTTGAATCACCACATAAGTTGGATATTTCATTCCAAGGATGTGTGGGATAGTTGACTTTGCTCCATATAAAATAAGGAGGTACAATGAAATTCGGATTTTCAAATAGTATCATAATTGATCACTCTATGGTAAGAGTCAGGATGGCCGATTCCATGTGTTCTTGGGGCTTCTTAGGTGTAAAATTGGCCATCACCATTCATTTTGTCACTGGGCCCAATTTTGCACCTGCCTTGCATTATGACTCCCATCAGTTCTATGAAGACTTGATTCATTAGCACTCCCTAGTACCTCTCCCCATGCTAGAGATATTTTCCAACATCAGTTTAAAAAGAAGGGATCCATGTCATGACAAAACTCAAACATTCTTCGGTCACATGATTGAAGTGCGGGCTTGTGATTGCATTGGTGCAAAGGAGAAGTCCTTTTGAAGAAGGTTGCTCTTTCATGATTAGTCCACTTCTCCTTGGATAATGAGCAATTAGTTAAAAATGACCAACAAATCGAAATCAAGGTCATAGACATTTCTTCATGATTTTTAAAGATTATTGAAATATATTATTCACTAAAGAAGATTCTCTTTCCTTTAAAACGATCATATATAGTATAGATCCTCCCAGCTGTATTGACTTGAGCAGAAAATATTTTACAAAGTTTGAGCATATAAGTTAGTCCGATCTCTTTTACACACGGAGCTTCTTGATGTCTCTTCTTAGATCCACACCTACCGAGGTGTCCGATTAAGATAAATGACCAGATTAGACCCACTTACCGTACCTATGTGTCTCCTGCAGAATAACCTAATTGTTATTCCTTGAACTACAGAAGCACCTCAACTACTGCTATTTAACCCTACATACTTGAATGTTTTTGCACAACATTGTCCTTGCTTATTCCAAACAGCCTCATGCTCTTGCCATGGCACAGATAAAGTCGAAAATGATCAAAGATGCTATCTACTGCATCCAACACACATTATAATTTGTATTGAGACATGCGCCAGTGGATGACATTATTTTCAGGAGGTCATATAACTGAACCTGCAAACATCACAGCGATCTTAAAAACACGTGTTAAAAACCTCATGATTTGCAAAAATACTGTGTCTCTGATAGAAATTTTGCAACTATCTGTGTTGCAACTGAGAAATCAAAGTTTGAAACAAATCTGCTATTGGCTATGGAAGTATAGGGAAGATTATTTACTTACCTTTTGTCCTAATGATGATGAGTGAGAACCCATGTTGACCTTGACATTTCTCATTGTATACATTTCATGAAGATCTCTAGATATAAAGGCAAACAGAGACCTCAAATTCCTAACCTATAATTCATACGCAATGTCCATACATTTGAGCATTTTTTAGATGACTTTTTGCACATTCTCCACAAGGGCAGGTCGTACTTTCACAATTCTTTGGCAAGTGCTTCAGAATCCAGGATCATAACTGGAAGTGCAGATACAACTGGATCCCATTTGCTAAGTTGTTAGCATCTCTTCTGCACATACTCCCTCCAAGGAAACTAAAAAGTCTACTTTCCCAATAATTGGCTCCACGGAGTGCTAGCCATGGAGTTTCCCATTACATGAAAAGTTTTGCTTAAAACTCAGCTGTGTCCTTCCATAAACAAGAGTAGAAAGTGTCTTTATCTACAAAACTCCAACCCCTTGCATGCTCTAGGTGTTGCTATCAAAGTAGAAACCCAATCAATACCATCAACTGAGGTAATAGACAAAAGTAGCTCAAATTGTTGAAGTGCATCTTCATCCTGCACCATAGACTGTATTGGAGTATATATCCAGCTTGTGTACTAATATCTCCTTGAAAACAAATTGGAGATGTCTTAGATGTACTGTGAAGTGATGTTTGTCATAAATACATTAAAGCCAGGCACCCCATCCTGGGAACATATGGCTCAGGCGCTCTGGATCCTGTGCATCTTGGATCAGTTGCTGAACCTGAAACATTATCGACAAATTACAACATCATGCAATAGACATACTTGCAGGTTCTTAAATATACGCAATTCATCAAGACCTGTAGAGACCAAAGATGTGGATATATTGATGGTGAATTAATTGACGAAGAGTTGCTTTCTTGGAGAAGATCAGTAATCAAACATCTATATATGCTGATCAATCAGGTGGGTTTTGCATCATCATTTTTCTGGTAGCCAAATTTGTTCGTACCTGTCCTTGAAGGCTTCTCATCTCGCCTTCCTCATAGCCATCTAATTTCTGCTTGACTCGCAATAGAGCGCGGGCTGCGTCTTTGTTGCCTTCGACTTGCATCTCAGGCTGTCGCAGTCCCTCTGAATCATCTGCGTCCGGATCCATCTCCTGCCATACAGAAAGACCCTCAGTTAGGCAATGAGTGCACTGTGACGAGAAAGACCATCAAGCACATAAGAAATACCATGAGGAACATCAGAAAGCCCAATGGGAACATCAAGAAGACCATCAGCAACATCAAAAATACCATTGGGAACATAAGAAATACCATTGGGAACATACAAAAGACCATAGGGACATCGGGAATAGCAGGAACATCAGAACTACCATCGGGAACATCATGGAGACCATCAGGAACATAAGAAACAAGGTAACTTGTGCCCACCTGCTGTCGTTGCAGAGCTTTCAGAGGTGACAAGGCCCACTTGTAAAGTGGATCGTAAATGAAAACCTGTGCCCCACCCCCAGACACTGATGAGGAGGCTCCAATACTAAAAGAACATGGTTTGTACTTTTGAATACTTCTGACAAGCTTCCCCCCAAAGGACAGGGGTGTGTTTACACAGGTTATGTGACGATTTGTACAAATCCCCAACAACTTTGGAAATGATGTTTTACTTTGTCTATGACATTGAATACATATTTAGCACAACCTATTAAAAAGAGGAAGTGAAATCTCCCCATAATTCAATTTATGTATGTATGTTGTGTTTGGTATATGATAAATGGAATGATTTTAGGGTCGCTTTAGATGCTTTTAGCAAGATACTATCAATAAGTAATCTTAAACCCCTCCATATGACACATTGAGACCCAGAATGAGACCCTTGGACCGTTAGGGGTTAAAGTCCTGGTGTAACATGTAAGTTGGTAGTTATTTCTTGTACAAGGTAGGAATATTCATGAGCTACGAAATATTTGATGTGCTAGGAAATTGTGCTCCAACGCTTGGCAAATTTCACATCTACAACAATGCAGTGGCCAACAATCACAATTTGAATTGCTCCTCACCTCAATGATGGTAAGCAGTGCTTCCTTGTTGGTGCGCATGACGGACAATGTAGCTTCACAACATCTCCGATAGATGCCTTCGACACCCGATACTCCCATGCCATCCACAATATCCCGAGTGAGACGGAATGGTACCTGTCACCATGTGTGATAAGAGGTGAATAACTCGTACCGTTTGAACAAGTCTGCATTCATACCTGGACTCCAGAATTTGTTCATCTTCCCCATCACTAATTCACCCATCTTTCCACCATACTAACTTGCCAAACAAATCTAGACAAACTTTGTGAATTGTTTGTTTTATGATGGGTATGCAAACTGACTCCCTTCACAAGTCATACTTATACTAGATTTACTCAGACATGCTAAAGGTTAATGTAGGTGAGCTAATATTCTTAAATTGGACATTAGGTAGACATGATGCAGTCAGTTCACAACAAGATTTAGTGTGGGGACAAAAGTAATAAATCATTGGAAAACTTGGGAATAGAGAAATTGACAAGTTTCTCTTGATCAGTGCACTGAAGGAGAATAATAGAAAGCCATTCATAAACTTCAAAGGGTGAGTAACAATACCCTCTCTGGTGTCTTCAGCATCAGGCCCTGTTCAAATGCTACACCCAAATCTATGTGCACCACCTCAGCAGTGACCTGGTCCATTAGTACATTCATAGAATGTCGATCTCCAAGCCCCACAACATATCCGACCTGGATATCCATGAGTGCCAAGTCAGCATGTAACATAATCATTTCAGAGACTGGTGCGGATTCTCTGAAAACAAGGTTGTTGTAGGTGACCAATTACAGCAACCGGTGCAACTGTGACACTTACACAATTTAAAATCAACCAAATGAAGCTCTTTGTTCCAGAAACTAAAAGATAAAGTCAAAGTGACTAACCATAGAGCTTGTAGCTACACTACGAGTGTAAGCAAGCCGTTTCTCGAACCAATCAGATGCTTGTGCAAATCTCTCTAGGAAAAAATTGTGCATGACAGGTCTGCCGAATCAAATAGTACAAAATAACAACATAGTTCTTAAGTCAGATATATGTACCAGGACTAGAGATATTGAGCAAGTTTCTCTTGAGAATATCACCCAAGAAAAAGACTTGCATGCAAAAAAAAGGTTAGCACTGACTACTCTGACATGATTGATCTCTATATTAAACTGTCAGGTATAATGTACTGATGAAATGTTTGGAGTACCTGGTGAAGAAAACTGATTAAGAAGTTGCCATGTTAAGGGTTTAATGGAAATGTCTAAAGGTTGAATATGCCATTTACCGAAAATTCTTGCAGACAGTCTCATACGCCCTTCGTTTATCTTTCTCCTGCAATAGTGAAGGCTTTGGTTACATTGCATAGCAATAAGTTATGATTATAAGATAAATATTTATATAAGGTCCTATACAAGGATCAGCATCTATCACTTACTTTACATAATAGCTTTCAATGGGAAATCTATCAGGGTCTTTATGGTTCTGAACTGCTTAAACCACACATGAAAGTATTTATTTTTAAAGTTCCCTGTATAATTTCACTTTACTGTTTTGAGCACTTACTGTTGACATGTGTTCCCGACATGCCATGAAGGTCCAATCACCTAGTCCATATCTAGCATGAGCTCCTCCAGATCGTGTACTGCACACAGAAATATAGTAAACTTGAGCACATAAAATAGAAATAATTCTGATGTTGCCACCGGCATGAATTATGGTGTTGCTTCATCTTCGAGTTGGTCTAACTCAATATGTAATCCCGACACAAGAGTCAGGAGAATTATAGAGCCCTCAAAGACTACTTCCTCCTTCCAAGGTGAACACCTTGAATGGGCGTGGGCAAGCCGGCGTGAACCTATTACCCCCTGGGAAAGCCCCTAGGATCCCACATGGTTGGTTGAAAATATCCAATTCACCTGGATATCCCCACTATGATTGTGTGGGCCATAGTGATAGGGTGCACCAGAAAACCAAGTGTCACCCATCCTAGCACTATCCTGACCTTAGGCAGAGGAACCTCGGACTTCCCATGGAATTGGGGTCAAGGCTTGGGTTTATGCCACCCTTTCAGCACATCATTTTCTTAAAAGAATCCACTTGTAAAAGAAACAGAAGATATGAAAGACTGACCTGCCAAGTAAATATTCTCCCAGTGGTATAGTTCCGTCCACCCACTCTAGCACACCTGCACTTGGTGTGAAGGGAATAACCTGAGGGATAAGTGGTGTTAGTACATGTGCTGTTACTCTATACTGTCTTTATTGGTAGTCGTATCTGTGAACATTTTAAGGACATGGAGCAGGAGGAAAGTATTCCAATTGCCAGTGTAACATCAGAACAAGAATATAAGAGAATAATTGACCTTCAAACTCCTATCCTATCATCCTGCCATCTGCAGTGTTGAACTGCAGTGCCTATGATCAACAACATACATGGTATATTTACCAATGCAGCATAAAGGGGACTGACTTGAATGTAGTATTCCTGGACACCACGACACTAGATATCTGATTTAGTGTGGCATTAGAATCAACGTGCTACTTATTTATCATGTGCCACAATAATACTCCAAATCTCTCTGATTGTGTCATATCTTGTTACAAATTATTGAAGCCTCTTGTGTAAGTGCCTACCAGAATTTCTCCTCCAGATAATAAATATTAATGAGAAAGGTGCTACTATAAAAATGATGTGCCTCAATAATTAGTCTCATGTTCAGCGATGATGAATAGTGTGGCCCACACTAAATCAGATATATAGTGTAGTCGCTTACCTGTCGTGCACGGGGTAGGCTACAGTACCTTATAAGTACGAACGCAGAGTTGGCGTCTGCATGTATCTGGGTGAGCTTGCAGCAGTGTATTTACCAGCCCAAAAAGCTGCTCCATAACCTGTGAAAATGCCACATGTACATTTCATGTGTAGGGGTTCAATTAACAATTTCAAATAAAGATGTCTTCTCAGACAAAGAATATGATATTTGAGATCTAAGATAAATATCAAATTGAGAAGCAATTAGCAATCTTAAGGGGTGGATCTTACTGCATCTTGTCGGAGATCATCATTCCCAGATTTTGCCAACTGCTTATATATGCGGCCATCTGAACCCTTGCACTCTATCACTTTTGGTGCGTTGATTCCATTCATAACCCTGGACACAGTGACAAACTATATAAGAAATATGAAATAGAGTGCAGAAGCATTAAGGGAATACTAAGAAGTGTCATTATCATGAAATGGACAGGGTGACTTAGAAACAAATTCACTACCGGGAAGGCTAGGAAAAGAACACCCTCTTGACTAATTACTAATTTCAAAGCACCGAGAAGCTATTTGGAGAATGAATATACGCACACAACTGTATCCGATAAGCCTTTGAAGTATGGGAATGATCCTTTCAGATACTGGCAGCCTGGGTCCACTGGAATATGAGCTGTTATGACCGGCACCTTCCAAGACATAGGGAGAGCACTAGTCAGAAATTTTGGGTTATTTGATCCTTACTGAGGACAGCCAACTGAAACTAATATTAAATTAGCACAAAACTTTCTACTTCCTTCTAAGGACCTAGTCTGTTAATGTCCTTAACAGGCAATCCCAGCACTATTCACAATTATTTGGGTCGGGAGAACAATCTGGATCAGAAATGACAATGGAAAGAAGTTCAAGGGAGTACCCACCCATTCAAGCTCTTTAACGCTACGAACATCTCTTGGCAACTTGAGTGTCTTGTTTGTTTGCTGTAAATTAAGAATTGACAGAAAGAAAAGCAAAAATTGTAAGTATGAGAGCAGAGGGGAATACATCCTTCAGTTTGCAGAGAATAGCACCTTGCAACAGCATATTTAGATTTCCAATAATATCTGCAATAGAAATCATATCCAGCCATGACACTGCATCTCTTTCTCTTCTTGAATAATCAACAATACGCTAGTGAAGTACCTCCTTGGTTGTCTCGAGCTCAGCCAGTTTAATGTATAGCTCTACCATTCGTCTCATCTGCACCAGTATACGTATTTCCTCAATTAGGAACAGGAACTTCAAAGTAATGTTGCAACCAACTGTCCCAATTTTTAGCCCATAAAGTAGTAAAATAAACAGGTACCTGCAGGATCAACTCCTTGTGATGAGAAGCTAAACTATTTAGCAAAGCCTCAGCTGCATGCTTTTTGTCCATGTCAACAACAAAAGCCATCTTCCCACGTTGATTCTCCTTCACACGGTCGCCATAGGATAAGGCTAATAGCTGGTCATACATGATAATCAGAAAGTCAAATGAGATGGAAGCAAAACTGTTCAATGGCGTCTTTTGCATGCCCACATACTAATAAGTGTCCCCCGTCATCATTGCATAGTTTGCAGAACCTGGGAACCTGTCTTTGATGTGAACATACTCTGACATTGTCTCATAAAACACATTGCAAGTGCTCGTCAAGCATTGTTCCATATGCACTAAGAAATGGATGTGATGACCCCTACCATGGGCTGTAGTAGGTGCCCAACCTACCAAAATCACACTAGCCGTGAGGTAGGTATCTGATGCCTACTACAGCTGATTGTAGGATGACACGTGTCCATTACCAAACGGAGTGTAAGGCCATGTCAAGGTCATCAATTTCGAGTGATAATGTGCCTCCTTGTATCCAATCAGGAATAGACACATCAGACAAGTCACTTGGCCTGACCAATACGTGTATATTAGTTGCACTATAAGCAGAGGTTGCCTCACAAACCTGATACATGGTATGATATGGATGCTCGATAGCCATCCTCCTCACAAGACACGTCAATGCAGTCTGCCAGAATGGAGGCATGAAGGTTAGAAGATGTTGCTAAACGTGGGTACTACTATGATAACAGTTTGAGAATTGTGCTTATTTGATTACATATATTTGATTTTACTAACCAGATCATTGAAGTTACAGTATGTATGTCAGTGAAAATATTCACCCCAGCAACCCCCCCCAAAAAAAAGAATCATAGCAGGGACAAGAGGACTACAGTTTCAATCCTTCTACATTCAACTTGATGCTTATGAAGAACATCTCTTTAGACAGACATGCATCTGGACAAATATGCATTGAGGCACATACCTGGAAACTGTGAGGCCCTGTAGATTCCTTACAGCTACCCATACGTGAGGCAATTTGGTATACTAAAGGAACAAACTTAAATGACTGAACCTGCATGTCAGACATTCTCAATCAGGCTTCCTAATAGCAAAAGTAGCCTCCAAAAGTAGCAAACATGGAATTGCATGAAATTCTCATCAAGGGTACTGTTGTTATTTCAGCTCACAACAACAGTTTTTACTGGCATAAGAGGCATCTTGCAACTATGTTGAACAAATTCCAGTGCACTTTAATCATAACCAGGAGAAGTTGTCAATTAGGTTTACCTTTTGAACTGTGTCTAGCATTTTATCCACCACCTTTGAATCTATAGACATATTAAACCAGAGGGACAGAAGCCTGAACACCTGAGAAGAGACAAGTAGAGCTGATTCAAGTATACAATTGCAAATAAATGATTCACTGAATAACAGCCTGCTAAAATTACAGTAATGTACTGAAACATATGCACAGTATCCAAGTTACACAAAGGAGGTGATCAATCAACATACCACTCGTAAGTCATATTTGTTGCCTGTGAGTAAGCAGCTGCGATAGTTCTCTAGAGCTATTCCTAAGAATTGATCCTTGTCATCCTGCCAAGGCGCAAAATTTGCAGTAGCAGTGTTAGACAACTGAGCTGTCCTTGAAAAGAAGGCAATTGTCCTGTATAACCCCTAAATGCCAAGATTGACTACAAAAGAGAAGGTTACTCAATATAAAGAAGAAAGTTGTTGACAATTACTCAATATTAAGACAACGTTGTTGACATTATGATTTCACACATCTATACTGTTGATGCAAGGGTGAGGCCTACTATATTTAATTTAAAAACATTTAAAGGGGTAATAGTCTGAAAATGTCTTATAATTACAATATGGACCTTTTTGAGTTGTAATTATTTTGCTATACACAAGCATACCATGTCAGGAGAAGATACAAGAACCATCATAAACGTCAAAAAAATTTGTTCTTGCCTACATTACAATAAAGGTGTTGTACCAGACTGAAAGAACTCAAGCAATCTCCTGACTCAAGAACATCATGTCTCCTCAAGAATTTGGATATGGAAATTGCCTGTTTCTTTTTAGCCAATCCTATCCAAAGATAAGGGAAAGAAAGGCAGTGCAAAACACGGTTACCTGCATGCGTTGTGCTTCTTCGACATCCAAGGCAAGCTGCTTTTGAAGCTCAAAGATCTTCATGGAGTAGTCCCTCGTGTTACCCTGCGACAACAAGAATTGGATTGTGAAAAGGGTAGCAAAGAGGATGTAGAATAGAACCAAGTCCATAATATTAACCATTCTACAAGCTGCAGGTCTAGTCCTTCTGAGCTACATCATATCAAACTGAAATATGATATATTCAACCCTATACACAGGTCCAACCCATTTATCAATGACAATTATCAATCTAACTGTTTATGTCACTGTCCACTTCCCATCATATGTTATTTTCTAAGTAAATGAAATAGCAAGACTCAATAGAACAAACAAATATGAACACTGGGGTTTGAGTTAAGTCCGCACCTTCTGACTGTTGAGTCGTTTCATTAAAACTTCCAGCTCCTCGGCCTGGTAATTACACAGCCAGTGCATACAAGGTTACCTTCAAAAGTGCCATACACGTAAGGTAAAGTTTGCAGAGCCTCATTAAGAAATCTGATGTTTCCCTTGAAAATTTTTGAGGTGAATAAGACTTTCATTAGAGTTCCTTTAACTAAATGGGACTTATGGTTGGGAGTTCGTCCCTATGATGTTTTATTGGTTGTTTTGCTTGCATACAAAGCAAATCAATTTTTTTCCACTTGTGGTGCATGCCTGGAGGTCGTGTTCAAATTTGAATGAAGAGCAATCTATCTTGGTACTTCAGGACCAAAATTCTGTTAGCAACCCTTTGCATGCCAAAATGTGTTTGGCCCTCAATGGACTGATATAGAATATTACTTATTTAACCTCCACACTACCTCCAAGCATGCACCAAAAACTTACCAAACATGGAAGGTTTTGTATGCACACAACCAACTCCTGACCGAAATTCATGTTGAGTTAGAGAGATAATTCTATTGAACGCACATTTTGTTTGCAAGTTGACACCCATGTGCTATAACCAAACTCATAACGCTATCAAATCACCAGAGAACTAAGCACAAAGTGGAGGAGATTGGTCATCAGTGGATTGTTACCTTGTGCTGCCGCAAACGCAAGGCAGCTTGCCACTCATTTGATGTAAGGCGATCTTCATAGCTTTTATAGAGAGCATCTGTGTAGTGCGCTAATCTGTAATACATGCGGCACAATCGCGGCACCCACCTTTCAGTATTGCTGCCACTTCTCTCAAGAGTCTTGACAGTGGATTCCATGAGCTCCACTGATTTGCTCAAGTAGCGGTCCAATATGACTCGAAAGCTGGAGTTCAATAAACATGGAATTGTGTCAGATAAAGCACAAATTGTCAGATAAGTTGAATTTATGATTTCCCAGCATTTCGTCAATAAGCACCCAAAAATGTCTTGTCGCACCTTTCAGATCTTGTTTCTGCAAGCCATTTCCCAGTTAGGCAGTGGATGGCTGCAGAATCTGCTGCTTCAAGGTTGGTGTGCTGAAGGATGTATTTCATGAGATTTACTGCCATTTCTTGCTGACCTTGGGCCCACAGAATCTTGGCCTCCTCAACCTGGTAGAAGGAACATGAAAATTTGGCATGAAAATTCAGAAGCAGGACGCTTATCCCAACTTACAATTGCACAGGTCAGAAATTCAATTGCAGAAATAAATCGCTTATCTGCATTTACTTACTCTTGCAGCTGATAGAATCTGCACCAAATTAGTCTGAGATTTGTGGACATTTTTTCCATTTGCTGCGATGAATGCTCCACTATTGGATTTGGAAAGCAGCTTCAGCTCATGAATTAAATTTTCAGCATGATTAGGTCTCCCAGCCTGACAAGATCACAGAACATCTCAGCTCTTGGTAAAACACTAATGTATATAGCTTGAAATCATTGCTACATACACTCACTGACAAAGTAGTACTGGAAAAGAAGAATATACCTTCCGAGCAATTATAGAAAACTCAAGTAGGTGTTGAGGCAAGTAATCAAGACGGTTGAGCACTTGAAACAGCACTTTTCGGAAAGTTACATAGGGCTCCAACAATTCATAGTGAGAATGCATTCGTGTTATGCTCTCTTGCCATGTCTCTTGAAATGCAGCCACCTGACAGTGTCACAAGCCCTTTCAACAGAAGTTGATGGTGATAGAAATGGTTTTAACAACTGAGAAAACACCACGGAGAAAAAACAGGGGCTATACTCTTAACCTCCTGGTTTTGAAAGCAACATACTTAAAGCATGTTGCCATTACATTCACTTTCACTTTATATTGCATGCAAAGTCTTGTGTAAAGGCATAAAGTCCATATTTGTCTACGACCACACTGTTTAAAGTCTCTAGCATTAGCATTTAGGCCTCAAGGTGAAACCACCAAAACCTCTACTATTCAAACTTACTTACCAACAAAACTAATAATGAGAAGGTGTGTGACTGACTAGTACGCTGATGCCAAATCCAAGCCTTTAACAACAGCGTCAAGTTGAAGCTTCAATTTCAACATACCTGAGAGTCTGATGGAACAACAGGACCCGACACCACTTTGCACACTACTTGAGTCAAGTCGGTTTCAGACGGAGCTGACACTCTCCATCTCATTTCCCATGATTGTGAGAGACCCTCTAGCATCTACATTACAGGAATAACATACAAAATTCCAAACTTTAGCATGTGGTCAATGATCATTTTGAAGAACACAACAGACATGACTTAAGGGATAAGTTTGACATCATACAACACTCAAAGTAGCAGAGGAACTTTGCATTAGCTGTACCAAACGAGGGTAACAACAAACATTCTTTATGCATAGCCTCAATTTATAGAAAGATTCCGAGTGACAATACCTGCTGGTGGTGACAAACGTCTTTAAACCTATAACAAGGAGAATCTACAGTTTGACCGACTTATACTTCTTAAATCTACCATTTCTACATCAGAGCAAGCAACAGTCTGAAAATTGCATAATAAATCCAGACTCCAAAGACTTATTCAAAGAATTTAGAAAATGGCTAGCTTCAGTGGAGTTTTTCACAAAAGTCTGTACCTGAAGCTTCATGATAGCTGGATTCACTGTCTGCGTGCTCTCCATGCTACTATTTGTCAGACTTGTGATTATTCCCTGTAAGCAGATCAAAGTCTTAATAGAGACTCTATAAATTGTATATTTAAAAAAACATTGGGTACAGAAGACAAAACAACTAATTTTGCATCTCTGAAATAAGAAAGAGCGGCTGCTGGAACCTATTTCCTTAGATCATTAACAAAGTTGCAAATATTACTTTGTTCTTCCATACTGTCCACACAGAAAACTTACCTCCTGCTATGCAAATTATATGAACCAATGTGAAGAGAATTTTCCTGGACAAATCAAACAGACTAAACATACCTGTCTTGCTTGCTGCAAGCAAGGATAGAAAAATTCTGCCTCCCCTTCGACTAGAGACCTCAAACAACTGCAAGTCATGATTGTTATGTTAAAATTAAATCCTGTCTGTTCAAATATTTGTGATGTCAGCTTGTGCTATTCAAACATAATAAATTAGAAAAGCATAAGATCAACATCCAAAGATGTACATATTTGTTATTGAAGTGATTGTTGATGTAAAGACACTACATATGAAAAATGTTACACCTTAAACAAATGTTGGTTATTTAATCAGTATACAATGCACATATATGTTTAGAAAAGATATTGATGAACATAAATATAGAGTAGATTAAAAAATGAGCATATTTTCACTTGTCAGTTAATTTAAAACTCATTACCTGAGACACCACAAGATCTCACTACTTCGTTGAACCATTCCTAAGCAGTGCACCCAGACCAATTGAATCCTACAAAAGTACCCAGAATAGATAGAAAATCTATTTCTGTTGCGATCAAGTGTCACCTTCAATATCACATCTTTGAATGTGACCAGTAGACAATTTTCCAGTGAATTCATTTCTTTCAAGGAAATCTTTGCACTAAAATTCATTTGGATGGCCTAAATCATAAGATTTTATTCGATGTAATTCTTGTCTGAGGAATTTTCACTAAAGATGCAAGATAGGTGTGTACTTATGGTCGTCTCCAAAACATATATAGTAATCGTGAGATTTGTTTTACTAGGAACTAGATGAGCATCCCACCTGTGCAACTGTGCATTAAAACCAATGCTTTTGTCTCCTTGAATTTGAGCATTTGGGATTTCATCCATAATATCTGGACTTAGTAGGTTAGTGTCCCAACGACATGCACGCCATGCTGCCTCGTACTGCAACTCTTTGAACTCTGGGTCCTTCACAAGATTTCCTTGATGTGAAAGGCCTTGATAGCAAAGATCAACTACATGTGTACACCCCATTTGTCGCAAAGAATTCATCAGGCCTTTTTGATATTGCTGGTCCTGCTGTAAAGAACTATACACAGAGGCAGGTGCTGTGGTTTCTGGTTTTGAGTTCTGGAATGAACTCTTACTACGTAGAAGTAAATCATAGCTTTCCACAGCTTTACTCCAATTTCCTTCATGCTCGTATGTAAGCAATTGTGATCTCACCTGAAATCAAGGACAACAAGCGTGGTTAATTTCCAATTACCTCACAGGATCAGTTCCATAATATGACATAGAGTTTGAGGTATTAAAGTCTATTAGAGTCTGGAGGAAACCAATAATAAGTGATGTGCTTCAATATATAACATTGACTAGTATATGTTTGTTTCAATTGCAAGGCATCAATACCTTATGTGAGCGTGCAACACCATAAACACCATCAGGCTCATTGATCTTTGTGTACACCATCAAAAGTAGTTCCAGGTGAGCTGGCAACTGCAATACCACTTTCCATTAGGATTTGTCAAATCAAGGTTCAGTCAAGATAACAACAATGAACAAGGAAAATAAAGGGGGATGAAATTTTTCAAGCTGAGCTGCTGTACCGTATCATTAGTAGAAAAGTCAGGCTCTCCGAGGGTGAGACTTCCAAATTGTTCCTTGCACCAGTACTCCACGTACAAAACTGTTGTGAAATACGCTGCACAGCGCTATACCATTTGGAACACACAAAACATAATAATTAACATTTGCTGGTGTCCTCATTATTGACTAAAAGCACACTTTTAATAAGAAACTGTTTTGAGCTGAAAACTCACCTGGGCTGCTCTTGCAGTTGTCAGGTAGTCAATCTGCAACCAGTACACCTATACAAAATGTTTGTGC
This sequence comes from Polytrichum formosum, assembly GCA_964035585.1. Lineage (NCBI taxonomy): Eukaryota > Viridiplantae > Streptophyta > Polytrichopsida > Polytrichales > Polytrichaceae > Polytrichum > Polytrichum formosum. Next base: position 47,660,953 of record OZ037937.1, read on the forward strand.
ACAGGATGTAAGTCAACAGAATGGTTATCGATAAGTTAAGTAGATAGTAGAATACCTTCCAATGTAATTGGAAAGGAAAAAAGACATTGTAAGTCCTACATGAACAACCCTCAAATATCCGCAAGTAAAAAAACCCCACAAACCAAGATAGGCACACAACATATAGGGATGATATTGTGACTGGCTCTTGTAATTTGTTTGCTAGACTCTTGGTAATTATGATACCCACATAAACACCAGCTTCTTGAGGAGCAATCATAAATGAGAGTTACTTTTGCTAGAATAGATGTCCTCATTGGCAGATAGATGGAATACAGAATATGAAACTTACAGAGACGTACTTACATGCAAAAAGAAAGACAGGTCTCCAAAACAACAACATACTTGACTTACAAGATGGACTTCAATGCTCAATGTCATTCAAATAAGCTTTCCAAGATAAGAACCACCTTTTGCCAGCTTGATACAATTTCAGTAAGTTGCTTTACCACATCGGACACTCCTTGCTCTGAAATTCCCCCAACAGAGCGCCTGCTCTTCTGAGCAGAACCTGTTCTCCCTTCTCCACTGTTCCCAGATGATTTGTCACCCTAACCCAGAAATGGATACGCATAGTCCACACTTAGTGACGCAAGTTATATATATCAATCACCTACCTAAATAGCACAACAACCAGTAGACTGTAACCGAAGAAACCATGGGGAGGTTCTCTGAACTGTAAGTGATGGTTCAATGCAATCCCTTATTCTCCTTGCATCACCAAACGACCATACTAAGGAAAGAACTCGGAAAGACGCTATTCAATCATGGAGAACCTTCCTCTCATCGATATGTGGTTCCTACAAAGAAGAGAGTAGTATGTGCATCATCCAATTGAGCAGTCAGGTATCTGGGGATTAAAAGAGAAACACAGATTCAGTCCATCTCAACTGAATCTCATGTACTTACTCCACTCTAGTGTTTCTCTCTGAATGCTCTCTATACCTTCAACCTCCTGTAGGTAAGGTCAATACCATGTCTTCGTAATTTGGAGGCAGAATTCCCGACAACATAAGCCAGGTAATGAATTACAGGAAGGCGAATGACACAGTATTTGCAAGTTGATAAGAAAATTGCACTGATGGGCTAAACTAGTAGTAAATGAGTGTACCTTTGATTGATCTCTTCCTCTCGAACCTGTGGCTGGTTTCTTCATGGTGACAGAAACATAATTACAGCGTAGGTAGTTGAGTGCACCCAGGAACAACTGAATAGAACGCATATTTTGATTGCGCTCACTAAATATATTTGCCTCAACCTGCAATGACCATATCGTGCTCCCGATTAGCTAGTACAGTTCCTAGGACTAAACCTTGGCAAAGTAAACACTCAATTAGATGATATTTAATGGGAGAATTTCACATTCTTGTGACACTATAGGCCAAACTTTGTAGCTTGTCAACAAGGTGGCCTTCTGTTTCTTATAACGCATTTGATGGTTCTGATGTAAAACATACAATATGACCTAAACACTTGCCCTGCTATGCTTATAACCATTGGACTCCACAGGATCTACTGAGAAGCACAAATACTTCATGCCTTTCACCTAGGCAGAGTTCTTTTATGGACCATACCCTGGGTTTATGTAGTTCTACTCAAGGGCAAAGTGGGAGGTTACAGGAGCTACTGGACAAATTTTTGACCCATACCCATGACTTTCTTTTCTATATTCTGACACAAACTTGTTGGCAGGATATCACCACAACAGCCACAGGTAATGGCCATAGATAATGCTTATCCTCATTGCAGAACATCTGAATAGAAGATATGGAGTGCAAAAGATAGATGAACATATACAGAAATTCACAATCTTGCAAGTACATCTCTGCACAGATTTTATCCTTCTACTGTGGATGTAGGATACCTGAGTTGAAATTTTCTTGCACAGCTCATTGTTTGACTCCGATTGTGCCGCAAGTACCCCAAGGATATGCGGAAAAACAAGCTCAGCCAGAGAGGCCTTGTGAAACACCAGACCTTGGCATAACCTGCAATAGCCTTCCAAAGTGAGTCAGGCATGTGACATGCAAAGATAGGAACTTCCTCCTCACAGGAACCTAAGAATCCTGAAATTTTCCAAGAAACTTGCTCATTTTTAATCTCCTTACCACATTGTTACGTTCAATGAAACTGCGGGTGTCCAGTTGCTCCTAGTGTAAACTATGACATCAGAAAGCATCAATGACGAATCTTTTGCACACAATTTTAAATTCTATACCTTAGAATATCATCGTTGGTGTATTCAATAAGGGAGTGTGCAAGTCCACGAACCCACACATCATAGCTTGCACCTGTTGGTTGCCAAAGGTGTGCCTGATCCATTGAAACTGCTATGCCTACACTCAATATCACCACCAAACCACATGTCATTCTAAAGATACGGAAGTATGGTGCAATAACCACTAAATTCTTCTCTTCTAGGGAACTTGTCTACTCCCGTGGACATGCTCTTGGACGTACTTTGAATCCATTTTTAAACCACAAATATAATATTCCAAATCAACCAACCCACGCATTCAGGGCAGTCGAATATGACTAATAGCCCAGCAATTAAGGTAATCTGACGCTTTTTTGGCAACACCCCATTTCCAGGAACACATCTTTGACAAATTGCCCACATGTTGGACACTGTCCTGTCTACAGTTCTCTTGATGTGCACTGTTTTCTTAGGGAAACCAAGTCCTGTCCTTTTAGAAAAAATATTGGCACTACTCAGATTCTCCATCAAGATAGTCAGAGCAGCTGCTTCACCACTTATGTTTCTGAATTTACAGAATTTAGTAAATATGCGTCAGAGAATGCTGTCTTTGTTAATCTTAGGCTTCTATGCGTTCTCCAATTCTACTGGTTACAGCATACTTTCCTTCCTGAATCATGAAGATTTCAACATGGGAACTCACTTGCGGATTCTTTCTTTGCAGTGCTCAGCATATTTTCAACAAGATTGACATTCACGCCCTTTGAGTGAACCTGTGTCAGGAGAAACTGGATGTTACTGAAAAGAAGAATCAAGGAAGAGTAGAACTCAGAAGTTAATACAAGTCTTTTTCCCTAAAGACCTGGTAATTGATATAATTTATAATGACTTTTGTAAAGGTAATGAAAGCTGGCGGATTACCTCCAAGTAAGCACTCTCTGTAGATGTCATCGATCTCAAAACACAGTGGCCTCTCTCTGTTGCAAGCAGTCCCTGTGGATAACCAATAAATTAAACAACACCATAACTGATAGTAGTAAAATAAAGACTGCAAAACAGTGGACAAGAATCAACGACTACACCTATCATGACTAGAATTATGCATGATAGTCACCTTAAGAGTTCGGGAGGCCATTTCAATAATCTGAACATTGCTATCAACAAGGTAACCTCGAATCTGCAGCATGATATGCTTGACAAGCTTATCTGTCACCCCCAGTTCTTCAGTGGTGGTTATTGTAGGACCTCTCCCTATCTCTGTGCCTGGAAACTGGGGTGGATGGTTATGGAAGTCGCCAGGTAGATGAAATACCACAGCATAAGGATCCCCCATACCAATCTGCAATTTCAGATATAATCTATAGTCAGTTACAAATATTGAGAGGGAACAGAGAACATATTAATACAAATTTCAAAACCGATTGTGTGAAAAGAATTTAGAATGGCTCAAATACAGTGAGGCCTGCTATTAATTGAACTGAACTGAGAGAGGCCTTCTATTAAGCTCGAGCCAGACCATGTTACTGACAAAAGTATCATGTTGACTGATCATCTAATAAGAAAAGTATCTGTAGAAATCTGGTTGATTTATCCCAAAAGGTGGCTTCCTTCGAAGTAATTGTGCAGAGAAGTCATTATGGAGGCTAACTTACAGCAGCCAAAAATCTGCCAGCAAGATCTCTCATATCTGTTGCGTCTTGCTCATCACAAAGTTGCACTAGCTTCCACGTTGCTGCCACAACTTCAGTGCTGCACGGCCAGATGCTCTTATCCGTACTGCCAGATGCATTTGTATAGAGCTCTCCTCTTCTATTTCGAAGCTTGTTTGCAAGACTCTGCAAACTATCCAAGATTGTACAAACACAGCAAAGTAAGATTGGTGGTGGCCCTTGAAACAGCTATCAGTAAGATGGTTCTATGGTGACAAGTGGGAGGCGCCTCATGATTTCAAATGTGCACCTTTTCCAGATATAGTCACCTATCATAAATTAAAAGGTTGTACACTTTTGGATGTCATGTGAATAGGCATTGCATCATGCTAGTAATCCTCCACTAACCTGCTAGATTGAAGTTGCGGCAGCATGCCTGGTGCTCTGTTAACAAACTACAATGCACACACCACAGAATAAATGTCAACAATGCAACACAGATTGCATGAGCATTGGTGCCTTTCCCAAGAAACCAAGATATTTACTTTATCACCAGTACCACTTCTTTACATTTCAGTGGCATATCTTGTCATCCACACACCGAAGTGATGGAACAAAAGACATGTAAGCACATGCTGATATTGTAGGATGTTCATATATTGTAGATCAATGAATTTTCAAGAATGCAGAAGGCAATTTCTCACGCACAGGCACAGGGGCCAAAGAATCTCTTGAAGGACAGATCGAAAGTTGAGTCTGGAACTGGTAGAGACCTGAACTGACTATACGTATTCCAGCCACTCAATACAAAGTCAATATACCAAAAAGAAAGTATTTCGAGGGGCAACAAGAGACTAAACCCTTGGCCGAGTAACTCAATGGCCACAAAGTACACTTGGTTTAGGGACTAAAAGCCTCAGTCAGATTTAAGAGGTTCCAGCAGAATGTGTCAGCCAACAGTGCATATTTGGATCAGTGAGGTTACCTGCACAAACTCATCTGCAAGACTTCTTCCGGCACATAAATGCATATGGAGCTCCCGCATGGGCTTGAAAATGGGCAGTTCCGGAAACGGATTCAGTTCCTGGTGCAATTCGCACAGTACATTACTAGCACAACGTACAAAGTCAACTAGTAATCTGTTGGTACTTTTACTCAAAGCCCTAAGAAAAAAACCTTAAAGAGAGTATTGATCATCATACTCATACAAATGCAATACACTAGAATAATAAGCAGCATAGATCAAATAACATATATTACTATTGAAAATTCTTGAGCATAAGCAAGTGCTTTTTGTCGAGTAGTAGGCCTAGGTGTTCACCACCACACCATCAGTAGCCATCACAAACAAAAGAAGGAAAATAGAAATTTGAAAGGATGTAAACCACGCAACCCTGAAAATCAACCTTCACATTCTTACCAATGTCTGTTGGACATCAAATCTAGGAATTGGTTTGATGTTGATTACAATTGAACAACTGCTCCTCTACAGAGAAGATTAGTAGGAGCAGCGGTACTGCTTAAGAATCTAGATATATAAGCGGGTCCACTGCTAAGCTGGGTGACCACATCAAATATACTCACATCTTTTGAATAACCTGCAAACTAAGCGACCAATCACAAATGACATCCTCGTAAATTTAGGTTCATTAACCTATAATTGAATTGCTGAAAAAGTAATGTTAAATTTTGAAAAACAACCAATCAGAAATATATTTGACTTACCAGACATGGCATCAATAGAACTGAATCCAAAAGCAGATGACAGTAAATATATAGTTGATTTTTAATCGGTGCAGAGGCTATTACCTTAATTGAATCATGCAAAGTACGGCTAGCTTCAACAGTTATCCTTTGAAGTAAACCAACTAAAGAAGAGTGCAAGCGCTTAGAAGATACAGTGCCATCTGATGAAGCCCCATCCACATTATGCTGTATTTCTTCACGAGCAGTAATGCATGACACAAGCTTTGATACGATTGACTGCAAGAAAAAGGAAAACAAACAGAACATAGGATAACAACCCACTGTTACCTCTAGTTATAATTAAGATAGACTCTTTCAATACTTATCTCCATAGATAGATTACACACAGATGAGCATGTACATACATCAGCTTTCTCGTTCAATGTGGATATCCAAGTGGGGATTTTTCAGCATTAATGTTCAGCATTAAAAGATTTCCAGTGAACATCTTAAGGACTGTTCCCAATATCAATGATTTTGCAATACAGTTGATTCCGATCATTATTTAACTTCTATCAGAATGACGGGCATAATCAAACCAAGTTGTGTTACAGTATAGTCAATGTCAAACTATATAGTCCGTAGTTCCACCTACTTAATTGGGCTGTGATCCAGGAAATCATGAATATTGTTAAACCTACAAAGCATGTTGTATACATTCAAAGTTGATCACTGTAACATACACAATAACCATTAATATAGCACATGGGCAGTCCTGTGGGGCAAATTAATCTTCTTTTCTATATGGTGTAACATGGGGAGTGCATGCCTTTAGTTGTGAATACCTGAAGTTGGTCGCCAAGTATGCTTGCACTTGGAGATAGAGGTTCCAATTTGTCTAGAACATGTCCCAATAAAGTACAGCACTGCTCTTGAAGCTCGTGTACCTCTATTGATTGCAAGATGATGTGGATCGCATAGCTGTAATGAAGCAGTAAAACCCTCCATAAGTTCCTCAATATAATGACTTCTAAGACCTACTTCTATGGGCTTGTATCATTCAAAATACAAAAATAGAGCCAAGCTGAAGTGGTTGAGAAACAAAATAGCCCAGATCTACCATCAGATACAGGGAAGAACTATGTACCGGCAAGTGCTGGGTATGATGACACGTTTGTCAATTACAGTCAGAATGGCCAGCAAGCCAGCCAGCAAATGGCGCCGATGCCGTGGACATAATGCGGAATCTATCTCATAGTGGAACTGAAGAAGAAGCTGCAAATAAGACAGTAATGATTACTTGTGGAATTCGAAAAGGGTGGGATGCATGAGTGAAAAGCTCAAGCTACAGTTGTGAATCCAAATACATTAATTGCATCACCTGATGACAGGATGTCCATTTGAAGGTGAAAAGCTTAAGCTTAATACATTCAATTTATAAACAAAAGCGGTATCACAATGCTTTAGTTAACAAGGTTTTAGGGACAGTTGACACTTTGAACTATCCAAAACCCTAGTACTTAGGATTAAAAATTTGAGGTTCAGTCAAACCAAAATAGAAGGTTCAGAAATTCAGAACCCATCCAAAACAGATCCACTTATATTAAATGTCAACTCGATTGTCTCAAGAGCCTGCAAGCTATAATTGAATTTCTTCCATGAAGAAATTTATCCTCTATTTCTCTTTATTTCATGAAGAGTTGATTGATACCATAAAGACACGGTCAGGTCGGAATACTTGCAGATTGTCAACCACTCCTTCCTCCTGCGAAGGCTGATCTCTGAAAGAACAGCAGATATTCAAGTAAACAAAAAACAGTTGGTAAATTGCCTCCAACATCTACAACCACAATGAGATCACAGTACCTTGGAGACATCTGATATATTCTCATCATCAACGGACCAGAAAGTCTTCAACTAGATGTTACTAATACCTGGGTTTAATTTGGAAAGGGCATAAATATAGGTCTCAACACTTGAATTAGAATTAAATAAATACATTGTCATAGAATATCCTTAAAATTTTATTCTTTTTACTCTCTAATCCAAGGATATACTTAAATATACTATTACTTCAAGCTGCAACTAATTTATATCTGATATGGGCTCTGACGCACTGTGACACTGTCTAATCCAACATTACTATCCTCTCCTCCAACTTCGCTAATGCATCCAGAATTGTAGAAAACCTTAGTTTTGTAAGCCTCAAGTACATTGTATAGTTGATATTGCTAAGACGATGTAGCATTCCAGAATCAGTAGGGTAATCAAAACTGAAGCTGAACGTCTTCAGCTAGTTCACATACAATTTTCATATCCTGTAATGTGCTTTAGGCCTATGACTGTAATGTAGAGTACAAACCACTTCCAAAATAATCTCTGAAGTACATATATTGCCCAACATAAATTACCTCTCTTGAAAAACTCAATTTATCAAATATGAAATGTGTTGAGGGTACTAATTCAAAGTGCTTTTGTTATGGCTATCTCAAAGTAAGAAAAGACCTACAAAAGATCTGAAAACAACAGATGTGAGATACATGTACCTACATTTCTAAAAAGCCATCCACAACAGTCCGAACAGCTGAGGTAACAGCAGCCTTTGTATAGTAAGGAGGTTGTGGCATCTCCAATGCACTGGATAGTCTGAAGAGAAAATTGACAATTGAGATCTGCAAATCAAGGATATAAACAGATTAGATTCACAAAATACACAGCCTAACATGGCCAATCACTACAATATCCAGATACAGCCCACACCTGATAAAAGTTTGTGCAGTGAGGTTTACACACCATAAGTCTTCGGATGAGATTGTCACGTTCATCCTCTGTCAATTGAGCAGCTGACAGCATATTGCCCTGGAGCACAGCTGCAGCCTTCTGTTGCTCAGCTTGGGTACCATGGGAATGCAAGGGTAAGAGACTTGCAAATACGGAAGCAAAGTGTTGCCTCACTAATGCTGAGAGTGGGACACCACCAGCCTGCCCAAAACAATCTTCTTGTGAGAAATTTCCAACCTCCATCACACCAGATGTGAAGGGACAAGACTTCTCCTCTAAAATTCTTGCTAGGGTAGTCAACATTGACCTTGAAAATGTGTCAATGGTAATTGAATACACAGAAAATTGTACAGTTGAAGTAAGACCAAATCCTGATTCGTGACAATGAGGTAGGTGATTGGGTCCTCGTGAGGAAAATATATGAACCCGTAGAGGGCCAAAATACAATTTAACATACTCAATCGGTAAAGAGGCCTGTTTGAATTACCTCAGCAATCCACTTAAGTTCATCATTGTCATCGTGCATGAACAGAGCTGGAAGAAGCCACGGACAGCACTGCTCAAGGAATTCTGCTGAAGGCACTGGTCCTCTGATGAGCTCCTTAATCTGTAACGAGAAGTCATTTCCATACTTCCATGGCAACAGAACAGTGAACCCAGCAGTATTCCAACAAGAGTGTTTTGCTACATATTTTAGGCAGATGGTAATAGAACTCTCAGCATTAGTGAGGCAACACTTTGCTAAGCTCGACAATAAAAGCAATTAGACTTTCGTTTCAAAAAATATGTCAAGCAATTGAGAGTTCTTCATTAATACAGGTATCTTGCAAGAAAATGACATGTTTCACAAGCCCTCAAGCACTCTCCAACAGGCTTGTCAATCCCGAGTTGAACTAAATGAAGTTACTACTCATGTAGAGGGTGGACACAATGACTTTCTGTCATGTCATTGACCAACAAGACAATTACCATTGTTACCACATGCCTAACAAGATTGCCATCTCGCCCTTTATGTCTTCAACTAAAATTGGCTTAATTAGAAGAGAACCTTGTGTACTTTTTTATGAGTGCAGTTCTCCAGCTTATATTACCTGATGCACACAAGCGCACCATGAAATTGATAAATGGATGTCTTGTCAAGATGGAGATAGAGTTGATTGCACCTTATGTCAAGATTATGAAGTGAATCCGGCCATCACAGCATTATAATGCCCGGCATCATCTGTAGCTTAGTGATGCACTCACCAAATATGGTGAGTAAAAGAGAGGTGACACACTGAATGCTCCAAAGGAACACAAAGAAATCCAGACCAGGACAATCAGCGCACCTCAACAAGCAAAGATATTGACATACGCGCCGTCACCCAACTTGTCAAGAGTCCACCCATCAGATACTCCATATACTGCAGTTGCTCACACCACCAGTTAGTTACTCAGTTTCTGTCCACCTTGAAAGATCTGACTGCCATAATTGCAGAAGTTCAGGTAAAGATATCAAATTGGAACAAGGCTATATTCTTTTGTCATTCATAACAAGATCCCTATTAGATTTCAACATACTTAAACACAGATAGTGCTTATAAGTATTTTAAATTTTTAAACATATACTTACATAGCAAATAGAGCTCCTAAGTTTCATATCCTTTACAGGACATTTGGCATGGTCCCAAATGGTCCTTCCTATTAACTTTTCAATTTGTTGTTTTGCCTTTAGGTCCTATAGTACAACAACTCTGTCAATCAGAGGAAAAGATCACCTTCCAGCGATCCGGATATTTTAGATGTCTGGCTACCTTGTCAAGAACAGCACTGACGAGCGGCCTGCAGAAGACAGAGACACAAAGTCTAATAGGTATGTTTATAGGTGCTGGCATTGAGATGTCAAGCTTCTGAAACAGGACTCTACACCTGGAACACTTGGATAAGGAAAATATTATTTACTAAGACCTAAATGAGAAGGGATGATGAAAGGTTGCTTGGTCTTATCCTTAAAATTTGATGAACATGAAAGTAGAAATTAAATGAACATGAAGTCCCCAAGACACTCGTGTAACTCTACTGCAGACAGTATCTCCAAGATGGGAAGGTGAATATTGAAGAGCGACCTTTGTGGTGGATTCAAAGCAGCATGTGCACATAACATGAACAAGGCCTGGCAAAAGTCAAACTTCAGTTATTATCCATGAATAATTAAGTCAAAACTTCCATGCAACTACTGAACAGTTTCCTCAACTTCCATAAACTTTGATGGATATGTCTAGGACGTTAAACCCACAAACTTTGAAAAGAGAAATCTCGATCATTTTTTCAAATTTCAACTGTAAGGCTGAAAGAATTTTTCAGCAATGAAGGACAAGTAAACATTACCTCGCCTTCTACTTTGTCACTTATTATAGCAATCTCTCCAAGTGTGAAGACAGCAGTCTCTGTATAGGTAGCACCTTGTGTGTCTGCGAATACAACTTCAGATGCTGGCACCACTTTGCTTTTAGTAACCATCACCATCTTCACTCCAAAATTGTCACTGGAATATCATTGAGAATCATAACTTCGAATCAATATTCAACTAAACCTCTAGATTGCATTCCATGAATTCTTTGGCAAACTGATCAACAATAACTTAGATAAAGACATCCACATTGAGATCACTCATTTGAACTGCAAAAGTATGGACCCATAGCAACCAGATGACCATACGCCAATAAACAGGTCAGGAAGAATTGACTTCCAAGGACAACCAACAAACTCAAAGAAATGAAGTTGAGCTGCAAATCAAGACTTCTACTCAAATCTGTTGAACACAGCTAATGGATATAATTATGGACTTTTCAACTGGATCTCAATTGGCAAGCTCACCACACATCCTGAAGCAGACCAAGATGACCATTCCAAGTCTTAAAAAAGACCTTGATTCTTCTGGATAGTAGCCGTCTTACTCGATATTCCGGGTCTTTGATCAAGATTAATAGCTTCTCTATCAGACCCTGCACACTCAAAACTATGCATCTTAGCATTGCAACAAAACACAACTTGAGTCTATGATTGTACAGATTTAAAAAGAGCTGCTCCATATATTTTGCATCTATGGTTCTCATGTAATATCTAGCATGTATGACCCAAAAGTGCATTTTAATTTAGTAGTAATTTCCTGCATCAAAATATCATCAACATCATGGTAGGTAACCACATAGAAACCAGCCCTTAGAAGATTGTGTATTAGATAAGAGTCACCTGAGCCACATTTGGAGAAGCAAGGATAAAGTTGGAAACCGTGTGAACAAACTTTGCTCGAGTGGGCCACAAGAGCAGGCCAACAGTGGCGATATCTGCCACTAGAGATGACAGCTCTGACAATGTCTGGTGCCCTCCTCCCAAGCAGTTGGAAAACAAGCTTTAATATTCACAGTCTAACACTTTTAAGTGAGACCTTCCCCAGCTAAGAAAAATTGAATTTTATGGGGGTGAGATGTATTCTGCAGTTATATACTAGTGTGCTATTTCAACCTAAAAAGAAATTACAAAACAAGCAGACTACATTGCCAAAGGCAGTCAAATTCCAAAATAATTATGTATTAATATCTTTTAACCTCCGCTGATCCTATCAGAAAAACAAATTACCAACCAAGTTGTCACCAGCTGGCTTGGTAAAAGTGTGTTCCAGCAGCTATATAGTTCAGATAAGCCAGCCTCATCAAAGTCAAAACAGTATCCAATATAAAGAAAAGCACATAATTTGTACATCAACTTTTGAACAAACTATATTATTCCATACCTGAATCTTTGATACAGATTTAGAACCTATACAATTTTGACAACTTCATTCACAAACTCAAGTTGAAGAGAAGTCAACCTTTTCAGGTACAGGTGGGAGATTATCCTGTGGGGTATGAAATCTGGCAGAACTGCCACAATAGTTTTCATCTTCTGCCAGTAAATTCGTCAGTATAGCATCAATGGCAGTCAGCAAATTACATCGTGCAGATTCACTGCTCTGGCATTCTTCCCGAGACTCCTCCAGGCAATGCACCTGAAAGAAAAATTTGGTGACTGAAATTGAGATCGATTTGATGTAAGTTGTAGTTTAGTCATCAACATCCTTTAACGACCTAACGGCCAGTGAAGAAGTTACTGAAAAGTACAGCCTCAGATATGCACCCAGGGTTACATGAACTCATAAAGGCAATCTTCTAAGCACTTCCAATCCCATCATTGCAAGACCTCATTGAATTTGGAATGAATGATCATGAAAGTCCAGGAACAGTCTAAATGGTCAATGTCAACACGACAATCGATGTTGAGACACACTTATCAGTAACAAAAGTCAAGATGCTGAGCAGCTGAACTGAAACGCCAGTTATTCTTCAAGATGCCCAGAATAAGGAAACACCTTGTCTTTGAACAAATCAGAAACGATGTTCAACAAGCACAATAAAAGCGATAATTCTAAACCCACCACTTCCGGTAAGTGCACCAAAGTCGTGCCTTTCATTAAGGTGCACAAATTAAGTAGAACATTCCAGCGAACCTACACCAGAAGAATGCACAGCTCAGAGAAGTTTGTAAATTGTAGTCAGGTGTTGAAAGAATATAAATCAACCTACTCATTGCAGAAATATGAAATCAAAGATGAAAGCTTGCAATTTTAGCATCAACTTGTCCAGTCCGTAGGTAAGGAAAACCATACTTCTTGGATCGGAAGGTCTTATAGAAAAAGCTTCACTGAAAAAAGCTTCATTTAAAAACGACACGTACTAAATTGCATATGCATAGTCCACTTCTAAAGTCAGAGGGGCCAGGTTGGATGATGCACACCTTTGTGTCACTCTCTTTATCGAGGAATTTAAGCAAAACAATGCATGTCCTCTTAGGCAACACAAGTCCAATATTAGCAACCATTTTGATAACAACTCCCTTCCATTGGTCATATCCACCAGTATGCCCTCTCTTTTTGGACCATAGCCCCAAAGCGGACTTTCCCTCTCCATTTTCATTTGAATCCAAAAACTCGTCCAAATCAACATCCATCAGTTTCAGGCCCCCATCCCGCTCCTGGGTTGAAGTTACAGGACTGCCAAGTTCTTCTCGAACTGAGATAGCTACATCTGAAGCAATAGTCAGGGAACTTGAAAGAAGATCCAAGAACTTGGTCATAATGGGCACGTTGATTGTGGGAGCACTCAACTCGTTAGCAACACCTCCACTAGCCACTAGAACTGCGCGACCAGGCGATGATAGGAAAATTGACAGACTAGATATCATTGCCGGTGTAAAATTTTCAAGGAAAAGCTTCAAAGAAGCAGAAAGTCCACCGCTTGAAAGAGGCTCAATTGGTTGCATTTGATTTTGGCATTTTTCGAGCAGTGACAGACAGAGCTCCAGTATGTTGGCCAGTCCTAACCATACTCGACCCTTAGTGCACCAATCAGGAAGTCCTTGTCCCCTGTATTCAGTGACTTCAGAATCATTGGGCTAGTAATAGCATCTTTGCCACAATTCCAAGTTGAGCTTCAACACAAATAACTAGAAATTTTTGTTGCATAAGGGAAGAATTGAAAGAGGCATGAAAGTGTGACATTCTTTACGAACTCCAGTTATCTAGATGAAGATTCTACGATACTGTAGGGTGCTTACCAAGGCTACTTTCCAGACAAGAGAATACAACACATGCAATTGCTCTATGTCTTCTTCATACCTACTTCTAAACTAGATAAAGTTTAATGAGCAACAATCATGTGAATACAAATGTTGGTGACAACTGTGTCATGCCGAACCTTCTTTGTATCAAGCATTCAACTCCAAAGATGCTGGAGGACAGCACTGCACACAAGGAGAAGAGTTGCGGTAATGAAGGAGACAGATTATTCTGAAGTGCAACATTCACTTTCTGCAACAGCATCTCTGATAAGTGCTGCAGGAGGATGTCACTGCTCGAACGGGGCAAAGGGTTGCTCCTTGGAGAAGGATGAGCACCTTTCTGCTAATCCAGACAAATATATACTAATTAGTAACTTGTCCTAGTGAAAAGTACTTCTTTACCATTAAACACAGGTATGATTTATGTTCGAGATGTGAATTCTAACGTTTTCTATGCTCATTTTCAGGCATCAGAGGCACAGTCCAAGGACCGCAAGAAAATCTAGAAAAATTAGAAGTGGATAAGAACAATAATCTTGTACTTCTTTACAGGAATCTCATTGTTTCCTAATTCAAATTTTAGTGGAGAATCCATTTGGAGTCTCTGGATGTCTATGCTCTAAAACTTACAACTTCTTGATTATTCTGGCAATCCTGATCAATATTTGAAAACTTTGTCAACAAAACAACTACTGTAGACTCAAAATAGGAATTGACAGTACCAAATCAGGACAAACTCCTAGGTTGAAGGAACGGTCCAATGACTTGAGCTCCACCTCTTGTTCCTTGAATTGCTGTGCTTGCACCTGCAACTACAAATGCGCTCAAATAAGTAAGGGTTCTACACTAGATTGCAAGGATTTAGTGCACCACATGTGACAATTCCATACGCATTGTCAAGCTTTAGGAGATTTCATATTCTGCAAGGAGAGTCCATGATGTTTGTCCCCACAAACTTCTTATGTATACTCTCCTGCAACATAATTAACCAACTCTCATCAGTGCTACATGGTGGTTTTTTAACTCTCACTAGCAACCAAATACTACATAAACTTCCTTTGCAGTTGAAACATATGTTCTTTAAAAGTATTCTGAGATATACTGTAACTTTTCGAGTGCTACTCTTGCCTAAAAATAGCTACCTGCATTTTGTAATTCAAATGAAGGATCCGAAGTCTCAATACTACATTGCAGCAGACATAACACATAAGAGGAAAGGAAAGGTACTACCTCTGACCAGTGGACCAATTCTTTGTTCAGATTCAGTAAATTGTAAGTCACAGGTTGTAATGATGCTTGATTACTGTGTGGAAGTGGAATGAAGCCCATACTCAGTGCCATTAATGCACAATTCAGTAGGTTTGTAGAAACCGATTCTGATGATGTTGACCTTGCCTTTGCAGCATCCTGTGTATTGAGTATGAAAGAATTCCAAATATGATGACCAGTTACATATGAGCATATGCTTTGGTAAAATATTCCATGTTAAATATAGGTCAAATAAGGTCATTTGAGCAATACATCTACAGTATATGAATTAAAGAAGTACCAATCAAGAATCCATGTATAATGCAGAAACCATCAAACTTACAACCATCAGTTTGCATTTCACATGCAAGGGATATTATGATTATCTCTGACCTGTGCATCTAGAGCTCTCAATGACCACTCAAGAAGCTTGCTGCGAATGTCGAGGTCACCTTTTGCAACAGCCTGGCACAAAAGGAAGAAAAATACCAAGGTACTGTCAAACACTCCACCACCTAACATACTGCTTTGTCAGACACACTCTAAAACTCAAATATCCTCCGACCACGTTAAACATCTCAATCATTAGATACCAAGGGAGTGCGCATCACTGTCTGCAAAACAATTATCAAGACCTCTTCTTCTGGTCAACACTCTCCTAACTGAACCTTCACAAGGCTGAAAGCTCCCAGACAGACCAAAAGCATATTGACATTCTTGTTTGCCTGTCTTTCAATTTCCAATTTCTGCATCCCTTTCTTTCCCTCTTACAGTACTCCTAGAGGACTGAAGTGATGATACACGTCGTCATCTTACAGCGAACATGAAGGTCTACTTATAAAGTCCCAATTCTCCAATGTTTGTCAATATATCCACTTTGTATATTTTCTCTACCTCATTCTCAGTATGGAGGCGAATCAATCAAGTACATGTTAGACAATAAAATGAGCAAACACAAGTCCATGTTTCCTGTACTTGACTTCCTGTGCATTCATTCCTAACCCCTGAGTCATGTGCGTTAATATTAGAACCATGGAGGAGATGAAAGCACCTTAGTCTCAGAGCTTCCAAAAAACGCCGCAACAAAATAGAGCAGGTTTCTGATGATTCCATTTGACGTCAAGACAAACAGCAATATCAATCCAAACGTCATTGAACCAAACCACAAATGTGTGACAAGATCAGCTCCATGAATCTGCTTATTAGCAGAGAAGGGTCATATGAAAATAACTGATGACCTAAATGGATATGACAGTTAGCTCTTACAGAAAGAGAAACAACATACTTGACGTGCTATGACTATGTACCTAACAAATAGCAGTTAGGAATTCGAGGTGATGGACAACAAGTTTAAGCTTACCCAGAAGGCACCTCCGAAAAAGACTGAAGCTCCCAGAAGTCAGGAGAAACAATGCACGCTGGAACCAATTGCTACAAAAGTGCAAATGCAGGTACTCATTTGAAAGAGGAGTGGCAATATAAGTAGCTAATGTGTTAGATATCTGACTATGTACCTCACCAAAAGCATCAGCCTCTTATGCTGCATGCAAAATTACATTCAGTCTCAATTCCTCTGATTGAACGTGGGTTAGTTGAATCTAAACTGAAACAAGAATGCTTTGGAGAGAGAAGAAAATAAGCAGAGGTTGTTGATACCATGGTCACTAGAAGCCCAAGCAAACGATATGTCTCATCCACCTGCAGAAAATAATTTGGGAAAGTCAACATCCTTGTGATGCAAACTTCTATTGTAATGTTGAAATAATCACAACAAAAATTGAGCTCCGCAAATTATGCTTCTTACATAAAAAAACTCATTTTGCACCTGGTACACAAAATATAGAAGCCGCAAGTGTCAAGCACATTTGACAGGGTACAGAGCACAATTACCATGACTGTAACGTTGATATATAGTGGTAGCCAGTGCAGCATAGACTCCCATATGCTTTGCCAGACTTTAGACTTCTGCGAAAACATTATCAACTTATCTCTCCAGCACACAAATAGTCCCAAACGAGCCATAATTTGCTCAGAGCCCCAAGACAAAGTGTTGGCATCTTCAACTTGATTACTTGAGGAAATAATAGCAATCTACCTTATTCATAACATCAGTCGAAGAAATCAATGTTGTAGGCCAAAGAGTGCTCAGCTCTTGAAGACACCTGCACGATACCGAAGGATATGTATAAAAGGAGACTATATTATTTGTATTTCAGAAATGGCAACAACCCCAATAGAAGCAACCATCATAAACACCTTTCTATCCAGGACTATCTGCAAAATCCCCTCAATCTCCAGTCAAAGATGTGACACACATGATTGGATGTTTGACATTACAGGTCCAAGAGCTCAAAAACGGAATTGTACAACTACAAAGGGGTTCATAATCAGTCAACTTGTGTCACAACATACAGAGATGTTACATAGTATTTTGGGGCACTTGAGGTAGATAAGTACCGAAGAAACCAAACAGGATTGTCAAATGCGCGTGTATTGACAGCTTCACCCATGACTCTACAACCAACAAACAATCAAATTCAAGTTACCTAGTGAGATCACAAGCATAATTAACTAAAGTCACATCATGATTTAAGATGAATACTTTGCATCCAACAAAGTATGCTATCTTATCTTCTGTCTTCAAGGTATACGAATCTAGCAGCACCTTTCCATCAGTTGTAAGATTAAAGACCACTTCCCATATTCATATTATCATGATGATATAAAAAAATGTTAAGAATACAAGACATACCGTTCTAAGTTGCCAGCTAAACCTTCAAGCCAATCACTAAGAACACCAGCAGATAGCTGGAGACCAAAATCCCGTATTAGAAAGCAAAAGGCTCCATCCCTGCAGAAAAAAGAGAAAGACAGCTGCTTGTTTTGAGGATGCAATTTAATATGACCCACAGGAATCAGTGACCGATATGAATGCTAAAAGTTCACGTTTGAAAGAAAAACTAAATTCACAGCTGGAGTCAGGACCTACCACAAAGTCTTGCCAGAAGCTATCTTGTGCTTAATGAGACAGTAAACATTTTCCTTCCGCCGCCGCTTATTTTCATGAGTATGCTGCACTCCACCCTCATCCCTTCTACCAACCTGCAACAAACACTATGTCATCAACAATTTCTGAGTCATCTTGAAAAGTTTCCCCTTCTTCATGAATAGCAAGAAAATTGCAATATGACATGGTTACATTCCAAGCTTTTTTAGCACATGTGCCAAGTCTCTAAGGTGTGGACCTCGGACAAAAGAGGCCCTCTAGGAGACTGTAAAAAGCAAAAAAGCCTTGCTGTATTCAGATGGCTTTCACCTTTACACAGTTTTTAAAGTCCAGAGAGGGATCTACCTCAAAGAGAACAGCTGCTGCAAGTTCAAGAAAGTTCTGTTCACTTCGGCTTACAGAACCAACTTTCTCCTCCCGCAAATTATCAGGTCTGCAGGAAACAAGGAATTTTTCCTTCATCAAAGTCCTGCTTTCTAAATGACATGCCCTACACATTCTCATGACTAAAAAGGACTGAAGAAAAAAAAATTGTTTAGAATGTCAACAGGAACCAACTTCAAGACCAACCCCCATTCCCCGAGTTCTCAACCTGTGCCGTCCAGTGAGGGAAATTCTGGTCTGATCTAGCTCCTTCTCCACTAGCCCCATCAGCTCCTCTAGTGCACCTCCTTCATCCAACGTCACAACAAATTGTAGCTTCAATTGCATGCGGGTATACAATATAAGCTCATCCTGCAAAAATAGCACATCGAATGCTGAAATTAGATGAAACTTTGATAGCACTAATTCAAACTGCAAAACTTCAAAGTCTACAACAGCCATGGAATTGAGAGTTTAGAGCACATTTTATGAAGCTTTTATAAATATGACAGAAGCAACATACCTTAAGATCCCGATCCCGAGTAGTCAACCATGTCCGCACCAAAAATGGTCGGATACTTGTATGGAGTTTCACCACTTCATCTCCAATATTGAGTCCATTGATCAACAGAAATGCATTTAAAGATGACAAAAGTTTTTTTGTTATCCGATCTTCGTCTCTGCAAGTCCCGGACAAAGATTTGATGTAAAGCAAAAATATTAGCAACATTCAGACAAATGTCTGTACAAAGATTTTGAGGTGATACCATATTAAGCATTGTCTGTTCATCAGTTCAGTTGAGAACAAATGGATGACGTTTTGATTATGTAATTAGCATGCTCATCTGATAATATGGTGAATTTTATTTACAGGTCACACCACCCATTGCATCTATAGGATATTCTTGAATGTGATGGTCTTCCCACTATAAATAAGCATGTATGGCCAAATAAAGGCATAGATCACAACAGAGTCCTAGCTGATTAATGAGCTGCATATTCTGTAAACCTACAGTGAAGTAGGTGTCATCTCAAGATTGGAATTCGAACTATGTCACCGTGCATTGTGTTAAGGAGAATACCGATGAAAGGAAAATACATCACAGAAGCCATCAATGATGTCATCCTTAATATATGCAGCTAATTCTCCAGGTGGATATTGCATTAAAGTGAGTAATGTCAGCATATTTCTAAAGGCCTCTTCCTTTGCAACTGGAGCTTCAATTGATCGTCCATGGACAATATCCTTTGCCTTGGCTAGATAGATGGCCACAAGATCTACACACATGTAAACAAGTCACCTTACCAAATCATTCCACAACACAGGACTTTCCTCAGCAATTTAGGAACAAATTCTGAACAGAGGTAAGCAGTAAATGAACAACTTATACAGCCAACACCTCCTTCATCAAATTGTCGCAACCTTCACAACTGAACACTTATACAGCCAACACTCCAAGTTGTGACCAAAGAACTTAATGGTCAAAGAATACTGAGGAACTCTACACATTACAACCTCAGATCAAACACTGTGTAGAACCACACTGAAAGAACATGGAGTACCAGTCCAGGATGGACAAGAAATCATGCAGCAAGTAAGAGAACAAGTTCTTGTCTTGGTCTCCTCATATGAGATTCCCTCGACACATGGAGATACACTTAATAGTGAACTCCAGAGATTTAGAGCTCAACCAACCAAGCTGACAGTTAAGTGGAAAAGCGCTAACCATTATATATCTTCTTGCCCATGCGCAGGCGGTATTCAACATCAGGAAGTAGCTGCCGCAGAATATGGCCATAATCAGATGAAAATGCTGGCACATCCTGAATCATATCCAATAGATGCTGAAACAGTTTCTTTATTTTGCGCAACAGAGGATGAGTTTTTCCTGGGAACCAACACTCCTATTAATAAAAACTGACACATGTTATGGACCAGAAAAAATACAGTGACAGGTTTGAAGACTCTCAGAAGAGAGATTGGAAATAACAAATGAAACTGGAATTTGGAAAAAGTAGATATAAACATGCCACCAAGGAGACGCAAAGACATAAGCACCTAAATGGAACATGAATATATAATGACACTCATGACCACTACAGAGTATGAATAGCGTGCTAGCAAGAAGCGATCCACAGAGCAAGAACTCTAAGGAACTCAGTGACTTTCAAAACCAAATTGTAAAGCACTCCTGAGATCAAAGCACTATATTTAATGATACTGACCAAAAAATATCTCATTTCAGTAATACACTTACATTAAGAAATTCATACCACACCAAAAAAGTACTGTAGTGGTTCTAGAATGACCCAATAGACAGGCATAATGTTAGGGCAAGGGTCAAGATTTGTGCAATTATGAGCGTCCTTGTGCACCTGAACGACTAACATCTTCAGCCTTCTGGACAAAGTTTCTTAGGGTCTTGGCAAGGAAAGGTTTGGGTCCGCGCTTTTTGTTGGCTGCAACCTCCATCTCTATACACTGACAAAGTGCGTGTAGCATCCCAGGCCATGTTGCAGCTGCACCACATTATAATTCAGGCCTCAAATCAGACACCAACAAAATTAAAAAATAGCATTTTCTCAAGAAATCGAACTTAAACAATATGTTTCTGAGGTTCTAATACAGAAATGACTTGCCCCCTAGGATTTGGCAGACAGGGTTTACAAGAGACAATGCAGATATGAAATAGGGTCTAGGGTTTAAGCACTTTACTGAAGGACATGTCATGGTTTCCTTAACATTGGAATTAAAAACTCATACAACATCAAACCCCACTTATACATCAATACTTGATGCCATACACAACCCACTAGGACCTAAAAATATCCTAAATTCAACAGGCGGAAACGAGTGAAAAGATTGGAGTCATTCACTCTTCTGGCCGACAATTTTTTTAATCTTCAGGATTTAATTACGATAGCAGGAGTGTATCTTCATACCCTCCCAATTCTCTGGACAATGTCCATCATTTCAGAATGAATATCAATCATTAGAAAGAAGACAGCTCGCCCAGATCTAAGCCTGTATAATTCCAAAAGTACAAACCCCTGATATCACCAGCCTTAGCCGATAATTCAGGTTTGACACGATTTGTAGCTCGATAGAATGTCGCTTACAAGTGATTCGGTCGTTTGGGTGAAGAAGAGCAGTTTGGTGATCCAATAAAGGGCACAGGCTAACCCCAGCTGCACCGTCTAAGTAGCTCCCCAAAGCTTTCACTCCCTCCTGCAACCCACTCCCTTGTTCAAAAGCGTCCACGTTCTAAACGCACCTTGATATCAGTTTGCAGCACCATTATAGTAGTGCACGCAAGTTTTTTTTGTTTTCTTTTTTTTTGAATTAGTAGCTCAGCAAAACATTATTGGAGGTGGACAAGTAATCAAAGGGATACCAATGATGAGGCCCGCCACAAATGCAATTAGCCTAGCAACATCAAATCCAAGGCCAATATAAAGAAAACCACGGGTCATCAGCCTTGGCATGTGTGACTAGCAGTTGCAATGGTATCAATGGATTTGCAGGATCAGCACAGGAAATTCGGGTCTTAAACCCTCGGGTATAATAACAACTTCTAAAACATGTACATATGCAAAGGGATACCATGATGAGGCCCACCACACATGCAATTCGGCTACCAACATCAAATCCATGACCAACATAAAGAAAAGCACAGTTCATCAGCCTTTGCATGTGGAGCTAGCAGTTGCAATAGTGTCAATGAATATGCAGCATCAGCGAAGGAAACTCGGGTATAATAACAACTTCTAAAACATGTACATATGCAAGAGTTTTAGAGGCAACGGCACGACATACCTCGCGAACTTTTGCGCGCTCCGAAACAAGCTTGATATTGAGATCCTCCGCATCCTCCACACTTATCATCTCCTCGCCTTGGCGGAATCTCCACCTTAACACCGACCTGAATTCTATGTGACGATGATTTTTCGAACTCCTCGCACAGCTGTAAAGAAAAGGGAAGGAATAGAAACCCTGCGAAGATAAAGCCTCAACATAGTCAATTGTTTCGAGCTCGTTGACACATAATCGGACCACATTCTCCACTCAGGAGTCTTCGAGGGTGCAATTCGAGCAGAAAAAGGAGGACAGCAACCAAAAATAAATAATAAATAAATAAAACCTCTGCGACTTCGATCCTCCGCAGTTCATGCAACTCCTGTAGTGCGAAGACCATTTCGAGTATGCATCCTCAGATCTTCGAGCCAACTTCTGGCACACACAGAACACTTGCGTTTGAATTCACGGTCTATATAAATGCTCCACTCGTGATTGAGGTGTCACGGCTACCGGGCTCCCTCGTCCAATTTTCTTGAGGAAAAGAAAATGAAAACGATGAAGGCCAACAATTTATAATACTGATTCCTAAGTTAGTAAGAAATGGCTGCGGGGATTTCCTTTAAAGAGCATCATGAGGCATGGAATGGCCGGACACTAAAGGGACCCCAACGAGCTCTGTCCGGCGTGACAGACGATGGTGGGGCCCACCACCACCTCTGCCCCCCGAAACTTTTCGCATCCCTACCCACGCGGTTCGGGCAACGTTGCCCGACATCTCTGCGATTGTCCTTCACTAGGATTGAAGGCCGCTTGTCCATATAACCCATATTGACTGCACTTCATATTCAAGGTTCCAAATCCAATATATATGTTCACTTCCATTGAGTTAATAAGCAATTGATTGGAATTTCCTTTTCGAAGTGAAACCATCAATAAAACATGTAATTAACTTGGAAAGTCAAAAACATTACAAAAGCCTCATTAGCACTGAGGTTATATTTATTGTAACTTACCATTGAAAGGGGCATTGTCATTTTAAAATGGAACTAAAATTAATGTTTTCTTTTTAGTATGTTTATTTTATAATATTGTAGTCTATGCCTTTTATTTCCACAAGTATTTATACACATTGTCCTTCAGGACTGCAATTGTCCTTCATCACTCTTGTCCTTCAAGACTGCGGTTGTCCTTCAGGACTGCGGTTGTCCTTCAAGACTGTGGTTGTCCTTCACAACTGCGGTTGTCCTTCAAGACTGC
Source organism: Polytrichum formosum (assembly GCA_964035585.1). NCBI lineage: Eukaryota > Viridiplantae > Streptophyta > Polytrichopsida > Polytrichales > Polytrichaceae > Polytrichum > Polytrichum formosum. Next base: position 47,684,613 of record OZ037937.1, read on the forward strand.
GGTTGTCCTTCAAGACTGCAGTTGTCCTTCAAGACTGCGATTGTCCTTCACTGCTGTTGTCCTTCAAGATTGCGATTGTCCTTCACTGTGATTGTCCTTCAGGACTTAGTTTTGTCCTTCATGACTTAGTTTTGTCCTTCATGTCTATTGTCCTTCATGTCTATTGTCCTTCACTAGGATTGAAGGCCAAAAACATTACAAAGGCCTCATTATCACTTAGGTTATATTTATTATGACTTACCATTGAAAGGGGCTTTGTCATTCTAAAATGGAACTAAAATTAATATTTTTTAGTGTGTTTATTTTATAATAATTTAGTTCATACCTTCTATTTCCACAAGCATTTATACACATTGTCCTTCAAGACTTAGTTTTGTCCTTCATGTCCATTGTCCTTCACTAAAATGGAACTAAAATTAATATTTTATTTTTAGTGTGTTTATTCTATAATATTTTAGTTAATGACTTCTATTTCCACAAGTATTTATACACATTCGAACTAATAAAGTGTGATTGAATGTTATTAAGTCTAATTAATCCTACTTAAGCCCAGTTAAATAAAAAGTATGCTTATCGAATTAATTAAGTGTAATTAATTAATTTTCACTTGCTGGAATTAATAAGCAAGCGTATAAATGCACTTGCTGGAATTAATCATGATTTAATGCAGATATGAGGAATGATGTGCTTGATTACACTTGTTTAGGATTTATTACGCTTAATTAGGCTAAATGCACTTACTTGCACTTAATCGGGCTTGATTGGTTCAAATGTGTATGAATACTTGTAGAAACCTAGGCCTTGCGCTCAATGATCTTCTAATACGGTTATTTACACTTAATTACATTTATTCACACTTAATTAATTGGAATGTGTATGAATGCTTTTGTGAAAGTAGAAGGCATTAACTAAACTAAACACACTAAAAAGAAAATATTAATTTTAGTTCCATTTTAGAATGACAAAGCCCCTTTCAATGGTAAGTCATAATAAATATAACCTAAGTGATAATGAGGCCTTTGTAATATTTTTAACTTTCTAAGTTAATTACATGTTATATTGACGGTTTCACTTCGAAAAGGAAATCCCATTCAATTTCTTATTTAGTCAATGGAAGTGAACATATACATTGGATTTTGGACTTTGAAAATGAATATAAACAAATGGCCTTCAATCCTAGTGAAGGACAATAGACATGAAGGACAAAACTAAGTCCAGAAGGACAATCGCAGTGAAGGACAACTGCAGTCTTGAAGGACAAGAGTGATGAAGGACAATTGCAGTCCTGAAGGACAATGTGTATAAATACTTGTGGAAATAGAAGGCATAGACTAAATTATTATAAAATAAACATACTAAAAAGAAAACATTAATTTTAGTTCCATTTTAAAATGACAATGCCCCTTTCAATGGTAAGTTACAATAAATATAACCTCAGTGCTAATGAGGCTTTTGTAATGTTTTTGACTTTCCAAGTTAATTACATGTTTTATTGATGGTTTCACTTCGAAAAGGAAATTCCAATTAATTGCTTATTAACTCAATGGAAGTGAACATATATATTGGATTTTGGACCTTGAAGATGAAGTGCAGTCAATATGGGTTATATGGACAAGCGGCCTTCAATCCTAGTGCAGGACAATCGCAGAGATGTCGGGCAACGTTGCCCGAACCGCGTGGGCAGGGATGCGAAAAGTTTCGGGGGGCAGAGGTGGTGGTGGGCCCCACCATCGTCTGTCACGCCGGACAGAGCTCGTTGGGGTCCCTTTAGTGTCCGGCCATGGAATGACACTATGTCGTTGGCAAAGGACGAAGAAACTGGCAACGACCATCGCCAGCAAGGGTGGGACCGGTGACGTGGCCCCAGTTGTAGGGAATCCCGAATATCCTCTTTATATATATATATAACGTAAGTGGGTGTTAAGTGGCTTGTTTTTCATGTTCTCCAACTTGATTGATCGTATTTATGCTACGAAATTTGTTTTGTATTGGCATATCTATGATGAAGCATAAGCAAAAAATGGATTGAGAATCGGATGGCCCCTTACTAGGTTTTCATTGTTGGAAGTGTATGTATGTTGAATCTTTATATGAATAATTAGGTTCTCTTAATTATGTTTATTATGGAGTCTAGAATGGTTGATAGAATTTGAGAACATAGTCTTGTAAACACATGTCCTATTGAGTTATGTTCTTAGATTCAATCTAATCACTCAAATAACAGACTAAGGACCAACTACCTAAAAGAGGGCGGGGGGTTATGGTGGGTTTACATTAGTGTACAAGACTAAAGAGACTCCAAAAACAAGCAACTTTATTGGATGAAAGTAAAATTTGTATACAAGGAATTTTCACTAGGGCCCAAATCTCAAGAATAAGAAATTGACACATGGTGCTAATTTGGCACAAGTTTCCTGTCATATCTTGTTGGTCCCAACTCAATAAAATATTCCACACATTTTGGGAAATTGAACTCCAAGCTTGGGTTCAATCAACCTTGAGTGTAAAGGAAAGGTCCAAAATTGAAAGGTGTTTTGGACCCCAAGTGACAATTGTTGTGGAATCACTTTCCCGCCAGATCTCGACATTCTGTACTCAAGAAACTATTGTACTCTCCTAGTTTGAGAAACCAATGTTTGAACTTGAGTCCAAAAGTAAGGGCCATGAAAAGGTGTTTTGGATCCTATGGACAAAAGTTGCCACCACATGTCCATTGATCTCCACAAAAACAATTTCTAAAGCTTACTTCACAAAATGGAAAAGAAAAAAAATCAATATCCTGTCTTGATATATGTTGTAAGCATTCAAAAACACACAAGTTACATAAGGTAAAGATTTGCATAATTAAAGCATTGAACTAATATGTAAGTAAATGTTAATAATGGGTTTGTCCAAAAAGTACAATGCATGAGGATATTGCACGATCAATACATGCATATTGCAAAATAGAGTATTTGATGGGGAAAAAAAACTAGAAGTTGTGTGGGAATCCCTGATTATACATGCTTTGAGGAGCAACATGGTCAAAACATGAAGCAAGGGGTATACATCACTACTTCAAATCTACATTTGTCAAATATAACATAGTGTGTATATGTGACAAAATAGTGTTCACATCTCTAGTTGAATTCCACAAATTCTATCATAGGGTTTGTGGATAGTTCATTTTGTACATATAATCCATTTATATGTTTGTCAAATTATATTTACTCTATACCCCCTTTATGCCAATGTATTGGTGAATATGTCCATGTATTAGATTGGATAACCTCTTCATAACAAAATAGAATGAGGACTTTCAAAGTGTTGATTGTCAAATATTAGGTCACGTGCTTAAATGTCACAATTATAGCCTTCTATGCGCCTAGAAATGGATTGTTCATACCATGTATGAACTAACGTGAGTGTAAGAAGGGGTTTTTAATTGAACTATTAACGTACATAGTATGCATGAGAGGTGTACTTTTCTATAGTGTATACATTTGAAATGGCTATTAAGTATAATGAAGTTTAGGTAGATATACAAAAAAATCCTAAGGTTTAAAAGAAAAATTAATAATAAATGTTTTCATTGCATCCAATTCACGTTAGCATCCATTGTTGACAAATGATAATAGTCCTTACTGACTACCCTATTCATTTTCTTCCTTAGAGTTTGCATTTGAATTCTAGCTTTTTACAACTAGAGGCTCTTGGAGCGTTCATAGGCTTCATTGAGTTTTGCTCTCCAGATTGTGATTAAAGTTATTATGCTCTTGTCTTTGTTGATTTGATGCAATTGCTTAATTACATGCTATGAATGAAATAATGTTCATTGACTTTCTCATTGGAAAGTGAAAGTGAATTTGATATGTAATAAAGGCTTATTCACTTCATGTTTTGGATTTTGTATACAAAGTGGAGGCATTTATCGCATGAAACTGAAAAACTTAGTATGAGTTCATTTTCTAGCACGCCATTAGTACGTATACATTTGTTCTTATCTATAAACTTCTTGCAGGTAGGGGGTTTAATTTCATACCAAACCATCCACTTCATTTAGGTTTCTAGTGTTCAAAGAGTCCACCCCCCGGCTCGGGGAGATCACTACACTGTTTTTTGCATTTAGTGTTGTGTTACATTTAATGTTGTTACTATTCATTTACCTGCAACACTATCTACCAACCACTTGACAAATAGTGTTCCCTGCGCCGCCACCTTCTCCAAGATATTGTTGCAAAACATCTCCAATATTTTCAAGGGCAAGATGTGCCTGACTATGTTAGGGCTGGATAAATGTGTCTTTTTTGTTTCCAGAATTTCTTATAAATAAATTTTTTTAGTTTTTATGTACTTCTTGTATTCAATGGATAATTTCCTATGCAAACATAGTGGCCGATCAAGGATTTGGTAATGTAGTGGTGGTAGAGATGGTGGTGGTGCAACCATGCGGCAACAAAACACAAAACATAAAAATATTATAACACTAATTGTGGAGATGTAAAAATCTGAACATGGCCAAATTTTACATTAGTTCACAATTAGTGTATAGGTTGGCATTTAGTGTATGCAACATTAAGGGCGTCACTGGCATTTAGTGTTGTGGTTCGTAATTACTGTTGCTAACACTAAATGCAAAAAACAGTGTAGCGGAAATCGTAGTAACAACGTGCGATAAAAAAATAAGGTCCAATATATTCATTGTAGGTAAATTTTGCAAAAAAACATACATATAATATAGGGGTTTTTAAATTAGTGAAACACATTTACATGTAAAATACCATGACATATAATGGCATCTTTTATCTAGTCAGTACATGTAAAATAGCGTGGAAACAATTACTAGGGGTAGCGGGTGTAGGGTAGGGTTTGTGCTAGTGGATGAAAAGTGGTATGCGTTGTGGGAGTATGATTGTTACTTAAATGTTTAGAGAGCAATTTAGGGCGGTCTTTGGGTCCTTAAGGAAGGTTGGGTAGTCAATATCCCATACTTTGATTTCTAGATGTTAATATGTGAATGGCGGTTTCTGGGTGTGCTCAAAATGACATAGAAAGCTAGTTGTTTGGAGAAGCTAATTTATTGCTCTATGACCAAGCTTTTTGTAGATTGCTTGGGGGCATACATTCGAATTGTGGGATACTTACTTGATGGAATGAAAAGCAACTCAAGATTACTTCAGGTCATTAAGGAAGTTTGTGCATCCAAAATGCCATGCTTTGGTTTATCAGTGGTGATATATAAACGTGTGTTGGAATTGTGTGTTGGAAAAAAATGGGGTGTAAGAAACAAAATACAGTGTAAGAAAAAAATGGACATCAGTTGGGCTCTAAGAAAAAAAATTGAGGAAAAAAATTGGGGTAAAGTCAAAAAAATTGGTTACTTGGGGTCTAAGGAAAAAATGCAGTATGAGTAAAAAAAGGGTATTTCTAAATGATTCCCCAATAAATTTATAATTACTGATAGGGTGTATTAAAATACAAGTATTTACCTTTATTTTGAAAAATACCATACCTTAAAATCTTTTCTGCAAGGTAAATAGCCCCCCGACAAATAGGTCTTGAGCGCACGTGTATGCATCAATTAAAGAGGGAGTGATCTCCCCGAGCCCCCCGGTTTCTTTGTGTAGGAAATTGAAGGTGAGATCCCTACAAGAAATTTTTGGAAAACCAAATCCATGACAACTAGGAGTTTTAAGTGAGGTATTCCAACAATGAATGACCATTATTTGGTCAATGATTGGCATTTATAGGGTTAATCTCAAGGCCACAAGGGTCATCGTACAAAACGGGAACCCACAATGTTATTATTTGAGAATGAGCACACCGTAAGGTGCAACTGCTTGATTCGGTTTCCAATACCTCAAGAGAATCGGCTATTAGAATTTTAAGTGCCAAAATTTCCAAAAGATTTGAACCTTTCACCTCACATGAAGGAAAGCAAGTTCATACCGACAAACAACTCCCACTTCCCAATATCTAGCAATAGGAATACAAGAGATTACGTGGAAATATGCCCCAAAAATTTTTAAATAACAAAGAGGATCCCAAATGCATTTCTCTCACACACACACAAATTTCAACCACAAACAGTTCAAACCAAATACACCTCTGATAATGTTGTGGCCAATGTTCTCAGGCATTTTCCAATGCTCATGGCATGAATTTATTATGTAACACCATACTACATAAGATGAGGGAAGCGGAACCCTATCACAACCAGCAAGGAGCAAACCTTCAGGAGCACCCAAAATCGTGACCACCAAGGCGTGCATGCAGAGGTTGGAGTGAAAAAACAACCACGTAAGAAAGATTATGACAAAGACAAACCAAAAGAAGAAGCGAGTATCAAACCTTAGTCAAGAGAGTTTCGGCAAGATATACGAAGGAGTACATCCAACAACACCGCACCACAAAATGCCTCATCACATAGAAGTAGACCCACATATGCCACATAGATCGACATACACTTTATTCCTCAAGCGATTCACATCACCCTGACAATGTTATTAGCACTTCTCCTACACTCGGGGAAGTCACTTAGTGTATTCTTTGGGGACACATGAGCGTACAACACATATTTTTTGGGGGGCTATGTAGCTCATTTACTGCATTTTAGAGGACCCTATATTTTTTAATAATTCTACTTTCTTCAATTTCTTACCACCCTATTTGTAATTATAAATTAAAATCTCCATAATATTTCAGACCCTTCATTATTTATATTTATTTGCAGTGTATATTGGAATTTAAGGGTTTTGAGCTTTAAAGTGATGTAAAATATGTAATTTTAACAATTTTGAGGAATGGTAGATTGAACTAGAAAGTAGATGATAGCCCCGTACTTTCTTAATTGGGACTACTCTCATTTGAAATTAGGAACTAGGTGAAAATTAGTGTTTGATAAAAATACGACCAAATATGGCCCCACGGAGCTCTTTAAACGCGTAGGGGTGAATGCACGATGATAGAATTTTTGTCTTGTGTGGGAGGAACAACCAAAGAATTATACAAACGTCAATGAAATGTTCCTCAAAAGTACACTTAATGACCCTCATCCAACGAGTTCATCCATTTTGTAGAGGGATTTGTGATCATTTTTCATCTAGTTCTTAAGTTTTTCTTACCCCAAACTCAACCTAAAATTTTTTTTAAAAATCCCTACCAATTACTATAATGTTATTTTAGAAATACTATAAACATAATTTTGGGTATTACAAGTGACCCTATATTATATATAATGTGCTACCTCATATTTCTTCAAGGCTATGGTATATCAAAAAATATATAATTTTTATCAACCATAAATAAATGTCACCCTATATTTGTTCTCTCATAGTTATCTAAATTTACGACAGTGACTTCCCCGGGCTCCTACAACAATTCCAAAATTATATTACTAAACTACATACCCCTACCAATGTTGCTACCCTAAACCACACCACTACTACCGCACCCTACATCTCACTCCCACAAACTCTTGGCTCTCCCCAACTTGCACCTCATGTAGTCATATCCCCAACATCACTCTCCTCAAGCCCCAACTAGGGATCCACACATGCCATTTGCTTCCAGTCCAATCCTACCTTCCCATGAAATGAGCAACACCATATCCTCCAAGTATGAAACCCACACTCAACCCTAACTCACTCACGGAGCCCTCCAACAAGCTCATACAAACACACCCCTTGATCAAAATTACAACCACTAGCAAACACACATCAACCAACAAAGAATGATAAACAACCCAGCCATAGCAACAAAAACATTATTAACAATACATACCCACAACCACCATCAAAATCTCATTGATAAACAACAAACCCCATAACACTAGAAGATAACTCACACCTCCCAAACACAACCAAAAACAATAAAACAAACAAAATCAACCCCTCTACCACCCAACTCATTTCAATGCTCGGCAAGCCCCAATCCAGGCTTCGATTCACACATGATAAACCACCAACTCACACAAACTCTCCCCAAGAACATTGAATGCCCCCTTACACCACCAAAACCACAACATGTATGTTGCATGTAGCCCAAACTACATCCACTATAACTCCAACATTGGCCAATCCAAAACGATGGCACAACACCAAAGGCCATTCCCAAAAAAGGCAACCAACCTTCATCCACCAAAATATGGCAACCATAACAAGCTAGACATCCACACACCCCTGAAAACTCAACCAACTTTTCACAAACACAAACAACAAACTTATCTCAATTGGCAACCTCGACACCTTCATAGCCCCTCACCGCCCATTCCTTCAATGCATATTTCTCTCTCATCCACCCCTCTCAATCCACAATGACACATAGTAAGCAAACAATTGGTTGCATTGAGCAAATATACAAGCACAGAAGCCATGGGACTAACTTGAGGAAATCCACTGAAGATTAGAAGGAAGAGGCTTCAAAACACCAAGAGAAGGAGAGACAACAAAACCCCAAGCACAAGGACACGGAATGAAGTAGAAATGTAGACCAATCGATAGACCAACAATGGCAACAAATGAATTCAGAGCAACGGCAACCTTCTCCCATCTTCGACACAAACTTGGAGATGGATTTTGAAGTCGTTTACTCAAACATGGCAAAAACTCCTTCCAACTCGTGCAATCACACCACATTAATTACAACAAAGAAATCATCCACCATGAAGTTATCAATCTTGCAACCAACACACCCACCACTCTCCCATACAAAAACCCAAGACATGAGGATGCAATCAACACCCATAATGCAAAGCACAAGAAGGCAAACTCCACCACCAACTCCACACCATCCGCCTACAACTCCCACCATGAGCTCCACGGGGGGGTCACTTAGTGCATTTTAAAAACGACGTGCGTCATAATATAGGGAGGATTAAATTTGTTTGACATAAAATTTATAAAAGAATTCCAAATAATGAAGGGTCCATTAAAAGTAGTCGATCCCGTTACAAGTAAAATAGATAGGTATAAAATATGGGCCATTCCTTTTTTGTAAAAATAATATAGGGGCTGAAAATAAGGATCCTAGGATGTATGTTCAGTAGAATCAATTTTGTATGCATGCCTCACGAGGGATGGATGAAAAATGACTCATTGTTTACCCAAAAATGGATGAAATTGTAAGCCTAACCCTAATTCTCTTCCCGACACCTCTTGGTGGCTTCTCTCCCTTCTCTTCCTTCTCTTGGTGGCCTCTCATTTTTCATTTTTCATGTGGCTTCTCATTTTTCGGTGACTTCTCTACTCCGACATCGTCATCTCCAACAAGTATGTCCACTTCCACCACTGCTTCTTCATAGCACACATTTTATTCAATGTTGGAGTCTTTGTGATTTGCATGTTGCCCTTGCTATATTCGCCCAACTGTTTAGTTTTCTTCATTTTGCGATCTTTTTGCAAGATCATTGTGACGTTGCCTTCAATCCAACTTTCATCTTTGATCACTCCAAGCTCTCTCTCATCGTGCAATCTCAACGTCTTGTAGGTAGATTCGTGCACTCTCTAAATGTGTTGCTGACATATTTTCTTTGGCGTCATGACTATATAGGGTTCGTGACCAAGCTTGCAGTGTTTCACACTATGTAAGTATTGTACAAATGATTTTGGTCTTCACTAGTATGTAAATTGATTTTGAATGAAAGATTTTTACGGAGCAGGTGTCGTGTTTGTGAACACACGCTCACTCTTGTTATGTTTCCATCCTAAGCCTTCTTGTTGTGTTTCCACTTTAAATTTTTTGCACTTAGTTTTTGTAATGTTATGTATTATTTATACCTTTTTGTTGTCATGTTTTTCCCACCACTTTTGCATTGCATACACTTTTAAATTAAACTTTTTTAATTAAAAGGAATGTAGACTACAAAAAATTGCAATGACATGGCATTATAAGTAATGGTATGGTGCAAAAAAATAGGCCATTTTAGAAAATTAAGTAATTATAGGGAGTTTTTAATTCATGCCTTGGAGGTAAATAGCCCCTAAACAAATACCCCTCCGCCGCACGTGGTGCACAAAAATCCTATAGAGTGACCCCCCCGTGATGAGCTCTCAAGCACAAAGAGGCCATCCCAAGCATCGACATCTTGTCCCACATGTGGCTCAAATTTCCCATACATAATGAGATCACGCATCATGAGGGAAAATCACCCATCAAGAAGAGCCGCTCAGATGCCAACTTCCACAACATACTGTAGGTGCCCCCCCCCAACAAAATCATTGAGTTCCGCACCTTAAGGCATGCATTTCCAAGGGTATTGCAAAAACTCTTTCGCAATGTGGTACCAAGGCACCATCTACACTTCACCCAACTCCCTAGCCAAAAGAAGACCAACATGGAATATGACCTCTCCGATAGTTTCCACATCACCATACACTTCGAGTCTAGTTTCAAGGATATATATAAAGGAGTGGCACAAGATGTTTGCATTGAAAGACTTAGAAAAATGGACACAACATTTGGTGTAGAATACTCAAACCCTATTGATGTCGGAATCAACATGATCACCAAAAATTAGGTGGGCTTCATCAAAGTCCACCTCTGAGCCCACACAAAGATCGCATAGCATTACTCAAGGGAGAACATGTATTTGTCATGGAGATAAAAGGACAGGAAGAAGGTGATGAACAAGGTGGAGAAAGAATTTGAGCTCATCACCAAAGTTAGGAACCTTCGTCTTCACCTCAAGGGAGACACACTTCGTGACAACTGCGCCCACACCATCTTCGTAGACATTGTCAAATAGAGCTCTTACAAAGGCAACCAACTCAATTTTTTAACATTGACAAAACCAAAGTTGATAAAGGATTTCGCATTCCTCACATAATCAACCGAAGAGGCAAGGGACTCCATCTTCGCACGTGGACTCACATACAATTAAGAGAGTATCAAAATGACCATCACACATGATAAGGAGGCTAACAACCCTTTAGAGCTCCACATTAGTACTACATTGGTAGCTCAAAACATTCCTCAAGAAAAGTCTCAAACTACGATCATGAAAACAATCAAGAAACTCTTCGGTAAAGGTAACATAATGTATGTGAGCTTCGGACATAGCACTAAACACATGTAGGACAAACAATTTGGGTGATGCCACAATCAATGTCTTGACGAGGTGGTGTCTACAAAATGGTTGAATGGCTCCATCATCATGTTGGGTTGAAGAGTTGATTTCATACATCATAAGGTAGTATTGATGGCATCAAACTCAACCGCACCGCCATACGGCTCACCCAAACATTGAAAAAGGAAGCCATAACATAGAAGATTCAAGCCATGCATAATGCAACCACCAACAATCCATCCATCGTTGAAAAAACACTCATCAAGACCATGAAAGAATGGGAAATTAAGCTTGATGGTATGTAGCCACAACTCACCTCTTCAATCAACCACAACTTACTGATGAGTGGAGTTGGCAACCGAGGCTCTCATGCATCAAGCTAGCAACAGCCATACTCTAGTGGGTTCTACGGCAATGGAATTTCAACTCTCCAACCAATGGATGCCTTCAAATGTCCACCTCCTTACCCCAAATTCAAGACAATACATGTACCCGTATCCTAAATCTCCAAGAATTCCAAGCAAAATACTAGACCGAATCCAAAACAATAAAACAAATACTTCTTCAAGCTAGCACCATCTTTCCACCCATCATACATTTAAACAATAACACCATATTGCAACCCTCAACTGTAGTACATGTGCCACCACCATCAACACCCAACACCCATCCCCAACCTACAATCTCCCCCCCCCCCGACCATTTGTATCCCCATAACACATATCACCACACTAAAACAAACACCTAAAAAAAACAAATGGGGAGCCCAAAAAGACACATACAAATGTCATTGGCACACACATGAAGCCAATTAACATCCTATATGAACATAACCTACTTCTCATCACAAAACTCACACATGCCACAAAAGAACAAGCCATAAAGTTAAATCTCATACACGCTCATGCCACACCCCAATCGAGAGATAGAGGAAACGTCCTTCCAAGCCTAATCATCCCTCATCTCACTCTCCACACCCAAGAATGCAACCCAGATAAAAATGCCAGAGCAAACATCGCCCAAATCCACGACCAAGACAAAAATTACCACACCACAATAACACTATAATGACTCGCTTGAATATGGGGAAGATGACCCACAAGTGAACCCAAATTACAACATGCATTAACCCCACCTCCATATGACTTTGCCACAAGAGTCATGCTACTGATAAATACATTACCCATAAAACCTCCAACTAGTATCCCTCCACCACACAACCACCATACACTCCCCCCCCCCCAACAATCTTAAGAAAACACATCAACACCTTTCAAATCCCACACTCCTACCTCTCAAATCCCTCACAAGCCCCATCGAATTCAAACACTACCACTCTCCACATGAAAAAAACCAAATATGCAGCTCTTTAGGCCCACACCACAAAATGGTTGGGCAATGGATATGCCCACACCACGGCCATCAACCTCGTTCCCAAAATCATCAAATGGGCCAAAGTGGCATCCCAAATAAACCCAAATAGTACCACCATCGTAGTTCCCATACACAATGATTGGCCAAACAACAATTACAACCCGCTCCAAGAACCCAAGGTAACCCCTTTCATAACAATCCCCCCGTATACCCAACAATACATTTCCAGCCCTACATTCCTTACTTATTATAACAACAAATAACCTCTCCTAACCTCCATTCTCCACGTATTTAGAATAAAAACCAACACAACATACAAACACTTTTGCAATCCATGCCCAACCCCATCACTAACACAAGCACCACACCTCATATTACAACCCCTTCCCACTCCAACAACAACCCATAAAAAACCCAAAAACCTAGTAAAAAACCCTGCCCCCACCCAACATGCCCTACCATTACCACCACAAACCACCATTGTTTGCCCATAAGATATCTTCACACCCAATCATACTACACATATGGTTCATTCACACCCCCAAATAACAAAGGAAACAGAAACATAACAAACTCAAGAGTATTTAATGGACTCCTACAACACATATTGCCGCTAAGCTCTATGCAATACTACTAGCAATAGAGCACACCAAATCCCTCACTACTGACATAACCATATTCACCGATAGTTTAAACAATATCTATCTTCTTTGCAACCACAAAAAACACCCCTCCTCACAATACAACCACATGGACAAACTACTTATTATACTTATCATAGCCGCCATCAAATTCTCCCCGCATAACATTACAATCAAGAAAGTCAAAGCACACACATTATCATAGCAAGTAATGATGAAGTAGATAAAATTGCCAAAAACCCCATATATGGAAACACCCTTATGGCTTGCCATTCCACCAACATCCAACCAACATGACGGCTCTATCCGAAACCTCAAATGATACATAAACAAAGAGCATAAAAGGGCTTGAGTCTCCCTAGCAACCAATACAATCCTATATGTTAACAAATGGCTCTTGAACACATACCTCCACCCAAGAGGATCAAATACCTATTGAAATGCCAAATGGATTACATATGCACAACTTTCACAAATATTAAAATTTTGATATGATCAATATATAGGTAATTACATGAAGAAAAAAAACATGTACTAAAACATGATATCTCTCCATTATGCAACATCTGCAACCTTAGAGAAAACGATACATGCCTACATCTACTCATATTGCACAAACAAACATACAAACAACCTACGAACCAACAGACACAACAAGGCAAAACCACAAATTAGCTAACACCCTCATGGTGCACCCAAACACACATTGTTTCGCGTTATTAAATGCAAGTACCCGCAACGAAAGAACACAAGATAACATTATCCCATCATGCACTCTCCCATACACATGCTACCTCCCAAGATGCAAATGTCCAGCCTGACTATGTCCATACATTGTGTGTATCTTAGGCGCACCACCTAACGCCAAAGCACCAATCAAACCTCCAATGCCAACCTCAAAATTGGCATCTTTGAATTTACATACTATAATGACAAATTCCTGGAAACAACGACATCCCACAAACTAGAAAAAATATAACATACTCCAACCACTCCTAACACAACATGGTTGGAACGTCCTCCCTCCTATCATCACCAAAGCCGGTATTAGAAGCTCCATACACAACCCAACATTTAAGCAACTAATCAACCTCAAAATACCACAACATGAATTCAAGAAAATTTCTCACAAATAGCCATAAAATGTATGACACAAATCATCCTTAACAAAAGAAAATTGGAAAAGAACCATCCACCAATAGAAAATATTTACTAGTAGATTAGGACCAACACAGGGTCCACCTATTATAAATACGCATCAAGTCACCTCCAGCCCCCATGTCCACATGGACATGGGCAGGAAGTTGGTGACCATATAACACATGTTGGTGTAATACACCGATGTTATTTTTATTATATATTATATATTACATGAGACGAGGTAAGGTGCTTAAGATGATGTCTATATTGATACATGCAAATTTAATGATTTATATATACTATGGAAATAAACTAGTATTTTTTCAAAGAAAGAAGTAATACTCAAAACTAAATGAGGAGGGAATTCCATTAGTGATACAATTTAGAGATAATCTAGGAGAAGGTCATTAGAAAAATAAATGATTTCGATGGTCGAGTTTGTACATACTTAATCCCATAATGTTTTATTATTGTTCACGAGAGGTTGAATGCTTGTCCTTCAAAACACTTAGCCGTTTTTAAGTTACATGTGCATGGTGCAATGTAAACACATGTCCTAGGTGAACTTTCATGTCTAATTAGTGTGGGTTACCATTCGGAATTACATGTTATTATAACTTTCTATTAACATTATTGTTGTTTAACAATTAAGTTATATCATATCCTTCAATGTGCGTACTAACTACTTATGTTATTTGAGTTTAAAATAGTACTCTCAATAAAATGCTATACCAATGTGTAACTCCAAATGGTGACCCACACTAATTAGACAAAACGGTGTAGTAGTAGAAGCCCTATGTGAAATGTCAATACCTAGTGTAATTTAGTGGGGGGATAGATACGGTCGATAAACAATACTGCACAAGATGTGAAAATGAGAAAATTATGCAATTGTTTCTAATTGATAATCTAATTATGGAACACAAATATGAATGGTGAGCAAGCCTGAAAGCCAAAACGTTCTTTTGTGAGACGTGTGCACAAGACAACATTGGCGGTATTGTACTTCAATGAAAGTCTCTCATTCATCCTAACTTTAACCATGTTCTCAAAAGGAAAGTCCATTGATGCAAAATGTTGTCAAAGTAAGTAAGACTTTTTGCACATCTCGAGTGTTTAAATACATTATAGCTTATACATACTCACTGCATTTTTTGGCACCAAAGTCTTCTGTGTGCTCTAACACTTCTATATCAATCCACGTCTATCAACTTCACGATGCTCCGCCCAAACATTGACGACGATTGGTTTATTTATTTAGAATTCATGATTTGTGTTGTCAAATATGCATTTATTCAAGTTTGGATATTGAGATTGTTTATCAGTTGTTTATTTGAATATTCTCTACATGTTCACTTTAAGGAATCATGTATAGATAATATATAATATAATGTATAATGTATGATATATTTATATTTATATTTATCATAATAATATTAAAATATCATGTGTACTCTACATGACCACACATGAAAGAATTTAGGGGTAAAATAACCGTTTGAAAGTGTTGGGGTTTCAAGTCAATTTGAAGATATATTATGAAATGTAATATCCAAGTCCTCCTCCTTTAGCTCAAGCAAACGAGCATCTCCAATTGTGTCCACTAACAAAACGTCAAAATATCTAACCACTATCTTTCTTGTGGTTGCACAAATCCAAACGTACGGATTCACAAACTAATGGTAAAAAGAGGGGGATTTGGAAATCACATCGCAATTTGCGAAGGCAATTTATTTTCCATGAACACACAAACATAGGCTAAGTTACCACATGAAATTCAAATTGCACAAAATTGCCAATTTTCACAACTTGATGTTGAAACTAATGTTGAACCCTCACTTTGATGACAACATACTCTTATTTTATCAACGTGTTCAACTCAACAATCGAGAGGAGATAGAAACACGATGATTGGTTTTTGACTCATTAATACTCGCAAACACACAATTGTTTGAAAATTGCACGCATCAAAAACCTGGAAAATACTTTTCAACAACATAAAGGTATGCTCTTGCAAGGATTGGATTGGCCCCATTGTTAGTTGCAGTTCATGTTGGAGCACTTCACAAGATTCTCAACAACAGTGATAGGTACAATTTATTTGATCATTGCAAAGTGATGGCCTATAACGCCTTGGACGAGGACACTAAGGTATAGTTGCTCTGCAATCTCAATGCACTTTGTGCCATAGAATTTGGTTGCAAGTTTGATAGAATGCACAAAATCTAGTAAAATGTTGAAGGATATGTTGCTTTCTCATTTTTGTTGTTGTACAATCATGTTTTGAGTGAAAGGAAAAGTTGTTATTGATGTTGTGTGCAACCCTCTTAGCAAGTTAGGAGGTGCTCTCATTCAACAATTTTTGCTTTTGGATCTTTGGCAACTTCAACTCCATATCCAATTCATACCCAACTCACCTCCTCTTCACTCCAGCTCTCTTCTTTCTATCCTTGCACCTCCACCTATTTTGCCACAACTACTACAAATGTGAATAACATGTTCAGTTCAACTCTAATGTTGAATTTTACACGTATAGAACATGCCCAAGATGAAATGTATGTGTACAAAACATGCCCAAAACAAAACGTACATGTATAAAACATACCCAAAAACAGTGGTTGATCTTCAATGGTTGGGTACATCGGAGTTCATCACAAAGTCCATAAACCATCTTTGACTTTTGGTCATCAATGGAATTATCTTTGTGAGAATTGAGGATACTAAATAACATTGATAATATGGAAATCAAAATTCAATGCATGTGGTTTGTGTGCTATACATGTGACCTGAATACAAAAAAATGTATGCATGCTTTTCAATGCAAAGTTAGTTTATGAAAGAAAGAAAAATAAAGATATTAAGTTGGGTTCCAAATTTTATGGTTCAAACATCATGCATCGCGATTGAAGCAACAGTTTGCAACTACCAAACACAAAATTACTACCTCAATTTTTGCCACTTGTCATACTCACATTTGCCACGACCCACTTATATCCCACATGGAAACTACATTCTAGCACATACAAAGATGAAATGGGGAGCCCTTTACAGTATGATTATAGTGTGAGAGTATAGAGGATTCTATTATGGGGTAGGTAACTCTTATAGAACTCTTCTATTATAGTGCTTTTAAGTACCTCCTGTACAATTGATGTTTCTTGAATTTGGGATTAGGATATATTATTAAGGTATAAAACGAATATTAGGATATATTCTTGATAAACTTTTACTATGTGATTTCTACAATCACATGTTGTATCATATTTCATTTTCACTTTCAATTTCACCTAAAAATTGACCAGTCTAATGTACCATTCCCTTCATCTCTAATTATCCGAGAACCTTGTTTCAAACACCTTGTTTTACCTAACCAACTTCAAAACTTTAAAGCATCGCACATGAACATGATTCTACTCAATTTAATCAACAAACGTTAAGCTTACGTTATCATGAGATAAAGACAAGAGTTGCGTGACATGCTTTCAAGCTTAATGGAAGCGATAATTATGCATCCTTGATCAGCAATTAAACTTATTATGTCTTAAGCATGATCAAGGGGTTTAACCTTGACAAAAAAAATTAGTTTAGGTTCCCAAAGTAATGTCAACATATGCCCCCCCTTCCCCAAATTGCCAAGCAATCCAACCAAAAAAAAACTATACTAAATTTTATATTTAGTGTCATATGGCATTTGGTGTCACTATAGTATTCTTTCTAATGGAACTCCATGTGAATAAGTTTACAAGTATTGTCATGGATGATTGAAATTTGGATGAAATCCATACCAAAGCTTGATAACACAAAGCTTGATAAATTATGTTGCATCCTATCATTTACAATGAAATATTGCCATGAATGGTTGAAATTTGAATGAAATATCATTAAATAAGTGACAATATTTGCAACATTGTATATCTATAATGCCGAAAAACTTTTACAAGGAATGACAAATAATGTTAGGTATACATTTAGTGTCGGTGACACTACATGGGCAATTTACGATTAGTATTGAGCAAGACAAAAAGAATTAGTGACACTAAATACAATAATTAGTCTACTTATATAGAGGCCCAAAGAATTAAGTTGTAGGTGCACGTTGCATGGAAGGGTGTAGTACAACCCACATTATGTAATCCCCACTGCAAGGTTGGTGCGGCCCACACTAACTACCACAATGAGTGTAGCTCACATATGGGTACATGGCTTGTGTGTGTGAGGAGCCATAAAAAGAGTCTTAAGCAATGGACCAACAACATGGGACCCATTATCAATAAAACATCCTCTACACACTAATTTTGGTTTGGATGAAGAAAATTGATGTTATTTACGTAAGTTCATAGAACTAAGCATGCCACCCAATGATTTATTTATCGATTTTTGATTTTCACTTTTAAAATAAGTACACCCTAAACTCCGTAATATCAACCTCCATAATGTCACACACTCTCTAATATCCCGAAACCCCAAGGAACAGATGTGCATAGTTCAAATCTCACTCCTTATTGTCACTTTCTCTCCCTTATATCATGAATTTTGTCATTAATGCAAACCACCAAAGAAGTCAACTCACACCCTTGCATTGCGCCATGTGTCAATACGTGGAGTGTCACCTTCTTGTTCTTATTCTTCTTCCTCTTCTTCTTATGCGATTTGTCGAATGTTGGTGCATGCATCCGCCACATCGCCTGGGAAGGCGAAGTGGAGTGGACCACACCACACCATTTAATATGTTGCACTTTGTGTTATCCCATAGTGTCACATGCTACACTAATTCACTAGTATCATGCATCCATGTTAACACTACAGAACTCCGTAATATCTTGTGCACTTTAGTTGCCACAGGTGTGATGCTACGGAGTTTAGAGTGTAGTTCCCACTTCATTAGGTAGAGCAACCCATAGTAGGTAACAAAAGAAGAAGAACTCCGGTCTCTTAAAGGGGGCCAAGTGAATAATGTGTATGTTCGAAGAACATCCATGGTCACGTCCTAAAGGACAATGACTTTGGATGTAAAACTACTTCACCCTTTGCGGGGAGCAGACACTACGTAAAGAACTGGTAATCATAAGAAGTAGTAGCTATGAGCCCATGCTCGGGGGTTGTTGGATGTCTGTTCAAGAAATAATTTGACTGTTTAGGAGGTAGGATATAAGGATGGGTTGTGGGGTGTGGGAACACCATGTCATTTAGCTCCCTGATGGTTGGGAGTGAGTGTTAGTTCCATATTAATCTGGTTTGGGTTTGATTCTTGTTAAACTCATTAAGTGAATGTGGTTGAAAATGATATGGGATTGCCATGTGAGTACATGTAGGAAATGTAGTATTAACCAGCGGCCTATCCTTAGACAATTGTTAATGGAGCTATAACAATGGTTTGTGGCACTATTAAAGTAATTCAATGTTTTGTGGTGGATATAAAGGATGTGTGATGGATTATTTAGTTTAAGGCTGCAATATGGTATTGACATTTTGGGGTTGCGTTCTAGAGACTTCCTTGTGTTTGTTTGTCTAAGGCAGGTCTTGGAGGTCTGTGACAAATTGTTGGTTTTTGATATTTTGGTGTGGACTAGTATGGAGTGTGCATATTGTGTGGCGATTGAGTTGATTTCTCGGGGAGATCACTGGCGAAAATCGTAGAAACAACGTGCGATAAAAAATAGGGTCCAATACATTCATTGTAGGTAAATTTTGCAAAAAACGTACATATAATACATGGGGTTTTAAAATAGTGAAACATGTTTACATGTAAAATACCATGACATATAATGGCATCTTTTATCTAGTTAGTACATGTAAAATAGCTTGGAAACAATTACTAGGGGTAGCGGGTGTAGGATAGGTTTGTACTAGTGGATGAAAAGTGGTATGTGTTGTGGTAGTGTGATTGTTACTTAAATGTTTAGAGAGCAATTTAGGGTGGTCTTCATGTCCTTAAGGAAGGTTGGGTAGTCAATATCCCATACTTTGATTTCTAGATGTTAATATGGCGGTTTCTGGGTGTGCTCAAAATGACATAGAAAGCCAGTTGTTTGGAGAAGCTAATTTATTGCTTTATGACCAAGCTTTTTGTAGATTGCTTGTGGGCATACATTCGAATTCTGGGATACTTACTTGATGGAATGAAAAGCAACTTAAGATTACTTTAGGTCATTGAGGAAGTTTGTGCATCCAAAATGCCATGCTTTGGTTTGTCGGTGGTGATATATAAACGTGTGTTGGAAAAAAAATAGGGTGTAAGAAACAAAATACAGTGTAAGAAAAAAATGGTCATCAGTTGGGCTCCGAGAAAATAAAATTAGGGTAAAGTCAAAAAAATTGGTTACTTGGGGTATAAGGAAAAAAAATGCAGTATAAGTAAAATAGGGTATTTTTAAACGATTCCCCCAAAATTTTATAATTATTGATAGGGTGTATTTAAATACAAGCATTTACCTTTATTTTGAAAAATACCATACCTTAAAATCTTTTATGCAAGGTAAATAGCCCCCCCGATAAATAGGTCTTGAGCGCACGTGTATGCATCAATTAAAGAGGGAGTGATCTCCCCGAGGTTGATTTTCTTAAATGTATTTTTGATTTTTGTGGCAAGGAGTTTGAGTTTAGTTTCTAAGTTGTGTGGGTATTGTTTGGGGGGGGGAGGAGTTGGGTTGTTGTAGGCTATATGGGTGGCCTATGACACAAAATATGTTGGGTTAAACTTGCCATTGCAGTGGCACCTTTGGGCTCCACATGTGCATGGCAGTAATCATGTTGGTACTATGTTTCCTTGAGGTAGTCCACTATAGGTTCATGCATTCATAAGTATGTAGTGTTTGGATACTTTGCTTGATATAAGAAGTTTACATACTTCCCAAATGGTGTTGTTGTCTTTTGGTTATAAGTGCATGAATGTGTTGTTGTTTGCATTTCAATAAAATATGTAGCCATGCATCTACATCGGATGAGTTGCAAATAAGGCATGTTCTTGAGGGGTAGGCTTCTCTACCAAAGAAAAGTTGTTTGCGGGCATGACCCATATATTGTCCAACTTAAAATTTGAGGACAAATGTATTTTACTTGTCAGTTTTAGCCGGGTTTCTCCATAAATTGATTGACAATTCCTTGTCGATGTCTGTATTTTTGAGCCATTTGTGTATCGGGTGTGTTTAGTCCGCTAGGAGTCAAAGATTGTTTGTTTTGCCATATTTGAGAATGTGTTTTCCTAAGTGTCTAATGGGGCCTTTGTCTAGGGTTTTGTGCATACAGTGCCACCAATCTTTTTTAAAGTAGTATGGGGTGGAGTGGGCATGTTCATACAAAGCTCTAATGTTTTGATGGGCTTGCTTCCATCCCATTTTGGCTAGTTTGTTGTCTTGTTCGTTATCATCAATATTAGCACGGGCTTGAACTTTGTATAGCGTGGTAATTTGTGGGCGGGAGTGTAACATTTGGACCATGAATTTCAGATTTCTTTTATTCATGGTGGTTGTTGTGTAGGGTGGGGTGTTTGGTTTATGTGTTGAGTAGGTATAAGTTGTTGAGGCAACCTATAATAATGTGGGCGAGTTCGTTTTGATATTTGGTAGTGAGTATTTGGAGAGTTGTGGTGAATGGCCATCATTTTAGCGCATAGAATGTTTTGTAGGTTTGGTAATCTTTTGGCAGTCTTTAGGTCTTTGATGGGGTCATAGATACTTGTAGTTTATCATTTCCAATTTCTTGGGATGATTTCTCTCAGGGGTTTGAATGACTCATTAGTATAGTAACATACTTGTGGTAGGAATTTTGGAGGTAGGCATCTCTTGAGGTTGGTGATTAGTGGGACGACAAGGTTTTGGATTATGGTTTATTTTGGGGGGGGGGGGCAATATGAGTTTGGACCATTTTTTGCTCTAGTTCACTAGGGGGTTTAGTGGAGTAAGTGGGGTGGTTGGTGTCAATATTTGGGTTGTTTGGAGAGAGTCAACAATGGTGTGCATCTAGTGTATTTGCTTAATGGTCCCAATGGATATGTTTTAGGGTGTATGCGAAGGATATAGAGCACAATTTTTTGTTATAGGTTCGATTCTTAGTTCCGACGGGATTGTTGGTTATTTTCAGGTGATGGTGTCAGCTTTGAAGTGTACTATAACGTGTGAGTTTCGGAAGGGTCCTATATGAAGGTTAAAGGTTTGATACCAATTTTTGTTTGGAGTTACTAATATTGTAACAAAGTTTGGGTCATTTTTAGCTGCAAATATTGCCTAATGTAGGGTTTGTTGGGCATTGATTTCATTATGTGAGTGGGCATATCCAATTCCATGCCATTTATGTTGGAAGCTTGTTCCTAGAGACTTGAAGATGGCGTCTTTGAGGAAGGGAGAGAAGACATGTGTGAATGCGGTGGAGCGTGTTATTGGCAAGGAGAAGTATGAGTGGCTTATCTAGAAGGTTTTAGTGAGGTGTTCAAGAATGGGATTTGGAAGTGTATATTGTGATAGTTTGAGGGGGTCATTTTTTGGAATTCTATATTTGTATCTTTCGTACAACCATACTAATTATGTTTGAAATGGTTGAGTAGGGGGTTCTAGGTGGTGGGATTTATTTAGTGCCAAATGGTATTGTTGCCATAGCCATTGCAATCTAGTTTAAGTGTCTACTGGTGCTTTCATGTATGTGTGCAACATTGTGTTGGATTTGGATGGTGTTAGTTGTATATACTATGCTATGTTGTTTTCTGAGTTGCATTCATTAGTGGGGATAGTGCATAAAAGGACGACTTTTTGGGTGGGTGGGAGGATGTATCTAGTATCTCTTGTTTGTTCTTGGTTAAAGATTGTTTTGTATATGGTGGTGAAGCGTTGGTGTTGTTTTTGGGTGTAGTATTGCGTAAGGAGTAGTATGTTGAGATTGATGGTATTACGATTATTCCATGGGAATAAGTCTCTTTGTAGTATCCATTTATGGTAGGCTATGGTGTTTGGGAGTGTCCATTGACAAAGATACGACAACAACATTGTTTGGCCCTACATGTTGTGGTTGCATATCAACTTCATTGTCACATGGTTATGAAATGTAGGTAACATGTATTTAAGTAAATGTTGGACATATATTTCAAAATTTGGTTTTTTTGACTGCTTCAATTCTATGGGGGGATAAGTTGATACACTTATGACATACTTAAGTTTTGTGGGAATATGTGAATCCATAGTGATTACTTAAATATGATGGAAAATTTAAAATGTCTATTATTATGTTAAATTATATAAGTAAATGTCAAAGAGTGAAAATACAATGAAAACAACTCTTTTTATATTATCATAATCAACTTTGTGTATTCTATTGGAGGATCTTATCATACAATCTTATCGTAGGATCTTATGATAGAAATCAACATATTATAATTTTAGACTTGGACTTACTTCAATTTTACTTAAATTCCAATATCAGTATATGTGGATCCAAGTAAATTAAAAGATTGGCCACAATCTATTGATTTCCACCACAAACACATTCTCAAATTAAATGTTCTTATATGTTGATAAACTTTAATTGACATGGAGACACAAATGTTAATGATAGATACCCCAAGGGGATGCGGGGGGGGGGCATAAATGAGAGGGTTTACTTAATGCTTCAAAGTAAGAATTATGGAAGCTTTGAAAAATTAGGATGTTGAAAAATCATGTTGAGTATACACTAGACATATCTAACGATACTCATCAACATATGGAATATTCCACAAATATGCACATTACTTCACACCCACCCCCCTTGATAGAAATCTCGAATTTTCAATAGACAAAATAATTTGTAATATGTTATCATGGATAACACATCTATTATGATATTCGGAGGGATTTTTTAAATTTAGGGATAAAAATTGATTGCAACAAGAACAAGAATGAATAGTATGAGATTAACAACCAAGATGGGAACCACCAACTATCGGTGTGATAGTACATCCATAATTGCACTCAAGGAGATTTACACTAGGGCCTGGGTCCAAGGTATGAAAGGAAGTGGTGGTGATGTGGCATCACTTTCATGGCAAATCTTAAGCTTGTGTCTAATCTTGGGTTGAAAGTAAGGTTCATTTAAAAGATGTTCTCAACTGCAAGTTTCATGGACTTTAACCCAATGTAAACCCACCCTAATGGTGTGTCTACGCACAACCATTGTTTTGGTGGTCGATGGTTGTAATATACTTTCTTTGGTTTTTTTTAAGGATAAGGAGGAAAAGTGCACATTATTGACAACCACGACCATGACTAACACTTGCCCAAATAATGATACAAGGTGTAGTTAGGAGTACTTGTGATGGTTTTCGTTTACTTCATTTAGCTCTCTTTTGTCTATAGTTACTAAGTATGCGGGATTGGGAAAAAACTTCAAACCTTGGACAACTGCCAAAATAACTAGAGTTAACTAGATTTTTTCAATACAGTTTTGGGAACAACTATAGTTGACTAGAAAAATTTCAAACCGATTTAAAGAACAACTATAATTAATTAGAAAAATTTAAGACCAAATTCAAGAACAACTATAACTAGAAAAAATCCGAGTATCATTATATTCGAAGAAGTTCACCTCTTGATTTGCTTCAGTTGAGGGTCTTTAATATGCTCAAGCCATTGAGGATCATCAAGAGACGTCTTAATACGATCACTCACAATGTTGGGCTCCAGAACAACCTCCATGTACACCATCAACACAAATAACACACTAGTGACACTACAATACTACAACAAAATTCCGTGAACAACATGTGCTCAACTTTGGTTAACTAGATATTTAGCTAGTTAGATATAACTATAGTTAACTAGATTTTTTGGCAGACTGAATTTAAAACAACCATAGTTAACTACATTTTTTGACAAGTCAAATCGCGAACAACTATAGTTATGAAAGGCAACTAGTTAACTAATAGTTGAATTAGTTGGTTAGTTGTCCAAGGTCTGAAAAACTTCAACCCAAAACTTGGGAAAATGTTTGTAAGAGGCAATTACTCTTAGACAACCTTTCCACTAAAACCCATGAAGTGCTTGTCTCCAAACCACGGATTGTACCAATAAAAGGGACGATCATTGAGATAAATTCCACTCTTCAACTACAAGAATGGTTGTGAGTAAATGGAAAACAGCCGTAGTTGTGGTTGAAAGCGGGCCCAAACCAAAAGGCAACCAGCAACGGAGCAACGTGGGGCCCAGCAGGAGATGGGGCCCGCCAAATAATACTTGAAACCCTAACCCTAAGAGATAGGGGCAGCCCCACCACTCGCGTGGAACGAAGGCAGGTCACGGATGCCCAAGGCACAAGGAAGAGGGCATCTTTCGTGGGAATCTGTGCAGCTTCCATCGCCGATTCGCCATGCCTCCGCTCCAGGCACACGTCCCGTTGCCCGCGGATGCTCTTCCCGCCTCGTTGCTAGGGGAATAGCGCCTCGCTGGCTCGAATTTGGTGGTTTTACGAGCAAGATCGGAGCTCCTGGGGTTAAGTTACCGAACAACGTCATGTATGTATTGATGTCGGTGGTGTTGTTGCGGGAATGACGTGTTGTCAGCAGCAGCAGGGTCAGACCTCCGAGGCGGGCAGGCGTGTCGGTGGTCATCGTAGAGTAAATCGACAGCAATCTCGTCGCGGAGGATTCAGAGTCGAAGCGGGGTTATGAGTTTGAGGGAACATTATCGCAATTTCTGGATTGGGATCACTAGGAGGTTGTTGTTGTCGTTGGCTGAGCTTTGCCGGTGCTATTTGGTGCAGAGGCAGTTAGACTTGGTGAGGATTGGGAATTCCTGGGGGAATTGCACAGAAAAGTGTCCCAAGGATGATGTCTCCAGGATGACATAGTATGGCAGGGTGATTCTGGTCCATGTTGGGGGCAGCAATCGCATCACGGCAGAAATATTATATTTGATCTGTCTAACGCAACTGGAGTTAGCTTTTACTCACATAGAGAGCGTACATCCAGCTTGGGTTGTCTACTCTTGCCTTGCAATCTTCGAGGATTTCAATGGTGTTTCACGAATTTGGCCAATCACTGCTAATTATGGTTTAGTCCTGAAGCTCAATGGCCTCTTCTGGCTCTTTGAGCCACGACGAGGGGCTATAGGCTGGTTGAATTTGCAGAGTGTGGATCGAGCTTTTGTCAAGGAATTCATGATTTTATTCAGAAACATCAAGCAGACTGTTTATTTAACATGAGGGTGTGGACCAGGATTCTGAAAAGCCATCAGAATTTGGAACCTCACGGGATTGATGTATGTCTGCCTTTTCTAAAATCATTGAGCAAGATTCACTTGTTTGTTGACACCACGATCCTAGAAGCTTGAATCTCGAAACTCACAAACTATGTTTGAATCCTACAAAATTTCAGCTTGAATTCGAGTGGGAGACAATCCTTCGGTAAATGTAGGAAACAATTGGTCTTCAATGGTTAAGAAGTGATGAGTGTCAGACAAGTGGGAGACAAGCAGAGCTCAACTGTATCTGAAACGAGAACGAACAGTACCAGCTTAGTAATGTTATATTGCTGAGGTAGATTGGAAAGGATTCGGTCTGTGACTTCTAGTTTATTACTGATGGGGGAGGTGACTTGGAAGTCAATTGCAGTTCTTCTGGTGCATCCTGATTCTTAACGTTCAAGCCGATGTCCTGAATGTATAATTAGAATATAAACCAGAAAGTTTTTGAGAGCTTTGTTCTATTATATGTCTGGCAAATTCTATATATGATATATAATATATCACATATCGCAGTGTTTGTGTGCATTTCCTGATTGATTGGTATCTTTTTGTGTGCAGGAGTTGCAAATACATTATGGCAGGGGAGCTCACACTCAATATGCTTCAAAGTTCTATTTGCATGCAGTGACCGAGGCTCTTCAATTTCTGCAGGGTCATTCTGTACAGGTTGGGAGAACGTGTTTTTATTTTTTATTTTTTGAAATGTCGTTTTTCCCCCCTGAACTTGGAATTCTTACGTATCCACATGGAAGAAAGAAGAAATGAAGAGGTTGATGGACTTTGTAAGTTGTATAGGACCCCTGTGACCCACTAGAACAATCCCGATCAAAGGAAATTGAAAGTAGATGTAATGTACAAATGAGGTTTTATTCAAGCATTCTGTGACTTGGACCTTGTATACGACAAAGTAATCAAACTGGTGACCTGGTGGATGTGTGCAGACCATCATCCATGAACCCCTCCCCGTCATACCATCCCCCACCCTCATTGGTGGGCACGTCCTCTTTCACCCCCTCCCCTCCACTTTCACAATCCAATCTGGGAGTGATTGGGGAGCCCTCTGCCCGCCACCATGGAATTGAACCGAACGGAGAGTTCCTTTTACAGCTCCTGCAGGGTGGGGGAAGAGTTGAGCAGCACAATTCAACTGGTGACCGAGTGGGTGAATGGCCATCTAGTTTGGAAGAGCTCCCCCTCTCGCTTGGAGTTGAAGATTTTTCCACTTGGCAGATTCGAGATCCAGCAGTAGCTGCCCTGGGACCCAGCCATCCATTCCATGCAGTGGAGGCACCTAATCAGCTCTTGCAGCCAAACCCGTTGTTCATGCCACCACAATATGCAAGTTTGCAGGGCGGTGGAGCATGGGCTTCACAGCAGCAACTAGGACAGCAGCAGCAGCATCAGCAACATCACTTCTTCCAGCCGTCCATTGATCATCGTGACTTTGGAGGATTGCATCCAAGAGGTCCTCATCAGGTTGGGTCGAGTCAGTTCCCAGCATATCCACTTGCACAATCATTGGAACAGGCAACACATAGAGTTGATAATCCTATCTTGGATTTCTCCAGGCGACCTGATGCACCCTGGCTCCCCCCTCCTCATGTACGACAAGGAATTAGTGATAGTCCCCCAAATGCACATACTTGGGGTGGCTCGATGCAGGGGAATGTTCTTAAAACGCCCCTACCTCCCCCTCTTCCACCTCTACCAACTCCTCCTCCGCAGCAATTCTTTGGGGATGGCAAAGAGTTATTGCAGCTTTTGTTAGGTGGAGGCTCTCAAAACTTGGGATCTCACAAGCTCCAGAAATCATCTGTGAAGAATGCACAGGGTGTGGTTATTGATGCAGGTTCTGCAGAAGATATTATAGGGGAAGGGCTTACAGGGGGTGCCCAAGTTGTGTTACCTAGGACACAAGTACATGGTCCAATTGGGCCCCCGAAACGTGTTGAGGCCTCTCAGCCGGAACAATATCCTGCAGGAGCCGAGTATCTACTTGGTAAGCTCTGGGCAGCTCCTAATGCTACAGCAAATGGGTACCCTGAATCCAGCAGAATCTTAAAATCTGGTCTTACACTTGGGCAGGATGACTGTTCAAGTGATATTTCTCATGGTGGAACACACATGAAGGAGAGCTTGACATCATTATTTGAGGCTTCAGAAGCACAGCAGCAGAGAACATATGATTTTTTTGCAGAGCAGTCAAAACCTATTGTGAAAAAACCACCAGGATTTACCACTGAGCAGGACCGATTAAGTGGCCTCCCTCTCGAGTCAACTATTTTCTCTTCCCCTGTCAAGGTGGTGCCACAGAAAGGAGATATTCTGGGAGGGAGGGATGGAGCAATATTGAGCACTTGGGATGGTTTTCAGGAAAGACCAAGTGACATAAAACCAGAGCATCAACTTAGGCCTACTGATGACAAAGGTGAACCTCTGCAGCTTGGTAGATAGCCCATATCTGGAGGTCCGGCTTCAGTCCAGATTGGTAATGGGGCAGTGAAGTCCCTCTGTTCTCATTGAGTTAGGCAAGGACACCATTGGTGCAAACAAGATATATCTTCCAATATGTAACATAGGATTGTATGAGTATATTTTCAAGATATTTGCTTGATTTGTCACCAGAAAGAGTTCAACTTGGGGGTGGTTAATGCGGTTCATATCTGGATGTTTGAAATTTTCAAAAACATCTAGGCCTTATTCTTTTATTGTTGAATTGCAGCATTTCACCAGTTTCAACGACATTCCACCAGTCTCAATGGCCCAGCGAGAAATAGAGAGGAAAGTTATCAGGCTATGTCTATCACCACAGGTTCAGTCAAGGATAATATGGCCACCACAGACTTTTCTGGTGCTTCAAAAGAAAATGAGACCAGTATTTCACGAGAATATGCGCGAATGGGGGGTAGAGGGAGTGGTCGGCGTGGTGCTTCTGGGAGAGGGGAAATTGGTCGTTCTGGAGGCCGAATGGTTACTGGACAGTGGGTAGCTGTGCAAGATGTGCAAAGAGAGCGGGACAGTGCAAGAGATGTCATCACCACCCGAAGTCTTCTAGATACTGTAGATGTCCCAGCAGATCAAGGTGCCTCATACCTAATGAAGGTGAATTCCACTGGTTCTATCTCAACTCCACTGGCAGGCAAATCACCTCCCCCAAGGAAGGAGGATTCACCAACATCCTTGAAGGATGCTGGGAGTGGAGGAAAATCAAAAGAAGATAGCAAACGTCGAAGAGGGCAAACGCAAGAGTGGAGGATGAAGCAACCCTCGCCTCCTCAGAGCAAGTCCTCAGAAACACTGGCTACACTAGATTCTCCTTCTCAGCAACACATGCACTCTGCAGGAATTCTTCCACTTGCTTCACAGGTACATGAACATCATTTGCACATTATCAGGTAGCTGTGTATTTATGTGATTACATTCTTTGGCACACGTGTCTGTCCTTGCAATTTCATCATTGGCATATGCTGTTCTCATTTTGACATTTTTGAGATAATTTCACTGATGATACTAGAACCGAAGTTCTCCACTCAAGCATTTCAATGAATGGATACTTGAAGGAAATCATTACACATTGAACCTGAAGAGGTCTTTTTAGACATCTTTAAGGTCAAGAGTTTGATGAACTTGAGCACCTGATGTCAATGCTGAATTTGCTCTTTGGGTGGTATTGGGTTAGTGTTTGGTATGCAGATTATGCTCAAAACCTAGGATGGGATGGGTGGAATGTAGTGGGTAATTTAGCCCAGAGCTGCACATTTGTATCTTGCAAGTCATAACTTTCCAAATTTTGTCAACATTTGTAAATCATCTTGTCACAATGTTTTGGTGGAGGGTTCTCCATGGGAGCCTAAAATATGATGTTCGATGTGCAGGTAGATCATCCTGGTCTACCTTCCAATATGGTGCAACACTCGGTGCCAGGGTCTGCCATGGATGAGTCAAAGCAGGAGTTACACCATCGCTTATATGAGGGGGTTGGCAATGAAGGTAGAGAGAGTTCTGGACAATATAGTATAGGTATCCAGGGCCATGTGCGTCCAGCGTGGGAGGAAGGCCTTAGCAGAGAAGAAGAGGAAGATTTCATACGAGAATTTTCTTATGCAAAACTTTTGGATGAATCTGACCAGTTGTCTGTGACACCTCCCCACCACACAAGCCTTGCTGCTTGTGTAGCTCGTGAGGTACCTGGAATTTGTTATTTCCATTTCTAGCATTATATACAGTGCAGCATGTATATTTCTTCATCCAGTTCAAAATGTTTCAAAACTTTATTATCAATTGCAAACCTTACAACAAGGACAAAGGTGGAACTGTGCTTTGATTTCTGGATTGCTATTGGCCTCACAGGAGGCTGAATCTGAAGGGAGGCATGAGAATTTACGGGATTCACGAGAAGTTCGTCGACCCCACCAGCAGCAGCGCACAATTCCCTCCAGTGGTATGAGAGGAGATGTGCAGCGGCCTGATTTGGCAACTTTCACCCCACAGCTCCTGACAATTTACAAGGTAGAAGAATGTTGTGTACTAGTTGAGGTTAGATGTTCCATAGTAATATTCATTTCTTATGGTATCTAATAGTTGTGTGACATAGTTGTTCTACAAATTTTGGTTGCTGTACTGAATTTCTTGTCTCTTTCTTTGCTGTAATCAGTTATTCTTTGTGTAGGGACTGATACCTTCACATGAAGAAGTTCAAAAGCGACGCAAGTTTCTTGCCCATCTGGATAGTCTTGTCTCCCATGATTGGGCAGGTGCCAAGCTGTTCTTGTATGGCTCATGCGCAAACGATTTTGGCGTGTGCAACAGTGACATAGATATCTGTTTGTCAGTTGGTGAACAGTCAACCAAGGCTGAGCTTGTCATGAAGATGGCAGGTATCCTGCGCTCTGCCAACATGCAGAATGTACAGGTAGTATCCTACCTCTGAAAATAGACACATTATGTGTGCACAGATACACATAAGAGCTTTTGTTTGCAGGTCTAGCCTGGACCTCTTTGTGCCCTAAGTCTTACTTAAATCTAGCTACAATATTATCAATGTCTCTGTGAGTCTTTCTAAGTGTCCACCTCATTGATGTGACGAGGTTTTGCAGGTAAGAGACTGGAAGTAACTTTCAGGATGGTGGCAATGACTAGATTCTTAATACAATCTTGACAGAAATATAAGATTTTCTGTATTGGGTAAATGTAGCTGGTACCTGTTAATTTATGTGCACTAGTGCTAAAGTTGCTGAGCTTGTTGACAGGCATTGACTCATGCTCGAGTGCCAATCGTGAAGTTCACGGATCCAGACTCAGGAATAAATTGCGACATATGTGTGAACAACATGCTGGCTGTGGTAAACTCCAAGTTGCTTCATGACTATTCTCAAGTTGATCCTCGCTTGCGCCAGCTGGCTTTCCTGGTGAAGCACTGGGCAAAACAACGCCAAGTTAATGAGACTTATCGTGGCACTCTCTCAAGCTATGCGTAAGTCTCTTCTTACATGAAGTCTTGTTAGTTATCAACTTAAAGACCAGTATTGCAAAGGTACTGAAGAGCTGAGTTCATCACTAAGCAATGTGTAATTTCATAAGAATAAGACTTCCCATGTGTTTGAAGTGTACCATGTTTAGGTTCCTTGGTGCATTTTCATAGCACTATCACAACTTGGTCAGACAAAGTACTTGGTCCTACCAAATGTGGAAGGTCCTTCCCTCATTACATTTCTTTTTTGGTATTCCAGTTTTAATTTTAACCTTGCTTTTACACAATTTCTTTGTGTGGGATGAACAGCTATGTGTTGATGTGCATCCATTTTCTCCAGCAGCGTAAACCAGCCATTCTCCCCTGTTTACAGGTGTGATATTCTCGGACCATGACTATTGTATGCATGTTGATTCACGAATTACTAACAAGTGAATTCAAATAATGAATTAATGCCTCGTGCAGAGTTTAAAGTGGATAGAATTGGAACCCCTTGAAATCTATTTTAGAATGCTGGGAGCCAATTACCTGTGTCTTAAACTGTAACTGTAAGATAAGGAGCAGTTAGTAAGGTCAATTTATTCTATAGTTTAACAGATGCCTTTTGGGGATTTGTCCAGTGCAAATTATATTGTTGATTTGTCCAGAACATACACAGATGAGAATGGGGGCCTTAATTGACTCAAAACGTGAATCATGGTTTTAACACATTCTGGTTGTTGGAATTGATGGATATAATTTGTGATTTGTTCAGGATATGCCACCAACCTATCAGGTCATTGTGGGCAAAATCAAGTGTGCTTACTTTGATAAGGTGGAGGAGCTCAAAGATTTTGGTGCACGCAACAAGGAGCCAGTTGGAGAGCTTCTTACAGCTTTCTTTGATTACTGGGCTAATCACCATGACTACAAGCACTGCGTCATCTCGGTTCGCACTGGAGGTATCCTCAGGTAGGGCTGGATTACAATCAACTTATTCTGCTCTGGTTTTGTGCCCACTTAACAAATCGTTCTTGACAGCATAGGTATCTCATTGAAGGCTAATGTTTGGGAAGAACACTCATTAATAACTATTTTCAGAGAAGAAATGTGACAAGTAGCACAATATTCTCAGAGAACATAGCTCCTTTGGAACCTTTACATACTATGACTTGTTTCAGGGTTTCTTCAATGCATTTTGCATATCTTGAGGGGGCCAATGTTTTCATTGTTTGTTGGGCTTGTCTTGGGAAGACAAACCAGAAAAGCCTGCCAGAGACATTTAAGCTGACCTTGTATGCTTTATGGTAAGGCATGAGAAAACTTCTTGAGATGGATATGTGAAGGCAATTTTCTCATGATGTGTCCATAACTAAATTATGTGTTGAGGTTGTCTCAAGGCTTTTGATGTTTAGATCATTTGCTGCTACGTTGATCTCCTTGTAGGTATCTGACTAAAAGTATACTTTGGGTATTCCAGCAAGGATGAGAAAGACTGGACTCGACGCA
Organism: Polytrichum formosum; assembly: GCA_964035585.1. Lineage (NCBI taxonomy): Eukaryota > Viridiplantae > Streptophyta > Polytrichopsida > Polytrichales > Polytrichaceae > Polytrichum > Polytrichum formosum. The sequence goes on from OZ037937.1 coordinate 47,717,973, forward strand.
TTGGTAATGAACGCCACCTCATCTGCATTGAGGATCCATTTGAAGTAACTCACGACCTGGGGCGAGTTGTAGACCGACATAGTATTTGTGTGCTGCGGGATGAGTTCCACCGAGCCGCAAGAATTCTGCAGCAGGATCCTAACCCGGCTACAGCTCTTTTCGAACCCTTCATCCGCAAGAAGGTTCAATAGCCAATTTGCTCTCTTTAAAAAATTAAAATATGGGAAATTAGGAAGAGGAAATGTCCGGGTACTGGAAAAGAGATAATATTGCTCAAACTTGTCAGTCCCGGTTCTGAAAGGAAAGTTGATAGTTGTACTCATTTCTGGAAAGAGCTGAAAATGTAATTTCAGGTTGCCAAAGTGGGGTTAACTCGGCAATCTGGAAACGAGGATTGTGTAGACAAGGATTTTTATTTTTATTGGGATTATAGGGCCCATTGTATGGATGTGTAACTTTGTAAATAGCTATCAAAATCCTGATTGTAGTCCACCCCATCTTCAACCGAGATACACTTTCATGATATGATTCCACAGAATAGCAACCCCCATCTTGTGGTGACAGCCTTATTTTCTAAATATAGGTAGTCGTCCATCTGCTGATACAAGATGAATACTATTCTGATTTTACACCAAGAATTTACAGATGGCCGTACCACTTTTGGATTGTTGGATACTTGAGGATGTACTCATAAAGGTTTAAGAGTTAGGTCAAATTGTATGATGTAGTAGTCTTTACATTCATTTATTCAAGCGCTGAATTGAAGTATTGAGCCTTGTAGACCTTATTTCAAGAGTTGACATCAGCAGCACCCACTTCCAAACGCATTGGAACGTTACTTTTGTATATGAGAGCTATCTATTGCTGATGATGACAACCCTAGAATTGTGATGAAATATTTTCATCTGAGTAAAAAGTCCAGAGATGAATGTGGAGAAAGATTTTTGAGAGGAAGTCTTTGTAGAATGGTGGCTAGAACAGGCATGAATTTCTACACTTTCATGAATCTGTAGAATGCCATTGTCCATTGAAGAAATGCCAATGAAAAAATTCCACGCTTGTGAGTGCTGTGAAGGTGTTGCTTGAAACTCTGGAGTCTTATCTGGGTCTTGGAGTGGAGGGAGTTTTATGTACTATGAAATGAAATTATTTTTTAAGTCCAGGTAGGCAAAAGTTGCATAGGACTAGGAGTACATCAAGATGGTGTCAAAATGGTTAAGTGGCCTCCGTGAGATACCAACTATCATAACTTTGATTGTTCAATTGGAAGAAAGCCTCGTACCACATTTTGACATAAGGAAACTTATTTGTAGTGAAGTTGTAGAGGGGACACTCCATAACATAATGTCTCATTTTCAACTACATTGTAAGTGCAAAAGTGATGTACACAAGATTGATTATATAAATTTCACCTTAACCAAACATTGAATTCTACTTAACAATAAACTTTTAAAGTTCATATCTTGGTTCTTTCTCAAGTGAAGTAAATGTAGCTATTTTCATAGTATTGCTAAGTTTCACTTACCACTTACCCTACATATGAGAATAATAAGCCAAGAAATGCTTAACTGGAAATAAAAAATCAATGATTCCCAAAATGACACCTTCAATATTACTGCCCACAGCAAGGTCCCCATGGAACACTGGCATCTCTTTTAGAAAGGATGAGGAATGATGAGGCTTACAAAATGTTATGTTTATAAGGAAGCCCCAAAATTCTTCACATCAACATGAATTTCAAGTTAAGATGTTGACAAGTGTTCGTGCCTGACAGTGTCCTCCAGTGAAAAGCAATTTTGTCACAATGACAAGAGTTTGTGTGTGTACTCAAATATCAGACCACCTCACCCTGTCAATGGTACAGATATCTTCCCAAGGACATACCTTTGAACATTCTACACCTAATCAGTTCGATCACGGTACAGATGCTTATAACGGTTATTTCCAGCATGTTGCCATATATAGGGATCCTAGAGCAAAGTGTACAATGGTAAGCTCAACGCTTATAGTACAAGTTTGTGTAGTTAAGATGGATATATTCTGAATTCTTAAAGCGTTGCTCATAAACTTTTGTTCTCTATTGTATATGTACATTTCAGAAATTGAGTATATACAAATGCATTAGAAAGTGTTTTAAATGGTGTTTGAAAGGCATTTTTTCCTTCTACTCTGGGTCCACAAAAGAATGCATATATGTAGACAGTTGTGCCACTTCCTTCCGTCGCAATACTACCCACCAGAATAGTTGGGCAAGCCTCACTGCTCAGCTCTATCTGGATATAGTATGATAAGTCAAGAATTAGTAAGACTTCAGTAATGATAAAATTAACACTTCATACAGTAAACTATCGTTGAAATGATAATAAAAGGTAAATAATATGAAAAAAAGATGATATGTATTCAAGTATATTGTGATCTACAAACTAATGTATGACATGCAGTCCTGTACAAACGAATGATACATTTGTAATTTCAGTTTGAAAAACAGTGTAGCTGATAATTCCTCTATGGACATACGTAATAAGGCAAGGATGCCCCCAAAAACGGCAACGGCAGAGCAATTATTCTCTTATTCAAGGGAACTTATGTTTTTGAGATTGATGTTATTGTTGGTTTTCCTACCAGAAGAAACGATATTGGGTTTTAAGTTATGATAGCTGAATGGCACAGGAAGCAGAAGCTTATACCGGAGAGAATATCTTGTGCCAAGACCTTGTCTTCAAAAATACAACCTTCCAGGAGTCAAGCTGCTCAGATCAGCTGGATACACCGTACAGAACATTTACCTGGTCAAATTTGCAAATTCCAACTATCTAGTCATTTTCAGCGACAATTCTATGTGCAAAGACACACCAGAAGTTTTGCCTAAGTAGAGTACTTCAATACAAGGAAGAAAAACCATCCATTTTTTTATCCGTAATGATCCAACAATCTAACTAATTTTACTGTTCAAAAACAAACATCAGATTGAAAGTGAAACGTACTGAAAGGTTAGAAATCATTAGAATTCCAAATTTGCTTAGAAGAGGAATTGTACACCCAAAATGTTTCCATTAAATTTGACAGTAAACCTAGATACAAGGCCACAAAAGCGCACACAACTACCTGGAAGGTCTGATGCCTTCACAAATTAGAGTGTCACAAACCAAAACAGTAATGGCTGCACCCTGACAACTCAACAATTCAGGACTCAGGAATTTGCTGAATGTTCCCTAATCAATAACCCAACTCAGATGTTGGGAGGAGAGGAGTGTGATGGTACTATCTTGAATCCTGCAAAGAATAAATTCTCATGGCAGAAATTAACTCTACCTGGAGAGACTACTAGTCACATAAAGACACAAGAGATTTATGAAGCCAATAATATCACATGGGCATGTGAGGCTATCTCTTTCTCTCTGGCAAGTGTATATCTAAATTCTGTTGATGTTGATTGATTGATCCTTTTCTACAGGATGTTTGGCCTGTTTCTGGCATGGCTCAAACAATTTAAGAGATGCAGCCATTCTGGCTTCAGGGGAGGAAATGGTATGTCAATAATACCCAGGAAGACTTTTGCAACCAGGACTTTGTAACACAACATACAGAGAGACGCTGGTTCGTGGTGAGCAAGTTGTTATTTGCCAGCTGACCCAACACTTGACTTGAAATTTAGATTGAACCACTTCTTTTTGTTAGCTTTTTCATTAGCTGACTCCTCCGTAGTAGGCGACCCTCCCTCATCCATAGTGGCCGCAGAGTCCTCGCCAACACCCCTCACATTCCCACTGCTACTTACTTTCTTCGGAGTTACAGGCACAGAGGTGAAAGACTCTTGGATCTTTTCCCGAGATTTGAGGAGTTCGTCCACCTGTAGCATCAACAAGACAAAGATGTAATTTTCATTTCAGGTTGTAAATCAGCATTATTCTCAGTACATGATGCAAGTCCGTTCACTTTACTTTGGTGAATCACAACTTCCCTAGATCAATTTTTCAAGAGTCCCTAAGAGGGTTTATTCAACTTATCAGGTTGCACATCCCAGACACTACTGATGTTACTCCTTAGATACACAAGTTAGTTATTTCTCTCTTTGGTCTCAAGTTGATATAACTCCTCAAAATTCAAAACATCCAAATGAAGCTTGGCATGCACAAACACCAACCCTGGACATACCGCTTGTTTCTCCTGGGCATATTTGTTGGTTACTGCTGTAAATCTTGCCAAAGCCTGTACATTCGCAAAGTTTTGCAATAAACACAATTAGCTGGATCAGTACTCCATCAACATTGAAGATCATTGAAGGATGTGCCATCGAGAAGTTGAATATTAGAAACAGCTTTAGAAAGCATTCTTTATGTGATTAGCAGGTCAGATACAATGCACAGCAATTCTTTGGTCACTCTACAGGAAACCGTGCTTGAAAATTTCTTGTTTCTCGAAGTTGTAGAGGATATACCTCACGATATTCAGACTCAAATTGCCGAAGCTCATTGCGCTTTGCTAGAATTTGGGCCTCGACATCTTTAAGCCTCACTGCTGTATCCAAATACGTTTCAGCACAAATTGCCTCAATTGAGTAGCTGGCACTCTTGAAAAAATTGTCACCTTCACAAATTCAATAAACCACACAGAAGCATATACAAATATATTAGTGAATCCCATATGAAAAAAAAATGGCTGCTAACAACACAAAGATTGTACACAAGCAAGAACTTTGAAGAGCCTATGAATAGATATTTTACACCCTCAATGTAGATCTATTCTCCATCTCAAGTGGTTCCAGATGCCCCTTGCTTGTCACTTCAAGCACATAGAATTTAGACCCGCAAATATGTCAACTCACCATATACAGCAAAAATATGAGTGCCCGCCTTCAGCTCTGACATCTCACAAGGTTGAAGTCCCTCCAACCTCTTGAAGAATGCAGCATCTGGATCTTTTGCAATTGCTAGCTGCACATTAAAACAAACAGAGATTGATACAGATGCTACAAGGCATAAAAGTGAACAATTTCAACGAAAAAAGTTCTAAAGCACATGAAAGGATTCCTTGTACAGATCTGTATAATGCCTTATAATTTAACTGATCTCAGATAGATCTTGGAGTCATGCCCCTTGGGCTCCGTAGGAAATTGAATAGCACACTTCAAATCTCCAAAGTAACAGTAATATATTCGGAAATTAAGAATGCTCCCATTAGGATATTCAAGAAATATCATCAATATTGCTGAGACACTTGCACCACTTTACAGTACAATCACATCAAGACCAAGCAAAACAGGTAAAACATGAAGGAGAACAAAAAGAATGTGGAAAACAATAAGTTTTCAGAAGATTTAATGAAATAGATAAAATTGTCAAAGCAACTCAGACCCAAAATCACTTCCAGGAACCTATCCAAACAAACATATTATTCTAGATAGCACAGCTAGCAGCAATTCTTAAAAGGAGTAAGATAATAAGTCTAGGCAACCAACCGCATTGACTGTCGGATCCAGGCGATAGACTTGAAAATGTAGGAAATACATGCCAGCAGATGTAACCTTCCCAGTTTTCACACTGTCTTCCTGCAACTCAAGGTAAAAATAAGATCACATAAAAATGTAGTAAGCATTTGCAGATCTTTGTACAGCCATTGACAGGAACAATCCACATGTACTAAACTAGTCTACAATGAATATTTGAGTAAGTGCAAGTGATAAGCTTTATCACAATGAACCACTGATCTGAATGTATATAGAAATTTGGCTTTTTGATTGTCATCCTAGTTGGATAGAATTGTAACTTGTAACCTAAAAGATTGTTCAAGACTTGTAACTTGAATAACAAAGAAGATTTCAGGAATTTTGAGGCAGCATACCTGTAATGCTAAACCCAGTCCACCATTTTCTTCTTGCTCAAAATACAGTAGCTGTATGAACAGCACAGTACAAGACATTAGGACACATTCTGCAAACAAGTATCACGTCTGCAACAAAATTATTCCATATTAAAACACCACTAAATATTTGGTATGGAATGACAACACCATCGGTGTATACAAGCTTCAGAGCTTCAGAGATTACCAAAACTTTGGGAAGAATTTCAGGCTTAAAAAAGTGACCATATTGTTGTCCAAAAATTGTCATGCGTTGCATTGGACCCACAGTTAAAATTTGGACTTCTGCTACATACACCCAAGCTAATACAAGTTCAAAGACACAAATACCTCCAAAATAATCCAGAAGTGGGACAATATGATGATGAGTACCATGGTTCAAATCCCCACTTTCTAGTAACCCTAATTACGAAAATCAACTCCCATGTACTACTTTGGGGACTCGGAGTATGAATATAACAAATTCTGGGCTAAATATAACCACCAGGAACCTTGATATTTATCTTTGGGTCAATTGATAATTGATAATTATTAGAAAGTGGGAGCTGCACATACTTTGAATTTGCTTTGAACTGGTGATACAACACGGATAACAACCCCTGCTTCTGCTTGTGCTTCCGAGATTGTTATGCCAAAGAAGTGTGCCCCTTGCTTCTCCACCTATCACACAAAGAGGGAACAACCATTGCAAGTATTTGTAAGATAAACAATTTTTAACAGGAATTCCAGCACTTCTATGGACAAAACAACAGAGGTAAATAGCAAAGAAAGAGAGAAAAGATATGTAGTAGAATAGTGCAACACGCAACAATTTTTATGAATTACTCAAGGTCATTGAAACAGAAATATATGAGAAGTTCCACCTTATCGTGAACAGGTCGTCCCAAGGGAAGTGGTCTTATTGTCACAGTCCCATTAAGCGCCTCTTCAAGAATAGTGGCCGAAATTGTTGTCTTAATTGGCACTCCTAACTTGCTGCAAAAACACACATCATTGTTCCACTTTCTTAATAAGGGGAAAGGCTCAGATTGAATATTCTTGACACAAGAATTACCTACATGGTCAAAAAGATGAATGCTTATGACCCTGCTTATGGATACATGAGTTGCATTATTAGGTCAATACATGCTTTCATATGTTCTGACTATGACATCCTCAGTAAGTGTTAAAGGGACTTGATTTTCAACTTTACCCTAGAGCTTAAGAGCCCATGACCATTGAAGTCTAATATCTCTCATTGATGGAGAAAGGCAAGACTGTACACTAGAGCTTGAGGAACCAAGGGACCAAGAAGTTTAAATGGAGGGACAAGCCTACATGAAGCCTACTGGACATGCAATAGATCAACTTTCCTGGTAGACCAGATTTTGTGTCAAACCCACCTCAAAGAGGTGGGTCTAACACAAGACCAGGATACCATGACACTTTAAAATCTCACAACCCTTGATTGATTATAACTTAAAGTATAGGATGGTAGTGAAATAGCATTCGGTTGAGAGCCCAGTCACAGAAGTCTTTAGACTACACACTTGGAGGCCCGTGACAGCACTAAAATCAATTTCAATTTTTCATGCAACAACCTCCAGATAAGTTTCAGGGGGCCTCACAACTTCAGGAACTTCATGGTCACAGCACTTCACCTTAGTGTAAAGTAGCCCCAAATAAGACCAAAAACCTAGCACAATGCATACCTACTCCCAAACTAGTGTCACTATACCTGAACAATGCAGCAAACATAGTGTTCACAGTCCCAAGATTTGAGAGGTCTAGCTCCATGTCCAACCCTTCCAGATCTACAGCCTGAACACATCCAGAATTAACAGGTTATACAAAAAAGATTTTATGCTCAGTAACTAGGTCCAGTTCAAATCGCAAGCTGCAAATTACAAGCTCTCACAAAGCTAGACATTCATGAACAAAAAGCATGTCATAACCAAGGTTACCCAAAATACGAGAAGTTGCACGTTCATTATCAGGTCTCTACATCAGGTTTTTATTTTAAACAAAGGGAGAAATCAGTTGCAATTTAGGAGCTGCAAAATAAAATACCTCAAATCCGGCTGCATCGTACTGCCGTCTCTTCTCCGGATCTGAAAGTATCCCATACGAATAAGCAACTTCCTTGAACTTATCTGCAGCATCTGGACTGCTTGCATTCTTGTCTGGATGATACCTGTTTTAGGAGTCACCCAAGATAGGGAAAAAATTGCAAGGTTTGAAAAAATCATCGCCCTCATTATGCTTGTATTGCAAAACATGCTCCTACAATTGGAACACAGGATCCTCCTCCTTGCTACAAACAACAGAGGATGCGTCCTCCTAACTACTAGACCTGACTTCTTCAGCAATTCACTGTCAAAATATCTCCTAGCACACCATAATTGCAAAATGGCACTCGTTTCAATGTTACTCTGGAATCTGAAGATGAAGGTGAAATAATTATCATAAGTATCCACGTGAACCTCACTCGCTTCGAATCCAAAGCTCTACAAGCAACACTTCACTGTCTGCACTACATACCAAGCATGATGAAGCAATCCAAGATGTTCCATGATTCTTACTAATACCTCTATACAAGACTCTTTGACCTAGACAATCGGCATAAAGACTATTTCAACTGCTAAACCAAACCAAGAATCAAAGGACCGAAAGATGGAACCCCGAGATTGCGCTTGACCTACTATGCCCTCCTCTATGACATACTAGAAATCAAGTCACATAATATTGGAACTGTTACGTCCACTATCCCAATGCTTTAATGCTTACTAAGGAAACCGATGTCATGGATTTTCGCATTACATACAACACAGAAGACGATAACGGTGCCAGAATTCTTCACATCGCATTCTAACACATGGTCTTTTCGCCATGATATGGGGAGAAAAAATGTGAAGAAACCTAAAAGTTCTGGAACCATCCAAAAACCCCGATCGTCAAGGAGGGAACGCAAACTCACTTCAAGGCCAGCTTCCGGTACGCGCTCTTAATTTGCTGGTCCGTTGCATCGCGCGGGACGCCCAGAACTTCGTAAGGATCTCGGCGCCCAGGAGAAGGCCGCGTCACCACAGTTCCCGCATCTTGATGCCCCCCTGTTTCCGCCATTCTCTCTTTCTCTCTCTCTCTCTAAACGTGGTCTCTCCTTCAGACGCTTCCAATTCTGCGTCCACACAGTTACTAAACCCCTATATAGATCACAGCAACTGCCTCAGGAACCACAGGTGTGCACTCTCATGTTCGACCTGCCTACTGGATCCAGCACCGGTCTCTCTCGCCCTCTCTCCCTCTCTACCTTCAAAGAGCCTTTCCTGCGTGCCCAATACTCACAAGCTGGGTTTAACCCTCCATATAAGCAAAATTCCTCCTCGCCGCCCGCTGTGAACACCGTTGCAAGCAGAGATCCGCACAAACACACAAACAACGCCCAATTTTAGCAGAGGCTCTGGATCGCTCAGGGTTAAGTTAAGTTCAGTCACGAAAAACTTTGACACGCTCCTCCAAACGCTCCCCAAGAACTTTGACCACTTCTTACGCTGCCTGCCCTCCCGTTCCCACCACCAAAAAAACCAAAACCCCACAACAACCACCTACACTCCCAGAAAACTCAAAACCAGAAGATCGCACGGATTCATAACCACAAAATCAGAACTCCACCCAAATCGGACCCCCAACCCGACCCACATCAAATCGCCCATCCTGAACCAAAATTAGGAGGCGGGGCAGTGGCTAACTAACCTGAGAGCGGGCCGGAACAGAAGACGACCCGGCGATTCTCCAACTTCACCTCCACAGACAGACACGCAATTCAATTTGCCCCAAATTCGGAATCTGACGGGAACAAATAAGTAGGCAACAAACAAACGCAGGCAGGCAGGCAGGAGGGGAGAGGAGAGGAGAGGAGTGGAGAACAGAACAGAGAAGAGAGAAGAGTCGTTTGTTGATGTCGTTAGTTGATGTCGTTAGTTGATGTTGTCGTCGTTGTCGTCGTTGTTGTTGATGTTGTGCGGATTGCGGAGCCCAACCAAGGTTAGCTCAGCGTAAGAAGAAGCCAGCGATGATGGCGATGGCGGAACCCACCACTGCTCCTGGTGCCAGGAAAAGGAAACAGTCCATGCTTGCACCCATTCTTACTTACTGCTCATCCAACATGCTTGCTTACATACAATGATGCAGGCCCATGGCATCATCGTGCTTTTATTAATCTTACTACAACACAGGCGCACTCAAAGGACTATAAGCTTAAGTAAGTTATTTACAATCCGGCGGGATGGGTCTCTCTTCCCTTTCGTTACTGCGACCGAGGCTGGCACTGCCCGCCTCTGGTTTCCCCGAAGCTCGCCCAGGCTTTCCCAGGTATCTGTTTATGTGTGCGTTATATGTTTGTACTGCGCCTGTGGTGGGGTAAGTTAAATTAAAGCTGTGTTCACACATGTGGGTGACCCGGTCACGGAGAGAGGGAATTATTGTATACTAGTAGCATACCTCTCCTTCCTCCAACATAAACACTCGACCCCCTAAATTATAAGGTAGATGGGTCTTAGGGCCGCTTTACACCTAGAGGCCGGGCCAATTCCCCTTGACGCCGATTGCATGAAATTTTAGTCCTTTTTGGGTTGGAGGCTAGCCTCAATTACACATTACAATAAGATTATAACGGGGGTCAATTTTCCCACATGTAAAGGCCTTAGGGCCAAGAATCCGGGCCGATTCAATAAATCTAGCATAATCCAACGGATCTAGCATAATCTAGCATAGAGCCGTTCAGATTTCCACATAATCCAACGGATCTGGTTCGTTGAAAAATCATATTTTATTTTAAAAAAGTTTTTTTAATTGAAATATGACATTGGCCCCGAGGCCAAGAATTGGCCCTCCATTTTGGGTGCACCCAATTCAACGAGCTCGGGCCATGTCAAACCATGCATTTTCTGATTAAAAATTTTATACCACCAAATTGGCCCCGCCTCTGGGTGTAAAAGGGTTGGGGCCGATTTTAGCCTTTTGGCTAATCACAAGTGAGGATTTCAAGCCTCTTACACAACAAATTAGCCCAGCCTCTAGGTGTAAAGCGGCCCTTAAGTGGCTCGTTTTCTTAATCAAACCCCTATATTTCAAACCCCTATATTTTATTGGCATGTCGTTTGGTGAGGATCCAAAGAGCAAACTTCACAAACACACATGTTCAAAAGAGATTGGACTATGTCTTCACATCTTAGTAACCACTCTACACGCAATAGTGAACACAAATGGGAGGACTTATGTATCCAATCAAGACCTCAACAAAACACTCACTTCTGATAACCATAACTAAATCAAGGGAGGTCCGAACTTCAATATGGTTTTTGCATATATCTCGTCATAGATTTGCTAATGCAACACGAGTTCAATTGTGGAAGTCTAATCGGTAGAAGTTGGAGAACATGAAAAAGGAACCAAATAACAACCACTTACCTTAGGTTTGTTGCCGATTTATCTCAAATGACCTTGAGTACACTAATTCGGGATCTTTAAAGCTGATTCCATTGTCAAATCATATTTAAAAGGGAAATTTTGGGTTGCATGCTATTTCAGGGTTTTGTGTTGGACGAATAAGAGGTACACTCGTATACGATGATTCCTTCTTCCCCGCAGTAACAATGGAAAACTTCACCTACCAAGTGACTAACTTAACCAAAGTTTTTATGTGGGCTTTCTAAGTTGGGTCATAACTCAACACTAGGGTGTTGTTGCACCTCTAGTGTCGGGAATTTTGCAAGCATGATTCCCCACTGATGTTGGGCCACCCTTGCAAAATGAATTGTACACATCTCAAGTAGTGTTCATTTTGCAAGGGTGAACATGCATGTGGGGTTTTGGATGTTTGAGTCAACATGGCATCCTACGAGCCAAAATAGGGACCAACCCTTGTAGGTTGTCTAATGTTGTGGTAGATAGGTCTTACATGGTTATTTTTTCCAACTAGCCCACTTCATGTTTCATGTTATTAGGACATGAAACACTCGATTTACTACAAGATGGTTAGCATATTGAAATCGAGGTCATAGCCACTTGCGAAGATTCTTGTGCTTGTTAGATGATCATACATATTCCCCCCCTAATTACGTTGACTGTTGAGCCTATAATGGTTATCATATTTTTAACACTTTGTTCAAAAGAATTAAACACGTGTTTTTTTAGTATCCATTATTGGAGTCACACCTAACCATGTGTTGCTCAAATATAGGTGTCCGATTAAGATTAGTAACCCAATTAGGCACGTCTACCTTATTTGCGTGTCGGGTGCACAATACACAATGAAGAATGACATTTGGCTTCTTGTTTTGTTTTATACATGGTTAAAATTGGTGGTCGGATGTTAAGTTGTTCCTAAAAATCGGAGTTACAACAAGGGAAGGGGAGGGGAGGGGGGGCAGGAGAGCTATCATAAATTATGTTTACTGATTGGCATAGGTTGCATACATGACATTTGATGTAGAGTTTGCATTGACTCAACAAATCACATTTTTGGGACCGTTTTTCAAGGTTCAATACTAAAGGGAAAAAATTACCTTGTTATGTTGGGTCCAATCATTTGGCCATATGGAGCCAAAAAAAGATTGAACTTAAATAAGACACATGTGTACAATCGTAGCTCTCTGGAAGCTTGGGCATGAATTAATTAGTCTTAAAGGTGCCTAAATTTATGGGAAATTCATTTTGTTGAGTGTCAAAAAAATAGCATTCAAAAAGTGCCTAAAACCACAATAATGCAAGTGACATTCATTGGAATCCAACAAACTAGCATCAAAAAACTTCAACAATGTCTTCACACAACATCAATCTCACTCATGGTCTAAAAACAATACAAGTAAAAGACAAACTTTAGGGCAAGGAGTTGGTTAAGTGAAGTGTTTAAGTTAATTGTAGTTGTCATAGATTAAATTAGGAAAACCATCCATGAATTACATAAATGACTTGGATGAATGTTTAACTATTTTACTTTTTTAATACGCCCAATATTAGAATATTATTTTATGGGCTACCTAACTTACTTTTTCACTTTAATTAATTAATAGGTAGAAAGGTGCCCAAGCTGCTAGAGAGCTAAGGTATTTAATTTGTTTTTTGCGTTCTTCAACTTCTACCGATCATATTTGCACAAAAAAAACTTGTGTTGTATTAGCTGATCAACAATGAAGGATTAGAAAAAATCAATTTTAAAATTTGATCGAAATTCATACATCCTTTGATTTGGTGATAATAATAAAAAAAATGCACGTATTTTGATTCTTTAATTGGGTACTCGGGTTCCCATGATTTTGTAGACTATTGGGTCCATAATTGTTGATAAATTATGAGCACATAGTCCAATCTCTTTTAAATACGTGGAGAATACATGTTTTGCTAGGTTCCTTTCTTGAATCTAATCTTACCACACACCACTCAAATATAAGTAACCAAATAAGGCTCACATACCGTACATACTACATAATCAACAAGAGGATAGTAGATGATGAGCCATGGGAACCACATGTCATCCTCCTGCACAAATTTATTACTGGTCATAACCAATTAGCTCGTGGTTGGATTATGAGAATTATGGATGATATCGTGCCTTCATAAATGAAATTTTATGTCAAGCTCTATTAACCCTTGTGCTCTTGGATGAGCAATCCATTGTGAAGGTGGATTTAACAATGCTCACACATGTAGATAATTTAACATATCTAATCAACTAATGTGACTTCTAACTTAACAATGTTCATACATGCATGTAATGTGACTTTCTTATGCATAGGTGTCGGTTTGTCAACTTTGGTGTATCTTGTCGTACCTTCGAATGGCTCTCCGAATGGTGGAGAGATAGTTTGACCACATTTGTGTTCACATGTGTAGGTGAACGAACTAGAAAGTTAAGCTAACCACAACACTAAGGGCCATTGTTTTTTTTATTCAAAGGATATGGCTCTCTTCGTTGCCTCTTGGCCCATCCATTGGCTAGCATTTTAGGCACTTTGAGTGGGCTTGAAGCAGCCCTAGTTGGCCATGTGGGATCGATTGAAAGATGTTGAATGCGATTAGATGTCTGAAGGAAATTTAAGTATGTGGCGATATACAATTTTTTTAGGGAGATATGTATGTGGCTATGTGGAGCCAATGACCTCTAATCCATAAACTATAGGTATTAATGTGGCTAATACATCTAAAGTATATTAAATTTTGGCTACATCTATGATATGGGGAATTGAGCCCCTATCAAGTTTTGACCATGCTCACTACATCAAGGAATGGCCTGCAAAACTACACATTAGTACAACCCATCCACCGTCCACACATAATTAATATACTAAGTACGTATCATGTGTTGCAAGTCACAGCCTACCAACATCTTCCTCCAACAACTCCATCCAAATATAGCTAGTAAACTTACACAAAAACTAAGGAAAAACTTGCACCCTCAAGCATGCCATACAAGGTTCAAAGAGGACCCCACATTCTTCATGTATAAATTTGTGCCCCCCCCTCATCTTCTTCCAGAAATTGATTATAGGTTTAGTACCTCTCATTGAACTAGAACTCCAATAGGCCTTCATTTTCCAAGCCTTTGCTTAGTGTTGCTAGTTGCACCTCAACAACAAATACTACTAGTCATTTCATCTTCTGCCCACCGTTTGGTAAGGGAAAGTGGTCAAGGTCAACAGGGGGGAGAGAGAAGCTATCATGTGTTTATTTCAGGGATCAACACACACACATTTTTATAAGCGTAACAAAATAAAGGGTGATTTGAATCTCAACCTATACTGTGTTGATGATTCATCGTAATTTTGATAATGCAACACAATTTTCAAAACATAACTATGAATAATGGAAGATGGAAAACAACGAAACATTAACCCAATGAGGTAGGTGTGCCTAATTCAATTATTTATCCAAATTTGACATTTATATTCAAGTGGTATGTGGTTTGGTGCAGCTCCAAGATTAGATACAAAAGAGACACATGTTTAAATGAGATGGGCGTATGTCTTCACAATACACTAACCATTCTAGGCTCCTAGTTATTACAATGGGGGTGGAGTATGGGGAGGCTATACAATTATTTACCGAGCACAAGAATGACATTCACTTTGATAATGAACAAAATATCGATACAAGCTCCGTAAACTATGAGGAAAATGGCTATATCCTCGATTTGGATTAGCTAACCATCTTAGTACTAATCGTGTGTTTCATCTCCTAGGAGAAGTGGGTTAGTTGAAAAAAGTAACCATTTAAGACCCCTCCACCTTACACACGCGCATACCTTAGGGAGACGGATGAAGTTTGGGCTTGCGGGTTTTAGGTTTACGTGGGGTCCTATGAACTTATGAAGAAGTCTTTGCCACCATCGCTCATAAGTGTGCCTTGGGGGTCTTCATGCACGACGTGGGTTTTTTTTGGAATGGCAATCCGGCCTTGGAATTGGACGCTAAGGAGTAAGCCTTAGTAGACCCCATATGTGAATGTCAAGAATGCGTCCGTATTGGAGTCATGGAACGCGCCGAGTTAGAGAAATACATTAGAATATCGTTGACATAGAAACGAGAGATTCTTTCTTATAAAGTAAATAAATAAATTGTCACATTGGTTTCAACGATGACATTTTCAAACACTCCCCCCCCCCTTTTGAGTTGCAATTTTCAATCTCAAAGTCACCTATATACTTATCCAAGACTTCCGAGTTGATTTGGTTTTGACTAAATTCACAAAACAAGTTCCAATCTATTGCTTGCATACATAGAATACCATAGGCAATGAATGGGGATGAACCGGTTGAGTTTGAGAAATTACCGGTTCAAGTTCAAGACTTTACGAAAATTACCGATTGTTTTAGAGGAATTCATAGGATATGCCTCGATTTAATAAAGAAAAGAAAAGAAGCGAAAGATGTCAACATGAAACCGGTTGGAGTTGGGAACAGTGGGATCTTGACCGATTATGCCCAAAGAATCTCCTGGGACACTGAGGGGCCACTTCACACACGAGACTGAGAGCCCGTGACCATGACACTCTAAGCACTCTGATTGGTGGAAAAGGCGGTGCCAGTCCAAGTTCGCTTCACACTACGCTTGAGGGACCAACGGAGTATGTGAATGCAAGATGGATGTAAAGTCTACATGGATTCGTACGTGGCATCGAATGGATCATGTTTCATGGTCACTTGGACTATTTTTCAAAACCATCTCTTGGAGGGAGGCCTGGCACAAAACCGGGAGACCATGGCTCACCGAACGCTCACAACCGTTGATTTATTCTATTTTATTATGCGTGAGGACCCACATGCATAGAAATGCATTGAAATAGGATTTGGTTGAGGACCCGGTTACATATGACCTCACACTACACTTGAGGGCCCGTGACCACACTACATGATTTTGGAGGTGCGTTGGGACGGCCTTTGGACACTTTCTTTTGGGCTCTCACAAGTAAATGGTCACGGCTCTTGGCTCGTGTGTGAAGTGGCCCTGATACATACATACATACCAGAGGTTGTCCTGTGTCATTCTTCTTTTCTCCGATACCAGACTGGCAATTATGTTTTTTTGAAAGGAAAGCTCAATACCGGATCATATAATGATTGGTACGGATGTGTGAAATAATTGTTAGAAATCATGCAGTGTTGTATTTGGGAGAGAGAGAGGGAATTATCCTATACGAGCGTACATCTCATTCATCCAACATAAAAGCCCTTAAACAATTTGCAGCTCGGAGATTGATTTTTTAACTTCATTTGACACTGGAATTAGCTTTGGAGACCCCAAATTACAGTAGTGTACTTGAGGTCATTCAAGATGAATCAACAACAAATCTACAATACCCACCAACAAGTTTACGTTCACAACAATCATTTTGCAGAAACAAGGCACATATCTCCAATTTCAAAATGCCACCATCTGCTCAAAAATGATCCAAATCACAAACCGCAAAGTGCGTTGGAGAGATAATGAAATCTACTTTACTAATATATTAGGCATTTACAAAAAAATCCTTATATATTTATATGTAAATATAGCATTTTTTACAAACTATCTACCATCTAGTGCTACCACCATTAGCTTTGATTACAACCTTCATACGGTGAGGCATACTAGCAAGGAGAACTTCAATCATCTCTATAGACACCTCTTACCATGCCCCTTGAATGGTGTTGACTAATTCTTCTTTGTTTTGTGGTAGCTCTTCCTTTTGGATAGTATCTTTCACAATCTTCCGTAGGTTTTCAATGGGGTTTAAGTCGAGAGAGTTTGCAGGCCATAAAAGCTTTCTTATGCCATGCGCTTGCCTCCAATCACTTGATTCCTTGCTATGATGCACCGGGCCACCATCTTCCACGAGAATAAGTACCTCATGGTGATTGTGGAGGAAATAGAAGCCACTCAAGCGACTTTCATAAACTACATCAACAAAATCCCTACCTTTGCGTCTATCCAGTGTGAATTCAATCAAGAACATCTTAACTCAATATCATGACCATACCATTTGAATTAATCAAGACAACATCATACCATCTCAATTCATCAGCACAACATGACCACCAGACCATATCATCACATGAAGCTATCCAAGACCATTTGAATTGAGAATTGGAGCATCAACACTTACAAATTTGAGTGAATTCTCTTCTTCCAGTTGATGTTATGCACACCAAAATCCTAAAGAAGCAATGAATTCTTCCAATTCTACTATTTGTGCAAAGTTGCAAGCTCAAGAAACAAAACCACTAGAACTGCAACTACTCACCAAAAACACTCACACAATGTATCCACAAGCTACCACATTGCTTGAACGAAGTATTTTTTTGTTGAAAGGTTGTTGGAGATCCATATATGAAGCTCAAACTCACAAAAATATGAAGTGTGTTGGCTCAAGAAGAATGGAAGTTGTCTTCACGGTGTAGGAGCTACAACACAACTCGGAGTGGAATTAATGTAATTTGATTTTTCTTATACACGTGGCTCAAATTTGCATACTAATGACACCTAGAATGTAGCTAACTTGTTTTTAAACAAACATGTGGCAGTTTCACGAAGTTTGGAGTTGTAGATTGGGAGATATGATTTTTCAAAGTTGCACTTTTTTTTCACTGGCACTTGGAGTTCGAAAATTTGAACATAAACTTGTTGGTGGGTACTGTATAGGGGGTCGAGTTTTTATGTTGGATGGATGAGAGGTGCACTCATATAGGATAATTCCCTCTATCTTTATGTTGGTGTATCGACTAATGTACTACACTAAATATTGTATTTACGTAATGTTATCTATACACTGCATATCTCATATTTTGCCAGCAAATGTCAAACATGTTGTTTGGACATTATAAATCACTAACAACTTTACTTGGTAAACAATTACATCGATAGTAAAAAGATATAGCATTGTGTAACTCCAAATAGATAGTGATCCTAAATATCATATTTAGTGTAGTGTTTTGAATTGATTTTAGGCACCGGTAATAATATGGTAAGGAATCTAAATTCAAGTATAGATACCATGGAGGTTTGTCATGCGTGTATGTGTTTGTGTGTGTGTGTGTGTAATATTTTGTGCCATGACAATATGATGATAATGGTCCTATACTGGTTGATGAAAGGTTTCATGCAAAATCTTTTGAAGAATCAATAGCGATTGATAGATTTTGGACATGTATTGTCAAAATTTCATAGTTAAAACTATCATGTTTGTCATAAAAACATCAATTTTAACAGTGCTGTGTGAATATTTTGTTTGTAGTTAATCATAAGATGATATATGGAGAGAGGTGAACTTTGTTTTGCATTGTGGCCTTCAAAAACGAAAGTTAGAAATCAAAAATTGTTCCACCTCCAGAATGGATTCTATCGGTTTGAAGTCTCCTTGCATTTTGGAAGATATAGAGACATTTTAGCAAGCTTTTCCAAGAGGTCTAACTAAGAGAACGTGCTATTAACAAAATACTCAAGCGTAGTCTTAAATATTATATACATGTGTAAATATATTGGAGTTGCACTCAACTAATATTTTGTTGAAATGTCAATCAAAATTCTACCTCCACAAAAGAACATTATGGTTTGAAATATTGTTGTGTGAGTGATACACAAATACATACGAGAGTTTCGATGGGGCTTTGAATCTCGAGTTTATATATCCCATATGTATTGTGACAACCACATAACACTGTTCAGATCTATAACAATGTTTCATGGGATTGACAATATTTTGCGGAATATTCCTCACATTCAGTCTAAATGGTGAAATATTCCATAGAATACTATTAGTCCCACATACCACTTTTATGGATCTAAATAATGTTATGCACTGCGCACTACTCCGCTATAAAGGAAAGAAGGTCTTCCCTCCCAAAATCTCGCGTTTTCCAATCACAGTGTTGTTGAATACTACCTATCGCAAAGTCAATTCCTAAGAGAATAGGAGTTGATTCTAATGTTGCCATCGGTATCAAATACGTTGTGTTGGTCCGTCTTCAAGGTGGTTTAATTATACATGTAATCCAAATATATGCATGATATGAGAATAACATGGAACTAAGTGAATATTGCCCCTTTTATTATGTTGAACACTTGGAATCATGCTATTTAAGTAGCCCAAACTTCAAAGACACAACTCTAGGCTTCCAAATTGTTGGTGAAAAGTACCCGATCCACCTAGATAGTGTACCTCCACTATGATTTGGTGAACTATACCTATTGGGCACTGTCACTCGATTGGTAGGGAGGACGACACCTATCGGGCACCTATCGTATCACTGTTTTTGGCCTTCGGGCATCCTATATTCATAAGTCTTAATTTCCATTATGTTATTGGATCTAAGATTCCCGAGAGAATACCTACCATTCAACGATCGTTGGACGACATCTCAAAATGATTGAAAATCAAGAATAAATAAATAATGTTTTTTCTTGTAGAATTCAAATATAGAATTAGCATTTTCGATAATTATATGGTTTAAATGTGCCAACCTTGCTAATAACCATAGCACATGTCTTGGGCCTCTTGGAAAGCACCCCATGTGGCAATTAGGAGGTATGGTGTATGGAAGCAATTGAGGGTTGTTGTTGACTACAGTGAACAAGTGAATACTTTTAGGGGAATGGAGCCATATGATTGGCTACAAAATGGGTTATTCATTAACTGGGGTTTACACTACGGTCAAGACTTCTCCAGTGGGAAATTTGAAGCATGGATGAATAGTGACATCGACGCCAATGTGGCTACACCTTTTTGTTGGGGGGGTTCTCCACACGCCAAGTTTCATGGGCAACCTCAAACCTTCGTACAAGAAACTTGGCCTCCGGAGAATTCCAACACAAGGCATCTTTTTTATTATTGTTTTTCCATCTTGTCCATCATACATCTTAGCCTCTGTATTGTCACCCTTTGTAATGTCATTCCCTCTCTTGTATTCCCAAACCCTAGGGAATGGATGTGCTCAGTTTTAAAATCCCTCCTTGTTGTCACAATTCCCTTTCATATATCATGAGTTTTGGCATTTAAATAGTCCGTCAAAGAATTCAAACCGCATGCTCGCATGCATCACGTTATCATCATTATCATTGATGCAATGTTGACTTTGTGTTATTCCTTAATGTCACATGCTACACTAATTATCTATTATCATGCATCCATGTTAACACTTTTAAACCTCCTTGATATCATGTGCACTTTGATTGCCATAGATGTGACATTAGGGAGGTTAGAGTGACCAATCATTGCCTCAAATAACCTTGTCTTGGGTTGAAATCTTGATCTTGATATTGGTGCACTTCTTCACTATAGTCTAAATTGGCCCTATCAATGTTATGGCTGACACATGTTGAACGTGGGTGCACTAGCTAATGAAGGTATGCAGGTCTTATGTGGTCTTCACAACCATACACGTGTATTATTTGTACATGTCAAGGCTTGTAGTTAAGAATGAATGCAAACATGTGTAATGATGGGTTTGGACATTGTGCTTAATATGTAACGTAGATGAGGCTAATGTGGACACCTCCAACTTTGTGGAACCATCCAACCATTGGGATTCAAGCGTTAAAAGCTTGAGCAAGTTAGCAATTGAGAATCATGACACAAAGCAGTAAGTAAGTCAAATCTCAAATTTGAGCATTGGAATATCTTACTCTACATACAAATGCTCACAAAACAATTAACTCAATGGCACCCAAAAGTGATTGCAAATTATGTGAAACAACGCCTATTTAGCCAATCATTGCATCCTTTTCGCCCACCACTTTACAATTAGCCACATTGGGTCTACACAATAACCATTATACCCAAGTACAATGCACTAGTAGTGGTCATTCACCATGTTTGGTTTTTCTACCTTAACCCAAATATCATCAAGGTGGCAGCTAAATAACCATGTATTACTCACGCACAAAATTAGAGCAACTGTAACGCCAATCAAGAGTCAAAATAGTGTTTGATCAAGGAAGCTAGTTAAATCAACCTCATCTACCCTAGACACCATTCTAAGTTCAATAATGAACAAAACTAGAAGCCTGGTAATCATTCAAAAATATTATCTAAATCTTTTTGTTTAGCTCTCATTAGTTCATACAATTTTCTTGCAATTTTAGAACTTGAAATGACAAATCCTTATAATCCCCCATTGCTAACTGGACGAGATTATTATGGAGCCGATCCAACAATCATAAGTGTATGTAGAGTTGGGGTTTCCAACAAGAGGACCACATGGGGGGTGTGGCCCTTATGTACCTAGTCGCTCTTCTTAAGTGGACACCTACATTTGATTGAGATTTGGCAAGCTTGTAGTCAACAACAATCACCAAAAAGACACGTGTTATGACGAGATTGGGCTATGTATATGGACAAAGAGAATCTTCATTGTGACCTTATTTAAATGTTGCATGTCAACTCCACTTATGAAACTTGAAATGACAACCCAAAAACAATCTTCATAATCTGCAAATGCTAGCTGGATGAGACAATTTCCAAGCTAATCCACAATCACAAATGCATGCAAAGTTAAAAGTCCCAAAATATGAACCACGTAAGTTACCTTACCCCCTCCCCTACATGCTCAAGCGTTCACATTACCATTTTATGGCATTTCCAGCACCAATGTTAAAATTTATGTTATGTAGACAAATAGGTTCTATTTTTTACATCCAACCGTACAAATGTGAACTACGCTACCATATATTACATTTGTGTGAAAATTTGAAGTCAATCGGACCACATTTGCTAGGTCAGGTTAACATATGGACATGGCCTTCATCCGGGGGGCAACTATACAAATTTTTGAATTTTTTTTGTTTCATGGCCATTTTGGTCATGCTATAATTTTTAAAAAGTTGGAAACTTTGCCATAATATGTCGTGTGGATGACAAATGAGCTACTCCTAAAAAATTGGGTTTCTTGAGCAAATTTAGATGAAGTCCATCACCCTCAAAGTTGGAGGGGCCACATGAGATCATTTTGAGAGATTTCTTGTTTTTCATGGAGCAAGCAATATGTTCACTATTTTTTTTCCCTGAATCCATCCAACCAAGTTATGCACAACCGTCACCTTATCCTCAGGGGAAAAACCCCACCCAAATTTGCTTATAAATATGGTTCCTAAAATTGGGTCATACATTTGGACAACACTTGGAACCGCCTCCCAAAACAAGCAATGCCAACCTAATGAAAATTTCTACATGCTTGGAGTTTGAGGTTTTTATATGCTATTATGGCGCCCATGATAGTGGACATCACCCTACACCAATAGATACCTTCCATCCATGTAGATTGCCACCTAGAGGATCGTAAACCCCATTAGAATATTAGGTGGTGACCCGTTTCGGATTGCATGAGCATTTAAGGGTTAAAGTAAGCGGATCTCAAACAAACACTTTCAACTCTTCACCCACTTTTCAAAGGGTAAGAAACACCCAATTAGTGCAAGATGATTAGCAAATCCAAACGGTGCATGTAGCCACTTTCTTCATAATTTTCGGAGCTTGACACATGAATATCTTATTAATTAAGATTATATTGCTCATCAAATGATTGTATAGGTCCTTTGACTACTAGCCTAAAATATGCTTAGTCTAGTGTCTTTTAAACACATAACTTATCTTATGATGTTTGTTCGATGCGTAATCCAATTGCATGAATTTTTTCATTGATATTTTCCTCATAACTATATTTTCTTAAATTAATCTCCTTTACATAAGAAACCCCTTATTTTGACATTTCTATTTTAGCTCAAAACCCTCTAGCACGTAGGGGTTACATATATACATAACCACACACCACTGGAATTTATGCGTCCGTTTAAGGTGAGTAACGGATTAGGCCCGCTTGGGGTCCAACCACACCACCTAGTTAAGAGAATCAACTAACTTACGAGTTAGTGAAGATCAACTAAGCAAGATCCTAGCTAACTAAAATCATGGTCAAACATGTTGCACCATCTACTGGAGAATTAGCTAACAACATGAGTTTAGTGAGAATCGGCTTACTAATATGCTAGCTAACTAATCACATGCCCGAACATCCCAATTATGACTAACCAAAAGTTGGCCAATTTAAGAGAGGAGTTGAGGTTGACGGACCAAAGTTTCACTCAAGTCACTCAAGTTTTGAGCATGATACTAATTACGATACATTCTTAATTTGTGGCCAACAAATATTTGCATTTCGTTACACTTAAACTAAAATATAACATATTAAATATAATAGAACATTCATATTCATCTAAATTTGAGCACCAAAGTTTAGGATGCTATTATTTCATCAATATATTATTACCTTTTATTTACAATTGTGTGCTAATGTAGGACGATGTAAGAAATAGTGCATGTGGTCCACTTTTGTAGTGGAATGGAGAAGAGATAGGAAAATGAGAAGCATGCATTTAAGAAACAAATCAAACTATTCATTGGTAGAACGTTAGTTAGCATTGAGAGTTTGGATGAGTTAATATTTCTTAACCAAAACAAAGTCCAAAAATTAACTAACTCTAGTTTGATAATTTTTACTAAACCTTCTTTTTAATTAGGTGGTATGGGTGTGAGATCGATCAGCTCGCATGTAGGTTAGCTACCTCATATGCCACATTGATTATCACATTTTGTGCGTGTGGTACTAATTCCTGGAGCACACACGATTTTGCCATGTCTCAAAACTAACAAGGGCCAAAATTTTGATTGT
This sequence comes from Polytrichum formosum, assembly GCA_964035585.1. Taxonomy (NCBI): domain Eukaryota; kingdom Viridiplantae; phylum Streptophyta; class Polytrichopsida; order Polytrichales; family Polytrichaceae; genus Polytrichum; species Polytrichum formosum. Next base: position 47,742,007 of record OZ037937.1, read on the forward strand.
GTGATACTAAATTCACAAATACTTGCTCATTTTTTTTGTACATTTCAAAAAAATATTATGTGATGTACGGTGTTTGTAGGGTGATAAATGAAAGTACATGCAAACACATGTTTGTCAGCATAACATTATTCAACCCTATAATTGACATCCATTTCTATCTTTTGGCATCCAAAATGGGCCTCCACTTTCTCACCTTTATGGAAAGAAACTTAGATCACAAGAAGAAACTAATGTTGGTATGAATATTGCGTACTTTTAGTGAATAGTGTTGCTATGACTACAATAATATTTTTAATGGATAGTGTGGGGATGAACAATGCTTCCTAGATCTTCTGGTGGGACTAATTTTATAGCATAAAGAAATTTAGTTACACCTTCACTAATTTCCCGCACGCATTGTTAGCCCACACTCACTAAATGGGATAATTAATGTAGTGAATTCTCTTAACCAGACAGTGCGGACATAATATAAGTAATTTGAGTACTTACTATAACTGAAGCCTTAACCAGGAAGTGCGGGTGGACGCTTAGGGCCACTTCACATACGAGACTAAGAGCCCGTGACCATTGCACTTCAAGCACTCTCATCGGTGGAAAATGCGGAGCATGTCCAAGTTCGCTTCACGCTACGCTTGGGGGACCAACGGAGTAGGTGAATGCAAGATGGATGTAAAGTCTACATGGATTCCTACATGGCATTGAATGGATCATGTTTCATGGTCACTTGGACTATTTTCAAAAACTACCTCTTGGAGGTAGGCCTAACACAAAAACGGGAGACCATGACACTCCAAACGCTCACAACTGTTGATTTATTCTGTTTTATCATGTGTGAGGACCCGCATGAATAGAAATCCATTGAAATAGCATTTGGTTGAGGGCCCGGTCACATATGACTTCACACTACACTTCAAGATCCATGACCACTTAGATGATTTTGGAGGTGTGTTGGGACGGCCTTTGGACACTTTCTTTTGGGCTGTCACAATTTCATGGTCACGGCTCTTGGCTCGTGTGTGAAGTGGCCCTTACCTTAGTCCGCGTAACTTATTAGCACCCTTGAGATAGATTCTATTGTGCATATGGGAGGTGTGAATTGACCAGTAAAACGCGAGGGGGGTAAAACTATCGTGTGAATGATAATTTACCACGCGTAACTTATTACTTCAGTCAGTGAGAGCCATCGAGTGGCAGAAGTTTGTCTGTGTGTTTGTGTATCTTCTGGCTATGGCGATGGCGATGGCGCTCCAGAATCTTTCATTTTCTCTCACGCCATGCCCCCACGATTCGCAAGCATCATCATCATTGTCTCACGCAATCCCCACAGCATGCTCACGCTTCTCACCCTCTCAAAAATTCACCTCTCGTTTATCGCTTCCCTGTAGCTCAAGAATGTCATCTCTTAGCTTAACCCGGTGCCTGTGTGTAACGCGATTCGGCCAAACTTGCAAGAATTCTTCTTGCGAACAATATTCACCGGCACCAGAATCGATTGGATTGAATCCGAATTCCCGATGCAAGGCGGTGGAGACAAAAGATTTGAGCAGGCGTGCTGTGATATTGAGCTTAATAGGTGCACCGTGTTTGCTGTCTGCCCCAATTTCTCATGCTTTTGAGATGCCGACCTCGAAGGACGAATTTGATGATGACGAGGATAGCTTGGTGAAGCTTTTTTCGGTAATTTTATTTTTATTATCTTCTCTAATATTGAACATATTTTTATGTCCTTGAGACAGATTAAAGCACCGAATATTGCATTGGAAGGGTCTTTCGCGAAGTATTTTAAACTCTGTTCCTTTGAACTCCTTAGCATTTCCACATATAGAGATTGCTGAGAATGTGAATTGTCCAGATTACCGGTGATGTATGTGGGCATTGAACTCGTTTCAGATTTGGCATGTTACCCAAATTATGCACAATGGTGGAATCGAGTGCGTAGATGATGCTCAAATGGACCATGGTGCATCTTTTTAGGAAGGTTTTGAGGGAGGAATAGAATTCATCATTGGTTGGACCTTCAAAAATGAAACTCCTCATGACTATGGCTTGCATTACGAATTCTTGCTTTAAGGTAAAGGAAACCCCGGCTGTGGCAGAGGAAGTGAGGAAATTGTCAGCTCTCTTTTGAAACCTTATTATAGGATATAATGTGCCTTACTAAAATATAGGATGAGTACGGGATTGGATTGATGAAATGATTTGGGAAACGTGCCACTCTCCAGTGGACGATGCTACTGTGAAAAAGATATAAGTCTGTAATATGTATATTTTTTGAGAATTTGGGAGGTCCAACGTTTACAGAGAGCAATGCAATGTCGCTACTCTCCGTTATAATTCGAGTGCGGAATATGGAAGCACACTGTCCGTGATGATGGGAAAAATATAGCAGGATCTTGCCCTCGACTGGGGCGTTTCATACTCGAAGCTCTGAAGATTTAGCGTAATACAGATCAACTCAATTTAACAGTACTTGTGACAGTGGCCAGCTCAGCAAGATACGCTTGCGATTTTACACTAGAAAGTGGTATTTTTTGAGGTGCTGGGGACGTGCATGTTTTGGAGATTTCTCCAGTTTCCGTTATCTCCTATCAATCAGGGTGTTTACATGATGCTTTAATTGGAAAATCTTAAGGTGTTTTTACGGGTGTTTTAATCCTACCGATCACTTCTGAAGATTTACATCCGAAGGTCTTGCATTGCAATGCAGGAAGCAACAAGATCTGTTGTCTCAGTTCAAAGTGTGCAAACCCTGGGAACCAAAGTTGTTGGGCATCCTGTCGTTGAAGATGAAGCAGTGAAGGTGGAAGGCATTGGCTCTGGATTTGTCTGGGACAAATTTGGTCATGTTGTATGTGTCTGAAAACTCTGGGAAACCTCTCTTTTGATTGCGTCCCAAACAGTAGTGAGAATCTTGCAACCTGCAATGTGGATTAGCTCTGTCAACATCCAATTTTACGGATTGCATCGAATTCTGTAGTGGCAACGATGTTGAAGGTTTGGCTCTAGATTTGTATTGTATATGTCATTGGAAAGAAGGGTGAATCTTATACGGAGTTGAGATTATGATTGCATCTGTCATCTTGCAGGTTACGAATTATCATGTGATAGCAAAGCTAGCCATGGATTCCTCAGGGCGACAAAAAGCTCAGGTTTCTCATCAAAAGACAGGATCTTGTAATTTGGGTACTGGAGAAATCCCAATTTGTAATTTTTTGCAAGATTCTGAAAATCGTTGTTTTGGAGTTTGAAGAGTTATGTAGACAGAAAACAATTTCATTTTATGTTCTTGATAATTGCATTGTTCAGTGCAAGGACCAACTCTGTAGCATTGGTAAAGTGCCCCGTGTGAAGGTTGGGATTTTCTCTTACGTAGGTATCAATTCTTGGAAGTGATGGTAAAATAACAATATACAATGCATCTCTTCTTGGCATTGATGCAAGCCACGACCTTGCTGTTCTCAAGGTACAAGTCGATAGTCCCTTTCTTTGAAACCCTTCCTCTGTGAGACTTTGCCTTTTCTTTTGTCAATATGTAAATTTCAGTCAAGCATTTCTGTTGGGAATTGAAGTCAGGACGAGTTTTGAATTCCAGCTGGAGACCACACCAGAATTTGAGTGAATAATTTCTAACACCTGTATTTCTCCTAGTTACACTTGTCTGGAACAATTTGAATAACAATTTGTGATTTAACAATAACTTTATGAGGTTTGCATGCTGTAGCTGGACATTTGAATACATGAATGATGTGATTGATAACAATGCATTGTGATAAACTTAAGTGAGCAAGGTTCGGTATTCTGTTGATGTAATTTCAGATGTTGATGTTTCCATTTGTCATTTTGACTTTCATACCCGCAGAGTAAACCTTAACACATTGAGGGCTTTGTTGGTAGAGATTGATGCAGCAGAAGACAGGCTAATCCCTATTCGCGTCGGGACATCTGATGATCTTCAGGTTGGTCAAAATTGCTATGCTATTGGCAACCCTTTTGGGTATGAGCATACGCTCACAACTGGGGTATGGACTCTTTCTCACTCTTATATAATCATAAATCTCCTTGGTCTGTGATGGATGATCATTGACATCACGTAAACAGCTTTTTTTGTGCAACATACTGTGTAAAGGTTTCTGCTTTACAGTGCTGTGTTTATCATCATCCTACATATCCTGATCACTTAAGAGGTCACCCATCGAAATGTGACTTCGCTTAACAGGTTGTGAGTGGTTTAGGAAGGGATATTCCTTCACCAGCTGGGGGACCTATTTCAGATGCTATACAGACAGATGCTGCCATAAATGCTGGTATGATACTCATCATTGTTGCTGAGGGTATAGGTTGTTTATCAGTATTTTGAGTGATATCAGAATATTCCAACCACTTTGCAATGTGCATGCTTTCTCTACTGTCCTGGGAAAAAGTTTGCAAATCAAAGAACCGAGACCAACTATGTCATGGTATTTCCTGATTCAGGGTTTTATCTGATTTCTATGATATTAGTCTATGCACAAGATCAACTGAGATCTTGTGAACTTCTGAAATGAAGGTAACAGTACAAGACCGTCTTTCTATGGCATGGCTGAGTCTATGTAATTCTCATCAGTTGCACAATGACCTTTGCAGGAAACTCAGGAGGGCCATTGCTGGACTCTTTTGGACGCATTATTGGAGTAAACACGGCAACGTTTACTCGTGCAGGTCATACATGTTATATCTTAAAAAAAAATCCATGCATTCATTATTTGTTCTAGCCTCTTAAATGCATCACTTTTAGTCAACTTTGTGCAATTCTTACACCTCTATATTTTCTCTCTTTTAACATAAATATCAAATTTTGGGCATGTCCATCCCACTGGCGTACTTGGCATGACAACTGAAGACAACACATTGTGATATGTGTTCAGATTATGTTGATATAAATGTACTTCCTCTTTGATACATCTTTGTTATACTTGGCTAGCTAAATACCATTCAATTCCAAGAATTGGAAAGAATGGAGAGTGGAAGAAGGGGACAGGGAACAGAATTTGTCTTTGATCATGTGCTCTGTCAACTTGCAGGAACCGGCATGTCATCAGGGGTCAACTTTGCGGTCCCTATCAACACAGTGCGCGCATTGGTTCCTCGCCTCATTGTTTATGGAACAATCTCTCCAACTAAATCATCAACACAAGGAATCCCACCAACAAGGAAAAATCTTGCAGGACAGTACAGTTCTTAGGATTCTGTGATGAAGAATTATCTTAACATAGAAGATTATGTACTGGTCTCTAAAAATTGTGCAGACACTTTTGAGGTTCTTCAAGTCAAGTCACTCATAATTGAACGTCTATCTTAATTTTTTTGTATAATGTTTATTACGTGTGGAGTGTGTTACTATGCCAACATAACAATCTTTGGTGGCAATGGGGTCGGAGGATTCTGATTAGGATCTCATGTCATACATTGATTTGCACTCAAAATCCGCTCCAAGTTTGTAAGTCTCTGACAAAATCATGTGCTTTAGTGGCTAATTCCTACAGGCTTGTATGAACATGTAGGTTTAGTATTTTCTGCTCAAAATGTTTTGACAAACTGTGACATTCATTTTCTATCTGCATTATTAAATTTGGGTGAAAGTTGTGTGAGAAGTTATATGGTAATGCACCTATTTGCATGAGTCCATTGATACTTAAATACTTGTTGTTAAAGTTTTTTCGAAAATTTGATATGGTACTGAACACATTGACGCAGCAACACTTAGGTGTTGGCAAGATGACATCCTAGTCAAGCTCTAAGGAAGAGGACACACCGGAATTTCGTTAGTTCACAAGCATTTCTGAACAAGGGACACTGTGGCACCAACTCTCTCAAGTTGTAGCACTGGACCATCACCTTTGGAGTCCCATTGGTTATTATTTCATGAACTCTATATAGTAGAGGTGATTCCTAAAGCATAAAATATCCCACTGGCTAGGGAACTATGGGAGTTGGCCTTCAGAAGAACAAATAAAAATTGTGGTCAAACACCACTTTCTCACCCTCAATTGCAACATTCAGGAAAGGCTAGCTATGTTTCCCATGCTTGATAACATTTAGGTCCCAATGTGGATATATTCATCATTTCAGTTGTTCATCGATGGTGTGAAATGATCATCATGCATGTTTTTGTAGGATGTTGGATAGGTTCATTATCTTTCACAAAAGATGGTTTTTATAGATTTTGGTATTATGCTCAACCCCAACAAGTATAGGTGTGGAGTGACCACATCAAGGAATAGGGTGGCAAACATGCCTTCAAGAAATTGACCATGTTAACAATGCCTCTTCAAAGGAAACTCCCCCACTTGCCCAAAGGCTCTCACATTTGCACCAATGAATGGGGAGAACCAGGTGCTAGGAATAGATGAACCGGTTGGGTTTGAGAAATAACCGGTTGAAGTTCAAGACTTCAGGGAAAGTACTGATCATTTTAGAGGAATTGAGTGAATATTCCCCAATTCAATAAAGAAAAACCAAAAGATGTCAACATGTAACCGGTTGGACTTGGAAACACTAGGATATCGACTAATGGTGTCCAAAAATCTCCTTGGACACTGATTTGCACCTATTGCCAAGCCACATATGCCTTGGGATTGCGTTTTGAGTGATGTAGATACCATAGAGGGCGCTCTATTCCAACACAAAGTAATTAATTTTCCCTTAAATATTGACACATGTCATGCTCTCATACGCCACGACCACTTGCATCCCACGTGGAAATTATATTCCAACACATGGAAACATGAAATAGGGAGCCCTCTGTGGTATCCCAAAAGGACGTGATTTCTATGGGGTAAGTGCCACATCTCCCAAATGGAGACCACAATATGGCATATGCCCCTTGAATGGGCATCGTAAGTCCTTGCAACTTGTAAGAGAATTATAGAATTTAGGGATGGATACTCAAAGCAATTTCATTTAGTATGGGGTCAACATAGCCACTTTCACTCTCGAGGGGAAACAAGGTGAAATGGTAAATGACATGTTCCACCTTTGCAAGGTTTGTTGCCATGTAGTTGATAGTGCATCCAACCGTTCGTCATAAGGAGGTTGTAAAATTAAGTATGTGGTTACTTGGTCTTGTTTCTTGGCAAGCAACTTTTTATTTCCACTACATGTTTGCTATGCACACCCTAGGCTCATGAACATGTCCATAAGTTGTATTTTTCAGAGGTTGGACAACTGCCAAAATAACTATAGTTAACTAGATTTATTTCAATACATTTTAGGGAACAACTATAGTTAACCAAAAGAATTCAAGACCAAATTCAAAAGCAATTACAATTAACTAGAAAAAATTTAGACAACTATAACTTGAGAGTCTCAAAATCTGTAAGGAGCCAACCGGCAAGTTCTTTCATTTATCTCAAAAAATGAAATGAACTATATTACGATAACATTTTTAAGAGACCTTATGTAAGAAGCAATGCTTGTCACCCGTGCCGGCCCATCCCAAGAAGGAATAGAACGCATTGTTCCTTGTGGCAGTTGAACCCATTATACTCTAAGTTACTTATAGATAATGAAGTTGTGTTCATTGGGTGTTGATTGAGTCCGAGTCACAAATGGAATCAAGTCCCAAATTTTAAATTTTGAATAAAAAGAAAAGGAAAAGATATAGATGCTCTAAATTGTCTTGGTGCTACACTGCATGTTGCGCTCAACTTTAGTTAACTAGATATAACTATAGTTAACAACTGTAGATAACTACATTTTTTGGCGGGTCAAATCACGAACAACTATAGTTACGAAAGGCAACTAGTTAACTAATAGTTGAATTAGTTGGTTAGTTGTCCAAGATCTGGTATTTTCATCTCTTGCAATACAATTGTTCTAATGTGTCAAAAATAGAATAGTATATAAAACATAAACATTTTATCTAGACACCACAATGCGCCACATGTCATGATGTTCTTGGATGAAGCATATGGGGATATCTATTAATGATTGTTTGTAGGATTTAAGGTCTCTAGAAGAGCTATGACATTTCTTCACAAAAATTTCAAATATTGAGTATGATTTTATTCCAAATATAAAAAAATTCAAAAGAAAATGAACGATGACCCTCTACCAAATTAAACATAATACAAATTACATATAAGATGTTGGCAATCTCCACCACAAAAGTCTGCATTTTTGCCCATGCAAGAGTTTTGAGTTTCGATACTGTACCTAGTATAAATATTGACGATTGGATGTGCTTGTCTTATTATATATTGTGCGAAATATAAGATCAAAGTCACATGCAAATTTGCAAGTCATTGTAATTACATACGACGTGTTTGCAAAACTTTCAACTTGAAATCATAGAAACATGATATCACACAAGTGAATATAGTTTCCAACCGTTTGAATGCTATCTTTGTGCCATTTAGAAATGCTTCTAATTTAAGAAAATGTATGTAGATGTCATTACTTAATTGATCTTATACCATCTTAATTTTGAAAAACACTTTGTATCTTTCAAGGCTAAGTTATTTTTTGGCCAAGAAATATGAAATCCATTAGCATGATTTTATTGTCAAGGGGATATGTTTGCAAAAAACAAAGAGCATGAGCACTCAACTACTAGGCCATCCTCACCCTTATAACATTGAATTTGAGTTAAAACTATGAAAATTGATGTCAAACTTGTTTGTTTTATCTCATCTCGTTGGAAATTATTTATGAATGTGTGTGTATTCTACAAAACCAAAAGAAATCATGACCCAATTATTGAGAAAGTTTATATATGCATATATATAATTCAACTTCGTATTAGATAATCAAACTATAATGCATTATTACTTCCAAGGGGACTCGGTCCTACTACATGAGTTCAAGTTCATAATTGAACTCTAGTGCAATGTTACTTTTTCTCTAATTGTTTGGAGGTACAATGCACTCAAAACTCATGCAAAAAGTGGATGCACAACGCATTCAAAACCAGCTTTCCCTTGTCCCTCCCCGCCCCACCCTCACCCTCACATGCATCATTCATAACCTTGTTTCATATATCTAGGTATGAAATGATGCCATATCAAATACAAATAAATAATAAGATATAATGGGGAGTTTGCAATAGACTTGAAAGCATGCTCGATGAGAGTTGGTTTGCAACAATAGGAAATCACATTAGAATGATTTGGAGTTGAAAATGGTAGTCTTGGAGGATAGAAGTTGTTAAATATCCCTGAGAGTGGAATGGAAGAGATATCTTCAGCCAACAAGAAGCAATATTTGAAGGGTGATGAGTTACAAAGTCTTAGTTAAAGTGAAAATAACAAAACCTTCAAGTGAGTCTTCCTATGCAAGTGGTTTTGCATTCACCTTCACCATCCCCAAGCCTTTTCCTTTGCAAGCTTGCGCCTTTCAATAGGGTTTTGATATACCTATCTTTAAATTTAGTCACAATAGGTTTTCATCTCTTCTTCTCTTTCAATACATGCACAAAGCCCATACTTGTATGATACGTTGGTCAATACATATGACATCCTAAATTGCAATTTTGAACTTGTCATTATATTCGTGCACTTGATCATGCATGTATGTAACGTATTCATTCTAAGAAATATGATTTCAAATCTACTAGTATCATAAAACAATTGCTTTCCATTGGTAGCCGTATCAATGTTAAGATTCATTTCCATAGTATTTGCGTATCACACAAAATATTATAGATTAGTATGATCCAAATAATATAGCATATTTCATATTAATTACATATGATCCAAATAGTGATAATTTTTCATTGTTGAATAATATCACACATAAATGAACAATGGCAATATATCTAAAGTTTGGTAAAATCTTTATATTACTTTATGTTCCTATTCAACATGCATGGAACAATCCACTTAATAGCCATCAAATAACTCACCTTATTCATGCTCAACAAATGAGATCTTGAAACCACCAACAACCAATACTCCCCACCCAATCATGCACCAAAACCACCCACAAACACCAAAATCTCAACAATGAATCTCACAAAATGATGCCCAAATCCACTCAATCATCTCAAATACAAGGATAGGCAACCTCCATAGTCACCCCGGGAATCAAACCCAACAAATGTTGCAACAAATAAAGACACCTTGCCCTCATAACACCCACCCTTTGGGGGACACACCGTTGTTATACATAAACTCATGTACCCCACAAAGATGCCTACAATGCCCCCCCTCCCACCATCTTTGGTTACCAATAATAAGGACCACCTCCACCATAAGCCAATAACACTTGTCACATAGCCCTGCTCAATGAACCTGCTTTGGATCATATGAACTTGCAACTATGATCAAGGTGAAACATCCCTTATCCACACCACCACTAGGGGCTCTCTCTCTCTCTCTCTCTCTCTCTCTCTCTCCATATATATATATATATATATATATATGGAGAGAGAGAGAGAGAGCAAATTTTAAGATTTTAAATGCCTTAATATAACTGAATGCCCACAATTTGAGTGCATTCAAATGAAAATTAATTAATTAATTAATTAATTATCATCAATGTTACATATGAGCATGTTTTAGTTTATCCTTTACTTAAGATGATATATTAAATAAAGTTTCACCCGTGAATAAAAAAATATGATTCTTAGAATTGGCAAGGAGTAGAAGTCGTGGATAGGCTTCCATTGAGTCCCTTGCTCCATGACTCCTAAGATCACCCTTAAACGCTTTTGTATATTCAGAAGAAAAAAAGAGGAAAAAGAATAAGAAAAAGAAAAATGAACGTCAATGATTTTATGCACCGACATGTGAAGTACGTTCACCATCTCTTGTCCTTGTCCGTATGGGACTTGGGCAAAGATAGTTTTATGCCCATGGTTAAAAGGTGGACTGGTGTTAAATTTGTTAGTATTATAAATTATATGAAATACATGTTGGTGTTGTGTGTGTTTATGGAAATGGGATTTCAGTTTGTTTCTTTTCAAGTTTTTGTTTTGTTTTGTTTTGTTACAGATGATGTGTGTGAGATATCTAATGGAGATTTGCGAAAAGGTGTCCATGAGTTCATGGACTTTGTTAATGGGGATTTTAAGGTCTAATAGATTTCTTTTGTGGTGGCTTTATGTATGGTGCCTCTTACACTTGTTGTAATGATTATTGGGGGTAGAACTCTCCATCCTTGTTGGGTTAGTGATGTTTGTAGTATGTTATATTTTTCTAGTTTCTTTGTGACGGCTGCTTGGGAGAATTTGTCATTGCAGTTTGTAAATTGAATAAATTGTACTTTCAAATTTGGGCGGGGTGTGAATGGGGGCTTATACGTAGATGTGGTTCCTAAAATGCATGGTATGTCCACTGTTAGTTTGGTGGGGCATTTGCATCATGGGAGATTACACATGCAGGGGAGGAGCCACGATGGTACTGTGTTTCCTGGGCTATGGTCTTTGATTTTGCCAACGTTGACAAGTGCGAAACATCTTGTGGTGGGGTGGGCCATTAATGTGGTGGCTAGTGCATGTACCGCTATGTTGTGTCTATTTGTGTGGAGGTTGTTCATGTGTTGGTTTGTGCAACACAATAGGAGGTGTAGACATATATTGTTTCCTTGAAGTGAACAAAGGTTGCATACTAGGGAGATATATTGTTTGAGGATGTGTTTTTTACAATAGTTACCCATGTATTGGTCGTACTGGAATTTGAGGAGTTGGGTGAGTTTGGCGTATGTTATCTAGGGTGCAATCCATAAGAGGTTGGACCATTTTAGGTGAATGTCTTGGGTGGATAGCCATTTTGTTACGTTTGGGATTGTGTTGGTGGCATGTGATATGAGAGTTGTTGTGTATTCGTTTTCTATACAACGTTTTAACTGCACCATTGTGTGGTTGAGGTGGGGAAGTTGGAAGACTAGTATGGTGTTTGGTGTCCTATATGATGGAAAGGGGTCTCTACGATTTGGGGGTTTTAATGCTCCTTGTTTGGCGAGTTTGTTGGCTCCATCATATTTTGTGGGATGGCATAGGGCCGAGTTGGGGATTGGAGAAGGCTTTTGGAGTGGTTAGATTTGTGTGGGGTTGCAGTGGACTTGTGTGAGTAAGTTGCAAGGATTTTTTTGTGGTGTGGGGGCATTTATATTGGTGACGGCAGGAGGACTTTGTGTGAATCTGTTGGAGGCATTTGAGTGGAGAGTGGTGGAAGAGGATGGGGAGCTTTGTTGATAGTGATTTGTTGTGTGGATTTTTGGGGGATGTCTATGTGTGTGTTTCCTATGTGGATGCAATATGAGGTAGGCCATTGCCTAAGGTGAGGAGTTGTGTGATTCTTTGTGGAATGTTTTTTTGTGTGATTTTTGTGTGGATGTAATGCAATGCAAGCTATCGTCTAATGAAAGAGTGTAAGGAGTCATGGTTTAGAGTTATAGGGAACTTGAGGGCATTTGAGGAAGCCACTATTGATGGTTGTCTAGTGAGGTGCGTTTTATGTGTAGAGACGAGGTGAGGTGTGTGTGCTCGGGGAGATCACTCCATTGTAAAGTTGAACCACCACGTGCGATCATTTTACATGTAAAAAATGTAAAAAATGTAAAAAGCATCACCAAAATGGGTCACAATTTTATCAATTTTTTTTCATGAGTAGATATAAATGGTACATGTTACATAGTAAAAAATGGTGACTAAATTTGATAATTTGTTTTTTTAATAAAACATACCGTTTCTAACTAGAATGACGCAGAATTGAACTAAAAAAATTGCTACAAAAAATGAAGATGACTACAAATTTCAAAAAAATATACAAAAGATACCATCAATGGTTGTGTATATGTAGAAAAAATATCATAAAATTTAAAATTATTTATGGCATGTAATATAGGGGTAGCAAACTTTGTTCGCACGTGGTGTTCAACTTGACAATGGAGTGATCTCCCCGAGTGTGTGTGCAAAGGCGGGATGCAACATGTTTGTCAAGCTGAGGTAATCACAATTAGCCTACAAGAACGAATGTAATTTGCAAAGTAGTTTGATAGTTTGGTGTGAGGTGATATTTTGGTTTTTGAGCAGAATGTGATGTTGTGTGCAAAAAAGCTATGATTTCATGTAATGTGATGAGAATGTGATTTGGTATCATTTATGAAACTAAGGAGGGCGGATTGAGGCCATAGAGCTTGACTATTCCTCTCATTTTCACTCTTAAGAAGAACATGTGCATAATCTTGTTCAATCTTAATTGTTGGGTAAACTAATAAGGGAAGCTCACCAACTCTCCATAATATCTTTATTTGGTTTTCAAGGTTCACATAGACATGAACCTTCTCAAGAGGTACATAATTTTATATCATTTCCTATAGGATATGTAAATTCAAAAGATATGTATTATGTATATTTTTATATATGGATGATTGTATTGTGAAAATATGCAAAGAAGAATTGAACTTTGTATTATCTTATTTAAAAATAATTTCCATATAAGGTTTTTTCAAGTGTTCTTTCACTTTGTGTCATTTTATAGAAGTTTTAGTTTTCATTTTTTTACATTTTAATCAATAAAGGATGGATTTACAAGTACATATTGCATCACATATTGGAACCGCTATCACATAGTGAACATTGACCTTCCGATGATGATTTATTGGACCCCCAAAAAGCTCAACAACCTACACCCGCAAGAGCTAGGGCATGGACATATGTAAAAAAATTCACACCATCTTGGAAAATTGGTAGGAAATAACTCATACATATGAGACCACACGGTGGGCCCACATCAAGTTATATGAAATGCTTTGCATATGAGGAATTTTATGTTAACTCACCATGGAGTTTGGGAGCATGTTGCAAAAGTATGCGAAAAATGTCCATACGTGACCACAAGAAAAACAATGAACACAAATCCGCAGTGGCTAGATGGGAGGCCCTTCATTTCCTCCAATTGGTTTGGTTTCTATTACAAAATGCTATTGAAAGAAAACATACAAGGATTGTCACTTGCATGAAGATCTTGTATTGTATAGTTTTTAATGATCATTCTAAAAAAAACCTGTCAAATGAAATGAAGGTGGACCCGTCAAAAAGAACAACTACCTCCGAACCGCTATTATCTAGAATCAAGTGGGCGAGCGGTTCACATGGAAACTCACTCCAAGAGGCATGTATTCACATACATATGCAAGAATTTTCTCTTACGCATGCTTGCGGCCTAGCATGCTTTGTCAAGCATTGGGAAATGTGATAGCATTTACATCCTAAGGGATTTATTATGTCAGGGCTTCATACCCAACATTTTTTCCCTAGGCAAATTTTATCCAATTTTTTATCCACTTAACATTATAGCGAACCCCTAGGTTTCATATATATAAGAAAGTGGAGGGAGTTTTCTTTCACCTAGAACGTGCCTCCACTACTACCACCCTCACCGTCGGACTCACTTGCAGCCAACAATTGTTGCCACTCTAGAGCTCCCCCATCACATTTGACTACACCATCTTGCTCTTTGCAATGGGTAGGTTTCCCAATAACTCTCCACCCCCAAATAGAGGAACCACAAATTTATCACTTCTATCTGCCATCGTTTGTCGAGACCAACTAACATGAGGATCCTTGATGTCGCCCTACTACTCAATTGTATGTGCTAATTGTTTCTCACCATTGGTTTTCCCATTGAGGCTGAGGTTGAATGCATTAGGGTGGTAGGTTCACCAATGATAGTGAATATTGGACGATGGTGGGAGGGTTAGAATTTTGAATTCCCAACATCGATTTTGCAAGTTCAATAGGCTTGAGACAAGATGGTCGAACATACTTAAGTGGGAGTTGTAACTACTATCAACAACAAGTTCCGCACCCTTTGCCTTTTCTTTTGCATGCATGTGCAAATTGTTGATAATTGCATGGTCTTGTGCAAGTTGTTGGCAAGACTTTAGTATGAGTCCCCTTATTGTTCCTGAGGATTTTTGGCACACTATCAATATATATACAGTGAGAGAGTGCCTCCAATGACCAACTAGGAGATCAATTTTAAAGGCAAAAGTTTTTGTGGACAAGGGGAATGGTGTGATGGAAGATGATGAGGCCAATCATGGATTGGGGATATTCAATCTCGGTTCATTTAGCTTGCCCCCTATTTCATATGGCACACGTGGGAATGGGTGCTTAAACCCTCATGGATTTGTAGTAATGCACATGGGATTTGAAGTAATATAGATGGATCCATGGTAAAAACTAAGGTTGAATGTATGGTGGTGGATCTTGCCATTGCTCATGTAGACAATGTGGCCAGTAGGAAGAGACATGATAAATTTGTCTTGGAAATTTTATGAACCTTTGCATTGTAAATAGCCCTGAGTTGAATATGCAGTGGGGACAAATGGTGGTATCCATTAGGTGTAATGTAGGGTGTGGTTTGTCATTGAGGGTTGTGAGGGACTTTTGGTTCCAAAAATAGATAGTTTTTGGAAGCATGCCGGTAGGAGGAAACATGTTAGAGCCTTCCATGTTGTAAAAACATGAGAATTCTACTCTTGGAATGGATATAAACATGTTCTTAATGATAGGCTTTATGTTCTGAGAGGTAGGAATATTGTAGTCCAGCGAATCACACATGCTGCAACCTTGGAAACACGGGGGGTTCACTCCATGTCAAATTGAACACCACGTGCGGCCAAAGTTTGCTACCCCTATATTACATGGAATAGATAAATTTAAAAATTATGATATTTTTTCTACATATACATAACCATTGATAATATCTTTTGTATATTTTTTTGAAATTTTTAGTCATCTTCATTTTTGTAGCAATTATTTTAGTTCAATTATGCGTCATTCTAGTTAGAAACGGTATGTTTTATTAAAAAAACAGATCATCAAATTTGATTACCGTTTTTTACTATGTAATAGATACCGTGTATATCTATCCATGAAAAAAAATTGATAAAATTTTGACCCATTTTGGTGATGTAACTTACCAAAAGTAGATTTTTTTGGCCGCACGTGGTGTTCAACTTGACAATGGAGTGACCCCCCCGTGCTTGGAAAGGAAGGAGAAATTGGGGCAATTTAGCTTGGTATTTGTCTTGATCTCTAATGGACGTCCTATGACCGAATATGAGCACATGCAAGGGTTATTCTCTCACCTTAATGTGCCTAATAATCCCATGCACCATTGTTCATATGGTGTTGATTGGGAGATGGTCAACTCCATGCATTGAATTCTTTTGGTTGCAACCAAAAAGGAACGTGAGATTGACCAAAAAAGAATGTGATATTGGTATGTTTTTGTATTAATTTTACAATGGATAATCAAACCTTGATCTCAGTGCAAGGCTTGTTGTGCAATCTTGGAAGAGGGTCCTATCCTACTAGTCTAAGAACATATGATTGAGGAGGCCACAACTGGTCATATCAAAGAGCTTTGTGTTGATGTTTTTATGACATTTGGTGGGCTAATGAAATCGGAGATCGTTGCCAAGCTTATTTGTGTAGGTGTGGTTGGTGCATTCACATTTGATGGATGCCGAACCGTGGTGATAGTGCAACTTTAGAAAGCCTATGCTATCTACCTCATTGGGATCCATTGCATGGCACACATGATTAACCTTGATATGCAAGCTTTGTGTAATCCGTCTCTTGTCTCAAAGTTGGAGAATCTAATGCAATCTCTATATGGGTAACATTTTTCTTCCCGTAAGATGGATGTTGAATTTCATGAACTTGTGAAGTGAGTAGAAAATGAGGGTTTGAAGATCTTGAGAAACAATAAGACGAAGTGGATCAACATATTGCAAACTTCTAAGAGGTTGAATAATGAGTACAAAATTTTGATTAATTACTAAGATGCATGTTGATGGTGCAACAACTAGTGTTGGACATAGCAATCTCCATGCCCCTTTTGACATTGATACCATCCTTGGCTTGCCATGGAGTGTGTCAATTCTTTGACTATGCTTGCCCAATCTCGCAATGTCTATGTGCTTGATTACATTGAGGTAGTAAAGATTTGCCAATCCAATATTTTCTAAATGTATTGTGATTTAACCTTGTGGATTTCCTTGTGTATGATGATGTTGTGAACAATACCTTTTGCCAAATCACACAAGATTGGGTTACAAACATGGACACTAACTTTGATACCTTATTGAGCATCTTCATTTAAGGATACTAGGGCATTCTCATTTCACCTGCTAAACCGCCCCTTATACATTTGCCGAAACATGGGTGACCTAAGATGATTACAGGGACCCAAGTTCGAGTGGAAGATCACATTGATGTGCCAATCAATGAGTTTGAGAGCATATTTCCTTCTCATGAGCCCATGAATGGTCTTGGTATAGCGTCGCCGTAGTATTGGTTGGTTCCAGGTTGCGAAACCACATTGCCCATTCATTTGGCCGTGTTAAAGGCTTATTATTGTAGCCCCAAGAAGGTTGCATGGTGTGTTGAATGGGTTTAGTGTCCCTTTGATAGAGGGACCCTTGACTTGCAAGTGTCTTTCTTCAAGTTATTGGTGAAGACTCAAGCCCCAAAGGCCATGGCCAAGCATCGTGACCAAATTAATGTCACGAAACTATTGACCCAACTATCCTTGAATGGGTTGTTGTGCAATTATCTCAATGAATACGAGGTGAATACATGAAGTTTGCCGAGCTTGTCGTTGTGCAAGTGGTTGGTAGTGTAGAAAATGAGAGGATCTTCTCTACCTTATTCTTCATCAAATCTAAATTTTGGAATAGATTTTTTAGGGCACGTGAATAGTATCATTCGCATGTATGTGCAACAATTCTATAGTTTGGAAACATTCCTTCCCATGATGCAATCACAAATTGGAGAGAAGCGAAGGTCCGAGTGGGTGTAGATCAGAGCCCTACATTGGGTGCCCCATACCCATGCCCATGCCCAAACCCACCCATGCCCATGGGTTATGGGTGGGCATGGGTTCGATATTATTGGGCATGGGTGGGCATGGGCATGGGTAGTAGAGTTATTTGTAAAGTCTCTCAAAAAGGGATGAAATTGTGGTATGAACATTTTTTGGAGAAAAATTCTATTGATAGTGTAACAAACCTCCACAGATTTGCCACCAACTTTCGCAAAAACAACTATCAATTCAAATGATGAGTTGAAGAACTCTCTTTATTTTTCTGATAGCGTCTAATTACAATCATGGACCAAGTAGGTCTTGGTCTAAGCTCAACCACCCGACCACAGGAAAGAGACAAAAGATCCTCTCTCCTCCTCCAAACTTCCTTATATACAAAAGACGCTACT
Source organism: Polytrichum formosum (assembly GCA_964035585.1). Taxonomy (NCBI): domain Eukaryota; kingdom Viridiplantae; phylum Streptophyta; class Polytrichopsida; order Polytrichales; family Polytrichaceae; genus Polytrichum; species Polytrichum formosum. The sequence continues at coordinate 47,760,215 of OZ037937.1, forward strand.
TTTACTTACTATTTTCACATATAGTAAAAATATTCTATGCATAGCTCTATCTTTTAGTTCTACTATGAATCTTCTATCTTTGGTTCTTCTAAAACCTTCTTCCATCTTTCAACTCAATCACATTCCTCTAGTTGGAATTGTCTAATTCCAACTTGATTCATTCATCCAATCTTCTAGTTGGAACTGTCTAATTCCAAGTAGACTCATCCATCCTTTCTTCTAGTTGGAACTGTCTAATTCCAACTAGACTTATCTATCCATTGAGAGTTGTCTAGCTCCAATGAATAACATCCATCTTTTCAGATATGAAGTGGTTTAATTCTAGTGCACCTCATCGAGAGCTGTCTAACTCATGTGCACATGTTCTCAATCTGGAAGGGTCTAATTCCAATCACGGGGGGTTCACTCCATGTCAAGTTGAACACCACGTGTGCCAAAGTTTGCTACCCCTATATTACATGTAATAGAAAAATTTAAAAATTATGAGATTTTTTCTACATATACATAACCATTGATAATATCTTTTGAATATTTTTTTGAAATTTGTAGTTATCTTCATTTTTGTAGTAATTATTTTAGTTAAATTCTGCGTCATTCTAGTTAGAAACGGTATGTTTTATTAAAAAAACAGATCATCAAACTTGGTTACTATTTTTTACTATGTAATACATACCGTCTATATCTACCCATGAAAAAAAATTGATAAACTTTTGACCCATTTTGGTGATGCAACTTACCAAAAGTAGATTTTTTTTGCCGCATGTGGTGTTCAACTTGACTATGGAGTGAACCCCCCGTGATTCCAATGCACTAAATGCGGAGCTGTCTAACTCCAATGCACATGTTGTCAGTCTTGAGTTGTCTATCTCCAATCCATTCATCTTCAACTAGGAGTTGTCTAGCTCCCGTCATCCTCTGCTTACACATTGTGTCATGGGCTAAGCCCAGTTAGAAGCTCGGATGTACACTCGCTAACTCGCTAGTCTAGGATAACTTCTAAAATAGTAAAATAGATAACAAAGATAGAAACTTCTAAAATAGTAAAATATATCACTTCTAAAGTAGTCTAAAATAGATAACAAAGATAGAAATAGTCTAAGATAGATAGCTTCAGTTCAAATATAGAATTAGTCTAAAATTACTTCAGTTCAAAGATAGAACTTGAAGTTAGAGCTAGGCAGAGATTGATATATAAGTAGACACTTATTCATTGTAAACTTAATTTCTGGATCAATGTTAAATTTTACTCAGTAGTATATGTTTGTTTTGACATCTATACTCTTACATAATCCAAAAACTCTCTTTCTTTGAAGGGGCTTAATCCACCCTTGCTTTTCAAACGGCAAAACTTGGACGAGTAAATTGAGGACTTTATCCACCCTCGTAGTAACGATAGGAGACGACTACAGAACTGAGACGCAAGAGAAAGCTTTGCGAAGCTTGAAGACGTTGGTTGAGGCGTGTCTACTTTTTGGAGATGGAGGACAGCGCGATTTTCAACGAGGAGATCTTGCAGCAGCAACAACAACAACAACAACAACAACAGCAAGAAGAATATACGGAGGAGGACTATCGACGGGAGATTGTGAGGTTGCGTTCAGAACTTGCTGCTTCACAACAAGCTGAAAAACAATTGGGAGGTCCATCTTCGTCACAGATGATGCCGCAATCTTTGCAACAACAGCAGTATGGAGTTACTGCTCCTGCGTTGCATAAACGATTACCGGACATCTCGAAGTTCGATGGTAGTCGGAAGAGCTACCCGATGTGGAAGGTCGAAGCTGATAACAAGCTTCGAATCGATGGGGCAGTACTCGGGACACCCCAAGACCAAGCGGCGTATTTGTTCTCTAGGATGGAGGCAAAAACACAGTTGATGGTAGTATCATTTTACCAAAACCAACCGGGTTGTGATGCAAGAACTTTTGTTCAGCATCTTGACAACGTTTTTATCGACCCAAATGCAGCGGCGCGGGCGTTGAATAGACTTCAGGCGATGAAGCAAGGCAGAGAATCGTTTGCAACGTTTTTGCCCAAGTTTGAGAAAGAGCTTGGTGAAAGTCAACTTACCATGGTTCCTGACATGGTGAAAATTGGATATCTTCGAGGTGCTCTCAACGTGGAGATGCAACGCGCGATGATCAGGCCCGTCACGTATGATCACTACGGCACTTTTGTGCAGGCTTTGCTGGCAGTTGGTTCTCAACTCGATTGCCTTCAATATCAGAAAGGTCGTGCATCTCCGATGGCAACAACAAATCGCGTGTGGCCTGATGGAGATGAGATGGATTGGACGCCTACCATTCAAGTAGGAAAGTTTCGAAGACGCCTGATGTCAGATGAACAAGAGAAATGCCGTCAAGAAGGTCGATGTTTTTTATGTTTGAAGCGTGGCTACCGTGCGAATGATTGTTTGTCAAAGAAGGGTGATGCCCAAGAAAAGATTAAAAAAGAAGACGCGGAGAAGACCACGAAGGTGCACGCAATCAAAACGAAGAGTAATGTTGTCATAGAGGAGGTCAAAGAGGTGGAGACTTTTGATTCTGAGACAGGGTCGGAAAACGAGTAGCTTCCGACAAAAGACTCAGTTGGAAGCGTTTAGGCAAGTTGTTGAAGTTGAAAAGTTGGCGTTCACATAGGAATCTTGACACGGATGATATGTACATTGATATTTTGATCAATTCAATTTTATCCACTCGTGTTTTATGCGATTCTGGATGCCAATGCTTCGCAACTGTGTCTGAGCAATTTGTTAAAAAGAATAGATTAGATTCTTCACCAATCAAACCTAGACCCCTCGAACAAGTTACAATCGTAAAGGAGCAACCTATGATTCAACGCATAGCAACATTTAAAGTTGATATCAATGGTATAGAAGAAAGGATTGTTGCATATGTTATTCCCGGACAAATTGACGATGTCATCTTCGAAAAAGGCTGGATGGAGCGACATGACGCTAGCATTCGACCTGCTAAAGGTGAGGTTTGCATTCGGAAGCCTTTTAAGATGATCGTCAAGACTCAACCCATTACATCGGAACCAATTCGGGAAATACATGCAGCAACAATCCGGACCTTGCAAGCTAGTGATGAACCTGTACAAATTTTTACTGCTAGCTTGGTTGACATTCAGAAGGCGCTCCAACAGAAGGTGTATAAGGATCCTGCGCAACATGCTCCAGACTGGTTGATGCCAGTTATTGATGCCTTCAATCGGTAAGAGGCGAAGTCGTTGCCGCCACATAGGAAAAAAATCAATCACTAAATCAATCTTGTTGAAGGGAAGACCAACGATGACATCCCTGCAATGCCATTATACCAAATGTCCAAGGATCAACTTTTGGTACTACGCAAGACTCTTACGGAACTGTTGGACAACGGGTTCATTCGTGCAAGCAATTCGCCTGCAGCAGCCCCAGTGATATTTGTTAAGAAACATGGTGGAGGATTACGATATTGTGTTGATTATCATCGATTGAACGAGATAAGTCGAAAGGACAGCTATCCGATCCCGCGCATTGACGAGACATTGAGGACTATTGCTACAGCCAAGTACATCTCAAAGGTTGATGTCATCTCTGCATTTCATCGAATACGAGTTAAAAAAGGTGATGAGTGGAAGACGGCGTTTAACACACGTTTTGGTCTATACGAGTGGTTAGTCACGCCTTTTGGGCTCACTGGTGCACCCGCAACATTTCAGCGATACATCAACTGGGTACTTCGAGACGAACTAGATGTATGTTGTTCTGCATATTTAGATGACGTGGTCATTTATAGTGATACACAAAAAGAACACCGCGACGCTGTGCTTAGGATCATTCGCAAACTTGCTGACGTAGGGCTTCAACTTGATTTTGATAAAAGTGAATTTGAAGCTAGTGTCATTAAGTATCTTGGATATCTAGTAGAAACTGGTAAGGGATTGCGGGCTGACCCGGAGAAACTTGAAGCCATTCGGAAATGGAAGCCGCCAAAGAAGGTGAAAGGAGTCCGTGGTTTTTTGGGCTTGTGCAATTATTATCGACAATTCATAGATGGATACGCGAATATTGCAGAACCATTGACTCGATTGACGCGAAAAGACCAACCTTTCAATTGGACATCGGAATGTCAACTTGCATTTGATCGGTTGAAGAAAGCTTTGGTAAATGCGCCAGTATTAGCAAAATGGACCCCAGGATTGGAAACGGCAATTGAATGTGATTCCTCTCGATATGCGGTTGGTGGCACTTTGATGCAGAAGGTGGATGGACTTTGGCACGCGGTTGCTTATTTTTCGAAGAAGCACAGTTCAGCTGAATCCAACTATCCAATTCATGACAAAGAGATGTTAGCAGTTGTTCGTTGCATTCGTGAATGGCGTACGGAGCTTGCTGGACAACATTTTGAGGTATGGTCGGACCATCGTAATTTGGCTTATTTCCGAAAGAAGCAACATCTGGGAGAACGGCAAATGCGTTGGGCTTATGAGTTGAATGACTTTAGCTTTGAGATAGTGCATAAACCTGGAAGAGAGCAAGTTCAATTAGACGCACTTTCTCGTCGCGAACAAGACACTCCCAACGATATGAATGATGATCGGATCATGAACCGACATCATCAACTATTGGAAGGAGATGGTAACGCTTTGAAAGTGGTTGCAAAATCCGCATGGATAAAAGATGGCGATGCGGATTCGAAAAAAAAAATCGCGGCCACGGAGTCCCATATGTCCATTTGCAGACGAAGAGATGATTGCGTTGTGGGATGCTGGACTCAAAACGAATTATCGATATTGGAAGATGCGGAAGGCTGTTATGGATGGCGAACGCCGACTACCAAAAGAATGGTGCCTACCGATCACAATTAGTGAATGTTCTGTAGATGAAGCCCATGGGCTACGTTGGCGTGGACGAATATGGAAACCGGCGTACGAACCACTTCGAACGCGATTGATTCAGTCTATTCATGACTCACCATTGGCTGGACATCTAGGTCGTGAAGGAACACGAGACTTGCTCGCACGCGAATATACGTGGCCTGGAATGACTCAAGACGTTCGAAGATTTGTACGAAATTGTAATGTCTGTGGAAAATCTAAGATTTGGTGTGAGCAAAAGCAAGGTTTATTAAAACCTTTGTCAATTCCCGCACGGATATGGACGGAACTTTCCATCGACTTTATCACCGGTTTGCCACCAAGTAACACTTATACGAATATTTTAGTTGTGACGGACCGTTTGTCCAAATCCATGATTGCCGTGTCCATGAAGGAAATTCGTGCTATTGATGTAGCTCAAAAACTCTTAGAGCAAGTTTTTCAACATCACGGACTACCGACCGCAATCGTTTGAGACTGTGGAAGTCAATTTGTGAGTATGATGTGGGGAGAAGTGTGCCGATTGCTGAAGATCACACGGAGATTGTCGACAGCCTTTCATCCAGAGACGGATGGTGCAACGGAGCGTGCCAATCAAGAGCTTGAGACATACCTTCGCATCTTCACTGCATTTGAACAAGACGATTGGGCTCTTCAGTTGCCAATAGCAATAATGGCATTGAATAATCGGGTGACGCAGTCCACAGGTATGTCAGCATTTTTTATGACTCACGGCTTTCATCAATCTCTCATGGATTTTACCATACCTAAGGAGCAAGGATCTTCCTTATCACCGACGGAGAAGGGACGTAAGCTTGTTGAGCAATGGAGTCATAGTGCTGATATGGCGAAAACAGCAATGGCGATTGCGCAACAAAATCAAGAACGTCAATCTAACGCACGACGTTCCGTGGCCGAAGTCTTTTGTCCGGGTGACCGTGTCTGGTTGAAATTGCAGAACATCAATACAACACGGCCGATCAAGAAGCTCGATTGGATTGCCCTTCCTTATCGCGTGCTTGAATGTGTTGGTACACATGCGGTTCGTTTGAATACTCCTCCCGGTATTCATCCTGTTTTTCATGTGAGTTTGGTTAAGAAGGCATGAGCGGATCCTTTGCCTTCTCAATTGGCACATGATAATGAACATGGTATTGTTTTGCACAATCCATTCGATCCTTCAGCTGCCACAACTGATAATGACGGCGAGTACGCAATTGAACGGGTATTGCGACATCGGCGCCGAGGACGTAGTTGGCAATTACTTGTGAAATGGCTTGGGTGGCCCGAGCCCACTTGGAAACCATTACGTCATTTGCAAGATGCGGTGGCCTTGGATGATTATGAACGCTCCTTGCGCGATGCAGGCTCAGTTGTTCTATGGGCAGATCTTTTCCTCCCTTCTTAGTTACGGAGGAGGAGGAGGAGGAGGAGGCATATGTCATGGACTAAGCCCAGTTAGAAGCTCGGATGTACACTCGCTAACTCGCTAGTCTAGGATAACTTCTAAAATAGTAAAATAGATAACAAAGATAGAAACTTCTAAAATAGTAAAATAGATCACTTCTAAAGTAGTCTAAAATAGATAACAAAGATAGAAATAGTCTAAGATAGATAGCTTCAGTTCAAAGATAGAATTAGTCTAAAATTACTTCAGTTCAAAGATAGAACTTGAAGTTAGAGCTAGGCAGAGATTGATATATAAATAGACACTTATTCATTGTAAACTTAATTTCTGGATCAATGTTAAATTTTACTCAGTAGTATATGTTTGTTTTGACATCTATACTCTTACACATTGATACATATAGTTAAAATAATCAATCATCCATCAATATTTCTAGTTACATTACAATCTCCCCCTACCATCAAAAGTCATTGTCCTCAATGACAAAATTATGATAGTTTCTTTTAAAATCGATTTCTCTTTCCCAAGAAGCTTCTTCTTCAAGATAGTTTTCCCACTTTACATAGAATCTACGGAATGTCTTATTCCTTAGATTTTGGTTCTCCACTTTCAAAATCTTCTCAGGTTCAGCAAGAAGTTCTCCCTCAAGAGCAACTTTTGGAAGATAAGGCAAAATATAGTTAGGATCAGATACATATTTTCTCAACAATTTCCATATGAAATACATTATGGATCTTCCAATCCTCTGGTAGCTTTAATCCATAAGCTACTTGTCCTATCTTCTTCAAAATTTCAAATGGACCACAAAATCTAGATGATAACTTCATGGACTTACCAAGCTTCAATCCAGATCAATTTGGTGCTACCTTCAAGAATACTTTATCACTGATTTTAAATTCACAATTTTTTTTTTGCTATCAACATAATGTTTAGTTATGTCTTGCGCACTCTTCATAGCCAACCTTGTTGATTCTCTAATTTCATTTATCTCTCTAATCATATTATTAATGCTTTCAAATCTAGTATTGGGAGTGGAAAGTGTAATGGGAGTTCTACATTTCTGGCCATATAGAACATAGAATGGACTTATCCCAATACTACTATGAATATGATCATTACATGCAAACTCAATCATATGCAACCACTTATCCCATGAATGTTGTTTCTTACCAACATACATTCTTAACATATCCTCAAGAGTTATGTTTGTCCTTTCAGTCCGTCCATCAGTCTCAGGATGATATGCGGTGCTCAACTTAATTTTAGTCCCACACAATTTGAATAGTGTAGTCCAAAATTCACTCACAAATTTGCGATCTCTATCACTTATAATTTCACGTAGAATTTCATGGTGTTTAAAAATTTCTCTCATAAATAACTCAATTACTCCATAAGCAATTATAGTAGGATCTGTAGGAATAAAATGAGCTATTTTAGTCAATCTATCTACAACCACCATGATACTATCAAAATTACTTTAAATCTTGGGCAATCCAACAATAAAATCCATACTGACTGATTCAAATTTCAAGTTAGGCACACCAAATGGTTGTAATGATCTAGGGCTTTTCATTTATTCTGATTTAGAGACTTGATATTTTAGACATATCTCAACATATTTTTTAATATTTTTTTAATTCCTGGCCAATAATAATGATGTTTGACTGTCATATAGGTCTTTTGAAAACATTGATGGTTTGCTATTGAAATGTCATGAAGATTATTCATAATGTTGAGTCTATGTCCTCAAACATTGGAGACACAAACTCTACCATCATAATATAGAACCTCATCTTTCAAATCAAAATATTTAAACTTATCAATTTCATATGAGGTTGTGAGCCCAAAATCGTGCTCACAATTTGATTTATATGTTCAAAATATTAAAAACATAAAAATTAGTGATGACTGAGTTAGTTGAATGCTTTGTTGGGAGTGAATTTCGAGTTTAGATTTAAGTGGATTCAAGGGGTTGAATTGAGGCTCACGGAAGGAAGTTAAGAATTTGATTCAAGGTTGTTTTGGGATTGGGATTGTCCGGTTTGTAAAAGCTAGGGGTGTGTTGTCCTTGTGGTAAGTACCTTGGATAAATTGGAAATTAGAACCAAAGGGGTAAAAGGGAAATGCCCTTTAACCGAATCGGAAGTGTTAAGATTGTAGGTTAGTAAGTAGGTGGGTTAAGTAGAAGTAATCAATTAAACAAGCAGAAGTCAAGCGACGGCGGAGTAAAAAAACATTCCGGAAGCGGCGAAGAAAAAGAGGTGACGGTTGCCAATAAAGGCTCGAGGCAAGTGGGTACGAGGTGACGGTTGCCTCCCCCCATTCACCACCGAAGGCTTAATTGCCACCAATCAAGGGATGGGCCCCTCGGTTGAAGGAAGGGAGAAGGGGTCCGACCCTTCATTGAGAGGGTATAAAAGCCCCTTCTTCTCCTTTCATGTCTCTCTGAATTTTTTTGTTCGCACGGCGAAGCCCTTGCAAATTTTAGTTAGGAAGCTTTCTTTCTTTCTTCTTCTCTTCATTTTGTTAGGAAGATCAACAAGTATTCATGTAGACATGATTCAGAATCCTTAGAGTTAGAGTTCTTGAGAGAAGGTAGTGTGTTTTTGAACACACTCTTAAGTAGCTGGGCCACATTCAATCCAGGGTAGTGGACTCTTAAGTTATGATTTAGACTTCAGATTTTGAGGGGAGGTAGCCCTCTTTGTTAGCTTTCCAAAGAGCCTAAGCTTGTTAGAATCAGAGTTAGTAAGCAAAAGTTATGAAACTTTGAATGAAAGTGTCTCAAGCTGCCTTCAAACTTTCAAACGCTGACTTTGTGAGAGCGCACAAAAATTGCAACACCTGAATTTATTTGGAGATTTGAATGATTCATAGATCTTGTGATGAGCTTTTCAAATCACTAAAAATTATTTTGATCGGAACTTGTGAGAGAAAGTTGTGGCAGTTTAAGTTGGGAAGTGTTGCTGCTTTAGGGGAACCCCCACGGATGTTCACCCGTGGGAGAAGATTTGGAGTAAGTGTAGACCTCATTATTAGCTTTCCAAAAAGCCTAAGCTTGTTGGAATCGGAGTTAGCGAACAAAAGTTATAGGTGTTTGAAGGAAATACCCTAGCTGCCGCGTAACTAAAAAAGAGCTGACTTTGAAAGCTCATATATAGATGAGGGAATTTTCAGTTATTTTGATATTTAGATGAATCATAGGCCTAGTTGTTAGCTTTCTAGATCACTAAAAATTATCTCAATCGGACATCGTGAGTGGAAGTTATGGCAATTTGAGTGACTGGGTGTGTGATGCAGTGGGAAGTCCCCACGGGTGTTCACCCGTGGGCAACCCCACAACACACTGGGAAGACCCCACGGGTGTTCACCCGTGGGCAACCCCAAAACACACTGGGAAGATCCCACGGGTGTTCACTCGTGGGCAACCCCAAAATACACTGGGAAGACCCCACGGGTGTTCAACCCCAAAACACAGTTGGGAGACCCCACGGGTGTTCATCCGTGGGCAACACCAAAATACAGTTGGGAGTATTTTATCAATACTAACACTCTGTGAAGTTGACCAAAAAGATAGTGTTTGATTTTTGGGTTATTGGAGTATTTGCAAGGGTTTTCCAGCATTAAAGGATCAACAAATAAATGTGAGCCATGAACCTCCACTTGGACTACAGACGCAAAAGGGTGGGGGTTTATGGCTGACATAGGTCTTAGCTTCCTTAGACAAGCTCTCAACTGGAAGTTTAAAGAATTCATCGTTAGCATAATGCATTTTAATCTCATCCATCAAATAATTCATTATGCATGAGATAGCATTTGCTAGCGGTTTTCTAGACAGAGGATCAGCAACCACATTTTCCTTTCCTTTAACATATTCTATGTCAAAATCAAACTCTTGTGACAATTCCATCCACTTATACTGCCTTCTACTCAAGTGAGGTTGGGTTGATAAATATCTCAAAGATTCATGGTTTGTTTGAATCTTGAATTTTACCCCCAATAGGTAATGTCTCCAAACCTTTAGCGAATGGATCACTACAAGTAATTCATTCTCATGTGCTGCATAGTTCAACTCAACATCGTTCAACTTACAAGATTCGTAAGCAACTATTTTCTTATCTTGCATTAAAATTGTACCAATAGCTAAATCGCCAGCGTCGGTACATAAGATTATGTTTCCTTTCAAGGGATCCATAATAGTTAAGACATGAATTTGAGTTAACACTAATTTCAAAGTCTGAAAGCTCAAGTCACAATCATGGGTCCAATCTATCACATTACATTTGCCTTTCAACAAGTTGGTCATAGGAGCAGCTATTTTAGAACATCCTCTCACAAATCTTCTATAATAGCTTGCAAGACCTAAGAAACTTCTCAGCTCAATTTTATCTTTAGGTATTGGCTACTCAGCAACTACTTTGACCTTTCTAGGATCTACTAATATTCCCTCATCTAAGATGATATGATCAAAAAATTAAACACACGAGGTAAAAAAACACATTTACTAAGCTTAGCATATAACTTATTTCCTCTCAAAATTTCAAAATTTTGTTTAGGATGTTGCTTGTGTTCCTCCACATTCTTGGAATATATTAGAATATCATCCATAAACATAAGTACAAACTTACCCAAACGATCGTGAAATAATGAATTCATCAAGGTCATAAATGTAGCAGGAGCATTTGTAAGTCTCAATGATCTATATTTTTTCTTAGTAAAGAGGACAGGAGCTCCCCAATGTGATTTGTCGTGTAAACTCAGATCGTTAAACACAACAGATCGAGTGTCGTCATCAACATCAATTAGCAAAATAAACATAGCAAACTAATATGCTAAACAACCACCTCTTCAAGATGAGGGTTTCTTTCTCCAAGCTCAAGGAACTAAGAAGTCTCCTTACAAAGCTTAAGAAACTCTGAAATTCACACACAAGAGTCAAGCTATCTCTCACTCCACGAAGGGAGAATCCAAGAGTGCAAGTGATGGAGAAAGAATGCAAAGGCTTTACTCATGATCTACTACACCATAGCCACAAGATAGCAACAACAAGCTCTCTCTCTCTCAAAACACACTCACAAGACTTGACTTGACAACAATGGCAAGTCAAGATGCCTTCCTCTCCACATAACCCCCCGTCTAGGTGGATTTCATCCATGGAGTGGATGAACAACTATCTAGGACTTCCAATGGAGTCCATTACTCATCCAAACACACATGGACTCCTAATGGAGTCCATTGACTTCTAATTTGACGTGATTTAGCCCCCGATGTCACCTCACGTGACAGCTGTCGTGTAAACTCAGATCGTTAAACACAACAGATCGAGTGTCGTCATCAACATCAATTAGCAAAATAAACATAGCAAACTAATATGCTAAACAACCACCTCTTCAAGTGCCCCCCTAGCAGATAAGGAGCCCCTCCAATCAGCTAGGACCAAACACACTCATCGGTAGAGGTGTTGAACATGATGAAGTTGTTGTTACATCTGTACATACTCATGTTGGTGTAGTGGTAATCTAAAGAATTAAACTCATGGTTGAGGAAGTAACCCAAGAACTGTAGGCTGGGTGCAATGTGAGCCCCATCCTTTATCGCCTTCAACAATTTATGTTGAATTCTTTGATAACTCTCCCAATATGATTTTCAATCCCATAAAACTACCGACCAACTAGATAACAACTTCATCACTAAGACATGTGGCAAACATCCACAAAGTCCTCAATCATGACCATTAACGGCCATGGAATGGGAGGATTTCCGACAACGAGGACAAACCCAATTGCCAGAAGGAAGAGTCAAAAGGGGAGGTGTCAAACATGCCATGTGCCATCCACGTTGACATTGATCGCACAATAACATTGTTGCAGCTCCTTTCTTCTCTCCACACACATAACAAGGCAGACCCTGTGGTACAACCGCCAATTCGGGATGCACAGAGCCGTCGATGGGAAGATGACATGGAGCACAATTCTTTGAATGCTCACGACATTCCCGTCCATCCTTGCCTTCAAGCAATAATATACCACTTGGTAAAACATCTTTTACTCGTAAAATTGTGCGCCCAGCCTTGACATCCAATGTCGTAGGCGCCTCCCGTTGCAAGTAAACATAATCCCCCTTGGAAAATCTACGAACCTGAGGTCGATAAGCACCACTGCGGATCCGGGCATACCGTAATGTATCACGATGTTGAGCTATATTTAAGTTCTCCATGGCCATAGGCATGGCTTTTTGAAAGAACACTGCTCGATCGTGAAGACATTGAGCCCAAACATCTGGATCATCCAAGTTGACCACATGAGCCAATTTCTCTCGCACAGAGCTAGGTAAAATTGGCTCCCGACCATATAAGAGTTGGTAAGGACTATAGGATGCCAAAGATGCTTGCCTGCTGAAACGGTAACCCATTGCTATCCATGGTAACATCAAGTCCCAATCGCGATGGTTGCCATGAAGCAACCCATACTTCCGCAAACCGCGCTTGACAGTCTGAACAACTCGTTCAGCTAAGCCATCTGCCTCAGGGTGATCTCTGGAGGTTGTTCGGTGATCAATCAAAGCCTTGGTACACAAAGCCTCGAAAGATCCAAGAAATTCTCTCCCTTGATCCGTCAACACCTCTGCAGGTGCTCCAAACCGTGCCAAAACTCGATCGAGAAATGCCATAGCTGCCAATTCTGAGGAATTTTGGGGAAGAGCCACGAGTTCAATCCACTTACTAAAATGCTCCACCATCACAAGTACATACTTTGCCCCACGTGGAGTGACAGTAAGCGGTCCGGCAAAATCCAAAGACCAACGATATCCCAAGCCCATAATAGGTAAAGGCTGAAGTTGAGGTGATAAAGTATTAAAACTTGACCTGACTCGGTCACATACTTCACACCGGGAAACATAAGTGGCAACCTGTTGATACATACCAGTCCACCAATATTGGTTGCGTAACATAGAGTGTGTCCTTCGCACTCCAAAATGTCCAAGCTCCTCGTGCACTTGCCGTACTAAAGAAGCTCTTTGATCTGGCCTTGGAACGATGCGCCTCGTCCCGTCCGGCCACACACGAAATAACAAGCCGTTTGTCCAACGAAACCTTGTTATTCGGTGACTAACTCTATCTCGCTCCATAGCGGATAGTCCAAGGGGATATGTCCCTTGTTGAAGTTTGTGCAAGACCGCATGGTCTTCCCACACATCACTAACAATGAGAGATTTATCGATCTCCTCATCTTGGTGTTCCACAAGGATCTCAGCAGCCAATCCTGACATAATTGTGAGATATGTGGCAGCATGCCAACCCGGCACCGCCTCACGATCACAATCTCCATGCCACCTGGCTCCAGTTAAATCCTCATCTGAAGGACTTGGATTGCGAGACAATCCGTCTGCATCCAAGTTGGCAATTCCTGCTCGGTGGACAACTTCAAAGTCATATTCTTGAAGTAACAATGCCCACCTAGCAAGTTTCCCGGTGAGTTTATCTGATTCCATAAGCCATTTTAAAGGCTGATGATCGGTCACCAAAGTAAATTTTTGCCCATATAAATAAGGTCGGAAATGTGCAATGGCCCAAACGGCCGCCAAGGCCTCGCCTTCATAAGAAGAATAATTAGATTCAGCACTATTATTGCTTCTAGATGCATAAGCCACCACATATTCATTTCCCTCTTCATCTTTCTGTGTCAATACCGCTCCCAATCCCACTGCACTCCAATCCGTGTGCAATTGAAAAGCTCTAGACACATCCGGGCGTCGAAGCACTGGCGCTGAACCGAGCCTCTGCTTCAATGTATCAAATGCATGTTGTTGTTCCCGACTCCAAATCCATGGTTGGTCTTTCCCCGTGAGAATGGTGAGAGGTTTGGCAATCAAACTAAAGTTTTTGACAAACCTTCTATAATAATTTGCCAATCCTAGAAATGCCCGAAGTCGTGGTACATCACTAGGTGCGGGAATTTTGTATAAAGCATCCACCTTTGCCTGTTGCACACCAAGACCGCCAGGAACAATCATGTGGCCCAAATAGGGCAGTTGATCATGGAAAAACTTACATTTTCCATGATGTAAACGGAGTCCCCACCGTTGTAGCCGTTCAAATACCGCTTGCAAATGTCTCACATGATCCTGTGGACTATTACTAAAGATGATAACATCATCAATGTAACATTTAGCAAACGGTAAACCAGCCAATAATTGGTCCATCACCCGCTGAAATTCAGCTGGTGCATTCTTGAGACCAAATGGTAAAAATTTCCAATAATAAAGTTGATCCTTGCCATCTTTATCAATTCCCCAAAATGCGGTCTTCACCCGATCACCCAACAACAAAGGCAATTGATGATAACCAGACCTCAAATCCAGAGTGCTGAAAATTCTAGCAAATCCCAATGCATCAAACAACTCCTCTGGCATCGGCATTGGGTATCGATCCGACTTGGTCTTGCGGTTGACTGGACGATAATCACCACACATCCGTTTCTCCGTCCAGTTGCCAAAGATATCTTTCTTTGAAGGCATAACCGTGGCACAAGCATACTCTCCATTGGAGAGTTCAATCAATTCCGCTGCCAATAATTCTTGACATCGAGTTTGAACACCCAACCTTTCAGATGTACTAAGTCTGTACGGCCGTCTGAAAATAGGATGGTCGTCCTCGAGCTGAATACGAACAGGTTTACCTTTATATCCTTCAAGGTCATGAAGACTAAAGGCAAAACAATTACGGTAAGAGCGAATAAATGCCCGTACCTTTCGTGCTTCGGCACCAGTAAGTTTTGGCCCCACTTCAATTGGCCAATCGTCAAACTCCGTGGTTTCCTTCTCCATAGAAGGATTGCCACTTGGTGCCAGCACAGCCTGTGATTGCTAGTTCGTGGAGAGGGCAACACCTTTGCCCCCATCATCTGCACTTGAAATCAAATGCGTATCCTCTCCACTACAATCAGACACACCAAAATCTTGGGCCAAAGCAGCAAAAACACGTTGAGCTCGAAGCTCTTCTGCAGCATGCTGCTTCAAAGAAAATAATGCCTCAGCATCATTGACCTCCATGTGAAATTTGGATTGCAGCTCCATTGCCCCCTGACCATTGTCCTCTGCCCTCAGAGTAAGCAATTGGTCATGAAAATATTGTTGAGCAGCAAGACAAATTCCAATAATCCACACCATGCTATTGAGATCCATAGCTTGTCCCAATAGAAAACGTCTCTGACCTTCTTGAAGCCCGTGAGCAGCTGTGGTACCTGTAGGAAAACCCATGGCTCGTTCCCGTTCATCTGCCGTAGGCTCATCATAAGTTTGGGATTTTGAATCCCAAACCATACCTGGTCCACGAGATCGAAATGCAAAAGACCGTGGATATGTCACAAAAGTTGGTAGTGCACCTCGCGGAATTCCCACCTTGTTAATTACTGCAAGTGGCAAGGTATCATCTTTGGTAACCGCCAAGGAAACACGATGATCATCTAAAATGTCATCTACCTTGCGATTCATAAGCCGAGGAATTCGAGCGACTACCGCTGAAAGCACCTGAGGTGATACCAAATTGGTCCAAAACCAACGAGGCCGGTGAGCAAAGGATCCCAAGGATGCAGCATCCAGAAATGTTGGAGTACCCAGAAGTTGGTTAATGTACTCACCATCCTTCACCACTTTGTGCCGTGTATCACCCAATAATGATACATTTTCCAAAATGTACCCTGGCGGAGTTGATTGATGGGCAAACCACCATTGTATCAATCGCATCAAATCCGCAAACAAACTAGACCTAGGGTCATCCAAACCTTGGCCAGTTCCTGCACGCGAATGGCCTTGACACGGCCATCCTGCAATAATCAAATCCACATGGCCCAACCTTCTCAAATCCTCATCACTAATCATAGTGACGTCTTGAGGGAGTTGACCACAACATCCATGAATAGCAGAGGCTGACAATTGTGTGGGATACCTCAACAACAATTGTTGGATGTGGTGTCGAACGGCTCTGTTGGCTGCATATCCATTATCCACATGAACATACCGCCTAACTGTAATCCCAGCCTCCAATACTGCAGCCAAACCTGTGCCAATGCCGCCAAAGATTTCTACAAGGACGATACCTTCAGGTGACGGTTGCCAACGAATGGGTTGGGCAAAAACAAATGAGGATGATATTGGAGGTGCCTCTCCAAGCTCCAAAGCCGCTACAACGTGTCGACAATGGTCAGATAACTCCTTAGAAGTACGCCATGGTGGAGATGGATCTCTGAAATGTCGAGCAGGAATTTCGGTACATGGCAAAATTCGTTGCTCTGCTACATTACAAGTGTAGGCCAATGTTTCCTCCAACAAAATTGGTGAACAAGGCAAGTCTGAAACTAAACCACTACACCCAAACATTGCCTCCGCAACCATAGTCATAGAAGTAGCTGCAAACGCTACAGGAATAAATACCTTCCTGCCATCACCAGTAGACCATCCCGGTCTAATCCACGCCTCCTCGGTCCAATTATCCAAACCAAAGCCAAGTGGATAAAGAGCTTGCTGACCAACTAGTATATCATAGTTGGTTGCATTGGTAACAACACACTTCATTGTCAAATGAGTGTAGGTAGGTCCTGCCCCCACGTTAAAAATCAAACGGAGAGGTGCCTTGGTGTAACATGTTGCACGTTCAGTGCCCCCCACTGAAGTCACAATTGTGAATGGACAAGGATCTAAATTGGTTGGCATCAACCCCAGACTGTCAGCAAGTCCTTTGCCAATCATAACCGGTTGAGCACCAGAATCCATCATAACTCTCAGTGGTGTAGCACGAATAGCGGGATTATCCGTGCGTGATACGACAAACAAAACTTTGTCGTTCACCAGACGTACAACCCCAGGTTGTAAATTATGCCGTTCTCGAGCAGATCTTGCAGAAACATCTGCAAGATAGGTTGCTCCTGCTGCACAATGTGGAAAAGACGTGTCCATTGATGGAATTATTGGAGGAGGAATATCAGTGTGCTTACCAAAAGCAATGATTGCCGAATCTGCAAGGTTCGCTCGCAAATTGGCTAAGTCCTCCACCTCCTCAGCCACAGGCACGTCAACAACAGCTTGGGATACTTGAAGGGATGGCAAATCCGCCTTGCCTTCTAAAATTCTCCCAGCTAAATGAAAAACTCCAGCAGGTTTGAAATCCGGAGCCATCAACTCTGAACCCGAGAAAATTGGCATATGGAGAATTTTATGTGCCAATACCTGCATAACGTCCTTTGAAATGGAATCCCCATCTCTCAAAGGTAAAGGATTTTTAGCCCCAACAGCAGTGGTAGTGTCTGCCAATCCAAATGATAGAGGTAGCCGTGCTTGACCAACCTGGTCTGCTGGACCGACATGGCGAGGACGTGAAGCCTCGTTGCTCCCAGCACTTGTGGAAGCCACCGAATTTGCCAATGTCTGTGCGCGAGTAGAAGCTGCAGCTACCACCTCTCCAGATGCTCCGAACATATACATGTCAGAACCGGAAGTGCCAACAACTGCATGCGGCTCAGAAATTTGAGCAAAAGATGCAGAAGATTTGAGCTTTTGCTCAAGCTCTGCAACCTTAGCCTCAAGAGTCTGCTCCCGTGAAGATTTGCCAGTCACATAACTGGCAGGCCGCCTCTCAGGATGAAGTTGGAAACAATGATCCACATCGTGGTTAGTGCCGCCACAATGGTTACATTTCAATTGCCTCTTCTTAGAATTTTCCCCCGCCTTTACCGATTCTATCTTTTGTTTTATTTTTCCCAAAGGCTGGTTTTTCTTCTTCTTGGGACAATTGGCATCATTCTTCGAATGACCAGCTTCTCCACAACCCCAGCAGTACAAAATCCTTTGTTCCTTAACAGGTTGAGTCTCAGCTAAATTACTAGTAGCTGTGACAATTCTTTTTGATTTGCTAGTCTCTGTCATCCAAGATACCATATCCGTGGCATCGTGTTGACAGAGTGCCCGATCACATCTCTCAACCACGGCAAACGCTTGTGCAAGCGTAGCTCTGCCTTCGTAATCCAAGATAATCCGAGGTGATGCCAACTCAAGTAGCCGCTTATCAATCTTAGACAAGAAGATTTTGACAAGCTGGCTTTCAGCGAAAACACCTCCCGACTCAACAGCAAATCGCGCGAGTCGCGTGTACATGGTCCGTGGAGTGTCATCCTTCTCCCGGCGAAAATCCTGGATGCGCTGCATCTGGTCTCGCCTAAACCCACCATACTCCACCTCCAAATGTGCGACAAATTCAGCAAGGGGATTAAATGGAGGTGGTGGACCAACAGCCGTCAATGCTGCCTGTGTAGCACGTGCCATCCGTGAAAGAGTAGCCGTGCTACTGCTAGCCGCTATTGGCCCAAGTGCCAGTTCCTTGTCTTTAGGTTCCTCCAGTGGTTCTTCCTCCTTTAAGGTGGGTGGAGCTAAGGTAGCAACCGCCCCATCTTTAAGAGCTGAAATAAGCTCAACCCGAGCCTCCCAATACTGCTCCACCTCCCGAAATTGTCGCTGATGACCTTCTGTCCAGCGTTCATAGGTTTGGAGTGCCTCATACTCCAAATGCTGAGGCAGAAGTTCAAAGGCATACCAATCATTGAAATTGGAAGACCTTTGACGTTTCTCCTTAATCCAGGTACGAAACCGGAGTTTCCAATCGGGCAAGGAAATGCCCCCAGCTCGACCTGAGAACCGATCACGCACTGAACCGTGGTGATCGTCCTCCATTTCGTCGAATGTGCCGACACTCCAAATCCGAAGCCTATTAGTAGTGTCCAACGCCGAAATAGGCTCAAAAGCCTCGTTGGTATCTACCTCTGGCTCAAGATTTGTGGTATGCACGTCCTCCAAGTAATCTGGTGATGGAGATCGATAATATCGGCTCCTGGGGGGTTTGGCCCACCCCCAGGGCCTGGCCCGCGCCGCCCGCCCCCGGCCTGCGCCGCCCGCCCGGCCCGGCCTGCCTGCTTCCGGCAGGGGTCCAGGGAGCTCCGGGAGGGAGCTCTTGAAGCTCTCTCCCAAAATTTTAAAAACAAATTGGAAAAAAAAAATTCTTCTTGCAAATTGCAAAAAATAATTGTTGGATTTTGGCCTCCAACCTCCTAAGCTTGCAAGCAGAAGTTTGCAAGTTGCCAACAACTAAATATTATAATAATAATAATAAAATCTCTTCTTGTTGGTGTTGTTCTCTCAAGAAGGTGAAGAGAGAAAGAAATAGATAAGGAGATTCCTTGCAAGATTTGTCTTGCAAGCTATAATGAATTGCAAACTAAGCCTCTCAACACATGTATTACTCAGTTGCTCATGAGTTCTTGACCATTTGAACTCAAAATACAAACTAAAATTGAAAAATTCAAAGAAATTGTTGTCAAGTATGAGGGTTTCTTTCTCCAAGCTCAAGGAACTAAGAAGTCTCCTTACAAAGCTTAAGAAACTCTGAAATTCACACACAAGAGTCAAGCTATCTCTCACTCCACGAAGGGAGAATCCAAGAGTGCAAGTGATGGAGAAAGAATGCAAAGGCTTTACTCATGATCTACTACACCATAGCCACAAGATAGCAACAACAAGCTCTCTCTCTCTCAAAACACACTCACAAGACTTGACTTGACAACAATGGCAAGTCAAGATGCCTTCCTCTCCACATAACCCCCCGTCTAGGTGGATTTCATCCATGGAGTGGATGAACAACTATCTAGGACTTCCAATGGAGTCCATTACTCATCCAAACACACATGGACTCCTAATGGAGTCCATTGACTTCTAATTTGACGTGATTTAGCCCCCGATGTCACCTCACGTGACAGATTTGTTAGGCCTAATGTATCATTTGCTCAACAAATTCTTTAATTGATTCTCAACATTTTGAGCTAGAGAATGACGATATGGTGCCTTAATTATAGGAGCGACATCGGCAACTAGATCGATAGCATGGTCAACCTCTCTCACAGGTGGCAACTCATTTAACTCTTTAGGAAATATATCTTAAAAGTCATACAAAAATATTTTTACTCCCTTGGTACTAGATTCATTGTCCTTAGTTTCATTCTTAACTTCACTTAGATGTATCAAGAATACTTGATGTCCCTTTCTACCACATTTTTTCATTTGTAAATGAGAAAATATAATGACGTTTGGTAAATATCTCTTACCACTAATAGAAAAAAAATTGCCATTCTGAAGTTTTCCGTGGATTGCACCTTCCTTGCATGCGATTCACGCATCCACTAGTATAAGCTACGCCATGTTTAGTATCACCTCATATCTTGCTCCATTCCAAACTTCAAAATTTGCCTCTGTATACACTCCTTGGATGGTCACATGAACCCTCAACATACGGTGAATAATAAAGTTTGGTTGATTGTTGGGCAACCATATGAAACAAGGCTTGATAGAAATTAAAGGAAGTCCTATCTTATGAGCAAATGAAACTGACATCATATTATGAATACTGCCATAATTAATCAAAATCATTGAAGATAAAGTAGAATTTAAAAATCCCTTGATTTGAAGCACCATCGGCTCTTGTTCTACTTCCATGTTCATGATTGCGGTTGAAATACTAGGAACTACTTCTTTGCCTGACTCACCATTTGACCCATCATTGTCTTCTTGTTTTACCTCCGATGCTGCTATCTTTCTTTTGAATGTTGGACATTCAAAGCTTCAATGCCCAGACTTATGACATTTAGAACATAACCCTTTCTTAATATGCTCCTCTTGATCCTCTTAACATCTGAGTCTTGTTTCCTTGATGGAACTTTGGAAATTGAAGAGATTTAGAAATCTTAGAAAATTTGGTAGACTTAGAACATTGATTGGCAAGGTAATTAGATTCGAAGGATCTTTTCTCCAATTGACCCTTATTCCTCTCCATTCTACTATTGACTTCTCTTTCAAAGTTTATAGCTAAAATATAAGCTTCATCTAAAGTCTTTGGACTATGAGCACTAACTTTGAACTTGATTGAATCCTTTAAGTTGCGGACAAAAAATTCAATTCTATCACTTTCGCCAATTGGGAAAGTAAACAATATGTTCATCAAATTTTGACTTGAATTGGGTAACTAACAAACTTTTCTACTTCAAGTTGTATAATCTTTGGCGCATGTCATCTCCATAGTTGCCAAGGAGGAATTGATGAAGAAACAACTCTTTGAAAATACCCCATGTTGAAATAGGTCCCAGTCCACGGTTTTCTCGACCCCTCTTCAACGTATCAACCCAAACACGAGCCTTGTCTTGAAGAAAAATCACCGTGACCTTGATTTTATCCACATCATTGTATTTGGAAGGAAAGAAATCCTCCACGATGGAAATGAAAGACATAACTTCCTTTGGCTTGTAGTTCCGACCTCCAAAACTAGGTTTGATCGAATACTTTTTCAAATCCTTCAAAATATCAACTTCTCCATGAGTAAATTTTTTTGGAGAAGATGTTGAACTCGATTCCATTTCTCTTGAGTTAGGTGGTGTAACTGAAGGAGTTTCTCTTGGCTGAGGTGGAACGTCTGGAGGAGTCTCCCTAGGCAGAGGTGGGATCCCAGGTTGTGCACTATCTTGATCTTCCTTCAATGTAGCTAAAACGACTCTCACAACCCTTTCTTCTAAACCTTCCATAGAATTCATACCTACTCTGATCCAATTTGTAACAAACCTCCACAAATTTGCCACCAACTTTCGCAAGAACAACTATCAATTCAAATGATGAGTTGAAGAACTTTCTTTATTTTTCTGATAGCATCTAATTATAATCATGGACCAAGTAGGTCTTGGTCTAAGCTCAACCACCCGACCACAGGAGAGAGACAAAAGATCCTCTCTCCTCCCCCGAGCTTCCTTATATAACAAAGGCACTACTTTTACTTATTATTTTCACATATAGTAAAAATATTCTATGCATAGCTCTATCTTTTAGTTCTACTATGAATTTTCTATCTTTGGTTCTTCTAAAACCTTCTTCCATCTTTCAGCTCAATCACATTCCTTTAGTTGGAACTGTCTAATTCCAGCTGGATTCATCCATCCCTTCTTCTAGTTGGAATTGTCTAATTCCAACCTGATTCATTCATCCAATCTTCTAGTTGGAACTGTCTAATTCCAACTAGACTTATCTATCCATTGAGAGTTGTCTAGCTCCAATGAATAGCATTCATCTTTTCAGATATGAAATGGTTTAACTCCAGTGCACCTCATCGAGAGCTGTCTAACTCATGTGCACATGTTCTCAATTTGGAATGGTCTAATTCCAATGCACTAAATGCGGAGTTGTCTAACTCCAGTGCACATGTTGTCAATATGGAGTTGTCTAACTCCAGTCCATTCATCTTCAACTAGGAGTTGTCTAACTCCCGTCATCCTCTGCTTATACATTGATACATGTAGTTAGAATATTCAATCATCTGTCAATATTTCTAGTTACATTACAGATAGTTAGTTAGCTCGTTGTGCATCAAAGCCTATTTTGAAAGTTGGGTGAATCTTTTGGGACCTCCTCTTTCCATCTCTCAAACTTTGAGAATTTTAGGATCTAAAATAAAGTATGCGCATGGGAGCGCTATCCTAAATTGTATGTTGGCATATGTAAGGCTAGCTTGGCCCACCCATCCTAGTAGTACAAGCTAGAAAGCTGATTTTTAATAGCTTGACATCACACATTGTGTATGGTAGTTTAAGCATTAAGAAAACTTGGGTGATTTTTGGTTGATTCTCATAAACTCAAGGTTCGGGACTGAACCCATGATTTCATTTGCTTTACTTTACAAATAGCTTTATTGTTTACTCACTTGTGGGTTGTTTAAGCATTATAACTTGCAATGGGTAGGACTACAATTTGTAATTGGTGTTCGAATCCCTTGCAAAGTACATTTTTTTTCACATGGCAATAAGTTGCTTAAAATTCATATTTATCCTCTTTTTGTTCTCATATTCATTTCAACTGCACTCTAACCTCCTTAATATCATGCTTGTGGCAACCAAAGTGCACGTGATGTTAAGAAGTTATGTAACATTAACATGGATGTGTGATAATAAAGAATTAGTGTAGCATGTGACATTATGGAGTAACACAAAATCAATGCGAAAATAATGACAAACGATGACAACGTGCATCGCCCTCCGCCCACTCGTGCGTGTGTTCCCATGGGAATTCGCCACAGGTGCATTTGCGTTTGTGTTGGGCAAGGGCCGGTGGGGCGACCACCTCAACAATATCTTCATCGACCATGTCACTTGTCATTGTCTCAACTAAAAAGCAGTCCAAAGAGTTGGCGCAATCGACACCCAACAGATCAAGGGGCCGAGTTGCATGATTGGGGGTTAGGGTTTAAGGCTTAGAATCAACAGAGGGCCAATTCAGACTGTGTGGCGGACTTCATGTTTATAGAGTAATTACCGGGTAAACGGGTAAACTTGCCATTGCTACCTTTACCCTACCCTCTACCTTACCCCATGGTCATATCCTTACCTTTACTCTCTACCTTTACACCTTTACCCGGGTAAAAGGGTAGCTTTACCCTACCTTGCCGAGGCCTAAGAGGGAGTGACATTACGGAGGATGATATTATGGATGTTAGGGTGTACCACAAAGTCTGCGTGTGCATTAGCCAGTAACAGTCTTACCTATCCCCAAAAGCAGTCGCCCATAACAACCTGCAGTTGTTTTACAGTAGCCACCTGTAAATCCCTTAAGCTCAGGTGGCAAGCCACATATGCTGCACAATAAGGCCATTTATTAGAAGCGACTGATGCTTAATTTTGATTTTTACACTCAGGAAAAAGCTGCTCCTATCTACCAAGATTACGTAGATACATGCATGCATGCATGGGGGATGTCGATGTGTTGACGGGGACATGTCATGTCATGTCATGTCATGTAACGGCATGGCATGGATAGGCATGGATGCGGGGCCCACAGAAGCATTGGGAGGGAAGGAAGGGAGCCAAGCCGTAGAGAGAGGGAGTGGAGAGAGAGAGCGAAAGAGAGAGAAAGGCTGAAGCTGGCTATGGTGGTTAGGGTTTGGTCCAAGTCCCCGAGGAGGAACGAATCGCCCCCACCACGCGCTGCCATCGATCTTTTGTCGCGCATATTTTTTTCTCAAAACATTGCCAAACATCGCCTGGGTTTTCTTGGCCCCATTTTCACCGCATTTTTTCACCTCTCAGGCTTTTCTCTGCTCTCCGAACATTGCAAGCGACGGAGAGGGGCCTGGGGTTTGGTGTCGCGGAATCTGCGATGATTTTGGCATCCTGTTGAGCGCGGGAGACGGGAAACTTGAATTTGGAGTGGATTGTAGTGTATGAAATGTCTGGGCAGGGTGTGTTGCTGGGGAACCGCCTCGTCGGCATGCACGAGGCCAAGGTTCTGGTGCTTTAGAAATTATCATCGTAATCCTGGACTATTTAGGAAAATTTTCGTTCTCGGTTGCGTGTTATTGTATTTTAACGGCAACGGAGAGAGGTGGTATCAAGCTGGGAATGGTGCGTGCGTCTGTGCAATGTGTGGCGTCGATGTGCGGAGCGCAAGCGTGGTGTCATTTTCCTCGAGAGGCCGGAGAGGTTGACGGTAGGAGGCAGTCGCGACTACTATATTGGGCGGGATATGGGATATCAGGAGAAGGAAATCTTCGCAGTTAGGGTTTTGCGGCAAGTGAGAGACGAGGAGGGTAGAGGATAGAAGAGGAGAAGAGGAACGTTCTGGAAGTGGACTTTGCGACGGAAAGTGGAGAGGAGGAGGAGGCTGATGTGAAACCCAGGAGGCTATGGCGAAGAAGAGAGGAGGAGGAGCCGGGAGGGCTGGAAAAGCAGGCGGAGCGGCAGCGGGTGTGGCAGCGGAAGCAGCACCACCCCGGGAGTTCAATGAGGGCGACCTTGTGTTGGCGAAGGTGAAAGGCTGGCCAGCCTGGCCTGCACAGGTTAGTCAGTCGTCCATCATCATAGTTTAGAGCAAGGCAAACCTCTGAAGAACTCCATAGGACGCTTCGGGAACTGTTACGAGTCTGTATGTGAGGGGTTTTGTCATGAGTGGAAAATTTACTGGCTGGGATACCCTTCCTTTCCTGGAACACAGAGCAGAGCAATGTGAATCTTTTTTCTATTTCATTGTCTAGTCGTGCGTCTTGCGAGAACGATACGTGTAAAATGCGGATACTTATTCTTTGGGGCCTTTTCGAGGCATCTTTCCTTGAAACGTAATATTGTAGAGCAGGCATCAAGCTTTGGTTCTGTGCACCCACCACCCTAAACACGAGTCGAGAGATGAGTGGTTTTATTATTGAGGTCGTATTATGTGGTTGATCGATGGATAATAAGTGAAGTTTGCAACTTATTGATAAGTTCTGCATAAATTGCTGCTAGAATCTTTCTGAAGTTGTTGTTTCACCTGAAGTGATCGTGTGACGAAATTTACGGACTTGAGCATTTTCTATAAGTAGAAGTTGTAGAGGACAAACCTGCAGCCTCTTAGGTCCGATGAAGAGAGAGAGAGAGAGAGACAGAGAGAGTACTGGCCGTAGGTTGTCGGATCCTCCTCGGGCTTTTTAATCTTATTTTGCATGCCTTCTGTGGGTGTCAATCCCAGAACTGTGGCCCTCTGAATAGTGGTAGTGTTCCTTGGAGCCACTACTGTCGCATGAGTGTGTTCTTGCAGTAAATTGTAGAAAATGGTCTTTTAGAGGGGCAATTTTCTGAAAGGAATACTGGTGATGGCATTCTTGAATGCTAATTATCAGTCATGCTTGAGTATTGGAAAAATTAAATAGGATAGTAGACTCACCGCTGAGAAGAGTTGTTGTTAACTGATAATACCATTGCTTCCTCTTTTCGGTTATTGACGACTGGGGTTTACAGACAGGGGTTTACAGATGGGCTGACTTGTTTTTGGTTGCTGCAATGGCAGATTGGGAGATCAGAGGCACAAGGAAGGAGTACCGGGAAAGTTTTTGTCACCTACTTTGGTCCAGGGCAGCAAATGTGAGTACATCGGACTTTGCCTTGCTGGGTCCATTCTTTTTTCTTTTTTTGGGGGGGAGATTTTGACTGTAAGTGGTCCACTGCAGTGGCTGGTGTACACCAAGTGAGGTTTGCGAGTTCGATGCGGAGCAAAGAGAGCTTGCTATGCAAAAGATTCACAAAAAGAATGCTCAACCCAAATACATTATTGCTGTCAAGGAAATTTGTGCTGTGCAAGATGAACGGACAGGAGCTGTGCAGAGGGATTCTGGTGGAGATGGCGGAGAAGCTGCTGAAGATGATGCTGGTCCCCCAGCTAGTGGTTTTGATATTCCAGATAATGAAGTGGCAGGAAAAGAAACTGACTCTAAGGAAGCTAAGCAAGATAAGTTTTTGACTCAGGTTGTAACACTGAACCAGCAGGATGAGGTCATTCCTTTTAATGAGGGAAACCTAGAAGACGATGCTGGGGAAGAGGACTGTGATAAGGACTGGAACAATGGTGATGTTATAGGACTGGCAAATGTCCTGGAAGGAGATGTGCTGAAGGAAGAAGTAAATCATGATGGAGGTGATGCTGGTCTCTCAAACTCTTTTTCAGATGTTCAGAAACTAGACTCTGAGGCATCAAGGGCAGGAAGAAGGCGAGCTTTTGGGAATGCCTTGAAGAAAATTAGCCAGACTTCTGAGAAAGGCCAAGTTGCTAAAATCGAATTGCGGCAAAAAATGGATAGCAAACCGCCTTTGCTGACTTATCAGCCTGGAAGAAAGAGAAAGAAGACTGTTGATCGGAGTGCTGATACAGACCAAGCTCCTACTGATGGTGCCAATGGCACAATCTCCAACCTAGGTAAAGGTGGTCTAGAAGAATCAGCTGGGTTGCATGCCGAGACTAGTGAAGCACAGAGGAGGATAAAACATAGGGTTGGTAGACCATCTAAAGCTAGTCAACAGTCATCTCTAGGTGTGGATAGCAAGTTTCCAGGTATGCAAGTGAAGCCAAATACAGGAGAAAGTAAGGTTGATTCAGATAATGGTGTGGGGGAAGATGCCCATGAAGCAAGTGATAGAACAATAACAGATGATGAATGTGGGACTAAATTAGTTTCTTCAGAGAATGGACACAATAAGAGGGGGGCACATCTCAAGAAGGTAAAGCACAGCTTTGATGTCAAAGAGGAGGGTGAAGCTGGAGAGGGACATGAGACAACCCTTGACAGGGATATTGCTGTCAAGTCAGAGGGTGATAAAACCAAGAAAGGACCAAAAAAAGATCGAATACAATCATCCAGCAAAGCCCCTGAGGTGAGTTCCTGAAAATTGCTGGTTTGTGTCAATTTAGTCATTTGATGTTTGTCTATGTCCTACCTTGTGGACTTATGCAAGGCATTTCTATATTTGCTTGAAACAAGTTCAAGAGCTCTGCTGGTGAGTGTTTACGGGGCTGTTTCCACTGGACCTTAAACATCTAGGTTGTCTTTTGGAAACATTAATGAATTAGAGAATCCATCCTAAGGTGGTTAGGACAATTTCATGTCTGATCTGCATGTCATGTTTTGACATGACAAATCAGTTGGAAATGGTGGTAACATGTCATTGCCATTCATGCATGGTGGTTTGGTGGTTCACTATCTAGTTGTTGTCTTTCACCCTGGTGTTGCAAGTCAGGTCAAACCTGGACTAAGTAGGGCATTATGGAGTTTCATTACTAAAAGATTGAGTCTTCACAGTTAATGGATATTATGTTTGTTGTTGTTTTTGTTTGTCCCATTGTTACCTTGGGACAAGTTTGCAAATGAGTTGTTCCTATGCTCTGCAGGAAAGCAAGAAATCAGCTATTTATAAAATGCGTGAGGATTTTGGCAAAGGTGGTGCAAATCAAGTTGAGAAAAAGGTTCCTGCTTCCTCACCAGGCAAGTTAGGAGCTTCGAAACCTAAATCAGATGTGAGAGATGCCTCCACAAAACGCCAACGGTTTACTGATGGAGAGAGCGATCCAAAAGAACAGTCTCAAGCAAGTGGTGTGAACAACTCTCTTGGATTAGATAAATCTGGTGCAGTGATCAATGCCAAAGCAGATACTGATGACCAGCATCTACCCTTACTAAAGAGATCTAGGGTTCGAGTAGAAAAACTCTTATCTTCAGAAGACCGGTTACTGGAAGGTAAGCAGAAGCATTTCACTCCAGGTCGATCTAGTCTGGATGTGGTCAGCAGTGAAAAAGATTCACCCAGAGATGGGAAGTCAAGAGAGAGAGGAACCAGCTTGCCTCCTAAAGCAGACAAGGATCGTATGAGGAAGGCTGCATTTGATGGTGAGGCTGCTCTTCCTCCATCCAAACGTCGACATCGTGCTCTGGAAGCTATGAGTGCTTGTGAGGCAGAAGCTGCGACAGCAAGTGCCACTCAACCTAGAGAGTCAGCAGAACCTGAAGCTTTTTCTGATCCTGTTGGTTTGGTTGAGCCCACTGGAGCTGACTTATCTGAAACTCCTAAGAGGGAGAGCAAGTCACCCAAGTCTCGTACGCAGGGCACAAATATTGGTTCTACTGTTATGTCAGAGTCCCTCTTGGAGTCTATGGATGGAGCAAAGCTACAGAAGCCAGAAAGTGGTGTTGAGAATATGGGAAACCATGAAAGGTTAGAGACCAAAAAGTCTCATCCTTTCAAAGATGCACTAGCTGCTTCAGCTTCGCCAAACAAACTTGGAGGTGTTGAAGATTTGAATAAGGTGCATTCAATCAAGTCAGAGGTTAAAGGGAAAAACCCAAAGTCAAAGGCTTCTACTCCCTTTAAGGATCCTGGCTCTGTGCTATCTAATAGCCCATCTCTTCATGGAAAATCCGATCCTGAAGGGATGCCTTCCAAAGGTTATGCAAGTCCTGCCCCTGCCAAATCAAACTTGGAGCCTGGGACAGAGAAACGAAAGGGGCATTTAACTACCTCTGACAGTGGAAAGTTGGGGACACCTACTTCAGGTGGGCAAGACGCATTCTTGTCCCTGGGAAAGCCAACTTCTGAGGACTCGAGCATAAAGAATGCGTGAGTACCTAAATAAGCTGTTCTGTTTGATTGGTTGTTCCTCTGCTACCTGGTTGATGTGTTCACATGTTTCTCTTTGACTAATGATGCATTATCACACATGAGACTTAACGTTAGTCTGATAGCAAATCTTATAGCAAATCTTATCAAGATTTCATATGTTTCTGTGTCATGTCATGTGTCCAAGCTTCTCCTCCAGGGAATTCATCTCTTAAAACCATGACTTCAATCAATCACCTCTTTACATTCCTTCCAACCTCTTCTGCTTGTACTTTCTTGTTTTACTACTACCAATTTTTGACCATATAAAGTTCTTAAATATTCTGAATATGATTCTTGCATCTTCAATAAATATGGTGCTTGTTGCTCAATACCAGGGTTCTTCTGGCTATTGAGAAGCGGAACGCGCTGAAGAGAGAAGGAGATTCATCTGCTTCCATGAAGGTCCTCATTGCAGCAGCTCAAGCTAAACAGCGAGCTCGCCATAGTTCCACAGGTAAGGAACTGCATTTGTGTTATTTCTTGCTTGTGTTTTTTTTGGTAATGAGTAAATATTGTCTATCCACTCAAATTTTTTCTTCGTTTTTTGGTATAATTCATTTTGAAGAAGGAAGAAAACTCACAAAGATGTATTGATATAGGTGGATCTATGACATTGGGTTCTGCTGAACTCGATAAGCTTACAAGTGGCATGGTATCCAGCCCTTCTCCTTCACAGAGAAGAGGGAGCTCAAGGTTAACTTCACCAATTCAACATGGGCAAGGGCCTGTTGTGGCCCCACTTGATATCCACAAGAGGCCAGAATTTGACAACATGCGACATACGGGTTGGAATGCAAGTGGGGAGGAAAGAACTTGTTTTGTGCTGAAAGAACCTGCTGTGGATACGGAAGCCACTGTTGCACGAGACACTTTTGTGGGAATGTTAGAAACCGTCTCACGCACGAAGGACAGCATAGGCCGCACAACACGGCAGGCCATGGATTGTGCAAAGCATGGGATTGCCGAGCAGGTATGCTTAGTGGAATCAATGTATTAATGTGGTGGCTGCTGGTGCAGAAATATTACTAGAATTAGGTGCTTATGGTTTTGAGAGATTGTTGATACTACTAGACAAAATAATTGTGTGATTGCAATGTAAACATATACAAAAGAAGAAAATAAGAGGAAATGGCTACATCAATGTTTTTATGGTAATATTTGGCCAGATTTACAATCCGTACTGTACCAGTGTGTTTTAGGTGGGACTGACCATAATGACTGTTGGGGTCGTTTCATACCTATGTTGTTTTGATGGGCATTGAGTTTAAAATTGCATGTTGTGATTCTTGTAGATTATTGAGGTCATTGTAAGGAAATTGGAGAATGAGCCCAGCTTTCATCGGCGTGTTGACTATTGGTTCCTTCTTGATTCAGTTACACAAGTTGCTCACACACAGAAAGGTTTGTTTCTCTTCTATGTGATTGGCCTATTCACAGTGTGTACAGTAGGGATCAGTCCTTGGGCTACTTGTCAAGTTTTGGGCTTGTTTGTTATTTAGCTTGCCTGACCTCAAATTGTGAAAGATTAAAAGTCCAAGGATAGAAACTTCTGTCTCCTGCAGTCTACTTTTGTACAGATATTGCTTTTAGGTCAATGCAAATATGACCTTGGGGCACTAATTGGATTGGTCCTTTTTCTATTTGTACTCTGTAAATTCCAATTGTTCGCAACTGATGGTTGCATTTTGGGTGTGTTATCAGTGGCAGTTTTTCTTCCAATAGTGCAATCGTTCCTTCCTCGAATACTGAATGCAGCTGCTCCACCAGGCGGTGTTGCTCGTGAAAACCGAAAACAGTGTCTGAAGGTAAATGTACTTAATAATCTATGTAATGGGAGCTACACTAAATGTGATATCAGTGTCACTTACTATTTGGAATTATGCAACGCTATAACTGTTTACTGTACATGTCATCTTTTACCAACAAAGGTCGAATTGGTTGTTTGGACATTATAGAACATCAAAATCTTTACTTGTTAAAAAAATACATCAACAATAAAAAGATATAGGATTGTGTAGCTCTGAATATGAAGTGACACTAAATATCATATTTAGTGTAGTACTTCTGTTTTGACCTTTAAAGTATACATGCCACTCTCCTTAGCTATCTTGTCTTGCCTTTTCAAAGTCAAGAAAATCAGGATGCTCCATGCCTAAAATTTGCAATCATTCTGTGATGAGTTTGTGATTATTTATGTGTAATTATTCTAAAAATAAGATGGGACAGAGTCTACGATTCAAATTCCTGGTACATCTGTTATTTTGCTAAGAAATATTTGCAATAGGTTATGAAACAGTTATTCTGTTTTGTTGAATTTGGCCTGGTTCCAGAGCTCCTTCTAGAGATCTATTAATGTGTTTCTTAGAGCTTAGAAATACTTGTGAATTATTTCCTCACAACCGAACTTCCTGGGTGTAAGGTGTTTGAAACTGACTAGAAGTGTTCACTACAGGTCTTGAATTTGTGGCTTGAACGTAAAGTGATGCCAGATTCAGTTCTGCGTCATTTTATGACTGAAATAGAGTCGCACAATGATGACAAGGACTCGTCTGGAAATGGTCCACGTCGACTTTCACGATCTGAGCGTGCAGTGGATGATCCTGTGAGGGAGATGGAGGGCATGCTTGTAGATGAGTATGGGAGGTAAGGATATTCTTATCTTATGTGGACAATGTCCATTGAGATTGCATGTTTTTGTTAACTTCTGAGTTGATGTTTCAATATCATTGCCTTTTGGTCTGCTTTTGTATTGGCTTGTTGGGAGTTTTCAGGGTGCTCTGAAGTGCAAGTGACAGCTTTTGTGCTTTCTGCATTGTTCAATTAGGTTCTGATTACCTGGTCACTGCCTATTGTCTTCTTTCTCTTATTGAGTGATCCTTGTGGAACCTATTACCAAATATTGTGTTTGCTATTTTTTTTGGCCGGATCTAGGAAGCATACTTAAAGGCACATATTTTTAGATAGAAGTGTGTTTCTCGAGTTCAGATATTTTTGGCCTCAATTCGATGATGGTTATGATGTTGACCAACATTGTTTATCCTCTTCTGCAGCAATGCTACATTGAACCTACCTGATGGGTTCATCCTCCCTCAAATGTACGAAGACGATGATGAGGGCAGTGATGGTGGAGGAAAAAAGATTGAGTCTGAACTGTTGAGTACTATATGCACAGCTGTTACCGTGGAAACAGAGGAACCAGCAGAGAGGCGGCATCATGTACTTGAAGATGTGGATGGGGAGCTTGAGATGGAGGATGTTTCGCCAACAGCTGAGTCAGAGTTAATTGCCCACAAAGATAGGGAACAGCTTCTAGCAGATCGCTTTGTTGAGGACTCTAGGACAAACTCTAATCAGCCCCCTCTGCCACCAGGACCACCACCTTCTTTACCGTCACCACCTCCTCTGCCAGCGTCCCCACCTCCCTCATCTCCGCCACCCCCTCCTCCATCATCTCCACCTCCACCAACACCTGCCTCTCAGGCACTTTTTCTCACCCCATTGACCCATGCTTTACAAAATTCTAGACAATCTCAGGATGCCCAAATACACCAGCCGAGTGAATCTCCCTCTACACCGACTGGATACTTCTCTCAACAATGCAATCAATCTGATATGGGGTCTCATGGGCAGCAGTCAGGTGAAGAGAACCCTGCATTTTCTCAGCAGTCAACCCAAAGTAACAATGGGTTCACTCAACAGCCCAGTCCAGCAAATGTAGTTGCTGGCATACAGTCTATTCAAATGACCAAACAAATATCTGGTGGGGACATATCATATAGTTCTCCACCTCCCTACCTGTTACCACAACTGGGCTCCAGATCAATTGCATTCTCTGCTGGTCCAAAGATTGCATCAACAGTACCACAAACCTCTCCTCTTCCACCCCCACCCCCACAGCATTACAGTCCAGGTTTCACTCAAGTGTCATACCCTAGTATGCGTCTTCCACCCCCTCCTCCTCTTCCTACTTCATTTCGTCCTCAACGGGTGTGGTCGGACTCTTTTGCGTCCCCAGCAGGTGATGGGGATCAGATTTCACCTCGATTGGCTAGGGCTCGGGAAGACCAGATTCGAGAAGTGCATCAGAACTCTAGTAGTGAAAGAGCTGGTGAGCCACAAAGTGTGCCTCCAGAAGGAGGAAGCTCACAAAGTGCAAGTAATGCTACCAATGCACTCCCTGAAGGTACATCCTCTATGATATTAAAGTCCGGTTTGTAGGTTTTGGCACATTTTTCACATGCTCTTCTGATATGTATGTACCTATGTACATACATTGCTATTTCCTCTGCCTCTCCCTCTAAGAAGTTGGCTGCGTAGAAGATTCTTCGCGTAACTAGTTAGCAGGCTGAGGTCTCGTTCGTTAACGGAATTAACCAGACAAATCACTCCACCAACTAAGAACGGCCATGCACCACCACCCATAGAATCAAGAAAGAGCTCTCAATCTGTCAATCCTTACTATGTCTGGACCTGGTAAGTTTCCCCGTGTTGAGTCAAATTCAGCCGCAGGCTCCACTCCTGGTGGTGCCCTTCCGTCAATTCCTTTAAGTTTCAGCCTTGTGACCATACTCCCCCCGGAACCCAAATACTTTGATTTCTCATAAGGTGCTCGCGGGGTCATCAAATCAACACCCGCAAATCCCTAGTCTAAGCTTCTTGTGCCTGACTTTTCCAATTTTCGAATTAACACTCCCTGTGTAGGATTTAGGTTTCTTAGTATCAGCGTCACAATTTTCTGCCCCCACCCTCAACAATCACGTCTCCTAGACCTTTCTTTTGTAACACAGGTCATACGTGATAATGTTAACTGTAATACTGCAAGGGTGTAGAAAAATCTGCGTTGTTTAATTAGCAGATTCTGGTGGGAAGTACTCCAAGTTGTGAAATTTCAAGTGTGAAGTAATTATGTGGATTGTCTCCAGGTATACAATCAACAGAACAAGTGTCAGTAGGTGGAACGCCTGGTTATTCCTCAAGTGCACCCATGTATTTAACTCAGGATCAAGTTCATAGAATGAATGCCGGTGTTCGACCTGGACCAGGTGCACAGTTCCAGTATGGGCCCCCAGGGATGCAGCCCTTCATGCGTGGTCGGCCAGTTGGACCTTTTAGTCCATATGGACAGTTTCAAGGTAAGCTGGAACCTTGTGTACAGATGGCTGAGAGTGTAGTTTGTGTGATCGTAGTATCCCACCTTCTGATTTGTTATCTGGTAGTTCCATTGTTTGAAGCCCTGGTTTCTGCCAGAATTGCATAATCTAGTATGATCACATCCTATTTCCCTGGTAATGGGATTCTTTAATGATCCTGGTTCAGAATTCAAAGTCTCTTGTCTCTGTAGGTTTTCGTCCTCTTATGTGAAACGGTGTTAGCTTTTATGTGGTGTATATTGGTTGTTTCTGCTGCTATTTTAGAGGAGCATATGCAGTCTTCGAGTGTTCTTCTTTCACTTGCATTGATCTACTAGTGATCCTTGTGTGAGCAGGAAATCAGGCCCAGATGCCGATGCTTGGTTTCAGACCAGGAGGGCCTGCTCAGAGTTCGTGGAGGCCAAGTTAATTTCTGTTGGCATTGAAAAGGTAGACTTTGCCACATACAGGCAATATAGCTTGTGTTTTCCTACAGCTGATATGAGGCCCTGCAACTGAGTGAACATGATGCTGGGTGTACGAACTATGAATACTTGTTTGAGTAGGCTTTGTGCAAAAGCTTACTTTGAATTGTGATCACAGTGATCTGGCCGAAGTGGATGCCAAATTTGATTGCGCATCTGATGAAAACCACCTGGCAGGTCACGTGTCTGCAGTGTCTCTGCACATACTGAAATGCCTGACCATGACTTGAGAACCTTGGTGTAATGAGCATGTTTTCTGGTTTTCTTTGAAGTTGCAAAAGTTCAAAGTGAAACTAGAAGACCTGCACTTCCTGTGAGGTGCTTTCTTAATTGGAGAAACATTCTGTGTCCTTGCAAGTAAGTCCTCAAGGTGCCTCATAGAATTTCTAGGAGGAAAAAACTTAGTGTGTTTCTGTACATACTCTATACCCTAGTCACAGTATGCCGATTGCAGACGTGACCTTTCTGTAGATTTTGTATCTGTACTGGAGATTCTTGTTGAGCTTTGTGCACGATATTTCTTATTCGGCCCATTTCTTCTACTTGGCTCTTTTCAATTTGCCTGGTATCCTTCGTTGACATTGTGATCACTTTCTTGTTTGTCTTTTGTGTTTCTTATTTTGATTAGTTCATTTCACTTCAAATATGTCCTAGTAAATTATGCAAGTTGTATCTGGTAGTACCAAAAGTATTAATGCAGTGTCCTTTTTGTTTGACTAGCAACAAATGCCATGATACTACAGCTTGCAGATGTTAAGAGTCGGGGTTGCAGAAGTCACATGTAGTAGAGAGCTGAATATATACTAGGGCGGGTTACTCCATTTTTGTCAATATTCAATATGTTTTGTCCGGGCTTCCAGGCTCCAGAGAAATTCAAGCAGGTTTGTGAAGGCCACCTCTTTTTTGAAGTGGTGGTGAAGTCAGTTAGTGTTCAGCTAGGTTTATTTTACATCTGATGCATTGCCAAACTGGTCCCTGAAGAAGCACATGGGTAGGAGTTTTTTACTTCTGAATATGAAAGTACCTGTTAAGTAGAACCTGTCAAAGACCCAAATTATCTTGCTACCGTTCATGCCTCATCTTAGCTTCTCAATGCCATGGTGATCTTGTGACAGACTCTTTAGTCCGAGTTGTATCTAATGGTTGATGCTCTATCCATCTATGCTTGAAAAGTTTCACAGAATTTGCATAAAGAGTTTCTTTCTTTTTCACTTGAGTAATTTTGTGCATAGATACTGCTGTCACAAGATTATTCCCTCAAATCCAAAAATGATTGTCTTTACCCCTGGAGTTTTCTGTCCCAAAATGTTTGTCCGAGATCAGATGTTTATTGATTTTGTTGATGTAGAAATTGTTTGGCACACTGAATTGTCTGGCAAAATTTTCTACATTAACAAAATCAATAAACATCTGATCTTGGATAATCATTTTGGGACAGAAAACTCCGGGGGGTAGGACAATCATTTTGGGACAGAGGTAGTAACAAACTACTACCCGATTTCTGTGTCCTGACTTTGTGGAGTGTATTTCTCTTCTTTAGGCTTTTGTTTCCAGATATATCACTCTAGCACTTGGTAGTAGTGAGTCAATTCGCAATTCCACTTTATTTTGCATCAAACAAACAGATTTTCTAGTACTTTTGTACATATAGGTAGCATGGATCTCTGCCATGCAGTAATTTATTTCTGGTTTATTTTACTTCTGGAGGTAGCATTAGCACCTTTTCGAATGTGATGATACTGAAACTCATAGGAGGAGACTAATTCTTAACTTTTCAACGCAGAAGGATTTTGAGCTGTTGGTGTGCGAGGTTACATGTATCGCATGTCTTAATGTGTATTTTAAGGCATAAAGTTTCGCACTCTGTTTTATGGCTGCCATGTGTCAAAGTTTATCCTAAAATCGAGCTACTCATGGCAAGAACCTTGGAGTTCTCAAGTGAAACTTCTATACAAGAGTTTTAGAATCTATCAAAAAGTTGAAAAGGAACCCTTATGGTGTATTGGTAGATACTCAGGGCACCCTGCAGTTGTTTTCTGTTTGGATCTCAGTCTCATTCTGTGTATTTGTTACTGTTTGGGTTACTGTGTTATAGGAGGTTGATAGACCTAAAGGGGAGGTGAGACAAACTTTTTATTGATGTTCTTGAAACATCCTGTTATCTCAGCAGGGTAATAAATAGGCGCCCTTGAAGCAGCACTATCCATGCTTAATTGGGATAATCATGGACAGAATGCAATACACTCATGATGAAGAGTGAGAATGCTCTTCTTGTAGGGTGGACAAACCTCTGTAGGTCCTTGTGTCAACATTCTTGCCAGGTATTTCACTTCCCAGCCTGGAATGTCTCTCCATTTACATTAGAACACTTACAGAAGTAGGTTAACCTGCAAAATCGCTCATTACTGTGTCCTTCCATTGAGAATTCAATGCAAAGTTCCTCATATACTGATTACAAGGACCAATGTAGCACATGAAATTACACATATTTCTCTTTGACAAAAATACATGTACATGGCTAGATGTTACTCTGTTCATGGGTAACTGGACTTTAATGTGTATTGTGACCTCCCCAGTCAAAACAATATTAAGTACCTGTGGGGCTTAGTTGTATTTGAGTAGTCTAGAGTATCTTGTTATCTTGTCTCTCCTAACAAGATGCTGTAGTGTACAGGAAGGACTTTCTCGTTGTCTAGAGACTCTGAGGTTTTGGTTTATAAATATCTCAAAACCGAAATGATGTTGAATTGCCTAAAAACTAGCCAGCATGAGCAGAGATTGGATAATCCAAGGATAGCCATTTGCACCAGAATGCTCTTGGACAAAAAACATATGTACATGACTGAAGCTCAACTCTTTGGTCATGGATAACCAAACTTTCTGTGTATTGTGACTCTGCCAGTCACAATGAACATCAATTGTCAGTGGGACAAAACATGCTTAAATAAAGCCTACAATATCTTCTTACCTTGTCTTTGCAAACAAGATACTGAAGTCTACTCTATTGAGCTTCTCTCATCTACAGAGACTGAGGTATTGGATTTACTGACATCTCAATACCAAATGACATTGAATACCAGAAAAAGTAGGCAGCGTTAGCCGAGATTGGATGAGCCAAGAATCACAATTTAGACCAGAATGATATCCTCTGACATCACAGTGCAATGTTCATTGTTTTTTGGACATTTGTTTTCTTTGGCAGGATCTGGAGCTGCGATAACTGTGTGGGTCATTTATTCGTTGAATCATGAATCTCCTACTTGTAATTATCAAATGGAGTCCTGATCCATGGAATTTTAATATAATCACTGAAACTTCATCTACTACACTTGTTCCAGGGGTGAAGTGATGAGATGGAATTGGATAGCACTGTGATGAAAGATACAGGGTTTGGTATTTGAGGTTCATGTAATTTGTGAATAACTGCACTGTCCTACGAACATTGTCTATGATTTTTTTTCTAATGGTTTTGTGTTTTTCATTTAGATACTGCTTATATTTACCATGGCACATAGTAGTCCACGGTATAGCAAATGCCATAGGACATGAAATCTGGCAATGGTGCACTCATGAGTAATATGTACAGACTTTTCCTATTGAAGCAACTATGTCCAGCATTCAGGCAGGATTAATTCGGTGAATTGCATTAGTGAATGTCCATTGATTGTGATATCACTCTCTGCCATAATGCAGACCTAGTCCTGCAGAAATCTATTGTCTGCTAAGGCAAGCAAGGAAGTGGGGTGATGTGGATGTTTCTGACACAACAATTTCTAAACAGGGACTTGAAAGGATAATTCTTCTTTTGAAAACTAGAAGTGTTTCAATTGACCTGAAAGTTGTGGCCATTGAAAAATCAGGGGCACAAATCAAAAGGAGGACACACTATTCTCTTAAATCTCGGAATCAAGACTGGGCTCGGTGACACAAAATATGCAAGACCTACATGATGTCAGGACAATCTTCCCAGTTTTGTTTCTCACGAGCATCCCAGTAGGTGCCTTTGTAAACCCAGGACGGTTCTATGTTGCCATCCTCAATTGTCTTCACATCTGAAACTCCTGGCTCTCGCTGCAGGAGGTTTGGGCCAACTCCGACATCAGTAATTGTTCACATGTGTACGAAGACGTTCATGTGTACATCGTCAAAATCATGTGACATCAATTTATGGAAGTCATCACCATGGACTACAAATTTGGAAGGTATTACAGCCATCTCATTACTTAATATGCAATGAGGAATCATTAGCAAATGTTCCTTAAAAGTTTGTATTAATTGTGAACAAATGAAAGAGACGAAAATAACCTAGGTGACTCAAACCCTAAACAAGCAGAAACCTAGAAAACAAGCTCAGTAAAGAAGTACACTTGTGTAGAATAATGGCGATGTAATGAAAATTCAATCAAAAGGTCCAAGTGTCTCAAGAAAAATAACAAAACAACTGGTTTCCATGAGAGGATGGCTTTTTTTCTTTCAAAGTGTTATAATCTGGAGTGAAAGAGGAGTGATAACTGAAGACACAAACCTGCTTGAACCACATTCTCTTCCATTCCATCTGGTGCTCTTTCCGTATTCGGCAAGCTGCCCTTTGCTTCTCTTCCAATCGCAATTTCTCTAGAGTGGCCTTCTCAAAATCTCCATCCTCCTGAATATAAGAAGGCTTACATGAGCCAGGTAGGAGGTTGTCAATCTTCTGAAATAAATTACTGTTTCAAAATTTTGAATCCTTCAAATGACATGCTGGTGACCTCTTATTCTGCGAAATATTGCTTTATAAGGATCACATTACCAGGGCACGCTGATCTTGTCGAAACCGCGAGTCAGTGGGTGGTAGTGCCTCTGCCAATGTAGAAGCAAGCTCTGCAAACCACAAAATCGTTAATTTAGTCAGTCTTTAGGGGAAAGCAGAATTTCCCAAAATCAAAGAGCAAGAAAAACCTAAGTGAAATCACGTATGAA
Source organism: Polytrichum formosum (assembly GCA_964035585.1). Classification (NCBI taxonomy): domain Eukaryota; kingdom Viridiplantae; phylum Streptophyta; class Polytrichopsida; order Polytrichales; family Polytrichaceae; genus Polytrichum; species Polytrichum formosum. The sequence continues at coordinate 47,800,080 of OZ037937.1, forward strand.
CCCTGTTTTTGGAATTGAATACAAAAACAGAGATCAATTTGACTAAGACTTATGCTTAAATTCATGATACCTATGTAGTCAAGAACTAGAACCTGGAAACTGGATTTACCATTTAGGGCCAATGTGTAGCGTGAAAAGCAATATTGTTGATGGTAATCTTCAATCTGTTTGGGGGCTCTCCAAAGCAAACGGACATCTGGACGATCAACACTAAAGTTGGTGCAAACCTCTGGACATGAGTAGATTGCTTCCATGTAATTACCAAAAATTGTGAATTGTGGGATCCCATTTGTATCATGAACCTGGTAAACGGCAAAAAGTATTGATATGATCAGTAATTTTCCATTGACAGTAAAAATAACTGGATCTCCTACACACAAGCAGGGCAGTACATACAGACCTAATCTGGGTCATCGAAATAACTCAAAGTAACGTATGCTTGGAGGCCATTGATCCACTACACTTATCAGAGTAAATAGTGGGGGCCAAACTATTGAGCTTATTGTTACACTAAATTATTCTGGACAATAGTGTGGGTGCACATTCTTTACTAACAAAAATATTTATCAGTCATAACATTATTCACCTGGATGGTTGTGTTCCATTCTATATTTAGCATTTGACATGGGCCTCCACTATTCATGGGAAGAAACTTAGAAAATATGAAGAAATTGACACCAATACGAATAATGATTAGTGCCGGTTTGAATAGTAAGAATATTGTGAATAGTGTTGATATTTTCATTGATAGTGCTAATATGAATAGTATTTTTAAGGAATAATATTGGGATCAATAGTGGTTCTTGCGAATATTCCTAGGATGCACAAGAAGTCCTATGCATAGTGCTGGAAGTATAACTTCACCCAAATTTCCAAGTTCAACCTGAATGCAAGAATAGTAAATGAATATTTACTTTTTTTGGGTGCCCATGGAATATAATTGACATATTCCAAGGTCATGGAACTGACCCACATGGTTGAATAATGCCACGGTGGTCCACAATGTAGGTTACAATTTTTCTATTTGCAAGACTTACAACCTAGAGGAAAGTGGTGCATATATGATGGTGGCATGACAAGTGCGACTAGAGTTGCAGACTAATTTCCTGCGTGATGGTGTATATAATGGGCTACACATAGCATCAAGCTGATAGCTCGAGTGGTTGAGATTAATCTCCACCTTGCAAGTGGTGTGAGTTATGTTCTCCACCAAGCCATGGTAGAGTTACCCGCTATGGTCCACCCAATTGTTGTATGGGTTGCTGAATCAATTGGTCATCTTAAATGTTGTAGGTATCGAAGGGATTAGGGAGCCTAGTAGGGGAGGAATGATAGGCAATCATCTGGCCCTCGTTACGGCCGTTAGAGAGAGTCCACCTCTTAATTCAAACAGTAGCCCATGGTCCAAGAGACTCCAATATCTATGCTAGTGTTGACAAACATAAAGTGTTGTCTCTTTGGGCCACACTATATGTTTCCCATGGTAAGTCACACTATACATATGCTCATGCACTAACGTGAGCGGGCCTTAACCGGATGCATTTAGTTCTTAACCCGAGATGACTAGTAAATCCAAACCGTTGCTGTAGCCATTATTTTAATAACTTGTGGAGCTTATATGAATATCTTACTAATGTCAAGATGAAGATTTTATTTCTTATGAGAAAATCACATAGGTTCCCCCAATTATGTTAACCATTGAATCCATAATGGTTAACAAAATTTTAAGCACTTAGTCCAATCTCTTATAACCATATGTCTTTTTGGTGTCTACAACTAAGCACATAATGTATACAATCCTTTTTTGGTTACTTTTCTTAGTAAAACACCTATATTTGAGTGGTGTATGGTTTGACGTAAGTTCAAGAACAGGTACCAAAAAGACACGTGTTTAAAAGAGATAGGATTGCGTGCTCAGAATATGATAACCATTCTACGCTCAATGTAATTGGGGGAACCTATAGAACCATTTAACTGGGGGGACAATGTGACCATCTTCACTTAGCAAATGAATAGGATATTCATATGAGCTCCAAAGATTTCGACCTCGATTTAGATTTGCTAACCTTTTCTATTACTCGTGTGTTTCTTATCCTAGGAAATGATGCCACAAGAGGGGAATGCTGATGACCTTTCCAGTGATGAGGCATTGCTCTCTGCTGGTAGCTTTGTGGAATCGAATGTGACTTATCTCCCCAGTGCTGTGGTTCTTTATTGAAACTTCTCCATAATTGTCAACCCACACTTTCCCAACCACCACATTGTGAATGCAGAGTGTTGCTCGGTTCCACGTAAAATGGTCTCCAAACTTGGGGATTTTCAAATGGACTGCTCCATTGCACATGACCTGCAATGAGTACAAACATGGAGAAAAACGCTTGCCCTCATTTATTTGGCAGTAAATTACAACGCATTCTGAATAATTTGCAATCCGAAGAACACAAGATATTTGAGTGCAGTAGATTTAGAAAGAAAGACTGACCTCAATGCTCCTGCCCCAGAACTTGTTTCTGATTTCTATCTCTCCATAAATTTGATACGTTCCACCTGTGCTTTCACTTTGGAATGCAAAAATTGGTGGATGATGGCTAACCTGCAAATAAAATTCATCACAATTATTTTAAATTCATGTCTGCGGTTCTGACAATTGAGTTGTCACTCTTCTCTCTCTTCTGTTTGACCACATTTCTGCCTGCTCTGAGGTATGTGGGTCTTATGTGGTCACTCTGTTTACTTGGATACCTATATTTTGAGCAAAATATTATATGGCAGGGTTTGTGATTAAGAATTGTCACCAAAAAGACATATGGGTCATTGAGATTAGTATAGGTGCTCAAAGTAAATGAACTATTCTAGGGTCAACATTGAACGCAATTGGGAGGGCCTACGAAAATTAGAATCATCACTTTGACCTCTTGTAAATTTTGCACCTGAAGTCTAATTCTAAAACTTGAATTTACAATCTTAATAATTGGCAATTGCTGATTGGATGGGACAGTTCCCGATTAAACCAACAGCCACAAATGTCTGGAGTTGGAAGTGCCCACGATACACATACCTTACACACTATTGTGCACAGATACAGTATCTTGAATAACTATACTACAAACAAATCCTTGCCTGCTCAGCAAGAAACCAGGAGTTGTTGTCCTTATACTCATACGTTTCCCCCAAGATAGGATTAAAAGGTTTGGCTTCACGATGAATACTGCCATAATAGCTTGCACATGCAAATGCGGTGACCAACAGCAAGCGTTCTAGAGTGTCACATGATTGCACAGCCTGCTCCACTAATTCCCTATAAAGACACAAGGTAAAAGAAAGAAAGAATGAATGAATGACCCATATAGAAAAAGCAGGTGCCATATTTCAAGGACAATATTTATGCTTAAAGCGATTCCAAAGATGCGTGATTTTCTAATACTTTCATACCGATGTTGGAGGTCTTCAGCACATTTTTGAAGTACAGAGAGGGGTTCATTGATTGTAGCAGGCATTGTAATGTGGTTGAGATCTCTGCCAACTGCATTCTTTAAAACTGTCCAGATGCTGAATCCTCTTGTAAGAGGTCTGGGAGCTGGCAACCTGGACAACATTACACTCCATAATTAGAAAAATTATAAATTGGTCATGATTTGATACCTCGTTGAAAAATCCCACTCCTTGTTCTTTGTCACTGTAAGTCGCTACTTGGCTTCTTGGAAGCTCCTCCAAGTTTGTAATCCATGTCCCACACAATGGGTTGCGACCATAGTTGATAAGACAGGCCTCCAGCACGATTCTGGGTCTTTGTGGACAATTCCAGGTCCTACTAGTTTCTGGGTAACTCTGCAGTCTAAAATAATGAAAGTTGTTGTGTACTAGAGTTCTCCGCAAAGTCTGTCAAAGAGGGACCAAACTAGGAGTTGGGTGCCTCTTTGAGGGACGTTTCCATTGTGAGCTCGTTAGAGCTTCTTGTGTTGGAAGCCTAATTTTGAAACATGGGTGAAACTTCTTAGACCTCCTCTTTAAACCCCTAACACGTTCAGAACTTTAGGATCTAGAATAGGGTCTAACCTATTGGTGCCCCACCCTACGTCCTGGCTTGGCCTCTGCAAGGCCAGCTTGCTGCATCGATCCCTAGTATGACAAGCTAGAACGCCGGTTTTTTATACCGCGGCCACACTATTTTAGCATGTGGATTCAAGTCTTACGAAAACTTCGTTGACTTTATGCGTAAGCTCTGAAACTCAGCTTTTAGCCATCTCGCCCGGTGTTTGACCAGCAGACGTTGCGGACAATACCAATAACTCAGATTTATATACCTTGTCCTTGGCTGGTCAGTTTCCTCGCCTTCGACTTCACACAAGACGTCAGTATCACCCGTATCAGCTTCCTCAGGAGGTTCTTGGGTACCATCGACCCTCTCTGCTAAGTTTTGCTGTTCTTCCGGTGATGTTGCCCGAACCATAAACTCGTGATGATTGAGAACCTCCACTGCCTCAAAATACTCCTACAATATTACATGTACCAAAATTATTGGTTTCAAGTTTTAACTGAATACACTTCATTCCTCCTCTCTATCACAGAATGACAGTGATGTTTGTGAGGTTGTCATTGAGTCTGAAATGACTGTGGACCAAAAGGTTTAAGGACGCACTACGAAAATGAAGAGTTTTACCTAGTGATCACATTCCTATCGAGTATATCAACTATCACCATGAACCACTCAGGTGCAGCAATGTCTGTAGTTTCTTGCCTCATTTCCAACATCAGGATGGACTATCGTGATGACCTCTTCAGTGTCCTCTCCAATTCCAACCTCCTTAGTGGGGTTGACGTCACCGCATGCATATGCTTTCTTTTCCTGCAGTTAAACAGACAATGTGCTAAACGATTCAACGGCACAAAGTGCTCTTCTGCTTTTTAGCACAACACGAAGCATTTGGATCGTTTTTAGGAAAGTCCAGAAATCTCAATGTGTAGAATGAAAACAGTCCAGTTTACAGGGCAGTTTTGATTAAATATCTAAGAACACAATCATAACCACGACTGTTATCATGATGTATATCGCATAGAGTATTTGATGACGGAATGAAAGATATACAGCGACTAACTATTGGGGACATTTAAAGACACAATGTGATCGGCAATGATTTGACAGCACCAAAGTGCTGATCTTCTTTTATAGGACAACATGCGGTATCTATAGTTTTTTGTTTACTTTTTTAAAGTATAGAAATCTCAAAGTGTAGAATGAGAACAGTCCATTTGACAGCGCGATTTTCATCATATATGTAGGACACAAGCATGACCATACCCATCTACATGATGATATAGATCACATACAGTATTTGACGATAGAGTGAAAGACTATACAGGGAATATCTACTTGGGACAATCAAACAGACAATGTGATTGGCAATGATTCAACAGCACCAAAGTGCTCTTCTGCTTTTTAGGAAAGTCTAGAAATTTTACAGCATATTTTACAGGGCAATTGTGATCGTGTATTTAGAACACAATCATAACAATACCTGTTCTCATGATGCAGATCACATGCGGTATTTGACGATAGAATGAAAGGATACACAGGAAATAACTAAACCTTGAACCCTAAACCGTAAACCTTCATTACCTTACTTCCTTCGCACATGGTAGCAAGAGTTTGTGTGTGTTGCTGAAACTGAGCCGACGACCGCAGCGCCTCTTGCAACACAGCATTCTCCGCCTCAAGCTCCAGTATTCGACGAATCTCCTCTTTTATTGCCTACTCTTCAAACACCCAAGCAAGTTGGGATGATGATGTATCTGGGCAAGATCCATGATGCATCACCACTTCATCACCCTTAATACTGCAACATCATCACAAATACAAGTAGCACCATCTGCTATAAGTGTTGTTGATATTAGACGACCTGGAATCTTAAAAATGGAAGAGCAGACCTCATGGATAGTCTCCTGCATGGAATTCCAAGCTCCATGTAAAGGCCCTGGTTTCAACAAACTACTGCTTCCCCCCAATGGCGACTGTCCAAAAGAGGAGGAGCCGTGCTTATCCATATTTCTGGTATGACCTGACCCTAGCCTGATTTCGTTTTTCCCATTTCCTTCTGATTCATTTTTTCCCACAAAGATCTCTCTCTCTGATTCAGTGTTTAGGTCCGATTCAAATTCTTGACTGCAACTTGGAGTAGCCACGGAGGCATAATCCGTATCTGTTTTCCAAGTCGGCTCAGGAGAGTTATTATTAGGTTCATCCTTCACAGCCTCACCCGCCTCATCCAGTACCACAGATAGACTTCGTTGCCTTTTTTGCAATAATGTCTTCATACTTGGTGGATTAGAGCCCGGAGCTGACTTTTGGGACCTGAACCGAATGAATGCGTAGCAAGTGATGTGTATAAGATTTTCATATGCACCAGAGTAAGCATCCAAGATAATATGCAGGCATCCAAGACCTGGACTTTAATCTAAATAAGGAGTACAAATTAGACGTTACACTTCACACATATAGGAAACAGACATTCATCTCGACAAACTTGGAAATCTAGAATGTTAAGAGGGTTTGGGGTTTAGGTCCAGGATTCACACCCTTCAGATATCTACAGATAAGCTGCAAATAGAAACCTCCAATAAATATCTACGTCCAAATACTCTCCACAGTATGCCTCCTGATAGACTATCTGCTCACTTCCAGAGTAGAAACTATGTAGGTACACATTTTTTCCAGGTGATTCGTGTTTCCAACCAAAATCAAGGAATGATGAAGAAAACTGAGAGACAAGCTGTTCTCTACACATAGTAACAGTAAGTTTGATTTCAGCAAAGGCAAAGCCAGAGACCCACCTGAAAAGAGAACAACCAGGGTTTAAGTCAGTGCCATACTCTTTGGACCTCGATATTGCAGGTGCAAAAATCCCATTCACTGTGGTCAATAAATTATCGGACCTCCAGTTTATGTCTGGAATCCTTGGCCGAGTGTGAAGGCCAACAACTGGTCCCACCTCCTGAGGCAGTTCTCGACGCTCTGCAAATCCTAAAATCTCTGAAATTGTCGATAAGGATTGCTGCAGCGACTGTAACTGCTGAAGGAACGCTGCACAATTACATCATTTCCCAGAGTGAGTTTACTGTTGTATCCTTAAACACCTCGTTCATGAGGCCATAATATTCTTAAGTAGCCTATATAGGATCCGATGCAAATTGAGCAATTCTTAGGTAATCTGAATAACCTAAGAATGATTGCATTTGGGACACACCTCTTCACCCACTCAATTCTTTATATCTTGGTAGTTGGAAGATTGCTTTGTGTCTGAAATAGGCAATAATGAAGTGTTGACTAATGTGAGCTTGCCACTTGACTATGCTCGGCATTCATGCATGCATTCAAGGACCTTGTTTCTTAGAAATTTATTCTTGAAGCTAGAATAAATAGAGAGCATCCTTACACATGCTTAAGAATACCATGGACTGTAAATCCAGTCATGAAACACTTGGCCTTATAATCAAAATTGCATTTCGAGAAGCAAGAGCTCTTTGAGGTTGCTCTCCACAATTAGTTGTTCAATCACGAAATGGTGGATAGCAAACAAGTGGGCGTTTCCGGAATTAGGGTCCAACAAAGTCAACAAGTGAACAAAATTTTGAGCAACTGCGGGTCATGTGGTTCATGTCCTCTAATGGTTCAAGGCAAGTTCATACATTAGTATCCTAGATATGTTGATATTCCGTCATACTGCTGTTCCAATCTGGGAAAACATGAGATCAGTGAGGGAGCAGTTTTTGGTGAGCTACTTTGCAAAGAATACAATTTTAGTGTGTCTGGGTGCAACTTAAAGATTCGGCTTACCTTGGCCTGTGGGTTCCAGATCTCTCATGCATTCCGCAACTCTTCTGTTAAGCTCTCTCTCTTGAGCGTCCCAATCTTCCCTTACATGCTGCACAAATGGCCTACACTTCAAATTCTTGTAGAGAGTAAAACTTGCTCATAAATTTGAAGTCAGAGTCACATTATGCTATTCATGCCAAAATCACATTCGAGAATGGCAATTGGCAAGACCTGTCAAAATTTAACCTCAGGTATGACAATGAAGCTCCCTTATACCTAACAAACTTCGGCTCCTACCATGACATACAGAGTGACAATTTGCACACATTCTTGGATGCGTTTTCACCAGATCTCAGACGCATAAACTTGACACCAGAGTTATCCTCTAACTACACATGATTTTGGTTAGGAGTTGGTTGATTTGCATACAATACCTTTCATGCTTGGTAAGTTTGCGGGGCATGGTTGGAGGTAGTGTGGAAGTTCAACGACTAACATTCAACATTGGGTCATTGAAGATCAAACTCGTTTTGGCATTGCAAGAGGCGCTATAATGAGTTTGGCCCTCAATGAACTAAATGAACTAAATAGGTTGCTCCTCCGTCAAAGTTAAACACAACCTCCGACCATGCAGCACAAGAGGAAAGCCATTATTGATATGATATGCTTAACAACGAACTGAAAATCATAGGGGATGAACTCCCCACGACAAAGTCCAATTGAATTTAAAGGATAACTCTACCATGATCAGAGAAAAATAATCCCAAAAAATGAGCAGTCATGATCAGTGATTACCGAAGGTTCAGATTGCTGGGGCACCAATGACTTCCCGTAATCGGCGCCACCAGCTGCCTTCTGGAGGGAAGAATTGTAAACCCTAATTGATTCATCAATGGCATCTAACCAAGCTTGTCGGCAATCCTGGGATATCGTTCGAAGGTAATACACGATTGAGCCTTTCATGATTTTGAACTGCAGCTCCTTGCCTGTAGCAGGTAAAACGGTGGCACCCTGGTTCATGTGCAGCAAACAATGCAGAACATGTGATTCGCAGACTTCACAACCGATGTAAACAAACTTTGCAACCAAAAAAGGCGATAGCCATGTTACTGTGAAGGTGCATTTACACACAACTACTCGAGTGGTTGTGGTTGTGGTTCGGACCCACTTGCAACCACAACAATGACGTTTTTTCCGTTTACTTCAAACAACCACTCTTTTAGTTGAGGAGTGGAATTGACCTCAATGATCGTCCCTCCTAGTGGTGCAATCTATGGAGTGGAGACAAACAAATTGTAGACCCTAGTGCAATATTTATGTTAAGAGTATTAGCCTCCTGCAAAGCCTCTTCTCCCATGCTCTGGCCTTGAAGATCTCTTCCGGTGCCACACAAACGAAATAGAACAAAGCAAGGAAACTACAACCATCGCTTGAACTACTCCCAACTACACCTTGTATCATAGTTGAGCAAGGTAGGGAGTAGTTGTGGTTATGGTTATTCTCAATGCACCTTGCCCCTGCTTATCCCTCAAAAAAATAGAGCCAAAGAGTTTCTACTCAAGCTCATTTGATATGTCCAATTTTTGCATTCCTGAGTAAAAAGAGCACTCACAAGGAGACTGATGCAGCCAGGACGACCGATTTGATCCGCATTCTTGTAATGAAGAAGTAGTCCAGGTGGATGTGCAACAAACCATCGCCGCCGCCATCGCTTGAATCTTCCTGCCCAAACAAGAACCCAACCTGCTGGAGGCTGTCCACTGCTGTGCAAGTTACTGTTGGAGCGTTTATGCCACCTTCGCGGGTCGTAAATGCGCCTACTTCAAATTCACAGACCAAACAATCATCTCAAAATTGTCAAAAACTACTTACCTAAATTGCGGACACCATCAAAATTTCAGTGCTCATTCTATTGACCTGAAGAAAGAGAAGCTCTAATTTGTTTGGATGACACTGCCTGAAAGAAACTTGAATCCATGTTGAAGAATGAACAGACATTGGGATCAACCAACCGTCCAGCTCCTACAATCAGCTTGAACAATCAACACATGGCAACAGTGGCCAACACAGGCGATCAAATCGTAATGTTCTATTGCCTGAGCTTACTGGTATTTAAAAACCACAGCATTAGCGATGTTAATCTCTCAACCCCATTGTCCTGATGAAGACTTTGCATCATACCACCACCTGCGGTGATAGTGTATGAATGTGCTTTCTTAGTGCAACAGAGCAAACAATTATCTGAATTTGTCATAAACTAGCCTTAATAACTGTGGATATCAACAAAAATTTAGAAGCGCTTGTTCCGTAAACCTGAAGAAAGAGAAACCCTAATCTGCTTGGATGTCACTGCCGGCCAGAAACTTCAATCCACGTTGAAGATTGGACAAGACTTTGCGATCAACCACCAGTCTAGTTCCTACAAACAGCTTGAAGAATCTACAATTGCTGGCAGTAGCTAACACAGGCGATCAAATTGTTATAATCCACTAGTATTCGGAAACCATTAGCGATGTTAATCTCTCAACCATCGTTCCCTGAAGACAGTGCAGTATACAACCATTGGCAATGGCAATGGTGCATGGATGTATTTCCTTAGTGCAATATGCGGTGGGGGAATGGTCCAATTGATAAAATCATAGATGAGGACAAAGGAGTAGCTGACCTCTGAGTGGGCGCCATATCCTTCGAGCCTGGAGATCGACGACATCGACGGGGTTGATGAGGGGTCATCTCTTCCATCTAAAATGGACAAATATATTTGTATCACAGATACTATAAGAAGAGATGTCTGGTGCTCAGACCGGGGAACAAGATACAAGCTTCCTCCCGCATCAAGTAGTTAGCAAAATTTGATGCAACTTTTTGCCAGAGTAAGTCAACGTTTCACAGTAGAGAACTTGTCCAATTCTCATTCAAGCACTGCAGACTTGAGCGAACGTCAGAAATGAATCTCTTATGTTATAACTCTGGCCTAGCCTGTGCATATGTCACATACTGACAAAGCGATGCTTTTCAATTTTGTTTCGACTTTTGCAGGAAGTTCTCGTCCAATTGTACCCCACAAGGCGAAACTTATGAGTCGCATAAACTCCGCAGCAGCTTCTGCCGCTTTAACTCTTCCCGTTTTTGTTGAATATGGTCTTTACTCACTGAACAGCTTTGGTCGACAATATGAGTTAGAAACAAAGATCAATTTGCGCAACAAATAACGGCGCTTCGTTCCCAAATTTAACCAAACCTCGGGGTTTCCTCGGTCTTTCTTGTGAAGGTTTCTTTAGCTTCAATAGTGAACGGGGAGGAAGATTTCGCTGTAGGCAAGTCGGCGTAGTTTCGTTTGGAATTCAATGACACAGAGGCTGGAATGCCAGGAAAATTACTGTCATTCGACGCATAAAGATATTACACAAGAACAGTAACGATTCTTGACTAGTTCGTAATTTTACAGATCAACTTCAGCATGCCATTACATCGTATCTTCGATCTTGGGCGTTACTAGTGAACAGTGAGGAAGATTCGGTGTGGCCATGTAGAAGTAGTTTCATTTAGAAATCAAAGACACAGACCCTGGAATGCCAGGAAAGTTACAGTAATTTGGCATGTAAAGATATTACAATACAATAACGGTGATTCTTGGCATTACAACATATCCTTTAAATTCCACCTTCAATATGTTTGTCCTACCCATGTTTCATTGGCGCAATATCCTTGCCAGAAGAACACCAACACTTCCGCTCAGTACACAGGGTATAATTCCTGCCCATTCCCTAATGCCTTTCAAAAACCTTCCCAAATGCGCGGACCACACAACCTTATAAGCGGATACGAGGAACCCCATTTGGGGTAATCACGAAATCTCGCAGATTTCCTCCACCTCCAAGGAAAATTCCTCGCAATTTTCTTAGTATGAACCCACGGAAGAGGACTCACGCCGCTTCAACGCCCGGAATTGCGACTAAAAAGCTGAAAGAAACACCACCAACGTGACTTCAGAGGTGCACATATCAAGGGCTGAATTCAAACAGGGAACTGAGGTTTGCCCACTAGGGTGTTGCGGTTCTACTGCTTGGATGTTGGAACCAAATTCGATGCCCAGCGTGCAACGTGCGGTCTGCGATCGCGGCGCTCTGGGAGGGCAGCGTTTCAGATAACTTCTAATTTGCAAACAACCATTCCATATGCACCCCGGAGTTTACTTCAAATTCACATGTAGGGGTTATGTTCCAGAATATGTCGTTCCGATCCTCGTTAACATTCAATGTGGTCTACTAACTCATGAGTTACTAAGAGGTTTTGTTAGGTCAGGTTTGTCAAACCAAATTTCATTGTGCTGAAAGGGACCAAAATATCACAAATGATGGGTGTAAGAGGGCTTTGAGTCGTAACTGTGATTCTCTTGAGCTTCTGGACATTGACAACTCTAAAATGTGATAACGAGCACAAGCACTCTGGCTGTGCTTGGATATGCCCAATTGCCATACTCTTGTGAGCTGCAGGAATCTGAAATTAGATTCACTTCCATTAAACATAGCAATGCCCAGAAACTTACGAGATTCTGGTGACAAACAATTTGTCTGCATAGGTAGGGAGGTGTTGTACAAGGCAACACAGGTTTTTAAGGCATGTGGCATTATTGTGGGCAGTTCCAACTCTCCAGACAAGTTTGGCCATTCCATCGGATCGGGAATCGTCTCACCCGGTTAGCGAATCGCACAGATAATATTTTCAAGTTCCGAAATCAAAGTTGAGATGCGAAAATTATAAGAGGTCAAAGCGAAGATTCTCTCTCGTCAAGTGATCACATAGACCGTCCCAATTACATAAACTATGGAACCCAGAATGGTACATATACATTTGAGCACATATAAGTCTTATTGTATATACACATGGTGATCCCTCCACCGGCTCCTCGGTACATCATGCCTACTACTCGAGACTTGGACGTTCCATTCGTAACAAGATTCTCCTTCGACAGTTGATAAAATTGGCCACAATTGTGGCTTCTAGATTCTTACAATTCTCATAAGAGATTGTCAATGGATGATACAAATTCTAAAAACTTGGCTGGACCTGTAAACTCTACGCCAAGAATTCATAACTTCAACAAGCAAGATGCTTTATCCAAGTTACAACACGCTAACCTTCAGATTACAACAGGTCAATGAATTATTCTATTCAAAAAACTGAAGCCTCTGGGAAATGATGATGGAACTCATCAACCCTTGGAATTAACAGCCTCCCATAGAAGACTTTCAGACAGAGGTGGAGCAGGTTTCGATAAATCACGTGCTTGCAATGCAGCTGCTCGAAGGGTCGAAATGATCATCCGATTCGCTTCCCAGAAGCTTACAGATTCGTATGGCAAGCCATACTTCTCACAAAATGGTCTCACAAACTTCACAACCTTTCGCAAGTTGTGTCGGGGCAAGGTAGGGAACAGGTGATGTTCAATCTGGAACTGGAGGCCTCCATTGAACCAATCCATGTAAGCTGGAGTTGAAAGATTGAGAGTTCCCCTGGCCTGAGATTCGACCCACGCCTTACTCTTTGGTTGCCCTTGGTAAACTGGAGATGAGAAATGGTTCAAGCAAAATTGCACATGCTGGATTCCTGTGACCGCGAAACTGACAAGGATGAAGGCAAGCCTCTCCTGTCCTGTTGGCAGATAAGATAGAAGAGTGGAGAACCATAGGTAGAAAAAACCTATGGCACTAATTTCAATCCACCTGTCTGGCACATGTTTCTTTGATGTCAACACTAAGATTGACTGTGCAAATAGGTTCACTCGAGCCACAGCCATGACGGGATAGAATGTCCAATGCTGATAGGCAACAAGGCTACGAGCAATGCCATCAAACGGCATAACCCTGTCGTAAAAATAAGAATACAAATTCTTAAAGAGCTTTGATGTTACTGCAAACAGTGGAATGTACTGAAGATCTGGGTCATACTCTATACTGTTGCAAGCAATGTGATGTGCATTGTGATTCCTTTTCCACCACCCCATACTGATCCCTGTCAAGCAGTTTCCGACCACCAGAGCAATCCACCTGTCAATGTTGCGATTCTTAAACATCCCACAGTGCCCTGTATCATGTCCCACCCATCCACTTTGGTTCCACACGACGCCTAACATCACGGCGCTAAACATGTGCACCATGCCACTCTTGGAGTACAAAACCCCAAGGACAGAAAGCACAAACAATGGCACCACCCAGCAGGCATACATGGCATACACATCCAATGGGTTCTTGTACAGGCCAGCTTTCTTGAACTCTCGAAGAAGCCGCCTATGCTCCTCGGCTACAGGGGGAACCTCATAATCCGACAAACTCCCTACAAGGAACTGAGGAAGCAGATTCCATGCTGTCCCCGGGTGAAATGCAAGGAACGCATCTGTCACATCCTGACCTGCCAGGTTGAGTAGAGGAAAGTCTCCCCCGGGATGATTCTTAACCCAGTCCGTCACATTGTACACTTTGCCTTGGATAGAGATCCAAAGATCCTCAGCCTTATTGTGTCGAGAAAGCTCCTCACTCGTGATCATCCTCGGTAGTGAATCTACATGCTCATCACTCCTTGGAAACTCCATGGTGGCAGAGAGAATGTGCCCAGAAACAGGAAAAACTGAGCTGAACACCCACTCCAACCGACCTCACTTCATGTCAAACAAACAAACAAACAAACAAACAACCCGGATGCAGCATACACCATTCTCCGAGCATAACACAACACACTCGATGTTGTCAGACAATACTGTGTAAATGCAGGTGGATGGCATAACTGGGTAGTCGTTCAGTGCATTCAACTTGTACATCATCTAGCGTAGACTTGAGAGTTACTCCGGAGGATCGCACGAGCTTCGTGATGCGTGGCGACAGGCTCGGGCGCCCAAGCTCTGCGACCTCGCAGAAAAGGAATGGTCGTTGAGAAACTCCTAAACCCTAATTTTAAAATTAGAAGCCAAGGCCTCCACATGCCTTTATTTTTCAGCTATGGAATATCTTTTACATAAGTTCATATGATGAGTGTTGCGGTAGTTGTCATTCAATTCTGAGTTTGTATTTGAGCTGGTGTCCTCCCAGCTTTGTTGTAAGACAATGCTGCACAAATGCATGTGAATGGCATGATGAGCAAGGCAAGGTAGAAGGGTCTTAAAATGGTTACTTTTTCCAACTAGCCCACTTTTGGATGTGAAACATGCGATTAGCATGAGATGGTTAGCAGATCCAAATTAAGGCTGTAGTCACTTTCCTTATGAATTATGGAGCTCATACGAATATCTTATTCATCATAAAAGTGAAGATTATCGTGTCCATTAAGTGGTCATATACGTCCCCCCCAATTATAAGGACTATTTGAGTTTTAAAATGGGTTGTTATATTTTGAGCATATAGTCTAATCTCTTTTAAACACAACCAATTTTTGTATCTATTCTTGGAGCCACGCCTAATCACATGCCACTCAAATATAGGTGTCTCAACAAGAAAAATAACCAAGTAAGGATTGACTACCTTAGGGCCGGTTTACACTTTGGACCATGAAGTCGGACCATGGAAGATGGCGTTTGTCAATGGTCCGAGTTCGTGGTCCGACTTCCATGGTCCAAGTTCATAAAAAATCAGTTTTAAGAGCCATAGGCCCCTCACTAGGTGTAAACCGAATGTGAACCAAGAAGAATGACCAGGCACCAAAAAGTGAAGGTGCTGATTTTTTTTAATACATGCCCAAAAAGGGCAATTTTGAAAAAAATTCAAGTTTGACCATTCTCTTGTCTTCTCTTGGGCTTCACTTGTCTTCACTTCTTGTTAAATGTGTCGAAGATGTGGCTTGCAAATCTTCTCACAACAATTTTTACAAAAAAAAATGAGCAATTTAATTTGTACATGTTCAATGTAATTTACATGTGACATGTACCTTGTGTTGTCACTACACTAAAATGGATATTTAGTGTTTGATTATATTAATGTTGTTACCACCCTACCTTGCTCAACACTAAAGTTCAATTCTTTGATAATTAGTGTTAGGGCCGCTTCACACTATGGCCGTCCAAGTCGAGAGGCCGTGGGATTGAGTGGCCAAACTTTGTTGAGAGTCCAAAGAAATGGACTGAAAATAGCCAATAAAATATAGTAAGTGGAGCCGTCGGCAGGGCATAGTGTGAAGCCTCCAAAGGCCAAGCCCAAAGTCCAAACCGTTGGCCATGAACTCCCATGGCCTCTCAAACTTGGACGGCCATAGTGTGAAGCTTCCAAAGGCCAAGCCCAAAGTCCAAACCCAAAGGAGCATTCCACTTTATTCCTTGCTCAAAATAACCCCTCCAATCTAACGGCCAAGATCTTGTCAATGATTGATTTTTTTAAGAAAAAAAAGTTCGGCCTCTCGACGGAAGTTTGGGTTGAGCATTTTGCTCGACCCAAACTTTGCTCGAGAGGCCGAACTCTTGGCGCCAAAACTTCCTAAAAGTGCTGCCACCTAGGCTCTTTTGGAGGCGACGTCCTTTGGACTTCGGCCTCTAGTGTGAAGGTCGAGAGGACGGTTTTTGGACATTTTTGCATTTTCATTGGTCCAAACGCTTCTCCTCTCGAAGTTTGGCCATAGTGTGAACCGGCCCTTAGAAGATTTCCCATTGCGGTTCTTTTGACCACCCTGATCTACAGTCACTAAACAACTACAGATTTTTCTTTTTCATTTTGCAATTGTAATTTTAAATTTTTTTGGGGCGTGTAATATACCGTTGGAAAGGTATTTTCAAGACCTTTCCAACGGTATATCACAAGCCTCCAAATTCCAAACATTGCAGTTGGTAGAGCAAAAAAACAAATTTGCACTCAAATTCTTGAGTTCCAAATGTCCCACGTTGTTTGGTGAGACACGTGGGAGCCGGTTTAGGGGGAAAAACAAGGCAGTAATGGTATGTCTCACGGGCTATGCTATGATTAAGTCACATAGAGGGTAGATTCATTAAAGAATTATTAAAATGGCATTTCTCTGCCATGGGCCCTTGCCTTTTCCTACCAGACCACCTCTCATGCCTCTCTCATCGCAAAACCCGTTGGACCATGTCAGTGCATTTATTAGGCCTTAAAATTTATATTTTGGGGAACTCGACCTCCATGGTCCCTCTAACATTTTTTCCTTAGTGTAAACCGAAGTTGTCTCGGGACAACTTCAACAGCCAATCAGCTGCCTTGCAGAGCCCTTGTCCAACTTCATGGTCCATAGTGTGAACCAGCCCTTAGATGTGGCTAACTTGGATACTATTCTCTCTACACCCACTTCCAATATGAGTTCAAACACACAAGCAGTGCAAAGATGATTACCGAATCTAAATTGTGCCTATAGCCATTTGCCTCATATTTATTAGAGCTCATACGTATGTCTTAATCATTATCCAAGTGAAGATTCTCATGCTCATTAAGTGGTCATATTATCCCCCCCCTTTACCCAACTATATTGACTATTGATCCCTAAATAGTTAGCATGTTTTGAACACATAGTCCAATCTCTTTTAGACCTATATATTTTTTATGTCCGTTCTTAAATCCACACCTAACCATGTACCACTCAAATATAGGTATCCAAATTATTGCTATGACATTAGGGTTATTCCGAACTGTCACGGTATGCGGCATCGGTGACCACACCGCATCCGGAGGGATTTCATCCATTTAGATATAGATAGATGAAACCCTTGGATTTGTGGAAATGCTCCTAGGTGAGAAATCTCCTCTTTGGCTTGGCATTCTTGCCAAGTCAAGTCTTGTGAGTGAGTGTGTGGAGAGAGCTTGTGTGAGGTGAAGATTGCATGTTTTTGCAATAAATCTTGAATTCTTCTCCCCTTACTTAAACTCTTGGATTCTCCCGTGGTGAAGTGAGAGATAACTTAACTTGTGTGTGCATTTGAAGAGAGAACTAGAGCTCTTAGTAATCTTTGACTCTCTTCCTTCTCACTTGGCAAGAATGCTTCATTTTCTTATTTTCTTCTTTCTTCTTAAGATATAACATACAAGGAAGCGCGTGGGGGCAAGGAGCGACGAAGTTCCGGAGTGTTGGAGCGAAGAACGCCGTAGATTGTCAGAGCAACAATAAGCATATTTTCTTGTGAATGTCACATCAAGGTGAATTATGGTTAGAATTCCTTGAATTTTCCACGGAATTTTCCGTCATTTGATTGCTTGCAAGCATGAACTCGTGCCATTGAATTTTGAGGACGAATTCTTGACTCCAATTTGAGAAGAGATTGTTCAAAAACAAATTTTTGTGTTTAAAAAAAATAAAAAAACTAAAAAAATGAAAGGGGCCAAAGCCCCTGGTTGGAGGCACTCGGCGGCTGGCGGCAGACCGGCTGCCCCTCCCCCGGGCCCCACCCCCTCCCTTCTCCTTCCCGGCCTTCCTCTTCCCGGCCCTCCACCCCCTTCTTTCCCCCTTCCTACTTCTCCCTCCCTCCCTGTACCTTCCCAGGTATTTCTTCCCCCCTCCCCCGTACTTCCCATTCCTTCCTAGGCAACCCCCTTTTTAGCTAGGGCCTACTCCCCTACCTCAGCCTAGAACCCCTACCCCCTTAGGTAGCTAAGCTTACACCTAGCCAACCTTCCCTTTCCCCGCACCTTCCCCCCGGCCCGGCCCCCTCCCTTGCCCCGGCCCCTCTCTGCTGCAGCTGCAGCTGGGGGGCGACATTTTTTTAAAAAAAATTTATTAAAAAAAATCTGCAACAACTAAAATAAATAAATAAATAAAGATCTTCAATGAGATACATTGGAGGGGGCATTCCAAAATATTATTGGTTGGAGGCAACATTCTTGGGTTTAAGAAACACACATTTTTGCGAGGCATTTTGCGAAGGGGATTTTTATTCAACAAGCATGGAAATTGGGGGTTTGAGGCAAACCAATGCCGTCATCCAGCAATACCTTATGAGCAATTAAGGTATTTGGGTTTCGGAGGAGGTGGAGCATCGCAAGGAGAGTTCGCGGAGCATCCGGAAAAATGCGGAGGACGTGGGATCGCGGCGAATTTGCGGTTGCCTTATTCTTCCTCCACATCAACTTAGGAGAGGTACCTGGCATAAGATGGGATTTTCATTTTCTTTTGCTTAAAAGAAAAATAAAGGGGAGACTTAAACAACCATATACTTGAATTCTTGAGGGGCAAATTAGTGGGCATTGGAGTTAGGCATATGTGCATTGGGTTGCCGAGGGATTGCTACTAAGAGTTATGTGGCACTTGGAATTACCATTCGACCTAATAACAAAATTGTTAAGGTCGAATTGTGTTTATCAACACATATTCCGGGGATTGTTGTAAGGAGAAATTTCTTAGGGTGTATTGAAAAAATGAGAGATGTGCTTATGTGCCATTTTATTTTCACGGCAATAGAAAGCTCTCATTTTTTACCACCAACCGCATGCAGATGCCGGTTGGACACGGTCCATTTTCATTTCTACTTAAATGTTGTTTGGGGAAGAGGATCCAGCACTGAAAATTGTATTGTTTTCTGTATTTTTTTTGGTATCTTCCACCGTAGCGGGCTGTATTGCTGGCAGTTGTCAGTATTGCCCCATTTTGTGTTGTACTAGTTTACTATATGGTATTGTGAGGGTGAGGTCAGAGTAATGACCGACGGGACCCTTGTGTGTGCACCAAGTGGGCGGTGCTTGTATTCCCTCATGGTAAGGCTAGAATGATGACTAGTAGAGTATAAGGTTGGTGGTGGTTGTAGGTGCAAATTGTCTTTTCCCTTTTGATCATTTACCTTAACACCACATTAGTTTAAGTTGTTGGCCCGAATGATCGGATCCATTGTGGGTTTATAGTTACAACTCGGAGTCAACATTATCGTTCTCCGTCTCCGGCAACATCGGAAGGTCGATCCTCGAACCTCTCAGATGTCGAACCAGTGGTGGCACCCGACGAGGATTTTCAGTCTATTTTGGCGTGGGGGAATGCCACTCGGTTACGCGTTCTTTGGGTGGGATCCTTTGATAAGATGGAGGAGGAGACGCGTGGAGGCATTCGGGCAGGGATATTTTCCTACAAGATTAGAAAATTCAATTTCGAACGTGGATGAGGGAAAATTCAACGCAATACCAGTTTTAATGACTGATATGCATTCAAGCTTTTGCCCCAATATCTGGACCACGAAACACTCTAGACTTATGAGTAGTGAAAGGATGTTCATTGGATGGAGCTGCGCCAAGTGAAGCGGTACTGGGATACCCGGGTGGACTTGGTTTCCACTTTGAAGAAAGGTGCAACTTCCAGTTCATTGGCCGCTCCTGTGGTTAAGACGGAGCAAGCGGAGGGCGTCGTTATGGTGGATGTGGAGAGGAGTTTCCCTAGTGAACCTAAAAATAAGATTCATGTTTTCGCATCCGCGAGTACGTCGAGCCCAGTCTTTCCACTTTTCCGTTATATCCAGGTTATCTATGCGGCATTAACCTCTTTAGGGCTCCGCCGGATTTTGATCCTCTGCAGGAATTCCATCTCTATTCGAAGGAGGAATACGGAGGTTTTCGACGGGATCAAATGCAGCGGATCTAAGACTTTAGGCGGGAGAATGACGACACACCTCGTACCATGTACACGAGGTTGGCGAGGTTTGCCAGAAAATCTGGAGGTGTTTTCGTAAAAAGTCAATTGGTGAAGGTATTTTTATCAAAAATTGACAAACGCCTCCTTGACTTAGCACTGCCTAAGATCATCATGAATTATGGCGGTCGGGCAACACTCGCAGAGGCATTCGCCATTGTGAAGCAATGTAATCGTGCTTTGTGTCAACACGATGCAACTGACTTGGTGTCCTTGCTAGTGGATTCTAGCAAATCCCGGAAGAATTCGGTCACGGCTGCATGATTGGCAGAGACGGAGGTGGACAAGACCTTATATTGTTGGTCTTATGGGCAGAAGGGCCACGCTAAGAACGATTGTCCTCCGAAGCCAAGGCAGGCCCACACTGTGAATAATCTAAAGCGGAAACCATTTGTCTCCCCTAAGGATTCCATGAAGGAGGTTGGTAAACATTTACCGAAGCAGATAAAGTGTTCCCACTGCGGATGGAATAATCACGCAGTGAAAAATTGTTTTGCTCTCCATCTAAAGAAATGTCTTTCCTCCGATCGGAAAAAACGTTGGAGGCGAAGATTGGCGCCTTAAAGGAGAGGTTCAAGAATTTGGCATCATCTGGCCAAATCTTGGAATCACCGACTCAATCCGGAGTTCAGGCTAGTTCTTCCACTCCGTATTATTATATGTTCGGAGCTTAAGGGAAGGTGATGAGTTTGGCAGCTGCGACACGTGCTCAATCCGTGTCATAAACCATACCTTCGGCCACAAGGGAATCTGTGGGAAGCTTAGGAGCTCGGGACAATGGTCCCGAAGATCAGATTGGTCAGGTATGGCTGCCATTGTCTTTTGGATTGGCCGATGTTGTCCAATCTATTAATGGTCGTCATCCGAATAGTGAGGTTCTGAATCCAACGACCGACATGGTGCACAGATTGGCATCCAAGGTGTTAAACACATCTTTGTTCACGGCGATGGAGTAGTCGTCACTCGACATCCAACCGGCTAAGGTTTTCTACCTAGCAGGTAGGATTTTGGAAGCACTACAAGAGAAACAGTGGTTTTTAGTACAGTGTTTTAGCAGGCATGTGCTAAAGTGACCAACACTTCATAAAAAAAAGGAAATCGACATGTTCCTAGTATAAGTGTTGGAAAATAGTCATTGTTGACACATTGACACCCCGATATTGTTTATAGGACGACTCACATCAACATCAGATAATTTGCCCAATAGATTGTGTGAATTATGGTCGGTAATTTTTAGGACGTATGTGGAAAATCATGTACACAGTAAATAGTAGACAGTTTCCAATATATAATAAATAAAAGACCCTTAATAGTAAAATAACATACTATAAATAGAAAATAAGAATAGCACACCATTAATAGAAATAATATAATATACTAATTAAATAATAAATATCAGACCATAAATAGTAAATAATATACTATATACAGTAGATAAAAATAACATACTGAATAGAATAAATAATATACTATATAAAGTATATAATAATAAAATAGTATAAATAATGAACAGAAGACCATTAATAGTACTAATATACTATGAATATTAAAAATTAAATAGCAGACCATAAATAGTAAACAATACACTATATACAGTATATGCCATATATAATTGATATTATATAGTATATAGTATATACAGTATATACTATTATATACAGTAAACAATATACTATATACAGTATATACTACATACAGTATATACAGTATATACTACATACAGTATATACAGTATATACTACATACAGTATATACAGTATATACTACATACAGTATATACAGTATATACTACATACAGTATATACAATATATACTACATACAGTATATACCGTATATTATACATACATTATATACTACATATAATATATATAGTATATTGTATATACATTATATACTACATACCGTATATACAATAAACAATATACTATATATAGTATATACTATTATATGCCGTATATAGTTGATATTATATTGTATACAATATATAAAAGATAAAGAGTAACTTGGGGCCTCTATATACAAATGTTTTAAATACTTCTAATATATCATGCGCGGAGTGGTGGCTTAGTGGCTAAAGCCTCTATGTGGGAGCCAAGAGGTTCAAGGATCAAATCCCTTGGCGGACACCCTTGGCTTAGCCTACTAGGTAAGTGGCTAGGCACTTAGAACTATAGGTGCTTATAGATGGCAAGGCTCGGGAGGTGAGGATTGGACTTACTAATGATGGATATCTCTTTTAAAAAAATAGGACCACTCATTATTCAACATATCAACCAATGAATAGCCCTACACATGCATGCACGCTTTAACGTTAAGTAATAATTTAGTGTGGAGCCCGTAAAACAATTAGTATATTCAGACATCATAAGCAATGGTCCTAAACATATTGGCCATGTCCAAATCAACGATCCATGGGGTGCAGGGCATGGTCCCCCAAGACATGTCGTAGACAACACAATTTCTAGTAATATATGATATTAAATCACGTCTTTGTTTACTTCAATAAATGTCATGTTACATGTCTAGATTGTACACAATCTCTAGTAGTGAAGGGAAGGCATTTTCGCCTTCCCTGACCGTGACTTAGGTTACCGCCGATATCCCTGTCTTTGAGGATCCCGAAGAAGTTGCCAAACGGCGAGCGAGACTTGCCGCGGAGACCATTGCATCTTTTGACGCACAAACCTCAGATTACAGGGGGCCGACCACGTTTATGACTCACCAGAATCCGCGAGAACAACTTATTTGTCTGATATAGCTACTAGACCTGCTCGCGAGCGCCGCGGCATTCAACCCGGCGACGTGCGTATGGTGAATAATACTGGCATTTTGGTAGTCAGTCGGACTGGAGGCAATGCTACTCAGTTGCTCCCCGTTGTGTGATGATGGATTCAGGGGCACAACCAGTTATGATCGGCAAGAGGCTTGCCCAAGAGTTGGGGTTGGCCGCCGAGGACTTGGCTCCATGTCCATTCACCATTGTTACATCTATTGGACACGTGGAGCGGGCCACGGGTTATACTCGGGAGCCATTACAGCTTAGCTTTCAAGTGAAGCCTGGAGATCCACCCGCACATCTTCTTCTCAGGTGTGCGGTGACAAGTGCGACCAACTACGACATTTTAGTTGGTCAGCAAGTACTCTATCCCTTTGGTTTTAATTTGGACAACTGGATTGAGGAGGCTTGAATTCGACAAGGTTGGTCGGCTGGGGACGGCCGCAGGGAACTTATTCTTGTGTCATTCGCGGCGGCCGCGACCATAGCACCATTACCCATGGTTTTGGATGTGGTGCTATGGCGGATACATTGCCTTATGATTCCGCATTGTTGGTGGAGTTATTGGCATTCATGGGGAGTACGGACAATCAAGGGGATATAGTACCTACGGGTGCATTAATGCGCCATCCCAAGGATCATTTTCTTCCCTGGCGCGATTCCGCCGAGCTATTTCGGAGGTGTGAGGACATTGTCCTCTCTCTCGGTTCTACAACACCGGTCATACCGGATGCCCCATCGGCGTTGGCACATCCCATTTTATGGCGTCCGCCAGATGAGAGGATCACTTTGGTGGAACTGTTTGGGGGCATCGGGATATGATTGGTGGCCGTGTTGGAGGCTGCCTCATTATTCGACAGTACGTCTATGTCGATAACAACCCTGTATCTACCCGTGTGGTGCGTCACCATTTACACCAGTTGACGGTGTTGTACCCACAGCAGCTACACCCAACTGCCATCCGTGGATGCTTCGGACGTCTTCCTCGTGATGTTACACTTATCAGTGAGGAAAATTTACGAAGGTTGGGTCCGTAGATCTGATGATTGCGGGATGGCCATGCCAGGGCCACTCACGTGCTGGAGTAGGCCAAAGTTTAAAGGATCCTAGGTCTAACCTTTTCTGGGACCTGATCCGGCTCATGTAGTGGTGGTTTGCCCACCAACCTTCCCCTCCAGGGTACATATTCGAGAATGTACCAATGTTGGGAGACTATCGGAATAAGGTGTTGGAGGACAGACATTATGTTCATCAACACCTTGGAGATCCCATTTTTGTGGACGCCGCGGGACTTGGTTCATATTCCCACCGCCCTCGGTGGTTTTAGACCAACCTCGCATCACTATCCACGTTAGCTGCAGCATTTTCTGTAGTGCCTCCACTTTTTTATTGAAAGATGGATGACATCTTGGATCCGTACCGGACCTCTTTGCCAGTTGTTCGAGATGATTTACTCCCGTTGGCATTGGTCAACAAAGTGGGGGCACCACGACATGCCTTTCCCACATTTATGACTTTCCCAGTCATTCACATTCTGCGATCAGGGGCATGGTATGGTGTGGGATGCTCATACAAAAACCCATACCGGACCATTTGTCAATGAACATGAGCGTACTATGGAATTCCGGACGGGGACCACAGAAGCTCTTGGTCTTTCTGAGGGCCAACGGAGGTTCGTGTTGGGCCAAGCCATGGATCTTAACACTATGGTGTGGACTGTTGGTTTATGCCTTGCATTGCAACGGCATCATGGTGACCAATTGTTGTCTCTGGGGGCAGAGAACCCTGGTTAAGGGGCACAGCAGTCCACATCCATGGAGGAGGGCATTGAGGCCATGGTTGGAGAAGCCGAATGAATCTTTCAATTTGAGCAGCAGGTGATGGAAGAGCTCCCAGCTGAACAGGTTTATACTGCTTTGGCTGCTTCGTCTCCGGTGGTTGCTTCATCATCACATATTGATGGTGATGAAGGGAGGCCAGACTCTACTGTTGGTATTGAGGTGGAGGCATGGTTGTAGAGCTCAACTACCTCCACTTGTTCCTAGGGTTGACCATATCGTAGTGACTTCGAGAGTCGTTCAGATTATGAGATTAAACTACCTAATCTCCTTGTCGTTTGTTGTTTTCTATCTTGATTGTCTTCCTTCACTTGATTGACAACTACTTCTTCGAGTGTGTCGAACTTCTTCACGTGCCGTAGTTGTCCCTTTAAGCTCAAGTGTTACTTCTAATCTAGATCTTGTTCACTTCTCCTCGTATGTCGTAGTGTTGTATCTTCTTCATGTGCCGTAGTTGTCTCCTCTTCTTCTTAAGTATCTTAGTAAATCTTCCTCCAATCACTAATTAGTTTAGTAACCGTCCTCTCATGTCCAAGTAACCATCTTTGAGTAGCCAAGTAACACTCTCCAAATAACCAAGTTGCACTCTTCAAGTAATCAAATAACACTTTCCAAGTAACCAAGTAACCCTTCTTGAATAGCCAAGTAACCTTCTATCAAGTAGCCAAGTATCTAAGTAACAAGTAACTTCCTTTTAAAGTGACCGTCTTCAAGGGTAGCCAAGTGACCTTCTACATGTATCCAAGTAACCTTCTCAAGTGTCCAAATGATCTTCTCTTTTCGGCCAAGTAATTATCTTCAAACGGCCACGTAACCATCTTCAAGTTGTCAATGTAGCCAAGTATCCTTCTACAAGTGTCTAGGTAATCTTCTTCAAGTCTTCAATGTAACTTAGTAACCGTCTTCGAGTGCTCAAGTATCCTTCTTCAATTGGCCGAGTAACCGTCTTTAATATAACTAAGTGACCTTCTTCAATGGCAAGTAATCCTTTCTACTTGATCAAGTAACATCTTCAACGTATCCAAATAAATCTTTAAGTAGTCGAATACTCTTCTTCAAGTGACTATCTTCAAGTAGCCACATACCCGTCTTCAAGTTCTTCAAGTAATCTTTCCGCGAGTAGTCGATTAATGCTTTATAATTAGGTCCAGTCTATTTTTAGCTCAGTCCAATTATAACTCAGTATCGGCTATATTTAGAACATTCTATTTTAGATCAGTCTTACAGTCTCTGTCATCAATTAGGCACAGTCTATTTTTAGATCAGTCATGCAGTCTCTGTTGTAATTAGCCACAGTCTATTTTTAGATTAGTTATGTTCTACCTCAGTTTCAGTCCCGCCTATAATTAGTATATACTATTTAACACATGATATTTTTAGCACATATGTGATATAATCTTAGTTTCTACTATAATTAAGAACATGCTATTTTTAGCACGATTATAATATAACTGACTGCAACCTATTTTTAGCACAATCATAATATAACCAATCAAGATTAAAGTAATATCATAAAAAAGTCATAACAAAGTTAGTCAAAGACTCATTCATTATCCGTTTTTTATGTTTCAAAGCATTTGAGTCACGATTAATTGACTTCTTTTAGCAATATAGATATATTGTGTGCATTAGCACTTAGTAGTGGATACTCATATCATAAGTTAATAATATACTCATAATTGAAATGCTTCGGACTGAAAATACTTCAAACATGTTGTTAATCAATCATCTTTCTTTTTGTGAAGGGAGTTATGTGATCAAAGAATGTAGAGAAGTATTTTAAAGTTAATTTGTTATGTCTTAGTTGCTTTCACGCACAATTTTTGCCTTCTTCTACCTCTCCTTCTCTCTCATTTCTTTATAATTTGTCTTGTGTGTCAACAACAATTCCCTCACATCTTTAACTACTCACTTTCAATGGTTAATCACTCATGCCTCAATTTCTCAAGTTCACTCACTTCTTTGTGTCGTACATTTCATCATAATTTCGTTCACTCAATTGTCTAAGTTCACCTCATGTGAGTCCTTATAAAATCTCTCGCAACTAGCTCATCTCATGTGAGTGGCTATAATAATTTTCTACAACTATCTCACCTCATGTGAGTTGCTATTGTTTTTGTCACTCAACTATCTCACCTCATGTGAGTGGCTATAGATCATCTCAAGTCTCAATCGCAATCGCTCGACTTGACTATGTCTAAGCTAAAATTTTACTTTGTCTCTACCTTGAATAATTAAGATGAAGGTGTGAGCTTGAAGCTCTTGTATTCCAAAATGGTAAAGATACAAAGGACCTAGCTCTTGTGTAGCATATCGACGTGAATAAGGTAAGGTATTCTAACTCTAAGCCTAACTCTATATATAATGAGAGGAAGTGCCTAACATGTGTCTTCCTCTTATATTATCATATCTTAAATTTCCCTAAGAAGATGAAGATAGCTCTTTCGGACATCCTCGAAGAGAGCACATATAATTCTCATCTTCTTTTACATTCAAAATGTGGTAGATTGTAGCCTAAAATCTACATATGTAATATCTAGGTATGAGAAGATTCCTAAGGGTAACCAAGAAGTCATTTCTTGGCCCTTATTTACTTCCACCTCCGTTTGCCTCACCCATGTGGCTAGGCGGTTACTTGCCACCTTCAAGCCCACTAATCCTAAGTGGCTTGCTATGTGGCTTACTAATTTTTTCTAAAAATACTACTAATGTTCACGTGCCTCCTACATAACCTACTAATCTAAATGGCTTACTAATTTCGGCCATTTTACTTCATGTAGTTACTAATTTAACTATCTTCACTAATTTGGTAACCGGTCCGTCGGCCCTCGTAAACCTCATTACACAATCCTTCTCATGTGGCGATTTTGGTGATTCTCCCCTTTTGTCGTTGAGTTTGTGGTGAACAATGGTTAATGCCCCCTCCTCTCAGTAGCAGTTAGAGTCCGTGCCAGCACCAGGTGGTTCTCCTTTGGTGGAGAGGGAGACCACAAAGTTCGATGATTGGCCATTGGAGTTAGGTCCTTATCTCACTAGTGCTGAGACACGGAAGGTACAAGCGTTCATTCACTCGTACCGTAGATGTTTTGTTTTTAACCTTCAGGATCTTGAAGGCTACAAAGGAAAACCCATCCACATTCAGCTGAAAGACAACCATCCTATTTTTCGGAGACCTTATAAGCTCAGTGTTCCCGAGAGGATCGGCATCCAAGCTCATTGCCGAGAGCTTTTGGCAGCAAAGCTAATCGAGCTTTCCAACGGGAGTATGTTTGTGCTACGGTTATGCCATCGAAGAAGGATATCTTTGGCAATTGGACGGAGAAGGGGATGTGTGGGGATTACCGTTCAGTTAACTAGAAGACCAAGTCGGATCGGTATCCCATGCCAATCCCGGAGGAGTTGTTCGATGCCATCGGATTTTCTCGAGTCTTTAGCACCTTGGACTTGAGATCCGGCAATCACCAGCTTCCATTACTTATAGGAGATCGGATGAAAACTGCATTTTGGAGAGTTGATCAAGATGGGAAGGATCAACTTTACTATTGGAAGTTTCTTCCATTTGGCCTAAAGAATGCACCTGCTGAGTTTCAGAGGGTGACGGACCAGATCCTCTTTGGCTTGCCCTTTGCTCGCTGTTACATAGACGATGTAATCATCTTCAGCACGACACCATAGGAGCATGTGAGGCATCTCCAAGCCATTTTTGAACGGTTGCAACGGTGGGGATTGCGCTTGCACCACGGCAAGTGAAAGTTTTTTCATGACCGGCTGGCATATTTGGATCATATGATTGTTCCAGGAGGTCTTGGGGTGCAGCAAACTAAGGTGGACGCCTTGCAAAAAATTCCGGTACCGATCGATATGCCGAGACTTCGTGCTTTCTTGGACTTGGCGAATTACTACCGGTGATTTGTCAAGAACTTTAGCTTGATTGCCAAGCCGCTCACCATTCTCACGAGCAAGGACCAATCTTGGACTTAGGGTCGTGAGCAACAGCAGACATTTGAGACATTGAAGCAGAGATTGGGTACAGCTCCAGTGCTTTGACGTCCTGATATTTCTATATCTTTCCAGTTGCATATGGACTGGAGTTCATTGGGTTAGGGAGCATTCCTCACTCAAAATGATGACTCTGGTCGGGAGTATTTTGTTGCCTATGCTTCGCGAAGCAACAACAGTGTAGAGGCCAATTATTCGTCCTATTAGAGAGAAATTTTGGCGACAATATGGGCTATTGCCCATTTCCGGCCATATATCTATGGTCATCATTTTACTTTGGTGATTGACCATAAGCCTTTACGGTTGCTCATGGAGTCAGATAAACTTACCGGCAAGCTCGCCAGGTGGGCTTTATTGCTCCAGGAGTACGACTTTGAGATAGTACACTATATTGGCGTTACCAACCTGGATGCAGATGGACTCTCATGCAATCCAAGTCCTTTGGATGAGGACTTGATTGGAGCGAGATGGCATGAAGATTGTGATCGAGAGGCGGTTCCAAGTTGGTACGCAACGCCTGCCTCACTTTATTTTCTGGCGTTGCTATTGAGGTTCCGATTCAGGGCTCGGATGATGAGACTGATCGACCTCAAGCTATTGTGGATATATGAGAGGATTTTTTCCTATTGCATAAGCTTCAACAAGGGACCTTTCCTTTGTCCATCTCGGCGATAGAAAGGGATAGGATTGGACATCAAATAATAAGGTTCCGTTGGGAAAACGGTTTGTTATTCCGATTGTGGTTGGATGGGACAAGGCATATTGTTCCTAGACCGGATCAGAGGGCCTCATTGGTGTGGCAAGTGTACGAGGAATTTGGCCATTTTGGCGTACACATGACACATTCGATGTTGCGTAGCCAATATTGGTGGACCGGCATGTATCAGCAGGTTGTTGCTTATGTCTAGAGGTGTGAAGTTTGTGACCGGGTCAAGTCTAGCTTCAACACTTTGTCACCCCAATTACAGCCCTTACCTATCATGGGACTGGGCTACCGTTGGTCATTCAACTTTGCAGGACCGTTGGTTGTCACACCACGTGGAGCAAAGTACGTATTGATGATGGTGGAGCATTTCGGCAAGTGATTTAGCTTGTCACTCTACCCCAAAACTTTGCCGAATTGGCCGCCGCAGCCTTTTTGGATTGTGTGTTGGCACGTTTTGGAACACCGGCTAAGGTATTGACGAACCAGGGGAAAAAGTTCATCGGTGTTTTTGAGGAGTTGTGCACTAAGGCTCTCATAGATCACCGCACCACCTCGCAGGATCATCCGGAGGCGAATGGCTTGGCTGAACGGGTCGTTCAGACAACCAAGCGTGGCTTGAGGAAGTATGGATTACTTCGGGGGAGCCACCGGGATTGGGACCTTATGTTGCCTTGGATTGCTATGGGCTATCGATTTAGTAGGCAAGCCTCGTTGGCGTCCTACAACCCATATCAGTTGTTATATGGACGTGAGCCTATACTCCGGAGTTTTATTCGGGAAAAACTAGCTCTTGTTGTGGATTTGGATGACCCAAAAATTTGGGCAGAGTGTTTGCAGGAGCAGGCTCAATTCTTCCAAAGGGCCATGCCTATGGCCATGGAGAATTTGTCCATTGCTCAGCACCGTGACACATTGCGTTATGCATGCATTCGTAGTGATGCTTAATGACCTCAGTTGCGGAGATTCCGACATGATGATTATGTTTATCTCCAACGTGAAGTACCTACGACATTAGATGTTAAGGCGGGGCGCACTATCCTTTGGATGAAGGACGTGTTGCCGAGTGGTTTGTTGTTGTTGGAAGGCAAAGATGGTAGGGAATGTCGCGAGCATTCCAAAAATTGTGCCCCATGTCACCTACCCATTGAGGGTACAGTTCATTTTGAACTGGCCGTCGTACCAGAGGGTCTTCCATGTTTTGTGTGCGGGGAGAAGAAAGGAGCAGCTACTATGCTCTTATGTGATCAATGACAACGTGGTTGGCACATGGCATGTTTGAGGCCACCCTTGATTTCTCTACCATCTGGACAATGGAGTTGTCCTCATTGTCGAGGGTCTTCAATACCTAGTATTTTCATCAGTCGTACTCAATGATCTTGTGTGGTTTTCACCGTGTTGTGCTTGTCCAAGTGGAATATGAGGAGTTATGGCTTATGGACGCAATCGAACGCGAGGCGGTGGAATTAGTTCTTTGGAATCTGATTGTAGCGTACCTTTCCATAAGGATTGCCCGAAACACCATGGGCACAAGGGAGACCCCGGAGTGACACCCGGGACTTGTGGCGCCGTTGGTGAGAGGGCCCAAGTGATCCTAGTGTGGGTGAGGGCCCCGGGCGTTGGGAACGCCTCCCACCCATGGAGACTAGGAGGCATGAGGGTGAGGCCATAAGCTATATGTAGCTTATGGTGTGCCGATTCTAGAATGCTCAAGAACACCTCAATTGGAGGTGTGAGCTAGAAGATATGGCAAATTGAGTGGGGTGCTGTCCCGGGACAGCGCCCTGGAACAGCAG
Organism: Polytrichum formosum; assembly: GCA_964035585.1. Lineage (NCBI taxonomy): Eukaryota > Viridiplantae > Streptophyta > Polytrichopsida > Polytrichales > Polytrichaceae > Polytrichum > Polytrichum formosum. The sequence goes on from OZ037937.1 coordinate 47,831,594, forward strand.
TGGCCTGGGAGTGGTTTCCGGGACTGCGAAGCTTTGAACTGGCATAATTTTCTCAATACTTGCCCGAATGGGGCAAGTGAGTAGTCCATTGTGATCTACATGAAACATAGATGACGATGGAGTGGTCGATTGTTAGGATCAGATATCATATGAGGAAATTATGGGGTTCTGAAGCTGCTGGGGGCTTCCAGCCCCAACGGCTAAGGGAAAATGTCTACTTGGCCCCAAGAGTTGGGAGAGAGACAAAAGGTTACTTGACGGTGGGGTAGGGGTCTTGCCTAGAGTCCTAGAGGCTTATATGGGTGAGGTGGTGTGGCCTCACCCACCCGAGGCTGAACGGCAAGGCCTCCATGGGCATTGGCCCAATGGGAGGGCATAGTTGCCTAGTATGGCTCGGGTTGTTGTAGTGTTGCTCCGACAACACTATGATCAACATGAAATTGGACTTCTATGGATGGAAGTCCACATCCAAAATTTGGTTACCGATTAAGCTGTGAGTCCCGAAAACCAAGTAGGAGGTTTGGTCCCCCTCCTATGGACTAAAGGGGTCTGCGATATAGAGAGCTAACCATTAGCATCACGGTATGCGAAGGGTTAGCGCTCGTGACCCTTGCTAGAAAATGGAAAAATGACCAAGATTGTTAAAGGGAGCTAGTGAGGGTTGCGACACTGATGGCCAAACATCAGAGGCGATTAAGGATGGGGCTCACATTGCACCCAGCCTACAGTTCTTTGGGATGACATTCACCACTCTAGTTAGTAGCAAAGCCATCCTTCATTATGCATGCCCTTAGGATTGGCATTGGTCATCGCTGCTTGGTGGGGCTCCATAATCAGTTGAGGGGGGGCATGTGAAGGTGTGTTGTGTATATATGTCTTTACTATGTTTTAGTGTTATTTGTTAGTGGTGGTTGGTATTCAAGCTACAGTGACACACGATTATTATTTACACGACAGCTGTCATGGTATGCGGCGTCGGTGACCACACCGCATCCGGAGGGATTTCATCCATTTAGATATGGATAAATGAAACCCTTGGATTTGTGGAGATGCTCCTAGGTGAGGAGTCTCCTCCTTGGCTTGGCATTCTTGCCAAGTCAAGCCTTGTGAGTGAGTGTGTGGAGAAAGCTTGTGTGAGGTGAAGATTACATGTTTTTACAATAAATCTTGAGTTCCTCTCCCCTTACTTACACTCTTGGATTCTTCCGTGGTGGAGTCAAAAATAATTTGATTTGTGTGTGCATTTGAAGAGAGAACTAGAGCTCTTAACAGTCTTTGACTCTCTTCCTTCTATGTGAAGGTGTGTTGTGTATCTATGTCTTTGCTATGTTTTAGTATTATTTGTTAGTGGTGGTTGGTACTCGAGCTGTAGTGACACACGATCGTTATTTACACGACAGAATGCAATACTATGGTATTTCGCAACTTTGCACAACAATAGTCTTGATCACTAAAACTCTATGATGTCCCAAGGAACAATGTTCAATGAAAGAACACTGAACCCTACCTTTCCAATTGAAAGCTTACACATGTTTTGTTTTGCAAGCTATGGAATATCTTCATAACTCATAACTTCATGATGATTGTGGTGTCGTTCAAATATTAGTTTGTATTTTATTTGGTATTTACTCATGGTCTCCTTTATAAGGGAACACTTTCATGTGCCAACAATTTTGACACATGAAAATAGACTCTCACAAGGCCTTGTCAATATCAACAAAGCTTGGACGAGGTCTCTTAAGGATCATCTCTCAAGATTTTGTTGGTTGAGCACCAACCCGTTTTTTTTGGCACTATATAGCATGTTAACTTCTTGGCATATAAGGAAGCAACATATGGGCATAACACTATATTCGTTAAATTGAGACTTTCTCTTGTCTCAAATTAATATATGGATCAAACAACATGAAGACGTCCGAAACTATATTGTCAACAATCTCAAATATATTATATGTCCTAATATCCCAAAATGTATGATGTCCCGACATGAGCACATTGGGTAGAGCACTTGACACCAACTTCATCAACAAAAACATACTCAAATCAAATTGGGTAGAGCACTCCAAACCAAATTCACCCAACAAATCACATAGAACCATGGCTATTATTAGCATGTTCAATAATATATAGACATTGCGACGTACATAGCATAGGGTTTAGGGTGCATATTTAATCAACCCGACAATTTAGTCCCAAACTTAATCATAGAAAGAAATTCACATTTGTTATGAAATATAGTATATGGATATTCATCCAACCCCAAATAATATAGCATTCGTAAGTTCTACCCAAACTCTACCCCAATTTTGAAGAGTACACATATGACTCATATATGTTTGCTACATTTACATATGACACTATAATCATGCTAAAACAATCCTACCAACTTCTCATTCAACGGGGGCTGCTTCTTGTGCGATCCGAGCAAGGTTGTTTTTTGCAAAAGTTATGTACTTTTGAGGGATGGACACTGATTCACTATGATTTTTCCATAGTTTCCATTCTATGAATATGGAATCTGTATCTACCCAAGATGGACCGTGCTCAGAATCCACCTTCCACCGAAAATTATGGTTTGTATCCCAACCTGTATAATGCCGAATCACATCTTCATTCTGTGCTGTCGGTCGGTAGTACTCCACTTGTATTAGTCGAAAATGAGGGTTGGAAGTTGCAAAATTTGGTTTAAACAAAGCTCTTGCCACCCACACTGTGAGGCCAAACCGCCCATCCTTAAGCGTCCTAGTCCGGGTGAGGGAATGGATGTCACATTCGTTTTGCATAGCTCCCTCTTACCAACTTCATTGGAAGTCATTACATTTCTCATTAATTCGTACACACCAATTTATTCCATAACAAGGTTACAAGTGTTTAAAAACACTCTACTATTAGTGCTCTCTTAACAACCCCTATCACTTCCCACACAAATGCACACCAGCTTATATGAATATCTAATTATCTAACCAAACCATCCCTCTCAACTTGGGGTAATAGACATAGCTAGCCCACCATCCGAGCTCCCTAAGCCTCAGCTGCAGTCGCAGTTGGCCTAACCCATTTCAGTCACGACCGGGCCCATCAAGGGTCTATACCCGGCTCCTAACTCGGCCACAATCTTCAATTCCCAGCAGCCTAAGCTGCCATAGTCTTCAAATTCCAGCAGCCTAAGCCCCACAGTCTCAAATCCTAGCAGCCTAAGCTCGGCAGCTTCAAATCCCAGCAGCCTAAGCTCCACAGTCTCAAATCCTAGCAGCCTAAGCTCGGCAGCTTCAAATCCCAGCAGCCTAAGCCCACAGTCTCAAATCCCAACAGCCTAAGCCCACAGTCTTAAATCCTAGCAGCCTAAGCTCGGCAGCTTCAAATCCCAGCAGCCTAAAGCCCACAGCTTCAAATTCCAGCAGCCTAAGCCCGACAGCTTCAAATCCCAGCAGCCTAAGCTCCACAGTCTCAAATCCTAGCAGCTTCACTAACTATCTACCTAATTCTACCAAGCCCCCTACCTAATTACCCTAACCAAACCCACTAATTCTACTAAACCCCTACCTAATTCCCACATTTTTTCTAGCTCTAAGAGTTCAAATTCCTAGAGAAGAGGGAGAGAGAGCAAGAGGAGAGGGAGAGGAGAGAATGAAGAGAGAAAAAGAGGAGGAGGGGAGGGCACCCAAGACCACAAGTCCCTCAACCTTCTCCTACTTAGTAGGACCTTATCCTATCCACTAACTCCTTACCCCCTAAACCAACAAGAACACGTTCTAATTCAAACATTTAAATCCAAGGACCTTCCTCTTGCTTCATCAAACACTACTCACTTGATCACCACACTCCCTAATATCACTAAGCTTCTAATGAGCCACACAAAATGGCTTAAGGCCTAAACATAAATCCACACCAAGCCTCACTCTTTTTATACTTTTAATTGTTTCAATAACACTCCAAATGCAATTCTAAGTAGATCCTAAACATAAAACAAATACGAGCAACCATTTTGGGCTCATACACATTGGCTTCGCATATGTCTCATCTCCAGGACGCAAAATGAGCATATAACCTTCATGACAATCCACCACAATGCGGAAAGAAGGTGGGGGATGTTGACAAGCAGGCCCAACGTAATGGTCGTCTACATCAAACTCCTCACGAACCTCTCCATTTTCCAAAAGGAAAGCCTCCGAAGCTAGTACATCGACACGAGTTTGAGGCCAAAATCCGTGCCTCAAAGTAAGGGGGCTATCTTGGTGAAGATCTGCCAAAGCGGCACGAACACGTGTCCAATACTGTATCCAACTCCCATAACGATGCCAACATGATCCACCAAGATCCGCTATCTTCAAACTCTCCCAATATTATATGAAGCCTGATATACCTTTCAAAATATCCTCCAAATTCTTCATGGGTATTGGCTTGCAAGGCCTAGGCTCTCCATCCGGTAATATCGTCTTTCCATCCGCATCCACGCGCCACACAAAGAGACCCTCCGGCGGGCTCCAGTCTTGTGTCGTGCACAACAACTTGTATTGCATGGCGGGTACACCATCATCACGCATGTAGAAGCGGAATTGTTGTGCCTTCGTATGCCCGATCAATCGGTGAGCTCCACTTCGAATACAAGGTTCTATAAATGCCTTGAAGTCTGGCACCTCCTCAATCATATGGGGGATGACGGGAACGTTCTCCAAATCCATGTACGACTTCATCAATAACGGGATTGTTGGAAAATCCTCCTCCCGCAACTTCATGCTCCACCGCCCAAAAGATGCATCAATATCATCGTGTGTGTGGCCTACCAATAGGAAGGACACAAAAATCTCCTTGAAAATGCCTTTCGCAACCAACAACGACCAATATGCAAATACATATCTACTTTTATTGTCCTTGGCACAATTGTCCAATTGGACACGCAAAGTGGGGGACAACTTCATAGCAATCACGGGTTCACTGGGTGGCTCTGGCAATGAATGCAAGCATACATTTTTTCCATCCAACACCGCTTCATATAAAGGTGTTGACCCGTATTATCAAATAACAATCCTGAAGAATAGACCGGCGGTTTCTCCAAATCATGTAAAAACCTTGCGAATGACCCTATCGTATGGTTTGAATCCGCTGGATACAAATCAAGAGCATAATGAGCAAACTTGACATCACCATGTCCATGTGCAATTATTCCTGCAATGGCAACCCAATGTGATTAGTATCTATGTATAAATAAACCAATTTGAGGTAATCCATGTTCTCAAACACATCACGGAATAAAACACCACAACATTTAGGGTATGCGATGACATTGTTTCCAAATTCACCTGTAACCGATACAGGCGGCTTAAAAAATCCATCCGTGGCCTTGATTTGATTTGCAAAATATGAGGAGGTTGTTTTGGCATGGTCCATTTTGTCATGGATGACTGTAAGAACCTCCAGGGGCCTGGAGATGGACAAAGCTTTATTTGTGTAGCAATCATTACGGTGTGCCTCTTGCATGTTTACATACTTGAAATAATTCAATTGATGTGCCGCATATGACTCGGTACCCATCATGTGTGCATCCCGAAGGCACTTCAACTTCTCGCAATTAGAGCACCGGGCAAATTTGTCCCCTCGTCTTTTTGTAATGTATTCGCTAAAGTTTGCTTTCTTGATTGCACTCAATTTTGACAATGAAATTGGGTCCAAACCGACCTTCTCGCCAACTGCATTCACGTCCAACAATATGTCTTTCCATTTTGTGTCTGTGGGAAGAACTTTCTCCACAACCTTTTCACCGGTTGTGAGTGTGCGTGTTTTGTGTGGCATTGCATCGGCAAGCGGGACAATGATGGTCGTTAGAGTGGCCGTTGCTTGCCTTGTTTCCCTAGGTTTCTTTAAACCCACGTTCCCATGGTGACGGGACCGGCGGCCTTCCTTGGCATAAGCAGATTGTCTATAAAAGTCTGCTTTTGACACACCGTGAATGGTGTACCATGCCTTACAACACACGTCTATGCTTTCAATGGTGATGACCTTGCGACCCGTCCCATTCACATGTATCGCCCTATGGACATCAAGTTTGTTTGTGGATCTTAGACGGAAATCTCCAAGCCACATTTCTTCGCGAATGGCCTTCAATTTATCCCTTGGAAACAATTGGCAACAACGATGCACACAACAATCCTTTGTGGCAACTTCTCTAATGGACTCCTCACCGAGCAACCTTTGACGTTTACAATCAGTTGCAGACGGAGTAGGACGTGCCAATGTCTCATACTTTCGTAAGCCTTTGCGGGGCCGAATGTTTGCTTGGAGCTCTATTTGGTTTTGCATGTACTGTCACTCATGGTCACGCAAACTAACTCCATCAATCGTAACATTCCTCAATGGCCACCTGCGGAGGGAGAACCTATGAGTGGGATCCACCTCGGAATGTATGAGTGACTCCAATATGACAACCCCAACGTCCTCTGTGCCAAGTGGGTTCTCATCAATGCAATCTTGTGGATGGGTGTTACGACAAATACCATCCACCACAACAACTCCACTATCATTAATGAGTACCACCTCCAAATTCACCCACGAAGCCCTTGAAAGTCCCGTACATTCAACAATGGGACAGTGCGGTACGGCAGGCGAAGGTAAATCCAAATGATCTTCATCTGCACTGTCATCCATAGTAGCTAGCCTCCCCGACAATGTCTAGCTCATCCTCAGATGCAGATGGCCAAGTGGCCATGTCTTCAGATGACCAATCCCCTCTTTCACTAAATCCATCCATTGTGCCTACATACATGAACATTGAACCTTGTCAAAAAATCACAAAAATTGTAGGTTCCAATCGAAGAATACAAAAACCATCTTATATAATCAGAATTGCAAATACTCAGTGCTCATACATGTTCATATGACTGCTATGCCATTGGGTTTGTAAAGGTTTGGGTTGTCCAGTGGACACACTGTCATCCAGAACCCATCCACACTGTGGGGATGGGTTTGGGTCGAGCGACCCAAACCTTGTTGGCGCAGGATGGGTTTAGGCTCATAACAGAGAGCACCCACACTGTGGGGATGGGTTTGGGTCGAGCGACCCAAACCTTGTTGGCGCAGGATGAGTTTAGGCTCATCACAGAGAGCACCCACACTGTGGGGATGGGTTTGGGTCGAGCGACACAAACCTTGTTGACACAGGATGGATTTAGGCTCATAACAGAGAGCACCCACATTGTGGGGATGGGTTTGGGTCGACCGACCCAAACCTTGTTGACGTAGGATAGGTTTAGGCTCATAACAGAGAGCACCCACACTGTGGGGATGGGTTTGGGTCGAGCGACCCAAACCTTGTTGACGCGGGATGTGTGTAGGTTCATAACAGAGAACACCCACACTGTGGGGATGGGTTTGGGTCGAGCAACCCAAACCTTGTTGGCGCAGGATGGGTTTAGGCTCATCACAAAGAGCACCCACACTGTGGGGATGGGTTTGGGTCGAGCGACCCAAACCTTGTTGGCAGGATGGGATCATGGTCATCCAGAACCCTGCCCACACTATGGGGATGGGTTTGGGTCGACCGACCCAAACCTTGGTGGCGCAAGATGGGTTTATGGGTCATCCAGAGCCCACCCACAATGTGGGGATATGTTTGGGTCGACCGACCCAAATCGTCCGCAAAATCTGCCTATTTATGTGGGGAGATTCCCTATTAATCTAAATATAACCTATTTGGGACAATTGAACTCGTAGATGCTTGCTGTAATTAGCTGGTCATGAATGGAAGCGTACACAAACCGTGTATTACAGCTCCGACTGAGAGAGCTTGCAGCAATCTCAAGATTGGGAGATGAAAAAAAGAACCAACATTTGGGGGGTTTGGCCCTTTATACTACCCGCCTCCGCTTTGGGCATCCTCTTTGGATGCCTTTCCCGCCTGGTCTCCTTTGGACGTTAGTTCAAACCTTCTGACTCAATTTCCCGCTTCATGTCAATAATAGACAATGCATATTTAGCTTGGCTCTTCGTTGCCCCAACCATCAAATGACTAATTGACATATATTTAAAGTTGTTACCACCCTATCTTGGTCAACACTAATTTTCAACTCTTTCATAATTAGTGTTAGACATGAATGCACCACCACCTTCCCTATTGCCATCCTTTCTCCTTTTATCATTGTTGTATTTTTTTTTCACATCCTTACTAATACTAAATCCCTAAATGTAACTTCCAGATATCACCATAGTTGATATTTAGTGTTTGAGTTTACATTTAATGTTACTTACTTCGGTTAGTAATAGGAAGTGTATGCGTTCGTATTAAGTGTATCAAACACTAACTATCATATTTAGTGTAAATATCATATTCATTGTAGTGACACTACAACACTTTCATTAACTAGATATAACTAAATAGGATGTATAGAGTTTGATACACTAAATATGAACGCATACACTAAATACCAATAACCCTATGACAATATGTAAGATTATATCTAAGGGGTTTTACTCTACTTGCAATCAAACATTATGGTATATTTCAAACAATATATTGACAAAAGATGTGCCAGTATTATAAAACTTCATATACTAAAATTCACTAAATATAATAGTTAATGCAATTATTTAGACTCTCACATGAGGTCTTATATTTTGAAAACAAGGAATTGATGCCATGACAAAGTTGAATAGGCCAACTTTCAATTTGCGCTAATTAAAAGAACATATGTTGTTTGTAATGTGTGCACACAACATTGCTCCATCCTCAAGCATGCAAGTGTGACAATAACCTACCTATGTGGAAGTCATTAATGGAACCATAAACCACAAATGACATTTTTTAGTTCACTCTTTCAAGGATGTTTGAACCTATCATGAAGTCCCTTGAACTCTAGCAATGTGTGTGAGCAAAACATGCAAAGTTCAAAATGTATGTCCTCATATCATTCACAACATGAAATATACCTTAGATTAATATATAATCCTTAACTATTCCAAATAACATATTAACATGAACAAGATCCTATCCATTATAATCTAGTTCTTATACTCTTCTTACCAGGTGACAAGGTTATAGCTTAATATTGTATCACCTAATTGTGAGCACAATATCATTTGTTTCCTTTAGTGCGTTCATTTGTGAAAACCACACAACCATCTTTCACGTTCATGAATTAAGATGTTGTGATGACAATATACATTTGTATTGAAAACTACAATCACCAAGGCCCTGTCATTTGACCTATGTGCCATTCATTTATGGTTTGTGGTGTTTAGGGTTTAGGGTTTAGGTTGGAGGCATCATCGAACATCAAACTGAATGTTTAAATGGCTTCATATGATGTTGAACTCCATAGGGTTGCAGTAGATACATTTGTATTCATTGTGTTTGTCCCATGTACTTCAAATGTCAACTTCTAAGTACATATATTAATGTTCACTCTAATGCTACTTGTTAGGGTATCCATTGTAGACTAGAGCCTTGTCCTCTACCAACAACCATCATAGAAATTACAATACATAACCCTAAACCCTTAACCATGTGAATGGTTGCCATATTTATATTATTGCACCGTGTAATTGCCTTTGAGGATTGCAATATAATTATGAATTACTCGTCTTAGACTTTGTAACACTCTCATATGATTCCATACGACTACATTATTGAAATACCAAAACAAATAATGGCTACATTCTACGATGTTAGCAATTCCAACGGGCGACCATTCAATTCAACACCATTAAAATCAGAGTTGGCGATGGTGTTAATTTTGTGCAATACCTTAGTCTATGTAGTTTTTTGAGTGTTTTTGAATTGCCGCTAATGAATAGCGGGTTAGAAGGCCGGGGCCGGGCTCTGGTGGGCAGGAGGCCGGGCGGCCAAGAGAAGGCGCCTGCCCTCCTATGTCCCGCCCCTAGGGGCAAGGACAACCCGGAAGGCCATGTCCCTAGGGCAGCAGGTGTCAACACCACAAGCCTCGCGGGCAACCACCTTCACCAAGGAGGTTTGGACACTTGGCAGGGTTTTTGCCCGTGAGGCTTCTGGGCCGTTGATGGGCCCGGGGCGCTCCCATGGCCCGGATTGGTTCCATGGCGACCCCTTCCCTCTCTCTCCTTCTCTTCCCTCCTCGCTCTCTCTTTCTCTTCCTCCACGCCAAGCGCCGCTCTTGGAAACGTTGCCGCCGCTTTCCATACCTCCACGCCAAGCCCTTCCTCTCGCACCTTCTTCTTTTGTCTTGGACGCGCCGCTTCCCGCAAAGCACCGCCTTCTTTCTTCTTTCTCATTCATTCCTCTCCACCTCTCTGATGCTTCTCCTCCTCTTTTCTGATTCTATTCTGATTCTCTCTTCTTGTTCTAGAGTGCACGCATTGAGTGAGTTCGGTTTGGTTTTGTTGTGTTGAACTCTTTTCTTGTTGTAGAGTGACATGCAGTGAGTGACATCATAGTGTTTTTGTTGTTTTGAAGTGTGATTCTGTTGTAAAGTTCATGCATGGAGTGATTTCAGGTTGTTATTATAAGTGAGCACATTCGGGTGTGATAGAGAGGTAGAGTTCTTTCAAATTAGGCCTATTCTTGCAAGAAGCAGGGTGTTTGTGAGATCACATTATTGAGTGCTTGTGAGATTCATAGTGTTTCTGAGGTGTTTTCCAGGGAGGGAAACTTAGTGTTAAGTTTTAGTGATATCATAGAGTTTCTGGTTTCTGGTTTCTGGTTATAAGAATCAGATTGTGAGAGCAGCTTGCAAGAGGAACTTCTTGTAGAGTTTGAAAGACAAGGTATACTCTTTTACTCTGCATAATGTGGTTCAGTTCCTTTAGGGTCCTGTTTCATATACAATGCATAAGCATTGTATATGTTGCGTCCAAACATTAAACATGCCTCCGGAAACAAAATAGTTTCGGGAGACCCCAAAAAGGGACCCCACACTCCCCCGAGCCCCCCGCTGCCCCGCGCTCTATTTCAGAGGAGGGCCGTCCGGGCGCCCACAAGGAGTGGAGTGGGGTATAACAAGTGGTCCCCTCCACTTATATACCCCTTCCTACCCTCCCCCCCCGTACCCAACCCTGCCCCCCCTTCCCCCCGTACCCGACCCTGCCCCCCTGCCCCCCTTCCCCCCCTCCCGCCCACCCTCCCCCGACCCTGCCCCCCCTCCCCCCCCGTCCGCACCCCCTCCCTCCCCCGTCCGCACCCCCTCCCCCCCGTCCGCACCCCCTCCCTCCCCCGTCCGCCCCCCCCCCCATCCGCACCCGAAACCAGCGTCCGAAAAGTTTTTGAAGTTATTAAGGTTAATTGCCTACCTCTTTAAAAGGGCATAGGCTATTTCCCTCATGGCATAGGTTGCATCCTACAATATCAAATTTTTGTAAGTTGAAAACCTTTTGAGTTTTTAAGTTACCCGCCAATTGCCTTCAAAACTAATTTTTAGTAGGTTAAAATCCTTCATATCTTTAAATTGTAGGCTTTAAATTCAAAATTTGAGTACTAAGTGGTATCCTTGGCAGGAATTGAACCTGGCTAAGCCCTTCACCACGTTTGAAGGCCAAGGATTAACCAAATCTTTTTTAAAGAGTTGATTATAAGCTATGAAAGGTTGCTAAAATTCAAATGAGTTTAAGGGTGAAAGTCCTCACAATCTTTTGGTTCAATCTTTTGGACGTGTCAAATTCACTTTGGACGGGTTCTAAAATCAACATGTTTATAATTTTTCTACAAAAATAAATGGTATAAATATCAATTACATTATGTCGTATATGACATGTGAATATAAACATAATGAAATCTAATTACTAATACCCAATCAAAATATCAATCTTGAAGTGTTTGATTCACCTGCATACATTAATTCATCAACCACAAAATTTAGACCCTTTTTAACATAATGTCAAAGATTATAATTGAAGGTAAACTTAGCAATTGAACAAGAATTAGTATATATAAACATGTCCAAAATTTCAAAAATGAAGACCTACTTACCCTTCAAAGAAGTGGATGAATTCTTCTATCCTTCATGTTTCTCCAAACAAACATCACTGCATTCCAATTGATGTTTTCAACTGGAACATTTGCACATGAAATGAAGAACTTCAAACTAGTACGTAGATGACTTTTGATTAGGTTTTGTTTAGAAAAACCCCTCTCACATATTGCAGTGCATGACACAAAAAGGTAGGTTGAATCTCCTTGACCGCGAAGCCTATCATTTCTTGTTCCAAAAAAAAAACTCAAATCCTTCACCCAAAGTCATAGAAGTATGCAATAATAAACGGTTGGTTGAATTTCAAAAAAAAAATCATAGAACTGGTACAACATATTATACAAATAATAACTTTATTACTGCGACGACGGTACAAATGCCCTTTGTAAATCATATACATGAACAAACCATGCATAATCTAATATTCCACTTCATTCCGTCAACTTGACTTCCGTGGCTTCCGTCGAGGGTCCGTTCTTGGCGGAAGAGGATCCGGCCGAAGTAAATCAACAGAGCTAATCGTTCGGTCTTTCATCCGTTCCTTCAACGGTAGCCGATGAGGCGATAATCCTCTCATCTTCTTACGAAAAGGCGAAGTCCTTGAAGATTCCCCCGCTACCTTGACTTCTTCAATGTCGATTGAATTGTCCTCCACATCCACATCCCCGGGCTTCCGTTCCATATGCGCACTCAAATCAACCACATCATTTGGATCTCCACCCACGCATTTTGTTAGGTCCTTCTCCACCGCATCGATCTCCAATTTGTCCGCATATCGTCGTTGGTCCTCCTCCGCCCTCAATTTCCATGCTTGTGTAGATTGTAAGAAGGGGGTCATGACATACTCATCACGAAATCGATCTCTAGCATTTCTCTCATTTCTCTCACGCTCGGGTGATGGATTGAATGGAATATGGAAATCTCCTAAATTTTCTATCTCCTCATCCCGTCCTAGACCCTCAAACATGTCTCTCTCCTCTCCCATCCTATCCATGATACTCTACCTCGTCATATGTATGAGTCTAAATGCTCTACTTATATATTCAGCTCAAAGGACTTCATGAAATATACAATAATTGATGTAATCCAAGATGTAGAGGATCCAATTCTCGTTGGTGAGATAAAGACAACACAATTGGAATAAAAAGAAAGTTGGTGAGGTCAAAAAGGTAGTTGCACTTTTTGGAAAAGTCTTTCGACATTCGCATTGGAAACCTCTTTGATACCTCTTTGAAGCTTCTATATTTGATATATTATCCATTCATTCAACAAATCACAAATTTGTGCTTCAACCTTAGTGGTTCATATGGCTTCACAACCCATGTCACGCATCCGAAGGCCACTTTCATTCAACAAATCACATATTGGTGCTTCAACCTTAGTGGTTCATATGGTTTCACAACCCACACGCATACGAAGGCCACTTTCATTCAACAAATCACAAATTTGTGCTTCAACCTTAGTGGTTCATATGGTTTCACAACCCATGTCACGCATCCGAAGGCCACTTTCATTCAACAAATCACATATTGGTGCTTCAACCTTAGTGGTTCATATGGTTTCACAACCCACACGCATACGAAGGCCACTTTCATTCAACAAATCACATATATGTGCTTCAACCATAGTGGTTCATATGGTTTCACAACCCCAAACCCTAAAACCCTAAACCCTAAACCCTAAACCCTTTCAAATTACAAACCCAACAACAATATTGCTTCCAATCTATCTTCAATTAAGGCATTGTGAATTGTACATTATACATTACACTCAAATTGAAGGGGATCTCTGCATTTTGCAAAGTCCAACAATGACATATGATGCTGTGCATCCTGGTGAGGGAAGTAGTAGTGGCATGAAGTCTGAGCTGTACGAGAAGCTAGAGAATTGGAGAAGAGGCGTAATAATAGCAAAAAGAACATCCGCCCGCAACCTTCCCGTTTTTATTGACAGACAAATGGCAGACAACATTGTCACTCAGGGCCGGCAGGGTGTCATATGGCTGTCTAGAAATGCGGAGATCAAAGCCTTGGATAAAGAAATCTTCCAAGGGACCTACGGAGTGGTACGGAGGGTCACAATTCATGGAGCATCATTCATCCCTAGCTGGATAGAGTGGGCTAGGAAGACCATGAAGGCCACGAATAGTTTGGAGAATCGAAAGGAGTTCAGTTGAAGCATTGGCATGTCCAGTAGATCATCCTGGGGTAATCAAGCTACAGTACCTCAATATGAAAACATACGAATCTTATTCGATGTGGTGGAATGGAGGCTCTTTTGAAGCATATGAGGGCCTATGACTACCAAATTCTGGATGTCCACGAGAGCACAATCCTTCAAACGTCTGGGCCAGACTTTGAACCACGGAAAAACTTGGTTGTATATCGAAGGCATCGAGCTTATTTGGCATGGGCTCTAATGCGCGTTGTGGATGTAGTGCACAAGCATGACGTGTTGCACAATGACCTTAATTCCAACAATATCATGCTGCATTTATCACAAGACCGTGAGAACACGGTTTTCATTGGTGTGTGTGATTGGGGCATGGCATCATGGGGAGATGAGGACGCCCCCTCTAACTATGGAAAAAATTCAGTAGATGAGATGAACAAGCACAAAGCAAAATACAACTATGCTGGACCTGAATTATTCCATGTACGAGGGCAGCGTGGAACATTCACCTCTCCAATGAGGATGGATCGGAAACATAGGCACACATTTCTCTCGGAGTCCTTCTTAGTGGGTGCTTTGGCAAAGAAAATTTATCACAAGGATTCGACTTCCCCCTTGTTTCAGCTAAACCGTGATTCAAATGGCTTGAAGATACGATTTGAGGTAGCATTGGATGCATTGACGAGGACCAATCCAGCGGAAAGATCAACCATCACACACGTACTGAACATGTTCAAGTCGCCTCCATACAGCATGGCTAACCCGACAATGTGTTTCCGTGACACTGCAAAATAGAACTTTTTAGTTTCTTTTGCATCAATTTTGAATCATACCAATTTTGCAACCGCTGGAGATGTAAATAAAGCCATCAATTTTTCATACAAAAATTATATATTTTTTGGAGTTCATATGATTTTTTGAGAACCAGAAACAAAGATTACGTTTTTAAATTTCAAAAAAAAATGAAAACATGTTGATTCCAGCGAATAGCGTAGAATTGCGGTCGCACATTTTCTTGCAGTACAAATGTTATTTCATATTTGTATAGAAGACTTCATTACCTATCCGTGGACACCAAGAACTCATTTTTTGGAATTCATATGATTTTTCTAGAGCCAAAAAACCGAGACTATGTCTTAAAATTTCCAAAAAAAAGTGAAAAGGTGTTGATTCCAGCGAACAGCGTAGAATTGCGGTCGCACATTCTCTTGCAGTACAAATGTTATTTCATATTTGTATAGAGGACTTCATGACTTATCCGTGGACACCAAGAACTCATTTTTTGGAATTCATATGATTTTTTGAGAGCCAAAAAACCGAGACTATGTCTTAAAATTTCCAAAAAATATTGAAAAGGTGTTGATTCCTGCGAACAGCGTAGAATTGCGGTCTCACATTCTCTTGCAGTACAAATGTTATTTCATATTTGTATAGAGGACTTCATTACCTATTCGTGGACACCAAAAACTCATTTTTTGAAGTTCATATGATTTTTTGAGAGCCAAAAAACAGAGACTATGTCTTCAATTTTTTTAAAAAGTGAAAACCCCCCACCCTTAGATAATAACGTGAAGGAACCAAAAAAAACTTCACTTGTGCCTTCATGGCCAATATTAGAGCTCTCCTACGATCGATAGCCTTCAAATATATTTTAAACCTATAAATGGCCCTCTCCCGATCACAAAAGTAATGAGTCACTGTGGAATCGTCCAACCGTTCCGTATTGTAGACTCCCTTAAGACTACAGCTTCATGTTTAACCAGCGGCAAATCAACTTTTAAACTAGCCTTCCACTCGACTTGGTAGAATTGTTCGGACATTACAGTACTATAATCAATCTAATCTACCCGTCTCTTTTCGGTTTGTCGCCTTAATCTCCGACATTGGTATAGTTTTTCCTCACACCGCATAATATAAATAAATTCTATTTCCAATGTTTTTCCGAACATCTACTACTCATAAAATCTGAAATTTTTTCCGTACTAAAATCTCTTCTAACTCTAACCCGATCATAATCAGCAGTAAATCTCTGTGGATATCATAAACTTATTGAATATTAAAATTAAAGAAAAACTTATTTTCTAGGTCTCAAAACTAACTAGAGATTGGCCTACAACAACTACTGAACTAAGTTGAAGAGGGATTGCAGACGTACAAAGAATCTAAAAAACGAATTCCATTATATAAATTGATGTTTCGTTCCTAGAAAAAAAAATACATTAATTCACATATAATTTAGTTTAAATAGTTCAGCTAATTGTTAATTTACTCCTCATTATTCTTTTAATTAAATAAAATATCATATATGAAATATAAATATGTAAATTTATAAATACGAAAGATAATATTATATTAACAAGAACATTCTGATTTTCTCATATTTCGGTCGAGAATTAGTTAAAAACATCTAAAACGAACTTTTGAATTTAAAAAATAAGAACATTTATTTTTTGTAACGAATATTATGCATATTATATAATTTCAGAGAAATTTTCAAAATTTAGATTTCCAAATTCATATTTAAAAAAAAAATTATTGTAACTACCTAATGAATGAATGTCGTTAGTGCAAGTAATTAGATATTGAAGACTTTTAATTTAAATACAAAAATATATATATTAAAAAATATAAGATTTAAACTAATATGAGCATAAGATTTTTATTCAAATCGAATCATAAAATATCAATCCTCATGTGTATCAAAATATAAAATATTAAAATTATATATGATAAAAGTATAATCATCGATTTTGTTGTAGAAACCACCTATAATACAACTTTTCAAAAATCTCACATTAGATTTTAATATTTTAGTCGGAAACGTTTGTTCAATGTGATATAAAATCATGTATTTGAATTTAAATATTCATCAATTAGAATATTTGAGCACATACCTTATACCAATAGAATTCTCACGAAAAGACGTCATAAATACATATGTTCCATTTCTGAATAGACCAAGATTCCACTACAAATTTGCCGCAAAAATGTGTTGGTCAAAACCTAATGCAGATTAATTTTTTGGTGATAATTTTTTATAAACATCAAATTGAAAGGTAAGTGATAACTCATTGGCATCTGTGAGGCCAAACCCCCCACCCTTAAGCGTCCGTAGTCCGAGTAGTGGGTTTGGGCTCACATTCCTCCGCGGTATTGGATTTGGACTTGGATGAGTCCATAGTGCAAGGTTCACCCTTCAAGTGGTCTTGGATTTAACTGGAATTTCACTTTTAACAACTCAATGTACGATTTCAATACGTATGTGGAGAATGCACAAGTTAACTATGTTATTTTAACCTCCTTATGCTCGGGTGCTATTTTATTTTTGTTTGCTTCTAACGTCCATTCGGCCGCTTTAGCTACACAAGCCCTTAAGGATATCCCTCTCCTAAATGGAGTCCGTGCCGTTGACTCTATACTACCACTTGAACTATCACTTGTGTATTCCGTATCGCTACTATAAGAGGTCTCACTTGGTGTCTCCATACCGTACATAAGCCTTTAAGTATTAAGAAATACTTATGTGACTTATGTCAATCTCTCCCTCGCACCTTTGGTCTTTGCTTCCTTTGTCTTGCCATCGCGAGAGTGCTCCACATTCTCCATTAATTTGTGCACGTGGTTTATTTTTAAAGAGAGGATGCAAGTGTTAAAAAACACTATTCTCTATAGTCAATCTCAAATACATTTACTTGTGAAAGCCACACATAGCACTAACTAGCATAATGTAACTAACTACTTGTCTATGAGCTAATTAAGTAGGCTATCTACTAAGCTCCTTCATGAACCCATTTCTTTACTTTCTAATTACATAAACCTAGCTCCTTCATAAACCCAACTCCTTCATGAACCCAACTCCTTAGCTTCTAACTAAATAAACCCAGCTCCTTCGTAAACCCAGCTCTTTACTTTCTAACTAAACAAACCCAGCTCCTTCATAAACCCAGCTCCTTCATGAACCCACAACTTTGTAGTTGTAATCCCCAACTACCTCACTAATTATTCAAGCCCTTAACTAATCTTCCTACCTAATTTTCCTAATTCTACTAACAACCCCTTTCTAATCACACAATTCTTCTCTAATCCTAAAATCCTAAAATCCTAGAGAGGAGAGGGGGAGAGAGAATTTCCTAACTTCACTAAGACTAACTAATCCACACAAGTATATTTTTGCACTCATCACAACCTCAAGTGCTCAACTCTTAAACATGGAACTTGCAACCACGTGTATTCAAAACATGAACTTTAAGTACCACAAATTGGAATCATGAATTAACTTTAAAATCCTTCACGTCAACACTAATTCTACCAAGAGGTCAAGCCCTCTTCAAGGCTAACAAGCCTTGGCTCTCAAACTAAAAACTAAGCACACACATGTGCTCCAATATGGCTTCCCACACCCACACTTATAACTCGTGGGGTGCCTTGGAGCACAAAGGAAAGAGAGGATGAGTGAGGGAAGAATGAGGGATTATATAGTAAGCTTGAGGGGGTGAGCACCCTCAAGGCTCACGATAAGCCCTTGAGATTTCCTCCTACTTAGTAGGCGCCAATCCTATCTTCTAAGCCTTCCTCCCTCAAATGATCAACAAGGATCCTAATTTGAACATTTAACTAGCCTTGGCTTTCTACCTACCACACTTTACCAAACTTGGGATGCTTCAACCCAAACTTAGCCTCCTTCGCTTTCCGCCGCCATAACTTTCTCCCCTTACTTTCCCAAATCGTCGCTCACCACTTAATTCAAACCACGATGCTTAACTCGTGATTTGATTGGTGCTTTGAGAATTTGCTTATCCTCCACCTTGCATTCTTCCTTGGACCTTCCCCATTAAGTGGCCATGATGAGGTGGTCCACTTGTGCGCTCCATGTGATCCTCCATTCATCCCAATTCGAATGCACTTGCCTCTTGAGTCACTTTGGTCGTCTTCATCCATTTGTACTAGCCTACTCACTAACTACTCAATCCAAGTTCTCCTTACCTATCCTCATTCACTCAAATCCTTCCGAAGGTAAAAACACAATAACAACTCACATCCTAGCCTCTTACAACATGACACTTCTAAGACTAACATTTCACTCTTTTTATATTTTTGTGAAGTAACATGCTACTTCAAAGTGCATCAACTAACGTTTCAAGGGTCTAAGACTAAATGTGGGCACCCTTTTGGGCTCACAGCATCGCCTTTTTAATACTTCCCAATACTTGATGAATTTTCCAAAACCTTCTTGTACTGAACCTGCCGTTCTTCTACCTGCTCATTTCAGGATAAATTGGCCTGGAATTTCACCTCATGAATCACTTTGCCCGCTTCTTTATTTTGAAGCTCCTTTATGAGAGCTCGTGTTGCTTCAAATTCCTCATCTATAGCCTACAACTAAGGACCAGTGGATCAACACAAGCGTACAAAACAAACCACACATACTAAACTTTCTAACCGATTTCATTCACCTCAAATTTAGAGCGCAGATTTTGTGCTTCCAATGACGTATCCTTCAATTATCGATCAAGCTGCTCACGGACATTCTTCCGTGAACTCTTTTCGTGGCGGAGGCTGTCCAATTCCTCCTGTTATACAACAGATTTCAGGATAGATGCAACGTAGAAATAATTACTGCCCAAGAAATAAAGGATTAACTGTCGGCACCTTCATCTGTTGGATCTAAACACGGAGTGCCGTCACGTCCACGGACGAATCTTCATTGACCACAACTAACTCACATTCCACATGTAAATAAAGCTCAAAGCCTTGGTGACCTATAAAAAGTATACCACTGCAATCCATCAGGAAATCAATAGTGGAAGGAACCTACCGTGTTGCGGATTAATTTTGCACGTTGGGCGAACTTCAGAGTGCTCAAGGTTTCCAGAGAGTTGCTGCCACACACAAAAAAGTTATGACCACATTTATGGTCATAACTTTTGATTGCAAAATCGCTTTGAAACGTATCTTACATCATTGGATTCATCTCTCAAAGGCGCCCAATTTGCATATATAACAACTTGTAATTGGTGCCGAATCGACTCCGAAATCCTCCTTCAAAGTTTGCTGCTCCGAATGATCACCCGCGCGCATTTTTCGCTTATAACTTTTTCATATCAAGGAATTTCAATGCAATTCGCCCACCAATAGATTCGCCATGAAAAAATGCACAAAATGGACTATTCATTGCTCACATTGACCACGATTTGCTCATTTTAGCACTATTTCATTGATTTTATTTTTAAAAACTTATAAGTTAAAAAAAACACTATCTTAATCTAATTTTTTGGTCAAAGGTGAATGAGTCTAATCCTAAACCCTTAACACATGTGGGCCCACCATCACATATTCACACTTACAAATCTAACCCTTAACTCATGTGGGCCCCACCATCACATTATATATTTATATATATATAAGTCTAAGTGCTTAACACATGTGGGCCCCACCATCACATTCACACATATAAAATATAGACCTATACTCATGTGGGCCCCACAAAGACATTCACACATATAAGACCAAATACTTAACATATGTAGGCCCCATCATAATATTAATATGAAATGTCTTACACTCACACATGGGCCCCACCACGACCTATTGCAAGTGGACCCCACCTTAAAGTTGTCATTTTGAGTCCATATCATTACATGTGGGCCCCATATGACATAGATACATATAGTCCTAAGACTCATACACATGTGGGCCCCACATGACATTCACACATAATTTATACACACATAGATGTGGGCCCCACCATAGCATTCACGTATAAAATCCTAAACCCCAAACACATGTTGGCCCCACCTAAACCCTTCATACATATAACCTTAGACTCATACACATGTGTTTGCAAATTTCAAAGGCCCATATGTTTGTCCTTAGTTATATATATAGGATGGTCCAAAAGGTGAAGGTGGTTGGTATTTATAGGCGGTCAAAGCCAAAATCTTAAAATGGCAATTGCCGCTAAATTTGGGGGGTGATGAAAGTTTTAAAGACATGTATCCCCCCATTTTAAGGCATGAGGAATCCGAATCTGTAAAAATATTTTCCTAATCTATCTATATTTAGGAGTTATGAGAGGTTTGACTTCGGTTGACTCTTTTTGACTTTTGTTGACTTTAAGGATTCCAAAGGTAGGATATTGTGGGTTGTCCTAGGAGACCATTTGTGGGGCCCACATATAATGGTATGGACACAAAACTACAATCTTATGGTGGGCCCCACATGCAATGTATCGTGGTGGGCCCATGTGTGAGTTTAGGGCATTGTATGTAAAAATGTCATGGTGGGCCCCACATGGGCATGAAGATATGAATTTTATATACAATGATATAATGTTGAGCACATTATGTGACGGTAGGCCCCACATGTGTATGAGTCTAGGGTTATATGTATGAAGGGTTTAGGTGGGGCCCACATGTGTTTGGGGTTTAGGATTTTATATGTGAACCCTAAACCCTAAACTATCTTAACCTAATTTTTTGTACAAACATGTAATGAGGCTAACCCTCATATTATCCAATCAAAAAAATCCTTATTGAAAATAAAATTTTCATCTTCAAGTCTTTGTGGGTCCCAGTCTTGGACCATCAAAGTACGGGTCCCACTATGTGACGAGTAAAAGTGGTTCCCACCATTGATCTATCAAAAGTGTGAGTCCCAACATAAGAACCCAATTTGAAATCCAATTCAATATACAATAAGCTCGATAATGTGTGGGGCCCACGATAATATTGAAATATTTAATTGTCATGTGGGTCCCACCACATATGGGCCGCACCCTAAGGGGCACTTTATATTAGGGCCCATTTGGAGTTAAGCCCACTTGGACTTGAAGTGGGCCTTAACATTAGCCCTACTTTACAAAGTGGGCCGTTGAGTGGGCCTTGGAATATAAAGTCCATAGGCCGACTTGTAGGGCCCAAGATGGAAATTCTACTTTAAAGTGGGCCTTCCAAATGGGCCTAGGGACTTTATATTGTAAGGCCCAATCCACGGCCCACTTTGTCTTAAATGAATTATGCCCTTGCTTGAACTATATGACGGAAGTTGGGTGTATTGGGCCGTAGGTGCGAAGTGGGTCTCCATAAACCCTCAACCCATTTGTTTGCCTTCGGCCCAAATTTTTCCCTCCAAAACGCCGATGTCATCCGCCACGCAAGCTTTAGGAGAAGTGGGCCGACTCTCAATATAAAGCCCTTGGGCCCATATTAGGGCCCATTTGGGCAATCTAAGCACTCTCATTGGTTGATGCCTAGGGTTTGGAAATGGGCTCTAATATAAAGTGCCCTAAAATTGATATATAGAGTCTACATACTCGTATGTGGGGTCCACCATGACATAATGTGTTCAAGATTATATCATCGTATGTGGGCCGCACCATGACATTCACAAGTAAAATCTTTAACCCTAAACATATGTGGAGCCCACCATGACATTGATATATAAAATCATAAATCCTTAAAACGTGTGGGCCCCACCATGACATTCATATATAAAATCCATATACTCATCCACCATGATATAATGTGTTCAAGATTGTATTATCGTATGTGGGCCCCACCATGACATTCACAAATAAAATCCTAAATCCAAATACTCATACATATATGGGCCCCTATTGATGTCATTAAATACTTTTTTAATATTTAATTTAATATATGAGGTTTTGAATAATAATTAAAATAAATTAAGTTATGCATCAATTATTATTAATTAATATTCTAAAAGCTTCATTTATATGAACACGGCCTTTATACTTCTATAAACTAAAGAGGCGAAACGCACAAGATTTGACATTGGTTGTTCATAAAATTATTGAATTTCAAAAAAAATTATGCGGAGATAAATAGTCGATGTGCTTTGATAACTTTTGCAAGTAAAAGTTGAACAAAGCTAGTATAGAACATAATAACGTAATTTGTGGTGAGATCAAAATTTTAATTTAAAGAAAAGTAACTATCTTTTTGTAATAATTTAGAATTTTTCTATGATTATGAGAAATAAATTTTGTTCAAGTCAAAACAAATACTTTGGAAAGGAGAATGATCATTTTATAAACAATGGCATCATTGGCAATTAGGATTTATGATGCAATAGCCGAGTGATAATCAAGATACTATCATGTTGTAATTTTGAATACTTCTCTTTTGATGGTTCATCTGTATTATGATCGGATGATAAATATTTCATTACTAATGTTGCTATATATTTTAATACATGTATCATTATTATAATTTTTTGGAATTAATTTTGATATGCATAATGTGTTCAGATTTTCTTATCAAAAATCATTATAAAATTGTAAATTTTAATGCAAATACAACGGATAAATTAATATCAAAATCTACCTATGGACACGGAAAACACATCACTCGGATTCTATATAGAATATTATAGAGTTATAAATATATAAATATATTTTATTATCTTAAAATTAATTCAATAAATGTATAAAAATTCATGTGCAAATTAAATACCAAGTTAAATATTAATAACCTTCATTATCGGCAAGTATAAATAAAAATAAAACATCAAAAAATATGATCATTTTTAATGAAATAATTTATCAGAATTTACTAAGATTGAAAATTCCGGAAATAATATCATGCTAAGAATGGATATATTAGTATCTTCGATCAATATTTTTTAATACTATCAAGCCTAAAAACCAATGAATGTCAACTGGAGCAACCTGCCGAACATTAATTGAAGGCACTTATCCAAAGAAGAATTTCAAATAAAATGGAAAAATAAATTTGGTAATAAAAAATATGCTTATATTTAGGTATCACGGTATGCGGCGTTGGCGTCCACACCGCCAAGCATGTTTATTAAAATGATTAGAATGTTGTTTCATGACGCAATGGTCTTTGTTAATTTCAATAACATAGTAACAAAACCTTTTGGACTCCACAGAGGAGTTCGCCAAGGGTGCCCTCTTGCCCCCTACCTCTTCATTATTACGGCAGAGGCACTTAATGCAACAATGAAACACGCAATGGATATTGGCAACCTCAAAGGCATTAACCTTCTACAAGGTGTATCCCAACATATCATCAGCCAATACGCAAATGACACATCCTTCATGGTCAAAGCAGAAGAAGCTAGCGTTGATTACCTTGTAGGAATCCTACACAAATTCGGTACAGCCTCCGGACTCAAAATCAATTGGCAAAAGAGCGTGGCATATTGGTGCGGTGAAGGACGACCGCCGCGATGGGTGGAGAAATATCAGTGGAAGTGGGCCGCGAATGGAGACTTATCCAAACTTCTAGGCACGTCTTTTGGTCTCAATGTGGAATTGCAAGACATCGACCAATTTTTGATCAATAGGGTTAAGGGGAAGCTCAAGTACTGGAGTTCCACCAATTTGTCCCTTGCAGAACGCACTCTCATCGTGAACCAAGTGTTGATGTCATCCCTCTGGTATTTTATTGCGGTATGGGTTGGGTCAAGGAAAGTTCTTCGGAGGATTAAAGCTTTAACTATCTATGGTCAGGATCGGAGAACACAGCTGGAGCTCGTGTAAGTTGGGATGACTGCACGATACCTAAGAAAAAAGGGGGTCTTAGTCTTATCTCGTCAGAAGATGCGATGAAATCTCTCATGGGCAAATGGGTTATTCAAGCCCTACTTCCAGGCACATCAAACCTTCAGATCATTATGCGTTACCGCATCAAGCAAGTGCAACCTTCCACCCCATGGGCCGTGGGGCCCCTCCTCCTTGTGGTTGTTTTCCTCACAATTCTCTACAAGGGGAGGATCCAAAGTCTGGCACCATATTACCCAATCATGGAAAGTTATGGCGAAAACGGTGGCATTCCTCCCCCCGACAATTCCTGAAGACATTCTGCAACTCAACCTTTGGTGGAGGACAGAATACCAAGGCCTAAATTTTGGCATTATCATGAACAGGGCATACACTTTGCACAAGAGCGGATTAAGGAATTCTAGGGACATATGGGACCCAAGGAAATATGACTTTCTGGAAGCTAGAGTTAAGTTTTCTCTGGAAGAAGTCCACCGAGGCTTCTGGCTCAAATTAATTGAATTCTACGGTCCTTTCCGAGACAGGATGATCAACCAACAAAATGCTCAACTTTAGCTCATAGGAGTGGGTCGGCCTTTACAAGAATACGGAGGATGCTCTACCGGAATGGGTTATTTGTGCAGGTTACCTTAAGGAGCACATGCCTGGCCATGTTTAGTTTAGCGCCGAATTCATGAATACATTCCCCAAATCCACCGTTGGCTCGCAATACTTTACCCTTACTGAAATTAAACCGAACACAGAGAATGCAACTCCGCCTATGGCCTTTGAGGGCTGGATGACACGAGTTAGGGTGGAAAGCCTCACAAGAGGGAGCAACAAAACTAAATTCAACTTGTTCTATGGGAAACTTGATCAACTTTTCTTTGACCCTGCTCGGTGGTGGTGGCCAAAGGCTACTCCTTTCCTTGCTTACTCGGCCAAAGAGGGGAGAAAGTGGATTACTAAGCAGATTGCCCTTAAGAAGCCAATTTCACACAAATGGCAGAATGAAATTCCTCCTTCCACCGCCCCCAAGTGGAATATCATCTTGCACAAAACTAAGGCACAAAAAGAGGCGGCCTTCCTTTGGTCGGTCATCCATAAGGCACTGGTGGTCAATAAATGGCATGGCAAAATCTCGATGGAAATTGACAAGAGTTGCCCCCATTGTGGTCCCCAGTCTGTGGAGTCCATTGAACACAAATTCTACAGTTGTCCATTGGCTCAACACGGGTGGCGATACGCTACCAACATCATTTGGCAACTTTTTGCAAATAAGAGGAATCTTGGCCCACATATGTCCTTTTCTTTGATGCAATGTCTATTCGATCAACCTCTGTGCAAAACACTTAAAAAATTCAGTCATATCTGGTTCTTTCTTAGAAGTGGACTTCCTTGGATTATCTGGTGCCAACGGAATGATTTGGTTTTCAACAACCTGCAATGGCCCGTTGAGAAAACATGTCAAGTCATTTGGGATGCCTTGCAGGATTATGGCAGGATTGAGTGGAAACAGACTCTTAAGGATTTAGAAGAGGCCCCGGATGTGGCCTACCAGGATGTCCTTAAAGAGTTTGACACGACGTGGGGGGTCAAAAACCTTATTGTGACTCGGAGTAATTTAGTTGTCACTTGGATGGATAGACCTCAGATGAGCATCATTTCTTAATTTCCACTCAGGCTACGCTGGCCCGCCCGGGTTGGTTGTATTTTGGTTTCCTTTGCAATTGATTTTCTCAATTTGTGCCAAAAATTTAAAAATGTGAAGGGCTTGCCTCACCTGTGCCCATGCAACCAACCAACAAACATTTGAGGATTAGTTATGTACATGAGGTAAATAACAGCATGACCCAGTTGTTATCTATGTTGCACACATTTAAACCACATCAAATGCACTGTAGTATTTCAAAATATAACACTCATTGCAGAATGCCATATGGGTGTTCAAACATGTTCTTTGGACATGATTGGGTCACTCCAAGTAGAATACTCCTCTTGGCGATTAGTCCTAGTTTCTCTCACTTTTAACACGTATCTACTACTCCAGTGAGTATACACAAGACTAACCCCACCTCACACTTGTGTGAATGGTTAAAAAGGAGACTCATTTTAGGGTTTATATTGGAGTTCGTACCTATGGTAAGTGTTCCCAACCCTAATTTTTATCACGTGTTAGAGACGTGGGTTACGTCTGTAACTATGGTTATTTTGTTCCATTCATCTACATCCTTGTTACATTTCCACCATGGTAAATATGGCCATTTTCCATGTGTGTACATTTAGGATCTTCTGAGCATCTAGTTGTCTATTTATAAAATAAGACAATTGTTATGTAGATTCATGTAAGAGTTTACAATCAAATATTTTAGTTGCATGGCATCGATCAAGAACGAGAGAGAGAGAGAGAGAGAGAGAGAGAGAGATCTTTACCCTCATTGCTCTTGCATGTGAACGGATTCAGATATGGTCATTGATGAAAGAGTATGATGAGCGGGAGGAGTAGTTCTCTATAAAAATTGTGAACGCATTTTCAATACTCCCATCATCAAAATTCGCGTTGAATTGTGGTACAGTCTTTAAAAGTAAGTGTGTGTGTGTGTGTTGAGAATGTGGGAGTAAATAGGATTTTTGTTGAGATTTAGTGCTGCCAATTCACTTGGACTATTTTCACTCCTTACTTGTATCCCTTGAATTAGGACAATGTGTCATAAAGTTTATGATCATCGAGGCAAAGGTACGAGGAAATATATTGATGGCAATTGAAGGTTGTATGATCACCATTGCTTCATGACTTCTGTTTGGAATCTCTTTCCTTGAACCCTAAGCTAACTTCAAATGTCATGCGCTTGTCGACAATAATTTATGTGGATTGTGGTAGTGGGAGTATAAGTGTCTCCCACCTTCGAGAAATTCAAGGGTGCTTGCTATGGAGTCAAAACCTTTTGGCTAAAACATTTCAACCGTAATTCAACACATTGCAAGTTTGTTGAATTGAATTGAGCCACAAGCCTAAAGAGATTGTATGCATTGTGAATGAGGCAATACTTCATAAACTTTGTAATAATTGAGATAGATCTTTAGGAGATTCATTGGCAATTGAAGCTTGCTTGATTTCTTAGTTGTATGATAAGTTATGCTCTAATCTCACGGTATTCTTAATGTGCTCGATTGTCATTGTGCATTAATTTTTGATATAATAGTTGTAATTATTATTGTAATGATCCATTCTAAGGAAATTAAAATTGCAAGCAACAAATAAATAATGTGTTGAGACTCACTATTGGTGACGATGACTTTACCTTACTTGTTGCTCAAAGCAGTTTGTGACAAAGTACTCAGTATTGGTCATGTGTTTGTATGTAGGTTATCTTCCCTAGATATTTACCAAGGGGGTGTTGATGATGTGTCTATCTGTTGGTTTTTCTTTCCTAAAATTTACCAAAGGGTGCGCTATATTAATAGAACGCCCAATATCTATATTAATATACCCAATCATGAGCATGTTGGTCGCCATTTTGAAATAATCATTGTTTGGGGTTATATCCGATCCGTAGAAATTTTAATAGTAGAAACATTGATGGGAGATCATGCCTACCACATTTCCTTTTAGCAAATTCTTGGTGTGTCTAGCATAGATTGAAGTTGTAGGCCCAACACAAGGTAAAGGAGTAAATCAAAGTCAATTTTTTATTAAAAAAAAATCTACAAACATAAGTTATAAACAACTATAATACATATTTGGAAAATATGTATTAAAGAAAATGTGATGGAAAAATCCCAAAATTTCATGCATCCTTTCATAAAGGTAGAGGTACACATAAAGGCATGCGCTCAAAAACTTGGGGTCTTAAGAACCTCTTAATAGACCTTATTTTTGGGCTCAAAATTGGACCCATGCTTGAAGAAAGCTTTCTCCAACTTAAAGAGTGTTTTCTTGCATAACTTATTCAAATCCATAACAATGTTATGTGGGACTGACAATATTTCACAACATATTCCCGGATATTCCCCACATTTAGACTGAATGTGAGGAATATCCTAGAATATGCCATGAAATATTGTCAGTCCCACATAACACTATTATGGATTTGAATAATGTTATGTGAGTTGAGACATGCAAAAATTTGACAAAAAACAGTAGTGCCACCTAAGCACCACTCCTTAGGTTGAGAATTTTTCTATGTCAATAATATTGCTTGATTTTGGTGTTTCTTTGGACTTGGACCTGACATGTGTTCAAAGAGTTTCAATGCAGGCTATGCAGATTTGGGTTTATGCGAAAGTCACCCAAATTTGTAATTAAGAAAATACATACATGAAGTTCACCAAGTCAGCTGCAACACAATGAGATCTCTCCATTACATAGTGAACTTACTATAATGCTACTTTGGGATATATATGCTTATCCTGGTGCTTATACAATCTTATGACTACCTTTAGCCATTACAAAACGAGCACACTAAACAAAATTGTGTACTTATCACAACATAAATTGAATGGTAATTCACACTAATTACACATTATATTGTATAACTTGAGGCATATTGGTGGTTATGTCTTTAAGCATTACTTTAAACATTTGCTTGAACTCGTTTAGAGTCTTCCATTCCAATTGTCTTGCACGTCTTTATCCATTACAAATAACATAAAATCCACCCAACAAGATATACACATATTCACAGACAGCCTAAACAACATATTCTTAATCAATAACCACATCCAACACCCAACATCACAACATCACCACCCAGACAAACTACTAATAGCAGCAATAGTACAACAGATACATTGGACCCCACACACCATCCAAAGTACGTGCACACGTAGGCATCACTGGAAATGAAATAGCCAACACACTAGCCAACGAGGGAACACTTAAAGAAAAACCAACCACTACCCCTCGCATACATACGGCACACCCCACCCCCTACTGGCTAGCAAGTTGCCCCACATCCACTCATGATGGAGCCATCCGTAATCTTCACACATTCATACTAAACGAACACCGAAAGCGCGAAACGGAACTAGCCAAAACTAAATTCCCATATGTGGACAAATGGTTATCGAACACCCAAATACATCAAAAACTATCCAACCACTTCTAGAAAAACGACTCCGTGATAAATGCCCAAATCACCCAAACATTAAAATTCAGATATGCACAATACATGGGTAATCACAGAAAGACCATATTCTGGCCTCTCACACACCAAAACCCCAATTGCACACTGTGCCACCTCAATGACAGAGACACATGGCCCCACCTCCTATCAACATGCGAACACCCATACTTAAAAGGCCTACGAATTGCAAGACACAATAAAGCAGTACATCTCATCACCCAGACCCTACAAGCTAACAAAAACACAAGGTTTTACACACTAACTAATGCAGGCAACCTTAACAACAAACCCCCTGACCAAACAATCCCAGAATGGCTCCTTACATGTAAATGCTCACCACCAACATGTCAATGCATAGCCAAACTTCGACCAGACATACTCTGCCTAATCGGAGCCCCAAACCACACACAAATACCAATAACACCTTCTCCCGACGTCACAATCCAATTCATAGAATTCACATACTGTCATGATAGATTCCCTTATCAAGCCCTCACACATAAACACACTAAATATGACCCACTAATCAACACCATACAAAACGACAAATGGAACACCAACCCCCTTATCACCATTACAGCTGGGGTAAGAGGAGCCATACGTGAACACTCCATTAACAAACTTACAAACCTTAAAATCCCTAAACAAGCCATTAAAACCCTCATGAAAAATATACACCAAAATGACATCAAATACCTCACATACCTCATCCTAAATAAAAGGAAACTCGAAAACAAACAAACACCCGTCCCCCCTCCCCCATGATCTGGAAGTATACTTGGCCCAACAAACGAGCCCACCTCGCAAGAGGCATCACACCTATAGCTGAATCACGGACATCCGCGATCAGCCATAGGCTAACGGGCTCACAGTCACGCCGGTACCTAGTTATGGGTTTTATTTTTTATTTTTATTTTATTTTACAAATAACATGGTGGCATGGCACTTGTGTGTGTTACGCATTAATTAGGATATATTATAAGGCAAGCGATCACATCCACTTTGGTGTTTGAGTCCTTAGTTCTTAGATAGATAGATAGAACTGTATGATGCTTGGGGTAGCAACTAGTCTAATGTGAATTACAATAGATCATCCTACCAATTTTTTGTTGTGAATCTATAGCAAAGCATTTTACTTCACCACTTCATGTGGATTGTTATGATGCTAGTTGAAAGATTTTATAACACATAATAAATTTCATTTCAAACATGTGTGCATATAATAACACATCAATAATCTGAATTAAATATGTACTATGCGGAGGACATGGGGGACCGCCCATGGTACAAGCATCCCAACTCCTAAGTATAAATTTTTAATTCACTATAATTTGTTAATTATCTAGATTATAACTTGAGGTATGTACCTAATTTGAAGATAATGTAACTACTATGAAGGTAATGAAGGCTTTTGCAATTATATGTTGTGCTTCCATTGTAAGAAAAAAAACATTGAAGTCTCTTATCAAGTTGTAAAATTTTAATTCATAATTTGAAGATTATGTATCTATATTATGTACAAATATTCATTGCTTTGCAAATAATCTGGGCGAACCTAATGTAATTATCCGGTATAGTTGCTGCCTCGGGATAGGATGGCATGAACATTGAGAGATGCTTCAACTTTGATCAAAGCCACAAAGTCAACCACAAACCATAGGCCGGTTTCCCCTTGACCTTTAGCCTTAGTGAGCTCCATTATGTACTGTACTTACTACTTGTATGTGCCCTAAGCAAAGAATGATCCATTTCTTTACATACTACTCCCTCCATCCTGAAATGATTGTCCTATCCCCTAGAGTAATTTGTCCCAAAATGATTGTCCAAGATCAAATGTTTTTATATTTTGTTGATGTAGAAATTGTTTGGCACACCAAATTGTTTGGAAAAAAATTCTACATCAACAAAATCAATAAACATTTGACCTCGGACAATCATTTTGGGATAGAAAACTCCGGGGGGTAGGACAATCATGTTGGGACGGAGGGAGTAGTATGTAAAGAAATGGATCATTCTTTGCTTAGGGCACAAACAACTAGTAAGTATAGTACGTAATGGAGCTCACTAAGGCTAGGGGTCAAGGGGAAACCGGCCTATGGTTTATGTTTGACTTTGTGTTATCCTGCAGACCTTTTATAGACGCCCGCCTAGTCAAACTAGGCACTTATTTCTCATATAGCAACTACAGACAGTCTGCCTAGTCACTTTATTTCTCAGATGGCAACTATAGACAGTCTGCCTAGTCACTTATTTCTCACAAGATCAACTGTTGATAGTCGACTAGGCATGCGTTTTGCCTAGTCAAAAACTACAAGTTGTTAGTGCCTATAAAAGGTCTGATGTGTTGTCTACTAGCCTAGATAGGCACTTTGCCTAGGCGTTGACTAGGCAAACTAGGCACTTATTTCTCAGATGGCAAATGTAGACAGTCTGCCTAGTCACTTATTTCTCACAAGATCAACTGTCGACAGTCGACTAGGCAAACGTTTTGCCTAGTCAAAAACTACAAGTTGTTAGTGCCTATAAAAGGTTTGTTATCCTGTAAGTCATCCTTCAAGTTATCCTTTAATTCACCACGACTTTTGATTGGGAGTTGGTTGTTTTGCATACAACACTTCCCATGGTCAAAAAGATTCCAATACATGCTTGGATATGGTGTAGAGGTCTAAACAAGAAACATTTTACATGGGTTCATTGGACCAAACTCATTTTAACTCCTCTTGACATGCCAGCTAGTTGAACAAAATTTTGATGGGCCATAGCTCATCGTAAAGCTCTTGAAAAGGGAAACGAGATGTACTCTTCATTTGCTTCTTTTGAGCAAGATTTGAATGAGACACGAACCTCAGAAGTCAATCTCAAACTGTGAAGTTCACTACGCAAACAACTCAACACGAATAGTATGATCGAAGGCTCATGATTAGGAATCATTGACAACCTAAGGCAACCAAAAAAAAAAAAAAAAACTCTTCATTTGCTCCACTTGAGCTGATTATGGTGTCTCAAGAATGGGATCTTAGAAAACCCATTGCATTAAAACAATTGAACAAAATATAAGTTTGATACTTTGAGATCTACAAACTCTTCAAGATTATTATTATTTATTTTTATTTTTGGAACACATGATGTGCTTGACCACCTAGCTAGTTTTCCGTTAAGTAGAGAGACAATTTCACGGCTAGGAATCGAACCGCCAACCACTCCGTTTGGTTTGGGTGCCTTTATCAGCACACATGAATCTAAACACGGCAGAATGCGCAATTAGAAGAAGTCCGAACAAAGCTAAACTTAAACCATCTTCAAAGCATTCATACAAGCACAAAGAATCACATCCAAAGCAAAAATAATCCCCCATAATCAATACGAACCATATACATACATGATATACAACTTGTTCCTTCACCAAAAGGAAAATACAAAAACACATAACCATGAACAAAGCAAAAGAGCAAAGTAAATTTCTCTTAGCCTCCCCTGCTACACTAGATGGAAAAAAATTAAAATCCTCATAAGTGTCATAATACCAAATTCACATATGCATAATACAAAGTACCCTTCTCTAAACTAAACACAAAGAAAATAGACATAATCCTAAACAACCTCACCAAAAATATATGCAAAATCTTAAGAAACATTGCCGAAATACTCTCACACCTCAATAACGAGGACTTTGGCATCAACAATGTATCTATACTTCCGGATTACCTAACATTAAAAAGTAAACAACTCAACCAAGCCCTCCGCACCCTAATGGCCCTCCTACTACAACCAACTAGAAACCTCACTAACAATAATCATATGCATACATAGCCAAGACTCCCCACCCACACACTATACCTTCTCCCCACAACTCCCAACAAATCATCCAAGAAGCTCACAACCTACACATACCCAAACATAATTCCTCACTTACCATTAAGCCATACAAACTCAACAAATCATACAAATGGACAAATTTCCCTTAAACACCTTACTCACTAACCATACTACATCTAACATAAACCCACCAAATACCAACCGAGTGCTATACCCCAAGAGTATTTACACGGATGGGTTGTTTATCCCACCGAACGATAATAGAAACGGAAACTTCGTAGTATCGGGAATATATTGCCAACTCTACAACATATAAATATCATAATGACTCCCAAAATTTCAAAACATTCTTAGAGAATAACTTTACACTATTTGGTTAGCAATTTCCAACATACAAAAAAGTTAATAATGATGCACATGTCTTTATGGATAGCCTCAATAGCATCTACCTCATCAACAACCACATTAGATACCCATGCTCCCAACATAATCGTTCGGTCAAACTACTAATAACATCCATAGCTCAATACAGAAGACACTTCCGACACAAAATGACGACCCAAAAAGTTAGAGCTCACACAAGAATTAAGGAAAACGATATGACATACTCAATAACAATTGACAACACCACAACACCCTTACCTTGCATACACATAGCCTACATCATAGCATATAGATGAACCAAACCTAACATGCATAGCATTCATAAAAGCAAAACACAACAGGCTCACAAAAAAAAGCCACAAAATTCACATACATAGAAAATGGCTCTCCGGCAAGGAAATTCACCATAGACTTTCTAACCACTCATGGAAAAGCCCACAAACAATGGATGCACAAACCACACAACTCCTCAAGTTTCGATTCGCCCGATACATGGGCAACCACAAAAAATAAAATAAAATCCCCTTCTGGCCACACACACATACCGATCCCAACTACACATTAAACCAAAATAACGATACTCTCTCTCTCTCTCGCTCTCTCTCTCTCTCTCTCAATGCCATGCAACTAAAACATTTGATTGAAAACTTACATGAATCTACATAACAATTGTCTTCTTTTATAAATAGACAACTAGATGCTCAGAAGATCCTAAATGTACACATATGGAAAATGGTCATATTTACCATGATGGAAATGTAACAAGGATGTAGATGAATGGAGCAAAATAACCATAGTTACAGATGTGACCCACGTCTCTAACACGTGGTAAAAATTAGGGTTGGGAAAACTTACCATAGGTAAGAACTCCAATATAAACCCCTAACCCTAAAAGGAGTCTCCTTTTTTACCATTCATGCAAGTGTGAGGTGGGGTTAGCCTTGTGTATACTCATTGGAGTAGTAGATACGTGTTAGAGAAACTAGGGCTAATTGCCAAGAGGAGTATTCTACTTGGAGTGACCAATCATGGCCAAAGAACAAGTTTGAACACCCATACGTCATTCTGCAATGAGTGTTGTAATTTGAAATACTACAATGCAATTGATGTGGTTTAAATGTGTGCGACATGGATAACAACTAGGTCCTGTTGTTATTTACCTCGTGTTCGTAACTAATCCTCAAATGTTTGTTGGTTGGTTGCATGGGCACAAGTTGGGCAAGCCCTTCACACCTTCAATACAATGATCTATTGTGATTATGACATTTTATGCATTCGTTGAAGTTACTAGGAACATTTCCCTTGTAAGTACTCCATACATGTGGTGGATTAGCTATTTGTGCTTTGAGGTGAAGCATGAAGATAGGTGATTAAACTTCCAAGGTATGGGACAATCAAATTCAATTTTTTGTTATTGGATACCATATGATAGCAAAACCCCTAAGTAAGGTACATATTTTTGCAAAGCAAATTAGGTTGTGACACAACATATCTATATTGCACAACACATCCAACTAGGCATAATTGCAAACTCTATTATGCAAGATGTTATTATGTCACCAAGTAGGAAGATAGATAGGAAATAGAAAGAGTCTTGTGGAAATTCCCACCCACCCACCCTTGTAGTGCAATGAGGAAGAAATTGAAGGATTTGGCCTCTGAAAAGAGGAAGTTCAAACTTTGCAAAAGTTCTAAAAAAATCAGCTCTCTCTATATATATAGACGCATGCAACATTAAATTTCTTAAAGGCCTAACAATTGCAAGACACGATATCACTACCCACTAACTCACCAACCTACTCAAATCAAATGTACACACCAAACACCTCACACTCATTAACATCGGTAACCAATGTGGCAACCAACAAGACAACACCATCCCACCATGCATACTAAGTTGCACATGCAACACTACACAATATGAATGCCTCACAAAAAATTAAGATTGAACATCGTATACATAGAAGGTGTCGCATACGAACAAAATGACCCGCTAATACCTACACTAGACCTAACCATCCAAATCATTGAATTCACCTTCACTCGTAATAGATTCCTTGACTGAGCCATACAAACAAAAGAAGACAAGTACAACCCTAAGACAATGTATTGTTGTTGGATTCTTGTTAATATATAGCTGCAAAACATGGAGAAGGCAGGAAGTAAGTGCTAGACTTGCATTCGGGAAAGATGAATGCTTCTCTAGATCACATTTGCCTCTTGAAGGGGAATTAAGAGCTCCAATACCATTGTCGCATACCACATAGACACAATAAGAACACAAGCCTAGAGAGTCAACCCCCCTCATAGTTATCACCGCAAGAGTAAGGGGAGCCATACATACAAGAAGTATAGAACTCCTCAAAAATCTACATATCCCCACATTACTGATTTAAAAAAAAGGTTCCACCAAATAGCCATCAAATATCTCACATGCCTTGTACTTAATAAGAGAAAACTTGACAATAAACAAAACCCGTACTCCCCCACACATAGTAATGGATATTAAATTAACTTAACTTTTACAAACAAGAGGCCACCCATTGCAAGGTAGACAGTAAACCCCACCTTGCACCAAGGAACTCTAGAGTAGGGTAAGGCCAACATGCTCAAATTCACATCAGATTGCCCAACATTTGCTTTTGGTTTTTTGCTTCTTCCACATCGAGCTATTCTTTTCTTGAATCACATGAATGCAGTCTTGGAACCTCCTCCATTGAACCAAAAATGTATACTCATGAGGGATTACCCGAGGTAGGAAGGACTTCAAAGAGAGGAAGAATTAGAATGGGCTTGCTATTCATGCCCATAGGTCCTCAAAGAACATGTTGCATAGTGGAAACAACAAAGCATCATAAACCATGCAGGGAAGCTTTGTAGGTACTGGATGAACTTAAATAAATTGGACCACAATTCAAGTCGTCACAATTGCAAGTACACATAAATAACATTCATAACAGATCATTGACAGGTAAGACCATTATCATAATTGTGTCGCATGGTTTGTCGGGTTCCCTTAATCATGCCAAAAACACTTAACAACAGGAAAGAAAACTATGGATTCAGGTCATGAGAAATGTGAAGTATTCACCGTCCACTCATAATTTAAATTTGTGAATGCACCACACTGTTTATGGTATATAGTTCCACATGCGTAATAGTGTCACTTACCCTATTTTGAGTCGTACGTTAGGTTACATTGATGGTTAACAACTTCGCCATAAGTGTCAACTCATGACACTTGGCATTCAAGTGTGCTTACTAACATCTTGGCATGCGTATGTTCAATAGTGTTATGAGGTGCATACCTACATTACACAATGGTCTACAAGTTGACTAAACTGTACACAAATGACACTTGCCATTAGTGCACTCAAAAATATCTTCCCCTTGCATACTAAACGCAAGACTAACATATCCCAATGTGCTACTCTAAATGTCATAAGGTAGATATTTTTTCACTTAAAGAAGTTACTTATGTTGATGAATGGAATCATGTTGACAATTAGCAGGCGTGACATTTTGAGACTCCTAGGCATCTAGTTTAGGCTCTTTGCAAATAGAGTACGTGGCACTAAATACCATAAACGGTGGAGTGCACAATGTGAAGTCCTCTTTGAAGATGGTTGTTGTCTTATCTGCACCACCTTCCACTTCTCGACATTTGAGTGTTCCTCTGACTAACCTGCTTATATTATCATGCATCTTAGGCATTTAGGGGTTAAACTGAAAGATAGGTGTCCAGAGCAGACCAGTAACCACTTAAACAACTTATTGCATATGGTCAGTGATGTGAATGGAAAGCATATATATACATATAGAGAAGACAATATTCAAGTAGCCTTACTGGTACATCTCCAGCGAGACAAAAAAATTGATATTAGTAACTAACAAAAATGGAATGGTACCTCAATGGTGGCTCAACTGAAGAACCTACAGTTACAGTTGCAATAGTCTAGGCCTACCTAACAATATGAATAAAACAATGGAAGCTAGAATTTTTCATAGAATCTACAATTTTACTTGGATCACTGCAATTATGGATACCTGCGATGAAAATTTGAGATTATTGTTACCTGCACGTACTTATGCTTGTAAGAGAATGGGACCAATCCAGTTGCTAAACATGTCACTCAATGCCAATTGCACTTCTCCAGATCCATGTTCACAACTCACCAACCCTGCAAGCAAGGGGAAGAATCGAATCAAGTACTGTTGAAATGAACCATCTTTGAGGCCACTGACTACTTGGAGAGTTGCGACCACCAGTGGGGCACGTGCTACTAATTCCCGCCTTCGCGCAGATCCAAGAGGAACCACCCAGAGCGGTTTCTTGATGGACACTGCAGTCGCAGTCGAGGTGGAAATATACAGGCGCAAAACTTCTTCACAAAGCTCAACGAGTCGTCTTTCGACCTCCACATCCTTAGCAGTCAAGGGGTTATCCACAGCCAATTGTTGCAGTATAGTGAGATATGCCTGGTAAGCTTCGCTCTCCACACGTAACAATGGTGGATCTGGCAATAGCTGAAGCTCTTGAAGTTGCTGTCGCAGGGCATGGTCACCATTTACCTCATGGGCATGAGCTGCCACTGTATGAAGTGTGTCTAACAAGAGACTTGTATTTGCAGCTGAAAGCTGTGTACCATGCGAGGTGTACAATTCTGTCATTGCCTGTCAGATAACAAAATGCGACATCAGAGGTGACTGATAGATATTCATCACTGCTTCATCAAGCTACGTCTCTAGGGTTTGTTCTTTGAGTCAAGACCAAATTAAACCTTCTGCAACTTGAATACCACCAAGGAGGAAGTAGAGGACAACATGAACCTGCATGCCAGATACTGTATTATATCTTGATACACCTCCTTCAAAAAATTCATTAGTAGGCAAATGACTAAAATAAGGAAGCCTTAATTTACAAAATGAAAGATATGAGAGACAATTAAGTAGACTGAATCTCATAAAAGCAAAATCTTAAGCTCTTCAGATTGCAAGCATGAAAGAGTTTAAACCTGGACAAGCAGGAGCTGCACGGCTGTGCGACATTTAATATCTCCAAGAAGTTGTTGTAGGACTGAGGGCTCTTTTCCATCCTGGGTTTCAAGTCCATTATGAGGTGAGACAGAATGCTGGGAAAGATTATTAGCCTGTTCATCTCTTGCAGTTGTGACAAGTTTGGTGAGGTCAGGAAGCGATTCAACTACAGCATCCTGGAGACCCCTGAGGAATTCTTCCCATTTCACATCTGAGAACAAATCCCCAGCATTGTTCATCAACCGTGCAAAGGCAGCCACACCAATAGCTGCTAAGCTTTTGTGTGGACGTTTGATGAAGCCAGTCAATAGTGACAAAATCTTTCCCAGGAGAGGGTTGACAACAGGATAAAATTTTACAAATAAGTCCACAACAAGCTGCAGGGCTAGTGTACAAGTTTCATAAAGCCAAGCATCCATCTCTACTTCTGCTTGTTCCTTTTCCACGTCATCGTCTCCTAGTGTTGCAGGTTCCATAGCGCCGCGGACATAGTCAAATATGGGAAAGAGAACTGAATCAAAGACTTTCTCCCACAAACCAGGAGAGAATTTATCTCCATGAGAGCGAAGAGTGTCAAACAACACCTCAAGTGCACTCTTGCGAATATCAGGACGAGAATCAAAGGTGAGCTCAGACAACCCTGCAATGAATTAACAGGTCTGTTAATAATTTCCACAAACAAGTCCACAGGGACAACTTTGTGAAAAACATCCAAAAGAGTGTTTCACCTGTTCATACGAATAGGGTATCAAAATTGTACCTACAAAAAGATCTTAATTTCTTATGAAGAGAAATACTTCAGTTACTTTTCAATAAGCAATACAGGCTCATAATTTGCAGTTTTGCAGCAATGCTCACTGCCTACCCCATGAATCTCAAATATATTTAAGCAAGCATTGAAAGAATTTTTCAAATAGATTCTTTGAATAGAAGTTGGGAGTACCTGCAAGTAATGGGAACCAGAAGTAGAGATGATCATCTTTGTCTGTGAAGGTAGAAGACTCCTCCCCCTGTTTTGGAGAGGCAAGAGACTTGATGCGAGCAGAGGCACCAAGCTCTCCTTCGGCCAGCTTCAAGGCACAGAATCGCAAGAAAGCAATTGCATTCAAGCTCACATCCTTATTAAACCTGCTGTTGGTGAAAGCAATGAGGCAGTTTACACAGTCTGTAAAAGTAGTAGTCTCTGTCTCAGTAATGTAGGGGAAATACTCCCGCACAATCTTCTCTATGGTCTCAAATGCAAGCAGCACAATTGACTTATGCTCATCTGTGGCTGCTGTTGTAAATACCTGCATATATGAGGAGCACATGTTATGTTTTGACATTTTAGGCCTCATAATATCTCTTAAGAAATTGCTAAAACATGGTACTTGGCAAGCCCACATATACACCTATCTTAACATTCTAACCTTTCCAGACAATTAAGTCCAGATTACGCTGCGAACATTTGAAGTGAAAGAGGTGAAACTATTTTGCATGCAAATCACCTCAAATCTTTAAAATACTGCCAAGAACTACAACTGGACACATATCACAGGCAAAGGCAGCACTGAATACAGAAATATGAGCTGGCAGGCCAGTACCATGAACATGATCTTCCATCCTGATTTCACATTCCCAACACGAGCAAACACCATTTGAGAGACACAACGAATAATCAGCTCTCGGATCTCCAGAGAACTACTCTTGCGCATGACTATAACAAAAGGCTTCATAAATTCATTTTGAAAGTTGTAGTTTGCAAGTTCCTCTCGTTCCAGAAATTTCATTGCCAACTGCCGCAGTGAATCCATAGCATACATTGCAACAGAAAGATTCTCTGCACAGCCAACTGTTACAAAGTAGTCGGCAAGAACACTCCACATCTTTGACCAGACTAGCCTGATGCGATCCATGTTGAAATGCCTGCAAAAAGCATTTGTTGTTATTGGACACTTCTACTCCAGCTCATACGATGTATCCAATTCATGACAGCAATTGACCTTCAGAGCTATTGAATAAATCTTCGGAGGAGCTCTTGAATAATTGACAAATCCAAATGTAGCTTTTATGCATAAGAATATTTGGAACTTCTAAATTGCTCAAACTCCTATACTTCAAGGTGTTT
This sequence comes from Polytrichum formosum, assembly GCA_964035585.1. Taxonomy (NCBI): domain Eukaryota; kingdom Viridiplantae; phylum Streptophyta; class Polytrichopsida; order Polytrichales; family Polytrichaceae; genus Polytrichum; species Polytrichum formosum. The sequence goes on from OZ037937.1 coordinate 47,872,691, forward strand.
CATAAGCTTTGAAGGATGTTAGATCTACATCTGCTTTGACCTAAGATGGTGCACGAAGGCATTGTCATGAGCATATGCCAGCAGTTGGTGAACCAAGTAAACTAGAATCACCAAAAAGGATATACGTAAAAGTCAGGGTTAAGAGTAACAAATTTGAATAGGTTGTGTCACTTACGAAATCTCCACAATTTTGGTCAAGCTGAACACTCGGGGGTCACTTGGGTAGCGCAACTCCTCCATGGATACTTTGCACAAAGCCTTCACAAAGTCAACAATTGCTTCACTGTTCAGCCTCTGGCTGCGTGTGAAAATCTTGTTCACCTCAAAACTGCCTATCTGCTCAAGCATGTTGAGGTTAGACACAAGATTAATCATTTGCTCTGTAGTAACAGCCCCAGCAGATCCGCCTCCTACACCAGCACTATCATAAGATCCTCTTCTCGCTGCTGCAGCTGCATACTGTAACCTTCCTTGGGTCTTCCGCCTCAAGACCGGCAACAAAGGGCCTTTGACAGATTGTCGTCGGTCAGTGTCACCCTGAGGAGCTGCAAAAAAGGTTGCATCTGGAGGGGCACCTTCACCAATAAGATGAAGGTGTTCAAAACGTGAGACGCACATCAAAATGTGCTCCCAGGCATCCTGTAAATAATTACCATCTTCATCTGCAATGGAGATAATAGCCTGCACATTGATATTTCAATTCAGAGAACACAAACCAAATTGTGCAAATCACGAGGTTGTAATGAGTACATAGCATTAAAGAATGGCTATATTTGGTCAAATGCAGTGGCATCAAAGAGATGGCACTGGCAGGGGCTCAATCGGAAACTCCCTACACACATAGCTTTCATGACAAGGTAAAATCTAATTTTAAGTGTTTAGGTTCAGAAGTACCTTCATAGCATCAATATTCTTCTGCTTAATGTCTGCTGCAGAATGAAGTGAAGTAAACTTGGCAAGGGAGGTAAGGAATGCATCTCGTTGAGTGCGCATGCACAAAACAGCCATAATGTGGATGGCACGACGAAAGCCCTCAAGACACTGAAATGTGACAACCTCGTTTTCACTTTTGTCAAGTGGTACGCTAAATGCAGCCAGCATAGGAGCCCAAGTAACTTCCACCATAGGCCTTAACACTTCTACATCTGAAGCTGCGTAGTAGATCGACCTGTGTACAAAGTCAACTTGATCAAACAGAGAGCCATCATGGAAAAGACCATTACACCGCCTCTTACTACTCTAGAAACATTACCTATACCAACCTCAAACCCTTCAACTCTTTGACTGCAGCAAGAACATACAAAGCACAGTACTTAAAGATATTTATCCATCAAATTTGGATGTTCAGAAATTCAATATTCTTCTCAATTTCACCATGATTTGCATGCAAGACTCTGTCAAAGTTGTCAAAGATTATATCCTCTTCTTAAGAGTGCTCAATCACATTTCATTGTGATCAATCCTGCATAATGCAGATTCTTGGTAAAGCAGCAATGGCATATTAATTATTAACAACTGCATTTTCTCTCACAATTTTTTTTGGAGAACCAAAGAACTATCGAGGTGTAAAAGCCACAACAACAAGAAATTCATTTGACTACCTACAAGTTGAACAGAACATACTCAGATTTGCCAGCCTTTGCCTTAAACTGCTCCTGCATATGGCGAATCACATCATCGCTTGTCTCCATCTCCTTGGATCCTTCAGGAGCCCTCCGCACAACAATATTGAGAATTGCATCTAATCCTAGCATCCTGTTCACATTGGTAGTCTGCTGCTTAGTGGGTGCCACTGTGTCATCCTTCATTTTGATTTCATTCAACACTATGCGGTCATACAAGGCACTCATAAAGTCTTCTGGGATATCGCTACCATCATCAATTCCTCGATTGTTTCGAATGAACTCTGCCTTCGACATCTGCCAAGAAGGGAAGGCTGGTAAATATAGATACCTAACAAGTAAACCATCAACAACCAGCTAGTAATGTAATGTTTCTGTGATTTCAAAAGACAAAATATAATGACCTTGAACCACATATCATGGTGCATAAAGTAATGAAAGACTTACAAACAGTCAAAAACTCGTAGAATTTGGAAGGAACTCAAAAAGGACAAAAAGAATGAGCACAAGTCAAGAGTTTATTTTGCCAAAATGAAGTGTAAGCAGCAGAGACAAATGCACTAAATTCTTTAGTTGCTGTAGGTAGATGAATATTGTGAAGAAAATTAATGCGGGTGAGAAATCTGTACATACTATACATCTGAGCTTTATATCTTTGTCGGGCAAAGATACTATGAATGTGTGAGTATTCAGTACAGCGTATCCAGAGTATTACCACTCAAAAATGTGAAGGCCACTAACCTTGCTTTTAACCATGGGATTGTGGGCATCAGTGTTGAGCATGATAACAGAGTAGCCAAGAACATAAGCTGTATCAGCACTAGTGAAAGCCTTGGGATTGCATTTGCAGTAACGCTCAGCAAATTTTTCCATAATCCTATCAATTTTCTGAGCCTCCCCAGGAAGTCTGAAGCCCAACAAGAAAGCTCTGATTGCTTCATCGAAGTCCATGCTTTGGAAATTGAAGGAGTCCACATATGCATGCATCACCTTCAAAGAAAAATCTTCTTTTTCTCCCAGATAATCTCCTATCATGGTCTTATCTAAGCCAGTCCCATCCCGCAAGAAACTAGCCACTTCCTCAGCAGATTCTCCCACTTTATTGGCTTTTATCAAGAACTCAATACCTTTGCGAGGCTTCTTATTAAACAGTGATATACCTTCCTGCAAGTACAATCCTGATTAGAATCTCAGATCCATCCCAAATACATGCATGCACCTTCTACACTAGAATAATTTATAAAATTAAGCTCACACATTGCTACTACCTGAACCTCCAGTTTGTGAGCACGTCTTTGCTCAAAAGTAGCTACTTCTGATGTTTCTTCAGAGGGATGACTCTCAGAACCACTAGCCTCCACATTGTCCTCCCTTGCTTCAAAACCAATACCTGCACCAGGCACTGTGGCGGACACTTCACTTCTGCTTTCTTCACCGTCATTAGACTTCAAATAAGGAGATGAATCGCTCAGTCGTAACTGACGATTCATCCAATTGCCCATTGACCGCAGGACCCCAACCAGGCACTTAATAGCCGCCAATTTCAAGGCTGCATCCTGAGCTGGAGTCAAGCTGCTTTCTGCACCTGGAGGTATTCCTTGTGCAGTCTTCAAAAGACCATTCACCATCCTGCACACCTTTTGCATGTTGAAAATCATCATCCCCATCTAGTACGTCCTTCACATCTGGCTTGGGTTGGTTGCGGTCAATAATGTGTAAGAATGTACATAAGAGAATGCACATGAAAAAGAAATATTAAAAAATAAAAATATTGGGTCAAATCTTACCTTTCAAAAACATTAGATGAATCTACATCACAGTCATAGTTTACAAAAATATCAACCAGAACCTGTGGATCCACACAAATTTTCTCCAAAAACCGTAAAACAATTGTTTTTTGAGAAAAATTGGCATGTGCAACATTCTCCAAAACCCGAAGCACGATCATAGGAAAGAAAACTCCAATCTCTGCTTTCAAACCAGCCCTGAATCTTGAGACAAGGCTCATGAAAATTGAGCAAGAAAGCTGGAATACGTTCATCAGTGACGAAGCACTGTTCTTGAGTAGTGAAAGACATAAATACTGCTTGATAGCCCCCAAGAATCTGCAACAATCATGCAGAAAATGGCCAATGAATGAGGATCAGAAGTTGATTATACCCAAGAATGATCCATTAGGACCTCAGGACCTCAGCACATTAGACCTGTGATCAATTCTATTCTTGTGAGTCAGGCTAATGTGGAAATTGTCCTTTCAGGACGGCTGATCTGCAAGCTGTGAGAATACCAGCTCATGTAAATCATCTTCAGCCTGAGTTGTAAGAGCGATTAAGATGCTCTACAAAGATCTACCTTAGACCATCACAGTGATATTAGAACCCATACGTTTGTGGCATTTCATTACTATGTCTCAAATTCAATGTCTAAATAGATTTCAAGTTTTAGTCAGAATGACAGAGAATCGGCTGACCTAAATTATGTGCTTTGAACTGTGTGTCTTGTAACTTTGTAACTTCAGATGATCCAGGTGAGGTGAATATTTGTGTGTGAAGCAGATTTCTGGACACCTTTACCTATTAACATATTGCTTCATCAAGAATCACAATTGTATTGTCCAATCATAAACAAACATAACTTTGATCGCATTAGTACCTGTCGCTGGTGCGGAAAATAGTTCCAGCATTCTCTAGAAGGATTTTTAAAAGCTCCAATGATACAATCTTTCCACGAATGGAAAATGCATCCGTGATACCATCTAGTGGAGCATTCTTCATAGAGAGCTTACAAAGTGCCCTGAATACCAAGAAGGCATCACGCCGTAGCTTGTTAGTTATTTGAACTTCTCCATCTCCATCTTTGTCCATATCTCCATCCCCCATTTCACCACCTTTCCTATTCTGATCAAGGGCGTTCTTGTACATGTTAATTTCCCAATACTTGGCATCCAGCATATCCTTGTCAGTTGAACCAAATAAATCGCTAGAATTGCTGCTCTCTGTGACTGTTGCTTCAAATGCACCATCATATTGTATGGATTGCATGGTCTTTAATGCAGGCGCTGGGCTTATCACTCCTTCAATATCCTGGACAACTCTCGTAATAAAACCTTGGACAAACAGTGTGACATTTGTGTCCGCATCTGACCGCTCAGCTGGTTCCATAAGATCTGCCACAACAATGGGCTGCACTGTCACATTAGAAGAATCTGCTTCCATTCTTTGGAACACTATCACCAGCATTTGAGTTAGTGAAGCTTTGGCTGTCGTCTGGTTAACCCGAAATGTGCTGGCCAAATAAATGTTATAACAAGTGCGGACCGCCTTCAGCAAACTGTCACCATGCACTCGCAACGAGGTGGAAGTCACAGCAGATAAAAGGGTCTTCAGAACCAGTAGCTCAATGCCCTCTTCAGCTAAATCGTAACAATTGCACACCGCCTCCATAATCTGCACCCGTCATGCTGCATAAGTGTTCCAAATTTTAAGCCTTTCAAAGGCATCCAAGTCACGGCACTGTGATCAAGTGGCGAGTCTCAGTCAACTACTTCTGACAAAAAAAATTAGTTGACCACAGAGCAAATAATGTTCCGCATGCAGTTGACATTTGGACTAGCAACAAGCATCATGAATATTCAGGAACAATTTGTAATTAGAATAATCCTGAAGGAGTCTCCACAAGACACCTCCTCGGCCAAGCTGCAAATCGTTCAAAAATCACACCCAAAATTTTGCAAACCGTGGAGCCCACTAGGTCTCACAAAAACTGATGAAACACTCATGGCTATACTAGAAATTCAGAGAGATTATCCTGTATATTAGCACGGACCTCCGCTAGAAGTTTGTTATCCGGGGTGAGGGCATCCATCTCCCCACGCAAGTGGCCATGTGCAATCAGCTTCTGTAGGCAATCAAGAGCAGGCTCCACAACCCTAGGGTACGCAGTCTGGCAGGCTCCAATAAGGGGCCGGACCATGGACTCTGCGAAAAGTGCACTGTAACACAATGCATTGTCTTCGTACAAAGCACTCTGAACCGAACTGGAAGGCACCTCGGCATCATTTGCAGCGAGCTTCTCAATCGCAGCCTTACAATCCGTCACCAGCTTATTATGCTTCCGCCAGGCCGCATTCTTGACCACTTTATCCAATGCCGGCGAAAGTACTCTCTCAAGCCTGCTGTTCGATTTCGTGGGAGCTGCATCTGTCGCCATGGCTGGCTGCTCCAGTCGCCCGATCAGGTCCAGAAAAAGCTGGCTGCTGCTCCCGAAATGAAAATTTCTTGCACTGCGAAGGTGTAATACCTACTCCAGCTTTCTTCAAAGGCTCCCACTAAAGGGGGACTCCCTTTACTAACAGAACCATTACGTCCAATAGAGCCGTCGATTATTGGCCCCTTAGTTGAAGCTCATTCATTGTGAGTATCTTTGTATCCTTTTCGTATTTGATCAAGCGAAGTTTCCACTTCATCAAGCTTCGTCGGGACTCTAACAACTGCGTACACAAGTTGTCCAGACATTAATGAATAGCGAGAGTTGCACTTAACAGTAAGATAATCCTCCAGTCTATAAAAAGCCTTCTTGTTGCCACTTGCTCCATGGATGCTACATGGAGACTAAGTAGCTCTCTTTTCAAGAACCACATTATAATAATCAGATCAACAATTAGCTGCGATGCGTATGCACATCCAAAAAAGCAAGCATCCACTAACAAAACTTCACATTATCTTTAACGAAGACGCTTCGACACTGACAAATACGACATTGCCACAGGCATCACTGCACTATCGACAAGCTTGCCTCCAAACAGTAACCAGAGTTACCATCCAAATACTGCACAGGAGCAGTCCACATTCAGCAATATATAGCACAAAACTTCAAATTCATGTGCAATTAAGTACCAGAGAACTGTGTTCCATTTTATGGTTGGCTTAGTCAAGGGTATGACGATAAATTATTACTAGCTGGAGGGCATGCATTGAAGGAAATTCGCGAATCGCGTTTGGTCCACTAGATCCCTATATCAATCAGCTCTCCCTTTCAACTGATAGCGTGGAATTGAGTCCATCTCGAGACAAGCAGAAAACCGACATTCTGATAAGGGTAACGAGTAAGTCAACATCTGACCCAATCGACCAAATTCGACCTACTTCCAAGGAGTGACATGCTCGCATTATCTGTCAAGCGAATTAACAATCGCTCGAGCAAACGATGCTCGGTCATAGCACTGTAATGTTTTGGTTTCGTTCAGATTGATCCTCCTTAAAATATCGTCTGACGCGTACAAATAAAGGATGCAAGAGGTTGCAACAATTGAAGATCGGCAGTGCGAACCTCGTTTCCAAGGTGTTCAATGTGGTCCATCGGCGTCTCCACATCCCCACCGCGGCTTGGATCAGCTTGAGCAGATCGCACTCATCCTCCGGTCCATTGTTATCATCCGCCCTAGGCCTTCTCAAAGGGCTGGCCATTTCGCTCTTCTGCAAACGATCCCCCACCACCACTCACAGCTCACTCAAACCCTAGTAAACTATCCGATCGTCGGACCCCCTTGCCTTAATACGGCTGAAGACCACAACTGTCCGAAGCTTCAAGAAGCAGATAAATTCCTCGCCATATAATATAAAACGGAATGCATAGCGTTTGCCTGAGCTACTGCCGGCAACACTCTCTCACTCAACCCTGTGCGATCAAATCATCCAATTCTCCGATCCAAACAAGGCCGTGAAGCAAAACTATTGTAAGTTGCTCAAAGTAGGGAGTAAACAGCTACGGGACGCACCGTTACTTAGATGCTTCCTGCCACCGCACTCGCGATTTCACGCAACTCCAGATAGCCATCGAATGCAGAAGAATCTGTACGCCGATCTTTGGAGCTAGTCTCGCCGTAGCCACGATCTGATTGATTGGCTCTGTCATCGGGCCTGCTACCCTCCGTCAATTACCGACCTTCCTCACATAAGTACATTAAGGTCGAAGAATATGATCGTGTTTATGGATGAAAAGTACACTTCATCCACAAATATATGGACAGTGGACGAAGAGTCCTGGGAGCAATGAACCATCCACCTACTCGAGTTCGTTATCAGTCATAATTGGTCAGCTCATGGATTGTGGATGATATTGCCTCTCCACGAATGAAAATTTGTGACAAGTTTTGATGATCATTTTGTTCTTGGATGAGCGATTGATTATGTCATGTGCAGCATGCCATATTGACATAGGTCAAACTAGTTCTTTACATGAGTACATGAAAGTCGAAGAATATGACCGTGTTTGTCGATGAACAATACACTTCACTCAGGAACTCGTGCCATATTTTTACTATCTCCAAGAATGGCAATGTAAATTATACTATGCTCATGAACAAAGAATACGTTCTATTATGATCAAGGATGAATGTCTTCACATCTGGACTTTTACTAGGCATTTTACAATGATTTTTTCAACTACTAGGAAAGGCAAAAAAATATACATAAATTCAAATTTGTTTTTATGTTTATTTCTCAATACATGTGGAAACTTGTTGTCATTAAGGAAATATTTTGATCAAAATACATGTAATGTTTCATGTATGAAATAATTGGTGGAGGTAATGCACTAGCCACTGCATTTTAACCTAAGCAAACAAGTTTGCTACAATCAACTACAACATGGTAAGATTATTTGCTTAAAATATCTACTACTACAAAATTGCCAACCGTCATCGACTAGGTCCAAACAAACTCCCAAGACCATTTCTACCAAATGTTGTGAGGTGGAATGTGTTGATGAACATGTGATGTATTTTCTAGATTACATTGCATACCACCTAGTAATCTTGAAGAAGAATGGCCCATAAAGATTCCAGTAGAACAACCCATTCCACAATTCAAAGCTTGCAAAGGAATTGCATGCATGACAAGAAAATGAGCAAACATGACAACTCCTTGAACATATGATACAATCATTAATTGAATAGGCGTTGACATTTGTGGATCAAGCGCACTCACTAAAGCATGGACACTATCGGCATTTGTCCCATAGCCATGCTCAATAAACATATGAGCTCACATTAACATACAAGCTCGGGGCTATGATCAAGGTGAAGCATTCTTGGTTCCGCCTACCCCATGGGTTAATGTCGTCTCTCTCTTAAACACTGCCAAGGCTTATAACATCAAGAGCACGTGGACAACCTATAAAGTCTTTTTTCATTGAAGAATTTACCTATTGAGCTTGAACTTCGTCATGAACAAGTTCCTCACGTTTAAGAACATTCTTGAAATTCCGCTTAGACCACCACTTGGAAAACTAAGAATGGACATTGATCCGTCATCAACCTCTTTATCCACAAATTTGTCAAACAAAAATGTATGTGATGTCTTGCTTGAATTAGAACAACTAATCTCCCCTTGTTGTGCCCATTCCTCTAAATAACAACACTTGGATGAGCAATAGAATGCCACACCAAAGAAATTGGAGGCGGGAAAGCACGAGGAGTAGAAGGTTGCACATGACAAGGCATAAGAGGGGGAGAAGGAAGGAGACAAGTGGGAATGAGCAATTTTTAAAGGCTCGTCGGACCTTTGAAAATTTGATAGAAACGAACTAGAGAGGAATGTAATATATTAGCATATTCATGTTGGACACAACCAAAACCAAGAGGTCGAACACTTGCTTGATTTGAAGAACAATAGCGAAGAAAAACTTGTCCATAATTGCAACCATCCATTGTGACTCGGCCATTGCGAGTCATGGCGGGAAAATGCGTAAATAAATCACTTTGGTTGCAGCTTTTAGACAATGTGTAACCGAAACCCACCATTTGTCAACCAATATGATTTATTCATGCATTTTTTTTCCCATGAGTTGTAATGGACAAGCTTTCTTCTAGTGTAACTTTAGGAACTATCGAGGAGCCTAACTAGACTATCAATGAACATCTAAAAGGCTACATTGATGGAAACTACCCGCGGTCTGGACCCTGGACATTTCATAATTGAGGAGCAACAACTTATTTATTAGATATAGAAACCAACTCTAAATTGATGACATCATGTAATACAAGTGGACATGTAGGATCATTATGGATACCTCAACCCTATAATATCATCAAGCATAGATCCACAACTAATAACAATACTTGCCTATGGATATTTCATGTGACAAAATGAACCACAAGAGATAAATAATGATTTCTCCACCCCTAGGTGAAAGAATTGAGGAAGCATCAAAGTGGATGTAGCATTCCCTTATAATCCTGATGGTTTTTTCAAAAATGCACCATCATCGTTGTCGAATTCCTAGCAATGATTTTATGGAGGAAACCTTGGATCTGAAAACACATTAGCAAGAAAATGAAGAAAATGTTTTGAAAAGTTGATGTAAAGAATTCTTGAACAACTTCCCCACAAAGTTGCATCGCCCTGGCACGAACAAGTATGCTTTGCCTTGATCACAGCCACAAGCTCGTATGTTAATCATAACATGTTTATTGAGCAAGGCCATGGGACAAGTGCTATGGCCTCCTGTTAGAGGTGGTCCCTATTAGTAACAAATGACAAGGGCACTTAGGACCCATTGCAAAGGGGGGGTGAGTTTTGTTTGTCCATGGCGTGTATTTGAAGGGTGGGTGTTACGATGGCGTGTTGTCTTAGTTCAATGCCAATTGCGTTGGGTTCAATTTTCGTGCAATTAAAGCGCGTTGAATCATTGGCCAAGAATATGTAAGGGTGAGTTTACATTAGGGTTTGATTATCCCTTTATATAAGCTATTTGAGTGAGTTTGGGCATCATGTTGTAGGATTCATTCTTGGATTTTTGTTATGTGTATGTGCTTAGGTGGGGAGCACTGGTGATTGATGGTTTTCTACTTTGCGTTTGTTGAATATGAGTGAGGTAAGGTATTTGATAGCTGCCATGTGTATTTGTTGTATGCATGCATGCATGCCCGGCCATTGAAGGGATGTAGCATTGTTCGTAGAGGTTGGTGATGTTGTTTGTTACCTCCTCAAATGTTTGTTGTGAGGACAGTGAGGGATTAGATACCATCTAGCATCTTCTAGTGTGTCTATTGGGGGTTGATATATAAGTTTTTTTCCCGTTGGGCAGCAATAATGGGTCACGATCTCGGCATAACGCGAATTCAATAAACTATAGCCTCAAGTTATGGGTGGGGTAGTGTGTGGTTTTCTTTGGGAAAGTGGTGATGATGATAAGGATATTAGGTTTGAGTCTGGCAAGGCATTGGCATGGTTGTGTGATGCAAAGGCATGGGTATAGCCATGTGGGGATTGTGTTTTTATGGGGGGTCACCTAGGTGGGTGCCTACTGTCATTAGGAGTGTGACTCTTGTTGAGGAGTAGCTCGTGTATTTGCCATGTTGTTTTGTTGTGTATGATTGTTCGGATGTTAGTAAAGGTTGTATTTGTGCATATGGAGAGAAGGTTGAGGCATATGCCATTTTTGTATAGTGGGCATAGGTTGTAGAGGGGGAAGGAGAATTGGGTTGGTCATATGGTGTGTTTTCTTTGGTCGCCCATGTATTGACCATATTGTAATTTAAGGGTTTGTGTGGTTTGTGCATTTGTACATTGGGATGTTGACCAAAAGTAGTTGGAGAAGGGGGAATGAACTAGTGGGTTGTTCAACCATTTTGCTATGTATGGGTATTGTGATAGTATTGTGGTTGTGAGTTGATGGGTGTATTCTTTACATGTGTAGGGTTTGAGGTGCATGATAGGCGTAGTATGGGGACATTATGTGAGGATTTTGAAGTGCCACAAATTTGTAATACTAAATGTAGGATTCAATTGGCCATTTTCTTTGGTAACAACAAAGAAACTCCTCATGAAATAATCAACGTACTCTTGTACATTCAACACTTTAATAAAAAAGAGTAGTGTCAAAGTTTAAATGTATGTTGAACGATGAAAATCTACATATTTGTTAAAATAATTATTGGGCCTGAAATTGCTTCAATGCATGGCGAAAACTATTAAAGTCACCCTCCTTAGAAGAATGGAACCATTGTTTCTTGCACAAACAAGCATGCCACTTTGAACATGTGTAAACTTCAAACACAACGTAATTGATTATGAAATATCAAGAACATAAACAATTGGCTATGCATTTTCCAACATGCATGTGGAAACCACACTATCAATATTGTAATTGCTACAAAACTTCCAAAACATCATTAACACAAGAAGACACAAACAAAATAAATCAACTCACATTGTTCTTTTACAATGACAACAAAAGTAGTTCTTACATCATCTGGGATATTTTGAAACACATGTACATCAAGAATCGTACAACCAAGTTCTAACAAAGGATTGAACATGCACATCGCTTTCACATGTTTTCTACTTATGTCCTACACATTGGATGTGTCATGTTTAGTACATGTTTTGGAGGCTTCTTTGACAATGTGGCATCCAAAGATTACCATGACAAAACAAACCAACCAACCGACAAACAAACAAACAAACTCCTTCTTATAGATACAAAGACTATATTTTCCCAATCAATATGCATATATGTCAAAGATGGTATCATTCTTGAGCATCACATTATGAAAATTGAACACCTAATAGTCATCACCAACAATGAAGTATCCACGTAGACGAATTGGGAGATTCAACTAGTTACATATTTGCAAAATGTTTATTTTTGGCCATTTTAGAGAAATCTATTACAAATCCCTTTAAATAATAAAGTAAACCTGAAAGATAACAATGTGTAGCTAGTTGGTTTTGAAAAGTTTCAAATCTCAACTAATTTCATTCCATTTAACTTTCCACATTCTTCTAAAGACTATATTTTAAGGGTTTCCTAGAGTAACTTGATCAACAAATATCACAAGAATTTGGACACATTTACAAACTATAACTAATTATGATCCTTACCCCATATGTATTCTTGCTTAATTCGAACATGGTTTACACATGAGAGCTTCAGTTTTTATTTTGGACGTAAATCTACTATAATCAAGATTGTGAAAACTCATAGCTCATTCATACAATGGATCGCAAAATAAATATGCTAAAATGTGTTGAAATCCTCTTTCACTTGCTAACAAAGGCCCAACACAAATGTATGTAGGCTAATAATAGAAAATGTGTCTATGTGCATAAAACAATGATTATTTGGTGCATTAGTTACCATAATACAAACTTTTGCACACGTGAGTAACTACCAATGTGATTTAGACTAGTGCAACTCTTAAACACACAACATTTGACAAGATTCAACCAAGGTTGTATGTGTTGCTTCATAGTTAAGTTAACCCTGAAACATCCAAGAGGTCCAATATGGACCTCTTGATGTCATTATAGGAAGGGGCTTAAGTTTACTTAGTGATATTTAAAGTTAAAAACACCAAAAATGACTCTATATGAAAATCAACCCATTTATCACACAAATTATTCCAACTGAAACGTAAGTATATGTAAGATGGATTATAAGAAGATTTGAGTTTGTATAAGTGATGTAGACTCATATACACACTATATGCATATGTCACTTACATATCTAATCACCGTTGTCATACATGACTTTATTTTCACTTAATTATTTTATATATTTATGCTAAATAATAATTTAATACCATATATAAAGTTTTATTACATATGAATACTTGTATTATTAATTTTGTATTCCATATAAGCACACCCCATAGCCATTAATCCTTAATATCCCTAAAGTTTTATTGATTTTCAAGGACACTTAAATAATGAAATTTGCACACTTGTTTCATGAAAATTCATGAGGCAAAATTGTTGAAACCAAAGTCAAAGGTCACATATGTATGGTTGGACCTTCCATATAAGGTCATGACCTTCATGTAAGAATTTTCAAAGCAAAAACTTAAGTTTTTAGATATAATGAAGATGACATTAGCATGCGTGAATATTTTGTACATATGTTTACTTGATGATGTGGCAGCCACGATGTGGTCTCTAGAGGCATTAAGGGTTAAGGGATCCGTAGTCTCTTGATATATTATGACACTTTCATCATAGTAGGTACTTCATATATATCACCCTCACAATATATTCACATATATTGGGTTTTAGGAGTTGGAAACTATCAAATATATGTTGTGTCCAACTCCAAGAACAAGTAACTTTCACATTCTTTAGGGATTGACCATAGATTGTATCCATTAAACTTGATGGGGAACTCCCTTTAATTTCAAGCTTTAGGGGTTAAACCTTAATGAGATTACTTATCACTAGGAGAAAACTTGCCCACTTCAATCATATGTTGCAACATGTCTACTGCAATTCGTGGCAAAATTATGTTCAAACAAATCATTTTGGTTGTCAACTGGAGTTTTTAGTGGCCAACTCTCCAAAATCTGCAACCAAAAACTTGTGTTTGGCAATCAAATTGATTTATTTATGCATTTCCTTGCCATTAGCTACAATTGATGGTTGAAATGAACAAGTTTTCTTCTAGTGTATGCTAGGGGCTACTTTACACATACAACCAAGGGCCATGAGAAAGTTCATTTAGATTTATCATGGTCATGGTTGGCAATCCAAAAATCACATGACCAACTTAAATCCACATTACTTTTTAAAAGCCTTGGTCACGGAATATTGTGTAACATATACTTAGACCATGACATAGTATTTTTAAAATGATAATACATATTGAGGCTACTAAATATGAACTTGTATAAAATGCACTAAAAATAAAGATGGTTAAGAATATGAAAATATTTAGAAAATCTTCTAACGTGATAACCCTCATTTAATGTTGAGACAACTTATTTGGGTTTCCTCACCGCAAATCAAAGGTGACCATCAAACATTATTCATTTGTGGACATGTAGGATTTCATGTCACTTTCTCATCCATTTTTTGACATGGTCACCCATAATCGCTTTTAATTCAAGTGACCTTGTGTAAAACAAAGTGAGACTGTCACTCATTTCTCAAACAATGAGAGATTTTAGAAAGCGATGGTCATGGTCATTGGTTACTACAATAATATAAACATGCCTTAATTAAGGCATGACTACAAATTCATTGTTTATGACAACTCATTCAACGTCCCTTATAATTTGAAATCACGCAATGCCATAGATTTCATTTTCTAGCAATAAAATCAAATTAGTTATTTGGACATAAATGTCCAAATATTTACTTGTTAGAAACATGTTTTTAAAACTAAAAGTTATAGCATCATGTAACTTTGAGCAACAAGTGACATTTTAATCATAAACATGTCAATTTCAAACATTGTCATGCAAATACGTATAAGGTGCATGTAGTAGACCCCCAAAACGTCAAATATTCAAAGAGTAAAGGTAATTGGTTGATGCAAATGGTTGTAATGAATGTCAAAAAGCTTGGGCACATGGCCCAAAAATGGGCCACTTCAGCTGCAAGCATTTGCTTGGCAGACCGGGTAGCCAATTATATGACAATAATGTGCAACTAAATCCATGTTGCAACTAAGGCATGCCACTGTGCAAGATGTAGGCTTTAGTAAATACACAACATTTATTGTGGTTATTACTATTGTGTCAATAATTTTACTTTTTAATGATATGGCCCATGTCCTCCAAAGCCCGCATGAGCTATGGAGGCCCATGTAATGTGCCCAACCTAAGAAGGATTAGGAAAGAAGGTTGCATGGAAGAAGGGATTTGGGTGATTATGCACATAATGATCTTTGTGATCAATAGCAAAAACAAACATTAAAAAACACAATATTGTCCTTCAGAATATACAAATGTCACTCATGCTAGAATTACCAAAAATAAAAGATGGTAAACACATCATTTACAAAATGGGTATTGATAATATGTCACCCACAAAATGGATATTGATAGATACATCGCATATTGATATGTTTTGCCCTTGGATGAATGACACTTGTCATTTATTCACACTTATAATGAATGACAACTGCATAGTCAACATTTGTATTTTCTCTAAAACATTCTCTTAAGAATATAAATCCTCCTTTATCTACAACAAAGCATATGTAGAAATCATATTGAAATTATATCTCCCTTGATTTAGTTATCACTATTAAAAGTGCACATGTGGTGATTTACTTAACTGGATACATAAGTCCTCCCAATTGTATTCATTATTGAGTGTAGAGTAGTTATTAATATATGAAGATGCAATCCAATCTATTTAAAACATGTGTCTTTATGGTGTTTATTCTTTGATCCTCACTAAACCACATACCATTCAAATATAAGGGTCTGATTACAAATAGGAACCAAATAACACTTGCATGCCTTACATTGTTGTGTGATTGATTAATTTGATGAGGTTTCCTTTTTTGCTATAGTGTCCTTAGTAGTGCATTAGAGGAGAGGATGCCAAGAGAGGGCTTCCAAGTTGGAAGGGAAGGACAAGTCCATAGAGACACAATTACAAATGGAGTAGGACAAGGTTACTAACCCCCAAGTAGAATATGCTAAATGTAATGAGGAAAACCCTTCTTTGGGTGTATAGTATGATAAGTTGTTAAAAACGGTTGTTGATGCAATTGAAGATGACACATCCATCAATTGTTTACATGTAATGCGGACACCAAACAAGAAGTTGTTGATGGGTTTCGACATCATGAATGCCAAATTGCAATGTATCTCTTCAAGCACGTTAAATTGTTCACAATCATAATTTTCTCACCTCCAACTTACCACCTCCAACTTTAACAATCATTGATTGATCTAAACCTAACTACCTTCCATAGAATCCATGTGCACTCATAAATCCTCAACAACGATACCGCATATAAACTTGCAAAATTCGAAGCCAACAAACCATCATAATGTATCACACCTGCAATGCACACAACCCACACCACCCGCTTCTCGCACTCCAAATCACAAAACACTCACATACCACACCAACCGGTACCTCGAACCTAGTATTTTAAAATTAATACATTGTCAATTTACCACTATATCCTCTGGCAATATCACATGTTGCAAAATGGCTCAACAATCCCTTCTAACTCCATCATTTCCAACTAATTTTAGCCATTGCCCAAATCATGCAAACACTCGAGCTACGATATGGCCAAGGTATGGGCAATAAGAGGAAACATGCCATCTGGCCCACTAAATTCCCATCCACCATGTGCCACCTATGTCCACTACATGAAGTCGACATGTCCCTCCACCTATAGTCCGTGTGCACTAACCCCATCATGTATAACACCCACACAACCAAACACAACAAAACGGTATTGTAATATCATAAATTCCTCCTCGCCCACTCCAAGACAAGATACACCCAACTAATAAATGTTGGAACTCACCTAGGAGCCTTGCTTGATAACACAATCCCCATGTGGCTACACTCTCGACTATATATGACTGGACCATGCCGATGCCTTGCTAGACTCGAACCCGACATTCTAATCATCACTACCACCTCTTTCCAAAATACCACCCATTACATGTCTCAAAATCAATAGCATGCACTTCATCGAATTCACCTTTTGCCAAGATCACAACCCCACAACAATGCAATGCAAAAAACACTTAGATACTAATTGTTGGTAGATTCACTAGAGGCCCCCAAATGGGATGTCACCCTCACCATCAACGAGAAAATTTGAAGGGTTACTCGTATTTCATGGGGAAGAGTTACTTAAAATTTTGCCTTTCAAAATGAAGGGTTACTTCAAAAATTGGCCTTCACATATTTACAATTTTTTTCTTTCAAAAATGCACAATGTAATGTTTGAATCTTAGGTGATATTGTAAACTGAAGTGAAATGTAATTTACATGGAACAAAATCCGAAAAGAAATATGATTAGAACATATATTTATTTCATGTATAGAGCTCACATAACAAAAGCAATTTTGTGTCGAAAAACATTCTCTCGTCGCCCATGCCCCAAGGATAAGAGTGGCTTGTAGTTCTCACCGGGTGTGAGAGGGTATCTACGGTTCTCCCGAGGGTATGAGCGTATTTGCAAGATTGCATCAGCCACAAGCCGGAGCCTCCATGGAAATGAGCTAGCCGGATCTCCCGAGGGTATGAAGGCCCAAAGGACCGGTTGTTTTAAAAATGCCCTTCCCTTTGAAGGTTTCCTGGAATTTATGCCGGTCCCTTTTGAAGGGATGGCCCAGCTATTGAAGGGAAAGTGAAGGGTTGCACCCCAGAATAAGGGGTACATCCCTTCAATTTTATTCGTTGCTCACCATCCTTATGGCCGAAACTCGAGGGGGCATTTATGCATACACTATCACTCAAATATTTGAACAATGCTATCCATATGCCTACCCATGCATGCATGCATGTAACAAATCCACTTTATGCTCACTCTACTCATGCTCAAAAAGACTTGAAATTCACCAACACTCTATACTACCCACCTAAACCCAATACCAAAAGACACAACCTCTCCACAACCCCAAGGTTGAATCCTACAACAAGGTGCCCAAACAAACTCCATTAGCTTAGTTAGGGCAATACACAACCACATGAAGTTAGACCCCGAGTCTCGAACCTAACACATGACTAACCTTGTACAATAGGGTCCAAAAATATTTCGAATTTTTGGCCTGGAGTTGAATGGGAATGAAAACTACAAACTTTGAAAACCTCTTGTAGGCTCCAAAATTCATCATTTCTTAACCCGTAAATTGTGTTGGAAAGATAATAGAGTCTACTTTGACAATATAAAAAAATTTCATTACAAAAGCAGAAAATAATACATTTAAATAAATTATCATAATATAGTATCTACCATCTAGTGTTACCACCTCTTGTTGAAATAACCGCTTGCATTCTATCAAGCCTAGTTCTAATCAAAGTTTGGAGTTGCTCCAAAGCTATTGTATCCCGTGTTGATTGAATGGTTTGTGCCATTTTCTCCTTGTTTTTGGGTCTAGGACGATGTCGTAACAAATTTTTGACAATCTTCCATAAATTTTCTATGGGATTCAAATATGGAGAGTTTGCAGGCCAAATTATTTTTGCCAGACCATGAGTTTGTCTCCATTGCAACATAAGTGAGCTACGGTGGACTGGAGCACCATCTTCCATAAGTTTCAATTGTTGAGGGTGATCATGTAAATTGTTGTGTCACATTCAATAGGCTTGATAATTCCGACAATGGTTGTCTTCTATCATCTCTAACATAACATGCCAAAGCTCAGCATCGCGATCACTCAACTTCCGATGCCTAGCACATCGGGGTTTCAAAGATTCTACACTCCCTCTGACCTTCCAATTTGTCAAGATAGTAGAAACAGTTGATTGTGGAACATTCAATACAAATGCAATGTCTGAACTCTTCATTCCACTCTCATGCATTCCCACAATGCGACCCCTTTCTTCATCACTCAAGATTTTGTACGGCATGGTACCTCTCAACGACCCAATGCACAATCTAAAAATCAATAGATTCAATCACCAATAAAACAACAAAGGCAACTCCAATGTTGCTGGCCAAACTACCTCCAAAACAACTTCAAGCCACCATATCTCATATGTGCAAGCCAATCTCCATTGCAATGACACTCCATGTTGTAATCTTGAACTTTATACACTAAACCTTGCAATGAATAGATGCCATCAAAACAATGAGGTGACGCCACGAGCTCCAAAAGGGAAGTTGCATGTTTGAGCTCTTGACAACACAATTTTCTAATTACAACCAAATCTTTAAATTTTTGACATGTGCTCATGATTAAGAGGTGGTGACTAAAGACCACTAATGGCTTCACAAGTTGCAATTGATTTGGTGAAAAAAGAATATATAATGAGGTAGCTACATGCAATTGAATGCAACTAGTTTTGAAGCACAAAACTGGGAGTACATCCAAAATTCGAAATATTTTTGGACCCTATTGTACATACACCTTGCTAATTGTAAGACCCACCCTCGTACACACACATAAGGACACACTTGACCAACATACAAGCCCCCAACTCCCATATGATGCTCTAAGGGCCCCTTTTGAAAGTGGATACCATAAAGGACCACCTATGACATGAGGTAGTAGCAAGTCTTGTCATGTAGCCTTACTTCGTAAACCCCTTTCAACATATGAGCTCAAGAATCAAGGTGAAGTATCCCTCATTCACGCCAACATGAGCAGTTCTCTCTCTCTTTCTCTCTCTCACACACACACACACACACACACACATATATATATATACCAATTTATTTTCACACTCTAAATTCTTTTGAAAAACTCTAAAAATGAATGGAGAAGAATACATCCCTACTATCAAATTCATGTATGTTGTCAATCATAAAAACTTTCACCAAAGATACCCCATTCACAACGGTCTACGAGATAAAGAACATGCCACTACATTTCTTTTTCACATAACATATTGGATCTCAAAATTGAATTGTTGCATAATCCCATCCATCGACTTAGCCTTCGATTTATGTTGGCTTGACTAGTCAAGTATCACAATGATTGTTTATTAATCCTTATTTTAACTCACTACCTAATAGATAGTGACGCAAAACTTCCAATTCATGAATTTTTGTTAACAACTCTAGTTCATGAACTAGATAAATCCACAATACATTGTTTAGATTTCCTAGATTCATAGGCAATGACCATGTCTCTTGCATTATGATAGCATCTATAGCCACATCAATAGCATTTGTGCACAAAAATGATCCACTTTTCAAGGGATCCATGATCATGAAGACTAAGGCTTTTGTCACTACCTTTTTCAAAACCATGAAGTTTGCATGAAAATTACTAGTCTAAATGATATTTTCAAATTTTCCTTTGGTAAATCTATCATGGGGGCTGCGATTTTGGCAAAGTTGCTTACATACTTCCTCATGTAAGTAGTGGAGATTGCTATCATATGAGTGGTGAGTAGTAATTTATGAGCAATAAACGAGAAATTTAAGTGGTAATACATGCATTATCATCCTATAACCGTGGTGTTCTAGCATAGAAAGTGTAGTCGGTTGCATGATAAATGATAAATATTGTGATTGGTGTATTCACAAATTTGAAACATTTTCCTTATATGTACACAATTTCAAAATAAACTTATTGGGTCAAACTACGTAACTACACTAAATATGATATTTAGTGTCACTTACTATTCGGAGTTACACATTCCTATATCTCTTTACTATTAATGTAATGTTTTACCAAGTAAAGATGTTGACATTCTATAATGTCCAAACAACCAATTTGACCTTTGTTGGTAAAAAATGAGATGTACATTAAATAATTTGTAGCGTTGCGTAATTCCAAATAGTAAGTGACACTAAATATCGCATTTAGTGTAGTGAGCTCTCAATACTGAACATCGATTATTTCAATCATAAGATATTGCATCTTCCAAAAGTGTATTTAAACATCCATCCACAACAATGAGCCATGACATTCTCATTATAACTTCATATTGGCTCCTTGTCCAAACGTCGAGTTTTGCCATAGTTTGTGTTCCTTGCAATACCACATGAACTTCCAAAGAAGTAACAAGGTTCTACCTTGGTGATCAACAACCCTAACTTCGATGCAAACTCATTAGACATTGAGTTATTTGTTGACCATTATCAATCAATCGACATAGAAGTTGATTGATTACCAATGAACCCTTCTACTAGAGCATTGTAGGCTCACTAGCTACCCACTCCTCACAAATTGCAACAAACACGTGAACCACCTCTTTGCCCTTCCGCATAATTAGTATCTAGACCTTCATTGCATGCCGCTTAAAGCTCTAGACATTTGCTAGATCATGTTTCCATATGATCTTTGTTTACAATCTCTTTGTCAAACTTAAAGTGAGTCGACAAAATGGGCTTGTTCTTTGAGCCATAAAGGAAACGGCTTTGACTTTCTCCTCCTCCAATAGTTCTCCATCAAATATATTTTCCATCATTCCCCAAAAATGATAAAAATATCTCAGGTTTGGAATTCATGTGCCATAGAAAGCTGGTGGTAGCACACTCTTATGGAGATGATGCAAAAAATGGTATGCTCTTTGTTTTCTTCTCTCTTTTGGCTCTCTTCTCGTCTAGAAGAAGTCCCACATTTCCAAGTGCTAATGAAATTCTACAAGAAAAGGGAAAAACATGATATGAAAGAGCTATATAACTTTCACAAATATAATTGTATTTTTCTTTTCATGATTATAAGTATGTTTCCCCATAGCCATAATAATAGCATGGGAGATGGCATCAAGAATTGGTTGAGCCAACAACTCTCCTTTAAAATGAAATGGCCAACACTCATCCATGTTGCTTGGTGGTTGGGGCATGTCTCAATGCCACAAAAACCACTTAGAAAACATAAAACACATGCCTAATTCATGTAATTATCTTGATCAAACACCTATATTCGAGTGGACCTAAGAAAAAACATTGAAAAAACATGTTTCTAAAAGTGATTGGGCTACATGCTCAAAACTTTGTTAACAATTTTAAGCTCAATAATTAACATATTGGGGGGGGGGGTTTAGCGTGTACCTGGTCATTTTATGGGTTGCACACTTTTGACTTTGAAAATCATAGCAACAACAAGGGAGACTAGAAAACTCCATAAATTGTTGTTAAAATCCCATAACACTACCCAATTGATGAGCTACGATATGTTCACGGACTCGGGATGCCGGAATCCCAATACTTCCAACCGAATATGAAGTCATGGTAGTTGAACACATCACATGCATTGAGTAATGTATGCCCACATCATATATGCAAATTCAAGAAAAAATCATACCTTTGGAATCCAAGTGACAGTCATGGCAAGCAACAAAAATTTACCATTTAAAACACATTTACTGTACCCATACACTTTACAGTTACTATGTTACTATGTTTACAAGCTTCCGTTTTCAAGAGAGATTACTCACCTCCGGCATGCAAGTTGATTCATAACTTAATTTCAGAACATGTTCTTTTCTTCAAAGTGTGGTTTGCAATCAATAAATTTGTAATCATCTTCATACATAAGTAGTTGTTGGCTCTCAACAGATGTCAAACAGTTTTAGTTATGTAGCACAAAGCCATGCTTTTTTTTAATAATAAAAATACGAAATATTGATTTAATATAATTAAAAGAATAAAAGTAGACTAACGTATAGGAATATAAAACAGATTCAAAGAGAATCAAAAGTCTCACCCGCCATACAGACTATACTTAGGGACCAAAGTTTCCATGTGACGCTACTATTAAACTGTGATGACAACAAAATAAGCAGTGTATTTTCCACCCACTGCTGTCATAGCTCTGTAGCTATTGGTGCAGTTTATACAAATACGCGTATTGAAGTAGAGACAACTAATACTGGCTCAAACTAGGCTGTAAGGTGGGAGGCAAGGGGAGAAATATAGGGGAGGCGTATGTATTTGGAATACGTAGGAAGGGTAGGCGAGGAAGTATCTAGAACGAAGGAAGGGCCAAGTTGGGCCGCGTGTGGGGTATGCCAGCTGTAGGGTGGAGATGAGGATCGGACGGCGGGGGAGGGACGCCGGCGGGCACAATTAGGGCCAGGCAGGCCGGGCCGGGCCGGGGCCGGCTGCGCTCCGAGACGGGGGTGGAGACGGGGAAGTTGGGGAGGGGGGCCGGGGCCGCGCGGTGTGGGACGGGTGACCCGGTCGATCAGGGAGGGGCGTGGCTGCTTCACCGTTGCCTGTGCTGCGTTGCAGCTTGTCGTCCATCTTGTGTGCATCACCGCCCAAAGTTTCCCTCTCTTTTTTCGTTTTTATCAAATATTTTGTTGGCCTCTCGGACTCGCCGATGTAGCAAGCCGCGATATACTCCAGTTTCACTGCCTTTTACTAAATTTATTCGACATTTCGGGATCGTTCGGAGGCGGATTGCGGAGGAAAGAGGACCGCGGGCGTGCGGTACTTGCTCCGGAGCCGGGCGCCTTAACGAACGAACGAAGAAGGCCGCCGTTCTGCCGCCGTTCTTCGGGTCGGAGGGGAGCGGTCTGGGAAACAGCAAAAGTCTGTGGTAAGCAGTTGCGGTGACCGTTTCCGGCACCGGATTTGAGAGGCAAAACAAGTTTTTGTTCTTGCTTTGGTCACGGCTAAGTTTTAAGTTGCCGTGGGCTTTGGTTGTGCTGCTTTTGGAGTTTGATTTGGTGGTGCAGAGGCGGAGGTCTGGAGAGTAGAGGGAGAGAGAGGGAGAGAGAGAGAGAGACAGACAGAGAAGAGAGAGTAGGCCGCACGGTGGAGGTCTGTAGCGGCAGAGGACGTAGCGATGCGATGTGAAGTTCTTTTGTGTGTGGTGGCTGCGTGTGGGAGACAGGGGGGAAAAGAAGAGCGTCTATGTGACGCCCGCGGTCTGATCGAGAGAGATCTGTGCGGAGGCCATGTCATGTCAGAGCGGGGGTTGATGCACGGACATGATGATTTGGTGGCGGTAGAGATTTAGAACGGAGAGGGTCGTTCGTTTTATGCAGGACGAGGCAGTTGTGGCACCCGCGAAGAGAGAAAAGCATTAGCGATGCGGGGGGAGGATTGAGTCTGGGTTATGGCAGCCCGAAGTCGTTGCAGACACTAAGGATGGCATTTACGCATCAATATATCTTCTGTCGGCTGCACCCTTTGGATCTGTTTAGAGTAGTTGTTTGCCCGACCTCTGGTATTACAGACTGGCCTTACCCGGGTGTCGTCAGTAGGAAGGGGGTTGAATGGAGGGCAAGGCTGTCAGCAGCGTTATGACTCCAATGTCACGACGATCTCGTGAACATCGTTCTTCCAAGAACACTGGAGCGATCCAAGAGGCTCCCGCCACGCAAGTAGATATTGCATCCACGCCCAAGATTGTGAAGGTAGGCATCCCTTGTACCACAGATGCGCCAAAACTTCTTAAGGAGCTTGCAGGCATTCCAATCGCCAGACGACCCTCTCGCCTTTTTCATAAGCCTAACGGTTTCCAACCTTGCGAAGACCTTGACGAAGGCAATGGCACGGAAGTGCTCTTGCGCGATGCCTTGACGCCCCCTCCGGCGATAAACAGAGCCAAGCTGCCAGCATCCTCTGCCGGGGGAAGTCTGGGAGCGAGGACACGTGGGAATGGAGAAGCCGGTCAGGCCACTCCGTCCGGCGTACCGCATGCTGGACGGTTCAGTGGCAATCCTGCGGTTCTGCGAAGCGAGGCCACTCCAGAAGCGGTCGAGCAAACGAACGGGAGAGCTCTACGAGCCAGACATATTACGCCCGGCAAGAAACCGCAGAAGCGGGGCAAGAATTTCCAAGAGGTGGCTTTGGGCGCAAGCGATGGAGCACGGATCCTGGGTAGGAGAATCAAGGTATTTTGGCCTCTGGATAATAAGTGGTTCTATGGTTTAGTAAAAGCTTACAACCGAGGCAAAAGGCTCCACAAGATAGTATATGACGACCAAGATGAGGAGTGGGTTAAATTGCATGAAGAGCAATTCAAACTACAGTTGAAAGAAGGGGAGACATTCGGCTCCCAACAGCCTGTGCTTGTTAAACAGTCTGCTGCTGTCTTGAGCAATAACCAAAAGGTTGGTCAGGTGAGTGGAGAGCCGATTAGATTAGCAATCAAGGAACGCCTTGACAGGGATGTGAATGTCAAGGACTCACCAGCCTCCCTCGTGATCCATAGTTCTCCACAGGAGCCTTCTGAACCGCATGAAACCTCTAGTGTTCAGCGAAAGTCTGAAGTTCTTCAAAGCGATGAGGATCGGCAAGCAGTGACGATTTCTACTGAGCCTGGTGCGGATGTGAGAGCAGATGATAAGAATCTGGACTTGGGTTCCCCGGGTTTTGCCGCTCCAGAAGAGGATGATCCTTATGATATAGAGAACTCAAGCATTTCTGACTCCTTAGAAACATTTCGAAGATTTAAGCAGAAAGTCTGGGAGTCGAGAAAAGAACAGAATGTGGTTGGCGCTGTGCAATGTTCGGCACTGTCGGAAAGTGCTGGTTTGGTTGCGAAGTCGTTAGAGGAAAGATGCAGCGTAAAAACCTCCCCATGTGAGGAGGTCAAATATAGTACTTTGACCTCTAATGTTGCATGCACATCTGAGGATGCAGAGGAAGTTGGTTTAGTTTCTTTGTCAACAGAGGATTGTGCACGCGAGGAAGCGGGGGCGTGTGAAAAGGTCTTTAATGTGGACGAGAAGAGTTTTATGGGATCTGTAGGTTCTCAATGTTTGGTTGGTGTGAACGGGTGCGAAGCGACAGGGCCGTCCGACGCTAGTCTCTCGGATATTGCAAGTGATATTGAATCTGCTAGGTCGAGAGACAATAGTGAAGCTTTTATGGTCGACGATGTGGAGTTGTGTGAGAGAGAGACTCTACCTCAGGAAGCATCAGTGCAGATTAGTGATGAGGAGAAACACTTGAAAGTGGAAATTAGGGAGGGTGTTACCATCAGTGACTCTGAATGTAGATTGGAAATAGGAAATATTCAATTGATACCTGCAGTGGAGAGTGTGAGCTGTGGGGAACCTAGTCCATCTTTATGGAATGAGGATCCAGTAAAAAATTCCTTCTCCGGCTGTTTAGGATCCGGAGCTTCCCTGGGGATGATATGCTATGCACCGCATGATTTATGGTGGATAATCAGAACTGGGCGATTTATTTCACAACACGTTGGGACAAATCTGGTGAGTGCAAGCTGTGCAGTTGTTGGGCAGCATTGCTTACCACTTCTGAAGGGCTTGGGCAATATTCGGGAGTGTGTTCCTTACCTCACAGTATTCATTAGCCCTAGAGTGAAGGTTGGCGGGTCAAGGAGAAAATCATGGCGTGCATACGTGACTTGTTGTCGGAAGGGGCAGAATACAATGGCTTCGATGTTGCAAAAGAATGCTGGGTCAGGCCATGGGTCTAGTCTCATGTGTCCCTTCCCAGATTCTGCAGCATCGAAACCGCTTCAGGGAGCTTTATTATCATCAAGCAACGGTGCTTTCTTCCAGCGGAAATTTGGTAGTGGAGTATTCTCCGAGGGTTTGGCACAGTTAGTGGTTGACAATATTCCTGTGCTGTGTATGCCACCAAAGGATGATATCACGGGTTTGGCATCGGCTGTGCACTTTACTGTAAACAACCCAGCTGAGCAGCCACTGCTAGGGGATTTGCCAAATATTCAGGCTTTAGGCAATGGAGAGGTGGTCGATCATGGAGAAGGGGAGAGCCAGACGAGATGTTCCGTTTGTGGGAGTGGGGACGCTCATTCACCTGGATCATTCGAAGGACCACATTGCAGAGTCTGTGCTGATGTGAGTTTGTTAATATGCTTTTTGTGGTTCTAGCGATGAAGTTTTAGTTGTGCCGATATAGTCTTGCATAAGATTCAGCATATATGGTGTGGCCCAGAGAAGTTAGATATTAATTTCTGTCCGTTGTTTTCTCTTTCAGGGAGCGTTTCTTAGAACTGCGATCTCTCTCATCGAGTCTGGAAATGCTGGGATTTCATCAAAAGATCCAGTTGAAAGCTTGGAGGGAATTGAGCACACTCTAAATGCTGTTCATCAGTGTGGATCAGGCTGTGCTGGTGGTTGTCAGGTGTCTGAATCAAAAGGAAATGTGGAAATCTTGAGGAAAGATGAAAGTCTTGTGTCTGAGCTGCAGGAGAACTCTTCTCCTAGCAGGGTTCCGGATCCCCTGAGTATTCAGGTGCCTCGAAAGGATGACCATTTTGACGGATTGAAGGAACTCACCACTGCCGATTCTCTCAGTGTGAGAGGTGCTCGCACTCATGTTTTCAGATCTGGTGACTTTGCCAAAAGCTGGAAGTCTGCAAAGCGGGGTTTTTCACATGTTGTGGAGTTGGATGATGATGGCTTGGGAGCAGAGGACAGATCAGAGTTGCTGCATTCGCGACCTCTGAAGCAGCTGAAGGTTCAAGTAGAGAACTTGAGCAATGATGAACATGGTCCTGAAGACAAGGAGAATGGAGGGAAGGAGTCACCGGAGGTTGAGATGAATGGTGGTAAGAATGCAAAGAGTGCAGACACAAGAGATAGTGATTCATCACTGCCACGGGGGAATGTTCTAAAGCTTCGCAGGTGCCCTGCCAGCAAAGGTGTTTGGCGTGTTGCTGGGAACTCAGGTGTACCTGATCGAGGTGTCAGGCATTTTTCTGAAGGTGGGAAACCTTTGACACCTTCATCCATTTCTGACAGGAAGAGGCCTTTCAGTCACTGCACAGAATATTATCAACCGGAGAGTCCAGAGGAGAATGGTCATTCTACCTTTGTTGAAGGATCATTTGGGAATGGACTGGAGTTGTCTGTTTTGCAAGGGACTGAGGAGCTCAAAGTGAAGGATATATGGTCCAACTGTGAAGTGTCGTCAATACGAGATGTGACTTCGGATTCCAGGAAGCGTTTGAGAACTGGCTCTACCAGTTCTGCTTCCAGTGATGATGCATATGTACCTCATTCTAGGGCAGATGACACATATCCAAATGGGGCCCCTAGGGATCACACGTATTCTGAATCATTGTGCCATGGTTGCATAGCAAACGTTTTGATCGTCCAGAATGACAGAGGATGGAGGGAAACGGGTGCAAGGATTGAACTCCAGTCCAACCATGGACAAGGGTGGATGCTTCTTGTCTCCATACGTGGAGAGAATCTCCATGCATACAAGGCAGAGCAAGCTATAGCAACAGGGACAACAAGTCGTTGCACTCATGCAGTGGTGTGGAAAGGTGCAAGGGGTTGGAGCTTGGAGTTTGAGGACAGGAAACAGTGGCAGGTGTTCAAAGATCTGCATGAAGAATGTTTCCGACGCAATGCCAGAGCAGCGTCTGTAAGACACATCCCCATTCCTGGTGTGAAGCACATTGATGACTTTGCCCCAAGGAGCCCAGTGTGTCACTTCAGCCGGCCTTACAACAGGTATGTTTGTCGAGTGGAGGATGAGGTTGAGATGGCACTAGCAAACAACAGAGTGGTGTACGACATGGACAGTGAAGACGAGGAATGGCTAGCTCAAGTGAATGATGAAAGGGTAAATGCACGAGGTACACGGACTCGGCCACTGATTGCAGAAGAGACTTTGGAGAGACTAATCGATAAGCTGGAGAAGGATGCATTTATGCATCAGCAACAACAGAAGGGGGTAGAGTTGACTTCAGCAGATGATGCAGTGGAATCATGCAATGGGCTGGCTACCCAAGAGGTTATCAAGGTTGTCCACGGGCACTGGTTCTCAAAGCGGATGCGAAAAGGAATGCCTTTGGTGCGGCATTTTCAGGTGCTTTGCCATTACCATCCTGTCTTTGTAAAGGGAGAGAAGAATGTGTAGGAATTTGGTATTGGATTGAGGTGGTTTAGTGGGATCTGAATGCTGCAACAATTTTGTGGAGATGATTTGTTGTTATGGCACAAGCTTGAAATGACCTGAATTTTTATATTTGAGCTGGTAGGCAGGCCTGTAGTGGAAGGAGGCATTTTTAATGGATCTTCCCTAGAATTTTATTTCTGCTGGTAGGAATTTTACAGTGATTGTTAAATATGGTTTAGAGCATACTGCTGTCAAACATGGTGATTCTTGAAGGCTGAGAAACACGGGATACTCAACCTTGTGTTGGTTGTGAGTCTTAGATAACTCTCCTGTTGTAGTTGTACTGTTCTTACTATCTCAATGATTGGTTGTCAACTAATATGAACATTGCCTCACAATCTAGGATGTGTCAGAAGATTAAATTTCTTTATCTCTAAAGGTTTCACTTGCTACACCTTTCTGGGCCTTTGATTTACATTTGGTGACCAAAAACATAATGAATGTGATGTTAATTGTTTGAATGTGATATATGACAGCCGCCACCATGGGAACAGTACCAGAAGCAGGTGCAGATGTGGGAACAGGAGATAGCACATCTGCAACAGGAGTCACCTATGGCTAGCAGGCAGCAACTCCTCCAAGATTGTAGGAAGCCGCCGTTGTTTGCCTTCTGTTTGCGACCACGAGGGCTTGAAGCACAGCACAAGTTACTGAGACAAAAATCCCAAAGGAAGCAAAATCTGAATGGTCTTGCATCTAGACATTGGCCTGGCTTTGGGAGCATGGAGAGCCCTCTGGATAGTTCCGTGAAACGACAGAGCTTTGCAGAAGGAGGAAATGGACTCACTCCTGGTACTACCATCAGACATACTCTTTAGTTGTGGTGTTTTTTGCATAGTTTAGATTGTTGTATTTCAAGAATCTTAAAATGAGATGATTTAAACCACAACACAGCACTTGGAACTTTCTAGACATACTGGTTGTGCTCAGAATAATGATTTTTTAAATTTCTTAAATAAACAAAATCCTGTTCTAAATTTTGGCATTCATTGGTTGTGTCTCCACTTGGTTTGTTTCCTCAAGTTTAGAAGAGTGAAGAGGTTTTTACAGTCTTGTCAGTCTCAAGTATCTTTCCAAGGTCTGAAATTTGTGTATGGTTGGTGTTCAGGGCCAAGAAGACCTGGCCGGCCAAGGCTGACAGAAGAAACTGTCATAACTGATTTGGCAGGTTCTTTCAATGCCATTGCTAGAGAACCCAGTGTACTTGGCTTACCTTTGGTGCAATTTGAGCATAGAAATCTGGTTTCTTCAGAATTTGGCAATAGGAGAGGACGGAAAGGCAAGAAGGTTCAAGGTCGCAAGGCTCGTCGCCTTCGGTTACTAGCTGCAGCACAAGAATCAAGACGGAAGCGTTTGCTGCTAGACAACTTGAGTGGAGACAAACTGCATGGGTCACGAGATGTGGTGGTTGCAGCTGCCATTGCTCGAAACAATGCTGAGGCAGCTCGAGCACGTGCTCAAGCCCTCTATGCAGTTGCAGATGCGGCTATGCACAAAGCTGTGACAGCAGTGATAACAGCAGATGCCCTTCGTGCTGCAGAGCAACAGCAAGCACAAGAAGAGACCTTAGCAATGGGAGGAGATCTGGAGAGAGGGCCATCTTTTGGGTCGTGGCGTCGAGCAGTTCCAACAGCTGACACAGGAAGCCTGGGTGTGCAAGAATCTGGTGGTAGGCAAGAACTGGCAAGCGACAACGAGGACGCACTCCTTCCTGTTGCTAGCTGGAGCCAAGAGTTAGGTGCAGGCCTTGGCACCCATTTGCTTAACAAAGATTCTCAAATGGAAGGTGTAGGCCTAGATACTGCACATGAGGACAGCCCTGTGGCATCAGCAGGGCTGGGACGGACTAGAGGGGAGAGCATGATGGCTATGCTGACTAGGTAGATAGGATGTAGCCAGTTTTTGATTACCTGAAAGATAGAAGCACAAAATGTGAGATGGAAGTTACATTTGATTAGATGACAACAATGAGCCTTGCGGGTGTTGCAGCAGAAGCTGTGACAATGTAAATGGTTGTACAAGACTAAGGTTATATTGATGCTGTTGGCTTTAGTGGACTTCATCCAGGAGTCTCGTCTTTTTGAGATCTCTCCAGCAGCACACACCTTTGCATTTGTCTTATGAAACACCAGTCTGGATGTGGAGTTGTACACTAAAACATTGTCTTTTCTTCTTTTTTCCCATGCCATGAGTCAAGACATTTTGAAAAGGATACCGACGCTATATATGTTGCAGAACTATTTAAAAAAAAAAAACTTATAGCACAAGTCCCTAGAGATTGTGCATCATCTTTCTTGCCTGATGACATCAACAGCATGTGATACTAAGCAACATCCAGAGTGAATTGGATATTGTAACATACTGCAGTACACTGCTACTGTCATTCTTTTGTAGCATCTGTCTATATGCTTGCTTTGAAATTGTCATTTCCCTATCACAGAGACGTGTCAGATCTCAAGTTAGAGCCGAGTCAATCCTTGCATGAAGGAACATTCTGGTGAACTGAGACCGCCAAAGAATGCTTGCAGGGAGACACATGCAGACACATGATGGATTGCATCATCTTCCCGATAGAAAACTGTAGCAAAGCCTTGAAGGTGGTGGAACTTCGATGACCTGAAGTCGGGGCCATGGCGGCGTGTGTAGCACGCCAGTTGGAGAGCAGGGATTGATGATCTGACGGTCAGTATTCGTAGGTGACGGTGCAATTAGGGCCATGTAGGCGGCGGCGGCTGCTGCTGCTGCTGCTACCATTGCCCTTCTGGACGCGTGTCTGTCTTGGTGGACAGCTTTAGGACGAACGCCCTGCACCTGCATCGGAAATTCAGCCCGGCCCCAACCCGTCCCAATCCGTTGCGGAAGGACGATGCCACCATCTCTCTTCTCCTTCCATCCTGCCTGGCTACTTCACCGTTGCTTGGCTTGTGACCCGAACCCCTCACTCGCTCGCCAACCTTCCTGCACTTGCATATGCATCTCCATTGTTCAAGGTACAACAGAGCGCATCCATTCTACGTGCATCCACCATGCATTTCATTTGCAAAATGCTCTAAGTTAACATACAGACTTTGTCAGTCGTTACGCTAAGAGCGTGCGTACTGCCATTTAAAAAAGTATGCTTCTCGTGAGAGGAAAGACATATCAAAGAAAGGGAATGCGTTCATGTTCATGAGGAGATTGAGAAGGCTTCTCTTCTGTTTCTCGGGATTGGACTCCGATGTGGAAGGCAAATGCATTCATGTTGACGATGCAGGTACGTAATAGCGATGGCAGACCAAGCGATAAGTAGTGAGATGTTGTGTGGTGCATCTTTGTGTGAGGGAAGGATAGGGAGGGAGCGGGGGATCAGGAGATCGGCGCGGGGGCATGGTATGGGAGAGTGCGAGATGTATCTTTGGGACTATTTGGTAGCAGAGACTACCTGCGGAGGATCAGAGGCAGTGTCTGGGGAGATTTTTGGGCACAATCGGTCAGAATCCTAGTGTTTCCAAGTCCAACCGGTTACATGTTGTGATCTATCGGCTTTTCTATATTAACTCGAGGTAAATTCCATAGATTCTTCTAAAATGATTGATAATTATCCTGAAGTTCAACCGGTTATTTCTCAAACTCAACCGGTTCATCTGTAACTAGCAGTCGGCTCTCCCCATTCATGGATCAGAGGTGCGTTTGCAGGCAGAAGTATTTGTGGCGAACAAGAGAAGCAGAGAAAAGAGGGATGGCAGGGGGCAGTTGAGTCTGTTTATGGCGGGCGAAAGTGGTTGCAGGCACTAATGATGGCATTTATGCATCAATATATCTTCTGTCGCCTACATCCTTTGGATCTTTTTGAAGTCGTAGTTTGCTCCTGGTGTGCAGCAGATTGGACGTACTCTGGCGTGAGGAGTAGTGGGAAGGAAGTTGAAGGGAGGGCAAGGCTGTCAAGAACGGCATGACTCCAATGTCACAACGATCTCGTGAACATCGTGCTTCTTCCAAGAACACCACTAAATCTATCCAAATATCCCGCCACGCCAATAGAAAAGGGCGTCCACATCCAAAATTGTGAAAGTAGGCATCATCCTTTGTTCCTTAGATGTGCCAAAACTTCTTAAAGACATTGCATGCTTTCCAATCGCTGAGCGGTTCTCTTGCCTATTTCACAAGCCTAACGGTTTTCACCCTTTGCGAAGACGTCGACCAGGGCAATGATTGGGAAATGCTCGTGCGGGCCGGCGCCTCCACGACATCTCTAGTGACCATCGCAGGGCCGCAAAAATCCTCCGCTGGCGGTCGTTTGGTAGAGAAGACACACGGGGATGGTGGGCCAACGAGAAACATTCTCAATAATGAATTCTAATCTGTGAGGTGTGTAGTCATATAATTTGTGTTACAGTTGCTCAAGAGCGGTCTTTGTGGCCGATGCAAAGTTTTGGTAAATGAATATTCATACGGTGTTACTTTTTAATTAGCTTTCTATATTAATCGTGATGCTTACAATGTGAAGTTTGTAGAAAGTATGCTCCAAAGCCAAATGAGAAACTATATACAAATACTCAGTTTTGTTCAAGTTGCCTACAAAATCTTTAGTAATTGGTCCAGTAACCCCTACTCTTCAACACAACGTCAATCCTTCGTGGCATGTTCTCATAAAGCGCCATGCAATCATGCTCATTGAAATTGGGATACATTGAACACACATGCCCCCACAATTCTTGAATACCTCTTGGAGGTGTCATAAATTCGTTCAAGCACCGTTTGAGAAGTGCCCAAAAGTGTTCAATGGGATTCAAATCCGGAGATTGTACATGCCATTGAAGGAGTTGAAATGGTTGTGATGCCGACCATTCTTGCACGATCTTGCTCATGTGCTTGGGATCATTATCATGTTGAAAGACCAACCTACTTGGATCCAGATTGTAATTTTCTATAGTCGAGCACAAGAAATTTTCTAAAATAAATTTGTACATACGCCTATCCATCCTATTTTCAATTCTGTATCATGCTCACAACCCAAAAGCCGTCATGCATATCCAAATTATCACCGACCCCACCATCATGCTTCATGGTCTGATGAACATGTTGAGGTCCAACGCGTTCTCCATCTCTAATCCAACACCATGACCTACCATCTGAGTTAAACCTATTTATCTTTGTCTCGCCACTGAAAATCACGAGTTTCCAATCATCAATGGTTCCAATTCTCATGCCTTTGAGCAAACCTCAAGTGTGCGAGAACATGTTTACGACTTAGAAATGGCTTCCTTTGTTGCACTTGTGCACCCAATCCAACCTCTCTCAAAACACGCCTCACAGTGATGTCAAACAACAATTTACCTGTTTCAAATCGAAGTTGTTTTGTTGTCGCAGATGCAATTCCAAGTCGACCTTTAGTATCAAGAGTGACACAACGCCTCTTCTCTCAGTCTGCAAGTAGCTTTGGACGCCCTCCTCTTTGTCTCTCAATCTCGCCCCCTACATCCTTCATCATATGCGCTACAGAAGATTGGCTCATGCCCACTAAAGCCGCAACTTTGCGAGTAGAAACACCGCTTCTAAGTTGCACCAAAGTTTGGTGCTTCTGTTCTTGAGACAACGGAGACATATGGCTACAAACGATTCTACAAATTGCACCTCACGTACTATGAAACCAAGGCTACACAATGCACAAGAAATCTCACTACGTCCTCAACTACACAATGCACACAAAGATGTCGATGTTGGAAGAGTAGTGGCGAACAAAAGCGAGTACTCTAACGGTCTAACCCTAACCACTTCGACATTTCCTTTTTATAAACCCTAAACCCTTTTCACTTTTTGGTTTCACATTTATGCAATTGATTACTTGGACTCTTGCTATGATCACTTCATCATTTTGATTTGAATCGGCTGACAATGGGAGCCGAAGTGAAGTTTGTGTACAATGTACTTAGTTTTGTTCAACTGTAGATTGCCAAAAATCTGAACATAATCAACAGTCATCTCATGTAACCAATGTTGAAAATATACAAAAACTTGTGCATGGGAAGTTCATGGCATCCATAGAGTTTTTTTGTGGTTGTAATTAATATTTTAAATAATTTTTATTTTTATTAATATATTCTTTAATTTAATTTTCAAAATATAATTTAGATGTTTTCAAACTATGTACATGAAATATTTATAATTTATTTCTTTTTTGTCTTATTTACAAACACACGAAATTGAATATTCAATTTACAAATAGCCTTGTTCACACTACTAGCACATTACACCTTGTGAGCATATATATATATATATATATATATATATATATATATATATATATATATATATATATATATATATATAGTGACTCACAAAAGTACTTGGCCCCTGCATGTGATCGTGAAAATTGGACAAAAGCTCTTAGACTAGTGAGAAATAATAAGCAAGATTTGTCATAGATACCATACAAGTTGTCAAGAACATGTTATCAAAAATTTGTGAAAAAAAATCGAAATGGTAAAAAGAAATTGAAAGAAGTATGCAAAAAGCATGGCCAAGAACTTATGTTGATTAAGTAGGAAATCATGATAACACAAAGAAAACTCAAAATGAAAAGCTAGTAAGTAGCAAATGCTACATATGTACAACAACTACATATATACCAACGTGTGTATCCACCCTTAGCTGCAAGAAAATCAACCACCTTTGTTGGCATTGTGCGGATTAGCTTCTGCACAAATTCTACTTCAATGTTTTGCCAAACAACCTGGATCTTCTCCCACAAGCCATCTCTAATTTTGGGTGAATCACCAAACAATCGTAAGCGTCTATCTACTTCATTCCACAAGTGTTCGATAGGATTTAGGTCGGGATATTGTGGTGGCCACTCCATCACAGAGAAATCCTGTTGACCTAGCCATCGTTGTAGAAGACCAAATGTATGCTTCGGGTCATTATCATGCTGAAAAATCACTTCTGCCTCATCAAGACCTTGTCTCTCAAAAGTACCCAACAATTGCAAATGTAAAATGTCAAGATAAACTTGCGAATTCATAATGCTATCAATGCGGTGAAGGTTTCCTACACTTGCCCAACTTATGCATCCCCATACCATGATGCTACCTCCACCATGTTTAACCGTATGTTGCACATGACAATCACGAAGAGGCTCTGTAGGATTTCTCCAACACCATTGATGGCCATCTGAACCAAAAACATTAAACTTGGACTCATCTGACCAAATGACATGACTCCAGTTTTCTACATCACAGTCATGTGAAACCTTCGCCCACTGTAAACGCTTCTGCCTATGCCTCTTTGTCAACAATGGTTTCTTCCTCTTCACTCTAGCACCAAGCCATTGCCTCCGAAAACTGCTACGGACAATCTCATCAAACAAACAAAGACCTTGAGCTCTCAAACTACGACCTACAGCTGCCGCAGTCCCTGATTTCGGCTGATTGAGAGTCTTCACAACATGCCTCTCATCCCAAATGCTCAAAAGACGTGGTCTCCCAGATCTTGGACGATCGGACACCTCCCCATTTTCTCTGAACCGAACTAGAATGTGGCCAACTGTGCTACGAGGAATGTGAAGATGGCCGGCTATGAAACGTTGTGAAAATCCTTGCTCACTCAATGCTATGACTTGGGAACGCTCATGAAAACTTGTTTTCTTCATTGTGACCGCTAGAAATGTGAAGAATCTCAACTTAAGACTATTGGAATCTCTCAAAGATCTATACACTCAATGGAAACGCAAGTGGAAGAAGAAGTCACTATTGTCAACATATGTAGTTGGCCACCCTTGAGATTATTTGAACCACTCCCACAAAAATGTACCACTTGGATTACCCAAAGGAAGCCACCTAATACTGCATTAAATGATGTTGATTAACCCTAATTAATTTGGGAGGCGGCTTCATTAACCTCTCTCTACAATTGCATGCCAGATGGATTCACAAGTAGTGGCCAAGTACTTTTGTGAGTCACTGTATATATATATATATGTTCATATGAATACTAGCGAAGTTAATGTTCATTAAAATGGTTTGTAAACCATGTTGTTGAACTAGTGCATGAATATGCGAGCTGCTGGAGTTGAAGATTGTGGTCGTTTGTTCGTTTCCAGGTTTTGTTGGTTATATTGATGAATATTTGTGAATTTTACGGTGTTTAAGGCTTAGAGGCAGAGATAGAGTTAGTAGTTAGTTGTTAGTTGCTAAAGCTCTAGCATTGGTTTTGATTGGAGTAATGGCTTGGAGGGTGACAAAAGATCACCCATCCAAGTATTATTCCTTGGAAGTGTGGCTTAACTCTCCAATTCTTTTGTACCACTTAGCCATTCCACCCAAGGGTGGCCGGTATGAAGATTGGTGGAAGTTAGTTATTTAGAGCCAATCCCCCCTGCTGGAGTAAGTCTGCTGTAGATTTTCAAATAGTTTTACTAGTAGTATTAGTAATTTTATCAAATTGTTCACTTTGATAAATTTCCAATGATACATTACACGCCCAATTCTAAGGTAGAATGAATTAGTTAGGATTCTCTAAATTTCCACCTAGAAATTATCACTGCGGAAGTGTTTAGCTATAGTCCAATTTTGATAGGATTTTTTTGAAGGTTTTGGAATTATTTATTTTATATTTTTGCAGGTTAGCCTTGATCAATAGTTGTCTAATGGTATATCATACATCCAATTTAAATTAATAACGAGGGAGATATGAATCTGTAATTGAAATTATTGTGTGTCGTAGTAAATTCCCTTAATTTAATCACGGCAATTATTAATTGAACGACGGTGAAGTGAATAAACTAATTATTCTTGCATGATCTACTAGATGAATGTACTAGGTATGATGGATAAAATTTAGATGAAGTTAGGATGATTTAGGTTAGATGAAGAACGATTTTGTGATGGATGAAAAGATGGACTTAGGATGAACTTAGGGTGGTTGGCATAGATGAGAAATGGTGGGATGAATATCATGTATTTGGATGATTATAAGATATAGAAGATCATTGCTTGGAGGCATTAGGGTAGTCCACCCATCCAGCCAATCTTGTGGGTTGTTAGTTCAATTGGAGTATCAATTGTCACCACAATGGCAATATTGTATAGGAAGCATGACAATTTATTTTCAATACGAATGTGGTATGTGCCACACCATGCTCTATAGTTCAATGACTCTTCTATGCAATCATGGGTTGCCCGAGTGTTAGGGTATGAGGCATGGACCAGTCCACGTTAATGGGTCGATGTGAGTCACAATCAACACTAGGTGGCAAATTGAGATTATGTAGAACCAAAAAACTATGAGCCCTCCAAAGTGCAATTAAGATTTTTTTCCCTTGGATATGCCTTTAAGGCCCCCACCAACACCTTTGTATTTCCACACCTCGTAGCATCTTTGAACTTCAAGGACATTGAATAAGAACATTTTTAGATGAACTCCCTTTCAACCATGACCTATAATTTGCAATTTGCACAAATCAAATTATACAATGTGGCTTCATGAAGACAAGTCATTTGGTGCCCAGATTGTTGTAGCTACTTGTTGTGCACATTCTCTTCAAGGTTGCATGTGGGCATTTCTACATGTTCCTATATGGTCATGTATTTGCATAGAATAATAACACCAATCGAATGATGTCATTAACAAAATGCAACCTTGAAAATACTTGAACAAACAATTATAAATTTGTGCAAAAAAATGATCAATATTTTTGGAGCATATATTCACCAACTACATATGGCCATCTACTATCTATACCAAAAAAATGCCAAAATCCGAACTAGTCAAATAGTTTGAGCAAACCGTTTTCTATGGCCACACCAAAATCTTGGGGGGAGGGTTGAGTTCTAAAAATTCAGCTGGAATGGTACGATCACAATCATGGTGTATATTATTATTTATACCTAGATTTTTCAATCTTTTTAGAGGTAATATATGATGGATAAAATATGTCATACTGGATTATAACTAATATAATGTCCTGGATAGCATATCCAATTTAGTTTAATTTAGATATAATATAGTGTGTGGGTTAAAGGGTTTAGGTAAAGATTAAAATAGGTTACATATAGTGGCAATCGAGGCATAGATTAAAGTTGACATTTTACATTGGCTTATGCAAACTTTAAATTTTGTGGAGGAAAAAATCATAAATATTTGAGAACACATTGATCTACAAAGACAATCAATTTATGTTGACCAAATGTTTTTCAAGAAAAGTCTACATATTTTAGGAAATGGTGCAAGTAGTGTGCAAGTAGATATATTGAATAAGTAATTGTCTACAATTTGTTTAAAACATCATAAAATTACATTGAATTGATGTTTTTGTACAAATTTTTGTAATGGTGCCCTCAAGTTTATAATGAATTCAAGGAATATGGAAGAAATCCAACTTCAAAATATTTAAGGTCGTGAAATTTATGTCCGAAACAAGATTTAGCCATTACTTTTTGAGCAATACTTTTAATGATAAATTTTGAATATCTCATCTTGATATTCTATATTTGAGTACATAATACAACAATAGAGGGCGCCATGAAAAAATTCCAATTTAAACAAAATTTTGCTACTACTTTTAGGCATTTGACCAAAAAACTAAGGTTTTAGTATACCGGAGCATTTTTTCCATATACTTGACCGTGCTTGCTCCCAAATAAGAGTTGCATCATTGGATGCTTTACTTATGAGGTCAAAATTGTGCAATTTTTGCATGACTCAAAACTATTCACCCTATACAAAGATGAGGTTAAAGGTTTGTCCATGTGGATTGTTTGTGTGTCCTACATGCTCACCTACTACACATCATACCTCATACACCTTGCAGAACCCATCCATATGTCAAAGGTGCTCTCATATGGAAAATCTTCCAAGGAAAAAAGCTTCTGAAATTATGTGCCTACTATTAAGGGCATGTGCTCATCAGAAGATTTGCAGAGCTTGTTCTTCAAGAAGCCAAGCTAGAAAAACACTTGTCACCTTCTACACTCCCTAGAACATGGACAACCTTAATCTCCGCAAGCTTCACATACTCTACAATAAAGTGGTTTAGGAGGAAGCTAGCATTCATTGTCATTCACAACCGAGTCAAAGGATTTACATCAAAAAGTGGCAACATTGTTGCCTTGCAATTACTCTGCATGGCCATCTTGAACATACCTTGTTGTGAATTGAGCTCCCAATGATCTAACAAAAGGCATGAAGTGCTTCATTCCATCCCTCACCTTGGCCAACTTCACGTCATAATAGAAATCCTTCAAGATATCAAGGTGTTTCTCAAAAGACTCCTCACACCCCTCTTGCATATGATACGGGGGGTGTACAACACTCAAAGCACCGATTTTTGTGGGAAATGGGCATCCAACTCATCGATGAGTTGTGTGGCTACACTTGCAAGAACAAAATCAAAACATATTCAACAAGTATGCTTACAAATGAAGCATTCATAATGTGTGTGAAAACAACTAGGTGGATCAAACATTGCAAGTGTGGAACTATGTACTTGTGCACTCTAGTTTCACTTGTGCAACCAAGTCCAACCACATCTTTCGATCGACCATAACGGGATCATTTGATGTGCATTGCCCACAAATTGTGTCCACTCACAATGAATGCAAGGTCTTGCCTATCACCATTGAGATTGGAAACCTACTTGGTGTGGATGGTCTCGTGAGAGGAATCCAACAAATTCTTGAAGGACTAGAATTCCTTGGTGCTAAATGCACTACTCTTGTCACAATACAAAGTGTGCAATTGTGATTGGCACACCTTTATAGCTGCAACTATCAAAAAAACAAACACATCTTTGTTTTGAGCAAATCAAATGTGACAACATTGTGAATGCAGTCCAAAAGAAGCAACACATGCCCAAGAGAGTATATGATCCCCTAGAAGATCGTAGCATGCCTACACATCCCACACACGACCACAACATGGCTCCCAATGTGGCATCTTAAGTACAATGTTGCACTTCTCTCCCGAATCAACCCACATACGACTACAATATGGACCCAAATTGGCATTTAAATTTAACCTTGCAATCCTAGCCCAAATCACCCCACATACAACCACAAATCGGACCCAATCTAGCATCTTCAGTGTAAATTTGCATTCCTAGCTCAAAACATCAAATTTACAACCACAAAATTGGCCTCATATGGGGAGATCAATCTAAGCAAAGAATTTGGAGACAAGCCAGTGCTTCATAAACCACAAGAATAAGGCTTGAAATTCCCAATTAGCCACTTGCAACACAATAAAGACAAATCAACACCTCTAAGAAGCCTAAACAACAACCAATTCAAAGGGGAAAAAAACCAAAATGTTACATTGGCAGATGTGCTTGTGGTAATGTCTTGGGCCCATCTTAGCAAGCTGAACATGATATTCCGACAAGATCCTCTCAAGAGGCTCCACTAAGGAGCTTCAACAAGTCTTCACGTTACGCAACATATGAAACCCACAAGTTCCCATCATGTCCGCAAGCTTCACGAACTCCAAATGTCACTTAGGTGAATGGGCAAAGCATAAATGAGTCAATTGAAACAAGTGTTCAATCTTCTCACTTTCAAACATAGTCCTCCATGCTATCCTCCATAGCCTCCCCATGGTGGGATGACAATCTCTCCCTTGAGCAACATTACAACACCGCCACTCCAAATCTACTCACAAAGGTGACACCATGATACTTAAAAAAAAGCCAATACAATGTTAAGGACAAAAAGGACTGGTTGGAGCTTGTGCGACAACAACGAAAATACTCAAGAACTTGTTGGCCTCCGAGGTCATTCGAAGGACACAATGGTGTGATGTGGACAACAAAGATGTGGACCCTGGTGAAATCAACATTCGGGAGGGGTGCTTGGTGGCTAACCCTAAGCCAAAGTGGGCGATAGGTATGGCCAAGGGGCTGGCTCCTTGCCTCCGAGTTATTGGAATTAAGTGGCTCCCACATGCCACGGTAGCTAGGTGAGTTGGCCCTCAACACCCCCAAAACCTAAGCAACACTATATTCATTAAATTGAGACTTTTTGGGCATTTTGAGACATTCACAGAAATAAGAACAAGGATAAATGGAACACATATTGGAGAAAGTTGCAAGATGCGAACACTTTGAAGCGGGTGTTCATACCAAGAACCCCATTAATAACTCATATTTGTGATGGTTTAGGGTGGGCAATCCAAACCTTAGACCAAATTGAAGGGGAAATCTTAAAACATTCATATTATTGCACACAAAATATGAGAGCTTGTATGAATATGGTTTAGGTAGGGCAATCCAAACCATAGATCATATTGAAGGGGAAATATGTTAACCAATATAATATTGCATACAAAATATGCGAACTCATATTTGTGATGGTTTAGGTAGGGCAATCCAAACCTTAGACCATATTGAAGGGGTAATGCCATAACACTTATATTATTGCAAGTAGAATATACAATGTATGGCATGAGAAATTGAATAGCAAACTAATGGCACAAATCCATTGGATAGTGCGGCCTAAAATCATCCCGCCTACATGCAATGTCTATGCCTACGATGGCCTATCTAGGCTTGGAGACCGCATCTTTTTCTTTTGCCGCCGCTTCTTTAGCTCGCATCGCCTCAACATTTCCGAGAATCTCTGGCCCGCGACTATAGTCGAGGGTTGGACCCGGGCCCACCATAACACATTTTGGATTCCGTCGACCACCCGAATTATAAGACGAGGAATTCGAATAAGACGACGTTGAATGTCTGGCATTTCGGCGCATGGCGTAGTAACGCTCCAGCTCAATGGACGCATTGGACCGCTGAGGTTTGGGGCTGGACGCAACCTGGAAGTCATCAAAGCAAACCAAAAAAAACATGGGTTAATTTGAGGAGAAAGATCCAAACATATATATATTACATGCCCCACTTAAGGCAGAGGGATTGTAATGTATTGTGGGCGATCACCTTGGCAGGAGGGGCGCTCGCGCCAAAGTTGGATAGGACGGGCAAAGCGTCGCGCAAAGGGACGTGGAGGGGTCCACTCTTTGAAGGCCAAGCGGCCATCGTCAGTCGCCGTTGGGGTGCAACAAAGCTGCCGGGCCGAGAGGGGGACGTCCGAACGCAGCTGCGCTTTGCGCCCTTGAGTGGCGAAGGAGACAGAGACTGCCGGAACATTTGCTTGGGTGGGGGGCTATCGACGACGCCGGCGTCAATAGGATCCTTGGAGTAGTCAATGGTTGATGCGGCGTCATAAACGGTCTCATAGAAGAAGCTCCCCAAGTTTGAGTCACTGACGATGTCAATTGAGGGCTCCAAACGATGGCGCCAAAATGGAAACAAAACAAAACAAAACCCAAGGGAAGAGGGAGAGATAGAGCGCGTGAAAATCAAGATACATATGAAGCATATATTACACAAAGTGGGCGCGCCCGCGCGTGCGTGTGAGCCAAGGTCACCCCCACCCTTAATTTTGTCATAGTCCAGGTGAGGGATTTCCTTTCCACAATCTTATCAACTGTTTGTGAAACAATGTGATCTATAATGTGAGCCCAAATTGATGCTCACATGTGTTGTTAACACTTGTAAAACATTACAAGTGGTGTTTTGTTGATTTATGATTATTCACAAAAATATAAAAAGAGTGAAGCTTGAAGAAAGCTAAGTTTGAAGCATTAGGCTTGTGTGGAGTGGATTTAAGTAGTATGAGGACATACCTTAGTAAAGTGTGGTAGGTAGAAAGCCAAGGTTAGTTAAATGTTTGAATTAGGATCTTTGTTGATCAATTGAAGGAGGAAGGCTTAGGAGATAAGATGAGAGCCTACAAAGTAGGAGGAGAGTTCGAGGGCTTATCGTGAGCCTTGTGGATGGGATGAGTCCCTACTTAGAAAGAGAAGGTTAAGGGGTTGTGATTGGAGGCTCTAATCCTCGCACCCTATCCTTACCTCATGCCCTCTTTCCCTCTCAACTCACTA
Organism: Polytrichum formosum; assembly: GCA_964035585.1. NCBI lineage: Eukaryota > Viridiplantae > Streptophyta > Polytrichopsida > Polytrichales > Polytrichaceae > Polytrichum > Polytrichum formosum. The sequence goes on from OZ037937.1 coordinate 47,916,461, forward strand.
TATAATCCCTCATTCTTCCCTCACTCATCCTCTCTTTCCTTCGTGCTCCTTAAGCACCCCACGGGTTATAAGTGTGGGTGTGTGGGAAGCAAGATAGGAGCACATGTGTGTGCTTAGTTCTTAGGTGAAGAGCCAAGGCTATTTAGCCTTGAAGAGGGATTGACCTCTTGTTAGAAGTAGATTGGGTTTAAGGAATTTGGAGTTTGATTGTAAACTTCAACTTGTTGCATTGAGATTCATATTGAAGTGAGAGAGTTCAAACTTGTTTAAACTTGTGGCATTTAGAGTGACTAGATTGTACTAGGTGCATTACTTGTAGTGTTTTATTAGTTATGAACTTGAGTAGAACTTTATAGTGAGAGATTTATCAATTATGGATGATCAGAGTGTTCAATGGGTATGAAAGTTTGAGGGATTGTTTATTATAAAGTATGGGAGTTGTGGTAAAAATTTGAGAGCTTCAGTCATTGGGATGAAAGAGTTATTAAAAGTTGAAGGGGAGGGTGTCTAGGAACAAAGCAGCAAGGTTTGAAAATATGTATCTCTTAGAGGGTTATAGATATGGATACCAAAATTTGACACTACCTTCTGAACTTATATATCTATCTTGTGTCAAAATTTTAGATTGATTGGACGTAGGAGTTGGAAGTTATTAGAGTTTTAATGACCGGATGCTTTATCACAACATTCATACTAAGTAGTTAGAGTTAGAATTTCATGCATAACTTTTGCATATGAACTCTGTTTGTGCCAAAATTTGGTGTGGAGATTTTTGATAAGGTACTTAACAAGTGTACCAAATTTCACTTGAAGAACATAAGTTGGGTGGGAGTTATACTATTCTGAAGTTTAGTAGGAAGACATTGATAGAGATTTACATCAAGAAGAACTTAGAGAAGGAAGGGCAAGGATAAGTATATAAGTATTTTTTAATACTTGTATTTAAAGTCTATGTGCTCATGGAATCCACAAACGAAGTGTCATGTACCAATACGGAATCAACCACGATGACATGTGATAGCACGGAATCAATAAGCGAGAACTCATGTAGTAGTGTGGAGTCGACGGCAAGGACTCGATTCACAAGAGGGATATCTTTGAAGGCATGCGTGGCCAAAGCGGCCGGGTGGACATTAGAAAAGGCTAAAGATATAACCTTGCCCGACATTAAGGAATATAAAACTACATAGTGTGGTGTTAATCAAGTTGTGTATATTCCAAGGGTAGATTGGAATTATATATTGGGTTACAAAGAGAGAAGTCTCTACATGTCATTATAAACTTTTCCACTCGGGCTAGGACGAAATCGAAGGGTGGAGGATTTTTGGTGACATATACCCATTCTCATGATGAATTGGTGCACTTGTCACCTCCTCTTTATTATAGTCAACCACAAGTGTTCATAAAAACTTCTATCACACACCACACAATTCACACTCAAATTCCAACTGTCCTATGAATGATTCCACCCAACTGCTATCCATTCAACCTACCCTAGATTTTATTGGTTCGACCCCCACATGATTACTACCAACAATTGAGCTTTAGTGCTAAACCCCAACCCACTTAGGCCCAGAAACTAATACCCTGAGTCAACTTACTAGTTACTTATGATCATTCCACCTCTGCCAGCTGTCTACCTCGTCCACCCGAGCTGAGTCCAGGCACTTCGACCAACCCTTAATCCTTATGCACTCTCAACCTGAATACATCCCTGCTCCGCTTCTGCTGATCTGCAGCCGCAGCGATTGATCAGTTTCTACTGGGGAGCTGCAGCTCCCAGTTCCCAAATCCAAGTCGACTACTCTGAACCCCCGATGGATCCCACTGGGCAGGCAGCCCTAGCTCCTGGTCCACAGCTGTCTCTGCACGTCTCTCAGCAATCGGGAGTAATCTCGAAGTTGAGAGCAGCGGAAAATCTGTCAAGCTAACTATGTGAAAGACTTACTCAGAACCTTGGATTTGAGCAGTTCTACTTCAGTGGGGTAGTTCGCACTTTGCCTTGCAACAATTCTGGATCCTCACCCTGTACTAAGGGCGATTGGGGTCTCTCCTTCGGTATCTGATCCTCTGCTCGCCGTCCGCACGGTGCTGTTCGGCACTAAAAACTCTACTGGTGGAATCTACATTGTTCCGTTCTGATCCTTTTTGACCAGCAGCTTAATTCATCCTTCTCAGCACAATCCTTTTTTTTGCCAACATCCATCACCGGAGAGATCAGAACCGCCACCCTTTGCCTCTTTCTCCCGAGAGCCCCCAAAGAAGAGCCTTCCTGCCTCCGAGGTTGAGTCTGCTCTCCTGACTCCCGGAAATCCAGCGGGGATAGAGAACCCCCCGCTCCAGACCTTCCCTAGCCGCAAATCCACACAGACCCTCCACCTAGGCCACCATTCTGAAACGAACAACAACTGAACCTAAAACAAACACTAATATCTGCCTCAAGCCACTTGAACCTAAAAATCACCTACCCAACCTAAACTAATTACTCATTTTTAATCTTTTTCTTTAATTGCACCCAACCACACAATTGTAACGCAACTCAACTTAACTTTTGAAACTTCACAGCTTCCTAGCTTTTAAATCAATTCAAACAATTGTCACACTAGCGTTTTGTACCCTATAAGGTTTAACTTGAGTTGTGGGCGCAAATTCGTTTCGAGCCCCCGAAGACGTTGAAGATGCAGTCCCCTCTCTTCGTGAGGGTCCTCATCATCCGCAGGTAGAACTCCATGCACAGCTCATTTGCAGCTCATCCGCAGGGTAGTTGGCGTACTTCGCCTCGTCATACAAGCTTCTGCTGGTACCCAACCCTTCTGGGACTTGGAAAAGCTTTTCCATCCGGGCTATAGGATGGTTTGGCACCTTCAGCAGCTCAGCTTTGTACACGAAGTACAAGCACAACACGTTGACGATCTTCGTCTTCTTGTCTTTCAAAGTGTTGTACGCCCCTTCCGCCGGTGCAGCAACGTAGTGAGATTTCGAGACGGCATACTCTGGCTGCAATTTCCGCACAATCTCGTACACCTGCTCCGCCCTCCTGTCCTTGACAATCCACAACCAGATCTCGACCTCCCTGAATTTGGGGCTGGCGTAGCCCACAAATTTGGATAAGAATGGCTTGTAAAACGGGGTGCTCATTGTCCCCTCGAATGAGCTTCTAGGGATGTTCCTGAAGTCTATCATTCCGAAGGGGAAGCGGTCCCCAGCTTTTGTCCTGATCGCCTTCTTGGCATCAGAGCCCGGCCAGCCTTGGATCTTCAGAGGGTCGAGGGTGACCAAGTTGAACTGCACGTCGCCCTCGAAATTGACGATCGTTTTCTCCTTTATGAAGTTGGAGAAGACACGCGCGGAGTGATCAGGAAGCGCCCGGTTCTTCCCCCCTTCATGGGCTTGGACTCGAGGAAGTCGTCTCCTGCCTCCCTCATGAGTGCCGCCATGGACGCACTGGTGAACTTGTAATCGGCTTTGAAGGCCCTCCAGTGCGCCTCATGGACCTCTCCATCCACGATGAGCTTTTTCTCAGGCACCAGCTTCTGCAGCTCCTGTACGATGGTCGTCTTCTTCTTCATGTTCTCCGTCCATTCCTTCATGGTGTAACATGAAGGGACGAAGCTTTTGGGCTTGGTGAAGACGATCTTCGGGTGGATCCAACATCTCTTCGCCGTCGGCTCCACGTGTAGGATGTGGGATGCCCCCTTTCCCATCTCTGCCTTCGAAAGCCTTTGAAGACTTCTGAAGAACTCCCTCACCAGAGGCTTCATTTGCTTGAAGCACGAAGTCTGGTTGTAGAGACTACTGGTATCGGGGTCGATGAGGTCCCCCGTCTCGTGCTTTTCGAAAACACTCTTCCACCTTGCCCACACGAAGTCAGACGCTGTGATTAAATAAATTTCTCCTCTTAGCTCGTTGTACTTCTTCTGCTTGTGGCTAGCGTTGTCAATCGAGGATAATTTATTAATCATCTGGTATTTGAAGTCCTGCACATCAAGTAAACAACACACGTTAGACAACACATCATGAAACAACAAATGCAACAACAGTTTGGGTCGATCGACCCAAACTATAAACCTGACGAAGACAATAAAACAATGCAAGAGTTTGGGTTGATCGACCCAAACTATAAAATTGACGAAGACATAACACAATGCAAGGGTTTTGGTCGATCGACCCAAACATACTCACCTCCCATTTCGGGTTCTTGTCTTTCGCATTCTCCCTTTCCTTGGGAGGCCTGCCATAGAACTCCCACACCTCCCTCGAGGCCATGATATTCCTAATCCAGGATGCCTGATAGGCCCTCTTCTTGTTCCCCATGTTGAAGAACCGGGAGATGTCGTTGAGTACCGTCTCGTTGTCAGACCAAACCACCAACGTCTTCCACACCTTTAGCTTTTCCTTCTGTTGATGGGGGTCGTCCCACTCAGTCATCAGCTGGATTTTTTTGGAGGCCTCCACACTGTGCTGGCCGTCAATCAGCCAGAAATCACCTTTTGAAATTGCCAGCCATATATCAGGCGTCGGCATTTTCTTTAACCCTTGTGGCATGACCACAATCGTCTGCATGTCGTCCTTGAACTGCCCGCCCAAGATCTGAACGACCATCCAGTCGACGTAGGTGTCCTCCTTGGCTCGGACACACTTCTCTGGTGGCGCAAGGTGGCACTGGACAATGTTCGCGTCGAACTTGAAGTCCCTGCCCATGAAGAAGCAGTGGAGGCATTTTGTCTCAAAATTGTCGTTGATTTTTTGTATTTCCCCTGCATCCACCTCTTGGCCAGGCTTCGGCATCCGCAGCTCCGGGGAAACTGGCTCGTCAGTCATCACTGACGATTTTTTTCCCCTCTTGGATGGGGCCGTTTGACGGCTTGTGGATGGCATTGGCATCTCGCTGTCAGCCGGCGTTGAGGTAGTGCTCGTCTGTCTAGAGTCTGCAGGGACCGCCCGCGGCTTCCCACTATAAGAAAACTGCGTTTTTGGAGATGTTTTGGAAAACGCAAACGATCTTAAAGGACATCCAATAGAACATCCAAATGCGTTTTATGTGAATCCCACTGTTACATTGGACGTCAGTATTGACATTTGGATGTTCTATTGGATGACCTTTAAAATCATTTGCGTTTTTCAAACACGTCTCCAAAAACGCAGTTTTCTTATAGTGTCCTCACAGTTTGGGGTTTGGAGGACCCTGCGCCTTTTTTCGTCGTGGCCTTCCGCCTCACAGGTTGCTGCGTTTTGGGCTTGCTTTGCATAGCCTTGTTTAGAACCGTGATAGCATGTTTCAATTTTGTGAACCTACTAGCAACCTTCGTGTTTGATACACTGCCATCAATGAATATGGCCTCTGGTTTTATTGTTTCCGGTTCAACGCACGTCTCCTTGGCGTACAGGGGGTCGAAAGGCTCGGAGAATTGGTGCATGAACATGTGGACATTCTGTACGGCGGAGTTCTCGAGAATGACGTCCACCTGGTCCCCGAGAGCTTGGATGGACGCAACCTCCCATCCCGTTAGCGTTGCCCAGATGTGCTGCTCAAAAGTCCCCACTTTCACCACGAACAACAGCTTGAACTGGGAGGCCTTCACAACCTAAACGGACCACGCAAGAACGAGCGCATCCTTGGGCACGTATGAGTCGTCCTCGGGAGTTTCATATTCCTGCCATAGTTCGTCTGGCGCGAGCATGAACCACCTTTCTCCAGGTCTCTTCTTGGGGGCCATCTGTAAGTCCAGAAACGAAACTGTTAGTTTCGGTCGATCGACCCAAAGTATTCCAAAGTGCATTGAACATGTGGTGGAATGGGAGAAATGTATTCTATTGGCCATCATGAATGCCAGGTTTGGGTCGATCGACCCAAACCTTGAACCCTTGATGGCACGTGTTCTTAATGTACTGAAATAGACCTTTGATGGTTCCTCGTTAGAGAGTATGTTGGTCTTGGTATAGTATATCTGTATATTCATGAGTGTGAGCCCAAAATGGTGCTCACATGTGGTGTTAACCTTTAAGTTCTGTAAAACTTGACTTTGATAGTTCTTCAATTACTCAAAATTATAAAAAGAGTGAAGCTTTTGTGTTTAGATTTAAGATTTAGTTTGAAGTGATGAGCGGGTGTTGTGTGGGGATTGGAGTTAGAGGAATTAGTGGGTTGGTTAGTGTGAGCCACTCAAACCGCTCACTGTTTGAGTTTAGGCTCACCGCCTACAAGAACAAGGAAGGTAATTAGTTTGAATGGTCAATATATACGTTGTTGTTAGATTTTGAGACATCCGCCTGTGGATGCGAGTGGTCTAAGAGACTGGTATTAGGTCTGGACCAACCCGGGTTCGAATCCGGGTGGTTACATTGACCGGTGCTATCCCAAAGTTGAGCTAGTGATAAAGCAGGAATAATCCGTAGGTGGATACCGAGAAGAAGTTACTACGCGCGTGTGCGTAGAACCCTCTCAATTATATTATCTTTTAGAATCATTCTATTTACCCGCGTAGATTAACCAAACCGCTCGCGGTTGGGTTAAGGTTCGCACTCTAAGTGGGAGGGGAGTTATTGGTTTTGAAATTAGACTTAGGTCAAGTGTTAGTGTAAAGAAACGTGGAGAAATGACAACGTAGAACATCGTAGGACATGGTCAAATGAATGCAGAACATGGTCAAACGACTGCAGGACATGGTCGAACGAATGCAGAACAGCATCAAACGAATGCAGAACAACATCAAACAAATGCAGAACAGTGTCAAACGAATGAAGAACAATGTAGGACATCGTCGGATGGAGGTCGACGACGAACGGAGACGAATGGACGACGACGAATGGAAGTGGACGCCAAACGGATGAAGTTGGAACGGATGAAGGCCGGGATCTAACGGTTGGCGAAAGAAGACCGTTGGATCTAGGGGTTGGAGAAGGGCGGCTAGGGTTATGACGGCCGTGGATGCCAACCGTTGGATCTAGGAGTTTAGATCAAGGATTAGGGTGATGGAGGCCATGGATGCCAACCATTAGATGTAGGTATGGCTTGATCTACGGTGAAGAATGCTTGGTGGTTGGAGGGGGTAGTCCCATGGAGGAGAGCACGGAGGCTCATTCTCCCCTCTCTCTCATTCTCTCTCTCACTCTAGGACCTCCCCTCTCATGCATTCACTTTAGGAGCACACACACATTAGGATCTCTTGCATTAGGATCTCTTCCACTAGAATCTCTCTCACTAGGATCATTTCACTTGTTACTTGGGATTGCTTACTCTCTCCCTCCTTTCTATGTAGTGAGAGCAAGGAGTTTGTAGAAGGATAGGAAGATGAGTGTAGGACAAGGGGTTGTGAACCATATGAGTGTTGAACAAAAGGGTTTTTGAACCCTATTGAAGAGTTATGTTATTGCCTAAGTCACTTTAGCTTTGATGTCATGAGTTGGTAATGGTGTAAGTTATTATCTCATCTCTTCTTCTATTAGTCTCATCCTTAGTCTATGCATTAGTCTTTTGCATTCCATTTCGCATTAATTTCTAGTATTAGGCCATGAACCAGTGTTCTGCATCAAACTCTACATTCTATTATGCATTAATCCTCTCATTTAGGCCTTGAACTAGTTTTTACTCTGCATTAAACTCTATACTGCTGTCCTGCATTATACTCTGCACTATGTTCTGCATTAAACTCTGTGCTGGTGTTCTGCATTATGTTCTGCGTCAAACTTTGCACTTTTATTCTGCATTAGCCCCTGTGTACTAGTGTTCTGCATTACACTCTGCATCATGTTTTGCATTATATTATCGCATTAAACTCTGCATCATGTTTTGCATTATATTATCGCATTAAACTCTGCGCTAATCCTCTGCATTAGGCACTGTACTGATGTTCTGCATTACATGTTCTGCATTACAGTCTACATGATGTTCTGCATTACATGTTCTGCATTACATGTTCTGCATTACAGTCTACATGATGTTCTGCATTACATGTTCTGCATTACAGTCTACATTATGTTCTGCATTACAGTCTATATTAGGTTCTGCATTGCAGTCTACATTATGTTCTGCATTAAACTCTGCACAACACTCTAGATTGGTGTTCTACATGAACGTCCTATATGTTACATATTAGAAGGTCATTGCTTGGAAGGCACTAGAGTAGAACAACCCTCCGGCCAATCTTGTGGGGTTATTACTCGCTCGGAGTGGCAATCGTCACCACACATTTAAATTCATTAGATCATGAGTGTGGAGTTTCCGAGGCTAGGGAATGATAAAGACATGTGAGCCATAGACTTCCACTCGGACTACAAACGCAAAAGGGTGGGGGTTTATGGCTGACAATGAGTCAATCAATTTCCATTGAATTTTATATTATGGGCATCATTAAATATGAATTTTTGTTACCATTGAAAACATGACCAATCTTTTTGTTTGGATTCTTTTTATGTGGCCATCATTTTGTTTGGGTTTTGGGTGGTTGATCGAACGAAATGGATGGTTGTGTTTGGGTCGATCGACCCAAACAAGAGGCTGCAAAGTTTGGTTTGGGTTTAGGGTTTCATCAATATGCTTTGTTTGGGTCGAGCGACCCAAACTAGGTGTGAAGTTTGGGTCGAGCGACCCTAACCATTACAAAATTTTCAAGCTGCAGGGTTTCTTGCATTATTGACCCAGACGTATGAATGTTATCAATGTTGTATGGGATTTTACATTGGTGTTTGGGTCGGGGGGGGGGGTGGACGGGGGGGGGGGGAGGGTGGGAAGGGGGCGGACGGGGGGGCGGACGGGGGGGGAAAGGGGGGGGGGGGGTGGGAACGGGGCGGGAACGGGGTTGGGAAAGGGGGGTAGGGTGGGAACGGGGCGGACCGGGGGGGACCGGGGGGTAGGGTGGGAACGGGGCGGACCGGGGGGGGTTGGGAACGAGGCGGGAACGAGGCGGACCGGGGGCAGGAACGGGGGCGGACGGGGGCTAGTAATTTTTTCCCCACTTTACCTCTACTTTGCTGACATGTCATCACACGTGGACATCTTACATCCTACGTGTCAGAAATGGGGTAATGTAATTACACACAAAATTCGGTAAAATTCAAGTCCGTCAGGATAAAGACAGCATCCGGCATAATGTCGTGACGGCACGACATTATGCCGAGATTAGCCTCCGTCACGACACAATAGACAACCCTACATGACCTGCTTTGATGTAAATTCTGGAAGACTATGGTCTTTTAAGGACAAAGATTGTGGCAGTTGATATTGTGTATATGCATATTAATGGACCATGATTGTTTGAACCGCGTCATGTTGTTGAGCTGCACCCACGATTTTGTCCGTGTGCACGACGCCACAAGTGGTCACCTGATTCGACAATAGTCTCTGTGGAGTACAACTAGCCGCAAATTCAAGGAGCGTCTGGTTTCAATACTCCGGGCCAATGCCGTGACGTGTATTTGTGATTTGTTTAGGAGCACCAAACTCACAAGGATCTCGTGTGTTTCAGAGCTGAGGTGTTTTGTGCCGCTTTGGCTTAGTAGTGTTTTCGTTGGAATTTTTCTATTAACGTTAATTACCATCATGAATCAAGGCAAGAATATTTAATGTTGTTGAAATTGTAATATAGACGTTTCAGATAGGGTTTAACTCGTTGAGGCCATGACTATCAGTCATTTTTTCGAATGTGTTTATTTTAGTCTCATCAACGAGTTTCCCTTCACGAGAGCGGGGCCGTTTAAATGATTTTTTGAAATGGCAACGTTAAAGTAATCCTTAAGCAGTGGCACATGCTAAGGACTTACAACATGCCATCGTCAGATTGGAGGCAAAGGAAGCAAGGCAGTAGGGTGGGTTGAGAAGTCGGAGACCCACTGACGAAGACGAGGATAAGAATACCAAAAACTACGTAAAAAAACTACGGGTTGGCAGGGACGCCAATCAGTAAAGTAGGGGGCCATGTAATACGACTTTTTAGACAGACTATATTCATTTCTGAATTTTTATGGGGTTTAGGGTTAGAAGTAAAGTTAGAACTCTAAACAACGAAAAAAATGCACAATTAGTGAAAAGTTAATGGAAATGACAATTTTTAATTGATTGACCATAGTCCAGAGTGGGAGAGTCGTCTGTGAAGGACCATAACCATGTGATTTAATGTTTAGAACTTATGAATCTGGCTATGGGCAAACATGTTCGTTCTGGAAGTTAGACTCTGGACGTGGCCATGACAATAGGCAGTGAGAATGAGAGAGGGGACATCATTATCAATGGCCTCTCGTGAAGAGAGTAGCACCTCCTTGATCAACTAGTGAGTCTATAATCCGAAATAGACACAAGGTGTGAAGCATTTTTTGTTGTACAAAACTTTACCTCTAATATAAGGTTGTGAAACTGTGGTGCTTTTGGGCACCCCCTCCGAGGGAGCCTAAAAGTACCGCACAAGCCCTTCGGTTTGGGTGGCATGCCTTAGCAGGTGCCCAAGCCGAACCCGGATGTTATGATTTTTCTGGGTATTTAGAATTGTGGAAGGATTTGTTAATCGCGTCGTGTCTTTCCGATAGGTTGTGCCTAGATTAAGAAGTGCTTAAGAGAATTATCTATTTTCCTAACCTAATGCATAATCTATCCTAGTCTACGCGCAGACGCACCAGCCTTGGAATCAAGGCAACCTAACCCTAATGAATAAAATAACCTTACATTTTACCTTGGCAACCTCTAATTCCTCACTTGTTATGAATTAAATTCTCTAAACGGGGGGACCTTGATTAAATCCCACCCTCTCAATCTTCCTTTTTAGTTTAAGGTTGATTACACAAATTTATATTACTAAGTTCATATATTATGGCATCACCACCTACCTGTTTGGTGCACGCCCTAACCCGAACCCTTCAAGGCCATGTGCGGGTCTCTTGAAGGTTGATTGATACCCTAACCCTCCGATCTTTGCCGCCGGAGGGGTTGGGATCAATCCTCCGAGTTAAGTTCCCGGTTGGGTTTTGCCCACGGGGGTTGTACAAATTATGTTGATTATTAATTAGTTTGAAACGGTTTGACCACGAAAACTCAACTTGATGGGACCGGGGAATAGGGCAACCTGTGTGTTCAACATGTTGCACAATCTTCAAGGGTTGGGGCCATCACCTCCAACCCTTGGGGTCAACAACATGATAATGGATTCGTGGGCCATTAACCCCACCTTTCCATCAACAACATTCAGAGTGGTCGTGTCGGTGATTAACCCGACTTCACCACATACGGAACTTGCTAATAAATGAAGCTACTACCACAAAACATACCAAGGGGCCCCAAAAACAATGGAGTTGGGTACCCCCTTGGCGGTCAAGTGGTCAAACCACTTGACCTTACGAGATAGGTGAGTGGGTTAGAAATGCGTACCTTCGCCGCGCTCCCTCCAACCCTAAATGGAAAGCTAAGGTTAGTTAATTTACCTCAATTCTCCTCGGTTGATTTGGGCTCGATGTAGGCCGAGCCGCTACTTCTTTCCTTGCTCCACTTCGAACGTCGACCTTGCCTCCCTTGTAACTAGTTTGATAGGAAGCGTACCCTAGTTAACAATAAAAATATAAAGTGTTTTTTAGGCCTAAGCATAATATATCTAATTAGTGCACTTAATTATCTTTCCAACGATCTAAAAATCACCTTAATCGGATAAGAAATGCAAAAGTTATGAGGGTTGGAAGTGCGAGGTCGATTCAACCGATCCTTCCAACCCACCTATCTAACTTCTAACTTCAAAAATTCATAGTGAATTCATTACGACTTGGATTTAGGCTTTCCTTATACCATTGGAAAGCTATTAAAAAGTTCTAACTAGAAAAATTATGACATCAGTAGGTTAGGCCAATACAAATTCAGCAGACCCTCTGTAATGCAGCAGTCAACCAAGAATTCTCAAACTATGTATCTCGTCTTCAACAATTTCTATCTAATTCAATTCTTATTCAAATGAAACGTTCTATATAGCCATGGAAAGATATTGGAAAGATCTATGTGATAAAAATATGCAATTAACAAGTTAAGTCAATGTGAATTCAGCAGACCCTCTGTAATGCAGCAGTCAACCAAGAACTCTCAAACTATGTATCCCGTCTTCAAAAATTCATATCTAATTCAAATTATGCTCAAATCAAACATTCTATATGACCATGGAAAGATATTGAAAATATCTATGTGATAAAAATCTGAAATTAACAAGTTAAGCCAAAATGAATTCAGCAGACCCTCTGTAATGCAGCAGTCAACCAAGAACTCTCAAACTATGTATCCCGTCTTCAAAAATTCATATCTAATTCAAATCATGCTCAAATCAAACGTTCTAAGCAAATCTGGAAAGCTAAACAAAAGTTCTACTTGGGAAAAATATCATTTTTTAGAATTTAAATTCTGATTGGGCTGGCAGGTCTGATCCAGCAGCCGCTACCCACAGAACCACCCGGTTGTTTGCTGCATCTTTGAAAATCCATAACTAATTGTCATCTTGGCCAAATCACAAATGGGAAATGGCTATAGATAGCTATAGGAAATCTCTTTAAGAGAAAAATGATAAGTATTTTGTTTTAGCTTCTGAACTAAGCCTTCAGGGCATTGGCAGCTGAGGTCTACAATGCCTTCACTCGAAATTCTACAATCCAACCTACCTCTACAAAAGAAAGGAAGAATTTTGTTGGTGTGTTAATAAACACACATTCTAACTAGGAGAGAAAGTAGAGGATTTTCTCAAGCCTTTCTTTTAGGCCATTGAGAATGGATGCTAAAGGATTTTTTCCTAACTATTTTGAAGTAGGGCTTCGCCCGCTAATCAAATTGAAAGGGAGTTTTGTCTAACTATCTTGAACTAGAGCTTCGCCTAAATTCTAAAGGGAAGAGGGGGTTTTCAAGGTGGGAGGAGGGGGTTTTTAAACCCTTTCACAAAAGAGTTGGACCCCTCCGCTACCGGTTCCATTTTTTTGACCCCCTCCCGAAATTTTGGCTCGGGGGTCTTTCCGGTCGAGGTTGCCACCCCGTCGCCGAGGTGGCTCCGACGGGAATCTTCTGCATTCGTTCTAATTTTTGGTAGCAAGTTGGCAAGGGGGCAAGTGGCCCCCTTGCTATTTTCCTTAAAGTCTTCGCGCTAATTTTTCTCTCACGCCGAGCACCTCCACTTGTCTTGCGTGACCCACACTAAGTATTAAACTAACCCTTGCCTAGCTAGCTCTACTAATTTAGTCATCTTAGCTAGTTGCTTTCACTAACTACGTTTCTTCCCGCTAACTAGGTCTTGCCTAGATAGCTAATTTTCCTAACTTAGCTAATTTCTATCTCTAGTTAGTTTTCATTTTTACTAACTCTACCTAAAACTCGATTTTTTCCCTTCACAGGTGAAGGTCCGAAGTCCTCGGTAATTTTCCTTCCCCTTTTTGAACTAAACGCTAAATGAACTAATTTTTCTCTTAATTCGCTATCAATCCTAACTTTTAATACTAAAATCCTAACTAAAGTGACCCCACGGAGTGGTGGACCACTCTGGTGGTTCACAGAAACCTACTTCGTTAATTGGTACATCGTGATTATTGTTAGATTCCAAAAAGTCTTGATTGTGTATTGAAAAGAGACAGGAAAGACTTAAGATATAGGAAATTTTCCTATATGTATCTCGTTGAATGTTTAAGATTCATAATTAATGATAAGGACAAAAATCCTTGATTCTTTGGGAAAGGGTAAAAACAGTGTGTTGTGTAATTGTGAGGTCGACTTTCTGGGAAAGATCTCTAAAGAGAAGAAATCCTTGGGCACTATCCCTTGAGAAGAGAAGAGATTTTCCACTATCAGGTGAAATTTACCAAGACCATAGTCAAGGGAAGAGCTAGAGAGGGCCTCGTAGTATATGAGTGTAGAATCCTTTTTGAGAAGAGAGAGGAATCTCTTTTCCGACTGTAAATTCGGCAATGCCGTAGTGAATTCACTTTCAAGGTGTGAAGTCACTCATCGCACTGTGAATTTGTTTTGAACTGAATTTTGATTGATGATGATAATTGGTTGCATGTGTTTTAAAAATCCATGTGTTTTAAAAATGCACATGTTGAGTTCTCGTGAAGAGACCCATATTAAGTCGGTGACAAATCGACCATATGCCAATGATTAGCAATAAAGTCTTTGTATGAGTAGTTATATTGTTGCACATGAGATCTGGTATACAATCAACTCTATAAATGGCCATTGTCATTGCGTACATGCTCCCTTTACTACCTTAAAGGATTATTTGAAGGAAATTGACATAACTCAAGTAAAGTCATTTGAAGGGTGCGAAGCCCAAACCACTTTGAATTTCTTGGCCAGGTCCGTTTTCGAGAACTAGATGCTTACTGGTTACTAAAGACTATGGCCTGCACTACCTCCTGAGACTCGTTACTTGTGACTGGCTACTGCTACTTGGGACTTGGAACTGGTTACTAAGACTATGGATTCTAATTTCCCCATGATTTGGAACATGAAGGCCCAATCAACCCTGTCATAGGCTTTGTTGAAGTCGAGTTTAAGGAAAATAGATTCTTGGCGTGACTACTTAGCCCATTGGATTGTTTCATGTGTGAATAGGATATTGTCTAAAATAAATCGAAGTGGTAAGAATGCGGTTTGGTCACTATCGATTACCTCTACCAACACAGGTTGGAGTCGCTGTTGGAGAGCCTTCGCAAAGATCTTGTAAGTGGTGTTGAGTAGCGTGATTGGTCACCAATTGGTTAATCTCAAGCGGTCCCCATTTTTGAAAAGCAAAGCAATGCGTCCTTTTGTTATTCCATTTGGGAACCGTTGCATTGATATTGACTCATTCACCATCCTTGTGAAGTCCTCACTCAGGAAGCCCCAGTAAGCTTGAAAGAACTCTGCTGTCAAACCATCCGGGCCTGGGCTTTTACCTCTTGCAAGTGCCTGGATTGCTTTGGTGAGTTCTGCTTCGGTGAGCGGGGCTTCCATGATCCTTTGGGCGGTTAAGGAAAACTTAGTCGGTATGTAACTTAACAACTCTTCCTCGTACTCCTGTCGTTGTTCGTCCATGACCGGTCGCGTGTACAAGTTCGAGTAGAAGGAGTTGCATACTCTAGCCAGGTCCGCACTTGATGAAACAGTTGTGTTATCTTCATCGTAGAGTTCCGTGATTAACCCGCCTGCCGGTCGTCCTTTTACCAAGGAGAAAAAATACTTATTCATTCTGTCCCCTGATTGCATCCATCAGGTTCGAGACCTAATCCACCGCCTTTCCTTTTTCCTCTGCTAGACTTTGGAGTTTATCCCTAAGTTTCTTAGTCCATTCCTTTGCTATTCCATTCATTGAGTCAGAGTGGAGGACAGTTTGCCAAAACTCTAGGTATTGTCTCAATCTAATCTCTTCCTCTCCACTCTCCGTTGATTTTGCTAGGCAGAATTGTTTGTAATACTTGACTATTCTCCGTAGTTTAGTGAGGAATGGCATTTGTGGAGGGGAGGCTTCCCATATTGCCCTAATTGGTTCCTTAGCCTCTTGAAGGAATCTTCCATTGGCTTTCCATGAGGAACCTCCTGGGGCATTGTTACTAAGGTTAATTTGGAAAGAGACCGGGTGGTGGTCGGAGAAAGTAGAATCCCCCAAAATCTTGTATTTCGGAATATGAGAAGATGGATTTTGTATTGAGCTTGAGAAAGTGTAGAATCTATCTAGTCTAGCCAAAATTCTAGTGCCATCCTCCCTTAGATTGTCCCAGGAGTATAAAGGGCCCTCATTTCTACTAAAGTAATCCTCAATGTTATACTTGTTTTTAATGTCTACCCATGCTAGTTCCTCTCTTAACCTCATAAGTCGGCTACATGATGATGTGGACCTGTCTAGAGGGTTTTCCACCATATTAAAATCTCCAGTCATAATCCATCTGCAGTCTACTGGAAGAGTTTGGAAATTTTCATTCCACGTGGCACATCTCTCACTAGCCATATTGGATGCGTAAATGTTGAGATTACCTAGGTACCTCCCTTCTAGTCCTTTGAACCTGATCCACTGAACCCTATTACCGGCCATAGATCCTCTGTCGTAGATTAAAGGTTGCAATCTCGGGTGGAAACATATGGCAATTTCGCCTTTCCCTGTCCCTACCTTTCTATCATCAACATCATTGCTTGGGCTAGCTTCCATGGGCCAAAAATTTCTGCTCATCCATAACATTCTAATGCTCCTTTCTACCTTATCCCCCCTAAATTTATGCTCTTGTAAGCATAGGACATCCACTTTTGGGGAGAGATTTCCTATGTAGTCCCTAATTACCCCGACTTTTGTATCATTATTTATGCCTCGGACATTTATGGATAAGAAATGTACTCTCATTGAATAGATGTGAAAAGTAAGGGAGTGGTACCCGAGCCGTGGTTGTTCGTTTCTTCTTCCATCATCCAGTTGAAACTTCTCCACAGGTTGAAACTTGGCACCTCCGTCCCGCTTTGTTGGGTTTTCTTTCGTGCGGAAGACTTTAGACCTCGAACACTTGCAGCCTTTAGGTTGCGGCAATCCTCTCCAATTTTTGTGGGGTTCCCCAATCTTGGGGAAGATGGTGCAGGTGTGATGCCCGTATTCCGAGTTGGTGAAACTGGTGCCGGTCTATCGTCTAGGGCATCGACAAAAATCTCTTGGTCCTCTTCATCTGTGCATCCTGTGTGTTTTAGGGTGGAGGTTGGGCGTCCTTCATTTGTCAACCCTACCTCACCAATCCTCGGATGTTTGAATGTTTGTGTAGGTGAGGTGTCATCCCTATCCCCCTCCATCCTATTTGCAAGAAATGTTATGACATCAAGGGGTTGACTACTTGACTAAGTTGAGTTTTGGGTTTCAGGGATGCATTCCTCGCTCAAAAATTCATCTTGTCTCACACTTTCCTCTTGGTATCTAGCACTGCCCGGTTGCACTATAAGAAAACTGCGTTTTTTGATGATGTTTTTGAAATTTTAGGCGACATCCAATAGAACATCCACATGTTACAGTGGACGTCATTATTGACATTTGGATGTTCTATTGGATGTCGCCTAAAATCGTCTGCGTTGTCCAAAAACGTCATCAACAACGCAGTTTTCTTATAGTGTTGGTGGGTATCCTTAGTGAATGGATCTATGGCTAGGTTAACATTTGTTGGGGTATTGACTTGACCCAGATTCTCCCTATCTATGGCGTTCACACGTCTCTTGGTGCCTGAGACCTTATGTGGCAACCATCTCATGGTTGTGGGTTCGGCCCCATGTATCGTTGAGAGTGTCTCAAAAAGTTCTTTTTCTTTTTCTCTAGATTTTGGGGTTGTCCCGTCAATTCTGCTTTTGGCGGCGGCCTCCTTGGGTGGTAGTTCCTCTCTTCTTTTGTTGTAGTCCGTTGAGGTTTCCGACCTATCTTCTCTGTTGCCCCTCCCCTTGTGTGTTTTCTTTGTGTTTTCCATGGTGGAAATTGAAGCTTTGGTTTGTTGGTGTTGGTGTGTATCTACCCCCACCTTCCCTTTTGCTCGCCTATTTGTGACTAAGGTAAACCCATCATCAGCCAGTGCCTGAGTTGAGGCCAGAGCTACCTCCCGGAGGCTAATCCTAAGCTGGTTATGTTCCCCATCTCGTCCTTGCCGCCCTTGCAAGGATTCCCGGGTCATCTTGGTAGCTTGCTTGTCTTTGGGGTTTAGGTATGATCCTTCCTCATGTCCACCGCTCCTTTGGTACCTTTGTGCGGTCCTAGGTGGTCTATACCTCTCTTCCCGTGTTGTTGAGCGTCTCTCCCCATACTCATGTCGCGGTCTGGCCCATGTGTGGGAGCCGTTTCTCTTAGTAGGGATCTCACTACATTCTCTTATGAGGTATCCCGTTGAAAGACAAAACCGACATCTAATTGGTAGTGAATCATAATCTATCAATGCTTTAGATAATATGCCAGGTGTTAACGTGGTTAGTTCCACTTCCGTAGCCCACCCTTTCTCTACATTGACGGATACGCAAAATCTTGGGTATTTTAGTGTGGGATTGTTTGGGTCACTCCCTGTGAGCCCAAATGGGTGCCCACATGTGTGGTTACCCTTAAAAATTATCAGGAATTGTTTCTTTTTATTGTGATTGCTATTTCAAAACTAAAAAGAGTGCAACCCTTGTGTTTGGAGTGTGTTAGAGTTAACAAGTGAATTATGTCACTTGTGTGTTGTGAGAAGGTTCGTGTTAATTAGATTTAGTTAAAAGTAAGCTGGATTTAGTACCCGAATTGGGCTTGGGAGCCGCCCACATTGGGATAGGAGGTTAATTAAATTAGGCTTGAGCCGTGTTAAAACTAGGTAAGGGCAAGCCTTATAGGGTGGCAAGGGAACTGGATTTTCGGAAGGGATCAGCTGCCGAGGGAGGCAGGAGCGGCAACTCTCGGCGAAGGAACTCTCTCTCTCTTGCAGCTGCTGGAGACAGGTGATGGCCGAAGCCTGAACCAGTGGCCGAAGCCTGAACCAGTGGCCGAAGCCTGAACCAGATGGCTGAAGCCTGAACCAGTGGCCGAAGCCTGAAGGAGATGGCCGAAGCCTGAACCAGTGGCCGAAGCCTGAACCAGTGGCCAAAGCCTGAAGGAGATGGCCGAAGCCTGAACCAGTGGCCGAAGCTTGAACCAGTGTGGCCGGAGCTTAATGCCGTGGGATTGATGGAAGTAGGAGTGGTAGTTACTTAGTGGTCATTTAAGGACATGGGGTGTGGACTTGCATTGCACTATAAAAAACCTGCGTTTTTGGTGTTGTTTTCAGAAAACGTGTCTTGTTCTGTGAGACGTTAGTATGTTTGGCAGTCAACACGTGCAGTACTTCGAATTAAATGGGATGCTGCTGGAAACGTGTCTATTTACGATTCAAAACGTGACAATGTTAGCATGGCCGTGCGTGTCTTTGTGAATGTTGAAAAAAACATGTTGACGTTGTGGTCAAGGGTCTCGGCAAAAAAAGGAAGGCCACGTCAACCACTGTGCACGTCTTCATTGCATGTATACTAATGGCAGTTGTGGCGGGCAGACAAAAAACGTTGCCCAGACTGCAAAAAAAAGATGATGGGCAGCCGCATACACTGACATTAAATGTCATGGAGTCGTCGATGCATGAGTACCCCACAAAAATGGTAAATTACGCGAAGACTCCATATACTTCATGGTATTCAAGCGGACACTATGAAAAACAAATGTAAAAAAACCTGTACATGTTTGCTGCTCACATAGTGGGTTGCTAGAAAGAGGATTGGACACAATGAGGAGCACAAAATCGGCAGTATTGATGTGACACCCAAAACCAAAGAAAGGTGCAATCTCCACTTCTTCGGCCGTACAATGGTAGTCCTATATATTCAAATGCTATTAACTAGGAACCAAGGGAATTGATATTGTGGAATCCACCAGTCGATGGTAGTAGTCACATCCTAATTGCAAGAGAGGAAACCCAACAACCGGAGTGCAAGAAACGTGTCCAATGTCATTGAAGGCCGCAAAAAGCCCTCCGTTGCCGACGTTTGGGAACACTTGACCATTAAAACCACATTTTCCCAGAATATGGGAAATTCCAATACAATTTGAGAGCATAATGAAAATCTCCTTTTGCATTCAAGATATGGGCCCCCATACAAGGAATTGTTTGTTGTATGGCAATCAACAGTTCACGATATCTGAAGCATGTTGTTTTTTTCTTTCTTTACCATAAGAGAAAATTGGTAGAATACAAAATGTGCAAGCGGTGTCCTCGTCGGTGACTTCATTTCAACTCACAGAATACAGAGGACGTCTCCAACGATGCATGGGCAGACGTCAACTTCGACACGGAGCTTCCATCCTGCATGACATATGTTGTCAGAGTGACGGCTACAGTAATTGCCAAATGTGGTACATCATCATTGCATGTGCTTGGGGTTTCACCATTTCTACTATGTTTCTTCATGCGGGTCTACCCCACGATCACCTGTTCTTTGTCGAACGTAAACACCATTGCCTATCGCAGGTTCCCTAACGGGCTCTGCATCTTGCACCCGTGGTTGCAAACCCACAAAGTCACCGTCATTTCCGATGTCAACTACGGCGGGGACGGACTGGTTCACTTCTGTTTGCCCACGTCTGCCCCTCACATCCGTTCGGCATACAATCTTCCAGCCCGGCCTTGTTGGATCGTTGGAGAAGAAGACTTGTTGGCAATGCAATGGGAATGCAAACGAGTTTGCGTGCACCCTGCCATCCATGCGGTTGAAGTTGGCCACGGTGAAGCCATAACGATCTCGTTGGATGTTTGGATATCATGGATCAAGGCTCGGGCGGACCCAGTCGCACACTAGAACGGTGGTGCAATGGTTCCGGTAGTCCAACTCCAAAATCTCTTCAATGTACCCCACATACTCCTCGGTTCTCTTGACGGGTCGCCCATTTTGCAGGCCCCATGGTACTTGACGAGTGAAACAACCCACAACACATGAATCCCGCGTGACCAAACCACCTTTAGCATTACGAACACGGAAATGCCTACCAAATGCATGCATTTGGCGGTGTGAAATGGCATATCGCTCAGGAGGCTGCCCATACTGCACAACGTCATCCTCCACATGTACGCCCGCATCCCGCAGATTTTTCAATCGCATTGTCAGCCATGATGCAAATCGTGGTAAATCATTGAGTTCCGCCGGGTAGCGCACAGACACCGACGGGTGCCGTCGTCGTGACAATCTTCGAAATTCCTCCCTCTCCTCCCACCGCCGTGCTCTTGCTGTTGTATACTCCCTGTGCAATATTTCACGTGTGCTCAGTCACGTTGTGCATACACATTCAATCTAATAATAACGACTACATGTACCCGTGGGACGTCATCTGCAACATGCTAATCAACGGACGTCTGTCGCAGAGGTTGTCTTTGAGGACAACTTCTGCAACGACACCAGAGTGGCAGGCGCGTCGGCCACGTCACAATAGACATGGCTAGGGGGTGATCAGCGTCGACAATGTGGACAATGGAAGTACAGGGGGATAAACACAGCCTTGGATGGACAAATTATGCCAAGCACAATGGTCACGACGGAATGTCCACTGGCACTCACTCTCTCCATGCCTCCAAGCACGATGCATTATCCAAAACAAAGTCATGTGCATAGCTGCGGAACTCGTCCGACATCTTGCGCTTTTGTTGCGAATTGCGACAAAGAATCTCGTCGTTCATGATCGCGTCTTCTTCCGTATCCCACACACGATGCACTGTTCCTCTATATTGACGCATGTACTCTGTGCAAAAACCAAGCGTGTCGTCCATTTGGTAGCCTTCCGCTATGCTACCCTCCGGGTGTGCAAATGTCCTCACATAGTCCTTCAATGTTTTCATGTAACGCTCTATCGGATACATCCACCGACAATGCACTGGACCGCATCTGAACAACTGCTCCACCAAATGCACAGGTAGATGTGTCATGATGTTCAAAAATGTCGGGGGAAACTCCTTCTCCAATACAGAGGTTGCCATCACCACGTCCAACATCATGTCATGTTCATCCGCGGCTCTTACGTCCTTCGCGCACAGTCTTTGGAAAACTCTGCTCATTTTGATTATAGCTACGCGCACATTTTCGTCCAGCACATTGCGGATAGCCACAGCCATAATCTGCAAGACATGCTAGGGTAAAATTGATAAGTTACTCCAAAACACGGCACATGGCAGCCACAACTATCATGAGCCTACCTCCCAGTCCCGAGTGATGGCACTCCGTTCCACAAGACGTCCTCCATGGCTGGTGCATGCCAATCCACTTCGGAATTCCATCGCAAAGCACATCACGTGCTGCATGCCTTCCTCCCATACTGTTCACTATGCATGTTCACTGCAACATCGTACACTGGCATTGTACGTTTCGCTGGACATTCTGCCATCCTTCACACGTTGCAGTCATTGAAACAAAATTGAAGAGGTCACATTGAAAACATGCCATCTTTGCTTACTTGTTGCATGAGAACATGGTAATCGTGTGTTTTCATGTATTGCAATTTCCCATCTGCAAGGCGCTTGTGAATGCTACCCACGTAATTTGTGGGTGTTCGAATACTGGAAATGATTGCAACAAATTTTGTGCGTTCATTTGCCTTCAATACATAAGGGGCATGTGGCATATAGTACTCCCCATGTTGCCGATGCGAAGGTTGCAACCATATCTCCTCGCGGATGCCCAGGTCCTCCGCATCGACCCTACTCCCGGGACTATCATTCATGCCCATAAGAGTCCTCAACATGTTCTCGCACAAATTCTTCTCGCAATGCATAACGTCCAAAATGTGTCGATCTAGCAGATGCTGCACATGAGACCCAAAAAAACGTTTTACAAAGGGAAGCCATACTGTGGATTCTGATGTGTTCTCAACAACACCTCCTACTGTCCAGAAGGCCACACCGCAACAGCTTTTAGTGTCGTCCTCTGTCACGCACACACACAATTCACCGTTGTATGAAGTGAAAAAAATTCGTCCTCCGTGCCCTCAAGGTGTCTTCCGGGACGCCTGCAAAAACATCATGCTGAACATCGCTTTAGACGTTGGCTTCAACCAAACTAACCGCGTTCCGCCCCACGCTGTCCACTGTGACTCTATGTTTGCACATGAAAGACACACATGGATTGTCAACCAAGCCTCACCTGCCAGTATGGCAGCTCGTACAAAGCACTCAGCCGTTTCACACCTGTTGTATGCACAGGGTCGTTCGGTCCATTCTCCCTCCCCCCCAACTACAAGTAGGATTCGTGCCACGCTGCATATCGAATGGTGTCCTGGCCTGTCATCAATCGTGGCCTGCCACGTTGCTCCTCCAACCCATTGAATCTCCTATTCCGGCGATACGGGTGGTGTCGAGGTAAGTAACGACGAATGCCGCCGTACACAATTTTGGAGCCCCTTATCCTCATGTTGGGAAGAAGGTCACCCGTTTTTGCCATCCTGGCCTCCGTGTCTGGACCACAGCAGGGGCAACCCTTGTAACCCTTACAAGAAAGACCAGAAATGAGGCCATATGCTGGAAAATCGGAAATGGTCCACATCAGTATGGCTCGAAGGGTGAAACTACGACTCCCTGGTGGTTGGGAGAAATCTTGCGCGGCAACCCCACGCCACAATTCCTGGAGCTCCTTCAATAGTGGACGTATGAAGATGTCGATGTTTGTTGAGGATGGCGACTTCTTGCCCGAGATCAATATGCACAATGATATGAAAAACTTTTTCGTAACCAACCATGGCTCGAAGTTGTAAATCAAAATCAACACCGGCCATGTCGACCAATTGGTGTTGCTTAGTTTGAAAGGATTCACCCCATCCAATGCTAGAGCAAGCCGCATGTTTCTTGCTTCGGATCCAAAGCTGCCAAACGCAACGTCTGTGTTGATGTGCCTCCATGCTGGGCTGTCCACCACCGACCGCATGACGCCGTCATTGCTGACGTGTCTGGTGTGCCCTGTCAACATGTGCGCTATCTCAGACGAACGCCACATCCGTTTCAACCTGGGAATGAGGGGGAAGTGGCGGATTACCTTCGCTGCAACATTGTTCGTGCCATCCACCCACCGTGGTTGTGTGCACTTGGGACACCTATCAAATGTTGCATACTCATCATCATAAAGAATACATCCATTGGGGCAAGCATGGATGATGTTGTAGTGCAAGCCTAGTCGGCGGATACCCTTGCGGGCCGCATAATGAGTTTTGGGCAGGTTGTTGGGCATTGGTAACAAGTCCCCAGACAAAAAACGGAACAACTCGTCGGTGAAAGTATTGCTCACACGGAACACAGAGCACATGTTCATGATGATGATCGTCGCCGACACAACGCTCATTTTGGAACCTGGAAACACCGGAGTGGTGGCTTCCGTGTACAAGCCCTCCAAACCGTCCATAGTATCTAATGTTGTGTCATTTCCGGCATCGAGCTGTCCTTCAACCGCGGCCTCTTCGTGTAGCGCATCTCCTCTGTCGAAGGCCTCCAACACCTGCCGGTGGACCTCGTGGAATTCATCCAACCCTTGGGGGGGGTTGTCTTCACCACCCCCTGCATTTACATCCTCCATGTGAATGCCTCCATGGTCCCGTCTTGTGTCCCGGGGAGTGTTTTCCACAACGTTGTCGTCAAAGGCGACGTCCTCAATCCACATTCCATGTGGTGGGTATCCCTCAAGGGGGTCTCCGCCTAGTAGTGACTTCTGTAGAAATGGATCTCGTCCCACTGCCGCGTGGTGTTGGCGTATAACTTGGATGTTTTTCCGCCGTCCACCCTTGCAGTCTCTGCAAGGACACCTAAATGCATGTACATTCTTGTGAGGCCAAACCCCCCACCCTTAAGCGTCCGTAGTCCGAGTAGTGGGTTTGGGCTCACATTCCTCCGCGGTATTGGATTTGGACTTGGATGAGTCCATAGTGCAAGGTTCACCCTTCAAGTGGTCTTGGATTTAACTTTGGTCTTTGCTTCCTTTGTCTTGCCATCGCGAGAGTGCTCCACATTCTCCATTAATTTGTGCACGTGGTTTATTTTTAAAGAGAGGATGCAAGTGTTAAAAAACACTATTCTCTATAGTCAATCTCAAATACATTTACTTGTGAAAGCCACACATAACACTAACTAGCATAATGTAACTAACTACTTGTCTATGAGCTAATTAAGTAGGCTATCTACTAAGCTCCTTCATGAACCCATCTCTTTACTTTCTAATTACATGAACCTAGCTCCTTCATAAACCCAACTCCTTCATGAACCCAACTCCTTAGCTTCTAACTAAATAAACCCAGCTCCTTTATAAACCCAGCTCCTTCATGAACCCAGCTCCTTAGCTTCTAACTAAACAAACCAGCTCCTTTATAAACCCAGCTCCTTAGCTTCTAACTAAACAAACCCAGGTCCTTCATAAACCCAGCTCTTTACTTTCTAACTAAACAAACCCAGCTCCTTCATAAACCCAGCTCCTTCATGAACCCACAACTTTGTAGTTGTAATCCCCAACTACCTCACTAATTATTCAAGCCCTTAACTAATCTTCCTACCTAATTTTCCTAATTCTACTAACAACCCCTTTCTAATCACACAATTCTTCTCTAATCCTAAAATCCTAAAATCCTAGAGAGGAGAGGGGGAGAGAGAATTTCCTAACTTCACTAAGACTAACTAATCCACACAAGTATATTTTTGCACTCATCACAACCTCAAGTGCTCAACTCTTAAACATGGAACTTGCAATCACGTGTATTCAAAACATGAACTTTAAGTACCACAAATTGGAATCATGAATTAACTTTAAAATCCTTCACGTCAACACTAATTCTACCAAGAGGTCAAGCCCTCTTCAAGGCTAACAAGCCTTGGCTCTCAAACTAAAAACTAAGCACACACATGTGCTCCAATATGGCTTCCCACACCCACACTTATAACTCGTGGGGTGCCTTGGAGCACAAAGGAAAGAGAGGATGAGTGAGGGAAGAATGAGGGATTATATAGTAAGCTTGAGGGGGTGAGCACCCTCAAGGCTCACGATAAGCCCTTGAGATTTCCTCCTACTTAGTAGGCGCCAATCCTATCTTCTAAGCCTTCCTCCCTCAAATGATCAACAAGGATCCTAATTCGAACATTTAACTAGCCTTGGCTTTCTACCTACCACACTTTACCAAACTTGGGATGCTTCAACCCAAACTTAGCCTCCTTCGCTTTCCGCCGCCATAACTTTCTCCCCTTACTTTCCCAAATCGTTGCTCACCACTTAATTCAAACCACGATGCTTAACTCGTGATTTGATTGGTGCTTTGAGAATTTGCTTATCCTCCACCTTGCATTCTTCCTTGGACCTTCCCCATTAAGTGGCCATGATGAGGTGGTCCACTTGTGCGCTCCATGTGATCCTCCATTCATCCCAATTCGAATGCACTTGCCTCTTGAGTCACTTTGGTTGTCTCCATCCATTTGTACTAGCCTACTCACTAACTACTCAATCCAAGTTCTCCTTACCTATCCTCATTCACTCAAATCCTTCCGAAGGTAAAAACACAATAACAACTCACATCCTAGCCTCTTACAACATGGTACTTCTAAGACTAACATTTCACTCTTTTTATATTTTTGTGAAGTAACATGCTACTTCAAAGTGCATCAACTAACGTTTCAAGGGTCTAAGACTAAATGTGGGCACCCTTTTGGGCTCACATAATTGGCGACCATCGGGGGATGAATCCAAACATCTCTTGCTCCAAGGGTAAGTTGCCTAGTCAAGCTCGGTACTCCTTACATCTACTTCCCGATGTACGGGTAGGAAAGAGCTCACCATTCAACGTTTCCAATTGAATTGAATTATTAGGAAAGACCTCATAGACAAGGTAAGGTCCTAACCATATTGCATCGAATTTCGCCGGAAATTCAAGCTTTCGTGCGTCTTGAATCATGACCATCATTCCCGGTGTTAGGGCCCTTCTCTTATGTCGTTTGTCGAAAGTAATCTTTCTCCTTCTTTGGATTGCCTCAATATGTTGAGCCGCCATTCTCCTCCCTTCGTCAAGTGCTTCCAAATCGGTTAGTCGATTTCGTAAGGATTGACTTTCGGTAAGTCTCGTACTCACGGCCACCCTAAGTGACTCGACTTCATATTCGATTGGTAGTGTCGCTTCAAGACCATAGACTAAGGAAAATGGTGTAGCACGCGTAGTTACCTTATAGGTTGTACGGTATGCCCAAAGTGCCGCCGTTAGTTTCGTATCCCAATCCCGCTTCGAGTCTATAACCGTCTTGCGTAGTATACTCACCAAAATTCCGTTAACCCTTTCCGTTTGTCCATTGGTTTGTGGGTGGTAGGGAGTAGTCTTCCGGTGATCAATTTTAAATTTCTCTGTCATCTCTCGAATCAAGTCATTCAAAAAGTGAGTACCCCTATCGCTTACTAGGATCTTCGGCACCCCGAACCGCGAAATTATGTTTTCGTACATAAATGTTGCCGCGTGTTCCGCCGTGTCGGTCTTCACCGCTTTGGCTTCCGCCCACTTGGTGAGGTACTCGGTTGCCACCACAATATATTTCATTCCTTTTGAAGATTGGGGATGGACCTCACCCACATAGTCGATGCCCCATTTTTCGAAAGGAATTAAGGGTAATGATACATGTAAAGGCATCTCCATTCTAAGGTCGTTTCGGGCATACCGTTGGCAAGCGTCGCATTTCCTTACATAGTCATGGGCGTCCTTAAATAGTGTAGGCCAAAAGTAGCCCGCTCTAAGTATTTTTTGCCCGGTGAGTTGACCCGAGAAGTGACCGCCGCAAGCGCTATCGTGGCAAGCGATTAAAATCGCTTCAACCTCCGTTTTTGACACGCATCGTCGTAAAATACCATCGGACCCCCTTCTAAACAACCTATGGCCCACTACAACAAATTGCCTACTATTTACCCTCACCTTCCTTCTCTCTTCTTTTGTCCACTCTTTGGGCAACTTGTGGGTTGTTAGAAATTCCACTATGCCCGCATACCACTCCGGTGTAGAAGTGACCACAAAGAGGCTATCATCTACTAACATATCATTTACCGGATTTTTTCCTATCTCCTCCGACAACCTAGACAAGTGGTCCGCTTGTAAATGCATACGACCCGGTTTATATTCCACCGTGTAGTCGAATTCTTCTAATAACAAAACCCACCTAGCTAACCTACCACTTAACTCCGCCTTGTTAACTAGATACTTGATAGCCATGTGGTCAACAAAAAATACAACCGGGTTGCACATGAGGTAATGCCTAAACTTTTTAACGGAAAACACCATGGCTAGGCATTCCCTCTCCGTTGTAGAGTAGTTTCTTTCGGCGGGGGTCAATTGCTTACTCGCATAAGCTATAGGTTGATCCTTCTCTTTTTCTCCCGTTGCTTGACAAAGCGCACTCCCTATTGCCACATTACTAGCATCACAATAGACGTGAAAAGGTTTACCCCAATTGGGTGGTATCAACACCGGATAGGTGCTCAACCTATCCCGCAATTCCTCAAAGGCTTTTTGACAAGCATCCGTCCACTCGAATTTGACATCCTTTTTGAGCAAATGGGTAATGGGCACCGCTATCTTTGAAAAATTAGGAATAAGTTCCCGGTACCATCCCACATGTCCTAACAACTTAGAGATCCCCTTGGAATTGGTTGGAGTTGCCAAGTCGCTTATGGCCGCAATCTTATCCGGATCGGGTTCTCTACCTTTCTCACTAACAACATAACCCAACAACACTCCCTTATTCACTCCCAAAAATGTCTTATCCGGGTTCAATGCTAACCTCATCTTCCTACACCTAACCAATGCCTCCCTAACACAATGTAGGTGATCGTCCACATTACTTTGTGTGCTAAAATCGTCCACAAAGACGGTCATGGATTTGAACAACAAGTCGGTGAAGATATACATTACTAATCGTTGGAAAGTAGCCGGGGCATTACATAACCCAAATGGCATCACTACCCACACAAAAGTACCCCAAGGTGTAGTAAAAGCCGTTTTATGGATATCTTGGAGGGCTATGGAAATTTGATTATAACCCGCATACCCATCCATAAAGGTATATCGCGAATGACCTCCAACCTCCTCAAGCAACAAGGTGATAAAAGGTAAGGGGAAGTGATCCTTTTGTGTGCACGAATTCAATTTCCTATAGTCGACACAAACCCTTAATTTCCCATTTTTTTTCTTTACTAAGACCATAGGAGAAACCCAATCCGTGATTTCCACCGGCTTGATAAACCCGGCCTTCAATAACCTTTCCAATTCCGCTTTCACCAACAATTGCAATTGAGGATTCATCCTCCTCTCCTTTTGTCTAATTGGCCTCGCCCCCGGAATTAAAGGAATCCGGTGCTCTACCATTTCCCTAGGAATTCCCTTAAGCTCATCGTAGGACCATGCAAAAGTATCACTAAACTCATCCACCAAATTGCTATACTCCCTAACCTCTTTCTCCCCCAATTTGGAACCCATCTTCATTTGTCGGGTTTTTCCATTCTTTAATTTCACATCCACGTACCGCCAATCCGCTTCCGACACATGTGCTTGTTCCTCTTTGTTCCGATACCAATCGGAAGGCACATTGGGGTAATCTTTCACATCTTGACCTACAACTATCCCCGTAGACGTGGTCTTGAAATGTAAAGGCTCCTCCAATTTCGATGACTCAATAATCACATCCTCCTCTTGAGTCCCATCTACATGAATTAAACTAACCTCACCCTCTTCCACGTCATCTACCCAAGGTGTTAACCCACCGCTAACCCACTCTTCCTCGGTGAGCACCTCACATGGCTCCAACAATGAGCCCTCTCTTAAACTAACACTAGGAAATTCACTCCCTAAGCCTACTTGGTGAAATGTAACCATTACATCAACCTCGGACTCGGGGTACTCCCTTAGCCATTGGGCATAATCCCCATTATCCCCATAATTGTAAAAATTAGGACCTAGACTTCCCGAGCCCGAATCTATAACAACCCTTTGACCTTCGGGATGGACGACTCCCACCAATGCCTTGCCAATCTCATTCTCGTTTAAGTCATCAATTTCCTTCTCCAATGGCAAATACATCTCCTTCTTCATCCATCCTTCTAATGAACCAATGGACACTATGACCCTATTACCCTCCGGACCATAAGTGATGGATGGTTTAGGTCCACCCCAATTGACCATAGCATTCGCCATCCGCAACCAAGGCCTACCTAGCAAAATGGGGAAGGTGTCCTTGTTGGAGTGCATTTTAATGACATGGAAGGTGACCAAGTACTCCTCGCCTCCCGTAGTCATTCTACAATCCTTGATCATCCCCAAAGGCGTAGTCGAACTTTGATTTGCCATATTTATGACCAAAGGTGAAGGCCCCGTGAGTCCAAGTCCCAATTTTTTCATAGTATCCTCCGGTAGTATATTTAGACTACTCCCTCCGTCGACTAGCACATTAGGAACCACCTTATCTACTATAACAACTTCTATTTCTATAGCTTTCACGTCTCTTCCACCTTGTGATTGGATCCTAGCGGCTATTTTAGCTTTCACCTTCCTCATCCTCTTGTGTACCGGCATTCCCTCCTTTAATGTTTTCCTTGCCGTGGGTGAAATTTCCAATAGTTGGCCGAAAGTAATATCCGCCTTGAGTGTACTAAGGTCCGCCCACAAGTCGTACCCGGTAGATCTTTCCACCTTAGAATTACCCACTACGTCGAATTCGTCTACGGGAACCCCCGGTCCTTCCCATTCACCCACATCGCTATTATCCAAGTCATGTACCGCATTAGTCCTCTCCCTATCTTGTAAAATTATATTTTCCCTCTCCACATCCTTAGTAGCTCTTCTAGCTACCCTATCCAACTCGGAGAGATTAATCTCTTCATCCGAAGAGTAATTTCCTTGCTCTCCTATTCCTACCTCCAACGGGGCATCCCCTCTCCTAGCCCTAGTAGTTACCGCTAGTGCAGGTGCTTCTTCAACCACACCCTTACCCTTCACTAACTCATATGTAATAGCATTGGTGTGAGGAGGCCATTGACTTTGCTCCTCTCCAATTCTCGTTGGGAGAGGAAGCATGTCATCACATGTGGCCTCCAACACTTTATCCATGAACCTAACATCTTGGGAGTTAGATGGTCCCGGATCCGTTGGAGGCGCTTGTCTCCCGTTACTACCATTAGGTGGAACTCCTTGTCTATTTTGTATTGGAATGTAACCGGTTGTAGTTTGCAAGCCCGCCGGTGGATGAAAAGTTTGCCTAGCATTACTATGGTCATAGTATAAGTTAGGTGGCCTAAGTTCATTGGCCGGTACTCCTTGTGGCCTAGCACCTCGCATATTATCCCTTGCTTGTTGTTGTGGATTAGCCACCGGGTAAGGGACATTAATTATTTTGTCCGGTTGGCGACACGTATCCGAGGGATGACTTCCTCCACAATTGCTACAATTAAACTCTTGACCTTCGGACCAACATTGTCCTTGAGCGTGCCACCTTCCACAAAAGGGATGAAATTCCTTCTTCTCTAAATTTTGGCCACCTTGCCCTCTAGGTTGTGGTCCTCTATTGCTTCCATTTCCATAGTGAGGTGGCGCTTGACCTCGTTGATTTTGTTGAGGTGGGTTACCGTTTCCTCTTTGGTCACGGTTTTGTCCACTTCTACAAAATTGACGCGTGTGGCCCGGTTGGCCACATTGGACACACCATAATCCGGAAGAATGCCTACCCGACTCAACCGGGGGTGGAGGCCCCGGTTGTTGACTCCGGATCATTAATGACATTTGATCCGTGAGGCTTTGCATTTGTTTTATCATAGCCTCTTGGAATCCTAGTTGGCTAGCACCTAGTCTTCTCTCAACCTCCTCCAAGTGTGGATCCGTTCTAGGGGCCGGTAGTGCCAAAAGAGGTGCCGGTTCCCTAACCGCTAAAGGTCGGGGACCGGTGTCCACAATGGCATATGGAATTTGGTTCTCATACTTAGCGGGTTCTACCGCTACCACCCTAGGGCGTATGGGGATGAATTGTGGGATCAATTCATCCTCCCTTCTCCATAGCCTTTCGTGATCTTTATCCAAGTTTTCAATATCTCTAGCCGCACGCTTGGCATCCGCCAAGGTCAAGGGATTCCTTTCTAGAACACC
Organism: Polytrichum formosum; assembly: GCA_964035585.1. Classification (NCBI taxonomy): domain Eukaryota; kingdom Viridiplantae; phylum Streptophyta; class Polytrichopsida; order Polytrichales; family Polytrichaceae; genus Polytrichum; species Polytrichum formosum. Next base: position 47,948,050 of record OZ037937.1, read on the forward strand.
CCTAATAGTTCCGGACTTAAAAAACCCTTGAATGAAAAATTGCTTTAGCGTGTCGTCGTTGAGCATGGTACCCACAAATCTAGTGCACACTAAATCAAACCTCCTAATGTAAGCCGAAATTTCTTCCTCCCTTCCTTGCTTCAATGACGACAATGCCCTTAATGCGGTACTTTGACCCACTTCCGGCCTAAATTCGTTAAGAAACTCCCTTTGTAATTGTTCCCATCCCCTAAAATGTCCCTCGGCATGATCCCGATACCATTCATAGGCTTCCCCCTCTAGAGTGGTAGGAAACCACACTAACCAATAACCCGGGTCGGTTATGAGGAAGCTAGCCAACCGTTCGATATACCGTTCCATGTGCCGAGAGGGGTCCTCATCCTTGGTCCCATAAAATTTAGGGAGATGAGATGGCATATCCATCGCCGCTAAATTTTGTGGAACCACAATTGGTAGGCCTCTTGGCCTAACCAATGGGTCTATTGGAGGTATAGGAGGTATGGGCGGAATTGGGGGTATGGGTGGTGGATCCATCCCCCGTTCCTCGGCCATGGTGACCGGTGAACTATTCAACAATCCCCTATCAACTTCTACCGGGAATTCTTCTCTAAGTGTGTAATTTTCCGAAGAAGTTTCACCACTCAATTTGGAGGGAGTGATCTCCTCTTCAAGTTGAGCTCCAAGTTCTAAGGTGTCTAGAATTGACCTAGTCCTAGGTTCGACGTTCAAACAACTCTCTATTCTAACATTATCTTGTTCTAATCTATCACTGATTTTAGAGGACCGCCTCTTTCGAGTAGATTTCTCTAGTCCTACTATCAAACTTGGTTTTTGTGAGCGAGTCCTACCTTGCATTCCATAAGAATCGATCGACCCTCACTTGACCACACATAATCCTAGCAATTCCCCTCTTAATATTTTCACTTGTCTTGGTGTGGTTATAATTTTTTTAGGAGGTGAGGAAAAGAACCTGCAAGCCCACTTAGGTGAAAGAATCCCAATAGGGGATAGGCATGTTCATGTTAATTTTTTGGTTAAGTCGGAGCATCACCTCCGCACCTTCCCGCAAATTAACACTCACCACAATACCGATTGTGAGGGGGTGACCTTCCGAGTAGATTATGTTAAAAGTCGAGGCTTCACCCTTCAACTTCTCACACCATCCACAATTCGGGAATTACCCTCTACAACGGATAACAACAATCACGAGTACAAAAGGCATTCCTTAATTAGTTAATGAGTTCACTTTGAAGAAATAAACATACCTTGAGCAATCGCATCCCCCTGTGAGTTAGCACTCCCCTCAATCGTGACTCAATGTAACAACACCATAAACTTTGTGAAATATTAATTTAATCTAGAGCATGAAATGACAACTCCCAAAACTTTGAGACTCACCCCGAGGTGAGTGTCAAAGTTCAATGTCCTAAGGTGAATTTACCCTCTAATGTTTTAATGAGCTACTCGGTTATAGGTTCCTTTTAAGTTCTTAGCAAATCCCCAAAAAGGTTGAGGACGTACCTTCGCCGCGCTCCTTCCTCAAAAATGAATTTGCGTAATTGACAATGCAATTCATTCCAAGGAATAGTTGAAATACAATGAATTCAAATGTAACCCAAAGAGAGAATACTTACCGAGTTTCGGGTGCTCCTTCCCTTTTCTCAAGTTTGTGTCTCCAATTTTTCCTAGTTGCCTCCAAGTCTTGTAACTACCTTCCGCTTCGCTCCCGGCGGACGCACCAATTATGTGAGGCCAAACCCCCCACCCTTAAGCGTCCGTAGTCCGAGTAGTGGGTTTGGGCTCACATTCCTCCGCGGTATTGGATTTGGACTTGGATGAGTCCATAGTGCAAGGTTCACCCTTCAAGTGGTCTTGGATTTAACTTTGGTCTTTGCTTCCTTTGTCTTGCCATCGCGAGAGTGCTCCACATTCTCCATTAATTTGTGCACGTGGTTTATTTTTAAAGAGAGGATGCAAGTGTTAAAAAACACTATTCTCTATAGTCAATCTCAAATACATTTACTTGTGAAAGCCACACATAACACTAACTAGCATAATGTAACTAACTACTTGTCTATGAGCTAATTAAGTAGGCTATCTACTAAGCTCCTTCATGAACCCATCTCTTTACTTTCTAATTACATGAACCTAGCTCCTTCATAAACCCAACTCCTTCATGAACCCAACTCCTTAGCTTCTAACTAAATAAACCCAGCTCCTTTATAAACCCAGCTCCTTCATGAACCCAGCTCCTTAGCTTCTAACTAAACAAACCAGCTCCTTTATAAACCCAGCTCCTTAGCTTCTAACTAAACAAACCCAGGTCCTTCATAAACCCAGCTCTTTACTTTCTAACTAAACAAACCCAGCTCCTTCATAAACCCAGCTCCTTCATGAACCCACAACTTTGTAGTTGTAATCCCCAACTACCTCACTAATTATTCAAGCCCTTAACTAATCTTCCTACCTAATTTTCCTAATTCTACTAACAACCCCTTTCTAATCACACAATTCTTCTCTAATCCTAAAATCCTAAAATCCTAGAGAGGAGAGGGGGAGAGAGAATTTCCTAACTTCACTAAGACTAACTAATCCACACAAGTATATTTTTGCACTCATCACAACCTCAAGTGCTCAACTCTTAAACATGGAACTTGCAATCACGTGTATTCAAAACATGAACTTTAAGTACCACAAATTGGAATCATGAATTAACTTTAAAATCCTTCACGTCAACACTAATTCTACCAAGAGGTCAAGCCCTCTTCAAGGCTAACAAGCCTTGGCTCTCAAACTAAAAACTAAGCACACACATGTGCTCCAATATGGCTTCCCACACCCACACTTATAACTCGTGGGGTGCCTTGGAGCACAAAGGAAAGAGAGGATGAGTGAGGGAAGAATGAGGGATTATATAGTAAGCTTGAGGGGGTGAGCACCCTCAAGGCTCACGATAAGCCCTTGAGATTTCCTCCTACTTAGTAGGCGCCAATCCTATCTTCTAAGCCTTCCTCCCTCAAATGATCAACAAGGATCCTAATTCGAACATTTAACTAGCCTTGGCTTTCTACCTACCACACTTTACCAAACTTGGGATGCTTCAACCCAAACTTAGCCTCCTTCGCTTTCCGCCGCCATAACTTTCTCCCCTTACTTTCCCAAATCGTTGCTCACCACTTAATTCAAACCACGATGCTTAACTCGTGATTTGATTGGTGCTTTGAGAATTTGCTTATCCTCCACCTTGCATTCTTCCTTGGACCTTCCCCATTAAGTGGCCATGATGAGGTGGTCCACTTGTGCGCTCCATGTGATCCTCCATTCATCCCAATTCGAATGCACTTGCCTCTTGAGTCACTTTGGTTGTCTCCATCCATTTGTACTAGCCTACTCACTAACTACTCAATCCAAGTTCTCCTTACCTATCCTCATTCACTCAAATCCTTCCGAAGGTAAAAACACAATAACAACTCACATCCTAGCCTCTTACAACATGGTACTTCTAAGACTAACATTTCACTCTTTTTATATTTTTGTGAAGTAACATGCTACTTCAAAGTGCATCAACTAACGTTTCAAGGGTCTAAGACTAAATGTGGGCACCCTTTTGGGCTCACAATTCTTCTTCGTCGCCACTCGCAACTCCGTGTAGAGAATTATATCACTGAGAGGAACATGTCGCAACGTGCGCCCATCATCTGTAATACGTATGGTTGCACCTCGACGTTGCGCAAAAGGGATATAGTCACTAGCCATGTATAGATGTCTCCAATGCCATGTACAAGAAGGACGTCAGCTGCCCTCCGTTGCAGACCCCGACACAATGGTGCATTGCGTTTTTGTTGCCATGGTGCGAACAGGAGACAGACGTCAACATGTCCTCTCTACCGCCGCGAAGCACATACTATGACCAATGTTCACATGCCATCATGGATGTCCACAGAGGCGTCGCTGGTGGACAGTTCTTGTCACAAAGGACATTTCCTGGGACACAAAATTGAACGTGTCTGCAATGTTTGCGACAAACTGATTCATGCCATGGGTTTCAGGTGCGGCAAAAGCACTGCCTGCAATCAATGCCATGTGCTGTGATTTGTGGCCGTGTTAACGACTTGATTTTCCCTGTGCCTTGCTGTCGAACTCAATGCAAGATTCACCATAAATAGAAGGTTCTTAGTTTGAAGTCCGTCTAAACATTCATGAAATCGCTCACGTACCCTTCACAGTGCCGGACACGTCCATGTATAGGATGTTCACTACCACACAACCAACAACAATTGGGCAGTTTGCTAGGGATCTGCGCACGTCGCATTGGATGTCTACCATGACATGCATTGAAACAATGGTTTCTACTGTGCAAGCAAAAGTGCCCTCTAAACAACAATTTCCCACGTGTCCCATAGGGTATCCCTTTCAGCTGGTGCTGCAGAACTGCCCGTGGAAGCCAGCCGGCAGCCTAAAACCCTAACCGGAATGGTGAACCTTCTCTCGCAGTGCGCAAGCGCATTACTTACCGACATGGCATTGTCGTGTGCAGTACGGGAACATGCTAGGGTTGTCCACCATGCAGACACAAGCCGACGGCCGCACATCATCGATGTGGATGACACCGAGGCCGCAGCACTTCTCACCAATCTTTTATCGCAGTGTGCAGAGAGGAACCCGTCGACGTTGGCGACGACTCCCATCACATTCGAGGCAGCCGGAAGGGACCGTCGTCGCAGCTTGCATTTGCTGCAGCTGGGGGGGACTCAAAGCTCGCTGCCGCGTGCTCCATCGGGAAGCCTCTCTCACAACCCACCTCAAACACAGGTCATTCTTGCCCTCCCTATGTATGCATTGTAGTGTAGGCACTACAATAGGTCGAATTTGCCCGTGCTCCATAGCAAGTCTAGATTGTTCCATGGTTGTCAGTGCCAATGGCAACTGCGGCAATGGCCGCTGTGCAAGAAGCGGTGTTGGGTGCACATCGCGGTCAGAAATTCAAGTGCCTTGGTTATAGGGCCACACACCGCAGTGTTAGGTGCGTTTTCCACGGGTTTGGGTCCATGTTCCTCGGTGTTAGGGCCAATTGCCCCATTCAGTGCTCCACGTGTCGCAGTGATAGGGCAGCGTGCCACGGTGACAGGCCGACGTTCCGCGGTTGGACGTCCTCGAGACGTGGTTTTAGGTCTACTTGTGTCGCTGACGGCAAAACCCGGCTTTCATTCCTCACTGCTCGCACACGTCCTCCATCTCCAGTGTCATCTTCTTTCCAACGCCTTTGTGTTGTGGTTGTGTGTCGACGATGCAGCGTGGCAGGGATCGCAAGTGCAAGCGGAGGGAGACGTCGCCTCCGACGCTCACGCAACGCGAGGTGGGTGCGGCTGCAGCAGGAGTGCACATGCACGGAGGTGGAGAGCGAAGGACGAAGGCGAGGGAGGACTCACGAGGTGCGCCCACTTCCAAGCGCAGAGACCTCATGCGGCGCACATCGCCTCCACCAAAGCGGACCAGGATCATCGAGGTCACCTCATCGACGTCAGAGGAGGCGGACGAAGGCGAGCATGGCGGACGGATGACTGACAAGGAACAGTCTTGGAGGTACGTTACCTCTTCGCCTCCACTGTTTAGGGTTAGAGGAGAATGTCTTTTTTGTTGTCTGCGCGTCAACAATACCCATTATTTGCAACTGGCACGATGTCTGCATTGACGTGTACATGTCCACGATGACGTCCAACCCTAAAATGTAAGTTCAACTAGGTTACTGGAGTCTGTATCAGCACAGAGCGAGAACCGTGGATTGTGGATTGTAAATCGATTGTGTCTTGTGCAGCCGAGGATACCCAACGGAGACAAGCAACGACAACTCCGAGGACGGCAATGAAGACACAGAGGAAACCTCGCCAGCACCACCGGCACGAAAGGCAGGGGTTCGGACCGGCATGAAGAAACACGTCGAACTAGATGCGCAAGGGCAACCCTTTGGGTCGATGAAGGCTGTGTTGTGCGGGGATATAAAAAAATATGCGAAGGATTTGGACCCCACAACGGGATGGGACGGCCAGCCACGTCATGAGAGAAAACGGTTGTTACGACGTTTGTACTCAGGTAAACATCGCAAACTCCTCGTGCCATGCATTTGCCGCATTTTTGTTGTCATGCGAGTGGTTTTCGAGGATGTTTCTGTTGTGCCCTGCTTGCAGTCGGACAGCTGAGGGGACATGTCTGTGTCTTGTTGGACATGTCTAGGGACATGAAGGTGTCCAGTAGGACATCTGAGGCCACATGTCCAAGTCCAGTTGGACATGTCAAGGGACATGAAAAGTCCAGTCGGACATCTCGAGGGACATATAGAAGACGTCAACCAAATTTACAGAGGTGGGAAGTCACCGGGATTTTTGTGACGCAGAAGCAATGGCAGGCAGGAGGACGTCATAATGGTCAGAGTCTTCCAGTGTTGGTGTTTGTCCCAGAATTTCTACAAATGCTGGCCGAAAATGATGCGGCAAGTACATGAGTGTGCGAGGAAATTGTTGACTGTGTGTGGCATGCAAAATGGCAGATGTGCGGGGACACAGATAGAGTTTGCGAAAAGTGGATGCAGCCGATCATCACAAAGGTACTAATCAACACCCGTTGGAGACTCAATCAACTCATTGACGCCAACTTGGGCAAACCCGCTGACGTTCATCTCGAGCATTGGAAAACCCTAGTGGCTATGCGCACCACCGAGGCTGCACAGGTGAAGTCCGAGCACATGCGATCTATATCGAAAGGGAAGGGGTCCACAACAGCGCAGATGAAGGCCATAGAGAGAGAGGTTGTGTCACGGCTGGTAAGTAACCCGACATGCTATGTTCACGTCTATGTTGTTCTTGCCGCAATTTAAATCTGTGTATGGCGGCACATGTCAAGCACGACATCCTGCAGGACATCCTCCGTTTGTGATGGCATGTGGCAGGCATGCAAATGCTAGCTGCAGAGGTTGTTTATGTAGTTTGCGGTGTTGTTTTCCATGATGAATGCTATTGTTAACTCATTCCAATGTGCACCTGTTTGATGCAAGTGATGGATGCCATACCTGCTCCCAAATGTGTTGGTTGATTTTGCAGACAATGCTCAAGAACCGCGCACCGTACGATGCAGAGGTAGATGCAGAAGTCGCTAAAGAATACCAACGCCTACAGGAGGAGAAACGCAAGGTCAAACCCGATCATGGAAGAGAGATAGAGGCGGTGCGTACTCGAGTGTCACAGTTGGAGGGCAGCGTTACACGCCTCGGAGAGAACGTGGAAGCGTCGCACAAGCGCCTAGAGGACATGATGCAAAAGATTCTCCACAATCATATCCCAAAACAGGTTGCAGGCGAAGAGATGACAGAGCCCTCGTCATCTGCGAAGTTGGTGGGAACATCGGCGCTGACGTCAACCACGGCGCAGGAGACGATGGTGGAGCCACAACATGACCCCGCACCCATGTTGCACTCTGCGGGCGCCGTGGACGCGCGATCGCCTTCTGCGGTGCATGCTTGCAGTGACGGCGTCGAAGATGTCGAACCCGTTGCCACCACAGATAATGCGGGAGTCAACGCCGGCGTCACAACCGACATTGCTGTGGTGGTGGAGGAGATACTGCAGGAGGAGGGGAACAAAACAGTGGAGTCCGATGGCGTTGCCGACCCGGCGTCGGGCGAGGCAGATGAAGCACTTGGGCAGGCAAACACGGACATCGACGAAGGGCATGCAATTGCCGAGGGAATTGTAGCCGTGGACGATCAACATGTGTTGGTGGATCAGGTATCACATACTACCACCCAAGAATGGAATTTAATAGTGAAATACACCATGTAATGGCAAATGAAAACTGTGGTGGCAATCCTATTTAGCAAGTAAGGTCGTCTGTGAGGATTGCAAATCCATGTGACGTCGTCGGGCACGTTTTGTTGTGAGTCATGTGTGTTTAGAACCGGACACCTGTTGGGACGTCCACTTCGACAGAGGTGGATGTCAGCCATAACGGCGACCCTTCCATGGAACTGTCTGCTGAGAAAGGTATGCGACCGGGATAGGAAGGTTATGCGAGTACAATGTAGCATCCTTCAGTATTGTAGGGCAACTCCCCCTTGGTGACAGAAGTGGATGCTCATGCTAATTGTGTAGCATGACTGTGTCGCATTTTGGCAGGATGAGGTTGAAGTACCCGAACAGTCAGTTGGCCGTCCTCGACGTGCTGGAAGAAGTGCACATGCCATGAAGGCTGCAAAATCCACAGCAAAGTCCACAACAGTGAAGGTCGTACAGCCAAAACCAGCTGCTTTACCGAAACCTCCCCAAATTCCTGGAAAGGTGAGGAAAATATTTCCCGTTTGTCGATGTCCTTGTACTCCCTTTGGTGACAAATGAACTCGCAGCCAGAAGTGGAAATGTGCACTATGCATACGTTGATAATGTATGGAATGAAACCCATTAACAATCGTCATGGTGCTATGTGAATGGCTTTGGGATGTAGCAGGCGGGGAGCGCTACGAAACCGGAGGTGCATAGGAGGAAATGACACGTCACCAACAATGCCGTGGACGGTGTCGAAGTAGCGCACCAGCCTGGACATCGCGGGGAGTACACCTGGCGTTGTCGATAGTGACGTTGTAGACATGCATGTTGTGTCAATTTTGGGGTGACTAGTGATTGGCAGATACCATTATTTTGTCCTTTGATGTAGAGAGCATATCGAAGGGTAGAGACATATTGTCCAAAAATGCAGCTTTGTGGTGCAACATGTTGTGGAAATGTAGACAATCCATTTAATGGCAACATATGTGCGTTCTACAATATCTTGTACTGTTGTTCTTTCTGTGCATGCCCATGCTCAGCACGAATGCGTGACGTTTAGCTCGATTCATGGTGGCGCTCAAGCAAACAATTGATTCAATAGTAGTCGTTGTAATTGCTATCCACCTTGACGTCAATAGCGTCTCCCCACCGTTCATGCAAACATCCATGCCAACGCCAGACCAACCGAATGATGGGATCCATATAGACGACATTTTGTCTTCCAAAACGATTCCTTGGACATGTACACTTCTGTCCATCCCACAACGTCAAAAACTTCTCTGTGAAATATGATACCACAGAGTACATTATGTTGTCACACATGACGCCTGCGAAAACAATGCCTAAAACCAGAAATTCACAAAAATCAATGTGCACAACGAATATGTTGTCCCACATAACATTCTGTCGTCCTACAAGACGTCAACCAGAACAGCGCTTGCAATTGCAAATCCCCCAAATGCAATGTCCACGTCATATCTTTCGAAGGTCCAAGTGTCATCCCACGCCAGCAAGGGATTGGATGTGAAATTGGCCATCGTGGCACTGCCCGCCCATGAAGTGCCAGCATGGAGCCTACCTGTCATCCACGTGCCCGACTGTGGGGACCATGAAAGAGCATGTTTCTTGTGATGTCACATAAAAACAAGCTAAAATCGGGCATGTTTTCATTGTTTTCCATCCGTTTTTTGCCCGTCCATTATAACGGATTTTAGGTGACGTCCAAAAAGAGTACTTGCATGTTGAAGTGAACGCCCAGAGCCGTTTTCTCGGACGTTCAAAAAAACATGGTTTTCTTCTAGTGATTGGAATAGTAGGTGTTGGCTAAGGCTTCAGTTAGATAGTAGATAAAGTAGTTGTAAACAAGTGAAGGATGTTGGATTGGAATGTGTCACCAAAAATCCTCCACCCTTCGATTTCGTCCTAGCCCGAGTGGAAAAGTTTATAATGACATGTAGAGACTTCTCTCTTTGTAATCCAATATATAATTCCAATCTACCCTTGGAATATACACAACTTGATTAACACCACACTATGTAGTTTTACATTCCTTAATGTCGGGCAAGGTTATATCCTTAGCCTTTTCTAATGTCCACCCGGCCGCTTTGCCACGCATGCCTTCAAAGATATCCCTCTTGTGAATCGAGTCCTTGCCGTCGACTCCACACTACTACATGAGTTCTCGCTTATTGATTCCGTGCTATCACATGTCATCGTGGTTGATTCCGTATTGGTACATGACACTTCGTTTGTGGATTCCATGAGCACATAGGCTTTAAATACAAGTATTAAAAAATACTTATATACTTATCCTTGCCCTTCCTTCTCTAAGTTCTTCTTGATGTAAATCTCTATCAATGTCTTCCTACTAAACTTCAGAATAGTATAACTCCCACCCAACTTATGTTCTTCAAGTGAAATTTGGTACACTTGTTAAGTACCTTATCAAAAATCTCCACACCAAATTTTGGTACAAACAGAGTTCATATGCAAAAGTTATGCATGAAATTCTAACTCTAACTACTTAGTATGAATGTTGTGATAAAGCATCCGGTCATTAAAACTCTAATAACTTCCAACTCCTACGTCCAATCAATCTAAAATTTTGACACAAGATAGATATATAAGTTCAGAAGGTAGTGTCAAATTTTGGTATCCATATCTATAACCCTCTAAGAGATACATATTTTCAAACCTTGCTGCTTTGTTCCTAGACACCCTCCCCTTCAACTTTTAATAACTCTTTCATCCCAATGACTGAAGCTCTCAAATTTTTACCACAACTCCCATACTTTATAATAAACAATCCCTCAAACTTTCATACCCATTGAACACTCTAATCATCCATAATTGATAAATCTCTCACTATAAAGTTCTACTCAAGTTCATAACTAATAAAACACTACAAGTAATGCACCTAGTACAATCTAGTCACTCTAAATGCCACAAGTTTAAACAAGTTTGAACTCTCTCACTTCAATATGAATCTCAATGCAACAAGTTGAAGTTTACAATCAAACTCCAAATTCCTTAAACCCAATCTACTTCTAACAAGAGGTCAATCCCTCTTCAAGGCTAAATAGCCTTGGCTCTTCACCTAAGAACTAAGCACACACATGTGCTCCTATCTTGCTTCCCACACACCCACATTTATAACCCGTGGGGTGCTTAAGGAGCACGAAGGAAAAAGAGGATGAGTGAGGGAAGAATGAGGGATTATATAGTGAGTTGAGAGGGAAAGAGGGCATGAGGTAAGGATAGGGTGCGAGGATTAGAGCCTCCAATCACAACCCCTTAACCTTCTCCTTCTAAGTAGGGACTCATCCCATCCACAAGGCTCACGATAAGCCCTCGAACTCTCCTCCTACTTTGTAGGCTCTCATCTTATCTCCAAAGCCTTCCTCCTTCAATTGATCAACAAAGATCCTAATTCAAACATTTAACTAACCTTGGCTTTCTACCTACCATACTTTACCAAGGTATGTCCTCATACTACTTAAATCCACTCCACACAAGCCTAATGCTTCAAACTTAGCTTTTTTCAAGCTTCACTCTTTTTATATTTTTGTGAATAATCATAAATCAACAAAACACCATTTGTAATGTTTTACAAGTGTTAACAACACATGTGAGCATCAATTTGGGCTCACAGAATGTGGACATTCTCTTCACTTTGATGTGTGTGTTTCCTTTCATTATTAACAGAGTGTGCATATTATTCTCACTTGATGGTGTGTGAAGTGGAATGGAGATGACAGTCAAGTGGTTCATGCTTATGTAAGTCATGAGCCTCCATCCGGACTACGACGCATAAGGGTGGGGGTTTATGGCTGACATAAATGGTGCGTCCACCGGGAGTAAAGCGAGATTAGGAGTCAAGACTTGGAGGCGATTAAAAAAAACTTGGAGGCACGACCTTGTGAGAGAGGAAGGAGCGCTTAGCTCATGGTAAGTGTCTTTCTTAGAATTTTTGATTTTTGTCATTGACTAGTTTATTTTATTTTCCTTATTTCCTTGGAATGAATTGCATATTTCCTTTATGCATTTTGTTTTGAGGAGGGAGCGCGGCTAAGGTATGTCCTCAACCTTTTTGGGGATTTGCTAAAAACATAAAAAGAATCTATGATCGTTAGTTCACTAAAATCTTAGAGGGATAATTAATTTTAGGAAGATTCGACTTTGACACTCACCTCGGGGTGAGTCTTCAAGTTGTGGGACTTGAAATTTGATGTTCTAGATTAAGATTGTTAGTTAGAGTCATTGTGATTGAGGTCATGATTGAGTCACGGTCGAGAGGAGTGCTAACTTGCAGGGACAAGCGAATTGCTTGAGGTATGACATTTCTTCAAAGTGAATTGACTAATTAATTAAGGAATGATTTTAGTACTCGTCTTTGTCGTTATCCGTTGTAGAGGGTAATTCCCTAGTCATCACATTGTGTTGGAGACGAGAGGGTGATTCCTCGGTCTTCAGTGTGGTATATGACGAAGGTCAGCCCCTCACTCTCGGTATTGTGGTGAGTGTCAGTTGGAGGAAAGGTTTTAGAGGTGATGCTCTAGCCCAACCAAAAATTGATATGAACATGCATATCCTCTGTTTGGGATTGTTCATTTAAGTGGGTTTGCAGGTTCTCTTCCTCACCTCCTCAATTCTTAAGTCACACCAAGAGAAGTGATAACATTAATGAGTGAAGGTAGTGAGGAGTATGTTTGGTCAAGTGAGGGTTGATCGATTCCTTGGGGAATGCAAGGTAAGACTCGATCTCAAAAACCAAGCTTGATATTAGGATTAGAAAAATCTACACGTAGGAGGAGATTATCTAGTATTAGTGAAGTTGTAGAAGAAATTGATGTTAGATTAGAAAGCTGTTTGAATGTGGAGCCTAGTGTTAGTCCATTGTTAGAGACATTAGAATTAGAGGCTCAACTTGAGAAAGAGGCAACTCCTTCTAAGTTGAGTGGTGAGACATCATCGGAGACTTATACATTTAGAGAAGAAATTCCGATAGACATTGATAGGGAAGTAGGAGAGGACACACCTGTCACCATGGCTCAGGAGGGAGAGGACACACCTGTCACCATGGCTCAGGAGGGAGAGGGTCCACCTCCCTTTCCACCCATTGATCCATTGGTTAGGCCGAGAGGTCTACCAATTGCGGTTCCACAAAACTTAGCGGCGGTGGACATGCCATCCCACCTCCCTAAGTTTTATGGAACTAAGGATGAGGATCCGTCGAGGCACATGGAGAGGTACATTGAGAGGTTGGCTAGTTCTCTTGTGACTAATCCGGGATATTGGTTAGTATGGTTTCCTACCACTCTAGAGGGTGAGACTTATAAATGGTATAGAGATCATGCCGAGGGACATTTTAGAGGATGGGAGCAATTACAAAGGGAGTTTTTAAATGAGTTTCGTCCGGAGGTTGGTCAAAGCACGGCGTTGAGGGCATTGGCTTCGTTGAAGCAAGGTAGGGAAGAGGAGATTTCGGCCTACATTAGAAGGTTTGATTTAGTGTGTATACGATTTGTAGGCACCATGCTCAATGATGACACACTAAAGCAATTTTTCATTCAAGGATTCTTTAAGTCGGGAACAATTAGGGGTGTTCTTGAGAGGAATCCTCAGACATTGGCGGATGCCAAGAGGGCTGCGAGAGAGATGGAGAGCTTGGATAGAGATCATGAGAGATTGTGGAGAAGGGAGGATGAATTGATACCACAATTCATTCCCATTCGGCCTAGAGTGGTGGCAGGAGAGCCGGTCAAGTATGAGAGTCAAGTCCCATATGCTCTTGTTGACACGGGTCCACGTCCTTTAGTGGTTAGAGAACCGGCACCACTTCTAGCATTACCGGCCCCTAGAGTAGATCCTCACCTTGAGGAAGTGGAGAGAAGGTTGGGTGCTAGTCAGTTGGGATTTCAATAGGCTATGATTAAGCAAATGCAGAGTCTCACGGATCAAATGTCTTTGATGATTAAAAGTCAACAACCGGGACCTCCTCCTCCGGTTGAGTCGGGTAAACATGCATCGGGGTTGTGGTGTGTTCAATGTGGCCAACCGGGCCACACTCGTCAGTTTTGTAGAAGTGGACAAAACCGTGACCAAAGAGGAAACGGTGGTCCACCTCCACAAAACCAAAGAGGTCAAGGACAACCTCAGTATGGACAGGGTAACAATAGGGGACCTCCACCTAGAGGTCAAGGTGGTCAAAATGTGGAGAGGAAGGAGTTCCACCCGTTTTGTAGGAGATGGCATGCACAAGATCAATGTTGGTCTGAGGGACAAGGTTATGGTTGTAGCAATTGTGGTGGAAACCATCATTTGGACGAATGTCGTCAACCGGATAAGATTATCAGTATGCCTAATCCAGTGGGCAATCCACAACAACAAGCGAGGGACAACATGAGGGGAGCTAGACCACAAGGTGGGCCACCGAATGAGCTTAGGCCACCGAATTTGTATTATGATCATGGGAATGCGAGACAAACCTTTCATCCACCGACGGGATTGCAAACGACGAATGGGTACATTCCGATTCAAGGTAGGCAAGGGGGTCCACATAATTTCGACAATAGGAGGCAAGCTCCTCCTGCGGATCCGGGTCCGTCTAATTCTCAGGATGTCAGGTTTATGGATGGTGTCGTGGAGTCACATCATGATGACACTCTTCCTCTCCAAATGGGGATTGGAGAGGAACAAGGTCAATGGCCTCCACACACCAATGTCATTACCTATGAGTTGAAGAGTCTAGATGATGAGGTCATTCATGAGGCACCGGCATTAGCGGTTACCACTAGGGCCATGAGGGGGAAGACTCCATTCCATGTAGGAGTAGAGGGTCAAGAGGAGTATTCTTCGGATGAAGGTCCTAACCTTTCCGAGTTAGACAGGGTGGCTAGAGTAGCTAGGAGGGCCACTAGGGAGTTAGAGAAGGAGAATGTGATTCTCCATGATAGGGAGAGGCCTAATGTCATTCATGGAAGAATGGGAAGGACCGGGGATTCCCTTGGATGAGTTCGATGGTGTTGGCAATGCCAAGGTGGAGAAGTCGAGTGGCTACGATTTATGGGCCGATCTTAGCTCGCTTAAGGCCGATATCACCTTCAGACAATTGTTGGAGATTTCACCCGTGGCTAAGAAGACTCTCAAGGAAGGAATATCGGTCACTAGGAGGACTAGGAAGGTGAAGACTAGGGTAGCGGCTAGAGTTCAATTGCAAGGAGGAGGACGGAATGTTAAACCTATTGAAATTGAGGTTATGGTGGTGGACAAAGTGGTTCCGAACGTGTTGGTGGATGGAGGTAGTGGACTAAACATCTTGCCGGAGCACACTATGAAGAGGTTGGGTCTTAGTCTTACAGGTCCGTCGCCTTTCATCATCAATATGGCTAATCAAAGTCCGGTTGTGCCTTTGAGAATGATTAAGGATTGTAGGATTAGCACCGGAGGAGAAGAGTATGTGGTTACTTTTCATGTCATCAAGATGCATTCTAACAAGGATACATTCCCCATCTTGTTGGGTAGGCCTTGGCTGAGAATGTCGAATGCCATAGTGGATTGGGGAGGAACCAAGCCATCCATTACTTATGGTCCTGAGGATAATAGGGTCAAAGTCTCCATAGGGTCATTAGGTGGTTGGATAAGGAAAGAGATCGCCTCATATTCGGAGGATGAAGGTGATGACAAGAAGGAGGACAAGGATGATGACGCATTGGTAGGAGTGGTTTATTCGGGTGGTCATGGGAAGATCATGGATTCGGTGTCGGGGTTCTTAGGTCCTAGTTTCTACCATCATAGGGATAATGGGGAGTATGCACAATGGTTGAGAGAGTATCCCGAGTCGGAATTTGATGTGATGGTGACGTCTCACCATGCATGTTTGAGTGATGAGATTCTTAGTTCGAGGAGTAAAGAATATTCTTTGTTGGAATCATGTGAAGTGCTCACCGAGGAGTGGATTTTAGGAGGATTGACACCTTGGGTAGATAGTGTGGAGGAGAGTGACGTTAGTCTAGTACACGTGGATGGGACTCAAGATTAGGAGGCTATTATAGAAGCTGCTAGGTTGGAGGAACCTTTGCACTTCAAGACTACGTCGACGGGAATTGTGGTTGGACAAGATGTCAAGGATTATCCTAAGGTACCGGCGGATTGGTATAGGAACAAGGATGAGCAAGCTCATGTGACGGAGGCGGATTGAAAATATGTGGATATGACGACGAAGAATGGGAAGGTTAGACAAATGAAGATGGGGTCTAAATTGGGGGAGGAAGAAATCAAGGAATATAACGAATTGGTCGACGAGTTTAGTGACACCTTTGCTTGGTCGTATGATGAGCTTAGGGGGATTCCTAGAGAGATGGTGGAGCATCGCATTCCTTTGATTCCGGGTGCTAGGCCAATTAGACAAAAGAAGAGAAGGATGAACCCACAATTATAATTGTTGGTTAGGGCGGAATTAGAAAAATTGTTGAGGGCCGGGTTTATTAAGCCAGTGGAAATCACGGATTGGATCTCTCCGATGGTTTTGGTGAAGAAGAAGAATGGGAAGTTGAGGGTGTGTGTGGATTATCGGAAGTTGAATGCATGCACACAAAAGGACCACTTCCCGTTACCGTTCATCACTCTATTGTTAGAGGAGGTAGGTGATCATGCAAGGTACACATTTATGGATGGGTATGCGGGCTACAATCAAATTTCCATTGCTCTTCAAGACATTCACAAAACGGCCTTCACTTCTCCATGGAGGACATTTGTTTGGGTTGTGATGCCTTTTGGTTTATGTAATGCCCCGGCTACATTCCAACGGTTGGTCATGTACATCTTCACCGACTTGTTGTTCAAGTCTATGACCGTGTTTGTAGATGATTTCAGCACTCAATCTAGCGCTAGTTCACATTTAGAGTGTGTTAGGGAGGCTTTGGTTAGGTGTAGGAAGATGCAGTTGGCCTTGAACCCTAACAAGACATTTTTGGATGTTCACAAGGGAGTTTTTTTGGGTTATGTGGTGAGTGAGAAGGGGAGAGAACCAGATCCTGACAAGATCGCGGTAATAGATGAGTTGCCCACTCCTACTAATGCCAAGGGCATAGCCAAGTTGTTAGGACATGTGGGATGGTATAGAGAGTTGATTCCTAATTTTTCTAAGATAGCCGTTCCTATTACTCAGTTGCTTAGGAAGGATTGTAAGTTTGAGTGGACCGAGGCTTGCCAAAAGGCATTTGAGGAGTTGAGAGATAAGTTGAGCACTTATCCGGTGTTGAGGCCACCCGATTGGGATAAGCCATTTCATGTGTATTGTGATGCTAGCAATGTAGCAGTCGGACGTGCCTTGTGTCAGTCAACGGGGGAGAAGGGTAAAGACCAACCCATTGCCTATGCTAGTAAGCAATTGACACCGGCCGAGAGAAATTATTCTGCCACAGAGAGGGAGTGCTTAGCCATGGTGTTTTCGGTCAAGAAGTTTTGTCACTACCTCATGTGTAATCCGGTTGTTTTCTTTGTGGATCATATGGCCATAAAGTATTTGGTCAACAAGGTGGAGCTAAGTGGAAGGCTAGCTAGGTGGGTCTTGTTGTTGGAGGAGTTTGATTACACGGTGGAGTATAAGCCGGGTCGCATGCACTTGCAAGCCGACCACTTGTCTAGGTTGTCAGAGGAGATGGGAGAAAGTCCAGTGGATGATAGGTTGGTAGATGACAATCTTTTTGTGGTTATGGCCAAGCCGGATTGGTATGTGGGTATAGTGGAGTTCTTGACCACTCAAAGGTTGTCCGAGGATTGGACAAAGGAGGAGAGAAGGAAGGTTAGAATTAATAGTAGGCACTTTGCGGTGGTAGGGCATAGGTTGTTTAGGAGGGAAGCCGATGGATTGCTCAGGAGATGTGTGTCAGAGGTAGAGGTTCCTACCATCCTCGAGGCTTGTCATGATAGCGCGTGTGGAGGACATTTTTTTGGCCAACTTACCGGTCAAAATATTCTTAGAGTTGGATATTTCTGGCCTACCTTGTTCAAAGACTCACATGATTATGTGAAGTGTTGTGACGCTTGTGAAAGGTATGCTAGGAATGACTTACGGATGGAGATGCCACTCCATGTTTCATTGCCTCTTGTGTCTTTTGAAAAATGGGAGATTGACTATGTCGGCGAAGTCCACCCCCATTCCTCAAAGGGAATGGCTTACATTGTGGTTGCCACCGAGTACCTCACCAAGTGGGCGGAGGCCAAGGCGGTCAAGACCAACACGGCGGAGCAAGCGGCCACATTCATGTATGAGAACATTATCTCTAGATTTGGAGTGCCGAAGATTTTGGTGAGCGATAGGGGGACTCATTTCTTGAATTTCCTAATTCAAGAAATGACCGACAAATTCCAAATTGACCATAGGAAGACTACACCTTATCATCCTCAAACGAATGGTCAAACGGAGCGGGTCAATGGAATTTTGGTGAGCATCTTGCGCAAGACAGTCTTGGATTCCAAGAGAGATTGGGATGTTAAGTTGACGGCGGCATTATGGGCTTACCGGACGACTTACAAGGTGACAACCCAAGCTACCCCCTTCTCTTTGGTGTACGGGTTGGAGGCTACACTCCCGATTGAGTACGAGGTGGAGTTGTGAGCCCAAATTCGTGCTCACAATTTGTTTAACATTTCTAAAATATTAAAAATATAAAAATTAGTAATGATTGAGTTAGTTGAATGCTTTGTTGGGGGTGGATTTCGTGTTTTGATTTAAGTGAAGTTAAGGGGTTGAATCGAGGTTTATAGAAGGGAATTAGAAATTGAGTTATTATTGTTTGGGGATTAGGTTATTCCGGGTTGCAAAAGCTAGGGGTGTGTTACCCTTGGGGTAAAAACCTTGGACAAGTAGGAATTAGAGCCGAAGGGATAAAAGGGATATGCCCCTTACCTGAATCGGAAATGTTAAGGTTATAGGTTAGTAAGTGGGTGGGTTAAGTTAGGGTCAACCAATTCAAGCAAGAAAAGTCAAGCGGCGGTGGAAAAAGATAAATTCCGGAAGCGGCCAAGAAAAGAAAAGGAGGTGACGGTTGTCTCCCCCCATTTACCACCGAGGGCTTAATTGCCACCACACGAGGTGACGGTTGCCTCCCCCCATTTACCACCGAGGGCTTAATTGCCACCACACGAGGTGACGGTTGCCTCCCCCCATTTACCACCGAGGGCTTAATTGCCACCACACGAGGTGACGGTTGCCTCCCCCCATTTACTACCGAGGGCATAATTGCCACCAATCAAGGGACGGGCCCCTCGGTTGAAAGAAGGGAGAAGGGGTCCAACCTTTCATTGAAAGGTGATAAAAGCCCCCTCTTCTCCTTTCATTCCTCCTCCCCGTATTTTCAGTTAGCACAGCGAAGCCCTTGCGATTTCTAGTTAGGAAGCTCTCTCTTTTCCTCTCTTCATTTTATTAGGAAGATCAACAAGCATTCATGTGGACTTAACTTAGAATTCTTAGAGTTAGAACTCTTGAGAGAAGGTAGTGTGTTTGTAAACACACCCCTAAGTGGCTGGGCCACGTTCAATCCAATGTAGTAGACTCTGAAGTTGTAATTTAGACTTCAGATTTTGAAAGAACATAACCCTTTTTGTTATCTTTCCAAAGAGCCTAAGTTTGTTAGAATCAGAGTTAGTAAGCAAAAGTTATGAGAGTTTGAATGAAAGTGTCTCAGGCTGCCCTTAAAACTTCAAACGCTGACTTTGCAAGAGCGTATCAAAATTGCAACACATGAAATTATTTTGAGATTTTAATGATTCATAGGTCTTGTGGCAAGCTTTTCAAATTACTAAAAATTATTCTAATCGGAACTTGTGAGAGAAAGTTATGGCAGTTTAAGTTGGGGAGTGTCTACTGCCTTGAGAGAACCCCCACGGGTGTTCACCCGTGGGAGAAAATTTGGAGTGAGTGTAGCCCTTATTATTAGCTTTCTAAAAAGCCTAAGCTTAATGGAATCGAAGTTAGTGAACAAAAGTTATAGGTGTTTTAAGGAAGTACCCTAGCTGCCTCCTAATTCATGAAGAGTTGACTTTGAAAGCTTATATTTAGAAGAGGGAATTTGTGATTATTTTGATATTTGGAAGAGTTATAGGTCTTGTTGTTAGCTTTCTAGATTACCAACTCAATCGGACATCGTGAGTGAAAGTTGTGGCCATTTAGGTGACGGGGTGTCTGCTGTATTTGGGAGACCCCACGGGTGTTCACCCGTGGGCAACCCCAAAACGCAGTTGGGAGACCCCACGGGTGTTCACCCGTGGGCAACACCAAAACGCAGTTGGGAGTATTTTGTCAATACTAACGCTCCATGAAGTTGAACAAAAGAAAAATGTGTTTAATCTTTGAGTTACCGGAGGACTAGCAAGAGGTTTCCAACACTAAAGGGTAGACAAGGACATGTGAGCCATAGACTTCCACCTGGACCACAGACGCTTAAAGGTGGGGATTTATGGCTGACATGAGTCTCTTCGAGTAGCAATAAGTTCACGCCTTACCGAGAGTCAATCATTGAAGAATAGGTTGACTGACTTGGAGGAGCTAGATGAGAGAAGAAGGATGGCTGCTCAACACATCGAGGCCATTCAACGTCGGAGGAAGATAATCTTCGACAAGCGGCACAAGAAGAGAGCACTATGGCCAGGAATGATGGTGATGATTCAAGATGCAAGAAAGCTTGATTTTCCGGGTAAGTTTGATGCGGTTTGGTTAGGCCCCTATCTTGTTCGAGAGGTGTTTCCCAACAACTCGATGCAATTGGAGATCTTGAACGGCGAGAGTTTTCCAACCCGAACTTCCGGGAGCCGGTGCAAGGAGTATCGGGTTTGATCAACAACTTGCCTGCGAGCAAGAGTCTTTGGGATCCATCTCCCGATGGTCGCCAATTATGTGAGCCCAAAAGGGTGCCCACATGTGTGGTTACCCTTAAAAGTTATCAGGAATTGTTTCTTTTTATTGTGATTGCTATTTCAAAACTAAAAAGAGTGCAACCCTTGTGTTTGGAGTGTGTTAGAGTTAACAAGTGAATTATGTCACTTGTGTGTTGTGAGAAGGTTAGTGTTAATTAGATTTAGTTAAAAGTATTTGTGGTTAGCACTTTAGTTATTCGGGAAGGGAATGTGAGTTGTTGGGCTTAAAAGCTGGATTTAGTACCCGAATTGGGCTTGGGAGCCGCCCACATTGGGATGGGGGGTTAATTAAATTAGGCTTGAGCCGTGTTAAAACTAGGTAAGGGCAAGCCTTACAAGGTGGCAAGGGAACTGGATTTTCGGAAGGGATCAGCTGCCGAGGGAGGCAGGAGCGGCAACTCTCGGCGAAGGAACTCTCTCTCTCTCTTGCAGCTGCTGGAGACATGTGATGGCCGAAGCCTGAACCAGTGGCCGAAGCCTGAAAGAGATGGCCGAAGCCTGAACCAGTGGCCGAAGCTTGAAGGAGATGGCCCGAAGCCTGAACCAGTGTGGCCGGAGCTTAATGCCGTGGGATTGATGGAAGTAGGAGTGGTAGTTACTTAGTGGCCATTTAAGGACATGGGGTGTGGACTTGCATTGGAATAGTAGGTGTTGGCTAAGGCTTCAGTTAGATAGTAGATAAAGTAGTTGTAAACAAGTGAAGGATGTTGGATTGGAATGTGGGCATTCTCTTCACTTTGATGTGTGTGTTTCCTTTCATTATTAACAGAGTGTGCACATTATTCTCACTTGATGGTGTGTGAACTGGAATGGAGATGACAGTCAAGTGGTTCATGCTTATGTAAGTCATGAGCCTCCATCCGGACTACGACGCATAAGGGTGGGGGTTTATGGCTGACACTCCCCAACAATGTACCCACTTCTGTGGCTACCAAATGGGCCATTTGCAGATACTCCAAAGGAAGATGTTTGATTGTAATCCATGTGGGTAGCCTTAAGCTTGAGGGGTTGGCGGCATCAAAGGCTGGCACCCATGGGTGAAAGACACATGTACCATAATCATTAGAGAATGGTGTTTGCATTAAGACCTTTTTGGTTGTCTCTTGTGTGTCACATTTCAAATAGAAGAAACCAAAACCGGCTTCATGGTTGAAGAGCACTTGCCCATGCTTGATTGTGTTGTTAAGTGATTATAGCCATGGTTCAAGAAAACCCAACCTTGGTTTTGGGCCAATGAAATTTGCGATTAACAAATGGTCAGAAAGGAATTGAATTTCCGCCCCTAGGACACTTAGGTTGAGAGATGCCATTGTTGGGCCAGGTCGTAGTAAATGCCCACTTGCACACCTAGTGTGCCCTTCCGGTAGCTTCTCGCCTGCCTCTTCCTTAAATGGGTTTACTCGGTATGTGTTTGCTTTTCCTAGCCCTCCTTCCACACTATTCACCCCATCCACATGTATTCCTTGAGCATTTCCATGTTGAGGTGGATTCCCAAGTTTTTCCCCTCCGTGTCTGTGAGGCCAAACCACCCACCCTTAAGCGTCCTAGTCCGGGTGAGAGAATGGGTATCACATTCATGTTTCCATAACTCCATCTTACCCACTTCGTACAATCCGTTTCATTTCCCATTAACTCTTGCACACCAATTTATTTCATACCACGAGTACAAGCATTGAAAAATGCTCTTCTCTATTATCACAATCCTAACACACCCCATTGCAACCCCACAATCACTCACATCAAGGCTCACCTACTAATTCCACCATCTAAGCCTCGGGTTTCCCTACTTGCTAAGGAAATAATCATCTAAATCAATATCTTGTAATAATCTAAGTAACTAACTATTACCTAATCTATTGTGGCCCTATTAGTTACCCCCTCTCACTATTCAAATTAGTGCCCAGCTGCAACCTTAGTGCCCCAGTTGCAACCTTAGTGCCCCGGCTGCAACAATAGTAACCCAGCTGCAACCTTAGTGCCCCAGCTGCAACCTTAGTGCCCCGGCTGCAACAGTAGTAACCCAGCTACAACCTTAGTGCCCAGCTGCAACCTTAGTGCCCCAGCTGCAACCTTAGTGCCCAGCTGCAACAGTATTAACGCAGCTGCAACCTTAGTAACCCAGCTGCAACCTTAGTGCCCAGCTGCAACAGTATTAACCCAGCTACAACCTTAGTAACCCAGCTGCAACCTTAGTGCCCCGGTTGCAACAGTAGTGCCCCAGCTGCAACAGTACTAACCCAGCTGCAACCTTAGTAACCCAACTGCAACCTTAGTGCCCCGGCTGCAATAGTAGTGCCCCAGCTGCAACCTTAGTGCCCAACTGCAACAGTATTAACCCAGCTGCAACCTTAGTAACCCAGCTGCAACCTTAGTGCCCCGGCTACAACAGTATTAACCCAGCTGCAACCTTAGTGCCCAGCTGCAACAGTATTAACCCAGCTGCAACCTTAGTGCCCCGGCTACAACAGTATTAACCCAGCTGCAACCTTAGTGCCCAGCTGCAACAGTATTAACCCAGCTGCAACCTTAGTGCCCAGCTGCAACCTTAGTGCCCCAGCTGCAACCTTAATGCCCAGCTGCAACAGTATTAACCCAGCTGCAACCTTAGTGCCCCAGCTGCAACCTTAGTGCCCAGCTGCAACAGTATTAACCCAGCTGCAACCTTAGTAACCCAACTGCAACCTTAGTGCCCCAGCTGCAACAGTAGTGCCCCAGCTGCAACCTTAGTGCCCAGCTGTAACAGTATTAACCCAGCTGCAACCTTAGTAACCCGCTGCAACAGTATTAACCCAGCTGCAACCTTAGTGCCCAGCTACAACCTTAGTGCCCCGGCTACAACAGTGTTAACCCAGCTGCAACCTTAGTGCCCAGCTGCAACCTTAGTGCCCCAGTTGCAACCTTAGTGCCCAGCTGCAACAATATTAACCCAGCTGCAACCTTAGTAACCCAGCTACAATAGTAGTGCCCAGCTGCAACAGTATTAACCCAGCTGCAACCTTAGTGCCACTAAGTCCCCTTCCTAATTCCGCTAATTCCCATAAGTCTTCCACCTAATGCACCTACCTAATTCCACTAATCCTAATAAGTCTTCCACCTAATGCCCGTCTTCTTCCAAGCTCTAAAAGCTCAACCTCCTTGAGGAAAGAGAGATAGATAGATAGAGAGAGAGATGAGGAGAGAAAGAAGAGAAGAGAGGAAAGAGGAGGAGGGGAGGGCACCCAAGACCACAAGTCCCTCAACCTTCTCCTACTTAGTAGGACCTTATCCTATCCACTAACCCCTCACCCTCTAAACCAACAAGAGCATGTTCTAATTCAAACATTTAAATCCAAGGACCTTCCTCTTGCTTCATCAAACACTACTCACTTGACCACCACACTCCCTAATATCACTAAGCTTCTAATGAGCCACACAAAATGGCTTAAGGCCTAAACATAAATCCACACCAAGCCTCACTCTTTTTATACTTTTGATTGTTTCAATAACACTCCAATTGCAATTCTAATTAAATTCTAAACATAAAACAAATATGAACACTCATTTTGGGTTCATATAATTGGCGACCATCGGGGGATGGATCCCGAATCTCTTGCTTCGAAGGCAAGCTGTCCTTCAAATTCGATACTCCTTGCACCTACTTCCCGCGGTTCGGGTTGGGAAGCTCTCCCCGTTCAATGTTTCCAATTGCATGGAATTGTTGGGAAATACTTCGCGGACAAGGTAAGGGCCCAACCAAACCGCATCGAACTTACCCGGGAATTCAAGTTTCCTAGCATCTTGAATCATCACCATCATCCCCGGTCGTAGTGCCCTCTTCTTGTGTCTTTTGTCGAAGGTGATTTTCCTTCGACGTTGGATCGCCTCGATGTGTTGAGCTGCCATTCGCCTTCTCTCATCAAGCTCCTCCAAGTCGCTCAATCTATTTTTCAACGATTGACTCACGGTAAGGCGTGAACCTATGGTCTTGAGAGAGTCCACTGCAAAGTAGACCGATGTCTAGGCAACCTCCTTCTAGAAATAGAAAAACACTGGTCTTTGTCTTCATCATCAGACATCTCGACGTGACACTGTTGATATCCCAATTGAATCCTAATTCCACTTTCCACCTATAGTTTCCAAAGTTCAACCCAGCATTGTTGTGAGTCGCAAGATGACCACTCTAACACCCACTCTCCAACTTTGATGGGAACACCTACATAATTCCAATCCGCTTCCATCACATGAACTTGCTCCTCCTTGTTTCTATACCAATCTGTCGGTACGTGCGGATAATCCTTGATATCTTATCCAACCACAATTCTCATTGACGTCATCTTGAAGTGCAAAGGTTCCTCCAACTTCTCCATCTCCATGATAGCATCCTCATCTTCAGTCCCATCCACATGTACTAAACTTACATCACACTCTTCCATACTATCTACCCAAGGTGTTAATCTTCCTAAAATCCATTCTTCCTCGGTGACCACCTCACATGGTTCTAACAAGGAATATTCTTCACTCCTTGAACTAAGAATCTCATCACTCAAACATGCATGGTGGGACGTCATCATTATATCAAACTCCGACTCGGGATACTCTCTCAACCATTGTACATACTCCCCATTATCCCCATGATGGTAGAAACTAGGACCTAAGAAACCCGACACCGAATCCATGATCTTCCCATAACCACCCGAATGAACAACTCCTACTAATACCCCGTCATTCTCATCATCATTCTTGTCATCCCCCTCATCCTCCGAAAATGAGGCAATCTCCTTTCTAACTCATTCACCAAATGACCCTATGGGGACTTTAACCCTATTATCCTCAGGACCATAAGTAATGGATGGTTTGACTCCTCCCCAATCTACTATGGCATCTGCCATGGTCAACCAAAGCCTACCTAACAAGATGGGAAAGGTATCCTTGTTAGAATGCATCTTGATAACATGGAAAGTGACTACATACTCCTCCCCTCCGGTGCTAATCCTACAATCTTTAATCATTTCCAAAGGCACGGCCGGACTTTGATTCGCCATATTGATGATGAAAGGTGACGGACCCGTAAGACTAAGACCTAACCTCTTCATGGTATACTCCGGTAAGATGTTTAGTCCGCTACCTCCATCCACTAACACATTAGGAACCACCTTGTCCATCACCATAACCTCAATCTCAATTGGTTTGACATCCCGTCTTGCTCCTTTCGTTTGAACAATAGCCGACATCCTAGGCTTAACCTTCCTAGTCCTCCTAGTCACCGGCATTCCTTCCTTGAGAGTCTTCCTAGCCACGGGTGAAATCTCCAACAATTGTCCAAAGGTAATATCGGCCTTAAGTGAGCTAAGATCGGCCCACAAATCATAGCCACTCGACTTCTCCACTTTGGCATTGCCAACATCATCAAACTCATCCAAGGGAATTCCCGGTCCTTCCCATTCTCCCATCTCACTACCCTCCAAATCATGAATGACATTAGGCCCCTCTTTATCATGAAGAATCACATTCTACTTCTCTAACTCCCTAGTGGCCCTCCTAGCTCTCTAGCTACCCTATCCAATTCGGAAAGATTAGGAGCATCATCCGAAGAATACTCCTCTTGACCTTCTACTTCTACCTCTAATGGGGCCTTCCCTCTCCTAGCTCAAGTGGTAACCGCTAATATTGGTGTCTCATGAATAACTTCATCTCCTAGACTCTTCAACTCATAGGTGATGGCATTGGTGTGTAGAGGCCATTGACCTTGTCCCTCTCCACTATCCATTTGGAGAGGAAGAGTGTCATCATGATGTGACTCCACTACACCATCCATAAACCTCACATCTTAAGAATTAGACGGACCCGGATCCGTAGGAGGAGTTTATCGCCTATTGTCGAAGTTTTGTGGACCCCCTTACCTACCTTGTATCGGAATGTAGCCATTCGCTGTTTGCAATCCTGCCGGTGGATGAAAAGTTTGTCTCGCATTACCATGGTCGTAATACAAATTCGGTGGCCTAAGCTCATTCGGTGGTCCACCTTGTAGTCTAGCTCCCCTCATGTTGTCCCTCGCTTGTTGTTGTGGATTGGCCACTGGGTAAGTCGCACTAATAACCTTATCCGGTTGACGATATTCGTCCGAAGGATGGTTTCCCCCACAATTACTACAACCATGACCTTGTCCCTCGGACCAACATTGACCTTGTGCATGTCACCTCCCACAAAATGGATGGAACTCCCTCTTCTCCACGTTTTGACCACCTTGACCTCTAGGAGGAAGTCCCCTATTGTTGTCTTGTCCATATTGTTGTTGTCTTTGACCTCGTTGGTTTTGTGAAGGTGGACCACCGTTTCCTCTTTGATCACGGTTTTGTCCACTTCTACAAAATTGACGAGTGTGGCCCGGTTGGCCACATTGAACACACCACAACCCCGATGCATGTCTACCCGACTCAACCGGAGGAGGAGGTCCCGGTTGTTGGCTCTTGATCATCAAAGACATTTGATCCGTAAGACTTTGCATTTGTTTAATCATGGCCTCTTGAAATCCCAATTGACTAGCACCCAACCTTCTCTCAACTTCCTCAAGGTGAGGATCCGCTCTACGGGCCGGTAATGCTAAAAGTGATGTCGGTTCTCTAACCGCTAAAGAACGTGGACCGGTGTCAACAAGAGCATATGGGACTTGACTCTCATACTTGACCGGCTCTCCCGCCACCATTCTAGGCCTAATGGGAATGAATTGTGGTATCAATTCATCCTCCCTTCTCCACAATCTCTCATGATCTCTATCCAAGCTCTCCATCTCTCTAGCCGCCCTCTTGGCATCCGCCAATGTCTGAGGGTTCCTCTCAAGAACACCCCTAATTGTTCCCGACTTAAAGAATCCTTGAATGAAAAATTGCTTTAGTGTGTCATCATTGAGCATGGTGCCTACAAATCGTATACACACTAAATCAAACCTTCTAATGTAGGCCGAAATCTCCTCTTCCCTACCTTGCTTCAACGAAGCCAATGCCCTCAACGCCGTGCTTTGACCAACCTCCGGACGAAACTCATTTAAAAACTCCCTTTGTAATTGCTCCCATCCTCTAAAATGTCCCTCGGCATGATCTCTATACCATTTATAAGTCTCACCCTCTAGAGTGGTAGGAAACCATACTAACCAATATCCCGGATTAGTCACAAGAGAACTAGCCAACCTCTCAATGTACCTCTCCATGTGCCTCGACGGATCCTCATCCTTAGTTCCATAAAACTTAGGGAGGTGGGATGGCATGTCCACCGCCGCTAAGTTTTGTGGAACCACAATTGGTAGACCTCTCGGCCTAACCAATGGATCAATGGGTGGAAAGGGAGGTGGATCCTCTCCCTCCTGAGCCATGGTGACAGGTGTGTCTTCTCCTACTTCCCTATCAATGTCTATCGGAATTTCTTTCCTAAATGTATAAATCTCCGATGATGTCTCACCACTCAACTTAGAAGGAGTCGCATATTTCTCAAGTTGAGCCTCTGATTCTAATGTCTCTAGCAATGGACTAAAACTAGGTTCAACATTCAAACAACTTTCTAATCTAACATCAACTTCTTGTACAACTTCACTAATACTAGATAATCTCCTCCTACGTGTAGATTTTTCTAATCCTACTATCAAGCTTGGTTTTTGAAATCGAGTCTTACCTTGCATTCCCCAAAGAATCGATCAACCCTCACTTGACCAATCATACTCCTCACTACCTTCACTCATTAATATTATCACTTTTCTGGGTATGAATTAAAAATTGAGGAGGTGAGGAAGAGAACCTGCAAGCCCACTTAGATGAAAAATCCCAAACATGGGATAGGCATGCTCATGTCAATTTTTGGTTGGGCTAGAGCATCACCTCTAAAACCTTCCCTCCATTGACACTCACCACAATACCGAGAGTGAGGGGCTGACCGTCGTCATGCACCGTATCAAAGACCGAGGCATCACCCTTTTGTCTCCAATACTATGCTATGACTAAGGAATTACCCTCTACAACGGATAACGACAAAAACGAGTACTAAAATCATTCCTTCATTAGTTAACAATTCACTTGGAAGAAATGTCATACCTCAAGCAATTCGCTTCCCCCTGCAAGTTAGCACTCCCCTCGACCGTGACTCCACATGACCTCAATCACAATGACTCTAACTAACAATCTTAATCTAGAACATCAAATTTCAAGTCCCACAACTTGGAGACTCACCCCGAGGTGAGTGTCAAAGTTGAATCTTCCTAAAATTAATTATCCCTCTAAGATTTTAGTGAACTAACGATCATAGATTCTTTTTATGTTTTTAGCAAATCCCCAAAAAAGTTAAGGACATACCTTCGCCGCGCTCCCTCCTCAAAACAAAGTGCATAAAAGAAATATGCAATTCATTCCAAGGAAATAAACAAAATGAATTAAACTAGGAAATCACAAAAATCAACAAGTCTAAGTAAGACACTTACCATGAGCTAAGCGCTCCCCCCCCATCTCCCACGATGTCGCCTCCAAGTCTTCTCTAATCCCGTTTCACTCCCGGCGGACGCATCATTTATGTGAGGCCAAACCACCCACCCTTAAGCGTCCTAGTCCGGGTGAGAGAATGGGTATCACATTCATGTTTCCATAACTCCATCTTACCCACTTCGTACAATCCGTTTCATTTCCCATTAACTCTTGCACACCAATTTATTTCATACCACGAGTACAAGCATTGAAAAATGCTCTTCTCTATTATCACAATCCTAACACACCCCATTGCAACCCCACAATCACTCACATCAAGGCTCACCTACTAATTCCACCATCTAAGCCTCGGGTTTCCCTACTTGCTAAGGAAATAATCATCTAAATCAATATCTTGTAATAATCTAAGTAACTAACTATTACCTAATCTATTGTGGCCCTATTAGTTACCCCCTCTCACTATTCAAATTAGTGCCCAGCTGCAACCTTAGTGCCCCAGTTGCAACCTTAGTGCCCAACTGCAACAGTATTAACCCAGCTGCAACCTTAGTGCCCAGCTGCAACCTTAGTGCCCCGGCTGCAACAATAGTAACCCAGCTGCAACCTTAGTGCCCCAGCTGCAACCTTAGTGCCCAGCTCCAACAGTATTAACCCAGCTGCAACCTTAGTAATCCAGCTGCAACCTTAGTGCCCAGTTGCAACAGTATTAACCCAACTGCAACCTTAGTAACCCAGCTGCAATCTTAGTGCCCCGGCTGCAACAGTAGTGCCCCAGCTGCAACCTTAGTGCCCAACTGCAACAGTATTAACCCAGCTGCAACCTTAGTAACCCAGCTGCAACCTTAGTGCCCTCGCTACAACAGTATTAACCCAGCTGCAACCTTAGTGCCCAGTTGCAACCTTAGTGCCCCAGCTGCAACCTTAGTGCCCCAGCTGCAACCTTAGTGCCCAGCTGCAACAGTATTAACCCAGCTGCAACCTTAATAACCCAGCTGCAACCTTAGTGCCCCATCTGCAACAATAGTGCACCAGCTGCAACCTTAGTGCCCAGCTGCAACAATATTAACCCAGCTGCAATCTTAGTGCCCAGCTGCA
Source organism: Polytrichum formosum (assembly GCA_964035585.1). Lineage (NCBI taxonomy): Eukaryota > Viridiplantae > Streptophyta > Polytrichopsida > Polytrichales > Polytrichaceae > Polytrichum > Polytrichum formosum. The sequence goes on from OZ037937.1 coordinate 47,978,315, forward strand.
ACAATATTAACCTAGCTGCAACCTTAGTAACCCAGTGTGAGCCCAAATTGATGCCCACATGTGTTGTTAACACTTGTAAAACATTACAAGTAGTGTTTTGTTGATTTATGATTATTCACAAAAATATAAAAAGAATGAAGCTTGAAGAAAACTAAGTTTGAAGCATTAGGCTTGTGTGGAGTGGATTTAAGTAGTATGAGGACATACCTTGGTAAAGTGTGGTAGGTAGAAAGCCAATGTTAGTTAAATGTTTGAATTAGGATCTTTGTTGATCATTTGAGGGAGGAAGGCTTAGGAGATAAGATGAGAGGCTACAAAGTAGGAGGAGATCTCGAAGGCTTATCGTGAGCCTTGAGGGTGCTCACCCCCTCAAACTCACTATATAATCCCTCATTCTTCCCTCACTCATCCTTTCTTTCCTTCGTGCTCCTTGGCACCCCACGTGTTATAAGTGTGGGTGTATGGAAGCAAGATAGGAGCATATGTGTGTGCATGGTTTTGAAGTTAGGAGCCAAGGCTAGTTGGCCTTGAAGAGGGCTTGACCTCTTGTTAGCATTAGTTTGGGTGTGAATAATTTTAATATAATTTATGGCTTCAAGTTGTAGTACTTGAGTTCATATTTCTTGGGTATATGTGTTTGCTAAGTGTCATCATAACTATTCCACTCAGGCTAGGAGGAAATCGAAGGGTGGAGTACTTTTGGTGACACATTGCCGGAACACGAGTTGGTAAATGAGAGGGTCCTTTGAGTAGTCTAGGTTATAAGGGGCATAACTTCCGAGCAGAAGAAGATACTTCGTTGAAATTTAGAGGGTTAGTAAGCAACTTGTTTATATGAACATGGTCAAAATCTGAGGATGTTTGAAGTATTGGAGCAGCAGTTATGACATTCTGAACTTTGCCTACATTTTCGAGCTGAAATGGGCATAACTCTTGGATAGAGGCTTGGAAATGCATGAGATTTTGAGGGATGCTTTGTTCTTAGGTTTCCTAGTTGTGGTACAAATTTCAAGTCATTCCAAGTGGATGAGAAGGAGATATATCATTCTGAAGTGTTTTCAAGAGTTGCAGACTAAAAAGGCCATAACGTTTTGGCAGAAAATAAAAATAGTTTGAAATTTCAGGGGGTCATAAACAATTAGTTTTTGTGATTGCTCCCTAAATTTGAAGTTCTTTGGAGCCTGTGGGAGGAAATTATGACATTCTGAAATCTGGGTAGACTGACACACTAAAATGGTCATAACTGTCGGACAGAAAATGGGATAGGCTCACAAATTGGTGAGATGTTTTTTGCTTTGTCTCCCTAGTTACAGATAAAATTTCAGGACATTCCGAGAAGTAATGGAAAAGTTACACTATTCTGAAATTTGTTCTGGATGTAGCCTTGGGGGTTAAATCATAAGTCATTAACGTTGTGTATATTCCAAAGGCATATTGGAATGATACATTGAGTTACTAAGGAAGGAGTTTGCTAAGTGTCATCAATACTATTCCACTCGGGCTAGGACGAAATCGAAGGGTGGAGTACTTTTGGTGACACCCAGCCGCAACCTTAGTGCCCCGGCTACAACAGTATTAATCCAGCTGCAACCTTAGTGCCCAGCTGCAACCTTAGTGCCCCAGCTGCAACCTTAGTGCCCAGCTGCAACAATATTAACCCAGCTGCAACCTTAGTAACCCAGCTACAATAGTAGTGCCCAGCTGCAACAGTATTAACCCAGCTGCAACCTTAGTGCCACTAAGTCCCCTTCCTAATTCCGCTAATTCCCATAAGTCTTCCACCTAATGCACCTACCTAATTCCACTAATCCTAATAAGTCTTCCACCTAATGCCCGTCTTCTTCCAAGCTCTAAAAGCTCAACCTCCTTGAGGAAAGAGAGATAGATAGATAGAGAGAGAGATGAGGAGAGAAAGAAGAGAAGAGAGGAAAGAGGAGGAGGGGAGGGCACCCAAGACCACAAGTCCCTCAACCTTCTCCTACTTAGTAGGACCTTATCCTATCCACTAACCCCTCACCCTCTAAACCAACAAGAGCATGTTCTAATTCAAACATTTAAATCCAAGGACCTTCCTCTTGCTTCATCAAACACTACTCACTTGACCACCACACTCCCTAATATCATTAAGCTTCTAATGAGCCACACAAAATGGCTTAAGGCCTAAACATAAATCCACACCAAGCCTCACTCTTTTTATACTTTTGATTGTTTCAATAACACTCCAATTGCAATTCTAATTAAATTCTAAACATAAAACAAATATGAACACTCATTTTGGGCTCATAGTGTCTCTTTCCCATATGTTGTGATAAAACTATCGTTTGATCCACGCGCCATCGCGAATGAGCCCAAGCTGCTTCGTCTTGGGTAGGTGCCAAGGTTTCCCATGCCTTTTGATGTGAGTTTATGTCTCCTCTCTCCTCACTTAGGCCTCTTCTAACCATTTGGGCAAAAGTCAAATGTTCTTCTCCATTCCATTGGTTCCCCCCGCCTCCCTCGGGCGGTGTCGTCATTGTTGAGTCTTTTTTTTATGCCTTTCCCACCTTTCCTTCTTTTAGGCCAATGAACTTTCATGCACGTATACCGCAATGCTTGACATGTACTGCCAGCGATCGCAGCCTCCTCCCCTGTTGCTTGCTCACTCACTATCTTTTTACAGATCCTTTTTACTTACCTCCTTTTGTTGCCGCTCTCCTCCACACTCCGGGCCCTCTCCTAGCTCGCCGCTTCCTTCCGCTCTTGGGCCCCAGCAAAACTTTTTCTGCTCCTACCCTCTTCTAGCTTCCTTCCTCCACTCTCTCCCTCCACACTCCACCCTCCGCCCCAGCTGCTCCCCTCCTGAGCTCCTCCTTCCTCCGCTCCTTGTGAGCCAAATTTTTGGTCATTTAGTGAAACTATGGACAAATAGTTAATATTTGGATGAAAGAGCATCCAAATGGATGAATAAGTTGAACCATAGGCTAGGAAGTTAGTTATAACCATAGGCATGGGCTTAGGTGCCCTTAGTTGGTTACTGTAACTATCGTCCTCTTCCCCGCCGAGCTAAGAGGGTTGGCGAGGGGGAAGAAGGTAGGCATTTCGTGATTACTGTTGAGCGCAAAGTAAAACTATAGACTTGTCTCCCTCAGCGCCGCAAGCGGGCAAGGCTAATTGTTAAACTACTCTCTAGGTACATTGGTGATCGCCGCAGTGATTGCGGGACATTGTTTGTTACCGGAGACATTTTCATTTTGATTATGAGTTTTATTGAATGAACAAACCGAGTTGAACTATCTTCTGTTGTTGAGGAGTAATGTGCATTTTGAAACTGTTATCAATTGTTGAAGTTGTGAGTGACAGAGCGAGAGTCTGTGAGTTGTTTTGAGTAAGTCAGAGAGTGTATTTGAAATGATAGAGTGAATGAAAAGTGATAAACTATCGTCAGTGCTGTGATTGTAGTTGATTGAGTTTGGAAAGGAAATTGGAATTGACGTAGTGTAAGTTGCAGAGAGCAATGAGGGATTGAGAGAATGAATCAATATCCAAGTAAGAGATGCGGAGTAAGTGAGAGGGAGGAATAAGCAACGGAGTGTGAATTCCGGAATATAGTTGAGCATAATGAAATCGTAAGCCGGGAGCGCGAAGATTGTTATACGAGCAGACTATTGTCGGAGAGAAGAGTCTTGTCAGTCCGAGAGATAGAAATCAGAAAAGAATAACTTTGAAGGGACCTTGAGTCGAACTATGGACAGAGAGAGAGAGTCCGGTTGAGCGATGAGCGTATGTAAGATCCTTGGCCGAAGAAGGTGATTGAAGGATTGTTGAGCGAGAAAGAGAGACCATAGTGAAACTATAGTCTGGTAGTGCAAGAGAACGAGAAAGTCCGTTGAGGGACAAGTCCTGTGAGAGGCAACCAACCATGAGAGAGGGAAGGCAGAAAGTGAAACTATTAACGATTGTTTGGGCATGTGATAGGCAGTGTGAGAAGAAGGTGATTGGCCAAGTGTCAGCTTGTGAGTAAAACTATGGACTATTGTTAACCTGTGTCAGATAGCGTGAGGAAGCCGAAGAGTCCAGAGTCTATGAGTGGAACAAAGGACTATTGTTAAGACCTGTGAGAGGCAGTGAGGAAGAATAAAGAGCAAATAGTTCAGCCGTGTGAGACTATTGTTGAAGCAAACACGTTAGGCTGATAGAAGTTAAGTGTGTCAAGTCAGTTAAATAAGAGATTCCTTGATCAACTTGATGTGATGAGAAGAGATTATGATCGGTTAATTAATGGGAGAAATGAGAGATTAAGTTGATTATGTGTATTTGAATTAGGATAAACTTTGGATTATCAAGGAGATTAAGGCATAAGTTATCCTAGACTTAAATGATGTTTTTAGATGATTACCTAGTCTAGAGAATTGATCTTTGACTATAGAGTGCAAGCTAACCAGGTCAACCATTGTCTTGTGTGTTACCCTGGTTGTTGTTGTTGCAGGTTGTGCAGGGCAACTAAGACTATAGCTTGACTTTGCCGATTGTTGTTAGTGGCGTAAGTTGTGAATAATGATTAAATCTTGGAATTAATGAATGAACAATTTGTCTTGCATTGAAACTAACATTGACCAATTAATGAAGGAATTGTTGTGATTTGAAGATGCATTGGCCAATGGTTATCAAAGACAATTGTGATACTCAAAGACTATTGTTCTCGAAAGACTATTGTTACACAATCTCATGACGAGATGGTTACTACTGAGACTGACCTCGGGGAGATCACTCCATTGTCAAGTTGAACACCACGTGCGAACAAAGTTTGCTATCCCTATATTAATGCCATAGATAATTTTAAAATTTATGATATTTTTTCTGCATATACATAACCATTGATAGTATCTTTTGTATATTTTTTTGAAATTTTTAGTCATCTTCATTTTTGTAGTAATTTTTTAGCTCAATTCTGTGTCATTCTAGTTAGAAACGGTATGTTTTATTAAAAAAACAAATCATCAAATTTAGTTACCATTTTTTATTGTATAATAGATACCGTGTATATCTACTCATGAAAAAAATTTGATAAAATTTTGACCCATTTTGGTGATGCTTTATGTAAAAAGTAGGATTTTTTAGATGTAAAGTGTTTGCACGTGGTTGTTCAACTATACAAGGGAGTGATCTCCCCGAGAGACTGACATACATACCCCACTGAATGAGAAACAGTGAGAGGAAACCCTGTAAGAAAGGAAAGCAAAAGATGGATAAGTAATGTTTTGGAGTGAAGATAGCAACCCTATTGTCTGATTAATGAACTATAATGTGACAATTGCATGTAATAGACACTAGTAAAGCCTTCCTTGAGAGTTTGTACCCTGGGTTTTTGTTTCTTTAGTCATAGCAAAAAACTAATTACACTCCTACGTCCTGGCTCCCCACTCCCACTCCTATGCCTTGCTCCCTCCTTTCGTTCCTTCCTTCACCCAGCCGCCTTTGTACCTGCTCCCTCCTACCGCTGCTCCCTCCTGCCCTCCGCTCCACTCCTTCGCCTGCCCCGCTCCCTTCTCCGCTCTCGTTTCTTCCTCCGCCCAGCCACCTTCGTCTCCGCTCCCTCCTACCGCCTCTGCCTTGGTTTCTTCCTACTGTCTCTACTTAGCTGCAACTTTGCTGCTTTCCGCCCTCTCTCACCTGCTACCAGCTCTCCCACCCTGCTGCAGCTGCAGCTCTCTCCCTCCCCACTGTTGCTCTTTCTCCATGCTATCTCCACACTCTTTCGCTCCCTTGCTCTACTCTTCCTCTTGATCTAGGTTCTTCTTTTCATTTTTCCTTCCTCATTCATTTCTCCCTTCTAGGTATCTTCAAACCTCCTTTGATTAAATCTAGATTCTCATGCTTCCCATTCTCTATTTCATCAGATTTTTTGCCCTGATCTAACCTTGTTAATGTTTCATGTCATCTCCCCACTTCTTTTTTCCTCTACTATTTTTATAAAGTCTAGATCTAGATTGCTACCTTACACTCCCACACATTTAGATCTCTTTGCATTGCTTCCTTTGTGAGATCTAGTTCTAGACGTACTAAATCTCACTTCTACTGATCTAGACCTCTTTGCATTGCTACCTTCTTTTATATCTAGATCTAGGTTGCTACACCACGCTTCCACTGATCTAGATCTCTTAACCTTGTTGCTTGTGTAAGATCTAGATCTAGGTTGCTAAGTCACTCATCCCCTAATCTAGATCTATTTGCATTCCTATTATGCCTCTCAGCTCTTTTCCAAACTTTATCCGATCTAATCTTCCTTTCAGATCAAGGCATTCACCCTGAGGTATTCTCTCCTCCCTATCCTACATTGCATCAATCCATCCATTGCTAATCCTTATTTCATCCGATCCGGACTCCATTTTTAACATAAGTAACTGAGATCCACTTAAAACTTTGTTCCTCAGAGTCCTTTCATACCTAGGTTACCGAAGATCACACTACCTTGCACGCATCCTTCATGATCGCCTAAGATCCCTTCATCCTTCCTTCCGCATTGCTCCAACTTGTTCAACTTTCGCCTTGATGCCGATCCGTTGGACGTTGTCTAATGCCGTGCACCTTGTTTGTCGTTCACACCCAAACCTAGGGTGTTGCGCCCAGGAGTCTGATCTAGACTCTACACACCAGTGTGCACGTTTCTGGAGGATCCTTGGGATTCAATCTCGAACCCGAACCGGCCTCTGGTTGCGTTGTGCACCAAAGCTCCGCCGGCTGCTCGAGCCATCTCCGCCTCGCCCTTCACACTTTCAATACAATGATGTATTATGATTATGACATTTTATGCATATCTATTGGTTGAAGTTACTAGGAACATTTCCCTTGGAAGTACTCCATGCATGTGGTAGATTAGCTATTTATGCTTTGAAGTGAAGCATGACGATAGGTGATTAAACTTCCAAGGTATGGGACAGTCAAATTCAATTTTTTGTTGTTGGATACCATTTGGTAGCAGAAACCCTAAGTAGGGTACATATTTTTGCAAGGCAAATTAGGTTATGACACAACATATCTATATTTACACAACATATCCCATTAGGCATAATTACAAACTCTATTATGCAAGATGTTTTCATGTCACCAAGTAGGCAGATACAAAGGAAATAGAAAAAGTCTTGTGGAAATTCCCACCCACCCACCCTTGTAAGTGCAATGATGAAGAAATTGAAGGATTTGGCCTCTGAGAAGAGGAAGATCAAACTTTGCAAAAGTTTTGAAAAAGTCAGCTCTCTCAACTATAAAATGTTAAAATGTGAAACTCTTGACAAATTGATTAAACCTCCTACAAAAAGTCTGGAACACTTATGGCCACTTTATACTTGGGGCTAGATTGAGGGCCGGCCCGAACTCTCAAAGTTTGGGCCAATAGGATCGCTCGATTTCATCAAATTGGGCCCAAGGGCTTTATACTTGGGGCCGGCCCGAACACTCACTTATCCCATGTGGCGTCCTATGTGGCACAATTTTGGCGCCAAACCATCGGGCCCTAGATGAGAGTTCGGGACGAGCTTTTCCTCATCCCGAACTCCCATTTGGGGCTGGATTGGGCTCATCCGTTGGATTGAGGTCATCTTGTCCGTCAATCTTTAGGGGGTAAATTATTTTCCTCCCCTCTCCTCTCCACTCCTCTAATAACACAACAATTAACATAAATATGATTGCATTAGGCTAATAACACAACAAGTAGAGTGCTTATCACACACTTAAGATCAAAATGAAACATTTAAGCATTTAATCAAGCACATGATATGGCTTAAGCTATGGGTTACTCTAATAAGGCAACAATTAGCATAATTATGTTAGCATTAGTCTAATAACACAACATTTAAGGTGCTAATCATACACTTAAGATACAAATGAAACATTAAAGTCGTTAATCAAAAATTTGGCGTGCATTAGGGAATGGGTTAGTCCAATAACACAATAATTAGCACAAATATGATAACATTAGGCTAATAAAACAACAATTAGGGTGCTAATCACACACTTAAGATAAAAATGAAACATTTAAGCATTTAATCAAGCATATGGTATGGCTTAGGCTATGGTAAGTCTAATAAGGCAACAATTATTACAAATATGGTAGCATTAGGCTAATAACACAACAATTAGGGTGCTAATCACACACTTAAGATAAAAATGAAACATTTAAGCATTTAGTCAAGCATATGGTGTGGCTAGGCTATGGGTTAGTCTAATAAGGCAACAATTAATATAAATATGGTAGCATTAGGGTAATAACACAACAATTAAGGTGCTAATTATACACTTAAGACAAAAATGAAACATTTAAGTTGTTATTCAAGAATTTGGTGTGCCCGTAAACCACACCCATCGGTTGATCCATAAAACATGGTAGATAAATTTATAGGAGCATTTTGACTCCGGAATAGATTCAAAGGCCCCAATTTCAATTCACTAACTACAACCCTATAGAGGTCATCCCCCATGGTAAGTGTCGTGAAACTTAATTGTCGAGAACACCAAGCATTGACCACGGTAAGTTCTATGAAACTTAACCCTCGAGACCATCGGGCCCTAGAATCGGGCCTCACCACTTTACATGTGACAAGGTTGGGCCCCAAAAAAATGCATAAACTGGGAGGGCTTAATCGGGCCGGTGCTCCGGGCGGCCCCAGGCCATGTATAAAGTGGCCCTTAGTAGATTCTACACCAATGTTAGACACTACAATGTACTTAACCATAAGTTAACCAACCATGGTCAAGGAAGTTATCACGTTCCACGATTTAGGGTTTCCATGACCTAAGGCAGCCACTGCACCTTACTGAAACTAATACTTAAACCGTGGGAAGACTCTTTTACATGCTTGGGGGAGAGATTATCTAGCTTAGATTATTCGCTAAGGCTCAATAGATAATGTGCTAGGTGGAAGCACATGGTGTTTTGGTGTAGAAGAGGATCTTACTATCCAAGAAAGTTACATATGATATGGCAAAAAAAAATGTTTGTATATCCAATATTTTGTATTGAGTATAAATTTTTGCATCCTCACAATGAACTTGATATGTGAGATAAATGTGTGACATGGATTGCAACTAAGCTTACATGAAGACACCTGACGCACGCCTTTCTAACACACAAATGTGTGTTTGGGTTGGCACGGGTGCAAGTGAGGCTGCCTCTTCACATATTGAACACCAACATTAATGCATTGCTCATGTTGGAGTGATCTTTTACTCTTGAAATATTATACTTGTGAAAGTTATTATGTTACTTTGATTATTGATTTGATGTATTACACAAATTCTAGAATAGTAGTTGAGATATTGAGAATATCTGCTAGCAAATAAAAAATGAGTATGTAAACCTACATATCACATCATTGTTTTACTACTTGATTGTAACAGTAATCATTGAGCAGAATGTAGTCATGTGATGGATTATCTTTTAAACTTAGTTGCCATAAGAGGTGGATGTTTGATGCCAAAGCATGTATTATAACATTATTGTCGCGTACCTCTCCATGAGGAGTGCCCGAAATACCATGGGCACAAGGGGGACCCCGGAGTGACACCCGGGACTTGTGGCGCCGTTGGTGAGAGGGCCCAAGTGATCCTAGTGTGGGTGAAGACCCCGGACGTTGGGAACGCCTCCAACCCATGGAGACTATGAGGCATGAGGGTAAGGCCATAAGCTATGCGTAGCTTATGGCGTGCCGATTGTAGAATGCTCAAGAACACCTCAATCAGAGGTGTGAGCTAGGAGATATGGAAATTTGAGTGGGGCGTTGTCCCGGGACAGCGCCTTGGTACAGCAGTGGCCTGGGAGTGGCTCCCGGGACTGCGAAGCTTTGAACTGGCATAACATCCTGAATACTTGCCCAAATGGGGCAAGTGAGTAGTCCATCGGCATCTACGTAAATGTAGATGACGATGGAGTGGTTGGATGTGAGCATCAGAAATCATACGAGAAAATTATGGGGTTCTGAAGTTGCTGGGGGCTTCCAGTCCCAGCGGCTAAGGGAAAATGTCTACTTGGCCCCAAGTGTTGGGAGAGAGACAAAAGGTTACTTGATGGTGGGGTAGGGTCCCTGCCTAGAGTCCTAGAGGCTTATATGGGTGAGGTGGTGTGGCCGAACCCACCCGAGGCCGAACGACATGGCCTCCACGGGCGTTGGCCCAACGTGGGGGCATAGTTGCCTAGTATGGTTCGGGTTGTTGTAGTGTTGCTCCGGCAACGCGATGATCAACATAAGATTGGACTTCCATGGATGGAAGTCCACATCTTAGCAATGGTACCGATTAAGGGGTGAGTCCCAAATGAAAGAGTGGGAGGGTTGGTCCCCCTCCTACGGACTAAGAAGGTCCGCGGTAGTTGGTGCTAACCATTCGCATGGCGGAATGCGAAGGGTTAGCGCTCATAATCCTTGCTAGAGGATGAAAAATGACCAAGTTACTTAAGGGGAGCTAGCGAGGGTTCCGACAATTATGGTACTTGATTTTATACCTTAATGCCAATCCTTGCTACTCAGCTTTGATTTGAAAGCAAAGAAACATAATGGGGTGTCTAGCTACTTTGATAAGCATACATATTCCTTGTTGATTTTCTAATCAACTTACTATATGTGTAGAACATAACACTAAATCCATAATTGCAATATTGGATGCTATGCAATAATGCAATACACTTGTAATGAAAAAAAATCCCACCCACCCACCCACCCTTGCTTCATTTTGATGAAGAATAGAAAGAAAAAGGCCTTTGAAAACAGGAAGGTCGAGCTTTGAGTTTGAAAAACTTTGAAAACAGATGCCTCTCTCTTTTGATTCCTGGACATATTCCACACACACACATACACACACACATTAAAGATTGTACCACAATTCAACAAGAATTTTGACGATGGGAGGAAATTTTTTGTGAAGATTGTAGCAACCACTGGTGCTCACAATTTTATTTTATAAATAACTACTCCTCTTGCTCATCAAACTCTTTCATCAATCGTCATATCTAAATTCGCTCACACCAAGGAGCCATGAGGGTAAAGCATTGGTTCTCTCTCTATCTCTCCACATATCTATATATATCTATGTATATTCAGTTTGGTCGTTTCATATATACATATTATATTGATTTTATTAATTAATTTACAAACATATGAATTTATAAGCCCGAAATGGTTTTGCTATACATGCTAAAGCCATTATAGTATACAAACCTTGTGTACAATTGAGATGGCTCATAACCATACAATATACTTAATACTGGCTATATGAGTAGATTTGACAAGTACCCAAAATGTATACAGGAAAAGGTAAGGGCCGTACCTGAAGCCCGTACCAACAAACCCTAAATGACTTGTAAAGTGGGCCACATGGAGGCCATCAAGCAAGGGCATACTACTACAAGATGTGGGACATCCAAATTGGAGTACCCTAATTTTGGAAGCAATATGACCATTGGCTCCTAAGCAAAGTGATTAGGGTTAGGGGAACCCTTAACCCTTATTTAACACTAAACAATGAGCAATAGCACATTCTTGGAGGTAAGTGTTGTCCAATGTTTGTCAAGTTGTGCACTGGTATTGTGAGCAACCAGAACTACACATATGATGGCAACACAACTTAAGGTGCAAAGAGTTTTTCCCTCCATTGTAGAGCAAAGTAATAGATATTGGACACATTAAGGAACTTGTTTCCTTCTTGCATTCAAATTTTAACTCTATGTATGCATACATGTGACATCTATGACATGTGGAATAATGTTGCAGACACATGGTGTACACAACTAACCTCATTTTTGTTGTTGGTTGGATGGGCATAGGTGAGGCAATTCCTCCATGAATGCAATCATAAGAGCTTGTTGTTAGGAGGAAGGAGGTTGTGTCTATGTTGTGTGGTATTTTGTATTATGAAAAACTAGTAGAGAAGACTTTGCTTTGATTGGAGCACATAGATACATTATTTTGCCATTACCTTGAGGTTTTCAACAGATACTAAGCATTTAAGTCTACACAAGGCAGACGAAACATGTATGTGTGTTGTCAAGGAGAGCGATTGATGCTCAAACTACAACACAACCTAGTTGTGGTAGTTGGTATTTTTGCTACAACAAAGGACAAACAACTTGCATATCACATAGCAAGTTATGAACAAACCTCACATTTTAAAGTATTGGGACATATGTATTGTTTGAACAATTTGTATTCTAAATCACATTCCTTTTGCAAAAATAATGAGCAAGACAGTAATGCCTCAAAAAACGTGTGACCCCACCCACCCACCCTCCCAAGTACCTCTCTTTCTTCCTTGGACATATTCCACCGTGCCTACAACAATCTCAATGGATTGAGGCAATGGGAGGTGAAGAGGCAACCAAGATAACAGTTACCCTCACCATCTTTTGAATACAGGAAATGCAAGCCCAAACCAACCACCACCACGCATGTGCACGCCACTTGGCAAGGACACGTCCCCACCCCCCCCCCCCACTACCACCACTAATGCACAGAAAGAGGTCCCACCTATTCACTCTCAAAAATGGCATCCAATGTCGCCATACAATGTCGCATGGGTGTACACAATGGTGTTTAGTGAGCATTTGGCTCGGGGGGGACACTTCACTATACTTTGTATGAACACGTGCATTAAAGGGGTATTTAATGTAGGGGTATTATGTCTAGATGTTAGATTTGAACACACCGTTTAATTATATAATCCCTTAATATGGTGTATTATTATGATGCCTTACTATAGTTATAACTCACATAAGATTTTTTTCAACCCTATGTTCATTATAAAAAATTAGCTCACCCTAATTTGTGTTTAAGGATTGCCTATGTTCATTACAAAATTCATTTGACATGCAATGAGAACTAGCATGAACAAGCATCACCACAAATCAATAACAATGCAAACAATCATCACCACCATGAGAATCAATGAACTATGAACTTGAATTACTAGCATGAACTACAACAATGTTTGTGTTTAGAAACACAAGTTTGTGCACTGCAGTCACAAGCAAACCAACAAATTTAGAACTTTAGGGTCCAAGGTTTAGGGTGAACGAAGTTGGCTGCAATCTATTGCTGAGAAAACAGAGTCTAAACAACATTGTTGTTTTCCAAAATCAACACTTTAGTCTGTTGCACACAAGTGGAAGGAAGAACTTCATAAAAACATACTATCATTCTATCAAAATCCCTATGCTATATTATATCTAAAATCTTGATAAATTTCAATACTTAGTATACCCCAATATTATTTATAATATGGATTTTCAATTTAAATAGTCCATAGTTATATCCAATAATTTTCTAAATTTGATTGCTCATGAATAAAACACACCCTATATTTTAACGCACCATGTTTACTAATTTTCCTAAGTGTCCCCCCCCCCCGAGGCATTTGGCTAACAAAGCGTACACATGAAATAAATATTATTCGATCTATTTTTGTAGATATAAAACTCGTAATACTATGAATTATGGGGAAGAGGTAAGTGTACCCTAATCCCACCCCCCCCAAAAAAAAAAAACTAGCTAACAAACAAGGTAGCTAACCTGTATGAGTTCCAATCTACCTCACATCCGCACCACCTAGTCAAACTTAAGGTTTAAATAAAAGTTATGAAATTAGAAGTTACTAACTCTTGGGTTCTTGCTTTTGTGAATAAATCTTATCTTGTCCACACCCCAAATGCTAACTAATATTACAAATGACTAGTCCAAGTTTTCTCTTGAATGCATGCCTCTCATTTTTCCATCTCTTCTCCGTTCCGCTATGAGGTAGACTACATTGTTTCTTACATCATCCTACACTAGCATTTTTTAGCAACAAAATCACCTTTTATTATAAGAATAAGAATAACAAGAATATCAATTCAGTTTATATATTATATATGAATATAAATATTTTTATTTTAATCACAATGAAACTAAATTGGTCTGGGCCACAAAATTATAATGTATCATAATAAGTGTCATCTTAAATCCTTGGGCAAGTTGAGCAAAACTTTGATCAGTCAACCTTAACTTCTCTCTTAAATTGATCAACCTTTGGTTATTGGTAACCGGGATGTATGAACATGTGATCTTACTAACTCATTGGTTAGCTAATTTTCCTAACTGGGTGGTGCGGCCATGATTTTAGTTAGCTAGAATTTTGTTTAACTATCCTTCACTAACTTGTTATAAGTTACCTAATTCTCTTAACTAGGGGGGTTGCGGTGGGACCCAAAGAAGAATCGAACCCTCCCCGCAATTCCACTCACACAAGGGACACATACTTTTGAATTGGATACCATTTCAAACTGGCTTTGTGAGTCGCCAAACAAAAGGAATGCAAGGCCCTCAATACCAATGGTGTGCTCTAAAAGTTCCTTCCTCAATGAATCACACCTCTAGAAAAAGCAAAAAGTGATAAGGCCTAAACCTTGCCCTGTCACGGTTAGCAGTACCAAACACATGCTACATAACATAACAAATAGTGTTTGAAATGTTCAAAATTTTGAGAACCTAGAATTCTTAGGGGGTGCACTTAATGTAGAGTAATGGGCCCATGTGCGAGCAAAGGGTATTTGTTGGGGGGTTGTTTCATTTTTGAAAAGGATTCTAAGGATCGTTTGATTTGGTGATTTCCATGTTTAGCTTTTATGTGGGAGTCGACCCAATTCAAATATGATACACGGGGGGTTCACTCCATGTAAAGTTGAACACCACGTGCGGCCAAAGTTTGCTACCCCTATATTACATGGAATAGATAAATTTAAAAATTATGATATTTTTTCTACATATACAATATCATTGATAGTATCTTTTGTATAGTTTTTTGAAATTTTTAGTCATCTTCATTTTTTGTAGCAATTATTTTAGTTCAATTCTACGTCATTCTAGTTAGAAACGGTATGTTTTATTAAAAAAACATATCATCAAATTTGGTTACCATTTTTTACTATGTAATAGATACCGTGTATATCTACCCATGAAAAAAATTTGATAAAATTTTGACCCATTTTGGTGATGCAACTTACCAAAAGTAGATTTTTTTTGGCCGCACGTGGTGTTCAACTTGACAATGGAGTGACCCCCCCGTGATCTGATATTTTTTATTGGTACCTTATGTTTCATACAATTTTTATTTCAATTAAAAGTGTATGTGTAATGTAGTGCCAACAATTGCTTATGTCCTCCAAGTATGTATCACAAAAGAATTACAAACACGACAACACAAACAAGTTCACAATGGCTATGAAAACTAATCATGAAACACTACAATAGTACACAAACATGTCACCGACCTCGTGCAAATAGTCTGAAGTGTTGTGAAGCATCGTGAAGTGGACACAAAGGTTCATGCTGACCACTATTCACTTTCTCAACCTCCATCAAAATCATGCAGACACAATCTCAATGTCCTCCGCTCCAAACTTTTAATCCCCACGAAGAGTCAACAAGACTTGACTCACCTAAACCCTAAAACTCTACATAAATTCTCAACAACCCAACATACAAGAAAGAGTTGGAGAAGCCCATATGGAACCCCGACCATGACCCAATACCTACCCCATACCCACCAATACCCACCTTATAGCACATACTCAACTTTATCCTATGACGTGATCCTAAGCACTCTATATCTTGTCCCATCAATATTATTGTTATTTTATCTGCTACCCTCCATTATCTAATACCATTTAAACAAATTGTGCTACATACTTTGCATGGGGGTTCTTTGAAACCTTTTGTCTTTACAAGCAATTTTATTTCTTAAATTAAGAATGTCCTTTGATTTAAGTGGACCCTTTACTTGCTCTCATATAGATTACAAAATTTACACTAAGTGCACCTCCCAAGGCAACTCCTTATAACTTTAGACACTTTGCTTGTTGAAATTGAATTTGTTTTTCATGTTATGTCAACTCTTCACATGTTTTGACCAACCATTGTATGAAACGTGGCACCTTCTTTCACGAGAATTATTATTTGTGATGAGATTGGGCAAAATACTAAAATAGTCTAATGAGGTGTCTAATTGAAATAAAGAGTGAATAAAAACTTCTCCAATCCGACCAAAACAAACAATATTTCAAATAAATGTTGTGACTTAAGTACACTAAATATATACTCTAGTGTGGCATTGAATGGTAGGCCATGTTAATTAGAGCGGTCCTAATAACTTGTCACGTAACATTAATTGTCATATGACAACCTCTCTAGTTGCTTCCCGATCGTCTCAAGACAAGCAACGTGAGTTGATGATGAATATAATGGGCCACACTAAATCAGATGGGTTGTGTAGCGAATTGGGAGAGAGAGAATTATCACATACAAGCATACCTCTCAATGAGCCAACATAGAAAATTGACCCTCGACAAATTTATGGCTGATTCAACTCACCGGATTTAGGGCCTTCAATGCTAATCCGGTGTCAAATCAATTCAAAAACAATCTACGGGCTGCACATTATTTCATGACAGTTATGTTGGATGAATGAGAGGTACACTTGTATGCAATAATTCCCTACCTTCAATTTCTTGTGATGTTGAAAAACTTAAATTTATGCAGGTTGCAAGACCACACAAAGGCACATCTACTATTAAATAAATAAAAATTTACTTCCATGAAACTCACCTACTCGAGTTGGTTACCAATCACAGTCAATCAACTCATGAACATAATCTAAGGGCCAATTCACATGGGGTCCCAAGTCCCACTCATGTTAGCAAGTCCCAACATGGAGGCAAAGTCCCAACTTTCGAGCACCAAGAAACCATTAAAATATAGTTAATCATCATTGACAACATATCTTTATTATTTTGATGCAAAATAATTCGCGAGACTTGTGTTGAGAGTTGGGTGTAGCTTTTTGCTCGACCCAACTCTTAGCACAAGTCCCAAAGCCTCACCTCCAAAAGTGTTGCCATGTAAGCATCCATGTCATACTTCAGAGTTAGGACCCTATGAAGTGGTAAGTCCCAACTTCCATGCTCTCAATGGATGAGATTGCAAAGATTGACCTCGAGTGACTTGGGAGCCCGTGTGAACGGGCCCTAAGAATCGTGGATGATATCACCGCCTCCATGGATGCAAAAGAGTGGATGAGTTTCGAGAAGCCTTGGTGCTCTTGGATGAGCAATCAGTTAAAACCACACAAAAGGCATGTCTGCAAAAGAAAAGGTATTTCTTTCCAGGGCCCAGAAAGACAGTTAAGCATGTGAATCATTCTTCCAGGCCCAGCCACTCGGCAGGTGTCATACTCAGCTAGAACCGAAAGATCTCAGTGGGCCCAACTACTAACATAACAATGGCCAGGCCGGCCAATCACAAGCCGCATAATTGGCCCAATGAGGCCGGCCTTCCCTCACGCCTAGTAATGTTTCAACAAACAAATAACTTATGTCACGCGCTGGCCATGTGCACGCAGCTTTCCCGTGGTCAAAAAGTGGTCAACAAAGATAGAGGGTGCTTAGTGTGAGTTTCCATATAGACCGCCCACCCAACAAATTCTAGTGTGCATAAGGATAATCCCGCCCAAATGTAGAGGGAGTTTGGTGGGGAAGGGGTTCGTATGTGTCAACTAGCTACTCCCATCTTCTCAAATTTGGGTCCACCTACTAACCTCCCTTGTCCCGGTTATCAAGGTTGATGTTCTAGACCGATCTTGGTTCTCTCGAGTCTTCCACCAGTCTTAATCGTTCGGTGACCAACTCTTGTAGGTTAAGGATTCGTTAGTGGGTGCATGGAAGTCTAGCGTCCCGTGTCCACAGCCCTCCACGTTCTAGCAAACCACTAGAATGTGGTTGGATGGCGGCTTGTGCTTAACTATGTGCAAACACCTCCAACCCACTATTATCTACAGTCTAGTGGGTGCGCGGCCTACATGGAAACTCACCCTTAAACCGACACTCTAAGCTATTGCACATACATATGGCTATGTGGTTGATATAAAAAATGTATATTCATATTAGCCTTTGGGCTAACATGAGTATAAAGAAAGAAAGAAAGAATTTAGCCTCAATTGCATATTTGATGTATATTCAAAGTCAAAACCACCAGCTTCCTTAAACCAATTTGTAATCCCTGTGTATGATAACCTTGCATCTGATGAGGACCCTACCTTCATTGCCTAGAATCAACACAACATAGTTGGGTGCTAGACCCAAGCTAGATTAAAGCCCAACTAGTAATGGTGCGCAAAGCCACTTGGCAATGTCCGTGATCCCACTTGGTTCACTTGCAAAACTGTCACCTTGCATCTTGGGTACCGACCCTCTTGCATCCTGAGAACCGACCCCCCTTTGTTCTTTATGGGCCTACCTACTTGGCTTTGTGAATAGAATGGCTAGAATAGGCACTAACAAGCCACCCTAAACCCACCTTGAACCAACCCAAGATAGAGTGGAGCCTATTACCTACCCTGTATGGAGGTAGTAGAGGCCGCTATGAGGTGGAGCCACTAATGGCACCTAAAACCATCACTACGGACATTAAACACACACCCCCCCTGAACTGTCAGGGGGTGTCAGATCCGGGTTGGGGCAACCCCCATAAAGAAATACAAAATTTCTGGACCCAACCGAAAACTTTTGTCCGCCCGATTGACTTTGAAAAAACCATTGCCCTTGCATTCTTGAAGGCCACTTATCCACACATCCCATGTTAAGTGCACTTCACCTTCAAGGTCCAATCCAATATATATGTTCACTTCCGTTGAGTAAATAAGCAATTGATTGGGATTTCATTTTCAAAGTGAAACCGTCAATAAAGCATGTAATTAACTTGGAAGCAAAAAATATTACAAAACCCTCATTAGCATTGAGGTTATAATTTTTGTGACTTACCATTGAAAGGGTCTTTGTCATTCTAAAATGGGACTTAAATTGTTGTTTTATTTTTAGTATGTTAAATGTTATAATATTTAGGTAATGCTTTCTACTTTCACAATGTATTCATACGCATTCAAAGTAATTAAGGGCCGCTTTACACAACGGTGGAGAAGTGCACCGGTCGGTCAAGAATTTTAGCCCAAGACATGGTTATTTGAGGCGAGGGATGGTATGCTGGAGAAGATGAAAAGACAATAAAAAAATGCCTTGAGAACTCTTGACCGGCTGTAGTGTAACCACCTAGAGGAGAAGTGTATTGGACAACTTCACCAAGAGGAGAACTCCACTGGACAACTTCACACAATGGTCATAGCCAGCCATAGTAGGAACCCTACCTCTCTAAATGACCATTACACTGAAAATTTAAAAAATTATATTCATTAAAAAATAAAATGTATATGGCAATGTCTTAGAACTTCTTTCATGATATGAATTTTTTGAAAATGTTCCACCTCTATGATACATCCAAATTAAGGTAAATAAGCAAGTAACATTATTTTCTTATTGATTTTTAAAGAAATTACATGTTGGTACAATCTAACCTAGTTAATATGACACTCGTTTATACGACACCCTCGATATTACAACACATTTTTGCGAGACCAAACTTTTTAGTTCAAAACTCCCTCTTTTATACAACCACAACACTTGATAATGCGACATTTAGAATCTCCGTTTTGTCATATTAAAGAGGTAGTTAATGCTAGAATTCCTTTCTTCTATATTATGTACATCTAAAATACATCCATTTTCACTTGGGAACTACTTGGGAACTGCACTTAGTGTTGGGAACTTAATTTCCATTAGGGTTACTAGTGTAGAATGGACATGGTTAGAGTTAGAGTGGCCTCTAGCCTAGTATGTTGCATTGTACATGGGTGATATAGTATCATCATTATCTTGATGCTAAACGTCATGCATCATTGTTGTCTACTAGTTTCTTAATAGAGAATTCTTTATATTTTGGTGTTAATGAAATTATTAGTTTCCAAAAGATAGCTGGGAATTTAGATAACATGATAGTTGCTAACTTGGGTAGGCAACACCAAAGATCTTTGGACTCCTATTTCAAGGGTTCTTGAGAATATTTGTATTTGTTTGGAGTTATAATTTATTATTTCATACCATCTATATGGCTTAAATTTGTTGTATGTATTTTTAAGCTCATATTACTTATGTTTTCACATTCCCTCAATAATACGACAACTTTACGCCATTTGTCATATTAATGAAAGACGACACCTCGATAATACAACATTTTTTGTGTTTCCTAACCATGTCATACTAAAGAGGGAGAACAGTAGTGCATAGATTTCTCTAAGGAAAAAACATTTTATTCAAGTTGGAGTTCTCCGGAGGCCAAGTTTCTTGGCCGAGGCTTTGAGGTTGCCCAAGAAACTTGACCTCCAGAGAACTCCCCTTCAAAAAAATGTCGCCACGTTGGCAAACATGTCATTTTTTCATCCATGTTCAAAGTGCTCCACCAAAGGACTCTTGGCCGTAGTGTAAACCACCACCGGACAAGAGTGTCACTCTCGGTCAATCAAATTTTAGAATTCCCCTAGAATTCATGACCTGTGGACTTCTCCACCGTAGTGTAAAGCGGCCCTGAGTGTGATTGAATGTAATTAAGTCTAATTGATCCTAATTAAATCCAATTAAATAAGAAAGTATGCTCACCAAATGAATCAAGCCTAATTAATTATAAAATTTACTTACTAGAATCAATCATGATTTTATAATGTGCATTTTAACATATTTAACATACTAAAAATAAAAACAACAATTTAAGTTTCATTTTAGAATGACAAAGACCCTTTCAATGGTAAGTCACAAAAATTATAACCTCAGTGCTAATGAGGGTTTTGCAATATTTTTTGCTTCCAAGTTAACTACATGCTTTATTGATGGTTTCACTTTGAAAATGAAATCCCCGTCAATTGCTTATGTATTCAATGGAAGTGAACATATATATTGGATTTTGGACCTTGAAGGTGAAGTGCACTCAATATGGGATTTGTGGATAAGTGGCCTTCAAGAATGCAAGGGCAATGGGTTTTTTCGAAGTCAGGCGGGCGGGCAAAAGTTTTCAATCGGGTCAGAAAAGCTGGATTTTTTTCTTCTGCTGGGGGGCTGCCCCAGCCTGGATCTAACACCCCCTGAAAGTTCGTGGGGGGGGGGGTCCGCCATTTCAAGGTAGTAGAGTGTTGGCAATTGGGAGGCGTTTGTAGGTGAGTGGTGTCGGGCTATTGAAACCGACTTCTAGCTTATCCTACTAGGATGGGTGGTCCAAGCTAGCCTTGCATAGGTCGATCCAAGATTTAGGACAATGGGTCTCATGCACATACCTTATTTTAAATCCTAAAGTCCTCTAAAGTTTGAAAGGTGGAAAGAGGAGGTTCCAAAAGTTTCACCTAACTTTCAAAATAGGTTCCAATGTACGACGAACTAACAAGCTCTTAATATTAAAAAGAAAAGAAAAAGAAAAAAGAAAAAAATCTCAAATAAGGATCAGACACATGGTTTCATCCCTTTTTGAAGGACTTTACATGTGACTCTAGTGTCACCAACCCTAAACGTAAACCTAACATTAGTTTTCATTCCTTGTACAAGAAATTGGGCATTATAGATGTACAATGTTGCAATTATTGTCACTTACTAAGTGATTTTGCATTCAAATTTCAATCATCCATGACAATATATTCATTACATAAATGTTAGTATGCTAAATATACCAAACTTTGCCTCAATAATTGACATTTTGATGAACTACACTAAATATGATATTTAGTGTCATATGCTAGTTTATGTCACTATGATAACTTTTCGGATGACACTTCTTATGAAGGAGTGAACAAATATTGTCATGGATGATTGAAATCTAGATGAAAATTCTCTCAGTAAGTGACAATAATTGCAACATTGTAAATCTATAATGCCCCAAAAAATTTACAACGAATGACAAATGATGTTGGTTTAACATTTAGTGTTGGTGACACTATACCGCAGTTTCCAATTAGTATTGAGCAAGACAAATAGAATTGGTGACACTAAATATCATATTAGTGTAGTCATAAGTTGAGATGACAATACTAATAAAAACATTTCTTAAGAAGTGCCACTCAAAAAATTACCACAATGACATAAACTACCATATGATACTAAATACAATATTAGTGTATTGTACACCATCTATGGTATTTAGTGCCATGTGTACTATTTGTGAAGGGCCTAAAATAGATGCCTAGAGGTCTCAAAATATGACGTCTGCTAATTGCCAATACGACACTATTCATCAACATAAGTAGCTTTTTAAAGTGAAATTTGTTTACATTATGGCATTTAGCATAGCACGTTGGGATACTAGAGATGATAGCTTCCAACCCTATAGTTTAGATTTTTCGCCAATAATGTGCATGACACTAAGGGTTTGTTTGCATTGGTGACCAATAACCAATGACCATGACCACCATTTTCTAAATTCTCTCATTGGTTGAGAAACGAGGTGTGGTCCCACTTCAATTTACACAAGGTCATTGAAATTAAAAGTGATTGTGTCAAAGAATGGATGCGAAAGTGACATGAAAGTGGTCATATGGAATTGTACATTTTCATGAATGGATAATACTTGGTGGTCGCCTTGGATTTTGTGGTGAGAGAACCCAAATAGACTGTCTCAATAGAAAATGACTATGTTTGAAAGAAGTTAGTTTTGGAAACTCATATATTGAAAATTATATGATTTTGTACAAGAAACATTTATGTGAGTTTATTAGTTTATGATTAGAGAACACTATGTCCTAGTCTAAGTCCGCTTTCCACTATGTCCCGTGACCAAGGTTTTAAAAAAGAAATGCGGATTTCTCTTGGTTGTGGTCTTTGGACTGCCAATTGTGACCACAAGAAATCCTAAATCATTGCTCTTGTCACGTGGTCACATGTGTAAAAAGGCCCTAAATATCATAATCGGTGCAATGAAGTTGTTGTGATGGGATTTCATTTCCCAACACCTACCACGAGGGGAGGGGGTGCAATAATAACCCTGTCCTAATGGGTTTGTTGCCTGTTTCATCCTACTTTAACACCTATAAATCAATTTGAGGCCTTTAACCCCAATTCAAATGTTGAATCTGGCTGAAAATAAGAATCCATGATATTCACATGGCAATCAACGTTTTCACACCCCATCCCCCTTGGTAGGTGCTACGAAACATCATCCGTTGTCATAGACAAGTGAAAGTCAATAGGGAGAAGTAACATGTGCACGGCGGGTCATGGGAATGGAAGAAAATTGGATCCAATGGCAAGCTATGCTTTGTGGGTACAGTATACTTACCAAATTTAGTTGAATTTCCCGGAAAGAAAAACAAGCTGCATTGACTGAAGCTTCATAGAATACATAATAAGAATAAGAAGTTCCGAAGATGGTGAGTCCGTCTTGCCAGGAATAGAGGGTAAACTAACTTAAGAGATTGAATTTTGGCTAGGCTGGGATGGAGAGAGGGAATAATCATATACGAGAATACCTCTCATTCATCCAACATACAATTCCTCAAATAGTATACAATCATTAGTTAACTTGTTTGGCATAACATTATTTAGACCCATGACAGTGTTCTATGGGACTGACAGTATTCTAGGGAATATTCTCGGTATTTTTCACATTCAGTTTGAATGTGAGGATTATTCCCTAGAATACTGTCAGTCCCACATAACACTGTCATGGGTCTGAATAATGTTACGGGTTTCAATTGACACCAAAATTAGTTTTAAAGACCCCAATTTAGGCCATGTCCACATTTACTGGTGGGCATAGCTAGCGGAGGGCTCCCACCAATATGGGGCACTTTCCCATTGCTTTTAGCCAATGATTGGATGTAATGTACTAGAGTTTCAACTGATCATGGGCTAAAAACGAACATAAAAGTGTCCCATACTTGTGGGAGCCATCCGTTGGCTATGCCCACTAGTAAGTGTGGGCACGACATTAGTCTACTTGAGGCTGTTTGAGATGAATCGGCTACAAACCTATAGGGGGTCAAGTTTTAACATTGGATGGATGAGAGTTGCGTTGGTATACAATGATTTCCTTTGTCTAGCTTGGACTCACTAAGATGTGACTTATGAGAAAAGGAAGAGAAGTAAGGTATGCGGGTGTTATGTGGTTACTTTTCTTTATCGGACACCTGGATTTGATCGGTATGCGGTTCGGTGAGGATCAAAGAGCAAACATCATTAAGACGCATGCTTAAAAGAGATTGGACTATGCCTTCAAACATAAATAACTACTCTACACTCAATAGTGAACACTATTTGGAGGACCTATGTATCCAGTTAAGAAATAAGCCAAACTTGCTCTTCCAATAATCATAATGAAAGCAAGGGAGGTCCGATTTTCAATCCGATTTTTGCATATGTTTCATCGTAAATTTGCTAATGCAACATGAGTTTTGTTGTGTAAATATAATCGGTAAAAGTTGGAGGACATGAAAAAGGGAATTACGCGTACCTAGTAAAAGAAAGCAATTTGAAGGAATGAGAAAGAAAGAGGAAATAATGAGGAGGAGTGATGGCATGGAAAGGAAGCAACAGAAAAGCAAGCGTGTGCACCGAGAGATTCCGGTCCTAGCCTAGATTCAGCGCCACAGACAAAGCGAGCGTACTGACTCCCCTGGTATCTTGAATGCGTATGGTGGGAACTAATTGGGGGAAGTTTGCAGGGATTTTTAATAGCTTACTGTACGCGTTTGTCATTCAAGTTGAGATCTTTTGTAAAGTAGAAGCACATAGATGAGTGTTGCGTGTACGCACGCAGATTCTTGGGGCAAATGTTGCGACTTCGGGACCAGGCAGGTTGGCGGCCTTCTTCTTCTCCTTCTACTGTTTCTTCGTCAAATGCTGCATCATCCTCTCTTCTTCTAGATTCTGCTCCTGCACTTTCCGAGCTTTGCAAGGGATGATGATGATGATGGGTTAGGTGGTTTTGCTTACAATTTTGGTCAAGAATCTTCGGTGGATTCTTGGTGAAGCGAGCTCGGCGAGAAGTTTCGAGGAGCGGGTGCAAAGAGCCGGGGATGGCAGCCGCGGAGAGGGGTTATCGAAAGACCAAAATTTTGAGTTTTGAGATTTGAGTTTTGGAGGTTTCGAGTGTTGGGAGTGACGATGGGGTCGTCGTCGACGATATGGAGACGGAAGCAGGTGAAGCAGGCGAGTCGCGGTGGGATCCAACTGGCCAAGCATCTGCGAGTTACGGATCTTATATCCATAGGTTCGGCAACATCTGCCCTCCTTTAAGTTGGAGTCTTGTTAGCGTTCGTGGAGCACAATGCCCTGGTTGTATCGATCGTACAAGGATTAAGAGCTTCTCATTCTCACAAGATCTCCTGCCTTCGGAGGACATTACTGGAGTTAATTACCGCAGGTTTAGCAGCTGGGCATTGATTTATTGTTGCAGAATGGACTTTCTTGTTGCAGTAACATAACTTGGTGGCAACTCCAGGTTGTGATTGGGGTTATGTGAAGTTAGGCTGGTGGGTTGTCCGGACCTTCGTACAATTGCAGTGAAATCGGCAAGTGTAACTTCGATGTTGTGCGGTTAAGTGCTTGGCATTGGAGCGTCCTTTCGTCCTCTTAGCCCAATTGTTGGTTTAGCTTTTAGTTTGCACGAGAGCACTCAATCTGCAGTCTGAAAATGTCCTCTCGACGTTGAAATTGAAGACGATGTTGTTTAAAATATGGAATGCTGGGTAGTTTGAAGGATTGCCAAAGGTTGCAAGCCGCAAGTGCTTCCGGATGTGTGGAGACGAATGTCTGCAAGAAGTTGTAGTTGAAATTCTTACATGATGATTTTCTGGCTGACCTGGATACGAGGTCGCTCTTCAACACAGACATCGAAATACTGCAGATGAGCAAATTGTGTTCAGAAAATAATCTCTCGCTTTTCTGACGTTGCGATTGATGCGACTAAGAGGATGGTTGCATGTGAACGAATTCCGGGTACAAGTAAGATTTAGGTGCTTACATGGTGGTTTCTAGCCGACCTGGATACGATGTCACTCTTCAGAACAGATATCGAAATCTTGCATATTCGTGGGTAAATTGTATTCAGAAGCCATTTCTTGCTTTTTTTCCGATGTTGTTATTGATGCGACTGAGAGGAAAAAAAGTGGTTGCACGTGCGACCAGATTTTTGAAGACGTATTTCGGCTAGATGTGAGATGAAAATGCTTACACGGTGATTTCAGGTAACGCTTTGAACAAAACAGACATCGAAATACTGCATATGGGCAAATTGTCTTCACAGACCTTTTCTTGCCTTTTTCTGATGTTGTGATTGATAGGGTTAAGAGAAGGAGATAGTTGCACGTGCCTCCAGATGTGTGAAGAGTATTTCGGTTACAAGTGAGGATTTGATACTTACATGGTGATTTCTGACCGACCTGGAATAGAGGTCAAATTGTCTTGAGAGATCGATAATTTCTTGCTTTTTCTGATGTTGTAAATGACGCAACTAAGAGAAGAAGATGGTTGTACGTGCCTCCGGATATCTTAGGTCGGATTTCGGCTGGAAGTGAGACTTAAATTATGCGTTCAGGTGGTTTCTGGCCAACCTGGATGCGATGTCACCTTCAGCACAGACATCGAAATACTGCATACCCGTGGGAAATTTGTCTTCAGAAGCAATTTCTTGCATTTCCTGATGTTGTAATTGATGCGACTGAGAGGTAAAAGATGGTTGCATGTGCGACCAGATGTGTGAAGACGAATTTCGGCTAGATGCAAGATTAAAATGATTTCATGGTAGTTTCAGGTCACGCTTCAGAACGGACACGGAAATACTGCACAGGAGCAAATCGTCTTGAGAGACATTTTCTTACTTTTTCTAACGTTGAGATGATTGATGTGACTAAGAGAAGAAGACCGTTGGATGTCTTGTTTTCGGCTCATCAGGTATAGGATCGACGATAGGAGCAGGAGTATACGTGTTGGTGGGAACAGTGGCCAGGGAGCGAGCAGGCCCGGCCCTCACCATCTCGTTCCTCATCGCCGGCATAGCTGCAGCGTTGGCCGCACTTTGCTACGCTGAGCTTTCAAGCCGCTGCCCGTCGGCAGGCAGCGCTTATCATTACGCTTACACTTGTGTAGGTGAAGGGTAAGTATCACACCTTTTAGGCTAAGATCCCCGCATTCCTCGACCGGTTTCTGTGGCTCAGGTTGTATCGCAGCTCGGAAGCTGCTCTTTATGTTTTGGTTGGTTGCAAGTTTATAAGTAATACACAAATTGCAGTAACAACGATCTCACCTCCCTTGATTTTTCTGAATTCTCGCCGTCTCTTATTCCACTGCTGGTAATGACCGTGCGGATGGCACAAAAGGTGTGGCCATGTTCTTACTGAATGAAGCAAACGCTGACAATGAGAGTCTGTCTGTCTGTCCGTCTGTCTTGCTGAGCGTTTTCTCCCACAGAAAGTCTGTGCTGCTTTGGACGATACTTGAGTTCAGAGCACTTTGGTTTCAATTCTACAAGTGAGATACCCTTGATTGCAGTAACAAACTCCCTTGATTAGAAAACCATAGTTTTCTGGATTCTCACCGGCTCTTATCCGCTGTTCCGGAGGAATCTATCTGTAATGACCTTGCGGATTTCTTCTTAAAGAATGAACGCAGCCTTCTCTCGCAGGCCAAAGAAAGGCATACGTTGAGAATGATAGTTAGTCTCTCCCTGAGCATCTCTCTCGCACAATGCAATTCTGTGTTGTTTTGAATGATACTTGGGGTTCACAGCACTTGAATTCAATTCTAGGAGTGACAAACCCTTGATTCCAGTAACAATCTCCCCTTGATTAGATTCTCAAAGTTTCTGGATGCTCACCGGCTCTTATCCACTCTCTTGGAGGAATCTGTCTGTAATGACCTTGAGGATGGCACAAAGGTGTGACCATCTAATCAAAGAAAGAAGCGTACAACAATCAGAGTCTTTCTCTCTCTGTCTTGCACATCTAATTCTGTGCTGATTTGGGTGATACTTGGGTTTACAGCACTTGAAATAAAATTCTAGAAGTGAGATACAAGTGTATCGACAAGCTTCCTTGATTAGAATCTCACATTTTTTTGGATAGTCCCCGGCTCGTATCCCTGTTTCGGAGGAACATGTCTGTAATGTGCCTCCGGATGGTACAAAAGGTTTGCCCATTTTTTAGTGAATGAAGCATACGCTAGAATGTTAACTTAGTCTTTCTTGCTGTGTGTCTTTCTCCCACATTTAAGTCTGCTGCTTTGGGTCATACTTGGGTCATGCTTGGATTCACAGCACTTGGCTGCATTTTTACATGTGAGACACAATTGCAGTGACCAAGGTCCCCTCTTGATTAGATTCTTACAGTTTCTGTCTGTGATGACCTTGTGGATGGCACAAAAGGTGTGGGCCATTTTCTTAAAAGAATGAAGCATACGCTCACAAATGAGTCTCTCTTGTTGAGTGTTCGCATATGCAATTTGTGCTACTTTGGGTAACGTTTGGGTTAATAGCAGTTTTTGTTTGGGCATTGGCAGGGTGGCATGGCTGATTGGTTGGGGGCTGATGCTGGAGTACACAGTTGGTGGCTCAACTGTCGCACGTGGAATTTCCCCCAATCTGGTAGGTACACTTCCCACCTGAAGTTGTGGTATACATGTTTTTGTAGTAGAGCCTGGGGAAATTATCAACACTTCTCTGGTTAACTGAAGAGCATCATCATCCTGCTCAACTCTTTCCTCCATCTGCAATTGATGCGTTATGGCAATGTTATGGTAGCGGATATGCTTACGAAAAGTCTACCATATCCTAAATTTGGAGTTTTGCTAGGAAAACCTAGGAGTTAGTAATTCCACTACAATTGAAGCTATAAACAAGTCTTGAAAGAGACAGTGTTTAAATAGAGTAGGGAGTTAGTCAAACTACTGCAGTTCTTTAGAGAATAAGGTAACTTGAGTATTCTAGCCTTGAGCTAAGTGGGAGTATTGGAATTCAAACATTCTCAAACCAAAAGGTCTCAAGTGACCTTAAACATTCTAAACAAGTAGATGAAAGACCAAGTGCTTGTTGTTCTAGCATCTTGAACTATAAGTGAAATATTTTTATGAATGAATGAGGCTTATGGGGGGGGATTGAGAGGGCGATCATCAGCTTATATGACTTCCTTCTCTAAGGTTTGGTGGAGAGCGCCCCCCCCCCTTCTTCTCCGACTTTCTCTCTCTCACATTATTCTATGGGGACAATTGCAGGGAGTTTTTGTTGGAGGTGCAGAAAATTTGCCAGGATTTATTGTCCGTAGAGCCATTCCTGGTACGACGATTGTCATCGATCCTTGCGCTGCCATTCTGGTGTTGCTTGTCACTGCGCTCCTTTGCATCGGCATACGCGAGGTGCACTGCTAATGTGCCCCTCTTTTGTTGTCTTTTGAACATTTGAGGTTGTATGAAAATGCTGATGACATTCGGCTTTCATGCAGTATTCATTTATGTTACCAGAGTTATCCTCTAACTAAAGTTTACTTTTGGTCGTGAGTTGGTTGTTTTGGATACAACACCATCCATGTCCGGTAAGTTTCTGGTGCATGCTTGGAGGTAGTGTGGAGGTGTGGATGAAGAACAATCTATATCGGTCCCTTGAGGGTCACACTCATTTTGGCATGCCAAGAGGTGTTAAAATGAGGTTGGCCCTCAATGAACCGAAATAGGTTCTCTTCATTTAAATTCAAACACTACCTTCGAGAATGCACCACAAGTGAAAAGAAATTATTGATAATGTAGGTAAAACAACCAATGGAAAACAATAAGGGGACCAACTCCTGAGGAAAAGCCCGATTGAGTTAAAAAGGATAACTTTACTATCTGCCACAATCTCCAGACTTCTCTCTCTGCTCATTGTACACAACACAAAACTGTTCAACGTTCAGTTTTCATCAGGAGGAAAATGTGTAACATAACTCAAATTGTATGTGTGGGCTGAGCAGAGTGCACAGGTGCAAGCTGCTATGGTCTGTCTCAACATACTGGTGTTGCTGTTTGTGGCAACTGCTGGTTCATGGGCGGGCTTTAAAAATGGCTGGAAAGGTTATGAACAACCTGATGGGTGCGTTTCATCTCTTTCTTGGCCATACAAAAGAGTGACCCTTCATCTGAATGGGAATTTTTGTGGGGAGTTGGTCTTATATGATTCCACAATTGGTTGTTTTGCATCCAATCTGGATAATAGTCTTTTCCCACTTGTGGTACATACTGGGAGGTAGTGTTTGAATATGAATGAAGAACAACCTATTTAAGTTCAATGAGGGCCAAACTTGTCTTACCACCTCTTGGCATGCCAAAATGAGTTTGACCCACAATGAGCCGACACAGAATGTCCTACGTTCAAACCTCCACACTACCTCCAAGCATTAAGGATAACTCTATTACATGCTTAAGTGGTAACATGCTCGGTTGTTTCGGGTGCTGAATTTCACATGGCAGCGGGGCATTTTCTGGCATGTTTTTGGAGGCCTCATAGGTCATGTTGCTTATACAACACATGGAGATTCTGGAGGCCCCAGAGGTGGAAGTGATAGCCATTTGGATTTTTTTGTGCTGTGAAGGTACTTGCCGTATGGAGTCAATGGAATGCTTGGAGGTGCAGCTACACTGTTTTTTGCGTACATTGGGTTTGATACTGTTGCCAGTACAGCAGAAGAGGTACAAGCAACCACCTTAGATAGCTGCATGGAAACAATTTGAATTATATCAAACATTATATGACCTACTTGGTTTAGAGTTGACTGTAGATGGGTCTTAAATGGTTGTTTTTTTGGACTGGCCCACTTCTCCTAGGATTTGAAACCCGCAATTAGTACGAGATAGGCAGCAAATCCAAATCAAGGTCGTAGCCATTTTTCTCATAAATGTCGGAGCTCATATGAATATCTTATTCATTATCAAAGTCAAGATTGTCGTGCTCATGAAATGGTCAAATCCCCCCCCCCAATGCTGTTGACCATTGAGCCTAGAATGGTTATCATATTTTGAGCACACTGTCCAATCTCATTTAAATGCATGTCTTTTTGGTATCTGTTCTTGGAGCCACACCAAACCACTCAGACCTAGGTGTATGATTACGATAAGTAACCAAATTAGGCACGTCTACCATACTATAATGAATTTTGCATTCCACCTTCTGACAGAATTTTGTATGCGTTTCACAGGTTAAGAATCCTCAGCGTGACCTCCCACTTGGCATTGGGTTGTCATTGTTTATCTGTGGAGGGTTGTACATATTGGTTTCTGGGGTCATTGTAGGCCTCGTTCCCTACAATATGATGGACCCAGACACCCCCATGTCAACTGCCTTTGCAGAAAATGGCATGCCTTGGGCTATGTAATGCTCTGTAACCTTGTTTTAGTGTTTCTCATTGATTTCTGATTTTTATATAATGAGGTCCTCATGGGTAGGGGCGTGTTTTGATTTTGGATTAGCTACCATCTCCTCAAATGTGTGCACTTGGTTTTTAATATATTTCATATGTTTACAATTTTGTTAACTGATGCAATGTGGTTGTGCCCTTATAGGTATGTTGTGGCAGCAGGTGCAGTCGCAGCTTTGGCAACAACACTCATGGGATCACTCCTTCCACAGGTTCTTTTTGAAAATCTAGCACCTCAATCCATGAGTCATATAAACTCTGCCAAGTGGAATGATTTTATATTGATATATATAACAAATGTCCCCAGTTAGTATTGTGTTCCTTTCTTTTGTGGTGTAGGATGAAATTAATCTACACTAAATTGTCATATTAGTAATTCCCTAGAACCTCCATCTATGTTTAACCCACGCCAAATCTGTAGTTTAAGTTATTGTGGGCCACATTAATTTTATTTTTGTAGGAAATTGATATGGGTGACTATTTTATTTCATGCTACTTTTGTTTTTAAACTATGCTGCCATGAAACTTTGTCCTTTTGGTCACAGATCTCCAGTAAGACCTAGGGGAAGACCTGGGGTCTTTGGGCCCACAGTACGCCCACCCTGACTAGACAATTAGAGTGACCCACATTAACTATTTTCACATTAATTTTCCACCCACACTAATAGGACAATCTAGTGTACCAGATTTCAGCATATGTTTTCTGAGTAGATTCTCTCGACATCGCCATTGCATATCACCACCAACAGGCTCTTTGTGAACATTAATTCAAATTTTCCTCTCATTCTGCTGCTTGTGACCAGCCCAGAATTTTGATGGCCATGGCACGGGATGGATTACTTCCGCCATTTTTCTCGTCTGTTCATCCCAAGACTTCTGTGCCGGTCAACGGGACCGTTCTGACAGGCATCGTTGCAGCATTCATGGCGTTTATGATGGATGTCGATGAGCTATCTGGTTTGGTAAGCTACTCGGATCTATGGGTTTCTCTTTGAAATTACGTATCTGCATCCTTGCATATCAAAGTATAAGCCTCTTTTAATACTGGTCAATACACTGGCATTTAACATCACTTTAGAAGTCTTTTGAAAACTTTGAATGGCAGGAAATGCTTAGAGGCCCTTCTTAAACTTAGAGGTTGCAACTTGTGCATCAGTTTCCAGTAACTAATAAATGATACATCCCTTGAAGTTGAAATTTATGTACTACATGGAGACCTGTCAGGAACTTCAAATCGAGCCTCAGCAAGTGGGATATGAAACCTGTGGAATTGCCAATGAAATGCTGAAATAATATCATAAAATTCAATCACGTAATGCTGTGATAACTACATTTTTTTGGTTATTCTCCTTTACTGTGTTACATAGCATACATAAAATTAGTATATAGATTACATGATAATCACATTATGCACCAACCTTTGGAAGTTTGTGATTGATGTAAGGTATGACTAATAATTCGAGATCATCTTTGCTTGCAGGTTAGTGTTGGGACATTATCCGCTTTCACTATTGTGTCCATATCACTTCTGGTACTCAGATTTGTTCCGCCTTCAGATGGGCCCGTGGCAGTTGTTCATGTGCGAAGCTCAGAAAGCATTCGCACCGTTAAAAAAGCACCTTCCAGGCCAGTTTTTACGAGCCAGTATCCTGTGTTCTCCCCTGTATTGTCTGTCATATCTGAAGCATCACTGCACACGTTACCAGGACGTGGTCTTGTGGGCGACTACGCATCATCTGCTAGCAGCACTGATTCTGTTTTACTCGAAGAAAACGAAGATCTGGAAGAGGAACCCGAATTGCCAGAGTCTCCTGTCACAACAAGAGTGGCCCTTCAGAATCCACTACTGTCTTCGGAGAACCCTAAACCAGCAGGTAATAATTCCTTACGCATCAAATCGAGATCTCAGCATCTGTTTTGGGAGGAGTATTTAATTAAAGCCATGTGTTAGGTTATCCTTCAACTTGATGGACTGTTTGTTCAGAAGTTGGTCCCCTAATATTTCCATTGGTTGTTTGCATACAATATGAATAGTTTCTTTTCACTTGTGATCTGTGCTTGGAGGTGGTAGTGTTGGAATTTGAGTGAATAGCAAAATATTTTGGTTCATTGTGGGCGAAACTTATTTTAGCACCTCTTGGCATGCCAACATGAGTTTGACTCTCAATGACCTGATATAGAATGTTCTTCATTTAAACCTCCGCATTGCCTCCAAGCATGCACCAAAATGTTACCAAGAATGGAAGGTATTGTATGCAAAACAACCAACTCCCAACCAAAAGTCATGTTGAGTTAGGGGATGATTTTCTGGTATTGCTAATTGCCATCCTCAGTGTCTCATGTCTGCATTTCCTTCAAGTTCATCAAAAAATCTGTAATTAGTCATAACCATGACATGAAAATCAACATTGAAATGGAGTTTCAGTCAATGATGATATAATCTCACAAACAAAATGGTGTGCGTCGAAGTGGATGATACTCCATATAATTCTTGTCTCTTGTTCATCTCCAATTCACTTCAGGTGATATATACTTTGATGTGCTCTCATGGAAGGGTTTTTCTTATATTTTTTATATTTTTTAATATTAGTCCCTACAGAGTTAAGCAAGGAAGAGGCAAGGCGGTGGGCTGCTGTGCTGGCAATTTCGGGTGTATTTGCTGGAGTCGTGCTTATTAGCTTGGCTACTGCGGCAGAGGATATTCCAGTGTAAGTGGCTTGATCTTTGACAGTCCTTTTCAAAACGTTTTGAACCACACTGACAAATTACCTTTCTAGTAATTAAATCTATGCTCTAACTCAATATGACATTTGGTCAGGAGATGGTTGTTTTGCATACAACACCTTCCATGTTCGGTAAGTTTTTGGTGTATCCTTGAATGAAGAACATTCTATATCAGTTCATAGAGGGTGAAACTCATGTTGGCATGCCAAGAGGTGCTAAAATGAGTTTGGCCCACACTGAACCGAAATAGGTTGCTCTTCATTCAAATTCAAACATGATCTCCATGCATACACAATTGGAAAAGCTTGCATCTTCAGCAGCTGATATCAGAGTGGCAATACATTGTGATTTCCTGCAGACTCTTCCGATGGAGCTTGGGGTCATTAGGTATCCCTGTATTTGTTGCTGGATCAACTGTCTTGTGTTTGATAGACCAAGATGAGGACCGGCATAATTTTGGGCAAGCAGGAGGTATGTTTTGCCTCTGTAAATGCCAATGTTGCCTTTAAAGGACTGGGGGTGTGTTTCTACAAAATACATGACAGTTTGTACGATCCCCCAACAAATTTTGAATTGATATTTTATTTGTTCTATGGTGTTGAATCCACATCTACCACATCCCAGGAAGAGAAAGTGAAGTCATATGTGACAACATTGATATCAAAGATTAATAATCGTCCACGTTACAACCTGTGTGTGTTGAGTTCTGAAAGCCCTGTGCAAAAGCTTATCTTTCATTGTCATTATTCTTCGCAGGCTTTCACTGTCCTTGGGTGCCATTACTGCCAATTGCAAGCATCCTTGTGAATGTGTATCTGCTGGTCAATTTGGGGTACGTTCGTTTCCCGATCCCAAGCTGTGATTCGTGGCGACTTTTGTTACAATACCATTTCAATTTTTTGTGGTGTGGTGATGTTCATTGTTGTTGTGATCATTTGCTGAGGTAAGGTGCCTAATTCGGTTACTCATCTTAGTCACCCATATTTGAGTGTCGGGTGCTTAGATGTGGATCTAAGAGACATGTGTTCAAAAGCAATTGGACTACGTGCTCAAAATTTGATAACTGTTCTAGGTTCAATAGTGAACATAATTTCGGGGGACCTATGTGTTCATTTAAGAAAGAGAACGTTCACTTTGAAAATGAATAAGATCCTCACACAAACTCTAAAAAGTATGAAGAAAATGGCTATGGTGTTGATTTGGAATTGCTAATCATCTAATACTAATCGCGTGTTGAATATCCTAGGAGGAGTGGACTAATGAGAAAAGGCAACCATTTAAGACTCATCTACCTAATGAAGGTTTATTAAGTTCTCAATTGCTTCCAAAACTCACCAGTGCAATGCACCTCTTGGTCTGGCAGGCTCAAAACCTGGATGCGGGTGTCAATATGGATGGTTTTGGGGGTACTTGTATATATCTTCTATGGCATGCGCCATAGCCAGCTTGCTACAGTATTATTACCAAAGCCGGAGGATGACTCATATTCCAAGTTGGCGGTGGAACCATTGGTGTAGGTGATGGGCTTAAACCCTAAACCCTGTAACCTTGTAACCTTGTAACCTTGTCCACTCTTCCCAAATTCCTAATCAAAGTAATTCCACATATGAGAGTTCATCACAAGTTGAATTTTTATCGTTCCACATCTTATCATGTCACATTATCAAGTGAAAGACTAAAGCGCATAGTAGCTTGGTCACACACACACAAAACCGTGTATTCACATTAGTAGTAGTTAAGCAAAAACTGCCACCTTGGTCGGCAACTCGATAGTTGCCGAAAAACTCCTTAGATAGGTCAAAGGTGTCACTTGGTGGTAGTAATCCTTGTGCATAATTAATCATAGGAATTGTTGTAGCACTGGAGGAGGTGATAACTCACCAGCAAGCATCTGAAATTGGATGCGACACATTGTATGTTCATTTACCATTTATAGAAATTCTGTCAGGAGCACATGATGCTCCATTGCTTGAATGATTGAGCTGAGTCGCATTGAATGCCATGTTTGTAGGTAGAAGTTATGAGTATAAGTTGTCTGTTCAGTGTCATTGGCTTCGTCATTTGCATTTTCTTGACAAGAAAACAGTGTCCCCACAAGTGTGTAGCAATGATATGTTCAACCAGGTCTTCCACTTTGACAACATTTCCATCCCACATTCATATCACAAGATACTAGAAACATTATATCAACATTTCCCTGTGAACTTTTCTTTTCTTTTCTTGTTTTTTCTTCTTCTTCCTACTATGTCCAGGGAGAACCGGCAGTTAGTTACACATAAACCGGTTGAGTTTGAGAAATAACCGGTTGAAGTTCAAGACTTCAGGAGAATTACCGATCATTTTAGAGGAATCTATAGAATATATCTCAAATGAATAAAGCAAAACCGCAAGATGTCAACATGTAACCGGCTGGATTTAGAATAACTAGGATCTTGACCGACTATGCCCAAAAACTTCCTGGGCACTGTTCCTATACTAGGTAAAGCCTGCTCCGTCCCGCACCTTGACAACCAGACTCGGTCTGAATATTTTGTCAAGATTCAGCATCTGAACATTATAGTCCTACCACTTTAACACAACAACCTTGATAATACGACAACCTTGATATTATGAAACAAATTTTGTAAACTAGACTTTCTAGTTAGAATCTATCTCTACAATACGACTGTGACATTGTAAATACGACATTCTTGGACCCCCAAAATGTTATTTATAGTGGTAATAAATGTATATATGACGGGTCCCACACATGTATAAGTACATAGTTTATATAAAATTTATGTAACTTTCACACATGAAGTGTGGACAAAAGAAAAAATTAATGTAAAATGATGTCAAGACATGGGAACTAAGGAAACTAGGTTCTCTCTCAAAACCTAATCAAAGGGACTCATTAGCTTTTGTCTCTTTCGCTACAAATTTTCACCTAAATCTTAAACCAAGGTGCATAATCTGTTTTCAAGCATTTAGAACTCAATATTTATCATATTGCTTTGATATGCATATTGTTGGAAACCTATTGAAATTGCGCTTTTTTTGGTGGTAGTTTTACTCAATCATGAGTTGTAGTGGCAAAGTTATGATTGTTTGAAGGTTGGTTGAGTTTCAGAAGTTGATTGACCTCCACCTATTGTAAAATTGGCATATGTCAAAAACCTAATCAAAGGGACTCATTAGCTTTTGTCTCTTTCGCAACAAATTTTCACCTAAACCTTAAACCAAGGTGCACAATATGTTTTCGAGCATTTGAAACTCAATATTTATCATATCACTTTGATATGCATATTCTTGGAAACCTATTGAAATTGCGCTTCTTTGGGTGGTAGTTTTACTCAATTATGAGTTGTACTGGCAAAGTTATGACCCTTTGAAAGTTGGTTGAGTTTTAAAAATTGACTGTAAAAGAAGTTGATTAACCTCCACTTATTATAAAACTGACATATGTCAACATCATGCTCAAGTGATAACTACATTTTTAATGAACAACCCATTAGATTTTACTCCTGCAAACATAATGAAATTGCAGGTCCGACAATATCAGAGAAGCTCAATAAGGTAGTTGTTGTTAAATTCAAATTGGACCTCTAACAATAATGTTTGAATCAGCAGGTGTCTTGGTGCATTTGAAGTTCGTCAGCCACCTCTTCACACTGGTTATCGAGTACATTCAAAAGAAAATTTTACAAAATTAATGAAGTTTTTTGTTACTTTGAAAGGCACGTTACCTAAGTGTGCTTCTGACACATGAATCACAACTTGATCTATCGTACTTGCTTAATGTACTGTAATGCACTCCAGCAAGTTGCCAAACTATGGTCTTCAAATCACTTCGGGAGATTCTATGAAGGTTCAGCGCCACTGCGAAGATGAGATTTGACACTTGTTAACTGCGGTCGCACTCGAAGATAATCAACTATGTGGTGCTGAACTCGAATAAGGGCCACTTCACACACGAGCCAAGAGCTGTGACCATGAAATTGTGAGAGCCCAAAAGGAAGTGTCCAAAGGCCATCCCAAGTCACCTCCAACATCATGTGGTGTGGTCACGGACCCTCAAGTGTAGTGTGAAGTCATATGTGACCGGGCCCTCAACCAAATGCTATTTCAATGAATTTCTATTCATGCGGGTCCTCAACCATGATAAAATAGAATAAACCAACGGTTGTGAGCGTTCGGAGTGCCATGGTCTCCCGGTTTTGTGTTAGGCTTACGTTCAAGAGGTGGTTTTTGAAGACAGTCCAAGTGACCATAAAACATGATCCAATCGATGCCGTGTAGGAATCCATGTAGACTTTACATCCATCATAGACAAACCCTGATAGTTTAAATGAAAAGAAGATGGGGTATGATGGGTGGATTTCCCTAGTTTACTACACAAAATATCATATTTAATGTCACTTACTATTTAGAGTTACATGGTGCTATATCTTTGTGCTATTGATGCAACTTTTTACCGAATTTTTTTCTTCTTAATAACCTATAATGTCTAAACAATCAATTTGACATTTTTGGTAAAATATGAGATATACATTAAATAGATATAACATTGCATAATTTCAAATAGTAAGTGTAGTCTATTGAAATGATTATTTAGGTTAAACAATGACACCATTCTAGGTTTGATTTTGAACACAATTAGGAGAGCATGCGTAATTATTTAAGTAAGAAGATATCACTTTGGAGAGGCCTTGACTTGGATCCTACAAGAACTCCAAGGCTAGGTTGCCTAAGGGTTTGCGTAGTGTTCGGATGGGTATCAATGATCTTTCTAGCACTTGATTTCTGGTGCACTCTATCACCTATGGTAAACCGAATATTGTCAACCAACCCATGTGGGAACCTTTCCAGTGCACCCCATCACCTATGATGGACCGGTTAGTTTCAACCAACTATGTGGGTGCCTAGGGGCTTGCCCTTGGGGGAGATAGGTGCAAGTTGATTTGTTTGCGCCCATTGAACTTGTTCACCTTCAAAAAAAAGGCAGTAGTCTTTTGGGGGTGGGGGGCTCTAATTTCTTGTGTCATTTTGGGATTACATATGGATTAGGCCAACTCTAAGACACACCAGCGCCATTATTCACACTACACTGTTTTTTGCATTTAGTGTTGTCAACAGTAATTACGAACCACAACACTAAATGCCAGTGACGCCCTTAATGTTTACATCTCCACAATTAGTGTTATGATATTTTTATGTTTTGTGTTTTGTTGCCGCATGGTTGCACCACCACCATCTCTACCACCACTACTTGAACACTATTTGTCAAGTGTTTGGTAGATAGTCACGGGGGGGTCACTCCATTGTCAAGTTGAACACCACGTGCGGCCAAAAAAAATCTACTTTTGGTAAGTTGCATCACCAAAATGGGTCAAAATTTTATCAATTTTTTTTCATGGGTAGATATACACGGTATCTATTACATAGTAAAAAATGGTAACCAAATTTGATGATATGTGTTTTTAATAAAACATACCGTTTCTAACTAGAATGACGTAGAATTGAACTAAAATAATTGCTACAAAAATGAAGATGACTAAAAATTTCAAAAAACTATACAAAAGATACTATCAATGATATTGTATATGTAGAAAAAATATCATAATTTTTAAATTTATCTATTCCATGTAATATAGGGGTAGCAAACTTTGGCCGCACGTGGTGTTCAACTTTACATGGAGTGAACCCCCCGTGTAGATAGTGTTGCAGGTAAATGAATAGTAACAACATTAACACTAGAAGAAAAACGGTCCTTTACAACTTGTCCATAGTGACTTAAATGGTCCAGAATGACTTATTTCCGCAAGAATTGAGTCGTTCTGGACCATTTAAGTCACTATGGACAAGTTGTAAAGGACCGTTTTTCTTCTAGTGTAAATGCCACACAACACTAAATGCAAAAAACAGTGTAGTGGCGGCATTGGAGTCGTCTCCCTTTCTTACCCCTTCGAAATCTTGTAGTTTTTGCATCTCTATTTACTTCAATTATGAAACTTGAAATAATATGTCTTCGTGTTTCACAAATGCTAACTTCCAATGAGACAATTCTCAACCCAATCCAACAACTATAAATGTAAGTGGAGTTGGAAGTGCCCACAATAGGGTCACTTACCTTACAATGAATGCCTTATGATGATGGCATGATACATCCATTTGATGTTGGAATAGTGCTCAATGCTAGTGATTTCCAGTGGCCCCTACTACCTATGGTGCACCCAATCATAGTTTCCAGGTGAACTAAATAGTTTCAACCAAGCATATGGGAACCTACAAGCTTGCCCTTGGGGAGATAGGTGAAGGCCGGCTTGTCCATGCATGTTTAAGGTGTTCGCCTTTGAAAAGAAGTAGTATTCTTCAGGGGCCTCTTAATCTTGTGATGCCCATTTTGGGTTTTACATATATACTTAGGTCAATTCAAACATGATTAAACTACATGATTCACTTAACTTGGCAACATCCAAATTTTAGAGCCATCTCTCTCTCATATCCCTTTAGACTCTTATGATTTTGCATGTGTAATCCGATTCAAAAACTTTGTCCTTGTGATTCATAATTGCTAATTGGTCATGAACTTCAATGAGACAACTCCTGATTCAATCCAATAGCTACCATCAAATGTATCATAGAATCCGGGTGAACCAAATATTTCAACCAACCATATGGGAACCTATGGGGCTTGCCCTTGGGGGAGATAGGTACAAGCCAACTTGTCCCTGCCCATTCAAGGTGTTCACCTTTGAAAATAGACAACAATCTTCATGAACCTTGTTATTCTTGTGTTGCTTGTTACCATATCACATATCTACCTAGACCAACTCAAAGACATAGAACAACATAACTCATGCTAACACCATCGGCGATTTGAAGTGATCCCCCTCACTATCGTATTACTTTGGACTATCATAACTTTTGCATCTCTAATTGACTCCGAAAACTTGTCTTTGTGATTCACAATTGCTAAGTAAGTGGTCCAAGACTCCAATGAGACAATTTCTAAGTCATGACCCAATCCAACAACTAGAAACGTGTGAGGGATTGGCTAGGAAGTGCCCACAATTGGGCCACATACTTACATGAAGGGTTGGTTTAGACTACGGTGAGGAATTGCACCAGTCAATCAAGTATTTTAGCCCAAGACAAGGTTATTTGAGGCAATGGGTGATATGGCGGACAAGATGGGAAAACCTTGAAATTATAATTATAAATTTAATTTTAAAAAAATCAAGTTGGAGTTCGCTGGAGGCCAAGTTTCTTGTATGAGGGTTAGAGGTTGCCCAAGAAACTTGGCCTCCGGAGAACTCCCCTAGCAAAAAGTGTTGCCATGTTGGCAACCATGTCATTTTCTCATCCATGCTTGAAGTTATACATTGGAGAAGTCTTGGCCGTAGTGTACACCAATGTTATACTATTATAACAATTATGATATACAAGACTGATCTTGGTACGAAGATTTTTAAAAAAAATTATCTGATGAGTATGGTAATGGTATTGCATTATAAAGGTTGGGTGTGATATAGGCAAGGTATGAGTATTCATTTTTTCAAGACTACATTTAAGTATGGTATTGGTATTGAGATTCTCTCACTCATTATCAGGGGAGCATGTACCTTACCCAAGGTAATTGTATTGCATACCTTTCAATTAATTACCTCAACCATTTTGCTCAATCCAAAATTAATTCACATGATCATGCCCACTTCCATCTTCATTATAACAACCAATATTGTGTGCACCTATTCGGATTGTTCTACAAGTGAACCATGTGGGATCATGGAGGTGACTACGTTGGGCTTTGATGTAGCTTGGGTCTAGTACCCAACTATGTTGTGTTGGTTCTAGATAGGCATTAGTTCATGTGTAGTGTATAACCCCGAAGCGATGAAGAGCTGCTGAGAGCTCCGTACTGCCTGGAGAGGTGAGCGTCTGAGGGATTAGCCGTTGTGGACTGATATGTGCACTGCTAGAGGCTGGACTAGCAGTTACCCCGCGCACATCAGAGAAACAGTTTGGTCATTGTGTTTGTAGAGGTGCTTAGATGTGTTGAAAAGGGGTACATGTGCATGCTTGGTATCAGATCTAGAGAGTTCAGCAAGTGCAAGTAATAGTTAAGATCTCATGTGTAGAGCATTCTGAAGAGCTGGGAGCCCTGTTGGTTACATTGAGTTTGAACACTATTTCTCCTTGCTGAAGTATCTTAGATCTGTACTTAAAGCACCACATTATAGGAGGGAGAGAAGCACCAAGGACACAAACACACTGAATCCCACGGATGCATCACTGATCCAGGAACTTACTCCAGCCAAATAGATAGAAAGTCATACAAGAGGAGCCATAGGCTCCTTCTCCTCTCCATACTCATTGCAAGTACATTTTCTCTTCTTCCACAAACTAATACAGAAATAGGGATCATAGATCCAGAACTACACCGAACGGATCTACATCAGAAGATCTACATTACTAAGTACGGCAGCAGCCATAGGATCGAAGTTGGAAGCAAGCCTCCCCGTGCGCGCAGCAACATTGGAATTGTCACCCGGACCGACAGAAGGCCGCATCAAGCCCAGAGCGAGCATCAAACCTGCCGCATCACCGAAACCTCACTACACCAAAAGGAAGACGAGACTAGAGAAAGACCAGCAGTAAGAAAGAAAGCCAGCAGCGAGAAAGTCGGTCTGCACCGCAGCCGCGGAGCAAATCTACACCGAAACCACGGCAGCAGTGAAGCCAAACTACATCTACAGGAAAAAGAAGCTGGAGAGGGAGATCGAGTCTGCACCGAAGGAAACCTGCACTGCAGCTAGAATCTTCATCGAACCGGCTACAACACCAAGCTTCACCAGACGAAAGGTGAGGCGGGAGGAGGGGACCTGCACCGAACGAAAGGCGAGGCGGGAGGAGGGGACCTGCACCGAGATCTACATTATAGGTACAGAGTTCCCCACAGCGCCGAAATCAATTGGAGCCCGCACCGAAATTCACATTGCAGTTGGGCATTGACACTACTGCCAGTCTACATCAAGTCGCAAAGTACGGAGCTTACAACAACGACACAAGATTACAAAATCAGCGCAACAGGTAAGTCTCCTAACTCTTACCAGATGGTTGCAATCATCAAATCAGTAGATAGGAAATTTAACAAAAGCATCTTATTCCAACATAAGAACATAAACTCAAGAAAATCGGAACACCCACCTCCACAAAGCCCATACACACGCGTGTATGGAAGGAGGTGGATCTACGATGATACCAACAGTACCATAGTCATAACCCTAAAAAAACTAAAACTAATTAATACTCAAAACCCCAATACCCTAACAAACAATATGTTAATCATCTATGTCTTGACAAACCCAAACACAATCCTAAACAACCCAAAACATCCACCTCCACAAAGCCCATATACACGCGTATATGGAAGGAGAAGAACTAAAGGTGTTTTAAGAAAAACCCTAGACTTAACTCAAATAGAAGTAGAGCTAACTCAAGCTCAAAACATAAGCACTTCAAAGATTGACATGAGAAGTCACGTCTATATAATACCAACCACATACATAATGCTAAGCAAATTAAAACACCCACTTCTACAAAGCCCATATACACGCGTATATGGAAGGAGGTGGTACAAAAATAACAAAAAAACCTCAACCACCACTCAATACAAACTAGGACCAAATAAATCACAACTCCCCAAAATCATAACAAGGCTTATAAAGATATATGATATAAGCACCTCCATAAACTCAAACAATTGGAGACTAAGTAGACATAAAATAGAGAATATTGTGGGACAAAATATCAATCATAATAACCATAAAAACCAACATTACATACATCGTTACATACATATTAGATACGTCTACAATCTAAAGCAGTCCCACCATATATCTCACTCAAACCATCTCCTATACACAATAACTAAAATAAATCCAAATTGTGTCAAAACTTGCAGAAACAAGATGACAGGGCAAGGAGGAAACCGAGGTGCCGCAAGAGACCTAACAACCAACCCGGACTTCGTAATGGGGGAGGCAAACTCTCCACCACAAGGGCTAAAGAGGAGCGGAGGTAGCAGAACAACATCGACATAAAAGAAGAACAAAACAACACCTAAGGAGAAAACACCACCGACGCAACGCTTTTGGCTTGGATTCGAGGCAATGGAGAAACTAGCAATTGACGAGGGAGCACCACTGAGCTTTGTACCAACCCCCATCCACACCCTCATAAAGAATGGTTTTTCAGAGAAGGAAGCGAAAGAGCTCCTAAAATCGGTATTCTCCTATCCTCATGTTGGTCAAGCTTGTTTTCCATTATGTCGCCCGGATGGCATAGCAGGACAACACTTCAATATAACCCAACTCCCATTTGAAATAGAAACCGACCCTGATACCGGCCTATCCCATGATTACCATGTAGCCATCTACTTCCAAAAACCAACCCGCCAAAGCACCCATGAGGAGATTCTGACATTAACACAAGCAAGGTTGAAAGAGATGAAAATCCCACTTGGGACCAAGATAGCAGAACCCATTGCAATCCTATGCAAAAATGGCTCCACAAGGCACTGGGCTGGTACCATTAAACTTCACCTGAAACACCCGGGAGTCGATGGCATAAACC
This sequence comes from Polytrichum formosum, assembly GCA_964035585.1. Lineage (NCBI taxonomy): Eukaryota > Viridiplantae > Streptophyta > Polytrichopsida > Polytrichales > Polytrichaceae > Polytrichum > Polytrichum formosum. The sequence goes on from OZ037937.1 coordinate 48,022,943, forward strand.
TACTCAATGGCATTAGACCTTTTATCCTCACTCTTGATGAGGTCATGACCGTAGGGAAAGTTTGCAAAAGCTACAATACCATAGCTAGAAACAACCTACTCTCCGTGAAGATTAACAGCCCCTCACTAGGGAATGTAACGGGCCATGAGCTTTACAAAGAAGTCCTTGAAGAAAGCTTCAAAAGAGGTCAAGAGCTAGAGATTACGGGAGTACAAAAGAACATCACCGAGACATGGGCATGGTTGGTAGCGCCAACTCCCGCACAAGCAGAGAAGATCGTGAAATTCAAAGCCACTTTCCGCAACGAAATCATCCCGACCACAATCAAAATCGGTGAGAGACTTTCCACAACCCAACTCGCCAAAAAAAATTGTCTAATGCTTGTGTTGCAAGGACTGAAGCTAACAAAGACAATAGATGAGACACTCCATGAGATCAAAGAAATTATGGGGCCCAAGAATGTTTCCTCTAGTTTTTTCCCAAAGCAACGGGAGAACCTACATAGCGGATCAGTCAACATAGAATGCCTCAACCCCACTGTCTACCACCAATTCGTCAACAAAACACACAAAATCCATAACTCACATGTCACGTTCACTCCACACCCGAAGAGCTTAGAGGGAACACTACCACCTACAGAGGAACAACAAAAGCAATTCGGATTTTGTGACATCAACTCTGCTCTAGTAAACACCATAGAAGCCATTCAAAACGCACCAAGCAACCAAAAGATGAAACCGAGAGCCGAGAAAGATGACATCAACGAATTGAAGCTCGAACTGAAAACAGAACTGAAGAGGGAATTAAAGGCGGAGCTCACAATCGATTTCAAGGAGGAAATGGCAAAACAAAGAGAAGACATCATCATCACTACAAACACCTATGCTAAGAGACTCAACTCCAACTTACAAGAAGTTGTGAAAAAACAAATGGCGGAATTCTCCAAAATAATCTCGATGACACTCACGGGTAGTGAAGAAGATCCCGAACTCTTAGCACTCCCACCCCCATCAAGCAACCCGCCAAACATGTGAAGAGAAACAACCCCATAACAACGACGAAGCTACCCTCCCTAAAGCTTTCTATCCCAATAGCATTAATAAATGCTAATATCAACAATAAGGAAGGGAAAAAAAAAGAGGAAAAAAAAAAGAAAAAAAGAAAAAGAATAAAACAAAAGCATTTCTAAATGCTTCTACCCAAAAACAAAAAACAATACACCACAAAAAACCACCAAAATTAAACCAAAAGAAAAAAAATCAACACATCAAAACAACAAACAACAAAACAAACACAAACACTAAACACCCCCACAAAACCAAAAACCCATACCCAAAACTACACAAAACAAAACCAACAAACACACAAAACAACAAAACTAATAAACTTAGCATATCACTAAAAAAAACAAAAAACACAAATAAATACAAAACAAGAAACAACACACCACCTTCAAAAATCACCAAACACCACAACACACAAGACTATAAAACACATAAAAAAAAACTCAAAAACCCAAGAAACCTAAAACAGGCTCGGCCTATCGGCCTCGCCCAAAACCAAGGCAAAAATAAGAAGGATAGGATTAAGATATTTAAAGTAAAAACATCAACAAAAGAACACTACATAGACCCAAGCAAAACAACACCCAATGAAAATAATAATGAAAACATTAAATATAATAATAATAAAACACAAACCACAAACCACAAACTAAAAGAACCTTCATACAAAACATACACACCATACTTCCTACTTATACTATGTGGAGACATTGAAACCAACCCTGGACCCATGCCAAATCTACTACAAACACACCCATCTACACATAGAAATAGATGCAAAATGTACTTCATACCATGCACGATAAAATTGCACCCAGAATACCAACATTTAGCAAAACAATTCTCTCCTATCATAAATCTGACACACCCAAAACACCAAGACACAACCACAAAATACCCACACCTATCAAGATATATCTATCAAACTCAACAACACCCACCACCAAGAATACTATACGCACTCATTACTACAATTAGCCCAGTCCCAGAGATATGCAACCATCTACTTGCACAGATACCAACACCAGACTGGACTACAATAATTATAGAACGAATGACCCTACTACAAAACCCACCAGAAAGACATATCGTAAACACACACCCATACACACTATTTATACAAACAAACCAAAATATTATCAATCCACCTAACACCATTCATAAAGAAATATACAACTTTATAGAACAAAACAAGCAAAACATAAACCTAAACACATTGACAAACAAATTTCCATTTTTACCAGAAAAACTACTCAAAGAAACACTAACTTACAACAAACCACTACATGAATATTCACACCCTCCACCATTACCCAACATAACCCCCCCACATACTCAAAATACCAGAACAACAAATCACAACACACACATCATCACATGGAACGCCGCATCACTAAATACAGCCCTACCAAACCTACATCAACTAATATCACACAACCCGGCAATCATTACAATACAAGAAACCAAAATAACCGCAACAAAATCTACAAAATATATACAAAACCTATTCCCTCGCTATAAACTAATATTCAACAATACACACACATTAACAAGATGTATACAACAAAGAAGGCCATATACACCCACAAGAGGTGGACTCCTTACACTCATAAACAAAGACTACGCATACCCAGGAAACATCACCAAAATTCCTACCCCAGCTGACATCTCACCTTACTTACAAATAATTGAAATAAAAAACCAACCTCTACAATCATGGATAATAATACACATGTATATGCCGTCACATGCCGAGGACATAAGATACATACCAATAATGCAACAAAATATAACACAACAAATCGCAATACACCCAAACCACATACACATTCTATGCGGGGACTTTAACAGAGATATAGCCCTAATCGGACGACAAAACGATTATAACACTACACCACCGCAAACAGAAGATACAGAATGGCGTACATTTACAGATGCCCTTCAACTGACATATATCCCGACAAACAGCCCATACTCTAGACAAGGAGGTCAAAACTACACCCAAACAAGTCTAATAGATGGATACTATATTAAAACACCCAACAACGCTCTATACACATCCACCACAAACAATGATCATAACTTAAACTCAAACCATTCACCAGTAACCCTACACATACCACCAAACACGCTACTAGCCCGCCACTCACCACCAATAACAAACACCACAACGAAAATTCTAAACCCCATCCCACCAGAAAATATTGAAAAATTCAAAACAGAATTCTTCGAAGAAAATGCACTTCAAATAAATGAAATCACCAACACACTACTAAATGACCAACTAACAGCCAACCAATGGCAAACGGCTTGTACAAAACTAGAACAACTAATACAAAAAATCTCAAATAAAATACAAGAAACTTGTAGTGCACCCCCTCTCCCAAATCTCACAAACTGTACATCACAACAAGGAGGATTCTTGCCAAGAAAAATCCAAAAAAAATGGAAAAAACACCTATCCACTTACCATCTAATTCGAAAAACAATTTACCTTACAAAACACACCCTAAACTGGCAAACACACCCAATAATAGAAGAACTTAAAAACCACAAACATGCTATCATCCCACCCCCTCCCAACCAAGCACCCCTCCAACAAGAATGGTTCAACACACTAGCAAATATTGCCAAAACAGCAAATACTCAAGCACGTACAATTACCTCAAAATACACTCAATAATGTGTTAGAAAAGCCATATCCAAATACAGGCAACTATATGAAAGAAATCCAAAAAGAATACATAAAAAAATCTTTAAAAACCAAGAAACACCACCATTAGACTGCATCACAGACAGATATAACAATATACTTACAAACCCCGAAGACATAGTCAATGAAATCCACACCCAGCAATCAATCAGTAATAAACCCACAGTACCAACATGCTATCACCAACCAGAACACACATCAAAATGCACATGTGGAGTGAGACAATACCCATGGCACGACTTAGACGGATTTGTTATAGATAAAAGGGGAAACCCACAAACCCCACTACATGAATACCTTGATAAAGAAACATACAACATATGCCTAAAAAACCTAGCAAACAATAAAGTACCCGGCCCCGATAAAATCCCTAACATAATTCTAAAAAACATGCCTGAAAATTTCCATAGATTGCTTTTCCTATTTTTTACTCACTGCTACAAACAACAACAAATACCAACATCATGGAAAACAAGCCTAACCATACTTCTATATAAAAAAGGAGACCCCTCACAACTAACAAACCACAGGCCGATTGCTCTTGCAAATACAATATACAAATTTTTTACCAGCACCCTAACATTTATACTATCTGCATATGGTGAAAAACACCAGATCCTGCATGACAGCCAAGAAGGATTCCGAGCAGAAAGAAGCACATCAAGACAACTCCAACTCCTTATAGCCGCACTAGAAGATGCGAGATTCACAAACCAAGACATATACCTACTATACATAGACTTCAAAAATGCATTTGGCTCTCTTGATCACGCAAGACTACTAGCTGTAATAAAAGATCTAGGATATCCAGAAGACGCAGTAACTCTAATAGGGAATATCTACTCACACTCCAACACCATATTCACTGGAGAACACTTTGGAAACACAAAACCAATATCCATACAAAGGGGTACAATACAAGGAGACACACTCAGTCCTTACCTATTTTTAATATTTTTAAAACCACTACTACGATGGTTACAAAGGGGGAGAAATGGATATACATTTGGCACATCTAACCCTCGGGGAGATCACTCCATTGTAGAGTTGAACACCACGTGCGAACAAAGTTTGCTACCCCTATATTACATGTCATAAATAATTTTAAATTTTACGATATTTTTTCTACATATACACAACCATTGATGGTATCTTTTGTATATTTTTTTGAAATTTTTAGTCATATTCATTAATTGTAGTAATTTTTTTAGTTCAATTCTGCGTCATTCTAGTTAGAAACGGTATGTTTTATTAAAAAAACAAATCATCAAATTTAGTCACCATTTTTTACTATGTAACATGTACCATTTATATCTACTCATGAAAAAAAATTGATAAAATTGTGACCCATTTTGGTGATGATTTTTACATTTTTTACATTTTTTACATCTAAAATGATCGCACGTGGTTGTTCAACTCTACAATGGAGTGATCTCCCCGAGATCTAACCTAACGATCAGCTCGGCAGCATATGCAGATGATCTAGCAGCTATTACAAACAATCTTCAATCATTACAAACCCAACTAAGTAAGCTAGACAAATACTGTGAATGGGCTGGAATGGACCTAGGGGTACCAAAATGTGCTATCACCGGTTGCCCAAACAAATCAAACACAAAACCAAAAGCATTCAAAGCAATAATCCAAGCCCAAAACATCAAATACAAGAATCAACCACTACCTGTACTACACCAAAATGAACCATACGTATACTTAGGCATACAATTAGTACCTTCATTGAAATGGCAACTCCAAACACACATCACCACAACCAAAGTAACAGACCAATGCAAACAATTAATAAATAGCCCGGCAACTATTAAACAAAAAATTAAAATGGTAGACACCGTCATCAGAGCAGGTATAGCCTATAGCTTCTATGCAGTACCATACTCCTTACCAACCATTAAAAAGCTAGATAAAAAGATTATTGGTATCCAAAAAACAATTTGTGGATTACCAAAATGCACTGCAAATGTAATAACACAACTACCACATGATCTATTTGGGTTGGAAGCCTTTTCACTAAAAAATGCCTACCTACGATGTATCAGTGAACAACTTAGAAATGCACTAAATGACCCAGGCAGACTAGGAATAATATATAAAGGACTCATACAACATATACTAATCAAACACGGAGGCGCTAAAGACATACCAGGAATCAAATATCAAGATTGCACCAGATCACCAACCACAAGAACACTGTTTCTTATGAAAACCGAAGGAGGGGTCCATCTCAAAAGTATAGAAGAAAACTTCCAACTTCATAAGACATAACTAGAACTAGAATGGAGAGCCTGTACCACAGTCGAACTACCACATTTAAACCCCAAACTATCTATTAAATTACTACATAAACTTCTAACACTCAACATACATAAAATAAAACATATCTCCCTTCCCAACGGCACTAACTTAATGTCACCAGAAGACTTTAAAACATACTACAAAACACCAACTAAATTAGAAAAAAATGCATTAAACATAGCAAAACAACTATTTTGCTATCCAAGCTGTAACCAAGGCTGTCCCACCCCATGCCCCAGGCACACGCAAACCCGAACACTCAAAGCAAGATATATATCAGACAATCGAGAACTAATACCCATAATATTAGAAGGCCCAATACACCCAACATTACCACAACAACCTCAACAACCACACCCGCCCCCTAATATAATAAACAACCCAAATAGGTTCCCCATACACGCCATATTAAACCACAAACAAAATGAAACACAAGACAAATATAAAATAACAAAAAAATACAACACATACCTATGTCAATGGTCATTACAAGAAAATACAACATATAACAAATGGATGCCACAACGTGAACTCTTTCCATTCAACCAACCGTTAGTAATCGTACACAACATCAATCTACTAACAGAATACTATACAAAACAACAACATAGATACTACAAAAACATCTTGGATGCACACTTCACCCTCGCACAAAACAGAGACACAAGATTCATACCACCACCTTTGATAATCCCTCACACCCAAATCTCAGTAATAGAATGCAACCCAGACAAGGACATAATCACTAAGAAAAATACCATACAAACACAAAATGAACTAACTCACATCTATGATGATACTGGAAGACACCTTATCACCATCCCAACCACCAGACTAAAATGGCTATGGCAACAATACCACAAAAACGTGTGTAACACACATGGCCTAGTGCCCCCTCCACAACCTTTTGAAACCGAGATAGTATGGCTATATCAAAGATATAAGAATAAAACCCACAACAAAGACCCACTAAAAACATCACAACACACCCTCCCTACCAATATCATGGACTCAATTACAACAACATTTAACATCTCCCATTCATACTTTTCTTCACCGATAACATGCTCTACACAAATTACACAATTCTACTAACCATTCACAAGGGACAAAATCTTTGGATCACTTGGTACTGCCCTCTAATACAAATGGAAAGGCATCGGCTACGCACATCCACACAATGCAGAGATGGCCCAACAAGCATTACATTGGGCACGATTGGCAGCCAAAAATGACCCGTCAACCGTCACCATACTAGTCATACCAGATACTAATTGGTACCAAAATTTCTCACCATATAGTGGACCATTCCCAGATACACATGTTATTGCCCATTTTGGCGCGGATACCGTAACATATGAAGAACCAACAACTCCCCAAGACATAAACAAACCACGAATAGAACCACTAGCAATACATATTTTATGTATTCACCACCAAAACCACAACTTCGGCACACCCAACCAAATCGACACAATTAAAACGGCAATCGAGAACACGCAGATTACACAATACTACGTACAAAAAACCCCACCCACGCCTCCAAACACACCCGTAAACAAAAACACCAAATGGAACAAACTGTCCTACCCACCACATATCAACCTAGCAAACGTATACATACCACCCCTACCAGACTTAGAATTAAATACCATATTAAAATTCCTACCCCAATATAGCTATTATACTGATGGATCCTTTGTCCCACCTAAACAAATTGGAAATGGACATTGGAAGAAAGAAAAAGCGGGATACGGGATATACAACCCAACAAAACCAGAAACTCAAATATCAAAAAGACTACCTGGATTACAAACCAGCTTTAGAGCTGAACTAATGGCCATTCACAAAACACTTAAAATAATTACTACCAAATACCCAAACGAACCTGCACACATATTTACCGATTGCCTCAACTGTATATACGTAATCAACACACAAATAAAACACCCAACCCATCATAACAACCATGCTGATAAAACCATACTAGCAGCTATGGTAGAAATGCTAAAAAACCGCACACAACCTACTACAATCTACAAAGTTAAAGCACATATCAACATTGCCGGAAATGAACAAGCAGACATACTTGCAAAAAATGGCACCAAAAAAAAATATAAATTCGCTTCCAAATCATACGAGTTTGCACATACCACACCATACTACTTTCAAAAAGACACATGGCCGGGACCAACAAAAAGACCCGACAAAGGACCTGTTAGATGCTTGGAAACATACATCCAGAAACACGACCGTGAGAAAAACTTAGAAGTAATGGCGCAAAAATTTCCCAACATCTATAAATGGACAATGAACCCAGATATAGATAACGAATTATCCAACAATTTTTGGTCTAACCCGGCAATAACAGACCCACAAAAAACATGCCTTCTAAAATTTCGCACTGGCCAATACATGGGCAATGCCAGAAAACAACTATTTTTTGGCATACAAAGATTCCCATCACACACATGTCCAATCTGTAACTCTCTCGACGCAGACACATGGCTGCATATACTCCTAAAGTGTAACCAACACCATATACACGCCCTTAGAACCAAAAGACACAACAAAGTTGTGTGGGAACTAAGAAAACTGATCCTATCATCACAAAAATCAAGATGCTACATCCTTATGAATGCAGGGACATTCAACAACAACCCACAAGAAAATACAGTCCCTCCATGGCTCCTACCCTGCGCATGTGGACAACAAAGATGCCATTGTAACGCTAGACTTAAACCCGACCTGTTATGTATTAAGGGACTTCCATACCAAAGTACTCCACCACTAAACCCAACAGACAACCTCACAGTACAATTTATCGAATTCACATACACTAACGACAGGTTCTCACAAGAAACAATAAACAACAAAATCCAAAAATACCAACCATTAATTAATGACCTCGTGCATCAAGGATGGAAAGTAGACCCACTCATAGTCATCACGGCTGGAGCTCGTGGGACTACGCATGCCCCATCAATGAAACAACTTGTATCAACATTTCAACTATCTGAAACCACCGTCAAACACACATTCACAGCAATCAACACCTCTGCCATTCACTATGCCGGATCAATCCTTCTACATAAAAGAAGAATAGAAAACAACCAATCAATACCCGTAGACTAAAAGGTATATATTTAATTACGCCCTAATTTAAATTTTAAATATCCAATTTTTTTTTAATTTAAAAATAATAATAAACAATTACAACACACACACATGCACACAACCCCGTGAAATTAGCAAATGATTAAATTAATTACACACACAAAACTTTAACACCAACAGATGCCCTGTTGGTTTTATTCGTTTCTGGTCACTAAAGTGTCTATCCTCAACAGAGGAGAGTAGTATTGTTCCAATGACCCTTTGTCCAGTGGGCACTGGGCCATTAAACATTACGAACAGACACTTTATTCACGCCGGCCTTAGTCAAAAGGACCGGAGTTTTTATCTATCTATCTATCTATGCACCTATTCACACATCCAACTAATGTTGCTCCCTAAGAGGGAGCACTTAATCACCGCAATTTTTATCCCATGTATCATAGGTTGTCAAAATAAAATAAAATAAAAATAACGTCGGGGTTTAACATAGGTTGTCAAACCTTAAGTACTCCTACCTAGGCAATTCTCAAGATATGTCATCTGCAATAATGATTTCAACTTGAATATTTGTAAGGACATACTATGCTATGTATGTTATGAACCCAAGTATTGCAAAGCAGAGAATTGGGGCCAAGGAAAAACTCTTCTCAATTTCTTGAACCCAACCCGAAGGTTTGGTGCCAAAATTGTGCCACCTAGGACACCACATGGGATGAGTGAGTGTTCGGGCCCAACCCTAGTATAAAGCCCTTGGGTCGGATTTGATGAAACTGAGCGATCATGTTGGGCCAAATATTTAAAGTTTGGGCCGACCCTCAATCCGACCCCAAGTATAAAGTGGGCCTAAGGGCCGGTTTACACCATGGACCATGAAGTCAAACCATGGAAGATGGCCTTTTCCATGGTCAGATTTCTTGTCCAATCAATTTAGAAAGCCTTTGGACCCCTCACTAGGTGTAAACTGAATGTAGACCAAGAGGAATGACCATGCACCCAAAGATGAATGCGATGATTTTTTTAATATATGCCCAAAAAGGGCAATTTTGAAAGAGAAAAAATCAAGTTCGACCAATCTCTTGTCTTTTCTTGTCTTTATCTTCTCTTTCCAAGAAAATAATTCATTAAAATTTTACTATAACAATATTTCTCGCCATGGGCCCTTGCCTTTTTCTACTAGAGCACCTCTTTTGCCTCTTCCACAACAAAACCCATTGGACCATGTTAGTGGATAATGTAGGCCTTAAAATATGTCTTTTGGCGACCTCGAACTCCATGGTCACTCTGACGTTTTTACTTTGGTGTAAACCAAAGTGGTCCTGGGACAAGTTCAACATCCAATTACAAATTTTAGAAGGCCTTGGGACGACTTCATGGTCCATGGTGTAAACTGGACCTAAGGGCCACTTCACACACAAGATTGAGAGCCCAAGACCAATATAGTTCAAGCACTCTCATTGGTGGAAAAGGTGGAGCCGGTCCAAGTTCACTTCACACTGCGCTTGAGGGACCAACAAAGTATGTGAGTGCGAGATGGATGTAAAGTCTACATGGATTCCTACGTGGCATCGAATGGATCATGTTTCATGGTCACTTGGACTATTTTCAAAAACCACCTCTTGGAGGTAGGCCTAACACAAAACTGGGAGACCACGGCACTCCGAACGCTCACAACCGTTGATTTATTCTATTTTATCATGTGTGAGAACCCACATGAATAGAAATGCATTGAAATAGCATTTGGTTGAGGGCCGGTCACATATGACTTCACACTACACTTGAGGGTCCGTGACCACACTACATGATTTTGGAGGTGTGTTGGGACGGCCTTTGGAGACTTTCTTTTGGGCTCTCACAATTTCGTGGTCACGGCTCTTGGCTTGTGTGTGAAGTGGCCCTATGTTACGATGAAGGCCTCGTGATGATGATGGCCCCCCAAAGGCAAAGCAACTAATAAAGTACCTTATTCCCTACCTACCCACCTTACCTATTAATCATGCTCCTCCCCAAGTACACGTGTACCTTGACGCCCATGCTCATTGGATCATCATTCCATGCCCAAATGCGGCGCACTGGGAGTCCGCCTTCGTTCGCATCGGCCAAGGCTGCCTTTGCACGCAAAATTAGGGCAAGGGTTTGGATTCCACTCGCATTCGATGCCTGCCTAGCGTGGCGTCAAATCGCGCATGCTGCTGCAGCAAGCATCTGAGCGAGAGCCAAAGCTACGGGTGCGTCCCTTTGGCTATTTACGCCCGACTTTGGAGCTGCGGGCGACGATTCTGCGTCTCGGCCTTGTTTGGAATGGAGAATTGGATGATTTGATTGCACCGGGTTGAGTGAGAGAGTTGTTGCCGGCAGTAGCTCTAACGCTCTGCATTCCCGACTTAATAGTATGTGGCGAGGATTGTTTTTGCTTCGTGAAGTTGCGGACAGTTGTGCTCTTTGGGCGTGTTGAGCAAGGAATTGTGACGATTTTGGATGGTTGTCTAGGGCTTGAGTGCGTTCTGAGCGGTGGTGGCGGATCAGGTAAGGAAGGCACCTGTGTGGAGGATGGCGTGAATCGGTGGTGTGGTCAGGACGACCTGGTTGTGGTCGAGAAATTGGAGAGGAGCGAAATGGCCAGCCCTTCCAAGAGGCGTAGGGCGGATGATGACAATGGAGCAGAGGATGAGAGCGGTCTGCTCAAGCTGATCCATCGCCGCCGTGGGGATGTGGAGATGCTGATGGAACACATTGAACACCTTGAAAACGAGGTATGTACTGCCAATCCGCAACTGTTGCAACCTCTTGAATGCTTTCTTTGTAGGCGTCATACGCCATTTTAGGGAGGATGAAGCGTTATGACGATGAAAATACAGTTTCAGAACGAAGTATCGTTTGCACTTCAGCGATTTTCTATTCGCTTGTCAGACAACTCGAGCGTGTCACTTCTTGGAAGTAGGTCAAATCTGGTCTATGATTGACATTTTTACTTACGCGTTACAGTTACCGGAATATAAACTTTCTGCTTGTCTCGAGATGGGCTCTAATTCCACAATATCAGTCGAAAGGAGTCTACACCTCACCTTTCAAGCACAGGCCTTCTCTTCTGCATAGGAGCACTATGGGCAATGCGAGAATAATCTCTTCAATTTGCTCCGGAGGTCTGTAATATTGCAACTTAGTGCATGGCTCTTAGACCATAACATGCATTTTCTACTCTCAAGTATCCTAGAATGGGATAGATGTTGCTGTACTTTGCAAATTAGCACATCTAGTAGAAATGGAGCCCTTTACGAGGCTGGAGAAAAAGGGAGGGCTGATTGATATAGTGACCTACTGTACGAAGCGCTATTCGCGAATCTCCTGCAATGCATGCCCTCCAGCTGGTTATAATTCTTTGGTGCTCTTGGCTAAGCCAACCACATAAAAAGTTTCTGGTACTTAGTTGTGCATGAATTTAAATTTTTGTGCTGATCTTTACAGATATTTGAAGTTCTGTACTATGTATTGCTCAATGTGGAGTTTTCCTATGCAATATTTGGATGTGCATTCTGGTTATTGTTCAGGAGCAAGCTCATCAAGAGTCTAGTGATATCTGTGGCAATCCCCTATTTGTCAGAGTGGAAGCTTCTTCATTGCAGATAGTGTGAAGTTTGAATTAGTGGATACTTGCTTTTTTAAATGCTCATAAGCTTGGCAGCTCCTTGTTGACCTGATTACTAAGATGTGCTTCTTGAAAAGAGAATTACTTGTTAGTCTCCATGTAACATCCATGGAGAAAGTTGCACAAGGAAGCATTTTTTTAGAGACTGGTGGATCATCTTACTCTTAAGTGCAACTGTCGCTATCCATTAATGTCTAGATAACTTGTGCACGCAGTTATTGGAGTCAAGGGCCAAGCTTGATGAAGCGGAAACTTTACTTGATCAAATACGAAAAGGATCCAAAGACACTCACAATGAACGAGCTTCAAATAAGGGGCCAAAAGTAGACGGCTCTCATGGACGTAATGGTTCTACTAGTAAAGGGAGTCCCCCTTTAATGGGATCCTCTGCGAAGAAAGCTGGAATAGTTCTTACACCTTCGCAGTCCAAAGTTGCTCTTCGGGAGCAGGCAAAGCTACCTCCTTCAGGTCAAATTCATTCAGGAAGAAACCAGGACGCAAAGTACAGTGAGAGGCCTTCAGGTGTGTGGAGAATTTGCAATCATTTTGTGGAGAATCTGACTACAACAAAGGCTAATTTTGTGAGTATAAATCATGTCTTCCTATATATTAGCCTACAAGAGCATCTATTAAATATGAATCAGAGTCAAGCCTGGATGTGATCGAGTTTATAGAGATCTGGGATCCTCTGGGAGCATCACATGTGTTAGCCAATGAGGATTAGTTGTGCCATGTTTGCAGTTTCCTTTCCTGCTTTAAGTAATTTTTTGAGTAAGCCTAGGATCTGGATATATTTTCATTGAGAGTTGCAACTTCTCAACCACTAGGATTGGCGTTCATCCTGAACTTGGAACTTAGGTCACAGGATTCTTCAGCTATCCATGGCATGACTGTATTCTAGTCACTCATCAGAGTAACTCAATGGTGATCATTAGTACTTGGAGTTGAGTTGATTGTGCCTCAATAAAAGGCTGAACGTTAGTCACATATGGATTATCTAGTTTGGCTTGAGGTCAATCAGAAAACTGTGGATCTCCAGTTCAGCAGTTTTGTCACCTTGAGGCAAGTTGACCTTCTCTGTGCAGTTGATATTTGTATTGAAATTTTAACTAATCATCCAACCAGCATTCATTCTAAACTGTCAAAGCACGATGGGTTGAACTAATTTCTAATTTAAATTCCTATATGTTTGAATAAGTATCGGATATTCTATGCAGATCTCCAAAATTGTTGCTGAACGTTTTGGGGTGACAAATATCTATAAAAGAAACTGAAACCATGAATCATATTGTAAGACATGCAATGCTAAGAAGACAGTATATTTTGAGCAGATTGTGTGATTGTTTTGTCATTGTGTGTGTGCTGGAAGGAATTGTCAATGGTATTTCTGGAGGGTTCTTGTGCAAATTCCCATGTGGAGGTTAATTCCTGGAGATGTCCTAATGATTCTGCTGTTTGGTGCAGGTGGAGAAGCTAAGGGTAACAAACCAAAGCCTGTGGTTCAGCAGGAACATGTGGATTTAATATCTAAAATTAGGAGCCAGAGCAGACCCAAAAAACTGGATGTGGCATTACCCAGTTATATACCCATCCAACACAAGCGCAAGCCTCGCAGCCTTGTGCTCAGTCCTGCCATAGACCACCTCTGTGCTACGAGGTACATCTTTTTTCCTTTCTTCTGGTTCCAGTACTGTAGGATAAGATGCATTTCTAATGGAGTGTCTCAGTAGAGGAACAGTAGCTCTAGTATGAGGTTCAAATTCTGTTGCTGCATGTTTGCACTACTCCTTAGATTGTTGTGGCTTGGAGGTGCCCAGGGAACAGTAATTTAACTTGCATGTTTAGTTGTTGCTCTGAGGAGTTTGCATAATCATGAATTGTGCTAAATTTCTGCATTGATGGGATGGGATTTCATCACTCTAAGTGATTGTTATTGTCACTGGTATTGGTGCAGTGCTTTGGACGGGGTTGTGAACTTCTGGCAGATAACTCAAGATAAAGGGTGAGAGATGAGTTCCTTAATTAGTTTGGAGATGATGTTTTTCATCAATTCTGCTATTCCAATATGGCTCTTGTATTTCCATGCTGATGAAGTAGATGGAACATCAACTCCCAGGCATCTGATGAAGATTCTCAACCAATTGGTGGGAATTTGTGCAGGTTTGGAGTCAACTTGAGTCATACTGTAGATTGCCAATCATCTGTTACAAGGAGGTGGCCTGAGGACTTGGCATGGCATCCCCTGGGAGACACCTTGTTTGCAGTGTATAGTGCTGATGGTGGACCACAAGTTGGCATCATAAGAACTTCTAAAAAGGTAATAGCACAGTGATTCTTTCATGACTTTTCTTGTCAGTTTCCATGAGTTTGCATGGAGCTGCATCCATTTATGAAGCCTGATGGTAATTTTTTGCGTATTGCTCTTAATCTCAATCTGGTGCCTGTACATGTTCAGAAAGCCGGAGTGGAGTTTCTAAAAGATAAACCCCATGACAAGGGGATAATCAATAACATCCAGTTCTTGCCATGGAGCAATGGTACACAATTTGTTACAGGGGGTTGCGATCATGCAGTTGTTTTATGGAGTGAAAAAGAGGAAGGTTGGAAACCTCGACTTCTCCATAAAGTGCTGCATTCATCTTCAGTCACAGGTGTGGGTGGTATACCTCACAAGCAACTCATCATGTCTTCAGGTAATTTCTACTGAATCTCTTAGTCTTGTATATGTAGGTTCTCAGGAACTCCAAAAACAGTGACAGTTGTTCACTCATTATCATCTCATGCTTTAAATTTCTCTTCTCTATCTTTGCTCTTCCTTTTGCAATGGCATTTATGGATAGGATATTGCACTGACCTGGGTGCCCTTTCACATGTAACTAATTCCCAAGGGAGGGAGCCTGAGGGGGTCCTACATGCGGAATGCACTAGGTCCAGTGCTTGCCATATTATAGATTGCCTTGGCACACCTAGGTAAACCCCAAGAATGCATTTTTTGTAATGTCGTCAACCTCTGGCTTGCAGGAATGGATAAACGCGTCTATGCAGTGGATCCTACACATGGCAGGACGGTGTTTCATCACCAGCTGGAGAGCAAAGCCCTAGGAGTGCTGCCAAACCCTGGTGACTTTAATTTAATTATGGTACAGACTGGGTAAGTGCTCTGTTTACTTGTGGTTTGTAATCTTTCAATACAGTTCCTTCAGTGTGCCCATATCTTGGGTTGTTCTTGTCAACCTATGCCAACCACCTGCAAGTATCTATTTGAAGTGCATCTACTCGGTGATGGATGTATTTTGTGAACAGTTCAGTTTGCCTTTGTCCAGTTTTTCTAATGCTCAGTTTGCTTTTGCCAGCTTGAAGAGGCTTATCTCTGGCTTAAATTGTGACTGCCTTTCAAGTTTGGGTTAGAATTTCATATCATATCAGAGTGGGTGTTCTCCTGAAAAGGGTTGGATATGCATACATCTGATATATTCTGCTTGTCTGTTATGAACAGGACACCAGAGCAGCAACTCCGACTCTTTGATATTCGAGTTCAAAGAACTGAACTTCATTGCTTTGGTTGGAAACAAGAAGCCAGCGATTCTCAGTCTGGTTACATTAGTCAGTCTTGGTCACCTGATGGCTTGTATTGTGCATCTGGTTCCACGGACCCTAAGATACACATTTTCGACATTAGGTACAATAGTAGGGAACCTGTGCAGACTCTAGATGCCCATCAAAAGAGGGTCTTCAAGGCTGCATGGCACCCCAACTTGCCGCTCTTGTTGTCTATATCTTCTGACCTCTTTGTAGGTATGCACAAAATCTTCTGATGACCCAGCCATATATGTACTCATACAGGCAGGGTCATCGAAGGAAAGCTAGGGATAAAAGTTTGTAGCCACGAGACTTATTTTGCGGACTTTGAAGCATTTATTGCTGAGAAATTTTTTTGGGATGGATTTCCTGGCGGTTGTTGATCTCAAGCCTAATCTGCCAGCGCCACAGTCGCAAGGAACTGAAGGTGGGCACCACATTGGTGACCGTTTCTATACATATATATTAGCTGGCAGCCAACAATTACCAAGCACATGCCCAAAGCATAAAACTGTCTGTACAGTTACACTGATGAACACCTCATTCTTAGGGGCTCATAAGTTGATTATCAGATCATAGAATTGTCTCCTGCAAACCAAATGATATCATATTATTCTACCTTTCTGCTTCTACATACTAACCTCAATGGCTCCATGGAATCTGATCTATGAATATGCATGGTGGCTGCAGCATAATTGAATCATTTGCTGTTGATCTTCACAACATGGTACATTGTCACATTTGCCCTCACATCAAGTGTTTGAGAAAGGTATGTGTGCCCAATGCGGTTGCTTATCTTATGTGCCTAGCTAGTTTCGTGTTTAAATTGGATTACATGCACACATAAAGTGGTTAGATTGTAATATTGTGTATATCAGAATTACCATGTTATTCAAAGCATAGTTGCACAACCTTGGAGAGAAAGTCCACCTATCATTCATGGAAATTGTTATAAATATCATTTATGACATATATAAAAGGAGCATAACTACTTTGGGATTGCTTCCAAAATGAGGAAGGATTGGACTTTGAAGTCTTATTTTGTAACCACTTTGAGACCACTTCCAATCTGAATAGACACACAAAAGTGTCATTCTAAGCACACATGAACCTCTTAAAATGAGGGCCCTATACAAGCACTTTACACATCATGGAATCTGCACTTTGACTGGAGATCCTAGAAACATACGGATTCTGATTGCAAATATCTGATTGGCTTTCTTCCTGATTCAGAAAATGCATGCAAAGCAAGTTCAACTTCACAATCCAATGGTCAGATTGGTATGTGGAGTTGGAAGTGCCCACATAAGGCACACATACCTTGGTCCAAGAAAAGAAATCCATCTCATAACTTGATACGAGATGTTGTTCTCTGCATTTTAATAATATCCTAATGGAGCAGGTGTAATGTGAGCAGGTGAAACACTTCAGATAATTTGCAGATTGAAACACTTCCTTGATTGCGTGACAATGACAAGAATGATGGGGTGGCAATTTTTGGAACTCACAACCATGACAATTGTCAAGGTTCTGAGAATTGGCCAGTACATAAAATGTCAGGACACAAATATGAATGAGTAAAAATCCAATATTCATATTCAAAATTCATGACAAATTGTTGTACATGTCCATACTTATGGGTCCCAACTGAAATTGTTGTTCCTCAAGTTTGAAAAAATATTCATTCCTATATGGATTACACTAGATGTTAAATGATAATTCCAGCTTCAGGATTACTAATAATACATTGGACTTTAAATGCTCCCCAATGTTTTGCCATGCAATGCATTGTGGTAAACCTCACTTCTTTCAGCCTGGTTCAAGGTACATGGTTGGTGAAACTTATTGAAAGTCTCTACCAGGTTTTCATATAGAATCAATCAATCAATCACAATCATTCCACAAGCAGGGAAATGCCTCGAGCAAAAGACCAAATCAAAGAAATACATGCATAAATAACTCAGATTATATTATTCCATAAGAGTTCTTCAGCACTGACAATCTCTTCCAAGTATGCAATATTAGGATCTAACCTTCTTCATGTGTCTTGGAAATTGGGCATTGTAATTTAACTGTCATAATTGATTGGTTGCTGCTATGTCCTTCCAAAACTTGGAAGAATTTTCAAAATTAGATTTTATTTTTATTTTTCTTCTCTTTCCTTGCTTTTCTGCAAGGCCCTATAAATACCAAAAACCAATAATGTAATCACATAGTTAAAATGTCAATGTAAATGAGATCAAGTAACCCAAGTAACATGATTAGTTATTGCATTGACTCCGGGCCTTGGGTTTGGTGTTAAAAAAAAGAAAAAGAAAACCTTAGGCAAGGTGTAACTTGTAGGCCCGATCAATTTCTTTGCATTTTCAGGTACTTTATTCATGTCAACCGGTAGCTACAACGCTTTCACCACATGGAAAAGTGAAGATAATTCACTGTTTTTTATTTTTTATTTTTTTTGGAGACAAAAGGCCGACAGGCCAACGCAAAAGCACAGGAGGCAGTTGACCACTTGGCAAGTTTTCCGTCAACTAGAGAGGAGATTTCACAGCCGGGAATCGAACTGCCAACCTCTTCCTTGAGATTTGGATATCTCTCCACCATCATCCGGTAGTTTAGGGTCATCTCGGACCAAAGATATTTCAGTATCACTTCACCATACTTTTGTGAAAGTGTCCATGAGAAGAAAAAATGAACAATAGTTTTATAGCCTCAAGGCCAGGTAGTAGGCAAATGCAGTGCATGCTCTCACCTCATAGAATCCATCCACTAACTTAGGTTTTAGAGAATCTAGTGCTACACTACCCATCCAATTTCTTGGCGGATGCCCTTATTGAATCTTGATTCATAAGCACTACATAGAATAACTAGTTTAATGTGGCCCACATCATTCATCATCGACTACGTAATTTCCTTGCAATCACTAGATGGCAATTAGGAAGGGTGTCATATGACACTCATTTCTATATGACAAGTCATGAAGACCTCTCTACTTAACATAGCACACCAAATGTAATGCCACACAAAATTAGATGTTTGGTGTAGTATCATTCTCCCATGCCCATGATATTTAACAAACGGATATAAAATCACGGGATCCACTTCATGACAAAAGTAAAGTATTCCCTAACCACATGACTCAAGTGTAAACTTGTGAATACACTAACACAAAGGAGAATTTATCTTGAAAAGAGAAGTTGCTCTATATGAGGAAACACGACCACCTTCCATTTCTCAAGCATCTAAGAGTGGGTTGACATTAGGGTCCGGGTCTAGGGAACTTGGGGTCTATAACAACTCTTAATGGACTTGCTTTTGAACTCAAGATTGAACTTAGGCTTCAAAATTGGTTCTCAAATCGGCAGTATTTTCTTGACTTGGGACCAATAAGATCTAGCGGGAAAGTGATGTCACATTAGCGTCACTTCATTTTCTCAAACATCGGCCCTAGAACCCTAGTGTAAACTCCTTCGGTCCAGACTTATGCTTTTGACCAACTAGATCGCTTAATTTTGAAGTTTCTCAGGTCTTGGGCCCTAGTGTAAACCCACCCAGGGATGTGCAAATGGACGTGACGCGGCCTTTTTGCGTCACGTCGCGTCACGTCGGGGCGTGACGCGCATTGACGTGGTAAAAAAAAGTTACTGTACCAATTTTTTGTAACTTTTTTTAAACTTTTTGGGACGACTGCTCTAGTCGGCTGCTACGAGCAGTCGACTTCAAAAAACAAAAATTCAAAAAAATAAAAAAAATCTATTAAAAAATCTGAACCGTTAGATCTTCTTGGATTGAAGATCTAACAGTCCATGATTTATTTTAGAATTTTTTGATTTTTTTTTTGGGTTTTCCTTGAAGTCGACTGCTAATAGCAGTCGACTGGTCTTGGTCGACTACAAAAGTAATTTTTTGCAGTCGACTTAGCAAACGACTGCAAATAGTAGTCGACCTAGCAGTCGACTACAAAAACAAAAAAAATTAAAAAATTCCAAAAAAAATTTTGTACCGTCAGATCTTCTTGGCAAGAAGATCTGACGGTCCATAATTTTTATTTTTTATTTTTTTTATTTTTTTGCAGTCGACTGCTAAGTGGACTGCAAATAGCAGTCGAATTAGCAATCGACTGCCAAAGAAAATTAAAAAATTCCAAAAAAAATTCTGTACCGTCAGATCTTCTTGGCAATTTTTTTTGGAATTTTTTAATTTTCTTTGGCAGTCGATTGCTAATTCGACTGCTATTTGCAGTCGACCAGGGGGTTGACCGCGTCAGTTTACCCCTGGGGTAACAGCCGGATTTAGCCCCCCGCGGACGTGACGTTTTTTGGTCAGCCGTCACGTCGCTGTCACAAAATGTGACGTGACGTGACGTGACGTGACGTGATGTGACGTGCAATCCCTGAACCCACCCCAAGTATTGTGGCGACTGATCTACTTGGGAGTCATTTCCCATACTCGACATATGTAAGTATTGATATATTGGTTCAAATTCATATGCAACTGACACTTCAACGATTCTCTTCCTCGATCACATGAACTCTCAACCAACTGGTGAATCACATGGTTAATTGAGCCGACCAACCAATAGGAGACTTATTTTCTCCACTTGTAGTGCCTCCACATTTCAAAGATGCCATCCAACATTGGGATCCGCTTATGAGATCATCCTTCACAAGACCCAACCAATGAGTCGAATGGGTGACCCACCTATATGGATGTTGCACATCTAGAACCTTCATCGTATACTTCGCATGTAGGATGTACCCATACGGATGAAATGTAAACCTATGGGTATGTGCCATGGCATAGGATGGCATGGGACCCATACATAAACACATGCACCCCATGCATGGACATGCAAGGCAGGCCAAGCCGCGAAGACTTTGCCCAAAACCCTAATTCCTCTTTCTTTTCTTTTGTCCCTTGGTTGCGCTCACTCTATCTTGCATAGGAAAGATTTGCATCAAACGAGACCACAGCGAGACCACAGCCGACTCGAATGGATCCGGATAGCTTTGAGCAAAGCATTTGTGGAGCACTACTACACCGTTTATGGTATTTAGTGTCACGTACACTATTTGCGAAGGGCCTAAACTAGATGCCTAGAGGTCTCAAAGTGTCACCCCCACTAATTGTCAATATGATTCCATTCTTCAACATAAGTAACTTCTTTTAATGAAAACATATCTATATTATGACATTGAGAGTTGCGCATTGGGATATGTTAGATGATAGTCTTGCGTTTTAATATGCAAGGGAGGATATTTTTGAGCATTTTAGTATGCAAGAGGAAGATGTTCTTAACATACTAATGGCAAGTGTCGTGTGTCCACTTTAGTCAACTTGTAGATCATACTGTAACATAGGCATACATCTCATAACACTATTGAACATACTCATGGCAAGATATTAGTAAATGCACTTGAACGCCAAGTGTCACGAGATGGCTCTTATGATGAAGTTGTTAATCATCAATGTAAACTACACTAAATATGTTAGTTAGTGTCATATGATATTTTATGTCAGTATGATAACATTTCGGATGAAACTTCTCATGAATAAGTGAACAAATACTGTCATGGATGATTAATGAGTTCATATGTTGGCCAAAACCTTACCTTCTCTTGTCAGCAACTTGTGATGAAAATATTGTCATGGATGAAAATTTGATATGTGGATGAAAAACCACTTGGTAAGTGGCGGTAATTGCAACACTGTAAATCTACAACTCCCCTCAAAATTTACAAGGAATGACAAATAATGTTGGGTTAACATTTCGTGTTGGTGACACTACGCCGCGGGTTACAATTAGTATTGAGCAAGACAATTAGAATTGGTGACACTAAATATCGTATTTAGTGTAGCATACGCCTCAAACTAAGGTAAGTGACGCTATTACGCATGTGGCACTAAATACCATAAACGGTGTACCACATTCAACACCAACCGGGGTGCTCTCATCACTTTGTACAAAGAGGGATCCATGTCGTCTTTCGAAAGCGAGAAAATCCAAGGCGCTTAGGCAGTGAACAACAAGAGCTTCATTGATTGCCAGCTTGCAGGGCCTGCTAGAAGGGTTGGGCACATATGGTGCCCAGCCGGCCCACTGCGGTCTCCAACAGCCACGGGCCCCGCTCCCCGGGAAACGGGGGCTCCTGCCACCCAGGCTGCCAGCCGGCCCTGCTGGGCACAAGGTTGCGGCGGCACAGCCTGGGCCGCCACATGGCGATGGCTGGGCCCCCGTAACTTTTGTAGGTTAAGGTTTTTTTTCCTTGAACTTTTTTTGTGCTTGTTGAAGCTTAAGGACCAGGGGCGTTTCAAGAGTTTAGAGCTTTAGTTTTTTTTTCAAACACGATTTCAATTTGTTGTGTTTTCTCCGGGATTAATTTGTGGGTTTTGGATCAATTTAATCGAGATGGATGATATGGACATTGTAATTTTTTTTGTATGTTTTTTTTAATCGTGGATGCGGATACAAGCCTTGTTCGGCGTGTGAAGAGGTTGCGGACTCTCGACGGAGTTTGCACTGTCTCCGAGACATCTCTCGCGTCTCGGGTGCTGCCCATAATTTTGTCGATGGTTGCGCACACAGTAAGGGGTCCCGGACGTGAATGGTGGAAGTAGCCTTGCCAGTGCACACATTGGCAAGAGATCGAGGGCAATGCTTGGCAAACAAGCACAAAATTTTATGACGACAAATACAAACTAGCATATCGAATGCCTTATGTGGCATTTCAATTCCTTGTCACATAAATTGAACCTTGGATTAGACATGAATCTTTTATGTTCGTACGAGAGCCCCTGCCTGTAGATATAATTATAGGTATAGTTGTGTTCCGTCTGGTTCATGGTTTAAGTGCCAAATTGTTGGCCGATAGATTCGGAGTCGGAGCGTCCACCATTCGTAAGTACGTCGATCTAGTTGTTGGCGTTTTATCTAATGAGCACAAATTTTTTGCTAAATATATATCTATACCTCACGGACCACGATTGCAGCATATTGTCGATAGATTCTAGTATATATGCGGGCTTCCCAACGTGGCTGGCTCTATCCACGGCACCCACATTCCCATGGAAACGAAACCAAATCAACGCGATACAAACGTTCCGGCGGACTTCTATTGCGCACGAAAGGGGTTCACCTCAGTCGTCCTCCAAGGCGTTTGTGATGTTGATCTCTTGTTTTGGAGTGTGTGTTGTACGATGTCGGGTGGTACGGCTGACAGTGGTGCACTGAAGGTTTCTTCTTTGCATGCGCAGCTTATGGACCGCAACATACTATAGGAGCCTGTGGTTTTGGTCCGAGGTACGAGGATGCGGCCGTATCTTCTTACAGATGCATGTTACCCTAGTCGTGAATATATATTGCGCAATTTCAAGCCTACGAATGGCAACATCGACAAAATCCGCTTCGATCTGCAGATGAACGCTAGACGTGTACTTGTTGAGAATGCCTTCGGTTTGTTGAAGGATAAGTGGAGGATACTAAAGCGTGCAAATTGTTCTGTACTTCGGCTTCCGAAGGTCGTCGCTGCATATTGTGTGTTGCACAACTTTTGCCAACTGATGGAGGTTGGGGAACCTTGTGATGGTGTAGGGGTTTGCATCGATCTCCACATAGGGTTGGCCCGGCAATTGCCTAGGCATCGTGAGGGTCGCCAAGCAACCCTTGCGGGTGAAGCACTGCGCGAGCTTTTATATACAAATTTTCTAGCTATACCATAGTGGTGACACTTAAATTATATCATGTGTTTTGTGTTTTGTATTTTGCATAAATAAATAAATATGTATTATTCGGTTTTCATTAATTTGTTATCTTGTTTTGTTTTCTTGGTGAATTGGCAACGTATGTGGGAAACTTATGATGAATATTTATAAGTTGTTTATTTGAATATTGACATTTACCATTGGGAAGGCGGGGACCAAGTGAAACTCGTCCCCCACATGTTCACTTTCATGACCCAAATATATAATAAATCATGTACCATGATAATTACTTTAATTGTACTCATATGAATGAATGCAAAGATAAATAATTATTTAAAAGCGTTGGCATTTGTAGTCAAATTGAAGATATATTATAAAATATAAGATCCAAGGCCCCCTCTTAGTACAAGCAAATGGCTTTCTCCAATTGTCCCTGCTGACAAAACATCAAAACATCCAGGCACTATTTTCTTGTGGTTGCAACAACCAAAGTGACAAGCCTCCACTCCTTTTTGAATCTTGGAAGTGAAGAAATGCCCATTGGAGAATATGTGCAATTGGCATGAGAGGATGGGTAGCCAACACCAATAGTTAAACTTCCTCAAGCCCGTGAATATGCCCAATTTGTACCAAATTTTGCAATGGAGCATTCTTCGCAATTTTTGGTTGTAGATGTAAGGAACATGCAATCGTTTATAGATATATTAAATAAGATGACAATTTTGAACACCAACAAACATCATCAAAGACAATTGATTATTACTTTCATACAGTGCGATATGGTCAAGACATCATCATGGGAATATATATATATATAGACACACACACACATACAATCTAACCTCATTAATACGACACTCGTTTATACGTCATCCTCGATATTACGACACATTTTTGCGCGACCGAACTTTTTAGTTTAAAACTCCCTCTTTTATACGACTACGACACTCGATAATATGACATTTAGAATCTCCGTTTTGTTATATTGAAGAGGTAATCAATGCTAAAATTCCTTTCATCTATGTTATGTACATCTAAAATACATCCATTTTCACTTGGGAACTACTTGGGAACTTCACTTATCATTGGGAACTTAATGATAATTAGGGTTACTAGTGTAGAATGGACTTGGTTAGGGTTAGAGTGGCCTCCTTCCTATTCTTTTGTCAGATTATGAGCCTGAAGATGTTTGAACATGGATGAGACTGGATTGTATTTTAGAGCACATCCTAATAAAACATTAGCATAAGGGAAGGTGAAGGGTCGGAAGTTATAGAAGAAATGTGTAACACTTGCTCTTGTTGTTAATTCAATTGGGACTGATAAGTTGAAATTGCTTGTGATTTATACGTCTAAGCAACCACAATGTTTTGGAAGGTGGCAACCTCATGAGTATATTTGGTGGCACTCAAATAAAACAACTTGGATGAAGGGGGATATATTTGAAGCTTGGATTTTGTAGTTCAACAATCAATTCAAAGGCCAAAATTGAAAGGTGTTTATGATTTTGGATAATGCATCTTCACATGTTGTTAGCTTTGCCAAAGTTGGTAAGTCTTGTGGTTTTTCAACCTTGGAATTGAGTAACATGAATTTGGTATTCCTTACTTCCAATGTTATAAGCGTAGTTCAACCTTTGGATCAAGGTATAATAGCATCTTTCAAAATTTAGTACAAGAAGAAACTTTTGCAGTGGGTTTTATCAGGGTATGATGATGCTACATTGAAGGATTTAAGAAAGGTGGTGCCTAACATCAAGCATGCTATCATGTGGAGTTATGAAATATGGAGTGAGTTGGATGCACATATAGTCAGGAATTGTTGGAGGATAGCACGTATATTACCTGCAACATGGAATGTTGATTTGTCCTAGTTGATGAAAGGGAGAAGAATAGAATGTAAGAAGAATCAAACAAACTTGGTGCCCTAATTTCAAAGTTGCGATTGGGTGATGAAGAGATGTTAAATCAAGACTTACATTCAGATGGAAGGGGAAGAGATTATTGAGCTAGAATTGAGTATTGATGAGTTGGTGGATGCTACTTTGGGAATCAACTGTGTACAAGGCTTTGATCTTAATGTTGATATACATTCAGTAGATGTGGATGATGTTGCTCCACCTACAGTAAACCTTTGTGATGCTAAATGTCATGCATATTGTTGTCTAATTTCTTATTAGACAACTCTTTACATTTTGGTGTTAATGAAATTATTAGTTTTCAAAAGCTAGTAGGGAGTTTAGATAAGATGACAATTGCATGTTGCATACCTTTGACTTTAGGTCGTCAATGGAATGAAATTGATGAATGTCCAAAAATTTATTTGACGATGAATTCAAGTGTATAGTGGGCCAACGGAGTAAGTCAATAAACACGTTCTTGTTCATAACACAAAACCCAACAATTACATAGTACAAACAAAGAGAACAACACAATAACAAAACCAAATTCGGTATTGAATAATTTAAGAGCCCACAAGAAGCCGAAATAACGCCAACATAGTGAAAACCAAAATTCCAAATGTGATGAAACCACCACCTATATTGCGAAATATATTTACATATCATAGTGACCTTTATATGCAAAAATATATATTTGTAAACTATTAATAGCCTTTAAAAAAACGCACACACATGTGGCAACATAAAAAAATGACAAAATCAAATCAAAATCAAATATATTACACGAGGGAAGAGTCGCAGTAGCACTTCTAAAACAACAACATATAAAACGATAGAATATCCAAAACAAAAAACCATGTATATAATCCATTATAATGCTCATCCACTCACTCCGAAGTACGTGGGGCTTTGTTGGCCATCATCGTGGCAAACAAAGTTGCAATGGCCATATGGGTAGTCCTCGCCTCGCGACGAGACTCGGTCTCAATCTCTGCAAGTCGTAATGTCATGCACTCATTAAAGTCAATCAATAACTGTGTCATACGTTCAGCGGACTGCATCTTATGTTGCTCCACCTTCGCAGTGCCCTCCGCGAAGCTATTGATGGCGTTCGCCAAGGAAATGGTGTCAGTGAGGGTGCGTTTCCTAGCGTTTGATTTCCCTGCAATGCCATGTCGTATACACAAAGCAGACTTCGGCAAAAGAGGGTTATGCGCCGAGCTATCGCGTACATGTTGTGAACCTGCAGTGTCGGGTATGTCCACAGTCTGGGGGTCCACATCGACAAGATGATCCGGTGTAGGCGATGCGCGACCAATATGAGATCCCCCAATATCCTCAACATGTGCCATGGGAACGAAACTCTCTCCCTGCGCAAGCTCCCCCCAGGAGGGACGACCTTGGTCGCAACCCCCACCAAGCCATCTCCCTTTGCGGTGCCGCCCATGATATGTTTCATACGCTTGAACCACACCCACGTAGAGCCACTGCCACCAGTTTGCTCCACCGGTAGGGTCTTTTGACGCCGGTACTCTGCCTTCAACTTCTCAATCTTGTCCTTGATATGACTATCCGCCTGCCGAAGCTCAACAGACATTTGTCTTGTGTGCTCGATCCGGATGCGGGTCCAATGACGGGCGGCTAGTAACCCCATGTTACAATGCATCCACTCTGCCTCATACAAGTCTAATATGTTTGCAATGGCGGCATCGCTCCACCTCCCACCGGGATGAACATCCGCACCTCCCAACGCGGGTTTCTTCCTCCCCACATACTTCTTAGGTTGAACACCCGGTCCCACAACTGGAGGTGGCGCCCCAAAAATACTGGGATGAGCAACCGGGACAACGGCGGGCACAATTCCATCTTCAATAGGCCCCTCCATCGATTCCACGAAATTCTTAAAATTTGGATTAAAACCCAGCACAGGGAAGGACGTTAACTAGCCAATGCAATGTACGGCACAAAAAAACATGCAAATTCGAGCAAATGGCAATCAAATAACCGAGCACGTGCGAAAATCCAAATATGATTGAAAACTAAGAAAAAACTCCTGGAATCCCTAAGTATGTTGTGCAGACAGACTGTTGTGTCTACTTGGAGCAGTAAAAAAATGTGTAAAAAAAATACGGTAAAAACATCTGGTAAAAACATATTTTTTACTGCTTCGGGGTAAAACACAGTGCAGTTTTTACTGCACTGAGTAAAACCTTGGCAGTCTGCGCGGCGGCCCAGCCTGGGCGGTTGCAGCTTTTATGATGTACCCTGCCGCCTCCCAGGTGGTTGCCCTACCTCCTAGGCGGCCATTTTTGGCTGTAGGGCAACACTTGGGCCTCATGTACCCAGCACTAGAGGCATACTCGTGTTCGTGAGCGGGAACCTCCAGCTTCCTGGTGAATAGTTTTCAGAATCTTTGTAAATCGTAAATATCTACTGACCGTTTGTAGGTAAGTGTGTGTGGATATTTTATCAAATGATTGTGCAATCTTCTTATGTCCTATTTATTGTCTAAAGTTGGTTCTAAGCGCATCTCCACCCCTTGGCGCCAACGCGGCCGCCTAGGGTGTGGGTACATGGCCCCCAATGGGCCAGCAGTTGCTCCACCGGGAGGTGGCCACCGCCCAGCACAGGGCGGATTTCGGGCCACCTGCCCCACCAACAGCCCACCACGCGCTCCAGGGATCTTCCCCTCCACTTCCCTTCGACCTATCCATGCTGCCAGATTGTGCAGACCAGCAGCTATGCTACTATGCTAGAAGGTGGTTTTTTGGGGGGGGGGGCTTCATGGTTTTAGCTTTGTTGTTGTGGAGTTTGTGAAAACGGATGCATGGATGACAAGATTGGGGGAGACCATGTCATGTTTTTTTGGATGACGACGAAGACGATGAGGTGAACATGCAAATGGTGTTTGATCAACTGCACGACTTGATGGACGCAACTCCGCCTCGACAGGGTATTGCTGGTGGTTCGTGTGAAGGGAAGAGAGCAAACATTGAGAGGGCTAAGGTGCTTATGGACTATTTTGCTGAGGCTCCAGTTTGGGGTCCCACTTTCTTTCGTCGCCGCTATCGCATGAGGAGGCCATTGTTTCTCACAATCTTGGATAGGGTATGTGCATGCGATAGCTATTTTTTTTTACTGAAAAGGGATGCTTGTGGTTTGGTGGGACTATCTTCATGCCAAAAAATCACTGCCGCCTTGCGGATGCTTGCACTGGGTGTCTGCGCAGATGCCATGGATGATTATTGCCAGACTAGTGAGTCCACAGCCATGGAGTGCATGAAACGGTTTTGTGCCGTGGTGCGTGCGGAGTTTGGGGAGTACCACTTGAGGCAACCCACCCGGGCAGACTTCCTTCAACATCTGGAAATAAATTCGGCTCGTGGATTCCCTGGTATGTTTGCCTCTTTGGATTGTATGCATTACAAGTGGGAAAATAATCCAGTTGTTTGGTAAGGCGATCATGGAGATAGGGAAGGCAAGCAGTCCATAATATTGGAAGCGGTTGCGGATCAGGGCCTGCACAAATGGCACATTTTTTTTTGGCCTGCCAGGTTCAAACAATGACCTGACCATGTTGGATCGATCGCCCCTGATCCATGATATGCTCGTGGGAGAAGTGGGTGGCATGACATTTGAGATTAATGGCCAAAAGCACAACCGGTACTACTTAATGGCAGATGGCATTTATCCACCTTGGAGTTGCTTTGTGTAAAGCATTCACCAACCTGACGATGAAAAAATGAAATATTTTGCACCTAGACAGGAGGCATGCCGCAAAGATGTGAAGCATTGCTTCGGGGTGTTGCAAACCCGCTTTGCAATCGTCTGCAATCCGTGCCGGCAATGGAGTATGGACACAATAGCTGACATTATATTTCCTTGTTGTATTCTTCACAACATGATTATGGAAGTTGAGTGTGATATGCATGGCCTAGAGAATGTCCTTGGGGCTGCAATAGTTGACAATGTGTCATTACATAGAGGCATGTCGTTAGACCAATTCACAGCACATACAAAGGAGATAGAGAATGAAAACACACACTATGCTTTGAGAGGTGATCATATTGAACACTTGTAGGCTTTGAAAGGTGCCAATATGTATGATTGATTTGTACTGTCAATAAAATTGCCCTTGTAGGATTAATCCTACATTCACATTGTGTTGTCCTACTTCAACATACTCATCACCATCCACACGAATTGGCTGTAAGCTACCACTAGGTGTCCCGCTCCAATGCACATTGCCCCCTTGCATTGTTGTGGCACCCACATTGCGGCTCTGTATGGGTTGGCATGGATCCACATGGTCCATGTCCAACCAGTTACGATTGAAGCTCCCACCGCCACCTGCATTCAATCCACCTACACACTGATCAACAAGATTTGTTTGTGGCCACATTCCTAAACCATGCACGATATGGCCTTTGTCCACCTCTTGGTTGGCAACGGAAGTGTGCCAAACTTGGGTTGTGCATGCAACCCGGACTGCCTTTCAAACACCTTGGCCATCACTTGAGACACTAGGGGCATCTATGTTGTTGTGAAACAAACTCTTATACGATATAAAATATATAAATATAATAATAATATTTTTATTAGTATTCATTGACTTTCGTAGGGAATAAAGTAATAGAAAAGGTTTGAAAAAATCGTGATTATTTTCACGACCTTTGTTGACTTTGAAGACCTTCTGTCATTAGAGTTAGTTTTGATTTGATTTCAAATTAGTTGTTGTTGAAAAGAAATATGAAGATTGTTTCATCTTTGTTGACTTTTGTGGTTTTATATTTGACAAATATGGATAGATATGATTAAGGGGGGATGATGTAGATCACCCAATGATTATGCGGATGCCCATTAGGTCCATTATGGGCGGATGTGTTCTCCGTGTGGCTTGGATAAAGAAGGCGATCTTCTTCTCCCTAAACGACTCTTTCTAATTTTGAGACTTAGAATTTTAATTTTCGGAATTTTGAGGAGGAATCATATATTTTGTGTAGCATGGATTTTAATAAAATTTTGTGAGCATATTTATTTTTCTTTATTAATTCTAATGATGTGTAGAGTACTTCATTTGGAGTTGTTGTGAAAAAATTATGGGTTGCAGAAGGAAGAAAATTTTAGTCCCATCGGAATTCAAGAGTAGGTGCTTTGAATGCATATGAAAATATGACATATTTTTTGTTTTTATTTTTTCAAATTTTATGAATTGTTGAATCATATTTTAAGCTTTTCAAGAAATTATTAAACTTTCAATTTGAACATAGTATGTAGAAATTATGATTATAGAAACGTGAAGGTGCAGATTTGTCATTGAATTTAGGAAGTCCATATTTAAGAAGCCATTGAAGATAGAAAAAATTGAATTTTAAGTTCAACATTTTAATTAATATAAATAATAGAATTGGATTTTCAAAAAATCATGGCTCACATCATTTGGAGTTTTTATGAAAAAATTATGGCTTCTTAAGCAAAGAAGTGTATAGTTGCCATAAAAAACTAAATTCTTAACTTTGGCATGCCATATCTATGAAATGGTAAACCACTTTCTTTTGAAAATTTTATTGTATGTGTATCTTTGTGTTGGATTTTCGAAAAGCCATTTTATATATTATTTGAATTAGTAATGTACATGTGATACTTATTTGAATGCCATCAATAACTTTGAAGGGTTCAAGTCTCTACACGGCTTGTTTGTTTTTGCATTGTGCACATAAATTTGGCATTTTCAAATGACATAATCAATCATGTGCATTATGACTTTTCCCATGCCTTGGGCATAGACTAGTTGCAGCTAGGAACCCCGTGTTTTCCTATAACAAAATCCTCTCACCACAACACGGGTCCCAATGGTGGGATACAAATAATAGGGTTGCTTCATGTTTGCAATTGGTTTTGAAACGGCAACTAGATTTTTTATGAACATTCAATTGAGCTAAGCTAACACGAGTCATTGAATCGCTATATGGTTCGTAGATGACGGTAGAAGTAAGATGTCGTAATTTTCTGTTGGGTTTGGCAACTTGCCTTGTTTGTATACAATATGAGCCAATATTACTCCTAAGGAGTACATGATTGTATATTTTTTAACATTTAGCTTACTTGATTTGCTTAGCAAGCTTTGAGGATTAAGATGAGATGTTCTACATGTATATCAACATGACCTTAAATAGTGTCATTGTTAAGATAAATCCTAAAGAATTTGCGCATGTATGGTTTAATATGACCTTCACAACTTGTTGAAAAGCCATGGGAACATTCATTGCGCCAAACAATATGCATTCAAATTGGTAGGGTCCCCTAGAAGTTGTTTTATTTTTATTGTCTTGCACCATTGCGATTTGGCAATACCCAAAGAAACAACCAATGAACAAGTACATTTCTTGGCCCGCAATTTCGTCAACAATCTTTCCATGCTTGAAAGTGGGTAATGATCTTTCCATGTAGCCGCATTAAGTTTTTCAAAAATCAACCCATATCCATAGGCTAACATTTTTCTTTGGAATGATCACCATTGGCGATAGCTACGGAGCAACACAAATTAGGAAAATGAATGTTGCGGCAAGAAATTTATCTAGCTCATTTTTTTACCATAATCAAGGAAATGGAATTCATTCAATATCTCCGTTACCCTTCAGGTATAGTATCGGGTTTTAAATCAATTTTATGTTGTGCAATTTTGGACAAGATTTATTTTAAATCAATTAGTGTCCAAACAAAAAAGTCTCAATATTTGCGAAATATATTTGTTGCTACTTGTCATACATGGTGTGGGGCATTTTGGTTGATTTTTCTATAGTGTGGATCTTTTTTTTGTCTTGAGATTAAGTTTTTTTGAAGTTGTCTACTCCTAATGATTTCCACACATTTACAACGGTGTTCAAAAGATATAGTTACGTTGACGTTGTTTCGAATGGGACAATGATACTTTGGAAGTGAGCTAGGACCTTGTGGCTTAAATTGGCGGCTATGACATCCGTCAATTGAATTTCCACAATTTGTACAATATTTGGGTTGGTGAGTAGCTCATCATTTTCGGCTATGAGTGTAGCAGTATAGATTTGATGCGTAAAACAACGTGCGTTTTTTGTAATTTCTATGGATGCATGTTTTTTTGATTGAAACGGTCTTTGAAATATTGTTGTGTTGGAGCTCAATAGTGTTTTTTGCCCCATTATGTGTAGTTTGTCCAACTTGAAACCAAAGATGGCCTAAGATTATAGGGCAAGGGCTTTTGGGTGGAAGATCTATGATCCCATATGTGATAGGTGTCATAAAATCTCGGACACTTGTTAAAACGTTTCGGGGAATTCCTAATGGTTGCACGCATGAGTGGTTAGCCATTCTCAATGTAAATCCCATTGTATCTAGTTTGTCTAAGCCTAATCATTGTCTCGTATTCTCGGGCATGACATTCATGCTAGATCCTCTGTCGATCATGACATTGTGAACGATGTGTTTGCCAATTTTGACCCAAACTGTGGTAGCATTATGGTCTAGTTTAGTAGTTTGTATTGGGACGTCACAAGTCGTGGTTTTGACTAATGTTTGATTGACATAGCATTGTCATTCTAGGCTCAAGCGAAGCAACATCCCAAATGGATTTTGAACTGGAGCATCTAGGATACTAACATCTTGTGTAGGTACTATAATTACTTGTGAAGATGTTTGGCTTGAGTTATCGCAACCTTCGCGAAGATTTGTGGGCGGTCCCATTGCGTCATGCAACTTTTTGACCATATCCTCATGTATCCGGTTCATTTTATCCTAGTGTTTTGTAGTATATTTTTAATGGATTCACGTGGTAGGGGTTGGTCTCTAAGAGTTGTTCCTTTGGATCTAGATATAATCGGTAAACAATCTATATGAATAGTGCTCATAGTTATGTGGGTATTGGTCATTTTTTGGTATGATACAATGACACATGTGCAGCATGGCAATAATGGATTGCACTTGAAATTTTCCTATCGTTCATGTACAATTGGGCAATTTATGTTGCGATGGTTTCCACCGCCCTCAAAGCATTGTATTGTTGTGGGTGGGGGCCATGTGCTTTGGTTAAACGTTCATGTTGTAGATATTGCATCACACATGATATCTTCCTCATTTGATTAATGCAGTTCTGTTACATTTGTGGCAATCCAATATTTTGTTATTCGGGTTTTTGGGGTCATACCAACAAGTTTGGCTTGGAAGGTGTTTGTGACAAATAAGACATGGTTGTGTCATTGAAAGTCCATGTTCTTATATTTTTACAATTGATTCATAACATTTCTTGAAAGAATGCATATGCATGGTCGCAGTGTGTTGTTTTAACCAAGTTTGCAGGCCCCTCCTAAACTATACTACGATGACATCAACTTCTAGCCAATTATTTAACACATCACATAATTTGCAAAAATGGGTATAGTATTCATCCACCATCTTGTATAGATGTTATTA
This sequence comes from Polytrichum formosum, assembly GCA_964035585.1. Classification (NCBI taxonomy): domain Eukaryota; kingdom Viridiplantae; phylum Streptophyta; class Polytrichopsida; order Polytrichales; family Polytrichaceae; genus Polytrichum; species Polytrichum formosum. The sequence goes on from OZ037937.1 coordinate 48,057,415, forward strand.
ATGGTGGATAATTTCGATGTAATATTATGATATGTCTTGGTAGACTGAAAATGTTTGCAAACGTTGCGGCACATACATTGATAGGATGTTGTTGGCTCATCCCCAAGCAACTTAATGTACCGGTTGATTCGCATACCCCACGATGTAGTTCCAAATATTATCCAAATATCGGTTTCCTCTATGACACCGTTGTTTAATATGATAATTGTAAACGCCTTGACGTGGGCATCTGGGTCAACGCCATTGTCAAACAACACAAACTAGTAACACCATTTTAATTAAAATGGTGTTTAGTGTTTTATGTTGTTTATTGGTGGGGTGGTGAAGGCCAAGGCCACGCATATGGTGGATAGGTTGGCAACATTGTGGGTTGCAACCAGGGGGGTATGTCGAAGGATTACCCATTTTTGGTGGTGGAAATGGGTTTGTTTGTGGTACAACTGTAGTTGGTATGACTACTATTGGTCTTCCTTGGCACAATGCTTGCGTGTTTTCGGGTCATTCGGCATTTGAAAGAGTTGACATTTCGAGTAGGGTTTTGAGCGATTTTGATTCCAAAACTCTGTAAATAACTCTCCTAGTTTTGAGATTTTTTGTTCATGAAGGCCATAGCCTTGACAATATGATCACAAGTAATTGTTGTTGTTTCCATATCGTTGTTTCCATGTCGTTGTTTCCATATCTTGTGTTCTTTCGTTTAAGAAAGTATGTGATCCTCCAAGACGGAAGGCGTGGTGTTTGATATGACTGAGTTATATTGGTTGTCTGAAATGTTAATCATAGCTTGATCCCCAACATGATCACCAAAATGTTAATCACAATTAATGTAAAGACATGGGTCAAACAATTAGAGAATCAACATTCACACAATTGTATAAGGTAGAGGGTGTTAAATCCAACACCCCATCCAAAACCAACACCTATAAACGCCTCCCAATTGCCAACACTCTACAACCTTGAACCGTTACCCGGCGGTGTAGGAGTGTCTGGGCCCACGGAGTGATGGTTTTAGGTGCCATTAGTGGTGCCACCTCATAGCGGCCTCCACTACTTCCACGTAGGGTAGGTAATGGGCTCCACTCTATCTCAGGTTGGTTCAAGGTGGGATTAGGGTGGCTTGTCAATGCCTATTCTAGCCATTCTATTCACAACGCCAAGGAGGTAGGCACACAAAGCACAAAAGGGTCACTCCCCGGGATGCAAGGGGGTTGGTTCCCGGGATGCAAGGTGATGGTTTTGCAAGCGAACCGGGTGGGATCATGGAGGTAGCCGTGTGGCTTTGCATACCATTACTACTTGGACTTTGATGTAGTTTGGGTCTAGTACCCAACTACGTTGTGTTGGTTCTAGGCAATGAAGGTGGGGGTCCTCATCATATGCAAGGTTGCCATACACGGGGCCTATGGATTGGTTTAAGGAAGCTAGTAGTTTTGACTTTGAATATTCATCAAATATTCAATTGAGACTAAAAATATTTTTTCTTTCTTGATACCTATGTTTAGCCCAAAGGCTAATATGAATATATATTTTTTATATCAACCACATACCCATATGTATGTGCAATAGCTTAAAGTGTTGGTTTAAGCACCCTCTACCTTACACAATGTTTAAGGAACTCAATGTTCATTCAAGCGAATTGTCTAAGCGACTTGATTTTACCATATGTTGAAGCAACATGATCACCGCCCATTGTTCAGGTTACACAAAGTCTATTGGCTATGGCAGGCTACCCAAAACATGCTTGCTACAATTTCTACTATGTCTACCTCATGCTCTATCACATGACTAAGAGTGCCTACCTAGTATTGGGGTCTAACTTTATACTATGCTACTTTGTTATCCATGGTGTTGTGTGGTTGTGATTTTTTTTGGACCTGGTGCTGCCCGTTTTACCATCAAATAAAACCAAAAGTTATCAAGGCCTTAACAATTTAATTCATATAAAAAAAGAAGGAGCACATGTCTATCAAACATAACCAAAGGTAAATCTAGAGCCCCCTTCTCGGGCCATGAGGCTCCATATGTAGGACACATGCATGCATATGGTTGATGATATGTACATACATACATGTATGCATGACCATTTCAACGCACAAGGCTAAGGTGCTGTGAATGGGCTTGTGTGGTCGCAGGTGGCCCCAAAACGAAACCCTAGACTTCGGGTCGGTTTGCACGGGATCCCAAGTCCTAAGTCCCAAGTCACTTGAGATCAATATGTGTAATCTTAGCCGTTGAGAGCATGGAAGTTGGGACTTACCACTTCACACGGATCCCAAGTCCTAAGTTCCAAGTATGAGATGAATGCCTACATGACAACACTTCTGAGGTGAGGCTTGGGACTTGTGGTGAGAGTTGGATCAAGCAAAAAACTAGACCCAACTCTTAACACAAGTCCTACAAATATTTTGCATACAATAATCAAGATCCGACTTTAATGATAATTAACCATATTTTAATGGTTTCTTGAGGCTCAAAAGTCGGGACTTTGCCTCCATGTTGGGACTTGCTAACATGAACGGGACTTGGGACTTGGGACCTCATGTGAAAGGGCCCTTCGTGCCTTTCACTGCGGAGCCTGAACGATCTGTGCGTAGCTTGCGCCTCAGTGACGCGGGCGGCCGGGGAGGAAACCCTAGACCTCGTGCTGCGTTGCGGAGCCTGAACGCTTGGCAGCCAATGATCTGTGCGTAGATTGCACGCGCAGGGGATCGTCGTCATAAGTTAGCAGTGTATACAAGAATAGAAACTCTCACCTTCGGAGGAATTTGGGAAGAAAGAATCTGTCGTTGACAAGAATGGATCCCGACAGCCTGAGCAAAGCGTTCGTGGAGCATTACTACACGCAGTTCGACACGAATAGGGCGGCGCTCGTGGGATTGTATCAGGAAGGCTCCATGCTGTCATTCGAAGGGGAAAAGATCCAAGGCGCACAGGCCATCAGCAATAAGCTGAACAGCCTGGGATTCCAGCAGTGCAAGCATAACATCTCCACAGTCGATTGCCAGCCGTCGGGCCCTGCCGGAGGCATGCTCGTGTTTGTGAGCGGGAGCCTTCAGCTTCCTGGCGAAGAGCATCTTCTGAAATTCAGCCAGGTGCAGCAAACTGTACCGATCGTTTATGTGAACATATCTGTCCACATGTTTCTTTGATGGTGGCTTTGTTGTCGCACGTGTAATCGGCCTCTTGTCAATTTGCAGTTTGCGGATGTTGTCTTAGCGGAATTATAGTCTAAGTCGGGTGTCTTCCCCATCCGATGATTTGATTCTTGCTTGTGTGCAAGGTGATTACACTCTCAAATTTAGTCTGTACACTAGGGTTGAGTCAGTAGGAGTCGAACTTGTGACAGCAGTGAAATATTTCTGTTGTGCAACACGGATCAGGAAATGCAGTGCCTTAACTATGTCTACATCTTTCTTTATATCTTTCGTGTCGCACTGCAAATGGCCTCTTGTCCATTTGCAGTTTGTGAGTATTCTCTTAGCGGTAGACGAGTGGATACTTGCCTATGTGCAAGGCGATTACGCTCTAAATGCAAGTCTTTACGTTGGGATCAAGTCAGTTCGAGTCGATCTTGTGGCCGCGGTGAAACAATCTCGTTGTGGAACCTGGATCAGGAGAAGTTGAGAAGGAAATGCAGTAGTTCAACTATCTTCACATCTTTCTTGATGATGTGTTTCGTGTAGCGCTGCAATTGTCATATTGTCGTCTTGTAGTTTGCGAGTGTTCTTTTAGGGGAATCACAGTCTTTTTAAGTTATCTTTCTCATCCGGTGATTTGATACTTGCCTGTATGCAATGCGATTGCATTTTTTATTCTCTCTGTACGCTAGGGTTAGTCAGTTGGAATGTATGCAAGTCAAACTTGTCACAGCGGTAAATCATAGATCAGGAAATACTGAAATATGAAATGCGGCTGTTTCGGTCGAGTTTGTCACTGCTCGCAATGTCTGGTTGTTTGAGTTAGTACTCTCGATCTGGAAGACCTGATCTCATGCAATCACCAGTTTTTAGAAGTCTTTCACTAGCGTTTAGTGAACTTTCATACTGAGTCTTCCTGACCTTTCGCAAATCCAAAATGTAAACCCTATATAAACTTATGCCAAACTGCAAACCCTCCAAATCTTCGGATGTTGGGTTTTGTTTGACTTGATAAGTTTCTTGGGGGTCATTAGCCAGTTCAAATTGCTAAATTTCATGCAGGTGACATAACTAGTATCTTCTAGCCCAAACAGAAGATTAGAATGAGGACTTCCATCCTCTAATATTATATGATAGTGTTCAATCCAGATTTTCTTACATCCTGAGTGCTCAATATGACCTAATTGATCCAACATTAGCATTCACAATTTGGGGTTGTAATGATATCACTTAAAAGTAGGGTTATTATTGTGATATCAATAAATAAAGGGACTCAATACTAGAGGTTTTACTTTCGTATATCTAGTTAACTAGAGAAGCAGTATATCATATTGACCAATTCCTCAAACATGCTGTGGAGCATTTAAACTGGTGGGTTGACTGGTTGAAATCAGTCTATTCAGTTCCTCTTGATTAAGTTGGTTTATATCTCACCTGGAAGATACTATTCATTCTGTTGCAGATGTTCCACCTGATTCCAAATCAAGGAAGTTTCTATGTCTTTAATGACATTTTCCGGCTCAATTATGCATGAGGCTTCATGCATGCATTCCACTTGATCTTCATGTGGGGCTCATTTTGAGCGGCTTTGTCGGACTTAAATCAATGCAACGCAATGAGGACATATACTAGGGGAGAATTTTCCTGTTCACCAGTTTCAATTATGTTGTAGCAATATCCCTCGATCTCTTCAGTCCATTGTGTTTCAGTCTGTTGTGGGTGACAGAAGTGTGTTCATGGTCAATGTCATGGGTACCAATTTTGAGAATGTTTTGAGTACATTGCTCATGGTAGCAATTTAACCTCATTCACGACACATTTGTGTGTTAGACGTCCTGTAATTTATCCCAGCAACTTCATGGATCTTAGATAGCATCCAACTAAGAAGTTCATCTACATGTTCCTCATCTCAACTTTCAGCTCCAGGATGCTTGTGTTAGTATCATGGTGTTTGGGAGGATTCTGGAAACTCTTGTTTGTCTTGCAATTTGATGCAGAGTTAGTGAACAAGATGCATGTATTTCTGATATATAGCTGTTTCTGTAGTTGTAGTGTCGTCTTGTGATCATAGGAAGGCCAACTTGTGTATTTTGTTGCGTACCTAAGTATGTATCTTTTGGTTTTGTCCCTTGCCTTCCTCTTGAAACATCTCTAATCTACGGAAGTGAGGAATTCCTTTCTGGTTGGTTTTGTAGGTTGAATGCGGATTGGAACTTCAGATCAGTTCAGAGATACCTACAATTTCGTTGCCCAGTTATCATGAATGTGTCAGGATCAAAGATCATTGTGGCCTGGTCTTGAAGTTCCAATCTACATTATAGCATATGTTTTAGAGTAGTTTTGTCTGTTGTCATGTATTTGTTCATTTATATGCTGTTTCAACAAGTATCTTCCAATTTCAAAAGGAACAGGAAAGGCCAGAATATCTCTTTTCATGATGAGAAGAAACATTTGTGGAATAAAGCGAGATGCTCTAACTTACATAGCATGAAGCTTCAATCTTTATGTATCTGGGTGAAAGTAGTGATATATGTTACTGGGATTTTTGGGTTCAGATGATCGGATGTCAGTACATTTGATACAATTTACAAGTTCTCTTCCAACTGCCTTCCACATTCTGGAAAAATATGGTGGATCATGACCTTGTTCATTATTTTGCTATGTACAGTCTGTAACTACCAGTGCATTTTTTGAGAGCTTGAATATGTGCAGGAGCTTAGAAAGCACTGTGTTGGGCAATATGCTTGAATCCAGGTTCTACAACGTACAGAAATGGAGACCAAATGACTTGTCAAGATTCTGAACTCATGATTTTGTGTTGAAGCTGAATGTTGGTATTTTGTGCAGAACAACTCATGCCTTTTACTGGCAAGGTTTCCTGTGTTTGAAATGCACAAAGGTCCCAAAAGCTTTCCCTCTGGGTCTGTCCATAAGTTGCCCTGCTTTTGTTTATGCAGTTAATGTGGGCCTTGAATTGGAAAGCTTAAGGTAGCACCTGAGGATAATGTTTGCAACTGTATCTGATTCCATGGGACATGGATGACCACACTCTGGTTTAAACAACCACACACTGGCAAAGCTCTATGTAGATAGCAAGCTGAATTGTAAAGAAAGAGGAAGTAGAGCTGATACCTTACTCCTCTTAATGTGGAAAAAATTCAAATTTTGGCAAGTCGTGTGAATGTGCGACGCACCTTTGCGATTATTTTAGTAAACTACGTGGTCGATTGAACAATCCCCTAAAACAATTGCAGTTTCAATGCAAAGCAAACAATCGTTTCTGATTTGGACAAAATTGGAAATGATTGGGGAATGAGGATTTGGTGGCTGTGGTGACTGGTTCATATTGCTCAAATATAGATCTTTTCCCCTTTTGCCTCCTATTACCTGAAACTCTAAGATGATGATGGAGGAGTTTGAACTACACGATGAGCATGATGATCCTTGCTCCAAAAAATCAAGGAAGTGTTTTTTATATATAATTAAATATTTGTACATGTACAGAGGTCAATTCACTTTACTTTATGAAATCTCAACATGTTTAGAGTTTAGATATGATTATTAAACATTGAGGAACTTTGCAATCCAAAGTTGTCACATGTTGCATATTTCACATATTCATTTGTGTAGCACGCCATGGCAGAGACAAGTGAATGGAGGCTTCAAGTAATTGGTACAACATTGCAATGAGACAATAATTGAGTCCCCACCCAATCCAACTAGAAATGTGTGGGGAGTTGGCTAGGAAGTGCCCGCAATCTTGCCACACACTTGCATTAAGTTACAACAAAGTTAATTGTAAAGTTTTCTTGCAACTACTTCAAGCTTGTGAGGCTGAATGACCCCCTCCCCTTCTTGATTGAGCTTCCCATTTGTGACCTCAACTGCAAGCTTTGAGTGCAGACAGAGGTTGAGAGTTTTTTTTGTTGCTCTTTGCTAAGGATGTGAGAGCTAATCAGACTCTTAGGTTGATGATTAGGAAGGAACTTGAAGATAAAAAGTTGGGATCCGCCCAAGGTTGAGCTCTGGTACTTGAGGTTATTCACTTACATGTGGTGGTTGTTGCCAAATTGGCAATTTAAATTCAATCAAGGGCTTATCTCTAGTTAGTTAAGGCACCTCATTTAGATGTTCAATGTTGTTGTTGAATTGGCAATCCGAGTTCACCTAAGGTTGATCTCTAGTGGTTGACGGTCCCCACTTTGATGTTGTGGTTGATGCCAAATTGGCATTCCAAATTCATCCAAGGTTGATCTCTTGGGTCCTCACTTAAATGTTTAGGTTGTTGCGGAATTGGCATTCCAAATTTGCCTAAAGGTTCATCGTTGGTTGGTTGACATACCTCACTTATAGCCCATCCACACTTACTGGTGCGGGTCACTACTGGTGCGGGTCACCAATGAACAACTCCTATCAACAAGGGCCACTTTTAGAGTTGGTTTAGTCAATGAGAGCCACTAGATGTAACCAATGTTGGTAGGAACCGTTGTCGTAATGTAAATACGTACACTATATAGATGTGTACTTATTTAGTATAGCATTGTGATTCTTTGATTTGGAGGAAAGTGAAGGGAATAGAAATAGAAATGTCGTAATATAAATACGTACACTATATAGATGTGTACTTATTTAGTATTGCATTATGATTCTTTGATTTGGAGGAAAGTAAAGAGAATAGAAATAGATTACGTTAGTTTATTCTTAGTTTACCCTTTTAGTCTTATCTTTTGTTTTACTCTTAGTTTATTCTTAGTTTACCCTTTTACTCTTACCTTTTGGGGCCATTCACGGTTGGGGTACTACTTTTGGGACAAAGGAATTAAGGACTTTGTTGCATTGGATCTTGACGTTTATTACGATTTACTATGATTTAATTAATAAATTTTAAATAGATAAGTAGATAGGTCGTAAGATTTATCAAGAAAGATATTATTTGATATTAAACAATGACTAATCATAGAAAATTCCTTATAAAATAATTAGATAAGTCATAAAACTTGTAGAGAGGTCATATAACTTGTTTTGGCCACATCAATGGCAATTTCATTATTGAAGTGTACATCGGGGGTGAATTATTTTCCTGTTTTACATCCTAGTACCTTGGTATAAGTGTCATGTATCCATACATATATTTTATTATGTCCAATTCTAATTCTAAACGTTCATTTTTCATGTAGCCATGTTATTGTGTAATTCTGGCCATGTTTGGTGTGTTATGTAAGGCTAAATATAATTGGTATGCAATACACTTTTAGTTCTATTGGTACACAATTGAACGATAAGTGCGAGGAAGAAAATTGGGATCATTTCAATTAATTTTTGTTGTCCTTTTCATTCCTTAATCCTAAGGTCAACAATTATGACAACAGTCATACATGTCCGTTAAGGAATGAAAAGGAAAGCTTAGATAACCCTATTCTTTGTAAATTAACTTTGTCGGTGTACTCATTATGGAATACTAAATGTAGGTATGATCCAAAGTATGCTCCACAATACAAATCTAAGCACACCGACTATGTAAACTTATCTAAAAAAATCCTTAAACCGTTAGACACCCAAAAGTAGTACCCCAACCGTGAATGCCCCCTTTTATTTTACTCTTAGGTTACTTTTTATTTACACTTTAGTCTTACTTCTAGTTTTATCCTTAGTTTACTTTTGGACCAATGGGTGATTAGAAGCCCATGTGATGAGGATAAGAGGGGGGGACTTTGTCTCTCTCATTTAGAAAGGAGAAGAAAAGAAGTTTGAGAGAGGAGGTTGCTGTGAAGAAGAGAGTTTTTTTTGAAGCTCATGGTGTGTGAGTTTATTTGATGGGGATTTTGAAATAAAATATGAAGGAGCTGTGTTTCATGGTGTTGTTTCTCTAGTGTGATCTCACTTGCTTGATTTGAAGTTAGCAAAAAAGCTGTGTTAGTTTGAGTGGAGGGAGGTCTGTTGGCTCTTATAAAGAAGGGCTGAGACTTCGACCAACCATAGAAGACGGACATGTCTTTTGTTTGCAACGAAACTTCGAGAAAGTGTAGTACTTATTGTTAGCTTTCTGTAAAGATCTCATTCGCTCAATTTGACGTTCATATGAAGATTTGAAGACTTGAAGACTTCTCAAGATTCAAGTGTGTTGTGGCTTGTGGTTCGTTGTCCTTTCTGTGATTCCCAACCGGATTTGGAGGCTAGTCGCATTTGATTTTTTGTATCGTAAATTTGTTGCGGGCTTTGTGGGAATCCATAAAAGCCTCATTTCATGTTTATGACAACGAAGTGGGATTGATGACCCACAAGGTTGTTTTCTGTTGTTCCCATTGGTGAGGCACGATTGTTGGTCACCGTGGGTTTGAAAGTTTAGGAGCCAATCTTTCGGACGTCAGCTCGTGATCTGATGTCCCGTTTTACCCGTCCGAGGCATGTGGTTTCTTATTACCCTACCCTTACCCTTAACCCATTTAGAGCCGCAACATGATAGGCTGACGGGAAACAGGGTTGTCTATCCCGACGTCATGACGTGTCGTGTCGTGACGGACCCCTCCGTCACAACACAATAGGGTCCACGTAGGGTCAACCTAGGGGGAAGCTAGTAGGGTGGGTAAAATACTTACCTTCTTGCCAAGGTGGCGTCCTATGTGGCAGAAAAGGCCGACGTGGATGTGGATATGCCTAGCGCCAGGTAAACCATTTTACCATTATGTTTATCATTCTGTTAAAATCAAAGTAGTAAAATCTGAATAAGGAGGATGTGGGGTGGACGGGGGATGAAGGTGGGGCGGACGGGGAATGTGGGGAAACAATTACTAGCCATCGTCTGCCCACCCCGTCCGCCCCTTTATTCCCACCGTCCGCCCCCGTTCCCCCCCTGTCCGCCCCCCGTTCCCAACCATCGGGAACGTGTTCCCCGTCGTCCGCCCCAATTTGACCCCTTCACCTTTGAAGGGCCCTAGCAGCCTCATTTTTCATCCGTTTGTTGCGTTTGAGGACATTTTCGGCATCTACATTTCATGAGGATGTCGAAAATGTTCTCAAAATCAACATTTGGATAAAAAATGAGGCTGCTAGAGCCTCCCAAACCTCCCGTCCGCCCCCGTCCGCCTCCAAGTTTGGGAGGCTCTAGCAGCCTCATTTTTCATCTTTTTATTGCGTTTGAGGGCATTTTCAGCATCTACATTTCATGAGGATGTCGAAAATGTCCTCAAAATCGACGTTTGGATTGAAAATGAGGCTGCTAGAGCCTCCCAAACTTGGAGGCGGACGGGGGGGCGGATGGGAGGTTTGGGAGGCTCTAGCAGCCTCATTTTTATCCAAATGTTGATTTTGAGGACATTTTCGACATCCTCATGAAATGTAGATGCCGAAAATGTCCTCAAACGCAACAAACGGATGAAAAATGAGGCTGCTAGGGCCCTTCAAAGGTGAAGGGGTCAAATTGGGGCGGAAGACGGGGAACACGTTCCCGATGGTTGGGAACGGGGGCGGACGACGGGGAACGTGTTCCCGATGGTTGGGAAGGGGGGGCGGACGGGGGGGAACGGGGGCGGACCGGGGGCGGATGCTGGGAACAAAGGGGCGGACGGGGGGGCGGACGGGGGGGCAGACAAGGGCTAGTAATTTTTTCCCACTTTACCTCTACTTTGCTGACATGTCATCACACGTGGACATCTTACATCCTACGTGTCCGAAATGGGGTAATGTAATTACACACAAAATTCGGTAAAATTCAAGTCCGCCAGGATAAAGACAGCATCCAACATAATGTCGTGACGGATACGTGTCGTGACGGCACGACATTATTCCGAGATTGGCCTCCGTCACAACACAATAGACAACCCTGACGGGAAAGAGTTTGAAGATTTGAAGAAACTGAAGACCGAGACTCTTGAAGACTAGAAGATTCGACGGTCTGACAAACAAATCTAGTTGCAGCCAAAAGCCCAGTGCTTTCCCAAGGCGGAACCCTCTCTACCCGACACCGTTCATTGGTTGCCCACACCAGTAAGTGTGGGTGGACTATTAGATGTTCAATGTTGTTGGTGAATTGGCATTCTGAAATCACCCAAGGTTGTTCTTTGATACTTTAATGGGGGTGATTGGCTAGGTAATTTGTGGTGGTTCTAATGGCCACCCACTTGGATGTCACCCAATGAGTTGATGAGGTTGTGTCACCTCTCCTCGAGCTAGAGGTATTGAAAGGGAGTTTTGATGGAGATTTTAATGTGGTCATTGCAACATTTGGATGCAATAGACAAAGAAGTAAATCCCGATGACTTCTAGAACTTGCACTTAGTTTTACATGATGAAAATGCATGGAAGTGTTGCATGTCCAAATATATGGAGCTTTGTGAATGTTATTTGACCTTGCAATACCAAAACTCAAAATGAAGCTTATTGTAGATGAAATTGGCACACTTAACATAGTTTAGGCTTGGGACACTTAGGTTTATGCTTAATTGGCTATGCCACACGATGTACTTCCATAACGTTATCCAGTTGTGTATGAGGGCGAGTGGGGTGGGGAATAAATCAAGAACTAGTTGGGAACTTTACCATGGATAATCTCTTACTAGCGTTGTTATCTCATATTTAGCTTGATAAACTCGGATGAAGCACTACCACTAAATATTAGTAGAATGGAACGGTTGATAGAAACTAAATAATGTTATGTCACTCTCCACCTTGGCCCATAAGTTCGCAAGTGTATGTGTGTGTATGTTTGTATCTTGTGTATGTCTTCATTATACTCACTTAATATTTGTGAATGTGTTAGGAATGGAGCAATACAATGCCATGCTTTTGCATCCATGAACAATTCATTGCAATATGAGTATGATTTAGAATATGTCCATCACTTTATATAGATGATGAAGAATTTTTATGAGTTTATCCAAGGATGAATTCATATGGTAGATCTAACACATCATAGAGAGGGAAAATTTTGCAATTATTGGGGACAGTTCTAAAATGCCTCCCATATGGCATTTTGATCCTTCCATCCTCCATATGTATATGTCAACGCTTTCTATGTTGCCTCCTCATAAGATTGTCATCGTTTGCTCCGTCATCCTAGTCTTCCACGGGAGGATGAAGTGCATGTGCTACAATGGACATGGAGGGATTGTTAAATGTATGTGTCACCATGTTGTAGAGCCATCTTCAAATCTTTGTTGCGTTGTCTTCAAATTAGGGTACAATAGTAGCTTTCACTTCACGTCATCTTTATCAATTGGACCATGTGAGCATCTATATACTAGTGATTGGTGAGACAAAATTTGCTAGGAAAGAATACAAAGTAGTAGTAGCAAAAGCCGACAATCTCTAGACTGCTCCCCAATTTGATTGTAGTTACGAGTAGCCTTGATCTTCAACTTGATATACACCCATCTCCTTGCATGGTACTGCAATCACCATATAACATCCATGTTGATGAAGCTGTCACGGTATGCGGCGTCGGTGGCCACACCGCATCCGGAGGGATTTCATCCATTTAGATATGGATGGATGAAACCCTTGGAGTGGTGGAGATGCTCCTAGGTGAGGAGTCTCCTCCTTGGCTTGGCATTCTTGCCAAGTCAAGCCTTGTGAGTGAGTGTGTGGAGAGAGCTTGTGTGAGGTGAATGTTGCATGATTTTGCAATGGAATCTTGAGTTCTTCTCCCCTTACTTACACTCTTGGATTCTCCCGTGGTGGAGTGAGAGATAACTTAACTTGTGTGCATATTTGAAGAGAGAACTAGAGCTCATAGTAGTCTTTGACTCTCTTCCTTCTCACTTGGCAAGAATGCTTCATTTTTCTATTTTTCCTTATTTTCCTCTTTCTTCTTGAGATATAACACGCAAGGGAGTGCGTGGTGGCAAGGAGTGACGGAGTTCCGGAGTGTTGGAGCAAAGAACATCGCGGATTTGCGGAGCAACAAGAAGAAGAATGCTTGCTTGTGAATGTCACATCAAGGTGAATGGTGGTGATGAATTAGTGAATTGTCCATGGAATTTCCTATCATTTGGTCACTTGCTAGCTTAAATTCATCCACTAGGTTGTGAAGGAGAACTCTTGATTCGAATTCAAAAGAAATTCATTTATCAAAAAAAAAATTCAAAGTTTAAGAGCCGGCTTAGGGAGCCGGAGCTCCTGGCCTGCTCCTGGCCTTGCTGGGCCGCCCGCCCCTGCTCGGCGGCAACCAGCGGCAACCGGCGGTTGTTGGCGTCCGGTCTGCCCGACCGGCTTGCCCGCTAGTGCCAGGGCAGCGGCCAACCCTGCCCGGCTGCCTAGCTGGCTTCCCCCCCTGGGGCTATCCCACCCCTGACCAAAGGCTCCTTCCTATCCCCGTAACCCCCTGGCCCGCAGTCAACCCCCCAGTCCCCGGGCCCAGTCCCTTCCCCGGCCCCCTCCCTACTGGGAACAGGGTGCAGCTGCGGGGGCAGGGAGGGAAGAGCATTTTTATTTTGTTTATTTTATTTATTTATTTATTGTTTTTATGTTTATTTTTGATTTTGGTTTTGATTTTAATTATTTAGTTCAATTAATTAATTAATTAATTTTTCCTTATGTTTCCTTTCCAACTTCGTTTATTTTCTTTTCTCTCTAAGAGGTTAATTTCTTGGGGTTAAGAAAACGAGTTTTGGAAGAGAATTTATTCTCATTAATCATAAACAATAAGAACCCGAAAATCTTATGACACATTAAGGTACTTGGGATTTCTTTTAGGGGTTGTGTTGCACGAAATTCCGAAGGGGTGCCACTGGAGATTGGATGGCATGTGGAATTTCCGTTCGGCCTAAAATAAATTATTATTAAGGTCGAATTGTGTTTGTTAACACATATTCCCGGCATTGTTGTGAGGAAAGATGTTTGGGTGTAATGAGAAGATGAGAGATGTGTCATTTTCTTTTCCCGGCAATAGGAGGCCCTTGTTTTTGACCACCAACCGCAGGCGGGTGCCGGTTGGCCGCGGTTAATTTCCATTTCTGCTTCAATGTTGTTTGAGGAAGAGGATCCAGTGCAGTATTTGCATTGTTTTCTATATTTTGTGGTGGTACCTTCCCCCCGTGGCGAGCTGTGGTGCTGGGAGTTTCCAGCATTGCTCCATTTTGTGTTGTATTAGTTTATGATAGAGTTTTGTAGGGGTGAGGTCGGAGTAATGACCGACGAGACCCTTGTGTGTGCACCAAGTGGGCGGTGCTTGTTTTTCCTTATGGTGAGGCTGGATTGATCACCAGCATACCATAAGTTTGGTGATTTTGCAGGTGCAGGTTGCCTTTTACCTTTCTTTGACCCTTTATCTTGATACTATATCAGTTTGGGTTGTTGGCTCTAGTAACCGGACCCATTGCGGGTTTATGGTTACAACTCGGAGTCGACATTATTGTTCTCCGTCTCCGGCAGTATCGGAAGGCCGATTATCGGACCTCTCGGACGTTGAACCAGTGGCAGCACCCGACGAGGCTTTTCAGCCTACTTCGGCGTGGGGGACTGCCACTTGGTCTCCCGTCCTTTGGGTGGGATCCTTCGACGAGATGGAGGAGGAGACGCGAGGCGACATTCGGGACCGATTTTCCGGTCGAGCGGGAACCATTTCCCTGCAAGATTGGAAAATTCGGTTTAGGACGTGGATGAGGGAGAAGCGTCAACGCAATACCAGTTTCAATGACTGGTATGCGTTCGAGCTTCTGCCCCAGCATTTGGAGCACGAGGCGCTCCAGACTTATGAGCAGTGGAGAGATGCTCATTGGATGGAGCTGCGCCAAGTAGAGCGGTACTTGGAGACTCGGGTGGAGTTGGTATCCGCGTTGAAGGAAGGCGCAGCTTCCAGTTCATTGGCCGATCATGTGGTGAAGCCGCGGGCGTCGTCGTGGTGGATTTGGAGGGAGGTTTCTCCAGTGAGCCTAGAGATAAGGCTCCCGCGCCCGTATCCGCGAGTGCGTCGAACCCAATTCTTCCACTCTCCCGGTATGCTCAGGCTACCCAGGCGGCACTAGCCTCTTTAGGGGCTCCGCCAATTTTTGATCCTCTGCACGAATTCCAACTCCATTTGGAGGAAGAATATGGAGGTTTCCGTCGCGATCAGATGCAGCGGATCCAAGACTTTAGGCGGGAGAAGGACGACACACCTCGTACCATGTACACGAGGTTGGCGAGGTTTGCCAGGGAATCTGGAGGTGTTTTCGCGGAGAGTCAGTTGGTGAAGGTGTTTTTGTCAAAGATTGACAAACGCCTTCTTGACTTAGCGTTGCCCAAGATCATCATGGATTATGGCGGTCGGGCAACACTTGCAGAGGCATTTGCCATTGTGGAGCAGTGTGATCGTGCTTTGTGTCAGCACGATGCCACTGACTTGGTATCCTTGCTAGTGGATTCTAGCAAATCCCGGAAGACGTTGGTCGCGGCTGCAGGATTGGCAGAGGCGGAGGTGGACAAGACCTTATATTGTTGGTCTTGTGGGCGGTCGGGCCATGCTAAAAAGGATTGTCCTTCAATACAAAAGAAGGCCCAAACCGCGGAGAAGCCGAAACGCAAGGCAATTGTTCCCGCGCATGATTCGGCGAAGGAGGCTGTCAAGCCTCAACTGAAACAGTTGAGGTGTTTTCACTGCGGACGGAATAATCACACGGTGGACAACTGTTTCGCTCTCCATCCAGAGAAACGTCTTTTTTCCGATCGGGAAAAGGCGTTGGAGGCGAAGATTGGCGCCTTGGAGGAGAGGTTCAAGAATTTGGCGTCATCTGGCCAAATCTTGGAACCACCGGCTCCATCTGGAGCTCAGGCTAGCTCTTCCACTCCGGATTACTATATGTTCGGAGCTTCAGGGGAGGTGATGAGTTCGGCGGCCGTGACACGTGCTCAAACCGTGCCACGAACCACACCTCCGGCCACAGGGGAGTCTGTGGCAAGCTTACGAGCTCGGGACAATGGTCCCGCGGATCAGATTGGTCAGGCACGGCTACCACTGTCTTTTGGATTGGCCGATGCTGTCCAATCTATCAGTGGTCGTCCGAGGATTGAGGCTCCGCATCCGGCGACCGACATGGTGCACACGTTGGCATCAAAGGTGTTGCACACACCTTTGTTCACAACGATGGAGTTGTCGTCGCCAGAATTCCAGCCAGCTAAGGTTTTCCACTTAGCAGGTAGAATTTTGGGAAGGCATCCTCACCTTCCTTGACCGTGGCTCAGGCGACCACAGACATCCCTGCCTCTGAAGATCCCGAGGAAGTGGCCAAACGGCGAGCGAGGCTTGCCGCGGAGACCATTGCGTCTTTTGACGCACATACCTCAGATGACAGGGGGCCGGCCATCTCTTGTGACTTACCAGCATCCGCGGGAGCAGCTTATCTATCCGATGTCGCTGCTCGACCTGCTCGTGAACGCCGCGGCATTCGACCTGGTGTCGTACGTATGGTGAATGACACCGGCATTTTGTTGGTCAGTCGGACTGGGGG
Organism: Polytrichum formosum; assembly: GCA_964035585.1. Classification (NCBI taxonomy): domain Eukaryota; kingdom Viridiplantae; phylum Streptophyta; class Polytrichopsida; order Polytrichales; family Polytrichaceae; genus Polytrichum; species Polytrichum formosum. Next base: position 48,073,973 of record OZ037937.1, read on the forward strand.
CAATGCCATTCGGGTTGTCCCCCGTTGTGTGATGATGGATTCAGGGGCACAACCGGTTATGATCGGCAAGAGACTTGCCCAAGAGTTGGGGTTGGCGGCTGAGGACTTGGCTCCATATCCATTTACCATTGTCACATCCATCGGCCACGTGGAGCGGGCCATGGGTTATACTCGGGAGCCATTACAGCTTAGCTTCCGAGTGAAGCCTGGAGATCCACCCGCACCTCTTCTTCTCATGTGTGCGGTGACAAATGCGACCAACTACGACATCTTAGTTGGTCAGCAAGCACTATACCCCCTTGGTTTTGGTTTGGACAACTGGACTGAGGAGGCTTGGATCCGACCAGGTTGGTCGGCTGGAGACGGCCGCAGGGAACTTATTCCTGTGGCATTCGTGGCGGCTGCGACCATAGCACCATTATCCATGGTTTTTGGATGTGGTGCTATTGTGGATACATTGCCTTGTGGTTCCGCATTGTTGGAGAAATCATTGGCATTCATGGGAAGTACGGACGATTCACGGGATATAGCACCTAAGGGTGCATTGGTGCACCATCCCACGGATCCTCCTCCTCCCTGGCGCGATTCCGCCGAGCTATTCCGGAGGTGTGAGGACATTGTCGTCTCTCTCGGTTCTACGACACCGGTCATACCGGATGCCGCATCGGCGTTGGCACATCCCATTTTATGGCAACCGCCAGACAAGGGGATTACTTTGGTGGAACTGTTTGGGGGCATCGGGACAGGATTGGCGGCCGTGTTGGAGGCCGGCCTTACCGTTCGACAATACGTCTATGTCGACAACAGTCCTGTATCTATTCGTGTGGCACGTCACCATTTACATCAGTTGATGGTGTTGTACCCACAGCAGCTCCACCCGACTGCCATCCGTGGGTGCTTCGGACGTCTTCCTCGTGATGTTACACTTATCAGTGAGGAAGACTTACGAAGGTTGGGTCCCGTGGATTTGGTCATTGCGGGATGGCCATGCCAAGGCCATTCACGTGCGGGAGCAGGCCGAGGTTTAGAGGATCCCAGATCTAGCTTTTTTTGGGACCTCGTCCGGCTCATGCAGTGGTGGTTTGCCCACCAACCTTTCATTCCAGGGTACATATTCGAGAATGTACCTTTGTTGGGGGACTCTCGGGACAAGGTGTTGGAAGGCCGACATTATGTTTGCCAACATTTTGGAGATCCCATTTTTGTGGATGCCGCGAGCCTCGGTTCTTATTCCCACCGGCCTCGGTGGATTTGGACCAACCTCGCACCGCTATCCACTTTAGCTGCAGCATTTTCTGCAGTGCCTCCACCTTTGGATCAAAAGGTGGATGACATCTTGGATCCAAACCGGACCTCTTTGCCGGTTGTTCGAGATGATTTACCCCCGTTGGCATTGGTCAACAAAGTGGGGGCACCACGGAGGGCCTTTCCCACCTTTATGACTTTCCCACAGTCATTTGCATTCCGCGATCAGGGACCGGGTATTGTGTGGGATGCACACATAAGAACCATTGCGAACCCTGTGCCGACGAATGGGAGCGTGCTATGGGATTCCGGACCGGAACCACAGCAGCTCCTGGCCTTTCTGAGGGCCAACGGCGGTTCGTGTTGGGCCAAGCTATGGATCTTAACACCATGGTGTGGACTATTGGTTTATGCCTTGCATTGCAACGCCATTATGGTGACCAGTTGTTGTCTCTGGGGGCAGAGGACTCTGGTCAGGGGGCACAGCGGTCCACATCCATGGAGGAGGGAATTAAGGCCATGGTTGGAGAAGCCGAACAAATCTCTCGATTCGAGCAGCAGATGATGGAGGAGCTTCGAGCTCAACGGGCTTATACTGCTTTGGTTTTTTCGTCTCCGGTGGTGGCTTCATCATCACATATTGGTGGTGATGAAGGGAGGCCAGACTCGACTGTTGGCATCGAGGTTGGGGGCATGGTCAATGCCCCCTCCTCTGAGTAGCAATTAGAGTCTGTGCCAGCACCAGGTGGTTCTCCTTTGGTGGAGAGGAAGACCACAGAGTTTGATGATTGGCCATTGGAGTTAGGCTCTCATCTCACTGGTGCTGAGACACGGAAGGTACGAGCATTCATTCGTTCGTATCGTAGGTGTTTTGCTTTTAGCCTTCAAGATCTTGAAGGCTACAAAGGAAAACCCATTCACATTCAGTTGGAGGACGACCATCCTATTTTTCGGAGACCTTATAGGCTCAGTGCTCCCGAGAGGATTGGTGTCCAAGCTCGTTGCCGAGAGCTCTTGGCGGCAAGTCTAATCGAACTTTCCAACGGGGAGTATGCTTGTGCTACAATTATGCTATCGAAGAAGGATATCTTTGGCAATTGGACGGAGAAGCGGATGTGCGGGGATTACCGTCCAATTAACCGGAAGACCAAGTCGGATCGGTATCCCATGCCAATCCCGGAGGAATTGTTCGATGCTATCGGATTTTCTCAAGTCTTCAGCACCTTGGACTTGAGATCCGGCTATCACCAACTCCCATTACTTGTGGGAGATCGGGTAAAAACTGCATTCTGGGAAGTTGATCAAGATGGGAAGGATCAACTTTACCATTGGAAGTTTCTTCCATTTGGCCTAAAGAATACACCTGCTGAGTTTCAGAGAGTAATGCACCAGGTTCTCTCTGGCTTGCCCTTTGCTCGGTGTTACATTGACGATGTGATCATCTTCAGCAGGACACCACAGGAGCATGTGAGACATTTGCAAGCCGTTTTTGAACGGTTGCAACGGTGGGGATTGCGCTTGCACCATGGCAAGTGCAAGTTTTTCCATGACCGACTGGCATATCTAGGTCATATGATTGTTCCAGGAGGTCTTGGGGTGCAGCAAGCTAAGGTAGACGCCTTGCAGAAGATTCCGGCACCGGTCGATGTGCCGAGACTTCGTGCGTTCTTGGGTTTGGTGAATTACTACCGGCGATTCGTCAAGAACTTTAGCTTGATTGCCAAGCCGCTGACCATTCTCATGAGCAAGGACCAACCTTGGACTTGGGGTCGTGAGCAACAGCAGGCATTTGAGACATTGAAGCAGAGACTGGGTACAGCTCCAGTGCTTCGACGTCCTGATGTTTCCAAATCTTTCCAGTTGCATACGGACTGGAGTTCATTGGGTTTGGGAGCAGTTCTCACTCAGAAAGATGATTTTGGTCGGGAGTATGTTGTTGCTTATGCTTCGCGAAGCAATAACAGTGCGGAGGCCAATTATTCGTCCTACGAGGGAGAAGCTTTGGCGGCGGTATGGGCTATTGCTCATTTCCGACCATATCTCTATGGTCAGCGCTTCACTTTGGTGACTGATCATCAGCCTTTACGGTGGCTCATGGAGTCGGATAAGCATACTGGCAAGCTCACCAGGTGGGCTTTATTGCTCCAGGAGTATGACTTTGAGGTGGTGCACCGTGCTAGTGTTACCAACCTGGATGCGGATGGACTCTCACGCAATCCAAGTCCTTCAGACGAGGACTTGACCGGAGCCAGGTGGCATGGGGATTGTGATCGAGAGGCGGTTCCAGGTTGGCATGCAGCTACCTACCTCACTTTATTTTCTAGCTCTGCTGCTGAGGTTCCGATACATGGCTCGGATGATGAGACTGATCGACCTCAAGCTATTGCGGATATCTGGGAGGATCTTCCTGTATTGCATAAGCTTCAGCAGGGAACCTTTCCTTTGTCCATCTCAGCGATGGAAAGGGATAGGATTGGACATCGAATAACAAGGTTCCGTTGGGAGAACGGTTTGTTATTTCGATTGTGGTCGGATGGGACAAGACGGATTGTTCCTAGACCGGATCAAAGGGCCTCCTTAGTGCGACAAGTGCACGAGGAACTTGGCCATTTTGGCGTACGCAGGACACATTCGATGTTGCGTAGCCAATATTGGTGGACCGGCATATATCAGCAGGTTGCTGCTTATGTCGGGAGGTGTGAAGTTTGCGACCGGGTCAGGTCTAGCTTCAACACCTTGTCACCCAAATTACAGCCTTTACCTATCATGGGACTAGGCTACCATTGGTCACTCGACTTTGCAGGACCGTTGGTTGTCACACCACGTGGAGCAAAGTACGTGTTGGTGATGGTGGAGCATTTTAGCAAGTGGATTGAACTTGTCGCTTTACCCCAAAATTCTGCCGAGTTGGCCGCGGCAGCTTTTTTGGATCGTGTGTTGGCACGTTTTGGAGCACCGGCTGAGGTATTGACGGACCAAGGGAGGGAGTTCCTCGGTGCTTTTGAGGAGTTATGCACTAAGGCCCTTATAGATCACCGCACCACCTCGCGGGATCATCCGGAGGCGGATGGCTTGGCTGAACGGGTTGTTCAGACAACCAAGCGTGGCTTGAGGAAGTATGGATTACTTCGGGGGAGCCATCGGGATTGGGACCTTATGTTGCCTTGGATTGCTATGGGCTACCGATTTAGTAGGCATGCCTCCTTGGCGTCCTACAGTCCATATCAGTTGTTGTATGGACGTGAGCCCATGCTCCCGAGTTCTATTCGGGAAAAGCTAGCTCCTGTTGTGGACTTGGATGACCCAAACATTTGGGCAGAGTGTTTGCAAGTAGATATATTGAACACATAATTGTCTAAAATGTGTTTAAAAAATGATAAAATTACATTAAATTGATGTTTTCCTATAAAAGTTTCTAATGGTGCCCTCAAGTTTATAATGAATTCGAGGAATATGAAGAAAAAAATTCCAACTTCAAAATATTTAAGGTCATGAAATCCAAGTCCAAAACCAGATTTAGCCATTACCTTTTGAGCAATACTTTTAATGATAAGTTTTGAAGATCTCGTCTTGATATTCTATATATGAGTACCTAACACAACAATAGAGGGCACCGTGAAAATTTATTCAATTTAAACAACATTTTGCTACTACTTTTAGGCGTTTGACCAAAAAATTATGGTTTTAATATACCATAGCATTGTTTCTGTATATTTGATCGTGCTTGCTCCCATACTCTAAATCTAAACTTCACCTACAAATCGCTATATTGTACCTGCACACAATAAATTATAACTGTTGTCTTCTTTGACCTTAATAATTCCCCCAACCATAGTCATCGTACCACAATATTCTCTTTACCAAAACAACATATTTAGTTTAGATAGAGATTCATGTCATTAGAAGCTTGACTTCCCAAATGGAGTGGAGATGAAGTTAAAATGGAGCTTCAATTTCACTATAGTGGTCGACAATTGTATTTTGGGGATACTAACCCTAACCAAGAGGTCTCCAACGATTTCACACAATACACAAAATGAACATTATTGAAGTTGTGCATGAATAACAAGAAATGATAGTCACTAACAATAACCCTTGCATATTCAAAACCAAGAAGACAATCTTCACATAAACGGTGAGAAAAAAAAGACATCTATGTTACAAACACTTGGCGTAAAGGCAATGAGAGAGAATGACAAGGAAACGACATATCTGCATCAAAGGTTGCATTGCGCTTCAATGTTGCTTCCATTGTGAGGTCCAACAATTCATGTGACTTCTACAAAAGACAAGTTCTTCATTGCAATCCTCATGGTCATGATCCACAATTATGCTAAGAAGCCATCGAATTAACCAAAGAATTTGAGTGATCAAGGTAATTAAACTATAATGAAGAACTTCAAGTGCACAAATCGCACTCAAGAGCCCAAAATCTTGCCCGTGGCTTCCTCCATGATTGCACACCGTTCATCACTAAGCACCACCATTACACTCCAAATCTTGCCTCCACTGCTCATCACTGTGTTACACTCTTTCATGAAAATGCTGGAGAGCTTTGAATCAACACTAAGCAATTGTGGGTAGGATATGGGATTGATTACTGTGGCCAAACACTATGGGATGGTGTTTGGTTACAAGTGACATGGTTGTAATGTTGATTTGACAACCTCTGCTCGTAACAATTGACATGTACTGGTACCGTGGCAATTGTTACAACAAGTTTCCAGGTGGTACTTCAAGAAGCAGGGTGTGGACGTTGCCCAAGAGGCATGCGGGAGAACTGTGTGCCAATGCGAGTTGCAAGGTCCATTGGGAATCCGCCTTGCTTAAAAGAGTTTTGGGTTGGATAATGTTAAGGTATGTGGATCACTTCTTACACCACCTTGTTGAGCAAATAGATCCCCAAATCAACCATTGTGATTGGGCAAAGTTGGTGCTCTTCTTAAAGCGTTCTTGCATCCTTCTTACATCGCATTATGAATGGTCAAAGTGGTGCTATATTATACTTAATGCCGCATATGATTAATCATTTTTTAACAATGACTTACTCGATGGCGCCGTTGCACTCACTTGTTGATGACTTAAAATGAAAAATAGGTGTCACCAAAAGAAGGGTGTTACTTTAAAGCACTACTACCTTGCGGCCCCAATTTGGATATCTCAACCATTTCATATCAATCATGTGTTTCATATCCTAGGAGGAGTGGGTTAGTTGAAATAAGAAACTATTTAAGGCCCATCTAGCTCATGTGTTGGGTTTGCATGCCCACCCACATATATAGTTACATGCATGTAGGGACGCATGCATGCATAGGGTTGATGATATGTCCATACATACATACATACATACATGACCATTTCAACGCACTAGGCTGGGTCGGCCAAGGACGAAACCCTAGACCTCGTGACTACACTGCGGAGCCTGAACGCTTGGCAGCCTATGATCCGTGCGTAGTTTGCGCCTCAGTGACGCGAGCGGCCGGGGACGAAACCCTAGACCTCGTGTCCTCATTGCGGAGCCTGAATGCTTGGCAGCCAATGATCTGTGCGTAGATTGCACGCGCAGAGGATCATCGTCATAAGTTGGCGTGTATATAAGAATAGGAACTCTCATCGTCGGAGGAATTTGGGAAGAAAGAATTTGTCGTTGACAAGAATGGATCCCGACAGCCTGAGCAAAGCGTTCGTGGAGCATTACTACACGCAGTTCGACACGAATAGGGCGGCGCTCGTGGGATTGTATCAGGAAGGCTCCATGCTGTCATTCGAAGGGGAAAAGATCCAAGGCGCACAGGCCATCAGCAATAAGCTGAACAGCCTGGGATTCCAGCAGTGCAAGCATAACATCTCCACAGTCGATTGCCAGCCGTCGGGCCCTGCCGGAGGCATGCTCGTGTTTGTGAGCGGGAGCCTTCAGCTTCCTGGCGAAGAGCATCTTCTGAAATTCAGCCAGGTGCAGCAAACTGTACCGATTGTTTATATGAACATATCTGTCCACATGTTTCTTGATGGTGCATCTCCACATCTTTCTTTGACGATGTCTGTCGTATAGCGCTGCAATTGTCATATTGTCGTCTTGTAGTTTACGAGTGGTTTTTTAGGGGAATCAAAGCCATTTTAGTTATCTTTCTCATCCGGCGACTTGATACTTACCTATGTGCAAAGAGATTGCATTTTTTATTCTGTCTGTACTCTAGGGTTAGTCAGTTGGAGTGTACGTGCATATCAAACGTGTCACATCGGCAAATAATGGATCAGGAAAAACTGGAAAAATGAAAATCAGTTCGGTAGAGTTTGTCACTGCTCGCCATGTCTGGCTCTTCATTTAAACATTTTCGATTTGAAAGGCCCCATCGCATGTAATCACCAGTGCTCGGAAGTCTTTCACCAGCTTTTAGTGAAATTTTACACTGAGTCTTCCTGACGCTTTCGCATGGTCAGAATGTAAACGCTATATGAAGAAGCAGTATATTATATTGACCAATTCCTCAAACATACCGTCGAGCATTTAAACTGGTGGGCTGACTGGTTGAAATCAGTCTATTCAGTTCCTCTTGATTAAGTTGGCTTATATCTCACCTGGAAGATACTATTCGTTCTGTTGCAGATGTTCCACCTGATTCCAAATCAAGGAAGTTTCTATGTCTTCAATGACATTTTCCGGCTCAATTATGCATGAGGCTTCATCCATGCATTCCACTTGATCTTCATGTGGGGCTCATTTTGAGCGGCTTTGTCGGATTAAAGAACTGCAACGCAATGAGGACATATACTAGGGGAGAATTTTCCTGTTCACCAGTTTCAATTATGTTGTAGCAATATCCCTCGATCTCTTCAGTTCATTGTGTTTCAGTTTGTTGTGGGTGACAGAAGTGTGTTCATGGTCAATGTCATGGGTACCAATTTTGAGAATGTTTTGAGTACATTGCTCATGGTAGCAATTTAACCTCATTCACGACACATATTTGTGTGTTAGGCGTCCTGTAATTTATCCCAGCGACTTCATGGATCTTAGATAGCATCCAACTAAGGAGTTCATCTACATGTTCCTCATCTCATCTTTCAGCTCCAGGATGCTTGTGTCAGTATCATGGTATTTGGGAGGATTCTGGAAACGTTTGTATGTCTTGCAATTTGATGCAGAGTTAGTGAACAAGGTGCACATATTTCTGATATATGGCTGTTTCTGTAGTTGTAGTGTCTTCTTGTGATCGTAGTGAGGCAAACTTTTGTATATTGTGCCGGAACTAAGTCTATATCTTTTGGTTTTGTCCCTTGCCTTCCTCTTGAGACATCTCTTAATCCATGTAAGTGAGGAATTCCTTTCTGATTGGTTTTGTAGGTTGAATGTTGATTGGAAGTTCAGATTAATTCAGAAATGGCTGCAATTTCGTTTGCCCGGTTATCATGAGTGTGTCAGGGTCAACTATATTTGTGGCCTGGTCTTGAAGTTCCAATCTACATTATATCATATGTTTTAGAGTAGTTTTGTCCGTCATCATGTATTTGTTCATTTATATGCTGTTTCAACAAGTATCTTCCAATTTCAAAAGGAACAGGAAAAGCCGGAATATCTCTTTTCATGATGAGAAGAAACATTTATGGAATAAAGCGAGATGCTCTAACTTACATAGCATGAAGCTTCAATCTTTATGTATTTGGGTGAAAGTAGTAATGTATGTTCCTGGGATTTTTGGGTTCAGATGATCATACATCACTACTTTGAAACAATCTACCAGTGCTCTTCTTCCAATTTCTTTTTGTGTTAAAGCCAAATGTTGGCTTGATGTGCAGAACAAGTCATGCCATTTTCTGGCAAGGTTCGTTTTAAATTCATGAAGTCCCCAAAATCTTTCCGTCTTGTTCTGTCCATAAATCGTTTTGCTCTTGAATATGCAGTGAATGTGGACCTTCAATTGGAAAGCTAAAGGTAGGCTTATCACCTGGATAAAGTTTGCACATGCGTCTTGCTACATCGGACATGGATGTATAAGCTAAGCAAAGCAAAGAAACGTTTCTGCTTCAGACAGAAACGAAAATGGTCAGGGGACATAGATTTGGTGGCTGTGGTGACTGGTTTATTCTGTTTAAATATAGATGCTTTTCCCTTTTGTGACTTAATATCTGAAACTTCAAGATGATGATGGCAGAGGCAACATGATGAGCACTTGAGATCCTTAACTTGCTCCTAAAAAACCAAAGGAATGTTTTTAATAACATATATACGTACAGGAGTTAATGCAATTTATGTTAGGAAAAACCAAAATCTTCAAAGTTCAGATATGATTATTAAACATTGAGGTTGATTTGCACACATGGCATATCCATTGTGTAGTACACTATGGCGGAGATAAGTGCAGGCTTCAAGTCATGGGTTACCCATGGAATAAATTTTTATGAGCCCATTATAAGTGGGTGTCAGGCAAGGTTATAATAGGTTAATCAAGAAGCATTGGTATCCCATGCAATAGGTGAAGCCAGAATCCAAATGAGTAATTGAAATATAGTCACCGATATGACTACCATAGACTTGGAAATCGTATGACTTGGAAACTCCAACTATGATTCAGGTATTCTGTGTTGCATGGCATCCAAATCCACTTTGAAAGGTGATCCTACTAGATAATCAACTAAAGAGTTGATTTGTTGTAACAATTGAACATTGCTGAAGGGTTGGGATAGGTATAATGATACTAATGCATCCATAATGGGAAGCAAGTGGGCTGGGATTTGCTTAACCCGTAACTTCCCAAACAACTAATTTTTTATTGATAAATGGTTTCTTCCCTACATTAACCCCACCTAACTCATTCACCCACAATCCCATCTTTTCCCTCATTATCTCCCATCATCTCCCATTATTCAAGATCCTATGCACAAATCCTATTTTAACCTCAAAACTTGTCCATGAAAGTTCCACAACCAACATCAAGTGAAATGCACTCAAAACAACCCTTTCATGGGCTTGGGAAGTTAAGGGTTAAACTACCTAAATGAGAGGCAAGCAATTAGGCGTTATGTTTGGACCCTCATGGTCGCGGGTTCAATTCTCCGTGGTGACCATTAGCCTTTATTCACCCACCCACTTATCTAAATGGGAATCCAAGGTTGATTATGCATATATAAATACATGCTACCTTGGGGTCACCCTTCAAATAATGTGCCAATGTAGTGTCAATCCTTGATGTAACCTCTTGAGCCCCCAAATATATGATTATGATACATAAAGTAGGCACCCCTTATTCACTTACTTCTCTTATTAGGATGCCTATTTTTTGATTGCATGTGATTTGGTGTGACTCTAAGAGTGGACACCAAACATACATGTGCTCAAAATATGATAAACATTCTAGGCTCAAGAATCAACATAATTGGGGGGGAGGGTGGTCTGCAACCATTTAATGAGCACAAGAATCTTCACTTTGACAATGTATAAGATTTTCATTAGTATGAGCTCCAAAAACTACAAGGAAAGTGGCTACGGCCTCACTATGGATTTGTTGACCATCCTATATTGATCCCGTGTGTTCATATCATAGAAAAAGTGGGTTAATCGAAAAGAATAACCATTTACAACCCATCTACCTTATACCATGTCCACACTGGGATCAATGATTAACCCACACCAGTGGGAGAGTTTCCATCTCAATAGTTCTTCTTATCTTGCATGCACTCGCAAACTTACAATACGTTACATACATTGATGTTATTGTGTAGTAGTAAATTTCAGAAAGAGATGCACTTTCCCTATCAAGAGGGACTCCTACTTCCAAGGACCAATGAGTGACCCTAGTGTGGACATGATATTAGGGCTACTTCACACACGAGCCAAGAGCCGCGACCATGAAATTGTGAGAGCCCAAAAGAAAGTGTCCAAAGGCCGTCCCAAGACACCTCCAAAATTATGTAGTGTGGTCACAGACCCTCAAGTGTAGTGTGAAGTCATATATGACCAAGCCCTCAACCAAATGCTATTTCAATGGATTTCTATTCATGTGGGTCCTCACACATGATAGAATAGAATAAATCAACGGTTGTGAGCGTTCGGAGTGCTATGGTCTCCCGGTTTTGTGGTAGGCCTACCTCGAAGAGGTGGTTTTTGAAATAGTCCAAGTGACCATGACACATGATCCATTCGATGCTATGTAGGAATCCATGTAGACTTTACATCCATCTTGCATTCACATACTCCGTTGGTCCTTCAAGTGTAGTGTGAAGCGAACTTGGACCAGCTCCACCTTCTCCACCAATGAGAGTGCTTGAAGTGTAATGGTCACGGGCTCTCAGTCTCATGTGTGAAGTGGCCCTTAGCAGTGTTCAAGTTTGAAGTGTGCACATGCATTTCAATGTGAAGGGCTTCAAAATAATCACACTTCACTCAAACTTTCAAACTTTTTTGCAACACTTCGCCAAAAAAACTAACTTGATATTGGCCGTTTTGTATTGAATATGAAAATAAATTGATGTCTCACTATATTGAAGAAGTACATGCAAAAAAACCGATGCACTAAAATTATTTAGATTCCCTACACAATGCACTTAACCATCATCCAACTCCAAAGGCAAAGTCCTCTGGTTTTTGGTTGATGTCCAAGTGTCAAAAATTTGAGCCCAATCTATATTTTCCATCGGAAGACCGCATAATGACACTCGCATCCATGCATCCAATCTTTCAAGTTTCAATCGACTTTTGTGATCACTCTTCACCCAATTCTATTTGAAAAATCCACGTTCACATATAGTTGTGTTTGCCAAGCCGAAGTTGCAGTCAATGCCGAGTCGAAGTTGCAGAGTCGAAATTGCAGGAGTTATTGAGATTTGGAAGTGTCTGCTAGAGTGCCAAGATTGGAGTCCAGCTATGTTTCTATTTGCAAATTGCAGCCACTGTATTTTGTGACGGGCAATTTTTGGAGAGGCCTTCACTGTGAAGGGTGGACACTTTGCATAGCACATTTTTGTGAAGTGCCCACCAAAAAAAAAACTTTTTTGACGGCCAAAATGGCATTTGACAGGTGTTGAAGACTTCAATATTGAACACTGGCCCTTAGTGTTGATTTTAGGTTCAATGTCGGTTTTGGGTACACATATCTTATGAAAGAAAGAAAGGAATGGATGGGACGGCGAGTGCGGCAGTGCCTTTTTTCTCTTTATATCTCCATCTGTCCTAACATAACTGGCCAGGTGGGACCCTCCAAGTATTTAATGACAGGAGAAGTGGGAGGACTGATTACGATTTAGGGCTTGCAGGCTCGCACACTCTGTTGTTTTTTTCCATCCCAACTTTAATTTCTCGACACCCACAAGCCTCGGCCTGGCCTGAGGAGCTCAGATCTGGTTTTTTTTTTCAACTGGCAGCACGCTGCCCGAGTGCAAAATTGGCCGCCGGCCCACAATCCGAATTGGGTGGTGGGCAGTATTCGGCCAGAAAATGACAAAGAATGATCTGTAACCTTGACATGCTGTGTGGATTTTTAAATCATTCAATTCTGAAGCCAAGCGACCACTTCAAACACTAGAGCTTGAGCGGTGTGTGACCGTTGGAATATGAAATCTCTCAGTTGTGGAAAATGCCGAGATCATTGCCCCATCACTTATGTTAGAGCTTGAGGGCTTAAGGGACAAAAGGAAATTTTGAAAGGATGAAATACCTGTGTGGAGTCCTACGTGAGATGCAATTGGGTAGTGTTTCATGGTTTACCTCAAAAAAGGGTGGGTCTAATTCAAAACCAGGAAACCTTGGCATTTTACAGTTTCAGAACTATTGATCTATCAAAATGCGGTGTGTAGAATCCTCATTGAATAAGATGGTAACAAAATCATAATTTGGTGGAGAGCAAGTTGCGTATGCCTTTAAGAAGGCCCGTGACCACACAAATGTCAATGTCAATTTACAATGGTCCGGTCTTCTGAAAAGGGTTAGTTTACACTAGTGACGTAATGACCATGACCACCGCTTTCTGAAATCCATTATTGGTTGAAGAATGAGTGGTAGTCACACTTCATTTAACACAAGATCATCAAAAAATAGATTAAGCAATGGTGAGTGAGCATGTCGTAAATGAATGAGAAAGTGACAAGGAAGTGACATGGAATCCCACATGTCTAGAATTGGATAATGTTTGGTGATCACCCGGACTTTGTGGTGATAGAACCCAAATAGGTTGTCTCAACGGAAAATAAGGTGACCTTGTTAGAAGAAAAATGTACTTTTTTGTTTGAGAAATGTATGATTTGAGCAATTATGTGTTTTTTGTAGTTTTAAAATTTTAATTTCATTAAAATCGCTACATCCCTATCTAAGTCCGTTGTACATGGTGTCCCGTGTCCCAAGGCTTCTAAAACGTGATGTGCATTTCTCTTGGTAGAGGTCTTAGAACCGCCAACCATGACCACGATAAATCCTAGATCATTTTTCTCATGGGCCTTGGTCACGTGCGTAAGACAACCCTACGTTTCAAAGGCTCTCACAATTACAAGGTCACAACATGGGGTGGCTTAAACCCAAGGTCATAATCCAAATCCCATGGGAGCTCCGAGGTTAAGCCATCTAAGGCCGGAGTAGTACTCGGACATGTGACCTTCCTAGCACTTGATTTGCAATGCACCCCACCACCTACAGTCCATCTTATCAAAGTGGGGGTATCCACATGAACTGGGTATTCTCATCCAACCATGTGGAGACTTAAAGGTTTGCCCTTGGGAGGGATGGGCACTAGCCGGCTTGATCGCACATGTTCAAGGTATTCACCTTCGGAAAGGAGGTAGTAGTCTTCAAAGACCCTCATATTCTCGTAATGCCCATTTTGGGATTCCACAAAGACTTAGGGTTGGTTTACATGAGGAGTCAAAACTAATATTTTATGTCGGAAGGCTGGAATCCATGCCCTCATTGGTGTAATTATTGAAATCAGACCCAACCACGTTTCACCTAGGGTAAGGCCAATTTTTTCAAAGGCATTTTGTATTCAAAAAAAATACACGATCTTACGTGGTCCAAGCTCAAGCAAACACCAATCTTAGAAGGCCAACTCTCGCCCTCGGGACCAATGACAGATTTCAATATAAAATAATTTTCAAGAAAACGTGTTTTTAAAGAGTTTCAGGTCGTTTCATCGATTGGAAATATGAACCACGGCTCCCTCTCTTCTTCTGCAATCTCTGAAACTGACCTCCACTCTTTGGTCTCAAGCCCCATTAGACATGGGAGAATCGGCCCTTGTTATAATCTTATTCTAAAGAGCACTCATGACTCAGCTCAAGACTTAGGGCCACTTCACACACGAGCCAAGAGCCGTGACCATGAAATTGTGAGAGCCCAAAAGAAAGTGTCCAAAGGCCGTCCCAAAACACCTCCAAAATCATGTTTTGTGGTCACGGATCCTCAAGTGTAGTGTGAAGTCATATGTAACTGGACCCTCAACCAAATGCTATTTTAATGAATTTCTATTCATGCGGGTCCTTGCACATGATAAAATAGAATAATCCAACGGTTGTGAGCATTCAGAGTGTCATGGTCTCCCGGTTTCGTGTTAGGCCTACCTCCAAGAGGTGGTTTTTGAAAATAGTCCAAGTGACCATGAATCATGATCCATTCGATGCCATGTAAGAATCCATGTAGACTTTACATCCATCTTGCATTCACATGCTCCGTTGGTCCCTCAAGCATAGTGTGAAGCGAAGTTGGACCGGCTCCCCCATTTCCACCAATGAGAGTGCTTGAAGTGTAGTGGTTATGGGCTCTCAGTCTCGTGTGTGATGTGGCCCTTATAAAAGGGCTGAAATCTCATGGAAACGGCCCCAAGAAAAATCGGGTTTGACCTCATACGTAATCATCTCGAAAACGAAGCAACACCATAATTCGCGCCTGTGCCAACATCGTCAGAGTCTCTCTTTCAATTTTTTAAATAACAAAATTATTATGGGTTTCTTGTCAGGGCCTGGGCGAATGCACTCAAAGTAGCCCTGAGTGTGAGGACTTGCAATTTGCAGCCAGATCTAGAAATCGGCCCCTGTTGGTTGGAAGCCGAAAAGCTCCCGGGGTTGGTGGGCCCCGCGGGATGAGGGCCGGGGCCCGGGGGGAGGCCACACTAAAAAAGGTGCAAGTTGGTGGATGGAATCGACGGAAAAGCGGCCAATGTGTGGAGCGGGTCCCTAATCTACTACTAAAGGGCTTCCATGATTATACATGTAATTTATTACCTACTACCCTATGTTAGTAGGTCACGCTACCTAAAGGCAACAAACTACTTGATGATGAGTCAAATGGGCGTTCCGGAAACTTGGGGAATGTTGATATCCGTTTGGCCCGTGCCAAGTAGATTCCATGCCCCTCGGAAACACGCGTTGTTACTTTTCCAACTTCCACCATAGGGCACCGTGGCAAAGGTAAGGTGAGTAGGTGGGTCTTAAACGGTTACTTTTTCCTCCGGCTAAGCCCACTTTTCCTTGGGAATGAAACACGCGATCACTATAAGATGGTTAACAAACTTGAAGTCGGGGCCGTAGCAACTTCCCTCGTAATTTTCGGAGCTCGTATGAGTATCTTATTCATGATCGAAGTGAAGATTCTCGTGCTCATCGAATGGTCGTATAGGTCCTCCCAATTCTGTTGACTATTGGGCTTAGAATGGTTACCAAATTACGAGCACGTCGTCCAGTTTTTTTTAAACATGTGTATATGCTCTTGGAGCCACACGTAACTAAATACCATGCAGAAATAGGTGCGCGACTAAGATAAGTAATTGAATTAGGCATGTGTGTCTTCATCCGTAGACAACTCCCTATTGCAACAAAATTTTGTCGTTTCCCCATCACATTTTGCCATGTGTCGTTCCTATATTGGTTGAGACCCACCACTTATATCCTATATGGAAACTATATTCTGGCACTAGTAACCATGGAATAGCACCCTCTGTGGGTAACCCTCAAAGCATTAGGAGTTGGAAGTGTGTGGGGAAGTGCTCACGATAAGGATCACAGAGAAAGCCTTTACAACAACAAAAAATTTGAGGGTTACCGAATGTGAAATGAAGTGAAAAGAAATGAAATGAGAGCACTAGAAGTGGAGATAGAACAATCTTTTATTGGTCATGGGTGCCAAGTAGATTCCATGTCCCTCTTAAGCACACAAAATATGATATTTAGTGTCATATGGTATTTTATGTCACTCTGGTAACTTTTTGGATGACGCTTCTTACGAATAAGTGAACAAATATTGTCATGGATGATAATGAGTTCATCCATTGGCCAAAACCCTCCCTTCTCTTGTCAACAACTTGTGATGACAAGTTATTGTCATGGATGATTGAAATTGGGATGAAAAATCACTTGGTAAGTGACAGAAATTGCAACATTGTAAATCTATAATCCCCCAACAATTTACAAGGAATGACAAATTATGTTGGGTTAACATTGAGTGTTGGTGACACTACACCATGGTTTACAATTAGTTTTAAGCAAGACAATTAGAATTAGTGACACTAAGTATCATATTCAGTGAGTATTTTTCTCCTTCCACGTGAGGACATGGTGAAGCAAGCCTTCAAAAAAATGAGGAGTTGGAAGTGCCCACAAAAAAATGGTGTATGTTCATAACATTACACAAAGTGGACCCTCTGTTCTCTCTATAAATGAGATAAAGACAAGGGAATATTCGGGCTTTTCTTTGCTATCTCTCACCCTCCGCGGAAAAACTAAACTGATAAAAAATAGAATTTGGGGTGCCTTTGCTAGAAATCGAGTTTTACTGTTTACTGCATTCTTGACGCCCTTTTGGACGTGTGACTATGTTTAGCCAATTTACTTTTTCCTTTCCTAGAAATCGAGTTTTGTTGTTTTACTGCATTCTTGATGCCCTTTTGGACGCGTGCCTATTTTTTAGCCAGTTTAGTTTTTCCACAGAGGGTGAGATCTACCTTTGGGATCTGAAAGCCCACTTGTTAATACAATGAAATATGAGCTCCTAATTTGATTCGAATGTTGTTCACATCCTCTGGTGAATAGTGTTCTGTGGCATGTCACACCAAACAAAGACCTCAACTCCCATTGTAAAACGCCCAAGGGTGAGTCTTAGAACTTCTCTTGTTTGCTTGCATTGATTTGGGTTAATTGCATTGATATGGGGCTTCACTTAATTGCTTTGGGTTCATTTTGAGGTTAGTTTGACTTCTTCTTTTTTGGTATCTTGCTAACAATTATGTTGCATATTTCATGTTGGTTGGTACACAATTTTCCAATGCATTTAGCGTGAGGAGTACACATCTTTTGAATCCGACAAAACTGCACCATTAATTGTCACCATGTGTGAAATGCCTACCGATTCCATACTGCCACCTCTATTCCCAAACATTGAATCCGACAATGCAGGTGAAGGGTCCTTTCAAGCATCTTGCAATTGAGCAATTACAAACCCCGCTCCCTTGGAAGAAATGGCCCAAAACCTTAGTCGCATTCCTAATGACCCCCAATGTAACTCCCCCATCAATTTTGTATTGAGCGCTAACTCAGTCGCTTAGTGAAGACACCTTGCCTTATGTGCCACCAACCTCCATTATTTACCGTCCACGAGTGGTAAACCTTGTGCTCTCTAGATAGCCATTGGCAAATCATGTTGGATCACATGGTCCACTAGTATGCACAATTGTCCATTGTTGTGACCACAATTGCACCTTGGCTACAATTCCATGCAGCCAATATTATCAATCTTTTGTACTTTGTGTTGGATTGTGCCCTCACAATGATGATAGCCGCTTGGTGGAGGTGGATTCTGACACCATCCAAGATGACATTTGGAAATTTGTTTGGTTTCCCAATGGCTACTCTATAGTGAAGAAACACTATTGGTAGAAGAAGCCAATTTGGAAGGAAAAAAAACGCATGTAGAAGGAAGTGGCATGATGGCTATGGTGTGCCAAATGATGAATTTGGTTTTGGGATTACCTTCAACATCAAGCGTTGTTGATATCCTATAATAATGGTTTGTATATATTAAATTGGACTTTATTTCCATGTTATTCAAAAGGGGAAGAGTCGTGGGTATGAAATGTTGGTTCATTTCATAAAATATTCTTGCTTCTTGTGAACTCCCATATGTACCCACCACACTCCACCAATGCATATGTTCAAGAGGGGGGGGTCACATACACCGCTTCTTTTTTCGAGTAATTGTGTCAAATCCCATGCCCAACACATACAACATCCACATAAGGGAACTCCATGGGTCCCCATCAGATGGGGTGTCATTTGTTTACACCCATGTGCCCATTCATTTAGTTGTACTTACACATATGGTTTTCAACGCCTTAATCAATGCTTATTTGTTAATTTTTCCAACCCTGCAAGAATTACAGGATTGGTTGCTACTGTCCCATCACATACTTCAAAGTTTGGAATGTGGTGAACCTTGTGTTGGTAGGGCCACATGACACATCCCCCCCCCCTTGACACATGGCATTGGCAATGTGATATGGTATGTAGGGTGCCGTTTTTTCAAGTCTCCACATATGTAGCCACAAGAGATGGTCCTAGGGTACAAGTGGAGGTTGGCACCTTCCATCACACCCTCGCAAGTGGACGGGTCTAGATTGTCAGAGGTTATAGAATGTTTGGTTGATGTTGATGGTGGTTTCCCGTTTGTGGTTCCTGAGCACTAGGGATGTCACTTCTTGGGCCACTCTCTGCCATCCATGGTGCATGGCGGTTTTGGGGGGGGTTGTAAATGTTTGAGGCAAGAGGTTTTTTACACCATCCATTATACACTTCCACCACTTGGCTTGCTTCATGCTAAGTTTCTTTTTAGCCCTATGTTTTGTTTGAAATTGTAATTACTCACTTTACAAGCTACATTGTCATGTCTAAATTTATTTATACCATTGTTCTAGTGGCCCGGGCGCACGATGTTCTTTTTACCAATATACCGTAACACCATAGCAGGTTCGCCACCTGGCGAACGAATATTTAATTTTTTTGAAAAAATAAGGTTCGCCTCTCAAAAACTGAATTTCTCAATTTTTGTTTTTTAGCAAAAAATAAGTAAAAATGACCCTAAATAGCTTAGAAATAGCAAAATATTTCAAAAACTAATTTATTCTATTTTCGTTTTTTTGTCTTCAGAATTTTCTAATTTTTACGTTTTTATTTTTAGAATTATTTTAGGACGAACCTGCTATGGTACTACGGTATTTATGCTTGGTAGCCGGTCCCTAATACGTATCTAGCTCCTTTCTCCACATCCTTCCACACCCTCCTTGCTCTAGACTAGATCCACTAGTTACTTTCACTTGTTATGGGCAATCATTGAGAGCCCCTAGATTACGTGAATCTTTTACATGGGACCGCTACATACACTCTAACCTCAATAATGTCACACCATCCGTTTCACCAAAAAGTGTGATATAAACAAGGTGTGACATACTTGATAATGTCACATTTGGAAGATTTATGCATAATGTGATATTATCAAAGAAATAGGTAGAAAAACAAATAAAATTTACAATGTTCAAAAGAAAATAACAAAGATGAGGATTCAATGCTTTTAAATATAAAATCAAATTCAAAAGCTTGAATAACAAAGATAGCACATCATAATATGTCATTGAGATAAGGTAAAGACCTCTCACTAGAGTCAAAGAAGCTCCTAATGTCACATTGTTTTGTTGACATTGATGTTAAATGTGCAACACCAATTCTAATGAGCTTGTCATGGATTTTTTCCATTCCTAACAACTCCATAGTGTTGAAAATTTGAGAACCTTGACTAGCCATAAAATTCAAAACATCTTTAACAGATTTTTGTGCATCACTTAACTTCACTACCTTAGACTCAACATCATTGCTATCATCAATCCATAAGTCTACTTCTACGGGATCATGTACCTCCTGGCCATCTTGCACTAATTGCACAAGCTCCTCAGTAGAATACTCCACCTCAAAATCATCTTCACCTTCCATGTTTACGTACTCCAATGGAGAAAGTTTCTCTAGAGGCTTGCCTTGAACATCAAAGCCCAAATTCAATGTTGCAAGAACGGAGATCCATGCGGAAAGGCGAGCGGAGATGTTGATGTCATCCATAGAATTTGTTGTCCATCCGGCCTTTTTCATCCATATTACTTGTTATTATCACACTTACCCAACATATTTTGGAAAAAAAATAGTGACATTATCAAGGGTGATAGGGATAATAACAAGAGAGTTTTACACTAGAAAATTTGGTTTTGAAGTTTTGGGTGACAATATCAAGGTGTTCTATAAACATGGGTGACAATATCAAGGTGTTCTATAAACAAGGGTGACATTATCAAGGTTAGATTGTATGGCATTCGGTGCATTGTCATTGTGAAAGCACTGGCCCCCATTAGACGTGTTGTTGTGCCGATTCAATAAAATTGACTTTGTAATTTCCTTTGTAAAAGGGCACTCTAATTCCTTTTAATTACCAAGTTTCTTTTTCACATGGGGCACATGCTTCCATCAAATATCTAGGGCATTCGGTGAGTAAGGCCTTCATTCCTCCACGAGATTGGTGAAGCTATTCGCCCATGATCCTTGCCCCCTCCCCTCCTCCGCCCCATGCGTCGTTTCGGGTGTCCACACCCTCATTCGTGTGTGCAACTTATGTTCACACACGTATCAACAACTTGGATTTTTCATGCGATTTGGAGGAAACTTTGTTCTTAGGGCCACTTCACACGCAAGCCAAGAGCCGTGACCATGAAATTGTGAGAGCCCAAAAGAAAGTGTCCAAAGGCCGTCCCAAGGCACCTCCAAAATCATGTCGTGTGGTCACGGACCCTCAACTATAGTATGAAGTCACATGTGACCGGGCCCTCAACCAAATCCTATTTCAATGAAATTCTATTCATGTGGGCCCTCACACATGATAAAATAAAATAAATCAATGGTTGTGAGTGTTCGGAATGCCATGGTCTCCCAGTTTTGTGTTAAGCCTACCTCCAAGAGGTGGTTTTTGAAAATAGTCCAAGTGCCCATGAAATATGATCCATTTGATGCTATGTAGGAATCCATGCAAACTTTACATCCATCTTGCATTCACATACTCCGTTGGTCCCTCAATCATAGTGTGAAGCGAACTTGGACTGGCTCACCCTTTTCCACCAATGAGAGCGCTTGAAGTGTAAATGGTCATGGGCTGTCAGTCTCGTGTGTGAAGTGGCCCTTAATAGAGTGATGTTCGGATGAGATCCCTCACATCTGCAAGATTACTAATCTATGATATCTTCAAATAATTTTGGAGCCGTCATAGAACATCAATGGGTTTTTTTTCTTTTTCAATGTATTGGATGAAAGGGTCTCAGATCGGCAAAGAGGGAGGTTGGAGGAAGGCTTAGGGCCGCTTCACACTATGGCCGTCCAAGTCGAGAGGCCGTGGGATTGAGTGGCCAAACTTTGTCGAGAGTCCAAAGAAATGGGCTGAAAATAGCCAATAAAATATAGTATGTGGAGCCTTCGGCCGGGCATAGTGTGAAGCCTCCAAAGGCCAATTGGACTCTCCGGAATTTGCAGTACCGGAGGCAGGCTAGGGGGTCTGTAAGCCGGGCCAGGCCTCCAAGACCGGGAGTGGAGCGGGTGGTCTCATGCTCGGCATTGGGGGTAGCAGGTCGTTGGGCTTCCTATTATTTTCCATGTACACTACCCCACACTAGCGGTAGCCGGTAACCTGTGGTGGCTGTCCACTTCAATTCAGGCTGAGGCCCCCGGTTTGTGCCCGAATCCCGAGGCAAAATTCCGGCACTGAAGGGCTAAGTGTTATGGGCCCGTACAGGGCTCGGGGAGACCCAGCGGTTAGTTACAGATGAACCGGTTGAGTTTGAGAAATAATCGGTTGAAGTTGGAGACTTCAGGAGGATTACCAATCATTTTGGAGGAATCTATGGAATATACCTCAAACGAATAAATCAAAACCGGAAGATGTCAACATGTAACCAATTGGATTTAGAATCACTAGGATCTTGACCGACTGTGCCCAAAAACTTCCCGGGCACTAGGCCCATAGAACACGCAAATGCTTCTATGTAATACTATGTTCTCAATTAAGGTAAGCAACCCCTTAACAACATGACCACACTTGTTGGTGTGGGCCACTAGTGAACGGGTTAACGAACGTTTCCAAACGAGCTTCAATACATCTGGTGGTCAATCTCATGCCCCGATCACACCAAAGTGTCTGTCCGGTTCCAACCGTGAAATTGTTGGGGATTATGTTGAGAAACAAATGTTGGCCCATCACTTTTCGCACTATTACAACTGGAGTTGCCGATGGATGGTGTCTGAACTAGCCGGTGTGATCAGCCCCTCAAATGGGCTTATGATGTGTCTTTTGTTAGGAAGCATTATTCTTTCGGTTACCCCTAGATGATTGATACAAAGTATTTGTTTTTGCACTTCTCTTATTACCTTTTTAATACCCCCTTTTTGGGATACAATTAGATAATATCACAACTAATTTTCATCATTGGCCAATAGTGAGCCCCTTAAAGTGGCCCCTTCTGGCAAGAGTAGTCCGTTGGCCCCCACACCAGTAAGTGTGGGCATATTATTAAATGAACACTTGAACCCACATCATGTAGAATACGAAACACTCAATCGGTACAAGATGTATAGCAAAATCCGAATCATGCATACAACCGTTTTCCTCATAAATTTGGAGCCTATGTGTATCTTGTCATTGTAAAAGTGAATCTTTTGTTTTATTGATTGATCATAAAGGTCTTCTTTATTATGTTGATTATTGAACTTAGAATGGTCAACATATTTTGAGCATGTAGTCCATTCTCATCTAAACACATGTATTTTTGGTGTCCATTATTAGATCCACACCCAATCATACACCACTCAAATATAAGTGTTCGTTGAAGATTTGTTTAATACGAGTAACCAAATCAAGCATGATGACCTTATGCGCCTTACTATGAGAGGTCGGAAGGAGGTCCCAATGTGAGGTGGGCTTGTTCTGAATAGTAGCACACCGTTTATGGTATTTAGTGTTACTTGCATAATAGAACCACTTACCATGTTTTGAGGCATATGCTAGGTTACACTAATGAACAACAACTTCACCATTAGTATCACCTCATGACACTCGGCGGTCAAGTGCGCTTACTAATACATTGGCATGAGTATGTTCAATAGTGGTATGAGGTGGATGCTTATGTTACACAATGATCTACAAGTTGACTAAAGTGTACACAAATGACACAAAGGCATTAGTATGCTCAAGAATATCTTCCTCTTGTGTACCAAAATGTAAACACATAACACTTACCATTAGTATGCTCAATAATATCTTCCACTTGCAAACAAAAACACAAAACTATCATCTGAAGTATCCCAATGTGCTACACTAAATGTCATAATGTAAATAATGTTTCACTTTTAAAAGTTACTTATGTCGATGTATAGTATCATATTAGCAATTAGCAGACGCGAAGCTTTGAGACCTCTAGGCATCTAGTTTAGGCCCTTCACAAATATCGCAAATGACACTAAATACCATGAACGATGTTCTAGAAGTGGAGAGAGGAAATTTGATTTAAATGTTTGAATAAATAAAAAATAAACTAAAAAAAACTCAACTCATATTGGTTTAAGTTCAAGAATTCATGTGAATCACTTGGAAGAAGTGGATAGTTGCATGTAGTAAGTAGAGAAAATGACTCCCAACTTAGTAGGTTAATCACCACAACACTTATATTCATGAGAGTTGGAGTGATTGTGTGCTCCTATATAAGTTAAGAGGACAACCTTCTTCAGAAGGACCTATCATTTGCGCTCATGCAATGACATGTTGCACTTGAGTTATGTGACAAGTGAATACTTCACTTTTGTCATGATGTGGAATCGTGGATCCCTTCTTCTTCTTTTTTCCTATTAATGCTATACCATTTTGGCATTAAAAAACGTTACTAGCGCCAAGAATTTGAGTTTCAATAGGGAACCCACCAAGCCCAAATATAGGTGCTCATTTAACCCCTAATTCACTTAGACATTTTGGGGTAAAAACGGTGAACTTAGTGACTTGGGTTTAGGAATATTTTGAAGGAGACCAACACATGTTTATTGAAATGTAACCGTATGGATGTGAGTTGTGCCCAATTTATAGTATTCACAATTTGTGCTTGCCCACATGTCATCTTAGGTAATAAATGTATGGGAGGTGGTATGAACTAGGCAACATTCGAAACATTTTCGAATATGTAGCATTAGAATGAATTTTGTATCATCTTGGATGCATTAACTATGCATGACAATAGGTATGTCATATTTGTAGATGTACCAAGCTCTTTCTAGTGCGCTAAAAGTCTTAAGCATGCATGAAGGGTAACATACATCATGTGTTTTGGGATATATGTATGTTAGGCGTTTAATTATTTATCATTTCTGCAACTTGCGTAAATACTTGAGGCCATTTCTTACTTATGAATTTTTATGGATGCACTTTTTTAAGTCTAAAACTTTGTATACATGAGTATTCATTTAAGGCCGATGCACGCACATTGTTTTTTATTTCAACTATGTGGGCATCCCTTGAGTAAGACACCTATACCGCATTGTATTAGATTTCAAACCCTACCTTTGCAGCACTTCTAATATGCATGCAAGTGGTCCCAACTTGATTTTAAAGTAAGAGTACATGGTTTATGGTATCTAGTGTCATGCACACTATTTGCAAACAATCTAAACTAGATGCCTCGAGGCCTCAAAGTGTTACATCTACTAATTGCCAACATGATACTATTTGTTGACATAAGAAATCTTCTAGAGCGAAAGTATATTCACATTATCACATTTAGCATAGCACATCGGGATACTTGAGATGATAACTTTGCTTATTAATATGCAAGGGGAAGATATTATCAAGCATACTAATGGCAAGTGTCATGTGTTTACATTCTAGTATGCAAGGGGAAGATGCTCTTGAGCATACTAATGCCTTTGTGTCATTTGTGCACACTTCTGATCAACTTGTAGAACATTGTGTAACATAGGCATACACCTCATAACAATATTGAATGTGCTCATGTCAGGTTATTAGTAAGCGCACTTGAACGCCAAGTGTCATGTGGTGACACTAATGATGAAGTTGTTGATCATTAGTGTAACCTAGGATGCGCCTCGAATTAGGGTAAACGCTATTACAATTGTGACACTAATACCATACACGGTGTAGTGGAGTGTGTCTTTGGCCCCTTTTACAAAGTGAAATCCCATGTTTCTTTAATAACCTCTTTCAAGCTTCACGAAGGAAGGAGGTTGTCACTGGAGAGGCTTTGCTTGTATGCCTAGAATGACGTGTTACATGTGATATGCACCTAATGAGCAATTGACCAATATAATTATGCTCGATGTCCAATCCACACCCAAACTAGCTACCAGTATAAGAATCGATCACAAATACACATGTACCTTGCACCCTTCCATGTTGTGTGGTAAGATGTGGGATGCAAGGATCGAAAATGGCATGCTCCAAAAATTATCGCCAGTGTAAACCCCAAAAGGGTAGAGTAGCATGTAGGCGAAGAGGCTCTTTGTTCATACTTACTCCATGCATAGATGGCATTCATGTCTATCTATTGCCAGTGTGAGGAGGGTGCACATTGACCTATTTAAATATTTATCTATGAAAAGATAATGAACTATCCTTAGGGCATTCTACATGTAAGAACCCTTAGGCTCCTACCTATTAACTCTTGCATGTGAAAAGGCACTTATACTAGTGCATTCCTACGTACATAAAACTCATGAAGATAAACCTATGGTTCCATGTTTAGAGAGAAGCTCGATCCAAATTGGACATGATGTTACACATGGAGTGGATAAGCGGTGTGAGTTTGGATGGATTGGCAATGGACCTCATAGTGACCACTTAAGGTAGGTGGGCCTTATGTGATCATTCCTCTTAATTAGACACATGTTGAGCAAACAATTTGGGCATTGATTCTATGCACATGTGTAACAGCCAAGTCAACACATGTCTTACTACATCAAATATTGTATTTAGTGTCATATGATATTTTATGTCATTGTGGTAACTTTTCTAATGACACTTCTTATGAACAAGTTTACAAATATTGTCATCCCAACTTACTTATTGTTCATCCACTTTTGGCATATTCTGCATCTTCAAAGCATTTTTGTAACGAAATATTGTCATGGAAGATTGAAAATTGGATGAAAGACCACTTAGTAAGTGACAATAATTGCAACATTGTAAATCTATAATACCCAAAATGTTTTACAAGGAATGACAAATAATGTTAGGTTTACATTTGGTGTTAATGACACTACACGGGCGGCTTACAATTAGTATTGAGCAAGACAAATAGAACCGGTGACACCAGACACAATATTTGGTGCAATGTTACACATGGAGTCACTACGGTAGGCATTCTCAAAACCACCAACACATAACCTAAGTCCAACACAATTTACTGGCATTGTACATTTGAGGGCTTTAAATGTATGATCATGGTACATAGTGTTGGTTTTAGGTCGTGTGTTGGTTTATAGTATGCGTACCTTTAATTATGGCAGGACATCGGTGTCCCATAATACACCGGTTAAACCTTAAAGTCCGTGTTGACGTCAAAAATGGTCAGTTGAAGGTGATCAAAGCAGTGTTGAGATTATCTCGACGTCTTGTACATGCTCTAATGCTCAAAGTTGGTTCTATATTCGATCACTTACAACCACAAAACCAATCACTAAGGAAGCTCGGGTGTATTTGCGACACCAGTGTCCCGCCATAAGGTTCATTTGTGAATCTATAATACCCAAAATGTTTTACAAGGAATGACAAATAATGTTTGATTTACATTGGATGTTGATGACACTACAATATTAGGTGCAGTGTTACACATGGAATCACTATGGTAGGCATTCTCAAAACCACCGACACATAACCTAAATCCAACACAATTTATTGGCTTCGTGCATTTGAAGGGTTTAAATGTATGATCATGGTACATAGTGTTGGTTTAGGTCGTGTGTTGGTTTACAGTATGTGTACCTTTAATTATACAAGGCGCAGATAAAGGCAGCCTTTGTTTCAAATCAAAAACAGTTAGAACATTATGAGCCATTGGTGAATAGATCAACTGCCACAACTAGCTAGGAGCAACCGGAGCCCCTGCACTCAATTGGGTGCCAGTTGTACTTCTGAAAAGCTATATCCATACATATTATTATTTCCACCGCTGCCACTTATCATTACATGTATTCTTCAGATAAGTTAGTCGGCCCAACATCATCACCACTTTTGGGTGGATGTTCCCAACACATGAAGCTTAGGGCCACTTCACACACGAGCCAAGAGCCGTGACCATGAAATTGAGAGAGCCCAAAAGAAAGTGTCCAAAGGCCGTCCCAACACACCTCCAAAATCATGTAGTGTGGTCACGGACCCTCAAGTGTAGTGTGAACTCATATGTGACCGGGCCTTCAGCCAATTGCTATTTTAATGAATGTCTATTCACGCGAGTCCTCACACATGATAAAATAGAATAAATCAACGGTTGTGAGCGTTCGGAGTGCCATGGTCTCCCGGTTTTGTGGTAGGCCTACCTCCAAGAGGTGGTTTTCGAAAATAGTTCAAGTGACCATGAAACATGATCCATTCGATGCCATGTAGGAATCCATGTGGACTTTACATCCATCTTGCATCCACATACTCCGTTGGTCCCTCAAGCGTAGTGTGAAGCGAACTTGGACCGGCTCCGTCATTTCCACCAATGAGAGTGCTTGAAGTGTAATGGTCACGGGCTCTCAGTCTCATGTGTGAAGTGGCCCTTATGGCGGGACACCGATGTCCCAAATAAATCGGAGTTTCCTTAGTGATTGCTTTTGTGGTTGTAAGTGGAACCAACTTTGAACACTAGAGCATGTACATGACATTGAGATAATCTGAACACCGCTTTGATCGCCTTCAACTGCCCATTTTTTACGTCGACACGGACTTTAAAATTTAACTGGTGTATTATGAGACATTGGTGTCCTGCCATAAGGTTCACATAGCGAGTGGTAGCGTGAAATTTGAGAAAGGGAGGGGAGGGGAAGGTGAAAATGTTGAACACTATGATAGAGCCGAGAGGAATTACTACACTAAATATGATATTTAGTGTCACCAATTCTAATTGCCTTGCTCAATACTAATTGTGACCGCGGTGTACTCTCACCAACACTACATGTTAACCCAACATCATTTGTCATTCCTTGTAAATTTTTGGATGGATTATAGATTTACATTTGTGTAATTACTGTCACTCACCAAGTGATTTCTTCATCCAAATTTCAATCATCCATGACGATATTTCATCACAAGTTGCTGACAAGAGAAGGTAGGGTTTTGGCCAACAGGTGAACTCATCCATCATCCACAACAATATTTGTTCACTTACTCATAAGAGGTGTTGTCCAAAAGGTTACCATAGTGACACAAAACATCATATGACACAAAGGATCATATTTAGTGTACTTTTTATCTAAAGTAACCCTTACATTGACACTTAGGGTCACTTCACACACAAGACTGAGAGCCCGTGACCATTACAATTCAAGCACTCTCATTGGTGGAAAAGGTGGAGCCGGTCCAAGTTTGCTTCACACTACACTTGAGGGACCAACGGAGTATGTGAATGCAAGATGATGTAAAGTTTGCATGGATTCCTACATGGCATCAATTGGATCATGTTTCATGGTCACTTGGACTATTTTCAAAAACCGCCTCTTGGAGGTAGGCCTAACACAAAACCAGGAGACCATGGCATTCCGAATGCTCACAACCGTTGATTTATTTTAATTTAAGGGTTCGAGTATGAATGTCTCATACCTTTGGAAGTTCAAGCAAACACCCTTTGCTTCCCCACAAAGCATATGTCACATTACCATAACAACTATGGGTACAAGTTCCTAGTAACTTTATCCAATAACATTGTATAAAAACTCTTGAGCACAATACATCATTGTATGTGTTGGAAGTGTGAAGGGCTTGTCTCATATGTGCCCATACAACCATCCAACGAACATTTAAGGATTAGTCACATACACAAGGTAAATAGCAACAAGACCCAATTGTCATCCATGTCACACACCCAAAACATAATTCAAATGCATTGTAGTATTTCAAGCTACTTCACTCATTGTACAATGACGAGTGAGTGTTCAAACATGGTCTTCAGCCATGATTGGGTTACTCCAAGTAGAATTCTCCTCTTGAAATTTTACCCTAACTCTTCCCACTTTAGCACATATCTACCGCCTCAATAAGTATGAACAATGCGAGCACTTCCTCTCACTTGCTTGAATGGTAAAAAAGGAGGCTCCTTTAGGGTTCAGGGTTTGTATTGGAGACCTTAACCATGGTAAGTTCCCAAAAACTCTATACTTTAACCATGGCTAAGGGATGTGAGTCATGTCAATAACTTTGGTTATACTACGATGTTCATCTACTGTTGTGATATCTTTCCATGTGTGTAGATTTATAATCTTTTTGAGCATGAATTCTTTTTGAATGAAAAGGCTATTGCTAGGTAGATTAAGAATCTTTTGAATGACTAGGCATTGAACGAGAGAGAGAGAGAGATAGAGAGAGAGAGAGATAGAGAGAGAGAGAGAGAGATCGTTAGTAATTGACAATGGATTCCTACATACCGACATATGTCTTATTTGGATTCCGTGTGCAAAATAAAACATACATACTTTCTTTATATTTTAAATGTTTTGTCCATTGCTTATTGGTGGCTAAGAGAGGAGGTTGTTAAAATCTTGGCTATCGCCTCTTCTAGCTACACTTCCATGCATTTGTTTATAAAAGGAGATGGACAATGTCCTACAATGCATCTTGTAGTCCTAAATGCAAGGTCCAACCATGGGTGATAGTCCACATGGCAACCTCACCTCATGTCACCTATGCCATTAACCAAGTTATGGGTCTCTAAATCTAAAATGCCAACATAGTTTACTTGGACATAAGACCCATCTACTTTAGAGGGCCTGCTACAAGTAGAGAGAGAGAGAAGAAACGCTAACCTGAGTGGGATCAACGTGATTAAAATGCCCGTTCGACCCACCCTTGGTATTATGCCGATTAGACATAATATCGGTGGTGCATGACTACTAACCCCTCTTGGGGTGGGCACCATAGTAACTAGGGTAACCAAAGTACCCATGGGAACTTAGTGTTTGGGTGTTCTTTGTATTGGTAAGGTTAGTGTGGTTGTGGTGTTGTAGGGGTTTATGATCACTTTTTTTCATGAGGTAGCCGCCGAGTCATGGGACTTCTTAGTGGTTCATTGTATGTGAAGGTTAGTATCACATGTTTAGTGGTCCGGGTTCAATTCTTGATGGCCTTGTACGAGCATTGTATTGTGATGTAAGTGACTTGGCATATGCTATGTGAGTTATTTGGCATGAAAGTTTTATTCTATGGCCACCAACCCCTACTGTAAGTTGGGACAATTCCTTAGCCAATGTTGATATTTATGCTTTTGTAATCTTAATTATTTATTGGTTGGTGGGTATTGGGGGTTGCTATGGTAGTTGTGTGTCTATTGGTAGTGGTTCGTTGTTTTCTATCCTCCTTTTGTGTAGAATCATGGACATGGCATATTGGCCGCTACAAGTACATCAATTCAAACAGCTCACACGGTGGGCTAGCCTCACCTTTTTACAAGCGACAAGAAATATCCACATGCTCCAACATGGTTCCGATATGTATGTTTGACAATTTTCATGTGACATTCAACTTCAAATCCAAAGTGTTATGTGACGTTTTCAAAAACAAAATTGAGTGTCAATTGACATCTACATTCTCTTCTAAAATGTCACTTCAATGTCACATGCCTAATGGTACATGGCACTTCAATTTCTGATGTGTCAATTGTTGTGTGGATTTTTTCCTCACAAGTCACACTACATGTCAAATTCTAAATTGTGTGTGTCAATTCACGTGCATTTTTTTGTGCATGCAAGTTTTTCCGTGTCAAATGTCAATTGCAAAAACTTTGTCAAAAATACACACTACATGGTTTCAATCAATAATTATACAAAACCATGTACATAATTTTGTAGCCCGACTTTCAATTCCGAGCCCTCCCCGTTTGCTATCACGTGTCATTCCTACATTGGTTGGCACCCACTTCAATCTCATGTGGACACTACATTCGGGCACCAATACACATGAAATAGAGCGCCTGCTACGGGTAACTTAAGGTAGATGGGTCCTAAGTGGCTCATTTTCTTAATCGGACCTGTGTATTTGATTGGCATGTGGTTTGGCGAGGATCAAAGAGCAAGACATCATAAAGACACATGTTTCAAAGAGATTGGGCTACGTCTTCAAAAATTAATAACTATTGTACACTCAATAACACGGGGGGGTCACTCCATTGTCAAGTTGAACACCACGTGCGGCCAAAAAAATATTATTTTGGTAAGTTGCATCACCAAAATGGGTCAAAATTTTATCAATTTTTTTTCATGGGTAGATATACACGGTATCTATTACATAGTAGAAAATGGTAACCAAATTTGATGATATGTTTTTGTAATAAAACATACCGTTTCTAACTAGAATGACGCAAAATTGAACTAAAGTAATTACTACAAAAATGAAGATGACTAAAAATTTCAAAAAAATATACAAAAGATATTATCAATGGTTATGTATATGTAGAAAAAATATCATAATTTTTAAATTTATCTATTCCATGTAATATAGGGGTAGCAAACTTTGTCCGCACGTGGTGTTCAACTTGAACCCCCCGTGCTCAATAATGAACACATTTTGGAAGACTTATGTATCAAGTTATGAAATCAACAAACATGCACTTACAATAACCATAATTAAATCAAGGGAGGTCCAATTTTCAATCCGTGTTTTTTTGCAGATGTTTCATCGTAAATTTGCTAATGCAACACGAGTTTTGTTGTGTTGATGTAGTAGGAGTTCGAGAACATGGAAAACGAACCAAATAACACCCACATACCTTTAGCTTAGTACATCAATTCCATGACTCACACGGGAATTGGCTGCATTGCCTTTACAGGTCAAAAGCAGGTTCCATGGACTAGACCTTGTTTGTTATTACCAAGTAAAAGTTAAGGAGGGTGACTTTCATACTATGTCCTTTATCCATTTGCCACACACTTTGGTGGTACTTTTGGAGTATTAAACCGTGCGTCCTGGGCTATGTTTTCCTTGTGATAAAAAGAACAAGGACCCAAGAGCATCTCGGCTCGGACTTCGTGGCATCTACGTAAATTCACCCGCCTTGGATAAAAGAAAGGGCTCTAGTAAAAACAAGCGGGCAATGTTTTGTAGCACCTACCGAGGGGGTTTCATTTCTTAACACCTACCACTAGTGGTGTCAAAAAACAAAACAATAAACAGCAACAACAGAAGAAGAAGAAGAAGTTTATTGTTGACCTACACTAATTTTACTCTAGTAGAGTAATTTAGGGCTTTTGACCTCGACTCATGTGTTGATTTGGCTGAAGATAGAACCCCCTAGGTTTACATAGGAATTGCCGGTTTCATTCTCCATGGCAATAGGTGTGGTGAACATGAACCCTTACCAATGGGAGGGTGAAAACGTTGACTGCTATGTAGAGCCTATGGATTTTCATTTTTCAATCAGAAGAGCATATAATCAAGGTTAGAGACCCTAAACTGGTTTGTGAGGTTATACGATGATGAATTAACAACAAATTTATAAAAATGTTATTGTACCCTCTCTTGGTAGGTATCAAGAAACATAACCATGAACAATAGAGCCTTCGTGGTGTCTACGTACGTCATAAACATGTCTATTGGATGGTCCAAAAACCTTGAGATATTAAAGTCATCCTTAAAAAGGATGTGAGAAACCCTCCATTGTTTGGTGTGTTCGCCGGAAATTTGCGGGACGCAACAAACACTCTGGATACACAGAAGCAAGGCCCACTAACCTTTTCGATCCCTTGCAACTATGCTCCATTTACATATTCCCAAGAGGAAATGACCAAATTTGGGACTAAACTTTGGTGAGGTAGAGAAGAGGAGGAAAAATAATCTTTGAACACGTGTTTATTTATAGGTCCAAATGCGGTATAGGCAAGCCATGCAAACATAGATTTTCATTTGAAACTCATAGTTTTTCTTGATCTCGCTCTCTATATGACCTTTCAAGAATTATTCTATTTTAATAGCTCGAAGAAAACAAATGTGGCGACTTGATATGGGGTGACAAAAAAGAGGTCCAAAGTATAGTATTTACTTAATTTGATGTGGCATTAGAATTAATGTGCCATGTATTTACCATGGGCCACATTAATAAGCAAACCCTTACAAATCAATGTGACATCCAATGGGGGATATAGTGACAAATTGATGAAGTCTATTGTGTTAATGCCAATTGTCATATTGCCACCACATGGAGGTTTCTCACACTGGGAGGAGTTATTTCTTGAGTGAGGCTTGCTGATACGTGGGGGGAAAATGCATGCCACTTCATTCCATACCTTGAACCTAAATCCCAGTGTAAACTCCTCAGGTCCAAAATTTTGCTCCCGCCTAATAGGAGCATTCAATTTCAAAAACATGGCGCCTGATCATGCGATTGGAGAAGCCATTAAATTATTTTTAAAAATTTGCTAAAAGCATCCTAAGAAGCAGTAACTTATATATATATATATAAGTTAAAATCAATAATTGCATTTTATCTAGTAATCTGAACGGAATCTACTTGTTGGTCTATGGTCTGCGACTCTAGTGTAAAACAATTTTGGATACACACACACACACACACACACACATGTAATTCAAGCAGTTGCAATGAGGATCTTACACTTATTTTGATATCAATAAGGCATGGTATTTTTTGCTATATTTTTGTTATTATGATATCATTCGGGTCTATATACCATGCAAGAACTCTCATACCTAGAATATAGACTTGAATATGCAACACACATTCCCTCACCTTGACAGACCCCCCCTCCCCTCCCAAATATCAATATTTGATTGGTATTACAATTTTGATGCCCATGGGTAGGTTCTTTGATACCATCATCAATGTCGAGTGTCGATACCATGCATCATTCCTATATACCGGCCCAACATCGGTGTAAAGGTTAAACCTACCCTCGCCTTGAGCGAGGAGGTCTACGACGGAAAGGGGGGGGGAGGGGGGGGGAGGTACTTCACTCACTTCCACGGAGGGAAACCACCTACTAGAGAGCTAGGGGTGGCGATTGAGGGAGGTGTGGGATCCGATACTCGGAATGATGAGGAAGCCGGAGATTTGATACACGAATTGGTTGTGCAACCCCTCCCCTCAATTCGTGAAGATTGAGAAATTATAGGTAGGT
Source organism: Polytrichum formosum (assembly GCA_964035585.1). NCBI lineage: Eukaryota > Viridiplantae > Streptophyta > Polytrichopsida > Polytrichales > Polytrichaceae > Polytrichum > Polytrichum formosum. Next base: position 48,108,581 of record OZ037937.1, read on the forward strand.
ATCATATGATATGTATGTGGATTGTACGGCCTTCTAAGAGTAGGAAGTACTTTCGCCCTACGCTAAGCTAGCTACTACTTACACAAAGCGACAACTTAGCTCTCGACACGTCATGAGTGACCCCCCCCCCCCCCAAACCCCTCAAATCTTCATAGTTTAGGTGGAATAGTTGAATGCTATGAGATTATTGTATCATACTATTCGGTACTACTAATGAGTTCACATCGTCCGTGTTACGACCCATCGAGTCGAGTCGAGTCAATCAATCAATCTCATGATTTGTAGTCGAAGTTTTCGCCGCCCGCTTTATTTCCGACGAGACGCCTTGGGTGTGTTTTTTCTTTCACCTTATTAAGTTATGGCGTCTAGCATTATGGAAGAATGATACATGTAGCATTCAAGTGTGTCTCCAATCAATAGCGAGGGTACATACAAGTATGTAGTGAGAGGGTGGGCTGTTGACAGCCGAGTTTTGCTGTCAGTTATCATGGGCGGGTGGTCAAAAGTATGATAAGAGTGATAGCCTCACGACCAATATTTGGTGACTGGCCAAGGGACAAAGGAAGGAAAGAAGGAAGGAAGGAAAGAAAAATCGTTGTTCTATGTTCAATCGGCTCCGTAACACTATTCAGATCCATAACAGTGTTCTCTGGGACTGACAATATTATGTGGAATATTCCACCATTCATGCTGAATGTGAGGAATATTCCACAAAATATCGTCAGTCCCACAAAGCACTGTTATGGATCTTAATAATGCTATGCTCGTTAGTGTGCCATAAAGACTAGTTTCCAAAGATTTCATGAACTCTCTCTCTCTCTCTCTCTCTCTCTCTATATATATATATATATTTGTAAAATTGCAATTACTGCTCTACACTGATTATGCCAGTTAGTGCGTGTTACTGTTCAGAGTTACGTAGTGCGATAACTATTTAATGAGAATGTGATGTTTTACCAAGCAAAGTCATTTATGTTCTATAATGTCTAAACAACCTGTTTAACTTTTGATGTGGAAAATTGAGCTCATGAGCAAGATGTTATTGCATTGTATAGCTCTGAATAGTATCATGCACTAATTGGGATAATTAGTGTAGCGATAGTACGAGAAACATACTCACATATCTGCACTTGTCAAAATTGATTTTATCTCAATATCTTGGAACTATGAGTCAACACAGTACCTAATCACACTATTCAAAAGGTCACATACATGAGCTTATTTCGTGTGGCACCAACGTGAATGGGGGGGTGAATGCATGGTTGGCTGCCTCACATTTGCAATCACGCTGTGAAAAACTGCATACACATTGTTTTTGATGGTCCATAATATGACCAATATATATTGAAATAAGAGAAGGGACTTGATTCAAGGGAATAAAATTTATTATTATTTTTTTTGATGTAATTTGTTTTATTTGACATTTATTAAGACTAATACTAAGGACTATTGAACGTTTGCCATTGTGACATTTGGACGAACAATTTTTTAATTAAGCACTTTTTCATGAATCTATGTAATTCCAATCTTATAGATGGGACTTTGCTATGGGGAAGATTTTGTAATAAAAATTAGGAAAATGTATGGTAGATCTTTAAGTCTAGCACGATTTTGAAGGAAAGGACTTTTTGCGGTCTCAAAATTGGTGTGAATATTCAAAAGACCTTCTTGAGAGCTATATTTGATATGTTTGAAGTTTTATTTTATTTTTAAGCATGTACATGTGGGGGCTCTAGATGGGTTTAGACTTCACTAGACTTTTTAGGGTGTATTTCTCCATGTCATGGATCAGGACCATGTACATAGAGGATGACATCATATAGTGTGATTAGGGGTTGGAGAAATTAATGGTACCCCCTGAGTTTTTTGCACATTGGCCCAATCTTTTTGCTCTAGTTCCCCCACAAAAGTCCTTTGGCAAGAGGGTGTCTCATAATGTTTGCCGAATCAGTAGGGATTTGCACAAGTCTTTGAAAACGTGGTAGGCTGGAAACCGATGTTTGGCCCTCACTCCTTGTGCCGTTGGTTTTTGGTCTTCAAGGGTTTCTTGTAGTCATGGTAGGCGTTCATCGTTCCTAGGGTTTATGGTTTAGTATGGGCAATGCCATGAACTGATCTCAACGTTTAGGGTTAAAGCGAGGAGGCCCTCTAGAAAGGGGAAGAGATCATATACATGTTGTTGCAACAGAGAGGCAAAGACAAAGTAGGGTGTGGCAGAAGAATATAGCAATTGATGGACAACTCCATATTGTGTGCGGTTCGGTAACACCCAAGTGTGAAATTAGGAGGGTCACACAAACCATGTTGAATGAGGTCCGAGATGACCCTAAACTACCGGATGACAGTGGAGAGGTACCCAAACCGAACAGAGTGGTTGGCGGTTCGGTTCCCGGCCATGAAATCATCTCTCTACTTGACGAAAACTAGCCAGGTGGTTAAGCGCCTCATGTCTTCCAAAAAAATTAAATTAAATTAAAAAAAAATGTTGAATGCCATTTCCAATATGCTATCAAGGTTTGAGGTTAGTGCCGATAGAGAGGAGGTGTTGCTTAGGGTTAGGTCTGATCCTACAGTTATTAACAACATTGTGCAACACATTAGGTTTAGCAAGGATGCAGTTGTAAAAGGATGACATTTTTAAGTGGCACGAGGCGACGGGGCTGGTGCCGTGGTGAAGCGATACATTAGACAGGCCCAACTTGATCCCCATGGACAAGAGATGAATTGTGTTAAGCATGTAGTGAAGATGTCGGAGGACTAGCTATCATGTAGCTTAGAGACTTCTTACACTGGTGAAACCATTCAAGTTGTGCTAAAATTTTGGGTATGCACAAGAGGGAGCAGTTGATAGGGTGAATGCACATGTGTGCAAGCCTGTGGAGAGGACCAGAGAGTTCCATTCGGCTTCTTCAGTGGGTATCATGTATGCCAATCGTCTCTTCATGAAACAATTAAGTTGTTCTTGTGTTTTCTGCCTTGATGGGTAATACAACTTGTGTGAAAATTTACAATGGACATTGGACTGGAATGTCGAGATATTGATCCCTGACAAGACTAACTTTGTTCGTGATAGAGTGGTCTCAGCCTTTGATGGGAGCACTTGGGATCATTTTGGGTTAGATTCTGACTTCCTCAGTCAATCTTTGGAGCTTGGTGATAACTTTGTTGTGAATGCATGTGAAGATAACGATGAAGGTGTAGATTTATACATCCCCGTGTGCACAAAAACACCTCTCACATGCATGAAGTGTTTCATGTACAAGTGGGGAGAGGAATTTAACCCTGGCAATTATCTAGTTGTAGCTGGGGCAACAACCTACCATAATGTTCGTCACATCTTCTAAGGTCGAGCTCTTTGCTAATATGAGTCCTGCTGCTCAAATTTCATCTCCAGAATGGGCTGGACGATGTAATCTGATGCCGCAGTGAGCAAGTGTCAATGTTTGGCACTCATGATTAAGAGCGCGTCTATGTATTAATTGAATATAAATCGACGTCATATGATCAGCAAGCTCGCAAATGTAGTTCATGTTCAATTTGGACTCTAATGGAAGCAGCTCAAAACCATTAACCCATTGTTAGGCATCTAAAACCCTTACATCCATGGCCCAACTATTCTAATTTCTCAATCGTGTTATGAAACTTCCCAGCACATTTTGGTGCACACTGTACTAGTGGAGCAGGATTTTCAAACAATCAGCTCTAATTTCAGATTTCGGATTTCACTAATCCTTACACAACTGGTGGACGTCTACAACAACTCTCAAGTCGCAAATAACATCTTGTAACATTCGAATCTGCAAGAAATCCCAAACCCCCCCTCCCCTGATTAATGACATTCAAGCACTTACAGGACTCTGTAGACATTTGAGCACTAAAATGTCACTTCCGTGGACTACAATAGAGTGAGGTGACTATGTGGAGTTTCATACCCATGGGTGAAGCCAAGATTTTGACCAAGGGGGGGTTGACCTTAGAATATGGAAATATTCAGTGTATATTTTATTTTCAAATTTCAATAGGTGGTCAAATTTGATTATTTATTGAGAGATTTGAACTCGTCGAGCTGACATCCCCATAATTTTTTTTTGATAATGTCGTTAATATCCAAAGCTTTGAGCCCCTCCTAGTCCCCCCCTTGGCTTCACCCCTATTCATACCCAAACCATGCACTTTGCGATATTCTTGCAACACATAATGGCATCTTAAGAGGACTAAGAAGTGGCTCAAGAGCGGTAACTGACCTTCTCATGGACTATCTTGAAGCTAACGGCATTTCCAAAACAGTTGCATACAATGCAAGGATTATCATAATCATACCCAGAAATTGGAAGTAACAAATACACTTACGAGACTTCACTCTTGCCATTTTTGGGCCACTCAACCATGTTCGTACCCTAGGAATTTGTGCCTCTTACGTTGATCGTGGTTTTGCAATTTGAGAAGCAACCTATGGTGCCTTTCTTGCAAAGGTGGGCTCTAATGGTGGTGAGAACACCCCCCCCCCTTCTCGCTCATGTAGTGATAACCATGATGGGGGTTACCATTTTTTATTTGTTTTCTTGGTTTTTTACTAGTCAACCATATTTTACATGTTTTTCTCAATGGTGTATTTTGGAAAATTGTTGTGGCAATAGGTGAATTCTAGAAATTTCAAGGTGGTATTTGAATGGTGGGAACAAGGGGGTGGGCTAATATTTGGGGTTGCACAAACCTTATGCTTTAAAACACAATAAAATCAATCATGCACCTTCGTGAACTCCCAAGTAATATTTCTTCAAAAGTGCGGTCTTTTAGAATCCTCTTTATAAGGTTGCGGGTTGCAATTTGATAATACATATAGATTCATGATGTGCCAAGAGGGGACATAGAAGATTGACCATAAGCTATGTGGGCAACATGGAAAGAAATTGGTAGTTTAACAACAAAATGTCCTTAGGACCTGCATATTAAATTATGATTATAATATATATGTGGTATCATAACATTACTAAGAGACTACTATTTCCTTCCTTTTTAATCCTATTACAACCTCCAAACATTGTAGCACAATAGTGTTCGACCAATAGTCATCATTGGATGATCTTTCCTTGAACTCCAAAGATTCTCTACATGGTTGCTTCATTTCAGGATTTAATTTGACACCTCAACATGTTAGGAGTAATCGTCAAGCTACCGTACGATGATAGAAAGGATGGGGAAAAATGCCCAATAATAAATTTATTTCAAAAAAAGGGCGTAGGTGGTCCATAATAACAGTTATGAAAAAAAAGGAAAGAGGGAGAGAGAGAGAGAGAGAGAGAGAGAGAGAGAGAGAGAGAGAGAGAGAGTTGTCATTTTTCAAAGCTTTTCTCAAAGCTTGATCTTCCTCTTTTTAGAGGCCCTTTCCTTTCTATTCTTCATCAAAATAAAGCAAGGGTGGGTGGGTGGGATTTTCTTTCATCACAAGTCTATTGCTTCCCTAAACCTAGCTTCTAACATTGTAACCATGGATTTAGTGCTATGTTTTACATCACAGTAAGTTGATTGAACTTTCAACTAGGAACATATATGCTTATCAAAGTAGTTAGATACTCCGTTATGTTTCCTTGCTTTCAAATCAAAGTTTAATAGCATGGGTTGTCATAAAGACATAGAGTACTAAAATATAATGATATTGTCATGGTAACAAATATCCATCAAATATGGCAACTGGATTCAAAATATAGTCTAATACGTGACTGCATTGTGCCCAATGACTATTGTTACAACTAAGTAATAAATCAAAGATGTGATATGTAAACTTACATACCTCATTTGTATGTATTCTCAATGCCTCAACTATTTTTTGGAATTTGTGTATGCACCAAGATACTAATTCAAAGTAACATAATAACTTTCACAAGTGTAAGATTTCAAGAGTGAAAGGGCATCCAAACATGAGTAATGCACTATTGTTGGTGTTGAAAATGTGAAGAGCTAGCCTCACCTGCACTCGTGCCAACCCAAACATACATTTGTGTGTTAGAAAGGCGTGTGTCAGGTGTCTTCAGCTAGGCTCAATTGTAATCCATGTCACACATTTACCACACCTATCAAGTCCATTGAATGTTTGTAAACATCTATACTCAATACAAAATAGTGAGTATACAAACATGCTCTTTTGCCATATTGTGTAACTTTCTTGGACAATAACAACCTTGAGACACCAAACACCAAGCGCCTCCACACTAATCACGTATCCGCTTAGTTTTATTGAACACTCTAAGCCAAGTGTTTCCTACTCCAAGCATGTAAAAGAGTTTTCACATGGAAGAGTCTAGGATTTAAGTATTGGTTTAGTAAGGTATAGTGGCCGCTTTAGGTCATTGAAACCCTAAAACGTGGAGCGTGGTAACTTCCTTAACCATGGTTTGTTAACTCACAGTTCACTATAGTGTAATGTTTTAGCTTTGGTGTAAAACCTACTAAGTATTATTGTCATGGTAGGAAGTTTTAATCAACTTGTCAAGAGTTTCACATTTTACCGGTTATAGAGTTTAAAGGCAATAACAAGAGCAAAGAGAGAGAGAGAGAGAGAGAACTTAGGCAGATGACATATCCTGCATACAAATCCATCTATTGTAACTTATTCTTCATTCATCCATCATGGCTAAGTACGCAAAGTTTACCTTTAGGGTTTGAGGTAAGCCTTCTAAATGTGTTAACTAGGACTTTGGACATGTGATGATAGTGTTGTCAGTGCATGTGAGTTATTGGGTTTGGCCTCATTCCATAACACACCAAATTTCCCTAATAATTTAGACATTATGATTATTATGTTTCCTTCCATTTAGGCCATCTAACTCATTAATTTCCAAAAAATGAGGCTTGAGTTTTCATTATATCTTGCCCATCCTGCTATCAGCCTACATTATTCCATAACACTCATGAGAATATTCCTTTCCATGGGGAGCAAACAAACCATGTTGAGCAATGTCATAATGCTTTACACAAACATGATGTTATATGCATTGTCAATGAGTTATGAAATAGAGATTTGTGTTAAACCAATATGAGAAAACCATAAGGTCAAAATTGGATAATTTGAATGTCCTTTATGAAATCTAACATGTATATTTTGTTACCCCTTAACAATTATTTGTTTAGTAGTGTTAAAGATGTGGTCTTAGTAACTTAGTTGGTCATAAAATAACTTATAGGTCCAAAGGTATTAAAATGACATTGCAAGTCTTTTACCAATTGATTGTCTTTATGACCTTATGTACAAGGTGGTCATGAATTGGACAGAGGACAAAAACACGTCAAAACAACTACTTACAATTATTTGTTAGGGTGTCAAATTACCAAGTTTGAATCACTTAGTAGGTAGTTGTTTTGAAGTAGGCATAGAGCCCTTTGGCTCTCTTAGTTCACTTGTGCAAAGATAGCTTAGAGAGTATGTGTATCCTTGTGAGCTGTAGGTTTGGACATGTAGCATCTTTGGAAATATGTGGTTGTACGAACGGACTTGAGAAGCAAGCAACAAGGTGTTTAGCAAGGGATTTGAATAGTAGACTCATTGTTGATATTATCTTATTGTTGATCTTCTTGTAAGCTAACATATTCCTTAGGGTTGACAAGGCTAAGGTGTTGAATGCGTTATTGAAAGTGCCCATTGGACAACTTGTGATGTATTACCTATAGATGGATTAGGAAGTGCAGTACACTAAATATGATATTTAGTGTCGTATGGTATTTAATGTCACTGTGGTAACTTTTTGGATGACATTTCTTATGAATTAAGTGAACAAATATTGTCATGGATGATGGATGATTTCATCCATTGGCCAAAACCCTACGTTCTCTTGTCAGCAACTTGTGATGAAAAATTGTCATGGATGATTAAAATCTGGATGGAAAATCACTTGGCAAGTGATAGTAATTGCAACACTAGAAACATATAATCCTTTCAAAAAATTACAAGGAATGACAAACAACGCTGGGTTAATATTTAGTGTTGGTGACATTATACCGTGGTTTAAAATTAGTATTGAGCAAGACAATTAGAGTTAGTGACACTAAATATCATATTTAAGGTAGAAATACCCAAATCGGTTAACCACTCTCTACCCGTGCACTAGACTACCGTCATAATAGTGAAGTGCCATTTATGAAACCGATCATGGCGAGGCGGCAACTTCAATGCATGTACACTTAGTGTAGCCAATGGGAGTCAAGTTTAATGTACTCATGAATTAACCAGTTTAGGTGATGTTCTGTAAGGAAATGTGGATTACCATGTTTGATGTAGGGAGAATCTAGTGAACGAATAGGGGGTTTGACAACTTTCCACTTTGAAAAATTGTAGAATTTTTTGTACAAGGCAGGAAAATATGAAACAAATTGCATTCTTCATGAATCCTTCTCGTCTATCTTGGAAAATTATCTCATGATTGTAAGACCATATCTTCGATGTGAATCACCTTATTTTCACGGGTTATGGTATTTCTACCTTAGTGTAGTTAGTTGTATGCATGGACGTGACGTTCATGCTAGGACATCCAGCGCGAGTGGTCGGAGTGACCCAAAAACTCTATCATGGGTCGGTAGAAGGTTAAAGAGATCATATCCAGATTTGGTTTGTGATACTACCTCTGGGAAGTTGGCTGATCCAACCCAAAATGTCAGTTGGTCAGAAATATGTAAGTTGTCAAAACAACCCAAAAGCTCTACCATAGGTTGGTAGACGGTTAGAGACGCCATATCCAAACTACTTTGTGGAAATGACCTCCATACGTTGGCCGATCGGGCCAAAAACGTGAGATGGTAGGTAGTGTTTAGAGTATGTTTTATGGCCTTAAATAGAAGCTTTAGAGAAGTATATGGCGAAGGAGCATTCTAGGGACGAAGGACTAGCTTGGACGTGCTTTGGCAAGGTTGGACGTGACCAACAATGATCTAGTTAATGGAGCAAGGAAGGAGTGTGAAATCCCATCAACATCCACGTGGGAGCAATATTGTGCTCATGTAGAAATAAGCCCACAAACACATGAATCGTTGTGTAAAATAGCATGTCGTGACAACAAAGACATACCTCTACATGTCCCTGAAAATAAAGACATGCTAATTTTTACTTCAAATACAAGCTCCTTAAAATGTAATATATTGAAACAAACCTTTTCTTTTGGCATGGTCGCCTTATTTTCTGTTGAGACAACCTATTTGGGTTCTCTCACCGCCAAATCTGGGTGACTACCAAACAATATCCAACCATGTAAGATTTCATGTCACTTTCTCATCCATTTCTTGACATGCTCTTCCCTGGTCACTTTTGTTTTTGACAACTTTGTGTAAAATGGAATGAGATTGCCACTCATTTCTCAACCAATGAGAGATTTTAGAAAGTTGTGGTCATGGTCACTAGTCACTACACCATTTATGGTATTTAGTCTCACATGTACTTTTTGCAAAGAGCCTAAACCAGATCCCTAGATGTCTCAAAGCGTCACGTCCAATAATTGTTTACATGGTACTATTCGCCAACATAAGTGAAATTTTTATTTTTTTGGTTTGTTTTCAGATAAACATTATGACATTTAGAGTAGCACATTGAGATACTTGAGATGATCACTTTGCGTTTTAGTTTCCAAGGGGGAAGATATTCCTGAGTGTACCAATAACAAGTGGCATGTGTTTTACATTTTAGTATGCAAGAGGAAGATGCTCTTGAGCATACTAATGCCAAGTGTCATTTGTGTACACTTTAGTCAACTTATAAACCATTATGTAACATTAAGCATACACCTCATAACACTACTGAACATATTCATGCCAAGATATTAGCAAGCGCACTTGAACGCCAAGTGTCACTAATAGTGAAGTTGTTGATCATTAGTGTAAACCCAACATACGCCTCAAAACAGGGTAAGTGACACTATCACGAAAGTGTCACTAAATACCATAAATGGTGTAGTGTAAACATGCCGGGCCCTTCCTTCTTTGTATCTATTAAGAACAACTTTAATGGGTGAAAAATTTCCCCAAATCCACCTACATCTCGAACATGTCAATTGTGAAGAAACGTGATAACTTCATATAAAATATATATCAAAGTTTTTTGTAGCCATCTATTGGCGGCATCTAAAAATTTGAACCAAATCCACTATTTGGCATCCCTATCCCACATTTGAATCTAATTCACTTGACTAAGTAACAAAAAAATTGACCTTTTGGGGATTTTGGTCGTTAGCCTCGACAATTGAACAAAGTTGTCATTCCAAGGAAGTCAACGGATGATGGCTCGAGGCCCCGAGGCAAAAGCAACCGCCTTATTAGGCTACTTGCCTAGCACCTTACAAATGGACGGATGTCCTTTCCTTTGTTAGTTGTTCTCATGTTACTCCAACATGTGTGGCTATTTTGTGGTGACATGGCGTGTCAAGGCCTACTTATGGATGTCCATGTGGCATTTGAAGACCGTTTAGTTTGTTGCATGCGTTTGAGTAAGTGGATGCAAATATCTAGATTTGGCCCTCTTCGTCCTATATACTTGTAGCTTTTCAAAATATAATAATCCAAAACAAATGACACACAATATTATTCAGATCCATAACAATGTTCTGTGGGACTGACAATATTTTATAGAATATTCCTTACATTCAACTTGAATGATGGAATATTCCACATAATATTGTTAGTTCCACAAAACATTGTTATGGATCTGAATAATATTATGCATCTAATCACATAAATGAATATGATTTTTGCACCAACACCTATATAACATTACTGAGCAGCTAGATGATGGTTTTCTTAACGAAAGAGGATGCAATTAAAAGTAACTATGAATTTATAGTTGTTTGTTGAAAACTCCACAGTGAACAACCAAAGCGTTCCTTATAAAAGGGGGAACCCTAGAATTAAAAGGGGATTATTCTTGTCAAATGCTCGGTCCCAATTAACACGTCTAAGCACTTGAATAATGTTATGAACATGACAACTCAATAATTAGGTATTAGCCCTTGGATGCCTAGGGGTTTCGTCACGGTATATAGACGAACTCAAAGAATGTGCTAAATCACTTCAAATGTCATTGATCGTATCCAAAAAGTTGTAGAGATTTGTTATCAGATCACATACATATGACTACAATTTCACATGACCTCCTTTAGCATTAAATATATAATGGAAAACAATAAAAAAAACTCTTAGATTAATAATGCAATAAGATTGACATTACAACAACTTACATGTAACAAACAACTTATGGCCCCTTGTGTTATCAAGTTATGCATAATGAGATAACAATCCCGATTCATTTCCCAAGACATTGACACCTCGCGAGCCAAGTAGGACGGGAAGACGGAATATTAAAGTTGAGGTGGCAACATCTTCTCCAACTACATAATACAATGATGACATGAGCCTTCATAGCAATGAGACAACTACCATAGTAAGGTAGAAATACCCAAACCGGTTAACTACCCTTTATCCGTGCAATAGATCTCCATCAGAATAGTGAAATGCCATTTCTGAAACCGATCATTACGAGGTTGGCAACTTCGATGCGTGTACACTTAGTGTAGCCAATGGGAGTAATCACGCCCCTACACTTTGCCAACAATTCATCCATCATATTCTTTGAGCATTGGGTTGAATCATATTCCTTCACAAGTTTAATATACTCATCAGTTAACCGGTTTAGGTGATGTTCCGTATGGAAATGAGGATTACCGTGTTCGCTGTGAGCAAAATCTAGTGAACGAGTAGGGGGTTTGACAAACTTTCCACTTTAAAAAATTGTAGAATTTTTTGTACAGGGAAAAAAATATGAAACAACTTGCATTCTTCATGAATCCTTCTCATCTATCTTGGAAAATTATCTCATGATTGTAAGACCATATCTTCAATGCGAATCACCTTATTTTCACAGTTTATGGTATCTCTACTTTAGTACCCTAGTAATTTATTTGCCTAACACCATCATAAATCAAAACTTGAAAGTAAACAAAATATTATGTAATGATGGATCTCACATTATATGTCTGTCAAAAGGTCTCACAAAACAATGTTTGTTCTTATTGTGTGACTAGCATAATAGTGAGGTATAAAAATGAGCCTAATGCCGCTCATGGCTTAGTCTAATAGAGTTGCCATTACCAAGGTCAATGCTAAAAAAATGGGCAAGGGTTGGATATAAGGGCCACTTCACACACGAGACTGAGAGCCCATGACCATTACACTTCAAGCACTCTCATTGGTGGAAAAGGTGGAGCCGGTCCAAGTTCGCTTCACACTATGGTTGAGGGGCCAACGGAGTATGTGAATGCAAGATGGATGTAAAGTCTACATGGATTCCTACATGGCATCCGATGGATCATGTTTCATGGTCACTTGGACTATTTTCAAAAACCACCTCTTGGAGGTAGGCCTAACACAAAACCGGAAGACCATGGCACTCCGAATGCTCACAACCGTTGATTTATTCTGTTTTATCATGTGTGAGGACCCACATGAATAGAAATTCATTGAAATAGCATTTGGTTGAGGGCCCGGTCACATGTGGATTCACACTACACTTGAGGATCCGCAACCACATTACATGATTTTGGAGGTGTCTTGGGATGGCCTTTGGACACTTCCATTTGGGCTCTCACAATTTCATGGTCACGGCTCTTGGCTCGTGTGTGAAGTGGCCCTAGGGTGGCAAAATGCGCAACACATTGTGGGTGGTGGGGCAATGATAGGTAAGTGGATGAGGAATGGAGGTTGGCGGAAGAACCGGAGAATATTGTTGTTGTCGCCATTACGCAAGTCGACAATAGAGGATGAGAGCCAACATAATCCATGTTGGCATTAGTTATTTGTAATGTAAAAGCAAATGAAACCACGAATTTCGTTTTAGTTCCAAAACCATGAGGTTTTGAGAATTAACACAAAGTCACCCAAGTTTTCTTGATGTATAAACTACACCAAATATGATATTTAGTGTCACTAATTCCTTGCTCAATACTAATTGTAAACCGCAATATAGCGTCACCAACACTAAATGTTAACCCAACATTATTTGTCATTCCTTGTAAAAAAATTTAAGGGATTATGGATTTACAATGTTGCAATTACGTCACTTCCTAAGTGGTTTATCATCCAAATTTCAATCACCCATGACAATATTTCATCACGAGTTGCTGACAAGAGATGATAGGGTTTTGGCCAATGGATGAACTCATCTATCGTCCATGACAATATTGGGAAACTTATTCATAAGAAGTGTCATCCGAAAAGTTACCATAGTGACATTAAATACCATATGACACTAAATATCATATTTAGTGTTTCATACACAAAGATGATGGTGTCGGGTTGTTAAAACCAACTTTTTAGTTTGTGCTACTAAGTTGAGTGGACCAAGCTAGCCTTTGCATGAGCCAATCCAGGATTAGGAAAACAAGTCCCATGTGCATACCCTATTTTAGATCCTATATTTTTTTCAAAATCTGAGAGGTGGAAAGAGGAGGTTTCAAAAGTTTCACTAAACTTTCAACATAGGCTAGGATTCACAATGAGCAAAGAAGCTCTTAGTAGAATTGTTCCTCAAAGAAGGATCAAAACCCACATTATTCGGTCCTCTCCGAGGGGAGTGACTAGAGACACCCATCATACCAAGAAGGCACTTGCCTAAGCAAAGAATTAAAAAGACGCGCACTTTAGAGTAGTGATGTAGGCTCAATAAAGCAATTGAGGCCGTGAATAGTAGGGAGAAGATTGCCACCGCAAGTGTATCTTTTGGAGTTCATGCAATCACATTAGAGTTATCCACAAAGCCCTCAAAGTGGGATGAAACCATGGCTTTGATCCTTCTTTAAGAAAACTTCCTATTAAAAGCTCGTTAGCTCGTTATGTATTGGAGCTTATTTCAAAAGTTGGTGCAACTTTTGGGACCTCCTCTTTTCACTGTAATAATTTTGAGAGAATATTAGGGTATAAAACAGGGTATGCGCATGGGACCCGCTATCCTAAATCCCGGATCGGTCTATGCAAGGCTAGCTTGGCCCACCCATCCTAGTAAGACAAGCTAGAAAGTTGATTTTTGATAGCTCGACATCACTCTTTGTGTATGGTACTTTAGGGATTGACAAAACATGAGTAACTTTGTGCTTATACTCACAATCTCAAGATTTGGGACTAAACTCATGGTTTCATATGCTTTACTCTATTGAGGTGTCATCTTTCAGGCTAAATTTGTTCAAGGAAGGGAGGGAGAAACGGTGTAATGAGATCCAAGGAGGTAGAGGGTTGGTGGTATTCATATTGAAGATGTCTTTCATTGGACATTATTTAACATCGACACATTTGCAATTGAACTTCACATTGCTTAGCGATGTGGACCCTCATAATATAATAGTGGGATGTTGGGAGGTTAGTTCAAGTCTGAGTCTGCTTGCACATATTTTCTAGAATCCCATTGTTATATTCCGAAGCCCCACTGAACAATTGCTAAGTGTTGAACGATTGCTAAGTGCTGAGCAATGTTATGAAAGAGGCCAAATATTTTGAAGAAAGGGGGGCAACTCCGTTTTAGAATGGCATTCTCAAGTCTTCCTTGGTTGAATGGTTCCAAAGAAGACATCCTTCTCTCTCATTGCACAATTACTTCAAACAACGCCCCCTCCCAACATTGGGCATTACCTAGCATGATCTCTCTCTCTCTCTCTCTCTCATATATATATATGGGTGCAAACATAGTAAAGTGGACCAAAAAAGTGCTATGGTATATGAAAGCCATGATTTTCTTGGTCAAACGCCTATAAGTAGTAGCAAAATGTTGTTTAAAATATATTATTTTTCATGATGACCTCTATTGTTAAGTTAGGTACTCAAATATAAATATCAATATGAGATCTTCAAAACCTATCATCAAAAGTGACGCGTAAAAGCAACTGACTAAATATAGTTTTGAACGTAAATTTCATGACCTTAAATATTTTGAACTTGGAATTTCTTTTCATATTCCTTGAATTCATTATAAACTTGAGGTCATCGTAATTTTTTTTCAAAAATTAATCAATTTAATGTAATGTAATTGTATTTTAAACAAGTTTTTGACAATTATCTTTTCAATGACACCCACTTGCACCACCACTTGCACCGTCTTCTAAAATACATATATGTTGTTTGAAATTGTTTTTTGTGAACATAAATTGCTTGGCTTTGTAGATTCATATGTTTTCTAAATGTTTATGAATTTTTATTTCATAAAATTCAAAGTTAGTATATTGTTTTGGATCACTTTCACTTAAACCTGAGCAAGGATCAAGAGCTGTCCACTTTACCGTGCTTGCACCCATATATATATATATTGGTCACCCTCAAATTCACAGAAGCTCAGGTGTTGGTGACCAACTTAAAATGGTCACCTTTGGCCCAAAACATAGAGTGACAAACATTAAATGTGTTTTAGTTGGCATTTTGAGTGCTAAGGCATGTGATCTCAACATTGACACTATTGATTAGATGCCCGCTTCTCTTGGGATGTTGACCATGTATTTAGTACGAGATGAATAGGAAATCCAAAACGAGTTCATAGACAATTTCCCCATGATTTTTGGAGCTCACATGGATATCTTATTCATTATCAAAGTGAAGATCATCTTTCTTTGTAGAGGATAATCTAGGTGTTTCTAATTATATTCATTATTGAACTTAAGATAATTAACAACTTTGAGCACACAAATTAATATTATCCTTTTGGTTGCGAGAAAAAAAAAACATGAACCCAAGGAGTTTATGTTGAGATTTGGGTCCAAAGGTATGGGAAAAATGAAGTGTACTAATGTGGCATCACTTTCTTACCAAATATTGGTGGTCCCACTTAAAAAGATACACCATTTTGTTCACGAAATCACTCTTCAAGCTTGACCCCAATCTCGGGTCTAAAAGTAAGATCTATCAAGGGATAGTTTGGACCTCAATTAGTTTTCTGGACCCAAACCCTATTGTAAATGCACACATACATATGTACAAGTGGATGTTTGCACAATCCCGTGAAGTTTGGCTTGAGTTGGTTGAGCTTGGGTCCAATTTGAGCCCAAAGTAAGGTCCATGAAGGGGTGCTTTGCCACCATATCCTAGTGTAAACTCACCCTAAATTTATCCCACACGGATAACAACACAACCATATGACGGTGTGTTTGCAAGTCGTTGAAGTTCGTTGTGAGTTGATCAAACTTTCGGAGGGCAAACGCCATTACAATGGTTATCCCTATTAGTGTGTGTTACTATTCGGAGTCAAGCAACCCAATAATGTCTTACTTAATAGTTTAAATTTCAATAATTGAAGTTCAATATGTTGTTCAAACATTATAGAACATAATTGACTTTTCTTTGGCAAAATATTACATTCTCAATAAATAGACATAGCATTGCGTAACTCTGAATAATAGCACACACTAATTGGGATAATCAATGTAGTGGATATTGGCCTAGCAGTCTCCAAAGCACGTGTGTAGCCTAGGTAAGACTAGCTATGTGGCAAACATACAACATCCACCCCCCTCCTTTTTGCACACCCGTAATTTTGTGAAAGTTCGCCATGAGTCAGTTGAGCTCGATTCCAATCCCAAAGTAAGGTCCATGAAGATATCACTATATTCGTTAATTTGGGACTTTTTCGGCATTTTGAGACAGTTATAAATATAAGAACATGGATAAAATCACATAGATATTGGAGAATGTTATAAGATGCAAATACTTTGAAGTGGGTGTTCATATCAAGAACCCAATTAAGAACTCATATCAAGATGGTTTAGGTAGGACGACCCAAACATTAGACCATGTTGTTGTGGTCCATATATTAATTTGAGACAAGAGAAAGTCTCAAATTAACGAATATAGTGATAGATGTGTTTGGAACCTAGATTCTAGTGTAAACTCACCCTTAAGAGTGGCTTTACACTAGGGTCCAAGACCCAAAAAACTTCAAACTCAAACAAACCTATTGGTTGAGAACAACATTTTGGACCCAAAGAATTTAGGGTAGAGTTCAAGTCTAAAGCATGAACTAATGAAGTGGCAGTCACATGTCATCGCTTTCCCATTAAATCTTGACCATCCCCACTCAAAAAAAAATACTCCTCCTATTTTGAGAAACCAAGCTGCAAGCTTGGGTACAATCTTGAGAGTCCGAAAACAAGTCCATTTGAGGAGCATTTTGGATCCCAAACCCTAATGTAAAACCCTCGATTTAAAATCTTCAAGACCTTGAGTTCCCTCACATGGTTGTAAATTGTAATACAACGATACATGTTTGCAACTCAACTCCCTTGAAATTCGTTGCGAGATTGGTCGAACTTTTGAAGGACAAAAGACACCAGGGTTTAATGTAGCACCTAGCAGCTTCCAAAGCATGCGCTAAATCTAGCTAAGCCAACCCAAGCGAAGCGTACCCATGTGACAAATGTGCAAAGTTATATGTTTGCAATTCCATGAAGTTCGCCATTGGTTGGTTGAGCTTGGGTCCAATCTTGAGTCCAAAAGTAAGGTCCATAAAGGGGTGTTTTTGTCACCCGGGCTCTAGCGTAAGTAAAGTCACCCTACATTTCTCTCACACGGATAGCGACATGATTGTAGTCCAACAATATTTATGAACTAAACTCCTTTGAAGTTCGTTGTAAGTTAGTCGAACTTTCGAAGGGCATAAACCACTAGGGTAATAAGATATAAGCTCCTAGCAAACTTCCAAAGCAGCCTCACCAAGCCTAAGCCTCTGTCAAACCCAACCCAAGCTACACATGTGACAAATGTATAATGTGTCCAACTCTCCATAACATTATTTAGATGCTATCAACAGTTCCCTCCGAAAAATATTTGTACGCTGCTCCACCCGAGTTTTTCAACCTAAAAAATGTCAGTTTAATGCTATGTTGTGAGAATAAAATAAAATAAAATTCCAAATAGAATATGGCTTATTGCCGGCCCAACCCAACATTTAGACTCAACTGAATTATGTTGACTGATCCCACTTAAGAAAATACTCCTCCTAGTTTGAGAAACTAAGCTACAAACCTGGGATCAATATTAAGTCCAAAAACAAGGTCCATTTAATAGGACATGAAGCTTCTTGTACACCCACCCTTAGTCTCTCTCACACGGATAACGACACGGTTGTAGTACGACGATATGTTTTGCAACTCCCCTTCCTTGAAGTTTGCCGTGAGTCGGTCAAACTTTCCAACACCCACTAGGTAAGGTAACGCCTACCAACTTTCCAAGCACACTTGTAACCTAGCTAAGCCTAACAACCCAAGCTACCTAAATGGCAAATGTACAAGGTGCCTAGCTCCCCCCCCTCCCATTTTTTTACAAATAAAAATAAAAATGCTCCTCCTAGATTGAGAAAGCAAGCTTCAAGCTTGGGTACAATCTCAAGTCCAAATACAAAGTCCATTGAAGGGGTGTTTTGGACCCGAGGCTTCCCGGACCCGGACCCGAACGTTTACCCAACCCTAAGTTCCTCTCACACACGGATGAAATAACGGCACGGTCGTAGTAGTACGACAATTTTATTTATTTTTTCTCGTTTTTTTTCGCAACTCGACTCCCTTGAAGTTCACCGTGAGTTGGTCGAACTTTCGAAAGGCAAAGGCCACTAATGCCCCCTTCCCACTTGACTTTACCAAATAACCAAAGTTTTCCCTAAAAACCGGGTAAAACTCTCTCGGTTATGGCAGAGGCATCCGGCTATCCCAATGCACCTACAAAGAACTTGGCTCTGGAGATTTTTGAGTAGGTTTTAGTTCAGTAGCCTTTCACACATGTTTATTGTTTTACCTACCAAGCAATGGCATGTTGGATAGCTTTTGTCCCATCCCCAAATGCTTTTACTACACATCTATGTTACCATCAGTTTTTGTTAATGAAGCTCCTCATGCCCTCACAACTAAGACTAGAAGCAACCAATCACAAAGGCGGGAGGCGACACTTTTAAAGGTCCTATATACTTGCCTCATGTCTAGGTACCGATGGGAGGGTCGGTGCTCGAGCCTTAAAATCTCCACGTTTAAACCATGCCACATCATTTGCCAACTAGGCTCGGGACTAGATAGTGTCGATGGTGTGAAGGCCGTGTTTTTGGGGCCAACTTTTAGGCTCAGCCAAAGTCAAGTGGGAAGGGGGGCATGAGTAGGGTAACGAGGTAGCACGGAGCAACTTCCAAAGCATGAGTGTAGCCTAGTCTAGCCCAAGCCTAGCACAGCCTAGCCCAAACCTAGCATAGTCTAGCCCAAGCCTAGCATAGCCTAGCCCAAGCCTAGCATAGCCTAGCCCAAGCCTAGCATAGCCTAGCCCAAGCCTAGCATAGCCTAGCCCAAGCCTAGTCTATAATAGCCCAAGCCTAGCCTAGCATAGCCCAAGCCTAGCCTAGCCCAAGCCCAAGCCCAAGCCCAAGCCCAAGCCTAGCCTAAGCCCAAGCCCTAGCCTAGCCCAAGCCCAAGCCCTAGCCTAGCCTAGCCCAAGCCCAAGCCCTAGCCTAGCCTAGCCCAAGCCCAAGCCCTAGCCTAGCCTAGCCTAAGCCCAAGCCTAGCCTAGCCTAAGCCCAAGCCTAGCCTAGCCTAAGCCCAAGCCTAGCCTAGCCTAAGCCCAAGCCTAGCCTAGCCTAAGCCCAAGCCTAGCCTAGCCTAAGCCCAAGCCTAGCCTAGCCTAAGCCCAAGCCTAGCCTAGCCTAAGCCCAAGCCTAGCCTAGCCTAAGCCCAAGCCTAGCCTAGCCTAAGCCCAAGCCTAAGCCCACCCAAGCTACCTACCTATGTGGCGAATGTACAAGGTGCTTTGCCCCTCCCCCCCAACGCTTGGCACACCCATAATCCTCGGATGCTCGCTTCACGGGGCCCGAGACTCCCTCCCCGTCCCATTGCCTTTGCAATCACCTCCCCTCCCCTCGTCGCTTCTCTTCCCCTTCCGCTGTCCTTCCCGCATCCCACCTGGCCCGGCTCGCCCGCCCGCCCTTGCTTCCTGTCTTCGTGCCTTCCTCCTTCCTCCTTCGTCTGGTTGCGCGATCCACCAGCGCCCAGCTCCGCCATCGCCACTTCTCGGCCCCATCACAGCATTGCTCGTCCTCTTCTCGACTGTCCGCTCGCATTCCCTTGCCTGTTTCTTCTTCCCTGGTTGGTCCCTGCTGTGTGGCACCGGGCAGTCCTGCCCTCACGGTTTGGATCCGGCAATTGGATGGTTGCGGGGCTCGTGCGTGTGGTCGCACTGGCTGTGGCTTAGAGGTTAGGCGCTCTTTGCATTCAGTCATTACCTGGTGGCCGTGGTCAGGCTCCTATTATTTTTTGGGTCGGTTGGAGGAGGGGTGGGGTGGGCAATTCGGGTTGGTTGGAGAGAGAGAGAGAGAGAGAGGGAGGGAGGGAGGGAGGTTCTATGAGGCGAGGGTTTGGATTCGCAATTGGAGGTGTGGATGAGTGAGTGAGTGAGTGAGCGAGCGTGGTGGCGGTTTCCTGGAGCTCGCATATAGTCGGTTTGTTTTGTCTGTGGCGAGGAGGTCCT
This sequence comes from Polytrichum formosum, assembly GCA_964035585.1. NCBI lineage: Eukaryota > Viridiplantae > Streptophyta > Polytrichopsida > Polytrichales > Polytrichaceae > Polytrichum > Polytrichum formosum. Next base: position 48,129,080 of record OZ037937.1, read on the forward strand.
TAATCCATGGGTGGAGGTGGCGTCATCGGGTGATAATAATTATGGTTTAAGTAGCCGGGGGCGAGGGTTTGGATTCGGAAATTGGACGAGTTGATGTGTCTAGGGTTTGAGAGGGTGAGTTGTGAGAGTTGTCGTTGTGTTTGTTTGTTTGTTTGTGGCGAGTGTGATTGTGGTTGTGTTGAGGTGATCAGTTCCTGGAAATTCTGGTTGGCCAATCCTGGTTTTAGGAGGCGTGCCATTAGGGCAAGGGTTTGGGTGGCGGAGTGTGGAGTGCATGTAAATTTGTTTGGGTTGCGGGAGTTGGTTAGGGAGTGGGTTTGTAAAGTAAGCAAAGCAAGGGGCGGTCGGGTGTTGCGATGGTCATTTGAATTTTGATGTTGTTGCTTGCGGGGCAGGAGGAGGAGGAGAAGGTGTGGTCATGGTGCGGATTGGGCTTTGATAGCAAACTTTTCGGTCTGCGAGATCCGGTGGAGGTAATAAGCGTGTGAACAAACTGCTGGGTGCCAATTGCAAAGGGAAGATTTGAGTCGGTTGAGGATAATTGAAAAGAGGCGGTGGAATCGTGTCTTTCAATCTAACAAACACCTATACCATACTTGGACGTCGCAGCCTGAGGAAGACTTGAGGGAAGAAGAAGAAGAAGGTTAAGAGTACAGAACAGGAGTGGGGGCAATTAAAGATGCCGAACTATGCAATGCAAGGAGGACAGCAGCAACAGCAACAGGGACAGTTGATTTGCAGCGGCTGCCGAACTCTGCTAGTGTATCCACAGGGCGCAAGCAATGTGCGATGTGCACTTTGTAGTTCAGTTACCCAAGTGCCTCCACAGGGCACCGAGATGTCACAACTCATATGTGGTGGATGTCGAACACTGCTCATGTACATGCGAGGGGCGACCAGCGTGCAGTGCTCATGCTGTCATACTGTCAACTTGGCCATGGAAGGGCCCCAGTTTGCTCACATCAATTGTGGCGGATGTGGGATGACTCTCATGTACCAGTACGGGGCACAGAGCGTGAAATGTGCACTCTGCCAGTACGTAACATCCATAGTCATGCCTAATATGCGGGTTCCATTGCCTGCACAACAAAGACCTCCGACCGCAACTGCACCGCAGGGTCCACCGCCGCTGCCATCTGGGCCTCACTCACATCCGCAAGCTGCTGGAGTGGAGAACCGGGGCGAGACTGTGGTAGTGGAGAATCCTATGACATTGGATGAGAGTGGCAAACTGGTTAGCAATGTGGCTGTGGGAGTTTCAACGGATCGAAGGTAACAGCACCAAAGGTTGTGTCAGGTACAAAATCTAGGATAGGGCAGGCGAGTAGCGTAAGGTGGGTAGAAGGGATTGTTGGGTAAAGAACCGAACTTCTTTCACTCACTCTTTGACCAAGATACACTCCAAAAAAGAAGAAAAGAAGAAAACAAAGGTGGTGAAAGAATGTGGGGGTGGTGGAGATGGTGATGGTAGTGGGAAAGAAAGATATCGAACTTGAATTGATGACGCCCTTCTTGTGTGGGGGGTAGAGAAGGTATATGGTGGTGCAGGTTGACGGTGTGGCCACAGAGAGGACCAAGCACATCTATGAAGTGGTTTCTGTACATCTTTTTTCTGTAGATCAAACAAAGATTGGAATGGACACTTTTCTCTTATTAACATATTCTAGTATTCAACGTGGAGAATTACATTCTGGATCTAGTTGGTGGCTACATATTGAATGCTGATTAATATGAGGTGATTGATTATGCCAACATTAGCATTCATAATTTTGTGGTATAATTATGATGCAAGTATTGCCATGATGTTTCTAGTCATCTCATTGATGAGGCTCTCGAGGTGAGGTGCTGCGATTCCGTCCATACAAGAAATTTTGCAACAGAGGTTTTGCTTGTGTGTAGTTGAATACTGGACAAGTTATATAGTCACCAGTTCCTGGGAGAAGAGGTTGTGTGCTTCAACTGGTGGGAGACGCGATTGAAGCCGGTGAGCTGTATCCAGTCCCTTTTAAAATTTTGTGAAATTATGTCTCATATGGAAGGCATTATCGATTATTGCAGATGTTTCACCTGATTTCAACGCCACAAGGAATCTCGTATGCCTTCAATGGCATTTTCCTGCTCAATTCTGCATGAGGTTTCGCACATCCATTTCACTCAATCTGTGTCTGGAGCTGACAAGTTTTTACAGACTGAAAACATTGAAACGCAGTTACTAGGGGAGAGTTTTCTTGTTCACAAATTTCAATTATCTTGAAGCGATCAAATGTGAATTTATTTGATCTCTTCAATAGAATAGTGTTTTAGTATGTTGGTAAAGGTAGAAGTGTGCTCATGGTCCATCTCATGCCAATTTTGAGAATTTTTTGAGTACATTGCCCATGGTATCAATTCAACCTGAGTCATAACACATATTTGTGTGTTAGACTTCCTGTAATGTACTCCTGCGACCTCATGGGTCTTAAATAGCATCCAATGACGGAGTTCATGAGCTGTTCCTCATCCCAACTTTCATACTGTGTTAGTATCATGTTCTTTGGGTGTTAGTGTCATGTCTTTGGGACGATTTGAGGACTGTGCTTTTGTCCCGAGTTAGTGAATGGTATCTGACATGTGATTGTTTCTATGGTAGACACAGTTTTCTTTGCAATTATAGTAGAGCCAACTTATATTACGCAGTTACATTGCTGCGCACCTAATTGTATATCTCTGTGCTTGAATTTCTCCCGCCTTTTTCCTGTATACATGTACTGTTTTGTACCTATAAGAGAAAAATTCACTGGTTGGAATCTGCAGTTTGTTCATTTCTATGCTGTTGCAATGGATATCTTGAAGCTCAACACAGGCATTTTCAGTAAATTTCATTTACTGCAGCACTCCAGCGAGATCCTACAATGCTCTTCAGGATGTAGTAGCTCCATCATTTTTGCACCTCCTGACACTCTAACTTGATTGATCCTTGACATGTGTCTCAAGTGTATAATCAAAACTTCAACCCTTAACATCAAGATTTTCTGCATATTCAGAACTGCTTATACAGTGAACCTTACAAATCACAAGGGTATTACAAGCCCCCAAATGCATGTTTGTGGTACGGAGTGTTGGTTTTAGTGTCAATGTTGGTTTTGGGTAAATGTACCTTTGCTTTCTAGCAAGTCTCAAGCTGCCCATGAAATGACCTTTTAATCCCATTTCCAGTGGACCATTTGAATTTTTCAGTCTTTCTGCGTGTCTTTACTGAGACTGAAACCATGCAGTGCTAAGAACCTTGTGTTCTAGTATGTCAAATGATCTTGCAGCATCCAATGTTTGATTGATGGCTCATAAGCCTTAAATCTAAAAGACATCCAAGGTGAGTCTAAAAGGAAGTAATACTGAATCCTACATTGTTGAGAGCATGGAACTTGGTTGTTGCTCCATGGAGATCAAGATCTGGTGAAGGTGAGGTAAATTTGTTGAACCATTGGATTTCAGGGGAAGCTGGGCATTGGGAAAATCTACACTGATATGTGCAATTAGGTTGCTTTGTGAGTAGGTTGCCTCTTTACCCATGCAAATTAACTTGGATCAAAATCAGATACAAAAACTCATAACTTCGTTTAGTCCTTCATATAGCAACCACAGCAAGAAAAAAACATTCATGGGTTAATAAATATTTAAAATAGTGTGGAATGTCGATAAATCTGCATGGGGCAACCTAAATGCACATATCAGTTTACATACTGCAAAGGAACCCCACTAAACACCTTCATGTCCATAACATTACTTAGTTGATGAGTTGTGTTTAGTTGCCTTGCCTTTAGATTCAATCTGAGGCATTGAAATTCCAGCATCCAAAGGCTTTATCCTTGATTCTATTGTGGGGCCCATGAACACAACTCATTGGCTAAGTAATGATATGTCAAACATCTCCAACATTGATAATCATAAAGCTCAAGACAAATGCAACATCCTTTCTTCAAATGCCTATGATATACATAATTAACCCTTAACCCCTAAAGGCTCAAGCCTTTTCACAAAGTCTTACGATATGGAAATGGCCATGAAAGGCATCCGAATGGCCATCTATGTCTTTCATGCAAGTTGATTTGTCTTGGATCACATACATAATCTTGAACTTTACTAGAGCTAACTTGAATACTAACCCCCCCCCCCCCCATGTGAGGGTACGGTAAGATCCAAGGAATGCATAAGGTAGGAAGAAAAGGGATAGAGACGATAGAATGACAAAGGAAAAGGGGTGGAAGGAAAGAATGTTGGAAGTGATGGAGAGTTTCTTTTACTTGTTTTCATTAGCAGTAAACATGGGTGAGCATGTCATGAAATGGATGAGAAAATGACATGAAATCCTACATGTTCAAAAATGGATAATGTTTGGTGATCATCCAAATTTTGAGATGAGAGAACCCAAGTAAGTTGTCTTAGCAAAAAATAAGGTAACCTTGTCACAAAAAACATTTTAGCAAAGTTTCAAAAGAATGTATACTATCAATGAAGTCTATCTTAACCGAACTTTAATTGTAGGTTTTATTATTATTAACAATAACACTATGCCTGGTCTAAGTTTGCTTTACACTATGTCCCATGACCAAGGCTTTTAAAAAGTGATGTGGCTTTCTCTTGGTCATGACCCTCAAACCGTCAACCATGACCACTAGAAATCCTCAATCGTCTTTTATTTAAGTTGAAACAAATGTCATGACAATTAGAGGAATCCTCAAAAATATTGTCTCCTTTCAAAGGTGAATGCCTTAGAACAAGTGCGGACAAGCCAGCCACACCTCATCACCCCCAAGGTCAAGCCCCCAAGTTCACACATGGTTGGTTGATATCATGTTTATTGGGATACTCTTATTGTGATTGGGCGGATCCCATGTCATAGGGTGCCCCATAGATCAAGTGTTAGGAAGGTCACCTATTTTTGCATAATATTATGGCCTTAGGTGACTTAACAATGGAGTCCCCATAAGATCCTGGTTGACCTGACCTGACTTGACCTTAGTGTAACTACCAGAGGTGATAAGCATGATCAACACAAATCAAACGAAAATTTGAGCAAAGTGCCACTTGCCATTTTACTACTAGTTAAGACCTCTATAAAATTCCATGTGTCACCTCAAAAACTTGCTTATCACCTATAACAAACTTTTATCCCTGTAGCATCCTACTTGCAAATTTTCATCCAATTCATCCCCCATCATCAATGTGACCTAATGGACCAACCTCCCAAAATGGAGACATGTACAATTTAACATAACATACAATGGTAGAACCAAGTGCCATCAATTGCTTAGAATCAATGACGTGTATAGTGAAGAGAAATGAGCTCCATCCAATTGTCCACGACTTTTGAAATGAGAAGTGATTTATGAGCATGTATACACGGCATGCCTATTATGTCTCCATCACTTATATTTAATACCTAGTGGAGACATTTGTATTATGTGAATTCACAAATGGGTTATAAATATATGAGCCTCTCACTCATTCAATGATCATAAGTAGCTCTTCATTCTATACTTGATTTTCAAGACAAATCTAAACGTAGATTGGAGGAAGCTAGTTAGGGATCATGCATGCACATGGTTCCCAATGTAAGAGAATAGAAGAGGTTTGAGTGCACTTGACATTCAACTCTAAACTCTTCCATGTATTAGACTTTTGCCTTTTGTGCCTTAAATTTGCAAATACTAGGTGTACCCTTGTTTCAATAGTAAATTTGTAAAGAACCACAAAACCAATCTCAATTTCCATGGATCGAGTATGCAATTGATCAAAGATGATCATGTTCTCGATGACCAATACTTCTGGTTATTGGAATCAGTCATGTTGGTTGCCTTGAGGGCAAATAACACAAAGTAATTTGAGTTATAAATTAGGGTTACCATCTTTATCGTGCTTGTGTTTCTCCTTCAAGTCAAGTTGGTTCTTCCTTAGTCTATCAATATTGCTGAATGTTAAATATTTTCACTTTAAAGATAATCAAACTATAGTGAGGTCTAGCCAAGTTATGGGTGTGGATTTTTCATATTGCAAGTCTTTGAGCCTAAAATTAGATTTTTGTTTAAGCAGTTCTTTGAACTCTTAAAGTGCCATGAACATGAATGACATTCACAACATAACCACTTGGGGTCATGCATGTGACAAATCATCTTTGCTAACTTCTTTAAGAGCACGTTGCCACATTAACACAAACATGCATTCTCACTTGAAGAGACAATGCGTTATTAAAAAACATTAATTTCTTGAAAACTTGTGCGAGCATTCAAACATGATGTCTATAATAAAACTTAATCATCTACAATCTTTAGGGTTTTAGCTTTTCCCAAAGTTTCGCCAAGGTGAATTTACTCCAAGATGTCGTTTTATTCTAGATGTGGACAATTGTTGTCTATCTTGAAGCAATCATCAAGACACCTTCAACATGCATCCATTTCGACCACACCAACCAAGCTTTTGAGCGAGAAAGCCAAAGTTGCAAAAGGAGAGAAATTAAAGAACTTTTTAATATATAGATGGAACCCTGATGTGAACAAACCACCGTTCTTGCAAACTTACACAATCGATATCAACGCATGTGGACCGATGGTGTTGGATGCACTACTGAAAATCAAGAATGAGATAGACACCACGTTAACATTGAGAAGATCGTGTAGGGAAGGAATTTGTGGGTCATGTGCAATGAATATTGAGGGTTGCAATGGGTTGGCGTGCTTGACAAAAATAACTACATCGCCGGAAACAATTATCACACCGCTCCCGCATATGTTTGTGATCAAAGACTTGGTCGTAGATATGACACAATTTTATAGTCAATATAAGAGCATTGAACCGTGGTTGAAGAGGAAGAAACCCACTCCGGATGGCAAAGAAATTTATCAAAGCAAGCATGACCAAGAGAAGTTGAATGGGATGTATGAATGTATCTTGTGTGCTTGTTGCAGCACTTCATGTCCAAGTTATTGGTGGAATCCAGATAAATATCTTGGCCCTGCAGCCCTTCTTCATGCACATAGGTTGGTATTCACCTGTTAAATTAATATTGATGCTTTGAGACTTACATATTTAATAATTTACTTCGTGCTCAAAAATAAAATAAAATCGAATAAAATCGAACAATGTGCATGTTATCCACATATTTTAATTTTCTAAAACATCTAAGGATTGTTCAAATCCATACATTGGGGTACAAATCTACATATGACCAACTCATATCTCTTTTATGCATTTGGAGTACTACATCTCTTCAAATTTGAATTGATGAGAATATTGGCATGGAGTACACCTATACATATGTGATTAAGTAACTAAAAGATCAACATCAATAATGTGGCCTTGCAAAAATACAAATTTCTACTCTTGTTGCTTCCACTGTGTGGTTACAATCAAAGTATCAAAAAATGTCTAATCATTCCTCAAGGAGTTAGGTGTTGTATTCGAAGTATTACTTTTTACCATAAATAATTCCAAATGATGTGTTTGCCATGCCAATGTGAAGGTGGATAGCTGACAGTCGAGATGAGTTCACAAAAGAGAGGCTCGAGGCCATTGATGATGAATTCAAGCTCTATAGGTGCCATACCATCATGAATTGTGCCAAAGCATGTCCAAAAGGATTGAATCCTGGCTTGCAAATTGCAATGCTGAAAGGGAAACAAGCACGACGATAAGATGCACTCTACAAGTGACTGTCATGTTCAACATAAGTTGAGATTCTAGTAAAACTAGGAAATGTGGATTAAATCAAATCACATAATTTTATAATTTGTAGTTTCTCTATTGCCAGTAGTTGAAGGTTAAGTATAGGAACTTGTTATGCATGGTTGGGCCACTATTCCAATAATGTGGAGTGATTTTTTTTCTGGGATTTTGAGCATAGTGTTAAGATTGTTGGAATAGTGACGCAACATATTATCAAAGTTTTTTGAGATTAACAATCAATTTTGCCTACTACATTGAATTTACTTGGTGATTTAATTAGTAATGACACATGAAGATGGTTGACTTGTGAATTACTTCAAGAAATCAATGTGCAATGTCTGAAATTCTAGCATAAGTTTCTTTCCCCTATTATATTCAATTGGGTCTTATGTAAATCTAGGACTGTGGATGGATTTTGAAACAAAGAAATTTTTGCATGTAGTTTTATTGGTGGGTCCTATGTTAGAGATAGCATTACCCAACTTTAGATGCAAGACACCTTTTGTATGAGCAAGTTTTTGAAGAGTTAGGATAGCTCTTGATCAAAGTTTTTGTAACTCATTTATGAAAAAACACATCCACAATTATGGTTTATCAATGTTTCAACCACATTGCTTCTCAAAGAAATGATAGGGTGTTTCAATTAAAAATTTGGGTGAGGTTACACAATTATGACTTGAGAATAACAGATGGCTTGAGAGGTGAGTCTAGATGTTGTGTGAAGCTATGTGAGAGGCTATAGTGCAAACCAATATACAATCGTATCGCCTACCAGTGTAGTTTACCACTTGGAGTTACACATTGCTATAACATTTTACTGAAAATAGTATTTATTGTCAATTTATACCATGTTCCTTCATATGCAAACTACATGTGTAGAACTTTATGTTATCTAGGTAAATAATGTACTGTCTTTATAATAAAATTATAGTAATGTGTAATTCCACATGGTAATCCACACTCATATTGGTGGGCTGGGGCGAAACAACCCGTACACTGGTTCCTTGGAGGCAAGGGTTTAGGCATCCAACAAGGAATGAGTGTATGGGTTGGTTCGCCCAAATCCATATTGGTGTAGTTGAAGGCAAAAGTGATATAATTGTGATGCATAAAAGATTTCCAGATTTGATAGATTGCCTTGACATTGATTAACTACACAATGCTATAATTGTGAACATCTCATTTTAACCAACAAAGGTTGATTGTTTGGACATTATAAAATATTAAAATCTTTACTTGGTAAGAAATACATTACTTAAAAATATATAGGAATATGTAACTCCATACAGTAAGTGACACTAAATATCATATTAGTGTAGCTATCTAAGATAATCTATTCTTGAGCAGCCCTCTATTACTTGAAGAGAAGTATGAATTGAATTAGCTTGCACTTTCAGATATGTCATAGGAATTCTCAGTAAGAAGGGGAAGAAAATTCTTGTATGCGAGCCAATATTACACAGTGTGGCCATCAACCACTTGTTGTGTTGACACCTCTCATACTGGTCCAAAAATTGACTGGTTATATCCGAAAATAACCATCAGTCTGATAGGATTTGAGAACCTCTTCTTCAAGACACGTTTTAGTTGTTTCAATGTCTTCATGTATCTGCCCAATAAGTGCATCTGTGATAGAAGATGATCAACAATATACGTGAGTGATAAACAACCTCACTGGAACTTGTGACAATGACTTGTTAATTTAGTGTGGGATACACTATCTGCACAATCATACACTTTTGGTGGATCACACTGATTTTGGTGTTCAACAAAAACAGTGGTAATGCCTGAGGGATTCAAGGAGCTTCAACTCATCAAGAGCTATCAGTGAGGAAGGAAAACAGAAGGAAAGAAAGAAAGATAAGACTGATGTTCCCATCGATGTGGATTATGGTGTTGCTTCATTTTCGAGTTGGTCTAAGTCTATATAAAATCCCGAAACGGGCATTACAAGGATTAGCAGGTCCCTGAAGACTATTGCCTCCTTTCGAAGGTGAACACCTTGAACATGCATGAACAAGCCAACCAACACCTATCTCCCCCAAGGGTAAGCCCCTAGATTCTCACATGATTGGTTTAAAATATCCGCTTCACCTGGGGACCCCAACTATAATTTGGTGGACCATAGATGGTAGGGTGCACCAAAAATCAAGTGCTAGCAAGGTCATCCATGTGAGTACTATTCCGGCCTTAGGAGGCTTAACCTAGGACTTCCCATGGGATCCAGGTTAAGGCCTTGGATTTAAGCCACCCTTGGAAGAAAAACATATGTTTAAGACATATGTGCAACTCACTCTATAATGCAACTCACTCTATTCCCACGAACCATCAAATCACTCCAATCCACTCGGACCCCAATTAGTGTTGAGATGATTGAATATTTTAACATTTCAGTCAACAAATAACCTAACAAAAACGTGCAGGAGCTATGCATATGCAGAAGACAAGTCAAGGAAGAGATAGACCTCTTATACTGACAACAAAAATGACAGGACATGAACAAGGTCAAGGGAATAATCACATACCCAAAGAACTGAATTTTTGCTCTGGCCGTATAAATCCGAGCACAACAATGACAGCTTCTTGGCCATAAAAGTCCACACCTTCATAATCATGCAGAATATGTACCTCCTGTCATGCAGAAGAAACAATTTTGATTCCTAGGAACCTACTGCGTACCCTCCACATCCACCCACATCTTTAATATCTCAACTCTTAAGGTCCGAGAGGCCCATTGTGGGCCTCAAGGTGTCATATGCAAGGATTTAAGGTTAATCCATGAAGTTTTCAGTTCAAATGTAAAAAATGACCCTACCTAATATTATCTGAATGTCATATGCATTATCCCAATTGGAACATACATACATGTAAATCGAATTATAGGGAGATTTGAGCTCATATAAATAAGCTAGACTCAAACGTGTCTCTAATCACCATTATCACATATTAAAATAAATTTCAATTCCTCTTTTTAATAGGTAGTGCTAAGTATGGATTCAATATCATAGATCAAATAAAATATTATTTCAATACTTGTATTGAGACTCACCACTGTAATTGTATCACTATCACCGAAGGTTGGCCGCTGGCCAATGTTCATGACCATCTTATGAACTCCTCTATCAACGCCTGTTGCTCTCACCTGCACCCATCCAAAGTAGACACCCTTTGGGAGGTCCACTATTTCCTGGGGCAAGTCTCCTGGGTTGAGGTTTGCTGCCAGCCACAATTTTTGCACAAAAATAAGCCTTCACTATCAACAAGAGTCATTAACCATATTTTGCAACCACCAATAATAAAAAACTCGAATCCTATTAAAAGATTTACAGAATCTATTTAGACAACATGAATGTGGCTAGATTGATGACGCTGGGTATTCTCAAGTTGATATTAACATCATGGATTGAGTTCCAGACTATCTAACTAAATCAAAACTTATGAAGGTGGATCGAGACTTATGAAGGTCCATCTTGTCCATAGACCCTTGGAAATAATAGCCTTATGAGATTGGCATTTCCTTCCTTCCAGCCACACAATAGAAAAACATCAACGATGCAAGTGCATTAAGAAATTATATTATCTAGGTTAAAGAAAGTCGCCCTTGAAAGGAACCCTCATCCATAGTCATGGGTAAGGCTTTCCTCAGCTTTCCAGGGTAAGTGTTGTAAAACAAAAGTCACGGACATATGCTTACCAGTAGGAATACCCATTTGCTTGCTTCCCCTTCCAAAACCGGTCACCACTGTGGCTTTGGCATAGAGAGGGAATTCACCAATGTCTGCAACCCACGAACGGGTCAATTGTTGATTATAATTGTCCATTTAAATTCACTCATACTCTCAGACCTGTTTTTGCTGTTTTGTCTACATTGAAACATGACGTAATGTACCTCCATAAAACTGAAAGATTGCACACATAAGTTACAACCCAACTGAAGTTGTTTGATTCTGTTGTACCGATGATGCAGCAGGTTTGAGTTACCTTCCATGTCAATGTCTGCCTCTAGTTTATTGAGAGAGTCGGTGACCTGTCCGGTGGAGAAAAGAAAAACTTAATACTTTGAGCATGACAAATCAACAAGGATTATTAACCATATTTTATAACCACCAATAATACAACATTTCATTCCTATTAAAAGAAGTACAGACACTACTTTTAGAGCACATGAATATGGACAGATTGATCAGTATTCTGAAGTTGATATGAATATATTATAATTTGAGCTCCAGATTATCTAACATCAAAACTTACCTCGAGTGACACAAGGTATGTCGAAAGATCACTCTCAAAGCTAACAAATTCCAAGGGCTGGTTGGTGATCATGCTCTGTAAATCATCGAGCTCAGGAAGGTCACGCAGTAGAATGTGTGGATACATCTCCCTATAAGGAGCCAAATATTCCTTCCCCTGACACTGATTAATCACCACTCTTGCACCTGAATCCCAATTTCCCCATAAGTATTTTGACACTTGCCATGGCCTACTGTAAGCAATGAACCCACCCATGAAGAAAAATAGAGACGGATTAGAACATTACAATGTGTACAAAAAAGGAACCAAAAAAGTTGAGGAGATAACCACCACTCTTTAGGCCACTGAGGAGGAGGAAACATGATGGTTCGAGATATATCCTTTCAAGGTGTGTTTATACACAACTGCCGTTTTGGTGGTTGGTGGTTGTAGTTCACTTTCTTTGGGTCTATTTTTTAGTGATAAGGAGGGATAAGGTGAATTGATGACAACCACAACTGCTCTACCTTGCCCAACAATGTTACAAGGTGTAGTTGGGAGTAGTTTGCAATGGTTGTGGTTTAGTTTCTTTGGTTCTATTTTGTTTGTAGTTACTATCTGGCAGCAGGAGAGAACTTCAAGGAAATAAATGGGAGAAGCGGATTTGTAGGAGGCAAATACTCTTGGACAAACTTTCCACTAGAATCCATAAATTGGTTGTCTTCACTCCACGGATTGCACCAATAGGAGGGACGACAAGTGAGATTCAACCCACTCTTAAACTAGAAGAGTAAATGTGCATAAATTGAACATTTACTTATGTTGTTGTTTCTTATGCATCCATGAACTCACCTGCCCTGCATCTGTTGATGACACCCTTTAGTAAGCTGACAGCTGAAAAAGCCATTGCAGGTGCGTGACCGAGGAAAACTGCATCATATGTGCCCCACGAGTGTGGGATTTTCTCGATGTTACCATGCCAGCATCGCACTTCATCGTATCGTCCCTTTACACTGGCCAGCTCAAATAAGGACCAGTGTGCAACTACTATGTTCACCCCTTGATTCCTCAAAAGTGGTATCAAAGAAGTGCTTCCTGGTCCCACCAAGACAGTAGATCTAAGAGGGCATTATTTCCAAATCTCCTTTTCCACAGTAAACACACATGTGAATTTTGGTCTTGTGATCCATTCGATTTTAAGATTTTGAATTACAATGCAAATAAGTGTCTGTGAAGCCGCCGCATGATGGCAAGTTTAGTAAAATTTTAGTAAGAGCAGAATGGCTGCGAGGTACACATACATGCAAGAGCTTGAGTTCAGAAGGTGCCAAACTTCAAACCAAAATCTGAGAGATAGGTTGGATGTATGATTAGGGGTCTTGTATATGTCTACTTACCCTTTTTCAACCAATCCAGCAGCGATGACCTTCTTAAGCCAATCTGGCCGCTCATTCTTGATTTCAAAGAGCTCACCAGTGTCGTCAAAAAAGGTTTCCAGAATCTGACTGTGCTCAAGCTGGCCTGCTTCCGCAAGTTCTGCAGATCCTGCAGAGCTTTGGACTGCTACCATGTGAAAATGATCTCCTCCTGCCCTCATGATCTTCTTCTGTGTCAACAAACGAACTGCACATTTGGGATGAAGACAAAGGAGAGGAGTAGCATCCATTTTGAGACCAAAACATTTAGAGCAACTCCCAGGATCACTGTAAAATGATTCTCTCAATTGTCGGCTTTCAAAGTTCTTTAAGCCAATGCCGCCTGCTCATCAAATATCCATAAAGTCCATAAATCGTCAGTGGCCACCAATCGGTGATTGAGAGACACAACCCTCTAAAGTCATTGGTCACTCGATTTTCAAGTGTGGGTAGGGGTTTAGAGAATCGCCTCTCTCTCAATAATCGGTGAGCGATAAAGATTTGGATAACTTTTGGGCTTGGTGGGCGGGAAGGGTATGCAACTTTGCTCCCCAAAAATCTAGAAAGTCGAGTATTGAGAGAATAATTTTACAGTGATTGTTGAAGACGCTCTTAGCAGATAAAAGTCTGTACTGCACTAAAGTTATCCTCTAACTCAACATGACTTTTGGTCAGGAGTTGGTTGTTTTGCACACAACACCTTCCATATTTGGTTAGTATTTGGTGCATGCTTGGAGGACGTGTGGAGGTTTGAGTAAAGAACATTTCTATATCAGTTCATTGAGGGTCAAACTCATTTTGGCATGCCGAGCGGTGCTAAAATGAGTTTGGCCCTCAATGAACCGAAATAGATTTCTCTTTATTCGAATTCAAACACTACCTCCGAGCATGCACCATGAGTGGAAAGAAACTACTGACATTGTATGCAAACAACCAATGGAAACTCATAGGTAACCAACTCCAGACAAAAAGTCCCATCGAGTTAAAGGATAAATTCTATTGTCTCGTGCATCGTTACTGTAGTGCATCTCAGCGGTGCAATAGAGGCCCTGGGTTTAGGTTCTCACATAGCTTGTTCTCAATTTCCAGCTCAAATTTATGAATTCCATCCTCCTTCCTCTTCCTTGCTCCTCCCAATTGTTGTTGCCACACTTCCCATCCTCGGCACCTCCACGATGAGCTTGCAGAAGATGACACTTGCGACAAGGCAGCTTTGGGAGGACATTTAGAGTGATAAAAACAGGTGGAAAATGGTAGGGTTCCAAGAAAAAGCGCCATGGCTAGGATGATGACGTTGGGAATTTTGTGGCTGTTAAAGATAATGCGCCATAGCTTGCACAATTGTCTTCTCCAACAGAAACACACAGACTACTTACCACCTGCCTAACCCACATGAACCGTGAAGTGAGAAAAGGGCGCCAAAAATCAAGTGGAATCAAACCCTGGGACCCAGTAATTGCCCACCGTGATAGTTGTCAAATATCAATGCGAGTGTATGGAGAGGTGTAGGAACACATATGTACAAGTAATTGGAAAATGTGCAATTCTCAATGCAGATGTGCTTGACCCACAATTGAGTGAGCAATGCTTGGTACAAGTGCCATACCTGCCGAAATCAGGGTTAAGCATTGGCGCCTTTGCACTAAAGCAGGTCTCCCGCAGACTTACACATGAAGAAGAAATTGAAGTTTGCTCTCCTCTCCTGCACAGGTGATCAGTTGCACAACCACAACTCGACTCAGATTGTGTAAAGCGGACCACTCGAAATTCACATAATTCAAAGTGGACCTGAATTGCGCAGTAAGAAGGGTAGAGAGCCCTTGTGAGTAATCTCAGAATTAAGTGTAATTTTGGATTTGACACAACTTCTGCACTTCGTTGCAACAGCACCAAAGATTAGAATTGCTTGATTGCAAAATACTGCCAGCAACCTGAAACCAACAAATGCACTTCAGAGAAATTCAATAAGTTATGATGATACAGGACCTCACACTAATCTACCCTAAATTAGGAATCCTATCACACATCTTAAGAGCTAAAAATAAGCATGCAGGTGAGGAGTTACAAACACTTGCAGTGACTAAGATAGTTTAAAACTTAACTTACTTACCTAATACCAACTCATACACAAAACTCATCACATGCCAAGAGCTGTGATACGAACCCCACCAAGCCTAATCAGAGAAAAGGTTTCTTCCCGAAGGCTTGGATGAGAGATACCATCATATGGCACATATGGTTCATTCGCCACCCTTCTTAAAACATCATAAAAAGGTTAAAAGGAAAAAAAGAGGGAAAAAAAGGAAAGCCTAAAGTGGATGTGGATGAACAGTTAGGGATGAGAAAACGGTCATTGGGAAGAACGACGGAGATCTAAACATCTTTTGTGCTTTCTTCGTGAAACTTGTGAAGAAAGGTTTTTCAGCCGATTTCTCACATCTACGAACTCTTTGTAAATCTTCTCCCATCATCATCGTCCTTCATTCCAAGCCTGGCGTCATCGTAGTGTTTGCTTTTCCAAGGCAAGCTTCCAGGATTCAGCTGCAGCAACGCGCTCGAATTTGTAGGATTCTCATTACTCACTCACGCTTCATAAAGAACTGTGTGGCTTTGAAGTTTTTCCACCTAATGTATTGATGCTGTTGGGGGTTTAGCTTAAGTAGCTGGAACCGGGGCCCATCCATCAGCCTGTTTTTTGCAGACATCCTCGGGAGGCCAGCTCGCTCCATAGCTTCATGTTGTGCAAGAAGGGTTAGCGGAGGGCGGGGCTTAAGTTAACCCTTGGAAGGGTGAAGAAGAGAAGACAAGATGAGGTCGAGGGCGCAAGGGAAGAATGGAGGTGGAGGAATAGCGGGGACTACTACTACTATTGTGGATGAGGAGAGGGAGAAGGGCGATCGTGAGAGACATGTGCTTGGGTTGCGTGCCAAGAAGAGCATGGGTGGTGTGCGCACATGGCTGCTCATCGACATCCATGGTTCCGCTCAGGTAAAATTATTTCTACTCTCTTCACACAGAGAGAGAGAGAGAGAGAGAGAGAGAGAGAGAGAGAGCTCTTTCGATGATTGATGTGTTGGTGGGTGATGTCTGTTGCAATGATTAGATAGTTGAGGTAGGGGAACATGCCTTGTGAATGTTTTTTACCGAGGATAGTTTTGTTGGTGGGTGATGTTCATTGCAACGGTAATGCAATGAACATCACCCACCAACAACACTATCATCAGCAGAAATTTCAGATGAGGCAGGGAAACATGCCATCTGAAAATTCTGCTGATGATAGAATGTGTTGGTGGGTGATATCTGTTGCAATGAGTAGTGTGTTTTTGCGTCAATTGGCGAAATTGAAACAGATTAGGCAGGGAAACATGGCATTTGAAAATTCTGCTGTTGGTGGGTGATGTCTGTTGCAATGATGAGATGGTAGAGGGAGGGAAACATGCCATTTGAAAATTCTTCTGATGTTAGTGTTGTTGGTGGGTGATGTCTGTTGCAATGAACAGATAGTTGAGGCAGGGAAACATGCCATCATGCGCCGCGCATGCTTGCCGGCGCGGGACCTGAGAATCCTGGACCCGCAACTTTCATATCCTTCGACAATTCTGGGACGAGAGCACGCCATTGTTGTGAATTTGGAGCACATCAAGGCCATCATTACGGCACAAGGAGTTTTGTTGCTGCATTCCAAGGATGCAGCTGTTGAATCGTTCGTATTAGACCTCCAGAAGCGACTTCCTTTGCACTTGAATGCTCTTGGACAAGAGGTTTGTGGCTTTTCCACCCTTCTCATCCTCTAAAGGGGTTAATAAGGTCAATGGTGCAGCCCTAATTTGACAATTGCAGAAAATCATATTGTAATTTAGACATGTACCTTGGAAACAATGCTCTCTGTTTCTAGTTGTTGCTCCTTTTCTGAAAGTTGAGTTATGGTTGCACTTTGGTGCGCTAAATTCTATCAGTCTTCCACAAGTGGCACTTGACACTAGGTTATTGTGAGGTTAGAAACATCAAAATCTTTTTCATGTGTTTGGATGCTGGATATATGACCTGCATACGAGCAGACTTATGTTAGCATTGACAGTCCATTGGTTGTGTAAGACGTTAAGGTATGTGGGCCTTATGTGGTCACTTCTCTTAATTGGATGCCTATATTGAGTGGTATATGGCAAGGCTTGTAGTTAAGAATGGACACCATAAAGACGTCCATAAAGATTTGTTATGATGAGGTTGGACTATGTGCTCAAAGTGTGACAACCATTCTAAGTCTAATAGTGAACATAATTGGGAGGGTCTATGTGATTACTTAAAGAGAAAGAGAATCTTCACTTTGACTTCTTATTACTTTTGCATCTGAGCTTCGATACTGAAGCTTGAAATGTAAATTTGTGTGATTCGCTATTTGCTGACTGGAAGAGAGTTCCCAAGCCGATTCAACGGCCAATAGTGTCTGGAGTTGGAAGTGCCCACAATAGGACCATTTACCTTAGATAGCATGAAGGGGACTTTATTGGTCCAGGTGATCAGATTGGATCCAGTTGAAATCACTAATATGCTTACTCTGCCTATTCCTTGATCTAACAGGAGGTGGCATTTATTGTGGTTTAAAAGTTCAATTTCTCGTGCCATATTGTCCTTACAGGTTGCAGGCGATGGAGAAGGTGGACAAAGTGATAGTGAACCAGATGGACACCAAAATTTGCATCCAACCTTACCCATGGACCCCTCAAGCAGACAAATGCCTGGTAAAGAAGTGATGCAAGAGGATCTGATGGCAGAGGTTACTAAGAAGGATCTGCAAGAGGACAACAACACAAATGAAGCTAATGGGTTTCCCAATGTGCCTGAGTTGCACACAGGCTTTAAGGAAGACATTGGCAGTCCAGGCCCGTCAAGAGGTGGCCCTAACATTTTACCATTTGAGTTTCGGGCCCTAGAGGCATGTTTGGAAGCTGCTTGCAGTTCACTTGGTTCAGAGGTACTGATTTGTATTTTCTCTATTGTTTCAGCCTTGTCATTTATGCTTTGAGCTTTGTCGTTTAGAGTTATCTATAAAGTCTCCAGGTCAAATTATGGGTGAGTTGGCTAAAGGGTGAGTTTGAGAGCTTATGCATAAAGTCACTGAATTTTTTTTTACTCTAAAATTAACATGCTAGAAGAGTAGGCCCGAGTTATAAAACACTGGCTGTCTAGGTTGTCATTCTAGGATTGGTGGGCCAAGCTAGCCTTGTGTAGGCTGAGCCAGGATTTAGGGCGGCATATCCCATGGTTTAGACCCTATTTTTGATACTAGAGTTCTCAATTTTTTTTGGATTGAATGAGGAGGTCCAAGAAGTTTCACGTATTGAAGTTTCAGGAAGTCTTAATAGCAATGTCCTTACAAGAGGCACCAAACTCCTTTAGTCTCTCTTTGAGGCACTCTGCAGATAACT
Organism: Polytrichum formosum; assembly: GCA_964035585.1. Classification (NCBI taxonomy): domain Eukaryota; kingdom Viridiplantae; phylum Streptophyta; class Polytrichopsida; order Polytrichales; family Polytrichaceae; genus Polytrichum; species Polytrichum formosum. Next base: position 48,147,849 of record OZ037937.1, read on the forward strand.
CTATTGCTAGGTAACATGATGAGTACAAGGTCAGTTTTTCCTTTAGTACTGGAGTCTTTTAATTGGGGTACTGCGGCTGTCTCCTTATGTGTGTTTTATTTGAAAGCAAAAAGTTCTTGTTCCTTCTTTTATATATATGTATATATATACATTCTACAGAGACTTTTTACTGAACTTCTTCAGAATGTATTGTGTTTTGAGTGGAGCACAGGCATTAGCCCTGGAGCGTGAAGCATACCCAGCCTTGAATGAATTGACGTCCAAAATCAGTACTCTAAATCTTGAACGGGTGCGCCAAATCAAGAGTCGCCTGGTGGCCATTTCAGGCAGAGTACAAAAGGTATCACTTCTTTCTAGTAAGGTTCATCACCAACTCTTTGCACTCAAGTTAATCACCTATGAGGCATAGATTCTGGTTGTAGTATAAGGATTCTTTTTATATCTGTTCATATTTGTGTCCACTTTTGAAGGTGAGGGATGAAATAGAACAATTATTGGACGATGACGGTGATATGGCGGAAATGTATTTGACGGATAAACTCCTTGCACAACAAGAGGGTTCTATGTCACCTACGTCAACTGAGAATGGCTTTGGACCTATTTCACCTGAAAGGCGTGTACTGGTGAACGGGAGAGGTCAAACTCCTTTCAATTTAGAGGAGTCATTGCTGCAACCTGATGGGATGCATTCGGATGGAGAAGATGACAGGTGAGTGATTGTTTTATGAGCAGCTGCCTTTGACTAGAACTATTTGAACCGATATCTCAAGGTTTTGAGTATTGCTGGCCATTTGACACTACATCCAAGGGCTGTGACCATGAAATTGTGAGGGCCCTTGAAACTCATCTAAAGGCTGTACTAAAGAAAATTAAAATTGGCTTTTTGTGTGGTCACGGGCCTTCAAGGGTAGTGTAAAGACATACAGTACACAACTGGGCTCTCAACCAAATTCTATTTCATTACCATCCTATTCATGTGGGCCCTTCTACACAACAAGTTATAATTAATCACGAGTTGAGATTTTGAAGTGTCATAGTCTCCTAGTTTTGTGTTGGACCCACCTCTTTCAGGTGAGCTTGACGCAAAATCCAGTAGACCATGAAACATTATACATTCCATGCCATGTAGGACTCATTATAGGTTTGTTCCTTTATTCAAACTTCCTTAGTCCCTTAGGCCCTCAAGCTCAAGTGTAAAAAGTGAAGTGGGATGGTCTTGGCATATTCCACCACTAAGAGATTTTAGATTTCAATGATCACGGCCCTCAAGCCCTAAGATGTTGGACTTTTATCCGGTCATATAATAACTGTCACATGGTTGCCACTCTTAGGGAGAATGGTACTCTTGGGGCTGAGAGCCTGAATGGGAGAGGCCATGGCAGTGCAAGCAGCACCTCTACTAGTACAACTTCTGCCAAACCATTGGATGTTGAAGAGCTGGAGATGCTTCTGGAGGCCTATTTTGTGCAAATTGATGGCACCCTTAACAAGCTGTCTACGGTACTGTCCTTCATGATCACTCCTTATTTTTAATCAATATGGTGGGAGAAGTGTGTATATGTATAGTGCTTTTACGCAGCAGCACTGCAGACTACATAACATTCTTAAATAGCCTATTTAGGTTCTGGTGCAAATGGAATAATTCTTAGGTAATCCGGATAACATAAGAATGATTTCATTTGGGACACACCTCTTCAATTTGAATCTTGGTAGATGGAGGAAGGCTTTGCATCCAAAGAGGTGTCAACTAATGAGAGCTTGCCACTTGACTCCACATTCATGCATGTCCTCTGAGGACCTTGCTTCTTGATAATTTTTTCTTGAAGCTAGAACAGAAAGTGAGTGTCCTCGTGTGTAACCCACCTACACAAAGTGAAGCCCACTCTAATTTTCCAGCACACCATTTTCCCACCCATGGTGTTAGGTAAAAGATGACTCCAATGTTCCCACTCGTGTGAATTTATGGTGTTGCTTCATCTTAGAGTTGGTCCAACTCTATATGTAATCTCCAAATGTGTGTCACGAGTATTAGAGGGCACTCAAAGATTACTGCCTCCTTTCAAAGGTGAGCACCTTGAACATGCATTGAGAAACTAGCTTGCACCTATCTCCTCTGAGGGCAAGCCCCTGGGTTTCCATATGGTTGGTTCAAAATATATGTTCTATCCGAATCCTCCCACTCTGATTGAGTGGACCATAGTGGTAGGATACACTGGAAATCAAGTGCATAGGAAAGGTCACATGTCTGAGCACTATTTTGGCCTTACGTAGCTCGAGCTTGGAGTTCCTATGGGATCCAGGTTGAGGCCTTGGGTTTAAGCCACCTTTTAACACTATCAGGTCTGCTTATTTTTGTTGTTGTTGGGTTAGCTTGCACTTGGATATCTTCTAGGCTGAATTTTGAGAAAATTTAAGGTTTCATAGTTACACTTTTTATGCCAGTTTTCAGTGTTTTCTACAAATCTGATCCTGTTGGTGTTGTGCATACAGCTGAGAGAGTATGTGGAGGACACGGAGGATTACATCAACATCATGCTTGATGACAAGCAAAATCACCTCTTACAGATGGGTGTTATGCTTACGACCGCCACCTTGGCGATCAGTGCCTTCATTGTGGTGACAGGAGTATTTGGGATGAATATTCACATCCCCCTTTTTGACTTTGGAGGAGAGTCTCAGTTTCTGGGGGTTGTATTGGGCACGGGAACCATATGTGTTGTGTTATATTTTGCAGTCATAGGATGGTGCAAATACAAGCACTTGATTGAGTGATAAAAGAAAGGTTCACTTATGACTTTTAATTGATCAGCCAATGACATTCTTTTATCTACTAACTTACATTGTTTTCATAACCTTTTGTGCACTGGCGTGTGGGAAGTATCACACATCAGTTGTGCTCCTGTAAACTGTATTCATTTCTCACCTAATATTTCTAGGTGACTCAGGAAACATATTGTCACTCTAGATTTACAGAAAGTATTGCGTTGGCCCTCTGCAGTCAAGAAACTGTTATGGAAGTGCAAGTACAACTTAGAATATATAGCCCTTTAAGATCTTCAATAAAGAGAGGTCCTAGGGTAGAGATTTTAGAATAGCCCTTCAGTCCCCTTTTTTTCATTAAAGGTCAAGTCTGCTCCTCCACTGAAGAAGTTTGGAATTTACAAGAACTAGTGAGATTGTACATTTATCTCTGCTATCATCCAACAGAGTCCTTACAGGCTTAATGTTGGCAGCCTAGCATATTTGTTCTCTGACAGATGCACTATATTGTACTAGATGTTCAAACTTCAGGGTACTATTGCTTCTTACACTTGTAAGTTTTTGTCACTAAGCTACACGACTCGAATCATATTATGTCTGACTACCTGTGTATCTTGGACATCAGTGATCTCTCACATGTTATCAGTGAGTATGATGATTGGGGAACTTTTGAGCTTATTCAATAATAGTGTCATTGATCTCTGCAGTGTCTCAGTACTTCCTGGTGTGCATGCCTGTCTCAACTTTGCATCATCATACCATGTCAACTCTCACTTGATTGAAACTGGAAGTAAAAGACAACTGCCTTATGGTGGAGTTTACTTTCAAAGAATCTCAACTCCAAATTGTTTGTGTTAAATTCATACAGGCCGCCCTAATTCACGTCCTTATCTTTATCGGACACCTGTATTTAAGTGAGTTGTTAGGTGTGGATCTATGAATGGACACCACGAAAAGATCTGTTTAAAAGAGATTGGGCTGTATTCAAAATCTACTAACCTTTTGAGTTCAGTAGTCAACATGATTTGCGGAACCTATAGGATCACTTAAGAAGAATAAGAATCTTCAATTTGATGATGAAAAGATATTAAGTCCCGAACATGAACTTCAAAATATATCATGACTATGGCCTTGATTTGGATTTGCTAATCGTCTTGTACTAATATTGCAAGCTCCATATCCTAAGAGAAGTGGGTGTCCACTTTAGGCCCACTTACCTTAACCTTCAATGCTCATGCCTGTTGCATTTTAATTCAAAGTTGCAGCTAAAAATTCCAAAGATCCTCAACCCGAACTCTTGAATCCGTTTCTTGTTGGGAATAATCACCAGCTCTTGGCATTTCAGAAGAGTCTTAGTATCTGAAGTTCTAGAGACCCAACGAATGAGTGCTTTGGCAGTGCATACTTCCAGAATTTATTTGTCATTCATTATGGTCAGTACTCATGCGTGTACCTACTCGAGCTACCAGGCTGCCACAGTGAGAGAGATATAAAAACCCGCATTGATTGATTCATTAAGAGTGCGCATGTGTTCATGATGACAGTGCATGATAGGCTATTATAAATTTTAATCTTTTGAGGCCTACTCTCATTCTCTTTGTCATAATAATAGCGTCAATGCCATAGCCAAAATTTGTTGTTCTCACCATTGCCATTTGCGTTGAGGAGGAGACGGAGATTGAGAGTGAGTGGGATTCCAATGGACTGGGAAGCTGAGAGCATTTCTGTAGCTTCCGACCTCACCTTCGCGGTGCCCCTCTTCGCTCTCTTCTTCTTTGTTGTCCGCCTCACCCTCGATGAGTTCGTTTTTGAGGTATAAATCCGAAGCTTATATATCTCATCAAGGTCGGTTGCGAATGTCGCGAGTTTGAGCTTTCACTTTTGGGCCCCGAGCCAATCTTGGACTCCCGAGCGTTCTTTGGCTTGTCACGAATTCTCCATTGTTTAGTACCATTAATTGTCCCCTCGATATCTCACTTTGCGCATGGTCACTTTGCACTTGCTCAAACTATTTGAGAGCTGGAGGATTGGTCAACTTCTAAACAAGGTGAGCTTTGGATAAGAAGGTTCTTAGGTTCAAGTATCGAACTCCCAAAACTTTGCAAGTTCAAGCTCTGAGCTTGAGTTTTATTTGTAATAAAAAGAGGGCTGTTTGTACACTAGCGATGTTGAGAGGCGTTTGAAGAACTGAGACTTCTCAATGGCATAGAAAGTCGGAGTCTCTTGCCCACGCTTCTTTACTCAAGTCCACCTCACATTTGAGCTTTCAATTGCTTGAAAGCTTGAACTTTGGACCGAGCTTCCAACGCTTTAGATCATGCCTTGATGGATCTCAAGTGGAATGACTACAACAACTCCCTGTCATTTTGGGGAAGCTCTCAATCAAAACCTTGAGCTACATCAAAGAGGTCGTCGCTTAGGAATGTCGACGAGAGTTCGAACTGTCGTATTACAGATTCCAAGTCAACTCTCGCATTACCGATTCCGAGTCAATTTATGGACACTCCAAACATTCTTTGGTTTTGTCATGAATTCTCCTTTCTTTAGTACCATTCCCCCCTCGATTTTCTAACTCTGCATGGCCACTTTCCATTTGCTCAAAGTATCGAGAGCTTGACCAGTAAAGCTCGCATAGTTTGAGCTTCGGATGCAAGCTGGTCGAATCCAAGTGTACACCAAACTGCTGAAAATTGCAAGTCAAGAGGCCTTAAAAGGCATACGCGCCTTTGTCGAAAATTGCCCACTGAAAAAAAGAAGGGTACTGAATACGATCTTCCACTAAATCACAGACTCCTATAAGTACTAATTTATTCATGCCAACGTCATATGTTGGTGCAGAGATTTGGAAGGAAATTCATTGTCGGGTGCTCATCTTCAATTTCAAAACGCTTAACGGTCAAGAGTAGAGAAGACAATCGGAAGAAGCTGATCAAATTCAAGGAGTCCGCATGGAAGTTTGTGTACTACTCTAGTGCGGAATTACTAGCTCTCGCAGTCAGTTACAATGAGCCGTGGTTTTTAGACACCAAGTACTTCTGGGTGGGACCTGGCGACCAACGATGGCCCGAACAAAGTACCAAGTGAGTGTGTAATCTTTCGACCAATTTCTTGGATCTGCATTGCTAATGGTGTCTTAGTGTCACTTAGTAAGCTCACAAAAACATTTTACAAATGTATGGTACATTTAGTACGACAGTATTTGTTGACACTTCGAGTAAAAAGCGACTATTGCAAAGCACCATGCAACTCTGAAAAATGAGCCATTTTTCTTTTGGTTTACAGCAATAGAATGTGTGCTTGCAATTTATATAGCACTGCGTAACTTCAGATACCTTGTAAAGATTTCAGCCAATGCGTCTCACAGTAAATTGTTCAAAGACTTGCAACTCTATTGATCAAGTCTTAATTAGAGACTGAGATATTCTTGTGCTATGTTTAGCAGAGTTCACCTAAACATGTAGACACAAAACCTGCTAGGAAGATCTCGGTAATTTTTAAAGTATGAAAACGCACTGATGAACATCCAGGTGAATAAGTCTAAACAGTGCCCGGGAAGTTTTTGGGCATAGTCGGTCAAGATCCTAGTGATTCTAAATCCAGCCGGTTACATGTTGACATCTTCCGGTTTTGCTTCATTCATTTGAGGTATATTCCATAGATTCCTCTCAAATGATCGGTAATTCTCCTGATGTCTCCAACTTCAACCAGTTATTTCTCAAACTCAACTGGTTCATCTGTAACTAACTGCCAGTTCTCCCCGGACAGTGCGTCTAAAGGCAGAGGGTGCTAAAACTGTCACTTTAATCACAGAGTCTAGCTACACTAGCTAATATGGTATTTAGTGTCATATGGTGTTTTATGTCACTATGGTAACGTTTCGGATAACACTTCTTATGAACGAGTGAACAAATACTGTCGTGGATGGTGGATGAGTTCATCCATTGGTCAGAACCCTACCTTCTCTAGTCAGCAACTTGTGATGAAATATTGCCATGGATGATTGAAATTTGGATGAAAAAATGACTTGGTAAGTGACAATAATTGCAACACTGTAAGTCTATAATTCCCCCCCCCCCCCCAAAAAAAAATTTACAAGGAATGACAAATGATGTTGGGTTCACATTTAGTGTTGGTGACACTATACTGCAGTTTACAATCAGTATTGAGCAAGACGATTAGAATTGGTGATACTAAATACTGTATTTGATGTAGTATAAGTAGAGTGACAAAGTCTCAAGAAGTTTCTCAGTAGCAAATGAAATGGGATTCCAATTTCCATAGCACCAAAGTATGCCTTCTTTGGATTCCGTATGCAATATAGCTACAATGGTTCAAAATTTTATTGGTAGATTGCCTAAAACTGTCAAGGGGGCCTAATATACATGTGGTGGATATTCTCAGTATGAATTTCTGTCGCGTGCTTGTTGCACAAACATCAACTCAACTGGAAAAAAAACATATCTCCTTTACGCAAATCAGGAACCAATCTATAGGGGTTCCAATGTGAGATGGTTTTTTATACCATTTTTTTTATTTTATAAATGGGGGCAGTAGAAACAGAGAATGAAATAAAATAAAATCTCCTATTTGGCCATCGGTTCATTTAACCATGTAGATCATGGGGAACATAACATTCTGAGATGAAATTGTAGTTTGGTTCGACATTATAGAGCTACAATGAGGTCCACTAGGCTCATCATGGGATCTAGAGTAGAGGTGCCCATAACTGATCACTCAAGAGATTATGCGCCAAGTTTGGAGAATTATAAGGCAGTGCAAATTTTCCATGTGTAGGAAGATAGAAATCTGGAGGAATGCAAAAAAAAATTGGTAATTTTGTTCCTTAAATTAAAATCACTGTGAATTTTCAAAGCCAAAAGTTGGTCCAAACACATTACCAATGTCTAGAGTATGCCATAAGCACTCATTTTGAGATGAATTCCTCCTCACTTTAGCACTCAAAACTGGGGACATATGTCATGACACTATTGATTCCCCTATGATACCATTATCGAAGTTGGAGACTTAGGGTTAGTTTCCATGTAGGCCGCTTCACCCATCAGATTCTAGTGGAAATGTAGATTCCACTTGGTGGCACCTGTGGAACCTTATTTTAACCACCCATGAAAAGAAATGATTGAAATTGGTCCCAGCTTGATCAAAATTATGACACCCTATAGATTCCCGATGAGGTCCTAATCAGAAATACGTGGTTCAACTCTAGTCCACATGCTCATGTATCTCTCAATCTAGGGTTAAACAATGAATAAAGTTTAGATTGTGCAAGGATCTTCACCTTGTTATTCTCATAAAAGAGCACAAAATTACTCTCTTAGTAATATTATGAGGAAGTGTTATTTGCTACTGTAGTTCAACCGACATGTGGATAGTTACTCGTACCAAGTAGAGAAAATCACAAAAAAGTAGGTTATTCACCTATAACACTTGGATGTTGAGAATGGAAGGTGACCGTCAAGTAGGCTTATATTGTCACTTGCAACACTAAGATGCTTAAGAAATGGAAGGCCATTATGCACACACATATAAGACAAGAACAACCTTCTTGAAAGGACTTCTCATGTGCACTACACCATTAATGATATTTAGTACACGGGGGGGGGGGGGGGGTCACTCCATTGTCAAGTAGAACACCACGTGCGAGACAAAAAAATCTACTTTTTCCTAAAAACATCACCAAAATGGGTAAAAAATTTCTCATTTTTTTCATTTGTAGATATACACGCTATCTATTACATAGTAAAAAATTGTAACCAAATTTGATGATCTATTTTTTTTAATAAAACATACCGTTTCTAACTAGAATGATGCAAAATTGAACTAAAACAATTGCTACAAAAATGAAGATGACTAAAAATTTCAAAAAAATATACAAAAGATATTATCAATGGTTATGTATATGTAGAAAAAATCTCATAATTTTAAAAATTATCTATGGCATATAATATAGGGTAGCAAAATTGTCTCGCACGTGGTATTCAACTTGACAATGGAGTGACCCCCCTGTGATTTAGTGTCACTTACTATTTGGAATCCTGCAAGGCTAGAACTTATTACTATAGATCTCATGTTTTACCAACAAAGATGAGATAGGTTGTATGGACAATATATTTCACTTGGTGAAATCTCACATTCTTAGCGAAAAGTTATAGCACCGCATAACTCCAAATAGTAAGTGACACTAAATACCATAAACGGTGTATGTAATCATATCTCTGCACTTAAACAACGTGACCGTAAATAAATCACAATTTTTTCATGAAGTGTATCCCTTGTTTGTTTTTTTGGTTCTTTTCTCCTTTTGCTAAATGTATTTGGTTTCAATACATAGGCACCACATTTCATTTTAAGATATGATGTTATCAATCGGGCAGGAACAAAATTCATGCGAAAGTAACACAAATGTCATATCTAAGGTAGACGTGTGTTATTCATTATTTTAGTGAAGATTCTCGTGGTTATTTAAGTGGTCATATAGTTTTCCCCCAATCAAGTTGACTACTGAGCTTAGAATGGTTAGCATATTTTGAGCACATAGTCCAATCTCTTTGAATACATGTATTTTTTTAAGTCCGTTCTTAGATTCACACCCTAACCACATACCACTCAAATATAGGTGTCCAAATTGTTGGTATGTTGGAATTAGGTACGTCTACCTTATGAATGAATGGTGTCTCTATCATATGTGTGGTAATTTACGGCAACAATATATTATGATCATTCCTACTCCTAATCTTGATGTTGTCCTATATCTTTTGGTTGAGCAGGCTGAAATTGAAGCTCTTGTATGCTTTTGCTGGTGGATTTTACGCTTACAGCATAGTTGCGCTGATGTTTTGGGAAACCCGCCGCTCGGATTTCAGTGTCAGTATGACACACCATGTGGCGGCGTTGTCTCTCATATTATTGTCCTACATGGCGAAGTAAATTTTCTTACTCAATATTCTTGGTGCGGTTCTTCTCAAATCACTCAAAAATTTCTCTAATTGGTGGTCTTTTCAAAGTTAGAGTGATGCAAGGAAAACTCGACAATAAAGTACCCGCATAGCCACCCCCCCCCCCCCAAAAAAGTAATAAACGGATAATGAAATTACATGACTGTTACCCTACCTTCTCTAGTCAGCAACTTGTGATGAAATATTGTCACAGATGATTGAAATTTGGACGAAAAATGACTCGGTAAGTGACAGTCATTGCAACACTGTAAATCTTTAATCCCAGAAAAATTTACAAGGAACGACAAACAATGTTGGGTTCACATTTCGTGTTGGTGACTCTGCACCACGGTTTTACAAGTAGTATTGAGCCAAGACACTTAGAATTGGTGACAGGAAATACTGTATTTAGTGTAGATTTGCGGAGTACATTAACAACATTTTTTACTTCCAAGATTATCTATCAACTTCTGCTTGTTTGGAAGCTCATGTATATGATGGGTGTTCTCTGGATGGTTGACATTTGTGTCTGTGGCAGATTTGCTCGTGTGGGCTCGATCGTGTTGGCAGTTCACGACGCCAGCGACATTGTTCTGGAGATTGGCAAGTTGACCAAGTATTGTGGTCTTGAGATCGTCCCGAGCATCTCCTTTGTCGTTTTTGCACTCTCCTGGGTACTTCTGCGGCTCGTTTACTTCCCTTTCTTCATCCTCTGGAGCACCACGTAAGTGTAAAATCCTTCTTCACCACCACGACTCAAGGTTCCCCTGATTTCCAAATATGTCACTCTGCTGTGCCTTCCGATCGGCCTCCCTACTGAGAATATAATCATGGTTAAACAGTCGTCAATTAGTAATGTCTGTTGCAAACATAAATGATAAAACTCCTGTTTTCTTCTTCTTCCCAGGTTGATTCGATTCCTTGGCCTAGGTTTTTAACACAGACGTTTGAAGCGTGCAGCGATCAAACAGTAGAAATCGTTTTTATCGCTGGAAACTATGCGTAACATTCTTCAACGGGTCTATGATTGACACTAGTATGTGCAAATAGGTTGCCCCACACTAATTTGTCGACGTATCCACACTATCTTGAATATATATCTATTACCAGAGTAACAAAATACAGTTTTTGATCATTTTTTTGATTTTTTGGGTTGCTATACAGATGAATAAACAGAGTTATAAGAGTTTTTGTTAGGTTTTGACCCAAGGTAATTTGTATGGGTAAAGAGGCAACCTATTTGTGGAGGCAACTTGATTGCACGTATTAGTGTACAAGTTTGTTTCTTGGAGAATTGGGATAGTAGATCGGGCTTGAACTTGGAAATTAAGGAATCTACTAAAAAAACGGGGAGTCGCCAACTCTGAGACACAAAGGTGTTCATTCTTAGATGCACACCTAAGTATGCACCACTCAAATATAGGTGTCCATTTAAGATGAGTGATTTGAATTAGGCGCCCTTATGTGCCCGGTGTGCAGGTGTTGTTTGTTACTTTTCTTAATTGGACTCCTATATTTGATGGGTGTGTGGTCAGGTGAGGATCATATAACAAAACTTAACCATAAAGACACATGCTTGAAGAGATTGGACTACATCTTCAATTCTTATTAACTCTCCCACACTCCATAGTGAGCACAATTGAAGGGACCTATGTATTAAAGAATCAACAAACATGCACTTTCGATAGCCATAACTGAATCAAGGGAGGTCCGATTTTTTATGATGCTTCACTGTAGATCTGGTAATGCAACACATGTTTTGTTGTGTAAATCTAATCAGTACAGGTTGGAGAACACGAAAAATGAATTGAATGACACACACATAAGGCAGATGGGTCTTAGAAGGCTACTTATCTTAATTGGACACCTATTTTTGAGTGCTATGTGGTGTAGGTGTGGCTCCAAGAATGGATGCCAAAAACACTACGTGCTCAAAATATGATAACCATTCTAAGCTCAATAGTCAACAAAATTGTGGGGGGGACCTACATGACCATTTCATAAGCACAAGAATCTCCACTTTGATATTGAATAAGATATCCATGTGAGCTCCGAAAGTCATGAGGGAAGTGGCTACAACCTCAATTTGGATTTGCTAAGTTTGAGGCATCTATAACCGATAAAATAAGAGAGTTTGCATCTATTTAAGAGGAGTAATAGCGGAAATTATTTTTCTTGTGAAGAGAAACATATTCTAAGGAGAATGCAATTTTTCTTTTAAAAAAATCATGAATATGGAAACAACTACAAATTTGGAAGCGGTAAAGTTTAGGGTGACACACATTTGATGTATACGTTAAACCATAACTACTCATCTAAATGCTAATTCCTGGCTACAACAGTTGTCAAAACTCTTATGAAGGTAATCAATCACAAGCCACCACCACCACATAAACTTTAACTATGTTCACCTAAAACAAATAGATCTCATCCATGTCAGCATGACATAACCCTAGTGAGCGGTTAAATGGATTTGGTCGGCTATGGATGCCTCGACCTTAACCATCTCGTACTAATCACATGTTTTATATGCTAGAAGAAGCGCACTAAGATCGAGGCATTCCATAGTCGACCATGTTCATTTAACCGCTCACTAGGGCCATGTAATGCCAACATGGATGAGATCTATGTTTTTCAAGCGAACAGAGTTAAGGTTTATGTGATGGCGGCTTGTGATCGATTACCTAAATAAGAGTTAAAATTTCCACATTCTTGATTATTTTTTTTTAAATTTATTTATTGCATTCTCCTTTGAATTTTGTTTCTCTTTGCCAGGAAAACAAGTCCCTGCTATTACTCCTCCTAAACGGATGCAAACTCTCCTATTTTATCAGTTAGAGATGCCTCAACCTCAGTCAGAAAAAGTAACTGTTTCAGACCCATCTACCGTTGCGAGAGAGAGAGAGAGAGTCTAGCAATCGATCAACTCTCTAACTGCAAATCTTTCCACCTTGAATTGCAGCTATGAGTCACTCCAATTCGTGGACAAGGAGTTCAGGAATGCGCCAATTGCGTACTACGTGTTAAACTGAAGACAAATTTTAAGTTGCGTGAGAGTGAGAGAGAGAGAGAGAGAGAGAGAGTCTAGCAATCGAGCAACACTCGAACTGCAAATCTTTCCACCTTGAATTGCAGCTATGAGTCGCTCCAATTCGTGGATAGAGAGTTCAGGAATGCGCCGATTGCGTACTACGTGTTAAACGGAAGCCAAATTTTAAGTTGCGTGAAAAAGAGAGAGAGAGAGAGAGAGAGAGAGAGAGTCTAGCAATCGATCAACACTCTAATTGCAAATCTTTCCACCTTGAATTGCAAGCTATGAGTCGCTCCAATTCGTGGACAAGGAGATCAGGAATACACCGATTACGTACTACGTGTTAAACGGAAGCCAAATTTTAAGTTGCGTGAGAGTGAGAGAGAGAGAGAGACTAGAAATCGATCAACACTCTAACTGCAAATCTTTCCACCTTGAATTGCAGCTATGAGTCGCTCCAATTCGTGGACAAGGAGTTCAGGAATACGCCGATTGCGTACTACGTGTTAAACACATTGCTCCTCACCTTACAGGTGTTGCATGTGTATTGGTGGATCCTCATCTGGCGGATGGTTGTCCGGCAAATTCAAGCAGCTGGCAAAGTTTCGGAGGATGTCCGCTCAGGTGAACCTCAAGTTTTAATTGAAATTTCGTCGACTGAAGTTGTGAACTCTGTTAACATTCTTCGGCTAAGTTACACTGATATCAGTAGTAGAAAACTATGCCCAAAAAAATCGCAGCCGAAGACAAAATTTGTGATATAAGGGAGAGAAAGGTGACAATAAGGAGTAAGATTTGAACTACGAACATCCGTTCCCTAGGGTTTCGGGATATTAGAGAGTGATTGACATTATGGAGGTTGATACTACGGAGTTTAGGGTGTATCAGATTCAAATTGAAGGTCTAACTCTGGAGAATCTCAACCTACTTATTCTAGGATTTCACCAATAAAATTCCTTGAAGAATGACCTCAGTGTTGAAGTGAGTGTTGAACTGCTTGAAGAATATTAGGACCTCATAAAGGATGCTTACCACCAAGATGTTGGATAGCTCACGCAAATTCTAATGGAAGAAATCTGTGCCCGGGAAGTTTTTGGGCACAGTCGGTCAAGATCCTAGTGATTCTCAATCCAGCCGGTTACATGTTGACATCTTCCGGTGTTGCTTTATTCATTTGAGGTATATTCTATAGATTCCTCTAAAATGATCGGTAATTCTCCTGAAGCCTCGAACTTCAACTGGTTATTTCTCAAACTCAACCGGTTCATCTGTAACTAACTAACAGTTCTCCCCGGACAGTGGAAGAAATGATCAAATCTGGCCAAAATTAGACACAGTCCTGTTTAGTGTCTCAAAGTAAAGAAGTAACGAAGCATCTGGAAATTTTAGGGTACGGAAAAACTCATTCTTCGTATTAGATATTTTCCAAAAATATAAAGAAAATACAAAGAAAATCTCACGAATATGTGCATTACTTCATAACTCTCCTTGAATTATCCGTTTGCTTGAAAATGCTTCATATGTCTACAATGGAATTCTACCTGTTATCCCCTCCCCCTGCGCTCCCAATTATCATTTCATTGAGATTGTTTCGTTGTGGCATGGCATTGCAGATTCTGACAATGACTCCGAAACTGAGGACAAAGTCAAACAACACAAGTGATGTGTGGTTGTGATCTTACAAGCACTTTACCCTTGAAATTTATACTGCATCACATTCTTGAGCAAGTGTCGAAGTAGTGGACCCCAGCATCCGAAAAGTTTTTGAAGTCATTAAGGTTAATTGCCTACCTCTTTAAAAGGGCATAGGCTATTTCCCTCATGGCATAGGTTGCATCCTACAATATCAAATTTTTGTAAGTTGAAAACCTTTTGAGTTTTTAAGTTACCCGCCAATCGCCTTCAAAACTAATTTTTAGTAGGTTAAAATCCTTCATATCTTTTAATGTTGTAGGCTTTAAATTCAAAATTTGAGTACTAAGTGGTATCCTTGGCAAGAATTGAACCTGGCTAAGCCCTTCACCACGTTTGAAGGCCAAGGATTAACCAACTCTTTTTTAAAGAGTTGATTATAAGTTATGAAAGGTTGCTAAAATTCAAATGAGTTTAAGGGTGAAAGTCCTCACCATCTTCTGATTCAACCTCTACTCTTCCTGCAAGATATTTCTCAGGATTAGTAAACAAGAATTGAAACTTTCTTGAATCCTTCCACAAAGATATAGCTTCCTGCAAAATAAACTCAAAATTTTTGGTTGGTCCTTCAATCGCCACCCGCATCACACTATCCAAGTGTGTTGTTGTCATTCGATTCCTATTCTTCTGCTTGATGTTATTCTGCACACAGAGAGAGAGAGAGAGAGAAAGAGAGGTTGAGTGTTGCTTCTCGGTGGTGCAACATCGCAACTGATGAGAGAGGAGCTGTGATGAATGGTGCAGTGATGGGGCTTGGGCTGTGGTATTTGTAAAGATCGACGGGGAGGGAGTCAGGGCTATTATTGATATCCGCCTATGTGCCACCCAAGAGCCCCGAGTATTAGCTTAAAGATATGTACTTAGGCCAACTAATTTCCCAATTTGAAGAAGGATGAATGGCTAAAATCCTCTCTTTTAAAAAATTTGTAGGCAAAATTTCCTACATGTTTTTTATCACATAGGTTGATATCCTATGTTTTTAAATTGTCCATAGGCTCTTTGTCCTACACTTTTAAAATTTTATAGGCTAAGTCACAAATTTTGTAGGCTGCATTTGTATTAGCCTTAGGCTCTTGCCAGACGCTGGTGGACCCCCAGAATCTACTTGTTGGAGATAAATGCCGCCCATGTGCATCCTTTTCACACTTCTCCTTGAGTTCAATCTCCAATTGAATACGTGTTGGCTTCATGTCCTGAGATGAGGACTAATAGGAACTTGCCACTACACTAAATAGTTCTATGAGTGTGGGCTCTAGAAAATAATTGTGGCCCACAATAAAAGGACTCTTTAGTCTAGTTTATACACAGCAATCATATCTAGATACGAGACCATGGGTTTTGAAGATTACAGAAACGGAAAAAATATACAACCTCGCGAGGCTTAATAACGTCGAAATGACGTGAGATTCGTTGCCATTTCCTTTCAATATCAAGCATGTTTTGGGCATCCCTTGAAGAATTGAGGTTGACTTTGAATCTTTGTTAACGGCTGCCATGCTGGAGCCGGTTTTCATCTTTGATCAAATTTGCGTTCAAATCTTATTCAGACACCTATATTTGAGTGGTGTGCAATTAGGTATGTATCAAAAGCCAACGGACATCGGGAAGAGGTTTAGAAGAGATGTGTTTAGAAGAGATTATATTATGTGAGCTCAAAATGTTTAAACCATTCTGAGCTTCATAGTCAACATATATAGTTTGGGAGGTCATAAATGATCGTTTTATTGAAATATCATAAAAGCAACAGGGGAGATTAAACAGTTCCATAGATTGCCGTTAACATCTCATACCACTTTCCCACATTCAAGGAAAATACCGACTCTCAAATCCAAGTTCAAGAACAATAGCAACCGCCAAAAATCAAATGTTTGTAACATATATTGAGTTGCCCTAACTTCATATTCAATATGAAGCACTAGGATCCCGGCATCTGGAGGCTTTATTCTCAAATCTATTGTAGGGCCCATGAACACAACTCATGAACTGAGTAATGTTATAGAGAGCCAAGGTTTGGGCAACTTGTTTGTAGTTGAAGAATGAACCCCCCCCCATGCACCCATTGCATGATGAAAAAACTACGTCCTTGGGTCAAAATTGGCTTGGAGAAACACCATTGGAAGGTGGGGGGAATAAGGTTCCCAACAAAGGAGCCGGGTGAGCTCCCTCAAATTCAATATGAGAAACCCTCTAGATTTGCATGCGAGGGCCCTTATTCCCAAATCTTTGGCCTTGGTACCAAGGGTCCACGTTACGTGCCATGTGTATTGAATAACGTCATGGATTCGGGTCCATGAGACTAATAAGAAAATAGATGGAAATGATTTTACATGTAATCCCTAATTAGCATTTCTTTAATACACCCTAATTTCCATGATATATATGTAACCTAATCATGTTGATCTGTTGGATAGAAAGACACATGGACATAATTTGATGCTTAACTCAAGTGAACACGTACATTTTAAGAGTGTGTGGTTGGGTGTGGATCTATGATTGAACGCCAGAGCGACATGTGTCCACAAAATGTTTGGACAACGCATTCAAATTTTACTGATTATTCTAACATCAAGATTCAATAGTCAACACAATTGGGAGAACATATATGATCTTCTACAAAGACGGTCATAACATTATTCAGCGATGTGGGCCCTCGTGATGTAACGGTGAGATGTTGGAGTTTAGGTTGAATCTGAATCTCCCTGCGCAACTTTTCGAGCATCTCATTGTTATATTACGAGGGCCCACAAAACGAGAGTTGTACGATGAGTAATGTTATAGAGTTGGGAGGATCTTCACTTTGATAAATGACTAAGATACTCATAAGAGCTCCAGAAGAAATGAGGAGAATGGCCTGGGCTCCGCCCTCAATTTTGATTTGCTAATCATCTTGTACTAATCACATGTTTAAATTACTTGGAGGAATGGGCCAATCAGAAGAATATATATATATATATATTTCAAAACCCACTCACCTTCCACCTTTTGACCGTGACTAATGATCATGGGGTTGGGACCAGATTGAATAATTTGTGATTAAAATTTTGCTTCAGTTTAACACGTAGTACGCAATTGGCACATTCCTGAACTCCTTGACCACAAATTGGAGGGACTTAAGGTAGAAATACCATAACCTGTGAAAATAAGGTGATTCGCATTGAAGATCTGGTCTGACAATCATGAGATAATTTTCCAAGATAGACGAGAAGGATTCATGAAGAATGCAAGTTGTTTCATATTATTCTGCCCTGTACAAAAAATGCTACAATTTTTCAAAGTGGAAAGTTGTCAAACCCCCTACTCATTCACTAGATTCTCCCCACACCAAACACGGTAATCCACATTTCCATACATAACATCACCTAAACCGGTTAATCATGAGTACATTAACACTTGCCTCTCATTGGCTACACTAAGTGTACACACATTGAAGTTGCCGCCGAGCCATGATCCGTTTCAAAAATGGCACTTCACCATTATGACGGCGGTCTAGTGCACGGCTAGAGGGTGGTTAACCGCTTATGGTATTTCTACCTTGATTGCTGCAATTCAAGGTGGAAAGATTTGCGATTAGAGTGTTGATAAATTGCTAGACTCTCTCTCTCGCGCAACTTAACCCTTAACTTTCTGAGAGGCCCGTTTAGCAATTTATCCGTTGGTCCCTCAAGCATAGTGTGAAGTGAACTTGGACCGGCTCCGCCTTTTCCACCAATGAGAGTGCTTGAAGTGTAATGGTCACAGGCTCTCAGTCTCATGTTTGAAGTCTCATGTCTAAGCACGATGCAACTATTTTCTTTTCTATTACCGGAAACAACTTACACACATTATTGTAGGGTTACAAACTTACAGTGCTTGGTCAACAAGCCTGATTCATCAATAGTTCCCCTTTTGAAGCTGAGCTGTATAGGGAACAGGGAGAGATTTGAGCCAACTCGGTCAATATCCTTACTTCTTTACTATCAACCAGTTATTCATGGAATGCTTCAGTTATTCCTTGTGTTCTTACTTCAAATAGTAGAAAATGACAAAATTGGGAAAACGAATCAGTTGATATGTAACTACACTGTATATTTTATTTAGTATCATATAGTATTTTATGTCACTAAGGCAATTTTTTTGATGACACTTCTTATGAATAAGTTTGAAATTTGGATGAAATCCATGCCAATTATTGAAACAAAATTTGGTACATTTTGCATCTTAACATTTCTATATGGAATATTGTCATGGGTGATTGAAATTTGGATGAAAATTCACTTAATAAGTGACAGTAATTGCAACTTTGTAACTCTATAACACCTACCTTTGTTTACAAAGAATGACAAATAATGTCGGGTTTACATTTAGTGTTGGTGACACTACATAGGCGGTTTACAATTATTATTGAGCAAGACAAATAGAATTGGTGTCAGTAAATACGATATTTTGTGTAAGGTAGTATTACGGAAAAGGGTGAAAATAAGTTGATTTGATTAGAAAGAGTGGCTTGAAATATGTACAATTATTTTTTAGAGATGGAATAGAGGAAATGAGGAGGAATGCAAGTTGTTTCATATTTTTATTCCCCGTAAATAATTAGTTACATTTTTTCAAAGAGGCAAGTAAGTCAAACCCCCACTTGTATAGTAGAGTCCTCCTACGCTGAGCATCAAAATATCTTACTCTACGTATAAATGCACACAAAATAATTAACTCAATGGCATCCAAAAATGAGCCCAAGTAGTGTGAAACAACACCTATCCAGCCAATCATTGCATCCTTTTTGGGCCACCACTTTTACAATCATCCCATTTGGGTCCACACAAGAATCATTTTACTCCTAGTCTAATGCACCAATAGTGGTCATTTATTGTTTCCCGTTTTTCTACCTTAGTAGCCAATTCTCCTTGTTCATGAGCTATACACACTTCCCTACATGGTAACGGACACTCTCACAGTTTCCAAGGGGGTGCACACAATATTGGTTGTACCTATCCACATGGGTGCACAAAAGGGGTATTACTTAAGGGTAGGGGATACACAATACACATAGATATGGGATACTTGTTTTCTTCACTTTGTAGATATACTAGGCTATATCTAATGCAACAAGAGATGTAAGCCTACACATAACATTACTCAACAACAAGCCACTGCACTGTGGGGCTAGAAATTTTAGAAGCATAATGCCCCTTTTATGTTGGGGCCACTTGTAACGTATCTAAGAAGTAATGAGATTCAAGAGGCATGTTCCACCCAACCTTAGAGCTTATATACTTGCTACTACTATGAGTTGAGGCTCCCTTCAACTAGTAGTACAAGATATACCACTAGCTCTCCCTCCGTGCCTTTAGGATAACTCTAAGTATAGTTAATTAATGGTCGTTACTTACGAGGTGACAACCTAGTGTAACACCATAGTCTCAACTAGTAGTAACCCCCTTTACCTTGTAGAACTACTAGAGCACCTAGGGTGGAGCCTCTAGTCTTCTAGCAAAGGAGTTTAGTTGAACTAGAGGTCGTAAATAGTAAATAAATAATAAATAAGTAAATACACGTTACACACCTCCCCACTTAGGAATGAACGTCCGCGTTCATGTATTATCCCAAACTGTAGTACATCAAGACTTTGAGTCAAGACCACCACTTAATTGAAGCGAGCCCTGGGATCTGTATCTGTACCCATGCTCCATGCCAATTGGCAGGGTGAAACAAAGTTAATAATAACACACCGTTTACATGATCTTGTGCAAGCTTGAAAGAACAGAAGGCGTCTACCTTGCATATTCCTTCCGCCTCAACCGTTTCTGCGCAGTTGGGGTTTCGCAGTCATGCTTGACACCTTTACATATTAGCATGTCTTCTGATTTGGCTACCGCATCCCAGTACTCCTTGAGGACTTCTACACTCAAGTTGCATTCCGGCTCCCATGAATTATGCTCAAGTGCATATCCAAGCCATTTGATAAGATAGAATTTCTTGGGGCAAGAACGAGACCCTCTATTCTCATGTGAAAGCACACGTTCTACTTCATAAGATGCATCTTTCTCAAAGATTGGCGGAGGGGGAGGCATGTACCCTGCCATCAACCACATACGGCCTAAGAAGTGATACATGAAAGACATCGTGAATCTTAAATGTATTTGATAGTTGCATGCGGTATGCTACGACCCCAATCCTCTTGATTATCCGAAACAGACCAATCCACCTTGGTAAAAGCTTTCGAGCTCATGGGACCTTCAACTTAATGTTGGCAGTACTAACAAGTATTTGCTGGTCCACCTCAAACAAGATCTCTAATCTGTGCTTATCAACATAAAACTTTTGTCGTTGTTGCGCAACAATAAAATGTTTCTTGGTCAAACCAATTACATTTGTCATATGCTCAACGAAATTCTGCATAGCAGGGACTTGACACCTGTTGTTCCCACGTATTGGTGTCCGGGTATGTTGACCATAATTCATGACAAATGGAGTGTTCCGCACTAACTCTTGCCAAGAGTTATTATATGCAAATTCAACCAAAGCAAGGAATTCATCCCAATCATCTTGCATTGGGTTAACATAATGCTGCAACATATCCTCTAGGATGCGGTTTACCCATTCCATCTGCCCGTCGGTTTGAAGATGGAATGCGGTGGACATGGCCAACCTTGTCCCCAAAAGACCATGCAACGCACCCCAAAACCTACTTGTGAATCTAGCATCCCTATCGCTCAGGATTACTTTGGGTAGACCATGAATCTTATAAACATGATCACGAAATAATTTTGCCGTTCCTTCAGCAATAACATGTGTGGTGGTTGGCATAAAGTGGGCCATCTTGGACAACTTATTCACACACACATAAAGATGGCATCATAATCATTGGCAGATGGAGTCAAGCTAGAAATGAAATCTATGCTCACAACTTCCCAATTACTATCAAGAATCTCTAATGGTTGTAACAGGCATGTTGGCTTAAGAGTAGGGGCCTTACTCCTTTGGCAAATCTCACAAGATTTCATATAGGTTTTGATGGACCCTTGCATCTCATGCCACCAAAAGTTTACTCGCACCCTCTTATATGTCTTAGTCACTCCTACATGATCACTATACATAGCATCATGGTATTCCTGGAGTAAAAATGACTTGATATTCGATCCTTGGAAGAACACATCTAGAACCACTACCGCCTTATCATACCATCAGATGTGATTCTCATAAACAAAATGTTTCAGATTGTGCGGGTTTGAGTACCAAGGATCAAGAGCGTACCCGACAATGATCGTTTGATACAACTTCTTATCACTGACGAACTCCGGATACCCCTGTACATTGTTGTCTTGCTGTCCAGGATCACTTCACATAGCGTCTGTAGCCACCATTTGAAAAATCGAATTACTTGGGGTTGCCTTAGGTGCCATCAAGACTTTTTGGTCACATGCGTTTAGTGAATTTCGACTCAGGGGATCGGCCATATTAAGCCTTCTTGGTCGGTATATCCAACGATAGACAAAATTCTGCTCCAAGAACTCCAACCATCGAATTTGACGCCTTGATAAAGTCTGTTGTGTTTTCAAATACACTAGAGGATTATGATCTGTAAGAATAGTACAGTCTATTCCCTCTAAGTAACACCGCTAGGTTCGCATGGCGTGCACAACTGCTGCTAGTTTTTGTTCACCAATAGTATAGTTCCTCTCAATTGGAGAAAATTTCTTACTCTCAAAAGCAATAGGCTTACCTCCTTGAAGTAATATTGTCCCTGCTCCGAGTAAAGAAACATCACTAACGACCTCAAATGGCTCCCTTAATTTGGGTAAAATCAATATTGGTGCATGTGTTAAGGCATATTTAACATTCTCAAAAGCACGTTCACAATCAACAGTCCAAATGAACTTAACTTTGCTTTGCGTAAGAGAAGTCAATGGGGCAACTAGAGTGGAATATCCATGAATGAATCTGCGAAAGTAATTGCAAAGCCCTAAGAAGGACCTAAATTGTCTAACTTCAAGAGGTCTATGCCACTTTGTGACAATCTCTATTTTCCTAGGATCCACCTTAATGCCCTATTTGCCTACAACATGTCCTAGATAGTGTAATTCATCCTTTCCAAAATAACATTTAGACATCTTTGCATAAAACTGATTCTCCCATAGAATTTGAAGTACTTGTGCCAAGTGTCTAACATGTTCCTCTTCATTCTTGGAAAAAAATTAAGATGTCATCTAGATATACCAAAACAAGTGAGTTTATGGGGATTTGGACTCTGACCTTGCATTGGGTTCACATGTATTGTCATTTTACGACGGCCCTTATAAAACACACAATATTTAGATTCAAAGTCCAGACGTGCCTTGTGTTGTACTAGCCAAGCGTTGCCTAACATTAAATCAATACCATCACTTAACTTGGCCACAAGACAAGTGATTTGACTATGATATTGATGTATCTTAACATGGATTTTAATGTGCCCATCTGTGGGGACTTCATCTCCATTGCCTAATACCAATGTGTTACTGTCATTTTTCACTCTTAACCCAAAGGTGTTAGCAAAAACAGAACTCACAAAGCAATGTGAAGCTGTACTATCCATTAATACAGATGCATCTTGATGAGCTATTTGCCCATAGAAACTCATCATCAATTGAGAAGAAAGAGTGAGCTGATTCAAAACATGTGGCTTGGCTTCATCTAGATAAATTTGCCATAGTTTTGACTGCGATTCAAATTGATGCAACAATTTAAATCTAGGCAAAGTTCTTTTAAGACATTTTGCTCTATGTTTTTCAACAATAAAACAAACACTAGTATCATAGGGTGCTCCATGTTTACCGTGCAAATGTGACTTTAAGAAACTTTGCAAATCCTCCACTGATGGAATAATTAATGAAAAAACTCCATATATTTTTGGACTTCTCATCAAACACATCACTAAATGGGAGTAACGGAGTTGGCAAAATGATGTCTTTATTCAAAATATCACACACGATTACATCAAATTGTTTATTGACTTTATCATGGATTACTTCCAGTTCACTACTAGACAAATCAAACACAACCTCCGAAACTTGATCAAGTCCTGACACTAGCCCACTGCCTAAATGGCGGACTTGTGAAAAGACTTCTTGCCCTTTTTAACAGTCTGATGCTTTGCACCTTTTTTATTATTAGAACAATCCCGAGCTAGATGTCCCTCCTTATGACAGATGAAGCAACGGCCGTCCTTCTTGTCGGTGCTCTTAACTGAGGATTCTTCCCCCTTAGGCTTATGATCATTTTTGTAGAAAGAGGTATTACGAGCCTTAGAGCGGCATGACTCCTTGTCCTTACTGGCCTTGAATTGCCATTACCTTTGGCATTTGCTGCCTCTAAATAAGATTTTACATCATCCCGTCTCTTTGCAGCTTGGGTATAAGTGGCGTTGATCGTTACAGCATAATTGATCAAACACTTAATGTCCTCTTATGGACCGCCGTCACCTCGTGGATCCACCAGGACTTTATTCCGAACATCCTCTTTGAATCCAGATAGAAATCGTTCAACCTTATCTCCCCTGGAAATAAGTGATTTCGTAATCTAAGAACACATATGTTGAAAGTCGTTAGCATACTCTTCCACATAGCCTTTTTGTTTTAGAGTACGGAACTTGTTCCGGACAACCATTTCTTGGTTAACACTTCCATAAGCACTGATAAGCGCCTCCTGGAAATTTTCCCATAGTAATGGATATTTCTCATCCTTACGAAGCTCCATTGCCAACACGTCCCAATGTTGAGTGACATTGGTTTCCAAATAAGTGGAAGCAATGACCACCCACTCCGTTTTAGGTACCTTGTGTGCAATTAAGTACTTATGCATATGGGTTATCCAGGCAAGGATGGTAACTTTGGATTTGTCCTTGAATTTCTCCGGCTTTGCGAAGGCCGCAGTGGAGCGTACTTTGTCTGCTTCCTAATACGTTTGTAAAACATTTAGCTTACAGTCATGAGTGTCTACTCGACCTTCCATCTGTGTATACATTGAAAGCAAACTGTCACACTGTGCCTCAATCCTTTGAAATTGGTCATGATCGTCAATCAACTTTCTTGCACAATACTCCCGAATTTTTCTGGCCACCAGATGTTCCATTGCTTCATCCGTATCTACTGGAGTAATAACAGGAGGACTGCCTTCATTGGACGGGATGGGACGTATTCATATTTGTGGCCATTGGACAAAACAATCACAAATACTCCAAAAACTTGATGTATACTTGCCAAATTTTACTCAACTTTGAAGGTAATCATAAAGAAAAGCAAGAGGAAGCACTTGAAATTACAGAAAACGCTTCAAAAACATTTGCTAGGAGCAAAAATATGTGGTAACCGGTTCAGTAGGTTACTGGAAAAGACTGCAAAAAATTACATTGAAAATGACCGGTTCAGCAGGTCACAGTGACGTCGGCAAAACTACCACGTCAGCAAGTGATATCAACGCCACGTCAGCACCGCCAACTCCCCAAATTTTAAAATGCTCCCCTCCTCGAAACAACCAAGTTGGACAAGCGCCATGCAAGGAAAAAATTTGACGGTCTTGAGTATACTTGAGGAATAAAAAGAAATTTAAATTTTAGATTACCCCCCCTTCATGCAATAAAACTCAAAAATAAATCCTGAGCGCTTAACAAACACGTGACGAGGTACAACTCGCTGAAAACGGATTTTTGACCCCCCTCTCGCGATAAAACTTTAAAAAAATTAAATCACGGGTGCTTAACAAACGCATGACGAGGTACTCATTGAAAACATATTTCTGACCCCCCCCCCCTCATGCGATAAAAGCTTAAACATAAATCCTCTTTCAAAAAATAGGATTACGCAGCGGAAAACATAACAACACCCATAAAAAACAAGGTTCAAGAGCTTCTGCTCTGATACCAATGTAACGTATCTCATAAGTAATGAGATTCAAGGGGCATGGTCCACCCAACCTTAGAGCTTATATACTTGCTACTACTATGAGTTGAGGCTCCCTTCCACTAGTAGTGCAAGATATACCACTAGCTCTCCCTCCATGCCTTGAGGATCACTCTAAATATAGTTAATTCATGGTCGTTACTTACGAGGTGACAACCTAGTGTAACACCATAGTCTCAACTAGTAGTAACCCCCTTTACCTTGTAGAACTACTAGAGCACCTAGGGTGGATCCTCTAGTCTTCTAGCAAAGGAGTTTAGTTGAACTAGAGGTTGTAAATAATAAATAAATAATAAATAAGTAAATACACGTTACACCACTCTTATAAAATGAACAATATTCAACATGAGTACTGTTCACTTTGCAAGTGTGAACCTACACCCACAACCCAACACCCATGGCGCACCGGCTTGCCTAGCCTATTTAGTTGGCTATTTTTAATGTACAAAATTGTAACCATGCTATGAGGCAGCGGCTTGCCTCTTGGGCCCCATGTGCAGTTGGGCACTAGCTAGCCATGTCAATGGCTCTTATCATGCCAAATACCTCGTCTAATATAGACCTAGAAATAAAGGATGATCCCAAACCCTCATTTTCCACTCCTCTTTTAGAAAGGGAGCAGAAGTGAAGGTCGTAGTAGGGGCTCTCTAAATACGCCTGATGACCGTTGCACTCGTCAAGGCGGTGGGCAGGGGCAACACCAAAAAAACCAGAGCCTCGGTCCCCTGAGCTTAGCTTGCCCCGACCCTAGCCTAACCCCTCGACCCTGGCCTGACCCTTGCATTCTTGAAGGCCGCTTGTCCATATAACCCATATTGAGTGCACTTCATCTTCAAGGTCCAAAACCCAATATATATGTTCACTTCCATTGAGTAAATAAGCAATTGTATGGGATTTCCTTTTCGAAGTGAAACCGTCAAAGCATGTAATTAACTTGGAAGTCAAAAACATTACAAAACCCTCATTAGCACTAAGGTTATATTTTTGTGACTTACCATTGAAAGGGTCTTTGTCATTCTAAAATGGAACTAAAATTAGTGTTTTTATTTTAGTATGTTTATTTTATAATAGTTTAGTTAATACCTTTTACTTTCACAAAGTATTCATACACATTCAAACTAATTAAGTGTGATTAAATGTAATTAAGTTTAACAGGCCAGGCTCGGGGGGGGGGCTGATTAAGTAATAAGCCTCGGCTTGTCTTTATCTTTTGACCAACCTAAACCATTGACCTCGACTATGATTTATAGGAGCCAGGACTTGGCTAGATTTCTTGCTCTTTGAGTTGGGCTCCCACCAATATCACATAAGGTAAAAGCACAATCAACTATACTCTAACACACAATTTACTTTCTTAAACCAATTCAGCTCCAAATTTAGCAATCAAAGATTTCAAACTACTTTTATACAACCAAGTTGGGATGAACTAACCACAAGCATGTTGGGGTCGAGAGGACATTATTGCTTACAAGCGTACCTGTCATCCATCCATGCAAAAAACTCAGATTCCTTATAGGTTTCTATGCTCGTAGGCATGCCATAGTTCCCTCTTGCTGCATGTGAGGCAGTTTGGTTTCTAACACCTACTGAAGGCCCCCTATGGGTTGGTTGTCGATTCCTCCCAAATTAAGTTCACTAGACTAATTCAGGATTTTTGATCCCGGTTCAGGATTTAAATGTGCTAAAAACAACAACCCCCATGATCTAACACTAATAATCATCTTCCCTCCTCCTTGATAGGTGTTGTGAACGTTCACCCCATGTGGTGTGCTACTTTTTACTAGACCCCTTTTACCTTGGCAAGGTTTGTAAAGGGGTGGGTTCAAATAACGAGTCATCTAAGTAAGTTAGCCTTTGCCCGTTCTTGGTGATGAGTCAGTGTCTTTGTTATGTTTGTGTTTCTCAATGTAGCAAAAATCGGACATTTGCCTTTCAGAACAATAAGAATTTTTCTCAATTAATATTAGATGTTGATGCCACTTGGCACCTTGGCGTGGTACCTACACTGTTTTTTGCATTTAGTGTTGTCAACAATAATTACGAACCACAACACTAAATGCCAGTGACGCCCTTAATGTTTACATCTCCACAATTAGTGTTATACTATTTTTTATGTTTTGTGTTTTGTTGCCGCATGGTTGCACCACCACCATCCCTACCACCACTACTTGAACACTATTCGTCAAGTGTTTGGTAGATAGTGTTGCAAGTAAATGAATAGTAACAACATTAAATGCCACACAACACTAAATGCAAAAAACAGTGTAGTGTACTTGGGTTGTGGGAATTATGCCCCCTTCTCACCCAACTTTAGCAAAACCAAACTTAGCCTAAAAGTTTGTTTTAAAAACATGGCCTCCACACCATCAATGCTATCATAACATTATTCAGTTGCTATCAACCATTCCATTTCAATAATATTTAGTGATCACGTTTCACCCATATCTCACTCGTTTTTCTGGTTGAACCTACTTATTGACAAACATTTGTAAGGTATAATTCTAGCACCGTACATGACATACTCCCCGCCCCACCCAACCTGGTCAATTGAATAATGTTATGTCTCTAGTCCCGCGCCTAGTTGGCAAAGGACATGGCATGCTTCAAAAGTGGAGGTTTTAAACCTCAAGCACCGACCCTCTCATTGGTACCTAGAGATGAGGCAAGAATCTAGGACTTTTAAAAGTGTCGCCTCCTCCGGCCCTTGCGATTGATTGCTCTTTGTTTTAGCTACGAGGGTGCGAGGATCTGCAGTATCAAAAACCGATGGTAAAGTAGGTGAGTGGTAAGGCATTTGACCTGGCTGCAAAAACTATTCAACATGTGATTGCTTGGTAAATAAAACAACAAACATGTGTGACAACTACTGTACTTAACTAAAACCTACTCGAAAACCTCCAGAGCAAGTTCTTGTAGGTGCACCCACATAGCCGGGGCACCTCCGACATAACCGAGAGAGCTTTACCCGGTTTTAAGGAAAGACTTTGTTGTATATGGTAAAGCCAAGTGGGGATGGGCCTTTACATATCCCGAGTTCCCATGCATGTATGTAGTACTGGATTAGGCAGAGACAAAAGTGCGGTATTGTGTGGCTAGGCAGTATAAAATTACTTAATAGGTCATGGCCACTTGATAGCATAACTAGGGAGCGATTTACATTCAGACACCTTTGACTTGGCAATTTCGATGGGCCCTCTTTGTTGCATTATTGTGACTTAAATGTAGTAGGAGTATTGGTCCCACAATAATATCTAGACTCCCATTTTAGAACTTATTTATGCATTACATTATCCAACTGAGTCTATACGTTGGGTGGGGCCGGAAATAAGCCAAATTCTATTTAGAAGTATACTCTGTTTATTCTCGCAGTAGAGCATTGCATTGGCAAATTCAACCTAATAAACTCGGATGAAGCAATGTCGTTGATATTATTAGACTGGGACAAGTGATAGCAGTTGAATAATGTGTATAGTCCGGTGATCGGGGAGATTTTTGGGCATAATTGGTTGAGATCCTAGTGTTTGCAAGTCCAACCGGTTACATGTTGACATCCTTCGGTTTTCCTTTATTAAATTGGGGTATATTCTATAAATTCCTCTAAAACGATCAGTAATTTTCCTGTAGTCTTGAACTTCAACCGGTTATTTCCCAAACTCAACCGGTTCATCTGTAACTAATTGTTGGTTCTCCCCGATCATAGGTATAGTCTGCCCTCTACGTCTGTTAACAATGGGGAGTGAAATTTTTTTGACACTTTAACAAAAACATAATTTATCGAACAAGAAGATCACACTTATAAATATAACGCAAGTTAAAACATTATTATAACATTAAATGAAGTTTCAAAATACAAATGAGGAGTTTCACTCCTTCATTTCTATTCCTCTAGAATGGAAGAAGACATATATAGAGGTATGCTGGAGGTGGCTCACATGGAGGAGATCAATCTCCTTCTCAAAATTTTCTAGTTTCTTAACTGGATGCATAACGTCAATAGATCTTTGCTCAAGGTAATAATGTAGCTCGAAGAGAAGACTGCACATCCTTGTAGAACATAGGGACTAGAGGTGCAGATGTAAGAGGTTCTGTGCCATCCTAGAGTTCAATGTCCATTTCTGTGCGTCTCGCTCAAGGTCGTCCCTGAAGGTCACAAGTGCACCTGCAATCTCTCAACCTAACTTATTATTATGGTGTGTTTCATCCTAACTTGATTCCGGCATCTGTTTACTTGGTTGCAACTTTAAGCACATCTGCTTGTCTCACCTTTCACAAGCTTGTCCGGTACATCAAATGCACCATGATTCAGTGCAGTGAATGAATTGGATAGGTTTTGGATGTCCAGCGATTTTAGTCTCACTTTCTTCTTCTTCACATGCATAAGCGTAGTGTTGGTCAGTGGTTTCACTTTTGAGCCACAGTGTGGTGAAGGTCGCCCTTATTAGATGAGGAGAAGAGTTTGAAATGCCATTTGCTTCTGATGATGATACTGGAGAAAGTAGGTTAGGGATTAACACTCTGCATTAGGATAAGATTATCGGAACTTGTTACTGCAACTTTCTGATCGATTCGTATTCTGTACTTTGAGCTGGACAGTTTTCCTTTTCTTTTCTTTTCATTCTATTCTATATTCTAATGTCTTTGAGCGATGACCTATCTGCACATGCCGCCATGGAAACTGTTTCTCAATTTTCTACATGAGAAACTTTTTCCTTTGTGGTCTGGTGGATGTTAGATGGAATTCTATTGTGAAAGTGCTGGACAAAGGCTAAGCGAGGTTTGTAACCATGAACTTAGGGTTTGGGCTTTCGGTCGCAACTTTCTTAGTAACATTTGCTTCTCGTGTACAGCATGACCTCTCTCTCTGCTACTTATAATTTTTTCAAATGAAAAATCTTCTGATATGCCCCTAATATGCAATTTTAATGGAGTTTGTTGTAATATGGTTGTTTTTGTTCAGGTTGGAGACGTACGGTTTGCAAGAGAGGTAGATAAAAGGGGATGGAAACTACCAGGTAGCTCTCGTCTCTCCAGCGAGTTGTAGATTGGGTAAAGAAAATATCACCGGTTTTCAGTTTCTTAATTGCCTTGAATTATTAGAAGTAAAGCTGATATTTCTGCATATTGTGAACAACCATAAAATCTGATAAGCGACAGTCTCAGTTTCTTTCTCTGAAATATACACTAAACACCATACTTAAGATGTTGCAGTTTTTAGTTCCCTGACATATTGAAGCTCTCATGATTTTGAAATTGCAGAAACTTTGAAAGGTGCTGCTAATTCTAAAATGTGACTTTCATGCTGTGGTAGTTTTGCCTTCATCCCATTAGATGTCGGATTCAACAAAACTACTACCGTTGGAATTGTCTTTTCAGTAGCTTTCTAATGGTATGCAATTCAACCTACAAATCTGGAAGCAACGTTCTCAAGGGTTTGAACACTGGGGCACTATGGTTCAAGCAACTAGGGCAAATTGAGTTGATGAGACTTGGAGGGACTTGCAATCAATGTCATGGACATCATCATTTCTAATTGGGGTTTATTTGAAGTTCTATATGATATGTATATTGTACAGTATTATATAGTACAATAATCAATTAATAGATATAGTGGGTAAATCTACAAGGAGGGGAGTAGACATTCTTGTAACATTTAACACTTAACGTCTTTGTAGTCTTCCCATAAAGGGAGTAGAATAAATGTTAACACATATGGAATTTTAACATGTAGAAAGGTAACAAATATAGAGGATGGACTTTATTCCTTTATCTTATCATGTGGAGGCCACACACGTTCGAAAGTGTCAGTTTCAAAATGGAGTTTGGTAAGCCAAGGTAAAAGAATTATGGCCTAGACATGTGTCTAACTTTGAGGAGCTTAGGTTTCAAGGTTGGTCCCTCTTTTATCGGGTACAAACGTTCGTTTTCAACTCCGGTGCAAGATGGCGGGTTTGTAAGGCTTAAAACCCCCGTTTTCAATTGGAGTTGGAAATGGATAGTTCTAACCAAACAAAAGAGGGATCAACCTTGAAACCAAGCTCCTTGAAGTTAGGTGCATGTCAAAGCCAAAATTCTTTTACCTTGGCTTACCAAACTCCGTCTCAAAACCGGCATTTTTGAATGTGTGCGGCCTCCCCTTCACACTCTTCAACCCCTAAATGCAAAAATGATATTTCGTGTCACTTACTATTTGGATTTACACAATGCTATATCTTTTTACTATGTACCTCATACTCTACCAACAAATGTTAAATTGGTTGTTTGGACATTATAGAACATTAACAGATTTACTTGATGAAAAATTACATCGACAGTAAAAAGATATAGCATTGTGTAATTCCAGAAAGTAAGTGACACGAAATATCATATTTGAATGTAGTTTCTTTCCCTTGCACTGTTGTCCTCATGCAGTTCGCAATCATGACAAAGAAGCTTATCATTTCGAGTTCCAGAATCAGAGTTGACTTGTAAAAGTTCTACGAAATTGCCAATGTTGGAGTTTACTAACTTCTCCGTTGTTTTCCTTTCGGTAATTTCCATATATAGAAGAACCCCTCCCACTTGACATTCTTAACATATATAGGACCGGTTACCGTACGTATGATTCTGAGCCGGAAATCAAAATCATCGTCACCGAAACACGTGTCGAGTCTCTTTTGGTGTGTGACCCCTCATAATAATACATCTTATTATATACTACCATCGCTCGAGCATTGACGCGGCGTCCAATTTTAGAAGAGCACACCACACACCTTAACTTGCGTGTAGTATTATATATTATATTCTCCCCTCTGGGAGGGTAGGTGGTATCTGCGGTCAACTTGGCCTCGGATTTCGCATCTCATCCTCCTTACAACATGAACGCGTCAACACACAACCATCAACTCCCTTCTTCGTACAATTTCCTATACTTGGACTCCGTAGTAGACTTAGTTCATCACGTGTCCAAATTCGTTTGAGAGTTTTGCTCCGATCCTGATCCTCAGTGAGTCTGAATCTGCACCAATTTTCCATTTAGCTTACGCTCTTACTGCAGTTTCGATTCCGGCCCAGTTTGCGGTACGTGTATATAGGCAGTTTTGCTCAGTGAACTTGATGAAGTTTTGCAGGTCTACTAGTACAGAAAATGAAGAAATTAAGAGAGCATCAAGTTGTGGTCGTTGCGCATAAGATGGAAGCTCACAACAACATCATCAACGCACCTGGATTTCGGAAACTGCAGGTGCTCAACCCCCGCCCCTCTAATGATTTTAAGAA
This sequence comes from Polytrichum formosum, assembly GCA_964035585.1. Lineage (NCBI taxonomy): Eukaryota > Viridiplantae > Streptophyta > Polytrichopsida > Polytrichales > Polytrichaceae > Polytrichum > Polytrichum formosum. Next base: position 48,180,455 of record OZ037937.1, read on the forward strand.
AAGAAAAGAGAAAAAGCTGCTCTTGATCCACCTCACCAAGCTCAAGAACATCATGAGCATGAAATATTAAACCATTTGAACTACTTACAATAGATTTCTTGCAGTCCTTCAGTTAGATCGGCACCTGCAGTTGATGCAATCGGGTCATGGTGGAATCTTTGTTCATACGCCCATATAAATCTGGCCTAGTTGCGAATCAATTAGTAGCAAATAGGAATTGGATTTTGTGACTAAGTATACAGCAGTGGATGCAAGCTGCATAACATGATGCTAGTAGTTACAGAACAAATTTGGTATCTTTTAGCATGGACCTTTAGAGTTTTTTGCGAGAAAAATTGCAACTTATACAGTTGTTGCGAGTGAAGTTGAAAACCGACACCCCTTGAAAACATTTCAAAGTGTTCCTGCAGTGTTCCTAGTATTGTCAAAACTGATCTGAACAGGCTTAACCCATGTAGTGTAGCCTCCCTCAACTGTCGTGTGCTAGGGTTTGCAAGTGTTTCCAACGTGTTTTAAAGCGTTGTCTATTCAAAATACTAGTCAATCGTAGTCTTCAACGGTTTCATCTATATGTACAGATCAGTAGAAAATCCACAAACAACACTAACTTTCAAGATTGAAAAAATATTTCTCTCGACTCCAAAGCTTGTAAGCTCAACGCTCATGTTCCTCGTTTAAGCCACCGATGTGCTCATGTAATTTCTACTTCATCATAGGATCCCTATATATGCCGAAATGTGGATGTAACATGCATAGGCTTGCCATGGTATAGATTTAATGAACATCAATCAGCTAAGAGTGAGAGAGGTTATTTGAACACGATCGAGCTTGAACCTATATATTAATGCTCAACTAATAATATCTGGGACCGGTATCTGCAGGAAAAGTGTGGGACAACATTAATGATGCTGGGAGGTTTGACCAACTACTGTGCTAGTTATACTTAGCGGTTGAAAAAAATGCTTGAAGAGGATTGAATCTTCCGCTGTGCCCATTATCACCTCGTTGTGCAACTTGGAAGGATCTCAAACCCATCTGCCGCTAGCTATGGATCAAGGAGCAAATTTTCGACTTGGTACGAGACGTGCTATAATCATGTGGAGGTTCGCTGATTTATTCTTCGTGGGGATTTTCAGCATATTCATCAGCACCTCGATACTTCGAGTTTCAGCTCAAGGAGGTGATCCCCACAACCCAACCTTAGTCCCTGCGCCTATTTTAATCTTAATTCCGGAGAATAGAAAATTCGCTGGCTTGAACATGGGATGTCGATGAATCCCCCCAGTTGGCATGTATGACGTGTTCTCGAGCACCCATTAATTCATCAGGTTTTTGTCCACATCAAATTTACCACATGTTTCCGCATGTGATAAATTGCCCGAAGTTTGCTTGAAGTAGGTGTATATTTTGAAAGCCAATTGCTTTCTAACTTAGGAACTTATGTTCTTTAGGGGTTAAGAGTGAGGACGGTGTAAAAGTTCTCGAGTCTCAACCATCGGATTTATGGTTAATAATACTAAGTGATTTTGTTGTATTCGCTTTGAGTTTGAGCACGCTCATAGAGAAATCATGTTAAGTCAAGCCTTGAAAATAAATGACAAGTGCAACATGCGTGGTCTCACCGCAGACTTTGATTCTTCTTCGGAAAATCAAATGTACTTTCTATTCAGCCTAAGGTAGGCATACCAAAAACCAACACATAACCCTAAACTCACACATTTGAACTCCCCAAATGTATGACTGCAGTATGCGGTGGTGGTTTTTATAGATTGAACATTGCGTTTTGGCCCATATATGTGTACCTTTTTTGCCATTTTTAAAAACCAACTCGCGAACACTACTCCAAGAAATGAAGATATCATTGGTCTCTCTAAGATAGGCATACCCAAAACAAACCCTGTATATGCTGTATATGCTTGACACATCAATTCTCCATTGCGACTTCTAGTTAATATGCGGAGAGAGGGAATTATTGCATATAATGAGCGTACCTCTCATCCGTCCAACATTAAAACTTCCCCCCCAATAGGTTTGTTGCCGTTTCATCTCAACAGACTTGGACTAGATTGATTCGAGGTCTTTGAAGCTAAGTTCGGTGTCAAGTCAACTAAAAATTGTAACCTCCAAGCTGCATAATATTTCAGGACTTTTATGTTGGAGGAATGAGAGATTCGTTCATATGCAATGATTCCCCCTCCCTCGTTACTATGCTATGCTAGTTGCTGTGGACCACAACAACCACAAATTTAATAATCATGGACACATAAATGTGAGGTTAACCCCTAAAGACTAACACTAACTATTTTTCTCCAAGCAGTCATCTTTGCCCGACCATACCAATGTACATGTTTACATCATAATCTACTGGTTTTGGACACGTGGACGGTTATCATTTTCTGTGGAGAATCCTAAGTTTACAAGGATGCCTTACGTTACGGTCAGTTCCACCAATGAGGCACACACTTTCTTCAATAAGCTATTGATGGATTGACCTGAATAATCTTTTAAGGCGATTTTGGGGGAGATTTCGCTTCGACCTTTTAGATGTTGAAGATGATCAATTTACGGGATTCCTTAACGGTGATGCAGGTTTTCTGAATTACGATTGTGGCGGCTCGACTCAGTTCAACGACCCTCAAGTCCCGGGGCTGATATGGGACGGCGATACTCTACACAAAGAAATCATCAACACCGGAAGCGTGGCCACAATCACTACCAACCAAACAGGCGTGCCTCGCCAGTGGACGACGCTCAGATACTTTCCAGACAAGAGTGTCCAAAAGTTTTGTTACCAAGTGAATGTGGAGGCGAATGTCGCATATTTCGTGCGCGGGTTGTTTCTGCATGGCGCTTACGACAACACCACCCTCAATAACACGGCTAACGGGTCCCTCACGATTGGCATCGAACTAGACGGCGTGAACTTGCAGAAACTTATCATGAAGAATTCCACGGTCGTCACCGGATTCACCTTCATCCTCAGCACCAAACTGTCGACGATGGCGATTTGTTTGCTGCGAAACTCGGCGCGTGAGAATCCCTTCATCTCGAGCTTGGAGCTCAAAAAGTATTTTCCGGATATGTACCCCCAGTGCACCCAGGAGAACCTCATCTTGACAGTTGCGGGGAGATCGGACCATGGGTCTCTTCAAAGCTTCAGGTATGCTCTAAATTAGTGCCGGAGAGGGAGAACTCTCCATGGACTGACTCTAAACTAGAGCTTCATAATTGATGAGTTTTGCTTGCCTCGTTTTTCAATAACTACAAGCATGTGAGTCTTGGGCAATTGTCTTGCGTACATCCTCCGTAGTGGTAGAATTGTATATTTCTTTCACTAGTGGAAGAAGATTACTAGGACTCATATGTTGGTATGGAAATCGTTGAACTTTTATGAGCACATCCTCATCTATGCTGCGCAACTAGCAACTCCATGGAAGTTCGCCAAGCGACCTAGCTTGGATTTTGACACCATCGTCTACGCACTACATTAAATAGTACACTAAATATTTGATTTCAGTGTGGCACTAAAATTGGTTTGTCATGTGAGATAGAGTGATCTTCATGATGTGTCATTATATATTGTCCAGCATCATAATAATGGGACGCCCTCTCTAGCCGCCACCCTATGATTGCAAGACAATCAATGTGGGTCAGTTGATGATTTACATTACATAAGATATTTTAGTGTAGCAACAAAGTGGTAAAACCAACTTTTTGGTGCTTGATCTTTAATTTGCACGTAGGTACCCCACCGACCCATACGACCGGACATGGCAACCGGTGGCGGACGTCAACACAGAAGTGAATACGAGCATTGTGAACTACGTCAACACTTCGGGACCCGCAATCCAAGATGTGAATCCCCAACAACCGCTCAACTGGAACCGGCCTGCAGCTGCTGCCATGCTCAACGCCCTCACCTCCGCAATAGTCCCCGCACCGTTGACATTCAAGTAATTGACTTTCTTTTCTATAGGTCTATCCCAAGCCTCTTCATTACATTCTATCAATTGACATATCATCAACACATGAACCATCCAAAAACATCATAACATGGTATACACATATGCATGCACATAAAATATATATACACATTGATTGAACAGTAATCAATCCATTCACAAGTGTAAATCATTTACAAGAACAATGCAACATACTTGTAGCGCATGCATGTCAATAGAATTATCCGCAAAAGTCCTTCAAAGAGGTCTCTCTGTGAAGGGTTTTCCTGGTTAGAGCTCATTGGAGCTTCTTGTGTCATAGTTTGATTTTGAAAATTGGATGAAACTCGTTGGATCTCTTTCTGCATTATAAATTTTTTAAAGAGAACATTTGGATTTATAATAGGGATTGATTTGTGGATCCGTCACCCTAACCTCACCTCAAGCCTATGCCAAGCTAACTTGGCCAACTCTTTTAGCATGCTAATTTAAGCCCCCCGAATTTACTTTTTAGCCTACTCACCGGTAGTGATCTACATGTATTTTTGACAAATTTTTTGCAAGTTGTTGACATTTGACATGCAAAAGCTTGCACCCAATACAAATGCACTTCAATTGACACGCATACTTTAGAATTTGACATGTAGTGTGACATTTGAAGGGAGAAATCACACATCAATTGTCATGTTAGAAATTGAAAGTGACACATGTTACTAGGCAGGTTAAGTAACCCGTAATTGAGATGACGTTCTAGAATAGATCATTGCCCATGTCAATTGTTGTTTTTGAAAACATCACGTGACACTTTGGATTTGAAGTTGAACATCAAATAAAATTTGTCAAATATACACATTGGCAGTGATTGACTCTTATGTCCTACGAACTAGATTCTAGAAACTATTATTCTAGTCATGTAATTGTAAATACCAATAAATTTCTAACCACCAAGTTACTCAACTATAACCTAACTAACGAAACCCATGACTCTACTTGACAGGTTTGCCGGTTTCCAATACAACTTGACCTATGCTCAAACGTTCTTCGTGATCATGTACTTCGCGGAGCTCGACCCGACGGTGAAAGTGGGCGACCGGGTCTTTGACATCCTCTTGAACGGGACGGTTGTGTTTCCAGCCTTCGACATTTTAAATAGCACGGACGGGGTTCTTTACAAGGGCATCCAATTGGTGGCCCCCGTCCCGAGCACGTGGGGCAACACCGAGTTGTTTTATTACACGTTTCGGCCGACCAACACCTCCAAGTTCGGGCCGCTCATCAATGCGGCCGAAGGGTTAGGGTCTTCGAAGCGGCCTCCGAGCCCGGGAACGAAAGCAAGGGTGGGTTGGATCGTGGGATTGGTGGTGGGAGGGGCCACTTTGTTGCTAATTTGCCTAGTGTCGGGGCGCTTCATTGCTATGAGGGTCAAGAGGAAGTCTATGGCCAAGTCCGGTGACTTCTCCGATGAACCCGTGTGGACTCCGGTGCCGAGACACACCTTCGGTTAGAATCATTTTACCATATTAATTTACAAACTTCCAAAGGTGAACTTGTCATGTAAAACCAATAAAACATTGAAATAACATCACGAGTTTTCATTCAACCCCGAAATGTTGTGGGGGGTAGAGCACACAAATTAAAGAGGTAAAAAGGGGCATTATTTTAAAGACCCAAGTTGAAGGTGACGTACGAAAGAAAATCATAAAATGTGAATTCTAGACTACATCTATACATTTGAAATTGAAGTACATTGTTTATGATACTTTAGTGTCACTTATTATTCGGAGTTACGCATTGCTATAACTATTCGTTGAGAATGTAACATTTCACCAAGTAAAGGAATTAATGTTCCATAATGTTCAAACAACCAAGTCAACTTTTGCTAGTAAAAATTGAATTCTAAAGGAAGAAGGTATTATGATTGCGTAGATTACAAATAGGAAGTGACACAGGATGTCATAAACGGTGTAGTTGTTTATGGAGTCTACAAATTGAAATCTAGAAGAATCCTCCATTTGGAAATGCCTTTTGGGAAATGTGTGATGCGTGTGTATGGCAGAAGCTAAATCATCATCTTTAGTCGTCACTTCGTGATTGGAGTTTGGATTCACGGCACTTGCAGGCGTATATATGTTTTCTAACTCGATTATTAGATACTTACGCGGGATCAATTGTTACGTTCAAGAAACAGGTGTGGACATTGGAGGCGGCACGTATAAAGAAGTGCGGCGATACAATCACAACCAAGTCATTGCAATGACGAATAACTGGAAGGTGGAACTAGGAAAAGGTGGCTTCGGCACTGTCTACTTGGGTGAACTTCCTCAAGACGACAAACTTTCCAACACTATTCAACCGCCTCAGAAAGTTGCATTGAAGAAACTCAGCCGAACATCTCAGCAAGGGAACGTTGAATTCCTGAATGAGGTAATCAGCAGTGTCCGGGGAGGTTCTTGAGAATAAATATCGGTCAAAATCCTAGCGTTTCCAAGTCCAATCGGGTACATTTGGCAATCTTTAATAATTAGAGGCACATTCCATAGATTCCTCTATATTGATCACTTATTGTCCTGGAGTGTTGAACTTCAACCGGTTATTTCTCAACAGGGACCGCGCAGTCGTACCACTGGTTCCCGGCCCGTAGATGGTCACAAATTCTATGAATATGGATTTAGAATCTACTATGTTCACCACAGATGATAAATCCATCTACTGACTCGGAACCAATGGTACGACCATGAGATCCCCATAGTCAATATCAAATTATATAAAGTAGACTGCAATATCATATGATAGTCAATGCACAAACATTTAAATTCGTCGTTCATAGGAGTTTTACTTGTGGCATATGAAACAATTACTTCACGTGCACCTGCTATAACCATGTTAAGCGAATGAACGTGTGGTACCCGGCCCATAGAAGAAATGTAGATTTTGTGTTTATATCCTCACATTTTCAACCGAGTCCAATATATGGTTTTAGTTTGTTCCTCCCAAGTGCGCGAATCTCCTTACGAGGATGTTGCACTCCACCGTTTATGGTATTTAGTGTCACTTAGTATTTGGAAATACATCAAACATCTATTTGCGTCAAACATCTGTTCTATCTATGTAAATGTTTACTAACATCATGTAATTTTGGAAAATTCAGGTTGACCTTCTCTCCAGGATTCATCATAGCAAATTGGTTTCGCTAGTAGGATTTTGTGAGGGACCAGTCCAAGTTCTTATTTATGAATATGTGGAAGAAGGGACGCTTGACCAATGGCTCTATGGTAAGCACTATACCAACAATGTTTTGCGTTTTTGGTACAAGTGAGACTTCATTTTTCACTGATACGATCAAGCAACTTGTAAACCATATACTCTCAAAAACGTGTCACGTCTACATATGATAAAATCTTGAAGACCTTATGATTGAATGTTTGATACTTATCAGGTGCAAAACAAGGGAATCCTCACTTTACATGGAATTGTCGCTTGCATATTGCACTTGATGCGGCTCTAGGTATGTTCACTAATTCCTCAGGATAAACTCAATGTGCTGAATTGAAGAAAATTGCTTTTGGGTTTCATTTTAGTAGATTAGATCATAGTTAAATTTCAGCTTGTAAAGTAACTGCAATGGCAATATTGATTGTTTGTGATGTGCAGGGCTTGAATATCTTCATACAGGTGCCAAACCAAATATCATCCACAGGGATGTTAAAAGTAGCAACATTCTTCTCACAAAAGACCTGGAAGGTAGACTAGCTGATTTTGGGCTCTCAAAGACAGGCTCCGACACCGAAAACAAAGGTCATGTCTCAACAGTGGTGAAAGGAACAATCGGTTATCTCGATCCAGAGTAAGTGATTCTTGTGCAGTTTTTTTTGTTACACTCCTTATGGATATATGTAGGAAACAAACGTCTATATTCAACGCGTTGTTTCATGTTAACAACCTTGGACATCATTACATAATGTGCGAGATTGATTTCATATTGATTCGAACTTCCACGTGGAATGTGCAGGTATTATGGCTCAGCGCAATTGACGAACAAAAGTGACGTCTATAGTTTTGGAGTTGTTTTACTTGAGATGGTCACAGGGCGTAGACCACTGGATACATCAGCCACGAACTCCGAATATCGAAGTCTTGCAAAATATGTGAGTGCTCGTGCATTTTGATTTTTGCACATGTTACATGCATGCAACATTCCTCTCCACATAACATTCTTAAGTGGTGTAGTGTGGATGCTCTCCCTAGACAAACATCTTGGAGACTATATATATATATATATGTTGGGTGAGGTTCTGTGGGGCAAGGTCTTTCAATTGAATCTTGGTAGATGGGAGAATGCTTGTGTCTAAAGATAGGCAAGAACGAGGTGTTGCCAAATGAGAGTTTGCCACTTGACTATGCTCAGCATCAATGCATGTAATCAAGGACCCCCTTGATTACATCCACTTCAAGTTGGAATAGAAAGAGAATGTCCTTACACATGCTTAAGAATGTTTGGCACCTCAACATATTGTATTATAGAAGGCCATGAGGGGAGTGCATTCAAGGATTGAAGGACATTGTCCGAGGGCAAGAACTTGATGGCACATGCTCAAAAATCCCAAATGCACAATCTTGAAGGCCATTGCCCTGCATAAAGATCATGTATGGCGGGGCATTATGGTGTAAACCATTGTATGGCGAGCATTATGCGGGGCATAATGTCACCTCAAATGAGTGAGTTCTATTAAATAATGAACATATGCTTAAGAACATAATAGTACTAGGTCTTTATGTTTATTTAGCAGTATCGGATGGGTGACCTTCCTAGCACCTTGATTTACAGTGCACCCTATGGTCCACCGAATCATAGTGGACCGGATATTCTCAACCAACCATATGAGAACCTAGGGACTTGCCCTTCGGGGAAATAGGTGCCATCTGGCTTGTCTGTGGCCATTCAAAATGTTCATTTCAAAAAGGAGGTAGTAATTTTGGGGGGACACTCCAATTCTCATAATGCTCGTTTCAGGATTACTTAGACTTAGACTATCTCAAAAATGAAGCAACTCCATAATTCACGTTGGTGACAGCATTGGAGTCATCTTTCATTCTTTCTCTCTCTCTACGTAGTAACGAAACTAACATCTTGTTTAAAAATTGAAATGTTTCCAGGTGGAGTTGAACTATCCAGAGCACATCACAGATATCGTTGATAAAAGGATGCCTGGAGATTACAGTCTCAAAAGCATGAGGACAATCATCGACGTAGCATTAAAATCCTTGGCCATGTCAAGTTTGAACCGTCCAAGCATGAGTGATGTTGTGATTCAGATCCGAGATGCAATTAAATACGAGTTCGAGACATCCAGCAATGAGGGAGGTGGTGATAAAAACTTTGTGCCTGATGTCAACCATCATGTGGGTGGAGATGAGGAGGACCTGCAACATGCCCAAGATATAAACCCTAACTCATGGCAATGGGCTAGCACGTCATCTGGAACACATTCAATACCATCATCTACTCAAGTACAGAATTGTTCATCGATAATTATCCCAAGGTAAAAGCAGCATATCATGTGCTAGGTATATATCTGCGTGAAGTCGGACTGCGAATTTGAGGATAGTGGTTGAAACGCCAATGTAACACTACCAATTAAGAAAATCCCATAATTGTATTTACTATGTGCTCATTACGGCTCACCGTCCTCCTCTTTTCTCCTTTGTTGAATCCTTTCAACTTGCACAAAGGACCTATGTGGGTGCTGAGTGGCTCGTTTTTCATGATTTATGCAACGAAACTTGTATTGCATTAGCAACCTTATCATGAAACATCAACAAAAACTGGATCGGAAATTCACCTTCTCTTGATTCAGTTATGATTATTGAAAATGCATGTGTGTTGATTAATTAAATGAATAATTTTTAGGGTCCCCCGATTGTGTTGACTATTGAGTCTTGAATGATTGATAAATTTTGAGCACATAGTCCAATCTCTTTTAAAAGGGTTATGTTCTTAGATCTAACCTAACCACACACCACTCAAATTATAGGTGTTCGATTATGATAACTAAAAGAATGAGACCTGCGTATGTGTATATCATACAGGTGTATCGAGTCTTATGTCTGTTCAGAGCTCCAACTTGGATTTTAAAACCATCACTGGAGCCACAGCAAACAGGGTAATTAGATTGAACTTGCAGCTTGAAAACATCGATTCTTCCAAGTTGAACACTTTCATTATCAGCAGGTAATCTAATAACGTAGCCCTAGCTCATGGCCTTCCAAGCATTCCTCTGCCTGTTATGAATTATTTTGGTCACACTAGTGATAGATTATCCATTTTTTTGGTACCACAGGACATCAGTAGCAATTTTAATAAACACAATTGGGGATTAACAAACATGGACTTCCAATAACCAATACTAAATCAAGGAAGGTCCAAATTTCAATTCTGTTTTTGCTGATGCTTCATAGTACATTTACTAATGCAACAAAAGTTTTGTTGTGTATATCTAATCGGTATTAGTTGGAGAAGATGAAAAACGAACTGAATAACACCCACATACCTTAGATGTAATACAATTTCACATACTCCTAGAACATTACAAGACTCAAACAATGTGGCAGGTTGACAATGCCGCAATTATTGTGTTTTCTTAGGGTGCAAGTGTCATATCGGAGGGGAATCCATGGATAGTTGAAATTTCATGAACCCTGCAATCCGCCTTGTGACCAACAAGATCTCAATTGTGGCCAGTATTATGTAGAGGTTTAGGGTTTAAAGTCTACAAATAGTGTGAGTGGAATAGTATGAAAATGCACCCTATAGAAGACACTTGAAAGAATCCATGGTCATTCAAGTGCTCCATAGCTCATGTAACATGTTTTGAGTTCTTTGCTCAATTGCACATATTCAAAAGCACTTTACATGAGGTCCACAGTCCAAGAAACATAGGCTCCAATGTAAAGCATTTTGAGGCAAATTGAACCCTTGAACCAAACCCTCCCTTGGACCCTACCTTCCAAAATGGTTCTCTAGAACATGAGCTCTCCTTTAAGCTTCATTTCTTGATCCAAACCATTAGTGTTTCACTCCAAAATGATGCCATGTATGAGACACATCACTTTGACTCTTCGTGGTCTTGGACCCTCATCTAAAGGCCTTCGGTCCAATTTACACCTCTCGGCCAATAGGATTGCTCCATTTTGTTGGACCCTCCCCTTTGGATTCAGAGAGGGAATTGTCATATACGAGCATACTTCTCATTCATTCCACATAAAAGCCCTAAAATAGTATGATACCCAAAGGTTACCTTGTTTTAGTTGATTTGACACCAGAATTTTTAAAGACCCCAATCAAGGTCAATTGAGTAAACATCAGCAACAAACTTATAGGGTCAAGTCTGTATGTTGCATGGATGGGAGGTATGCTTGTATACTATAATTCCATCTCCCTTGGACCCCCCATTTAAAGCACCCCTTACATCATGCGAAAGACAACCAAGAGTTGATGATGTGCATCTGTACTGTGAGCCTGAGATACCGAACAAAGCTGTGCATGAGGCAAATCTTTCTGCCAATTGATCCTCACTTCCATTAAACCATAAACCCTGACCACTGTGATGCAGATGCGACCAGCACAGGTATATAACTTATTTAAGAGTTTGCCATTAAGTCTCCACAAACAGAACCAACAAATGTCACATAGAATCTAAGAATTTCAGATATAAAGTGAGAGCTGAGAACACTTGATTGTATATCCAGCCTCAAATGCAAAAATCATATCATATTTGCATAACCATGATTTCACATAAAGCGTGAGGACTCTGAAACCAGAGGTGTTTGCAAATTCACTAGGATGATGCCGCAAGGAGAGGAATTACATAGAAAGGAGACAGACTCGTTAACACAAGCAGCCCCTTTCACTGACATTTCCTCATCACAAGCTGTAATCTGGAGCTGCAATAATTGGTAAAATAAATTGTGTTTCATGTACAAATCAATTCTACTCTTATAACAGGTAAGTTTGTGTTGATGTGCAGACCTGTGAAACACCCTCTTTAAACTTTATCGATCTATGCTTGTTCAAATGAGGATACAATGAAGCGAACCAAAGCACAACGCTGCTTCAGCTGCATGCACTCTTCTCTTGCAAGGCCTACACCTCCCAGCAGCTGCTTGCATGAGTATAGGTGCTCTCGATGTTGATGTTTGTGTTGATGTTTGTGGTGACTGCAAAGGCTGTCTATGCAAGGCCTGTACAACACCTCCCCTAAAGTCATTCTGCCTGTCTACCACATCTCTTCCAAAATGCACCAAAATTATCCAAAATGCTATCAAACAGAACTCCAATTCCACTGCAAGAACCTAAACCATGTTATATAGGGTGTAGGTTTAGGGGCCACTACACCTAAAGTATTCTTAAATCCGTAGGAGTAGAAGTCCAGAAACATCAGTTCTGTCTCCAATAAAGAAATAGGGGTGTTCATCTCACAAAGCTACAGCTTGTGTGAATACATCTATATCACTGCCAGAATGCACCAAAATGGTCCAAATTGCTACCAAAGAGAACTCCAATTCCACTTCAAGACAGAACCCAAGCCATGTTTCAAAGGGTTTAGGGTTTTAGGCCCACTACGCCAAATTATCCTCATGACCGTAGAAGTAAAGAGTCACAGAAACATCGGTTCTGTGTCCTGCAGATAAATTGAAGAATTCATCTCACAGAGCTAGAGCTTGCGTTAATACATCCAAATCTCTTCCAGAATGCGCCAAAAATGTCCAAAATGTTACCAAAGATACTCCAATTCGACTTCAAGAGAGAACCCAAGCCATATATGGAAGGGTTTAGGGTTGAAGGTCCACTACACCTACACTATTCTCATAACGCCAGAAACATCGGTTCTGTGTCAAAGCTTACAATTGAATTGTCGATGTATTAGCTCGAGTCAGTTAATTTCCGAGAGATCTAAAAACCATCTACTCCACAAATAAAGTCACCATTTACAGGACCTGATTAGTTCAATATTGAACATGCTTAACTCTCTAATTCTGGCCATTTCTTGCACATTGAGATGGACCTCCAGCAGCCGAAATTTCCAAAGCACTTGATTCCGCAAACACTTGCAAAATCCTCAAACATCTCTCCAGAAGTCAATGCAACGAAAGGAAGGTGGAGCAATAATCTCACAATGTCTAATTTCGATGACGATCCCGCCTGCGCAGCTTCCGTTGCTTGTGCTTGTTCATTTTCTTCTTCCTCTTCCGCTTCACACTGCTGGCCACCATGTCCCCCGCTTCATGTTGCGCGGGCATGTACATCCCCGATCGTAAAGCTAACCCTAACTTAAACCGCCATACGGGCTCGGAAGGCTCCGAGGCACCTCGCTGTGACACGGGCAACTCGGTAGGTGAAGGAGAAGGGCGTTGCACCTTGGTGGATGTAGTAGCCGTAGTCAAGCTCGCAAGGACAGACCACGGAAAATTTGGCTGCAAGAGGGTCTGGGAGCGGTCTTTGGCGACATGATGCGAGGGTTGACAAGATTCTGGTTGCCATAGATTAGATAAGAATGCTGCAATGGAAGGATGAGGAGGAGGAAGGACATTCCGGGAGGGTGCGAGGAAATGGCGTTGCAGGAGTCGCAGTGCCAGATACTGCGAAGCGCGGGACCCCATTCCCGATCCCTGCTCCGCGACAATGTGAAACATATACACACACACACACAAAAGAGAAACAGAGCCCGACGGAGGAGAAGCAACCCTAGCTTAGCTTCACCAAACCCTAACTTCTAAGGTTAAGGTATCTATAACCGATAAAATAAGAGAGTTTGCATCTCTTTAGGAGGAGTAATAGGTTGGGAATTGTTTTTCTTGCGGAGAGAAACAAATTCTAAGGAGAATGCACCCAAAAATAATAATAAAAAAAAAAATCATGAATATGGAAATTGTTAATAAATTTCAAAGTGGTGAAGTTAAGGTAACACATAGTCAATCTATACGTTAACTCATAACCGCTCATCTAAACGCTAATGCTTGGCTACAACAATTGTCAAAGCTCTTATGAGGGTAATCAATCACAAGCCACCACCACATAAACCTTAACTATGTTTGCCTCAAAATATAGATCTCATCCATGTCGGCATTACATGACCCTAGTGAGTGGTTAGATGGACCTAGTTGATTATGGATGCCTTGACCTTGAAGATCTTCAAACATTCTCAACAAGGGCGTCTCAATCCCCCTGGTAATATAAGGTGTATGGGCCTTTTTTGGTTACTTCATGTGTTTGCTACCTTACACTACTCGGATTTTGCGAGGGATGTTGAATCGAAATTCTTGGACGTCCGCAATTGTATTTGAAGAAGCAATGATCAATCCCATAAAGTTTCTGAACCAATGTCGAATTACTATAAATTATTGAAGTTCATTGACAATGAGCCATGAGAAGGCCACATATAGTGACTCCAAAAACCGAGTCCATGCAAGGAACTTGAAACTTCAAATGACAATGCCAGAAACAAGAGTGATCGAAATCAAAAGCTATAAAAACAAAAATTGTAGAGTAAAAAGTTCTACACACCACTATAATGATAAAATCATGATTTCAATTACAACAAAGTAGGTAAGGATGGTGAAGAAAAGTATGTACATAGACTCGGTTTTTGCACTGCAGTGTAGAAGACACTTAAAAATTTGTCCATCACCTTTTTGCAGCTAAAACAACTGCAATTTGATCAGGCATGCTAGCATGCAATCCTCTACACTCCTCTAGACTAATAAAGTCGCAAACTTCTTGCACTCGAACCCATAATTGAAGAATACCACTGGGAGGACTAGAGTATGAGTTCAATCGCCATTTCAGTAAAGCCCATATGTGCTCAATAGGATTTAAGTCAGGGGATTGTGCAGGCCATTCTAAAACACAATATGGTTGCTTCCCAAACCATTCTCGAACAATCTTGGTTGTATGCACGGTAGCATTGTCTTGTTGAAAAATGATTTCTTCAAGATTGAACCCAAATGCAAGCAATGTACTACACAAATCTTGCTCTAAAATTGCAATGTAGCCTCTAGCATTCAAGTCCCCTTGTATATTATGCAATGACCCCAATCCTCTACAAGTCAAACAACCCCAAAGCATTATAGAGCCTCCACCATGCTTCATTGTTTGGTTCACAACATGCACAAGGATGTTTTCTTTGTCCTTTATCCAACACCAAGTCCTCCCATCTGAATTGAAATGACATATTTTAGTTTCATCACTAAACACCACCCGCTTCCAATCACTCACAATCCAATCTTTGTGCATTTGGGCAAAGCAAAATTTGTCTTTGATGTTCTTCCAACTCAAAGCAGGCTTCTTAACCTTCATAAAAGAAGACAATCCTTGTTCTCTCAGCGCATTCCTCAAGGTATTGTTGCACATCTTTACACGCATCTCTCTTCAAAGCATTTTTGATGCCTTTGTTGCAGTTTCTAAACCACCAACAGTAACTAGCCGTGAAGCATAACACTTCTCCCACTCTATTAGGACCTTAGGACGACCTCCTTTAGACAATGCTACACTCATAGAAAGCCTCTTTCTCACTCTATTAACTGTAGATTGTGCCAAACCCACACTCTTTGCAATCTCTCTACTGCTCCTCCCCTTCTCTATCGAGGCTACAATATTTTGATCTTTCTCTCATGAAATAGGTTTCATCTTTCTATACAACCTCCACAAAGCCACAAGAAGTATTCAACACGATACACACGAAACCCTCAAATTTTTTTTGACTCAAAACGATGAAGAAACAAGAAAATGAGAGCTCTCAAAGAAGGTAGCAAGCGGCACCTCAAAAACTGAGTCTATGCGACATTGACGTCTCTCTTCCTCTCACCAAAACCCTAGTGAAGTTGATGACATCATCATGACATCACCTGAAAGTCAACTTCTAGTTCTTTTACAATTACATTTTATATTTCCTAAACATATCATTATCTTTTTGTGAAATGCTCATGAAAATCCTTGTTTGATGCATAGACTCGGTTTTTGGAGTCACTGTAGATCTCCTTGATTATGTTGAATGATTGAATAGTTTTGAGCACATAGTTTGGTATCCTATAAAAAAATGTGTTAATGGCGTTGTTTCTACAAGAAATGGACCTAACCACCCACCACTTAAACATATTATTCAAAACCTCTTCAGTTCCAACAAATGCTACGAATTGTAAACATGCGAGGTCCACAAACCTCGCAGCTCCCAAGAACTTCCCAAGTTTAATTTTAATATTCCAAAAGAGAATGATCCAACTCACGACCAAGCTCATGTGATGCCAATAATAAGAGGAAAAACTTTTTGAACATGTATTTATTTATAGGTCCAAACATGGGAAAAACAAGCTATTTACAACTATAATTGCCTTTCAAACTCAAGATGTTTCCTTGTGAGGCTAATTATCGTTTTTGGGGCTAATTCTTCTATAGACTTTGACAATCTTTGTAATTGGCGTTCCTTTTCCGATTTGGATGTTCTTCACACTGCTATAAAACCATGAAAATATCTCTCCAATGGTAATTTAATCACCCCAATCAAATAGAATCTTAATATCATGTAAGCAAAAGAATATTGTTGCCTCTAGGAGGCAATGTGAGATTCCTTTCTAAACAACCCTCACACTTTACCTTCACGTGGCTTAGTGTGGTCCCTGAGCACATCTTTAACACCACCCGTGTGCTTAGCCACCATTCCATATGGGTGATCATCATCTTGTCACCTTATGGGACTTGTGCATCACCCCAAGGTCCACCCTTGCAAGTAGTGTGAGTCACTCCAATTAAGGGCACGACATGTTAGGTATGTGTACCTCGTGCATGAAGTCGGCACCTCAGAGCTCCAAGCTACTCTCTCTTTGTTGTGTAGATGCCTTTGGACTTGATACATTTGTATTGCCACATGATCCACTTGGGCCCAAAGAAGGTTCATCTTTGCAAGTTCCACCAGGGTTCACTAACTAGGAATCAAGTTGGTGAGACTTGTTGGTGGAGGCATTGTCTTCAATTTCTCCAAAGCATTTGGGGTAGCATTGGGTGTCCCTAGAGCCACATATGGCCAAGTGCTCCCACAATTCCCCAAGCATACCAAAGACTAGTTTGTCATCCTTTTTGGATTGACCACAATCTAAAACATTTGGCACAAAGATCCTTGGAGGAAATGGGATGGAGGGTAGATGACACTTAATTACTTCCAAAGGAATGTTGTCGCCATATGCAACATCCAATAACTTGCACAGAGGGCCACATGTCACAGGTGGCAAATGCAATTCCTGCCTAGTTGGGGATTTAGTAGGGATTGAATAGCGGATAAAGCTTAGGGTGGCAATTCTTCTTTTTGGAACAACTCCTTAATATTCCCTTGTAATACATCTAAGAGTGCATGATTTGTTATTGTCTAGACATCTGAACATGTCTAGAAAGTTAACATTGAGATGAATCCAATGACACTATAAGCATCTACATCATAAAACTTTGGACCTCCAAAAGTTGTTTCGACTACTAATAATAAGCAAAATTTCTTAAATCAAGGTAAGCATTTAGACCCCCTAGCTCTCAAAAATATTTACAAAAACTTCATTATAATATTTCATAATTGATAATAATCTTATCATAGTACTATAATATATATATATATATATATATATATATTTAATACAATTGTGTTATGCTTAGTACAAATTATTGTATTTTGAATCTCAACTCTAAATTTACAATTTAAAACTTCATACTAGAGTTGCCACTTTAAGGGATGAAGTTGGGGATTGACTATGGGCTTTGGTATCATTGTCATCTATAAGGAGTGTCTCAAATTTACATCATCTGCAATTGGGTAGACGTGTCGGAGCTACTGTCATCATCAGTCATCCATGCAAGCAAACCCCTAAGAAAGCCAAAGCTGCAGAAAATTGTAACATAGGAGAGTGAGAAATTCATCATAGAACATGACTTGTCAATTCGACCTCTTAATAAGTTTTGCATCACAATTCTAATTTTGAACTTAAAATGACAATTTGTGTGGTTTGTCATGATAGTGAGGAACAATCGAAGGAATAATAAAATAGGGCCACGTAGGGCCCTCCACTAGCACCATGGCATCTTTGGGAAGAAAGTCCCCTCATCTCTTAGCAAGTGTGCTAGAAATTTGGTTCATCTTGAGAGGCATTATGTTATGGACCATGTAGATTAAAAGGAGTGACTTACTTCTAATAATATGAGATGAGAAGAGAATAAAATCCATCATACCATATTGCAGGGTTTGTTTGACTATTGACACATTGCATGGAAAGAGGTGCTTAAAGAGCATGAAAAAACTTACATATTTGATGAAGTTCTTCACACTATAAGCATATGAGACCTAGACAACTAGTCTTGCATCGATGGATTTTCTTGTGGTTCTATGATAGTGGTAGATTTCTAGATGTTTTAGTGATGCAAGACAATTTTCACCAACACAAGCCAAGTTGCTTAAGTCTCATATGTTTGTAGTGTGATCACTTTGATGTAAAATGGGAAGACAATAAATTTTTATCATAAGACTGATATTAGGAAGATAGTTTGGATTGTCATAATGCCAAATGGGGGATTAGTTGGTCATGCTTAGGTTGGTTACCCTTCTCGGGGTTGTGTGGTTCTACCAGGTGCACCTTCAAAGTTGCTCCGGTTTTTTTACCCCAAGCACTAGTGATTTTGTTTTGTTTTTGGAAATAGAGTAAATGTGTTTCATTTACTCCATTGCCAAAAGAAGGTTATTCAATCCAAGTCGGTGCTCCAAATGGCCAATAAAACTTGATAGTGCAAGTTGGAAGCATTCAACACAGGAGACAAGGGTAAGGAAAATGAGATGTGGGAGCCCATAGTAAGCCAATTATGGAATCTTCTCAATTGGTAACATTATAGGGTCATGCCACACATTGGTGTTCAATCACTACCTTCAAGTGCATAGATACCTAGTACAAGACATGTTGTTTCTACCTTTGGATAATAATAAATGGACAATTTTGTAGTTGAATAGTGGATCGTGTTATCAAATGTCTTTTTGATGACATGCTAGCTCATTGCTATGAAATTAGGGTTTAGATCTTCCACATGTTGTTGGTCACCCAAATTTGTAGCAATCTAATGGTTGTCATCATACACAAAATCTATAGCAATACCACCTCCATCATTGTTGGACAACTCTAACTCAAACTTAATTGTGTTTTGGATATGATGCACAACAACACTCATGCTTGGACGGTTTAGACCCGATGAGGCCAAGGATTTCAAAGCTATGTCAATGATTGTTCTCGTGCTTTTGAGACTATAATCCATAGGCCACATTTTATCAACAATGTCCCTAATGTGTTGGGTATAGTTCGACTCCAACATTAAACATTTTCAATAGTTCGACTCCACAATATTGACAGTAATAAAGTCAAACATTTGAAAATGAGGTGGGATATTTGATAGGAGGTAGGCCATGTGTTTGAAGTGTGGTAAGTTGTCATGGTTATTAGTAAGGAGGTGGTGTGTTAGGTAGGGTGCAAATAGTTCCTCACGCTGTGAGTAATGTGCTTGAAATCTTAGTATTGGATGTAAAGACTTGTTTTTGCCATTGTGAGAGTTATTTGGGGAGGTTATTGAGTATGTGTGTGAGGGGCCTTGGATTTGGTTGAATGTCACCGCCACAAAGTAGGTGAAACTTCGATAAGTTACCAGATTATTAGCCAAGATATGTTGTGTAGCATGTCGATGAGTCGCAGTTGAAACATAGGATAATTGTGGAGAGTTATCACTGAGATGGAGATTGTAGATGATGAGTAAGGATTATAGCAGTAAGTCAATTATAAGCGGGCTATCTTCTTGTTACCTGATAGGACGAGTCAGTGAGATTAGCCGTAAGCACAGAGAGAAGTATATAGCCGAGAGAGAGATATCGGAGTGTTAAGAGAGGCTTGGAAATATAGTTCTTTGCGAGCAGTATAAATAACAGGGAGAGAAAAAGTGTGAGATTAATTGCCGAACAAGGTAAGAACCATCTGACCTTGTCCTATGGCTATATGAATTTGTTTATTGCCTACTGAGTTGTAAGAGATATTAGGATTGCATAAACAAATCTACATATTATAAAGTGGTGATTACAGGCTTGAGGCGCTAGACTTTACCCTTGTACGGAAATGGTGGCTATAGTTTCTAAACTTGTTGTTGCTAATCTGTGAGTAAACTTAACTATAGCATGTCTGTCTTTGAGAAGCAATTCACAGTTAATGAACAGTTAATCAATCAACCCACACATGAGACAATAAAAGTTAATTGCATTAGAAAAATGGCATTACAAGACTATTGCACCCGAAAGGGAGGATACTAGACTATTCGCCAAGCTTTTGAGCTTCATGACTGAATTAAGTCAAGACATAGAGTGATAGAGAATTCCCAAAGATAGGACGGAATCACTCACGACGGAATGAGCACCAATGAACTATTAAGAGTGGATGAACTTGATGGAGAAAGGAGTAAAGGATGAGATAAGTCATAAAATGTTATTAGATACCTTAATCCAATGTGACATTAACCCTTATAGACACTAGCTCAGTCTTCCCTGCGACCTAGTTCCCCGGGTTGTTGTTTTAAGTGATAGCAAAAAACTAACTACACTCTGCTTTGTGCTTTATTTCAATTCCATCATCTTCTATTTTTCCTTTGGATAACAAGACTAGAACGAGCAATAAAATGCCACACTGGAGAAATGAAAGCACAAAGAATTACAAACTTGACATTTTCTCCAAGAGCATTCTACATTGCCCAAAGTTGACAAGCTATTGATCACTATATTCATTAATTTGGGATTTTTTCGGCATTTTGAGACAGTTACAAATATAAGAATATGGATAAAATCACACAAATATTGGAGAATGTTGTAAGATGCAAATACTTTGAAGCAGGTGTTCATATCAAGAACCCAATTAAGAACTCATATCAAGATGGTTTAGGTAGGACGACCCAAACATTAGACCATGTTGTTGTGGTCCATATATTAATTTGAGACAAGAGAAAGTCTCAAATTAATGAATATAGTGATATTGCATCTTTCACAACTCTGCCACAAAAAGAATCACAAAGTACATGAGGTGCTCGCTTTGTCATGAAGTGGTTACAAAACCTGCAACCCAATTACTTCAATCAAGTCCGGTGCAAGCATAGTAAAGTGGACCAAAAAAGTGCTCCGGTATATGAAAGCCATGATTTTCTTGGTCAAATGCCTATAAATAGTAGCAAAATGTTGTTTAAAATATATTATTTTTCATGATGACCTCTATTGTTAAGTTAGGTACTCAAATATAGAATATCAATATGAGATCTTCAAAACCTATCATCAAAAGTGACGCGTAAAAGCAACTGACTAAATATAGTTTTAAACATAAATTTCATGACCTTAAATATTTTGAACTTGGAATTTCTTTTCATATTCCTTGAATTCATTATAAACTTGAGGTCATCGTAATTTTTTTTTCAAAAATTCATCAATTTAATGGAATGTAATTGTATTTTAAACAAGTTTTAGACAATTATCTTTTCAATGACACCCGCTTGCACCACCACTTGCACCGTCTTCTAAAATACATATACGTTGTTTGAAATTGTTTTTTGTGAACATAAATTGCTTGGCTTTGTAGATTCATATGTTTTCTAAATGTTTATGAATTTTTATTTCATAAAATTCAAAGTTAGTATATTGTTTTGGATCACTTTCACTTAAACCTGAGCAAGGATCAAGAGCTGTCCACTTTACTGTGCTTGCACCCAGGAGTGAATGCCCCTAAAATAACGAGCTTGCAAAAAAATTAAGTAGGAATATGACCCAAAGTTACACGGCAACGTTAGCCATACGGTTGCAATATATGGTTCGCCCATGCCTTACCTTGCATGTTCATTGTATTGGTTTGGGAATCTCTCAAGTCTTTTGTGTGTAGCATGTATATCTTCATAAATTGTAAATACCAAGAAAAATATAATGTAAGATAAGGTTGATAAACTCGTGACAATGCAACCTAACCGACATCACATCAAAAATTTGTAAAATGTTAAAGCATATGTGATTGAATATTTCAATTGTCCACAAACCAAAGTTTATAAGTAAAATCCAAGTTCTAAAAGCTAAAGATCACACACTCCGGAATTTTTAATGAATCAAAATATTCCAATGCACTATTGGGAAATGCATTGGTGTAATGGTGAAACAAATAACATCAAGTTGATCTTGGAGGTGTGTGAAAGAGTTTACTTGCTCCAACATTTTCAAAAGTGTTTTAAAAACCTCTCCTCATCCATAACTCTCCCAATGCCTTATCTTAAGAGTGGGAGGTAACTTAGGTTCTAGGCAACTCTTTTTTTTTTTTTTTTTGAGACAGAAGGCCGACAGGCCAACGCCAAAGCACAGGAGGCAGTTGACCACCTGGCAAGTTTTTCCGTCAGGTTCTAGGCAACTCTAGCTTGTTTCTTTTATGAATTTCTAGTTATCTAAAATCAACTTATTATCATCCACATTAGTTTAGTAGTTTCCACGGTCATCCGCATACATTCATTCATGAACAAACTTATGAACCAAAAAATCAAACAAACCGAGAGCTCCACTCTAGGACAAAGCCAATAAACATCATTAGATTAATGTATGCAAGCGAGGTAAGAGACCGTAGTGCTCAAAAGTGTCCGCGATTGACGCTTCCACCTTTGGGTCCTCAAATCGGTGCACCATCTCGGACATATTCTTTAACCGACACAAAACATGGACGATTTCCATGCAATATTCCCTTTGAAATTTTCAAACATCTCTCTTGCCCACCACGTAGGCATTTAAGGACCCCCGAACGTAGAACCGAACCTAATCATTGTGGATGAGTCACCATTGCCTCCCCCTATCGAGTGGTGGCTAACCAATGAGCTATCCTTCTTTTTGTGCCACGTAAGACTCCTACCAGTGATGTGGTAACGGCCATCACATTCTTTGAACGGAGCTTGGATCGCATAAGACTTGCCAACTGGGCAAGCACAGGACCCAACCTTTTAGAGAAGAAAACTTCTCATTAAGGAAGCCTTTACTGTTTCCTGTTTCCTGCCCTCCTTGCCGCCTCAACCCTAAATACAAATAGACTCTCAGATTTTGAAGCTTCTCAGTCCCTCCAGTTTTTTCCATTTATTTCCATTTTTGTGTGTCTCGCTCAAGGTCGTCGCTGAAGATCACAACTGCACTTGCAATCTCTCAACCTAACTTATTATTACGGTGTGTTTCATCCTAACTTTATCCCGGCATCTGTTTACTTGGTTGCAACTTTAAGCACATCTGCTTGTCTCACCTTTCACAAGCTTGTCCGGTACATCAAATGCACTATGATTCAGTGCAGTGAGTGAATTGGATAGGTTTTGGATGTCCAGCGATTTTAGTGTCACTTTCTTCTTCTTCACATAAGCTTAGTGTTGGTCAGTGGTTTCAATTTTTGAGCCACAGTGTGGTGAAGGTCGCCCTTATTAGATGAGGAGAAGGAGTTTGAAATGCCATTTGCTTCTGATGGTGATACTGGAGAAGTAGGTTAGGGATTAACACTCTGCATTAGGTTAAGATTATCGGAACTTGTTACTGAAATTTTCTGATCGATTCATATTCTGTATTTTGAGCTGGACAGTTTTCCTTTTCTTTCCTTTTCATTCTATTCTATATGCTAATGTCTATGAGCGATGACCTATCTGCACATGCCGCCATGGAAACTGTTTCTCAATTTTCTACATGAGAAATGCTTTCCTTTGTGGTCTGGTTGATGTCAGATGGAATCTATTGTGAAATTGCTGGACAAGGGCTAAGCGAGGTTTGTAACCATGAACTTAGGGTTTGGGCTTTCGGTCGCAACTTTCTTAGTAGCATTTGCTTCTCGTGTACAGCCTGATCTCCGTCTCTGCTACTTATAATTTTTCAAATGAAAAATCTTCTGATATCGCCCTTAATATGCATTTTAAATGGAGTTTGTTGTAATATGGTTGTTTTTGTTCAGGTTGGAGATGTATGGTTAGCAAGAGAGGTAGATAAAAGGAAATGGAAACTACCAGGTAGCTCTCGTCTCTCCAGCCAGTTGTAGACTGGGGAAAGAAAATATCACCGGTTTTCAGTTTCTTAATTGCCCTGAATTACTAGAAGTAAAGCTGATATTTCTGCACGTTATGAACAACCATAAAATCTGCTAAGCGACAGTCTCAGTTTTTTTCTCTGAAATATACAATAAACACCATACTTAAGATGTTGCAGTTTTTAGTTCCCTGACATATTGAAGCTCTCATGATTTTGAAATTGCAGAAACTTTGAAAGGTGCTGCTAATTCTAAATTATGACTTTCATGATGTGGTAGTTTTGCCTTCCATCCTGATTGTTTTGGTTTATGGAGATTTGGGAATTTGGTGGATATTAGTTTGTCCTTTGTATTGGAAAACTTTTGTAGGGGTGAGAAGAGTTCAGGGGTTCTGGGCTTAGCACTAACTTCTCAAGTTTGCGATTGTCGAGAAGACCAGATGAGGAGTTTTACGTGTTTCAGTGTGAAGGAGGAGACAATGAACCAGGGATCAACTGGGTTGCAACAAAGACTACATGCCACAATCACAGCTCATTAATTCCACTTTAGATATCTGCCCCTCATTTGCCAGAGAAGATGGTGTTCCTGTTCTTTTTTGGTGGTGTAACTCAAGAAGTCCGAACAGAGATCGAGAGAGGGGTGACTGCATGTCCAGCATGTGAGGCTCAAGCTTCGTTAGTGGAGTATGACAATGTGTTTCGTGCTTTTTTCATCCCAATTTGGCGTTGGGGCGGTGACAATCCGGCAATAAAATGCACTTCATGCCCCTTTCTCATGTCTCTGGAGAAGTACACAGCGCTGCAAGAAGCTGTGATTAGGCGCATCAAACCATCTCCGTCACTTCCACGGCAAGATTGGACGCCCTCAGCTCCTGTGTTTCGATGCTGGTCCTGCTCAGCTCCTATGGATGTAAACTACAGATTTTGCCCACAATGTGGATCTGCTCAATAAGGGTGGGTTTACATTAGGGTCCTCTCCTAAGAAACTTGGGGTCCAAAACACCCCTCAATGGACCTTATTTTTAAACTCGGAATTGGATCCAAACTTGAAGATTGGTTTCTCAAACTAGAATAGCATTTTCTTGAGTGGGAAAGTGATGCCACATTAGTGCGTCTTCATTTTTTCATACCTTTGACCTGGACCCTAGTGTAATCTCCCTGTGTTCAAAAGAATTATCTCTACCAATAGGATCGCACGATTCTGGAGTTTCTTTGGTCTTGGACCCTAGCGTCAACCCATTCTAAGGCCTGCCACAAATATGGAAGAACCAGGGACACTATTTATCTCTGCAGTCTTCAAACCTACAACCCTAAACCCTAAACCTTTAACCCTGGAGCAATTTGGGTTGCCCTTGGTGTTTTCTCTCTGAGTCTGTAGGATGTTTTTCTGAGGTCGATCTCGTGGCCGTGCTGCGGGTGGAAAGAAAGGAAGAGGAATTCACCACCACTACCACAGAAAGTGGTAAGTCTGCAAAAGCAATGTGAAATATGCAGTGTTTTGAATACTGTCATTCACCCATCTGAAGTCCATAGTTTTCTCAATCGATGCTCTTTGTCTATAGAGTTATTGAACTGTTGGTTGGAATTTTATTTTGTTGTGCATTTGTGGGGCCAGTATATATTTGCCCCATTGAATCTTTTTTTCCAGTCTTTGTCATCTA
This sequence comes from Polytrichum formosum, assembly GCA_964035585.1. Taxonomy (NCBI): domain Eukaryota; kingdom Viridiplantae; phylum Streptophyta; class Polytrichopsida; order Polytrichales; family Polytrichaceae; genus Polytrichum; species Polytrichum formosum. The sequence continues at coordinate 48,206,165 of OZ037937.1, forward strand.
CTTGATGACAGCTCGGGCTAGAAGGTTTACCCAGGTCTGCATTTCCTTGGAGAAGGGGGCCCCCATGAAGTTTTTTAAGGGTGGGAATTGGGGATTCTAATTTGTTACTTGCATCTCTTGACAGATATTTCAAGCCTTCTTGATGCTAGTGGAGAGTTTTTTGGGGGCATATTGAAAACCATCGTGTTGTGCTACCAGATGTCACCCTTGAACCACATCGTGGTGTCATGAACGCTGGTGCGCTGGAGAACCATTGGTCAACAATTTGGGAACTTAGTATCATGGCACTTAGAATCAAGCTTTAGGGGTTTGTTTTGCACACATGTCTGCAAATTCATGTATGATAATATGCTTGTTTAGTATTTATCCAGGCTCCAAGTTTGTTGATTTTCTTTGTGAACAGTTTCAGTGTGTTGATGTTGTCTGTTGATGAAGTCGGTTTATTGATGGTGTTCTCGTGCAACCCTGTTCACATATCAAAGACCTATATTTTCCCAGGAAGGCTTGTTACAGATTTGCAGAGGGGTGCTTGCTGTGTCCGAGGTTGTCAGTCAAAGTTCAGGGTGTTGTCGACTTCAATTTATCTATAGTTTGTGATAGATGCCATCTCTGTTGGTGCATGTACGTTTCACTCTTTTTTATCCAAGTCTGGATAAAATATTAAAGAGAGTAGATTGCAACTTCTAGCAGTGTGGTCTTTTATTGGTTGCATTGGATCCTTAGTCCCTACTGGGCATCACCTCCTTTCCAGTCTACAACCCAACGTTTATAAATTTTGATATATTGTCATGGATGATTGAAATTTGGATGAAAAAGTGCTTGGTAAGTGACGGTAATTATAACATTGTAAAATTAAAATGCCCAAACTGTTTTATAAGGAGTGACAGCTAATGTACATTTAGTCTTGGTTACACTACACATGCGGTTTACAATTGGTATCGAGCAAGACAAATAGAATTGGTGACACTAAATACAATATTTAGTGAACATTCCGGCACATGTAAAGATGCAATAGAGAGCCCTCTACGATATGCTCAAAAATCTCCCTGGACACTAGGCTAGAGTCCAACATAAAGAAAGATTGGACTATATTCATGCAGGTACAATATGCCATTTACATTTGTTGCCTCCATGAGTATTAAAATTCCATATGTATTAACATTTTTTCTACACCCTACTTGGGGACATTACAAAGACATTAAGGGCCGGATTACACTATGGACCCTGAAGTCGGACCATGGAAGATGGCCTTTGTCAATGGTCCGACTTCATAAAAAATTAGTTTTAAGAGCCTTGGGCCCCTCACTAGGTGTAAACCAAATGTGGACCAAGAAGAATGACCATGCACCAAAAAGTGAAGGTGTTGATTTTTTAATACATGCCCAAAAAAGGCAATTTTGAAAGAAAAAAAATCAAGTTTGACCATTCTCTTGTCTTCTCTCGGGCTTCACTTGTCTTCACTTCTTGTTAAATGTGTCGAAGATGTGGCTTGCAAATCTTCTCACAACAATTTTTACAAAAAATGAGCGATTTAATTTGTACATGTTCAATGTAATTTACATGTGACATGTACCTTGTGTTGTCACTACACTAAATAGCATATTTAGTGTGTGATTATATTTAATGTTGTTACCACCCTACCTTGCTCAGCACTAAAGTTCAATTGTTTGATAATTAGTGTTAGAAGATTTCCCATTGCGGTTCTTTTGACCACCCTGAGCTAAGTCACTAAACGACTACATATTTTGTTTTTTTGTTTTGAAACTGTAATTTTAAAAGTTTCGGGGGGTGTAATATGCCATTGGAAAGGTATTTTCAAGACCTTTCCAATGATATATTACAAGCCCCCAAATTCCAAACATTGCAGTTGGTAGAGCAAATAAACAAATATGCACTCAAATTCTTGAGTTCTAGATGTCCCACGTTGTTTGGTGAAACACGTGGGAGCCAACTTAAGGGGTAGGGCAAGGTAGTAATGGTATGTCTCATGGGCTATGATATGATTAAGGCACATAGAGGGTAGATTCATTAAAAATTTATTGAAATGGTTTTTCTCTGCCATGGGCCCTTGCCTTTTCCTACCAGACCACCTCTCTAGCCTCTCTCACCGCAAAACCCGTTGGACCATGTCAGTGCAATTATTAGGCCTTAAAAATTGTATTTTGGGGACCTCGACCTCCATGGTCCCTCTAACATTTCTTCCTTAGTGTAAATTGAAGTTGTCCTAGGACAACTTCAGCAGCCAATCAATTGCCTTGCAGAGCCCTGGTCCAATTTCATGGTCCTAGTGTAAACTGGCCCTAAGTGTTACTTGAATGTATGCTCCCTTCTTTGCCCTCTATATATGTTAACTTACTATTATATTATATAGTATCATACAATATAACATATCATAGAAAACTTCAAATAAAATCCCAATGAGGAAATCGATGAAGTCCATGATATTCATTGCAAGTCCCTCTCAAGTCTCGTCAACTCAATTTACAATAGTTGCTTGAACCACAATGGGCTAGTGCTCAAATTCTTGATAATGTTGCTTATGACTTTCAAATTTGTAGGTCAAATCGCATACCAATAGAAAGATGTTGAGAAGACGATTCCAACGGTAGTAGTTTGTTGAATCATAACATGTAATGAGTGAGTTATGCTTGTCCAAAACTCGCCTTCCAAGTCTCCGCAAGTTTTGTCTTTGAATTTTTGAGGGTGTTGTTTTCATTTTTGTGGATAGACTTTGCATCCTTGTTGTTTAGGGTCAGTTTAGCAACTATCTTTCAATCAAATTCAAGGACGTTAGAGGAAGGAATCAACTCTAGCAGACCTCTATAGACGCCTTCTTCCCATCCTAGAGGAATGGAGACAGAGGAGTGAAACTCCTCGCTTGTAGTTTGAATCTTCATGTAACATTACAATGGTATTTTACTCAATGCGTTACATTTATAAGTGTTATCTTCTTGATCATTCAACTTTGTTTCTGATAAAGTGTTAACATTCCATATGTGTTAAGAAAATCGCCACTCCCCATTGTTAACAAATATATATATAGAGAGGGCAGATTATACCATAACATTATTTAGATCCATAACAGTGTTATGTGGGACCGGCAATATTCCATGGAATATTCCATCATTCAAGCTGAACATGAGAAATATTCCACATAATATTGTCAAACCCACGAAACATTGTTATGGATCTGAATAATATTATGACCTCCTGTGTCTAAAATATTACCCAGTCCATTTTTTTTCTTTGCTTGTTGTGTTGAAGACATGAATATACCATTTTGGAAGCATGCAAGATGATTCTAAAGTGTTGGAAAATGGGTGGAGTGCTCATATGGTGGGGCCTTGACTTCGGGTGTCATTGAGCACAAGCTTTATGGATATTTCCTTTGCATGCGACCTTTACGGGAATTTCAGCGAAACCTTGTCAACTCCTTTATTTCAACCTTATTATGTTATTAATAAAGTTTTTTTTTTTGGAGATTTTTACTATGTGGTCCTCAAAAGACCCTCCGAATTACATCCCTCCTTTTCATAGAGGCGGTTATATTTCATCTTTGCTAAAATTTAAGTAAAAATGGATTAAGTCCAAGTCGAGAATTATAATATGTTGAATTTTATCATAGGATCCTACGAGTGGATTGTATCTCAGGATCTCTTTGATGGGATTTGCGAAGTTGATATTGATAATATTATATCAATTGTCTTTTAGTATGTTTTCATTCATCAACATTTGCTTGCATCAATTTAACATCAAAAATCTAAATTAGTCATTTGGATTTTAGAATTCATCAAAAGGCTGTTTTGCAACATTCATCCACGTTCAATCACATACCAACTTATGGCTTATGACTGGGCCTAAATCAACTCCAGCAATAATGCCCCCTCCATGGCTCCCCACCTGACTTTTACCAAATAACCAAAATCTTTCCTAAAAACCGGGTAATGCTCCCTTGGTTATAGCAGAGACATTTGGCTATCCCAATGCACCTACAAGAACTTGTTCCGGAGGTTTTTGAGTAGGTTTTAGTTAAGTAGCTTTCACACATGTTCATTGTTTTATCTACCAAGCAATGAATGTTGGATAGTTTTTGTTCCATCCCCCAAATGCCTTACTACTCGTCTATCTTACCATCAATTTTTGTTAATGGAGCTCCTTGTGCCCTCATAGCTAAGACTAAAAAGCAACCAATCACAAGGGGCAGGAGGCGGCACTTTTAAAGGTCCTACATTCTTGCCTCATGTTTGGGTACTGATGGGAGGGTCGGTGCTTGAGGCTTAAAACCTCCACTTTTAAACCATGCCACATCATTTGCCAACTAGGCTCAGCACTAGTTAATGTCGATGGTGTGAAGGCCGGGTTTTTAGAACCAACTTTTAGGCTTAGCTAGAGTCATGTGGGGAGGGGGCATAAGTGTTATATGTTGGGTTTTCCTCAGTTAGTCTTAATCAGACACTTATACTTGATTGTTGTGTGGTTAGTTGAGGATCAAAGAACACACACCATTAAGACACATGCCTCAAAGAAATTGGACTACATCTTCAAATTTTATCAACTATCCCACACTCCGATTCTAGATGAACACGATTGGGAGGACCTCAGCCTTGGCATGGCCATATACATACATATATATGACTGCTATGCATGGACATGGGGCCTATGATTGTATAGGCTTAGGGGGTTGGAGTGACCTAAGATTCTAATCAATGGGCCGGGACAACTGCGGGTCCAAGCTACAATGCTTTGTCTAATTAATGTGGCTTGCCATTCGGAGTTATGTGTTGCTATAACTTTTTACTAACATTATCATTTTATACCAACTAAGTTATATCTTATTCTTTGGTGTGCATACTAACTGCACTAAATATACTATTTTGTGTCACAAATTCTAATTGTCTTGCTCAATACTAATTGTAAACTGCCGTGTAGTGTCACCAACAGTAAATGTTAACCCAACATTATTTGTCATCCTTGTAACTTTTGGGGGGGGGATTATAGATTTACGGTATTGCAATTACTGTCACTTACCAAGTAATTTAAAATCCTAATTTCAATCATCCATGATCATATTTGTTCATTTATTCATAAGTGTCATCCGAAAAGTTACCATATTGACATTAAATAATATATGATATTTAGTGTACTTGTGTTATTTGGGTGTAAAATGGCACTCCCAGTAAAATGCTATAGCCATGCGTAAACTCCAAATGGTAACCCACACTAATTAGATAAAACAACGTAGTTGCCTATACTAAAGATCTCACATAGATAGACCCCTACATGTCACCAACTTGCATAAATTTTCAAAATATTCATGTCTGATCCCGGGTTCAAACCGGGGACCTCTAGTGTGTGAGACTAGCGTGAGGACCAACTACACCAACCAGACTGGTTTCTCAGTGACAGCCACACAGAAAATATCGCAGTTGTCGCAATCTCAAAATGGAGGTCCAGTATGTCACCAACCCTCTTAAATTTCGAAAAAAGTATCTTGTCTGATCCCGGGTTCGAACCGGGGACCTCTAGTGTGTGAGACTAGCGTGATGACCAACTACACCAACCAGACATATTGCTTAATCTCATTCTCTAGACCTAACTATTGGAACCTAAAAGGCCACATTGTTCGGGACTTCTGAAATTTTTAAAATGGCTTAGATATGCTTGGCTGTTACTTTGAAAGACAATATATCTTGATCAAGGATGGCCTCCGTAATATATAGATTTCAATAATCCACCACATTTCCATAAAGAGGTTTTAAACCTCTTCTAGTTACATGGGATAGGTGTCTTGAACTTGGGCAAGTTTCTACTGTATGCATAAAGTAAGGTTTCTATCTTACAATTAATGCAGGAAGAGAGCTTCAATAACCTTAAAGAGTTGCAATATATATCAGTAGAATGTGCACCCAATTTTTAGTATACCTCAACATGCTTGAAACTTCTCTTGGTTACAGTCATATGTCAAGTGAAAAAGGTGTCACTGTACCAACAACTCCAAATCCAAAGACCTGCAACTTTGAGCAGGGTTGCTGGACAGCCAGTATAGGTTAAAACTCCTACACAACTACCGACTATACTCATCTCTGTCATTGATTCCATAGTCAATATCTGTATCTGCTAAGCACTCGTCTGCAGACAACGGATGCAAACCCTTCATCTTCCTCTTCAAGTTGTGCTTGTGCCAGTCACTTTTAAAGTGTTCACGATACTGTTTAGCATCTCCAACCTCTCTATTACACGTATTGCAGGTTTGCTGCTTGACACCACCAACAGCTGAGTCTACCACTTTGGACGCTGTGGCATTGGTAGGCCTACTTCTAGCATTTGTAGCATTGCTTCTCACCTCCTTGTCATCATGGATAGGTGTACTTGAAACTGTGGCTCCATCTTTTACTCGTCGAGCCAATCGATCCTCGTCCTCGGCAACAAGTGAGACGTGCGCTGCATCATACTCTTCATCATCATTGAAATCATCTATGTTACTCTCTCCATCTCCCTGAACAGCCATAGAAATAACCTCAAGAGTCCCTTGCAACTCCCTCACAAGTGCATCGCACTCACGAAAATGACCAGGGTCCATCTTGCACACCTGCACATCAAACAGATGGAGCATTAACAATAAGCAGTTAAATCCTCAATATTATAAAAACAGGGGGATCTTTAATGGGGGTGTCAAGGTGTGAAGTTACTATACAAGACAAATGAAACACAATTTGAATACAATCCATTAGCCAAAAAACTAAGTGGAGTATTGAGCAAATGAAGAAGATGTAAGACAATACACCGAGAAGGTACTCAAGTATACAAACAATATTTCCTTACATCTTGGCAATCTGTTGCAAATCACCAGTGGGTGATTGAAATAAGAGCACAACAGAAATCAATTGCATCTTCTATGGTAAGTCACAATGATCCCAGCAAGTAGAGCAGCCAGCACATCCATAAAGTCAAGGAAATACCAGGGTAGTGACGGCAGTCATCTTCTCCTTAGTTTCAATGCGTGCATTCCAAGTATTTAAGGTGGTGGTAAGTCTATCAATATGATTATCAGGCACTACAAACCGCAACTTCATGCAAGCTCGTGTAATTGGATACTTTTTCTGCAGCTCCCTGATCAATTCAAGAGCCTGCACCAGCCAAGGGCACCAAATATAGATCAATAAAAAACATGTTGCCTGCTGTATTCTAGAAGTAGAGTACTTAACTAAGTCATGGACACAAAGGACGTACTTGCATGCGTTAAGCACAGAATATCTGTTAAAATAGTGTCCAGCTGGCATTCACATAATTTGCAATACACCGACTCCTTGCATACTATTGACCTGTAAGGACACATCTAGCCTGAAGTTCACCTGCTGCTTGGAGTTTCTGTGAGGATCAACAGCAAAATGCACTTCTCTCATGAGCCGCTCAATCATTGTGATGGTGTACGGGTGTTCAGTCTCCGGATTCACTGTCTTAGCCATAACAATTGTTGCTATATCACGAAAATTGTTCGATAGCTGGGCCTCCCTCTCTTTGTCAGCCACTTGCAGCTCTCCTTTATCCAAAATCTACCCCATTACAAACCCAACTTCAGCATCTTAATGTAGTGATCTGATCCACAGAAGGTAGAAGAAAAGTGTGCAAACTAGGTGTCTCAAGTTTAAATGGACAATAATTACAAAACAAGGTGACAATGAATTCCACGCTGGAGGCGTCAAGTAAACTGTAGATTATGAAGATTGATATGCTGGCCCTTATTATCCATAGAAAATGGCATACTATTGAGCATAATCAGTTTTCGCCTTCCTGTAGTGTTCGATCCAATAACTTGAAGCTGTTCAAGTACCAATACTAGAGTAACTGCATTTTAGTATAAAGTACCAGGCACATGTATAATTCAAGGCTGTGGCAACTTTCTCCACTGACCAGAATGACTTTTTAAATATGCACAAGAATTATTACCTCCAGGCAGACCTGATCTTCATTATCAGTACCAAATACTTGAATAAGATCTTTAGATTTTGCAAGGACCCCTTTCGACACATTCGTGAATACGGTATGTGTCTGCAAAACTTCGTCAATGTCCTTCTCTCTGTTCATGTAACATGGCATCATATTAGTAAAGTGCTATACCCAAAGGACTCTGCCTTACTCCCATTTGCCAGATCCCAAAAGAGTTTAGAGGTAATGAATCAGATTCATGGATATTCAGGACACGACTTCTGCTGCTAGATATTTTGAGGGACAGCCAAGCTACAGAAATTCAGCAAAACTCTTGCTTGATCAAATATACAAAACAAACACTCCTCCACTCATTAGTTCAACCCCATAAAGGGGTGGCTTAAACCCAAGGCCTTACCCCAAATTCCATGGGACTCCAAAGTTAAGCTGGCTCAGGCCGGAATAGTGCTGGGATGGGTGACCTTCTAGCACTTGATTTCCGGTACACCCTACCACCTTTGGTCCACCCAAAGGTAGTTGGGTATCAGGGTGAACATGATATTTTCAAGCAACCATGTGAGGAACCTAGGGGCTTGCCCTTGGAGCAAGGAGATAGGTGCAGGTCGGCTAGTCCGCACCCGGTCAAGGTGTTTCACCTTTGAAGGGAGGCAGTAGTCTTCAGAGGCCCTCTAATTCTTGTGATGCCCATTTCGTTTTGGGATTACATATAAACTTAGACAAATTCAAAGATGAAGCAACACCATAAATCAAGCCGACGGAAACCTCGGACTCGTCTCTTCTCTTCAACCTCAGGGTAGAAGACAGCACAAAGAGAAGAACATTGCGAGTCCAGCACAGACTCATTGGAGGGTAGCATCCAATTGTCATCAAGCGGGACACAAGCAAAATAAAACTATTCAGCTCATGAAGTACAGAATTAGATGGAATTAGTAAGGTAGGAGGGTTAAAGTTCCTACACATGGAATCTCCATGACAGAAATTCAGCAAGACTATTGCTTGAATCAGATATACAAAGCTAACACTCCTCCACTCCTCATAACTTCAACCTCATAGGGTTTTGGTTCTGAGCAGGTAGAAGACGTCAAAAAGAGAAGAACATCGCAAGTCCCAGCATAGGCTCATTCGAAGGTAACGACATCCAAGTGCCATCAAGGGGGACACAAACAAAACAATATAAAACCAAACAAAACTGTTCAGCATATGAAGCATAGAATTAGATGTATTTATACAGGTAAGAGGTTTAGAGAGCCTACACATGAGATCTCCATGACAGAACTTTGTTCTTGAAGCACGCAATCTCGAATCGGTGGCCATGCTTGCGGAGTCGCACCACAGCTACGTTAGTAAGGCGTTTCTGTCCGATCGGCTGTTTCACAGACCGAGACATGTTGATGAAGACGATAGCAAGTCCTGAAATCCACGAGAGTAACCAAGTGAGAATATCTTCTTCAAAGTGGCAATTGCGATATTAGGGTTTGTGTTGTGTGCAGGCCACTACCGAATTGGACATCCTGCGATTGTGCAGAGTGAAGAAGGATTGTTTGAAGGATCGATTTGCAACAAGGCTTCAAATTGAACAATCGAAAGAAAAGAAAGGAAGAAGGCAAACCTGATGAGTCAGACTCCGCAATCCAGATAGCTCTAACTTAGTTAAAGTTTCGTTGCTTCTTGGCTTCCTTTGGAATCAGACTCTGTGTAGGTGACATGGATTTGCAAACCCTAATTTTCTCTTCCTACTCACATAAAGCTATCTGGGCCTTAACTTAGGGATGGTTCACACTGCCTATGGGCAAGGGCCACTTCGCACATGAGCCAAGAGCCGTGACCATGAAATTGTGAGAGCCCAATAGAAAGTGTCCAAAGGCCGTCCCAAGACACCTCCAAAATCATGTAGTGTGGTCACGGATCCTCAAGTGTATTGTGAAGTCCAATGTGACCAGGCCCTCAACCAAATGCTATTTCAATGAATTTCTATTCATGTGTGTTTTCACACATGATAAAATAGAATAAACCAACAGTTGTGAGCGTTTGGAGTGTCATGGTCTCCCAGTTTTGTGTTAGGCCTACCTCCAAGAGGTGGTTTTTGAAAATAATCCAAGTGACCATGAAACATGATCCATTTGATGCCATGTAGGAATCCATGTAGACTTTACATCCATCTTGCATTCACGTACTCCGTTGGTCCCTCAAGCGTAGTGTGAAGCGAACTTGGACCGGCTCCGCCTTTTCCACCAATGACAGTGCTTGAAGTGTAATGGTCACGGGCTCTCAATCTCGTGTGTGAATTGGCCCTAAGTCCTGATTGTGATTGCTATACTTACCAATCTTAATGGTCAAATAACCTAACTTTAAGTTAACCTAAATGTCATTTCATTCACACCTATAGACAACTTTTTGCCACATCTGTCACCCATCTAGAGTGGGATACTACACTAAATATGATATTTAGTGTCACCAATTCTAATTGTCTTGCTCAATACTAATTGTAAACCGCAATGTGGTGTCACCAACGCTAAATGTTAACCCAATACTATCTGTCATTCCTTACAAACGTTTTGGGGGATTAGAGATTTACAATGTTGCAATTACTGTCACTTACCAAGTGATTTTTCATCCAAATTTCAATCATCCATGACAATATTTCATCACAAGTTGTTGACAAGACAAGGTAGGGTTTTGGCCAATGGATGAACTCATCCATCATTCATGACAATATTTGTTCACTTATTCATAAGAAGTGTCATATGAAAAGTTACCATAGTGACATAGAATACCATATGACACTTGATATCATATTTAGTGTACTTCTATTCACACATGGCCATCGTTAAAGTCACCTTGCTTGCCACGTGTCATCAAGTCAACATGTCATGTGATCACTAGTAAGCCACTACTCACTACCATTGTCTATAAATTTAGCTAATCATTATAGGACACATGCAAATATTCCCCGTGTAGGAGGATAGAATTCAAGAGGACTACAAATTTGTTGGTAATTTTATTCCTTAAATTGAAATTACTATGATATTTTGAAGCCAAAAGTTGGCTGAACATATTACCAAAGTCTAGAGTTTGCCGTAACCGCTCATTCCTCTTCACTTTAGCACTCAAAACAAGACATGTGTCATGGCACTATTGGTACTAGCCTGATCAAAACTATGGCACCCTATAGATTCTCAATGGGGTCCTGATTAAGAATAGGTGGTTTGACTATAATTGTGTTGTTAGTTATAGCTATGCAATAACTTAACCTAATGAAGGTAACTTAATGTTTGAGGCAAGTTAACAATGGGCCAAATGCGCATGTAGTTAAAATTGACCACAATGTTAAGAAAAAACACCCACGGATGTGAACCATGCCTAACTTATGTGGTTCGTCACTATTGTTATTAGGGTGGATGTGGTGACAATTGCTGCTCTAAAAGAAGTAACAATCCCACAAGATTGGTCGGATGGGTGGACTACTCTAGTGCCTTCCAAGCAATGACCTTCTAATTCTTGTAATGCAGAACATTAACGTAGAACATTGATGCAGAGCCTAATACAAAGGATAAATGCATAACACTAATGCAGAACACGTAGAGCATGCAGAACACTGATGCAGAATACGCACAACACTAATGTAGAATACACAGAATATACATAATACTAATGCATAATACGCATAACACTGATGTAAAATACTAATGCATAAGACTAATGTAGAGTCTAATGCAAAGTTTGATGCAGAAGACTAATGCAAAATATTAGTGCAGAACACTAGCGCAGAGCCTAACACAAAACCTAATGCAAAGAAATAATGCAGAATATAATGTATGAGAATAATGTAGAAGACTAATGCATGAGACTAATGCAAAACCTAATGCAGAAGACTAATATAAAAGATTAATGCAGAGGACTAATGCAAAACCTAATGTAGAAAATTAATGTAGAAGACTGATGCATAAAATTAATGCAGAAGACTAAGATAAAAGATTAGTGCAGAAGACTAATACAAAACATATTACAGAAAATTAATGCGGAGGCTGATACAAAAATAATACAAAGACTAACGTATAAACTAGTGTATAAACTAAGGCATGAACTAATGGAGCAAAAGATGAAGTAACAACTTATACAACCACAACTTGGGGTATCAAAAATTAATGGGTGCAAGCACAGTAAAGTGGACAACTCTTGATCCTTGCTCAGGTTTAAGTGAAAGTGATCCAAAACAATATACTAACTTTGAATTTTATGAAATAAAAATTCATAAACATTTAGAAAACATATGAATCTACAAAGCCAAGCAATTTATGTTCACAAAAAATAATTTCAAACAACGTATATGTATTTTGGAAGACGATGCAAGTGGTGGTGCAAGTGGGTGTCATTGAAAAGATAATTGTCTAAAACTTGTTTAAAATACAATTACATTCCATTAAATTGATGAATTTTTGAAGAAAAAAATTACGATGATCTCAAGTTTATAATGAATTCAAGGAATATGAAAAGAAATTCCAAGTTCAAAATATTTAAGGTCATGAAATTTACGTTTAAAACTATATTTAGTCAGTTGCTTTTACGCGTCACTTTTGATGATAGGTTTTGAAGATCTCATATTGATATTCTATATTTGAGTACCTAACTTAACAATAGAGGTCATCATGAAAAATAATCTATTTTAAACAACATTTTGCTACTACTTATAGGCGTTTGACCAAGAAAATCATGGCTTTCATATATCAGAGCATTTTTTTGGTCCACTTTACTATGTTTGCACCCTAATGCAACTAGGCACTAACATCATTCTTCAATAGAATTAAAAACCCTTTTATTTCATATTCATAGAGTTCATAAATATTTTTATCCAATATTTCTATTCATATTATTCAACAACTCTTTGCATCTATTTACATAGAGAAAGGGGGGGAGACAATCCTAACCGTGAAAGTGAGAGAGAGAGAAGTGAAAAATGAGCCTCCGTACTTTCTTTTGTGAAATTACCCCCTTCCACCACAAAGCCTTAACGGTCATATATCTAATCATACCTACATCTAACGGTTGGCATCTACGGCTGTTATCACCCTAACCACATTGATTTAAACCCTTAGATCCAACGGTTGGCATTCATGGCCGCCATTATCCTAGCCACCTTTCTCCAACCCCTAGATCCAACGGTCTTTGTTCGCCACCCGTTAGATCCAAAGGCCTTCATCCGTTCCGACTTCATCTGCTTGATGTCCTTCTCCGTTCGTCTCCGTTCTCTATTCGACGTTGTCCTATGCTGTTCTTCATCCATTCGACGTTGTCTAACACTGTTCTGCATCCATTCAACATTGTCTTACGTTGTTTTTTATTCATTCAACGTTGTCTTATGCTATTTTTCATCCATTCGATGTTATCATGCATTGTTTTTCATCCATTTGACGTTGTCCTACACAGTTCTTCGCTGTCATTTATCTAATTTTTTTCATACTGACTAATTGACCTTAATCTAATTTGTAACCACTAATTTCATTTCTACTTAGACCGCGAATCTTAATCCAACCGTGAGCGGTTGGTTAATTTACGCGGATAAATAATAAAATACTTTTAAAATATATAATATAATTGAGAATATTTTACGTACACACGCGTAATAATTTCTTCTCTGTATCCACCTATAGATTATTCATGCTTGAACACTAGCTCAATTTGGGATAGCACCAGTCAATGTAACCAACCAGATTCGAACCCGGGTTGGTCCAGACCTAATACTAGTCTCTTATACAACTCGCATCCACAGTCGGATGTCCCAAAATCTAGTGGCTACTTATATATTGATTATTCATACTGACTAACTTCCTTATTTTGTAGGCAGTGAGCCTTAATTCAACCCGCGAGCGGTTTGGGTGGCTTACAATGGGTTTATACTAGAGTCCAAGACCAAAAAAAACTCCAAAATTGAGCGACCCTATTGATCTAAAGCAAAATTATGAACCCAAAGAGTTTTACACTAGGATTGTAGAAACCTTTTCTAATTTTTCTTAACTTATCTTGTCCACTTTCCAACTCTAGCAAATGTCATGAGCACTAACCTACACATCCCACACACGTGCACGGTTAGCTCCCCATACCGCGGACCACCAAGCTTATGACTTGGTTATCAAACCCTCCTACACATGCATTTGGGATTCTTTCGTTAATAAGTAACCAATGGTTGAATGTGGATTTCCATCCATGAAAATCCACTTTTGAGTTGATCATTGTGTTGCCAAAGCAACACTACAACAACCCGAAGGATAGTTGCCAACTATGCTTCGAGGGGGTCGGTCGGGAAACCCTCCTCACCCATATAAGCGTCTAGGACTCTAGGCAGAACCCTTACATCGCCGTCAAGAAACCTTTTGTCTCTCTACCTAGAGTTGGGGCCAAATAGACATTTCCCCTTAGCCGCTGGGACTAGAAGCCCCCCGAAGCTTCAGACTGTCATAACTTCTCTTTTTGATCTCTGATGCTACCAAGTGACTACTCCATCGTCATCTACGTTTCACGTAGATGCTGATGGACTCCTCACTTGTTTCATTCGGAAAAATATTGAGAAAATTATGGCTGTTCAAAGTTAGGCAGGTTACTGCAGTCACAGGGCGTTGTTCCGGGACAACGCCCCACTCAAATTGCCATATCTCTTAGCTCACACCTCCAATTGAGGTGGTATTTAGCATTCTAGAATCCGCACGCCATAAGTTACTCGTAGCTAATGGAATTACCCTTGTTACTCCTAGTCTTTGTGGGTGGGCGGCGTTCTCAACGCCTGGGGCCCTCACTCGCACTAGGATTACTTGGGCTCACCCACCCATGGCGCCACAAGTCCCGGATGTCACTCCGGGGTTCCCCTTGCGCCCATGGTGTTGTGGGCACTCCTCATGGAGAGGCGAGCGACAAGGGTTCAGTTCCAAGATAATACAGTGATTCACAAAAATACTTGGCCAGTACTTGTGAATCCATTTGGCATGCAATTATAGAGAGAAGTTAATGAAGCCGTCTTCCAAATTAATTAGGGTTAATCAACATCATTTAATGCAGTATTAAGTGGCTTTCTTTGGGTAATCCAAGTGGTACATTTTTGTGGGAGTGGTTCAAATAATCTCAAGGGTGGCCAACTACATATGTAGCCAATAGTGACTTCTTCTTCCACTTGTGTTTTCATTGAGTGTATAGATCTTTGAGAGCTTCCAATAGTCTTAAGTTTAGATTCTTCACATTTCTAGCGGTCACAATGTAGAAAACAAGTTTTCATGAGCGTTCCCAAGTCATAGCATTGAGTGAGCAAGGATTTTCACAACGTTTCATAGCCGGCCATCTTCACATTCCTCGTAGCACAATTGGCCACATTCTAGTTCGGTTCAGAGAAAATGGGAAGGTGTCTAATCGTCCAAGATCTGGGAGACCACGTCTTTTGAGCATTCGGGATGAGAGGCTTGCTGTGAGGACTCTCAATAAGCCGAAATCAGGGACTGCGGCTGTTGTAGGTCATAGTTTGAGAGCTCAAGGTCTTTGTTTGTCTGATGAGACTGTCCGTAGAAATTTTCAGAGGCAAGGGCTTGGTGCTAGAGTGAAGAGGAAGAAACCATTGTTGACAAAGAGGCATAGGCAGAAGCGTTTACAATGGGTGAAGGTTTCACAAGACTGTGATGTAGAAAATTGGAGTCATGTCATTTGGTCAGATGAGTCCAAGTTCAATGTTTTTGGTTCAGATGGCCGTCAATGGTGTTGGATAAATCCTACAGAGCCTCTTCGTGATTGTCATGTGCAACATATGGTTAAACATGGTGGAGGTAGCATCATGGTATGGGGATGCATGAGTTGGGCAGGTGTAGGAAACCTTCACCGCATTGATGGCATTATGAATTCGCAAGTTTATCTTGACATTTTACATTTGCAATTGTTGGGTATTATTAAGAGACAAGGTCTTGATGAGGCAGAAGTGATTTTTCAGCATGATAACGACCCGAAGCATACATCTGGTATTCTACAACGATGGCTAGGTCGACAGGATTTCTCTGTGATGGAGTGGCCACCACAATCTCCCGACCTAAATCTTATCGAACACTTGTGGAATGAAGTAGATAGACGCTTACGATTGTTTGGTGATTCACCCAAAAATAGAGATACTTGTGGGAGAAGATCCAGGTTGTTTGGCAAAACATTGAAGTAGAATTTGTGCTAAAGCTAATCCGCACAATGCCAACAAGGGTGGTTGATCTTCTTGCAGCTAAGGGTGGATACACACGTTGGTAGACATGTAGTTGTTGTACATATGTAGCATTTGCTACTTACTAGCTTTTCATTTTGAGTTTTCTTTGTGTTATCATGATTTCCTACTTAATCAACATAAGTTCTTGGCCATGCTTTTTGCATACTTCTTTCAATTTCTTTTTACCATTTCGATTTTTTTTTCACAAATTTTTGATAACATGTTCTTGACAACTTGTATGGTATCTATGACAAATCTTGCTTATTATTTTTGTGAGTCACTGTATACAATGACGTGAAGTGCAAGGGTTTCATAAATTTTTTGAATAAAATCACAATAAAAAAGACCATTTTTAGACTATAATGCGTGATGAATGGGACATAACATTATTCAAATCCATAATAATGTTTCGTGGGATTGACAATATTCCACAAAATATTCCCTATATAATACGAATATAAAGAATATTTCATGGAATATTTTTGGTCCCATAGAACATTGTTATGAATTTGAATAATGTTATGGGCTAGACTTTGATTCAAGCCATAATTTTTTTTAATAAGTAAATAAGTAAATATTTTATTTATTTATTATTTATTATTTATTTATTTTTTAAAACGTGTTTAGGGATATTCAGTGTTGCGGACTGTTGAAATACATTTGTCAATCCACAATCCCTTAAAGTCAAACCATAAGATGGGAGAGTTCTCTCATGTAGAAAGCCTTAAAACAATGTTGTGCAATTTGCTCACAATGAATTCTTCAAGATCCTACGGTTACAAGTCACCTCTCCTAATTTGTTTTTAAATCGTAGGTTTTAAGACTCGAGAATGAGTCGAGATGCTCCATTTTGTGACTCACATAGTGTAAGAATAATAAGAGATAAGCTCTTCACCCACTTATCATAGGTTGCAAAAACATGCCAATATTGTAGGATGATTGTTTGTATCCAATTGTCTTGTATGAGCATCTTATTCATTGTCAAAGTGAACAAATTTGGTGTCATTAAATGGACATATAGGTTACCCAATTTATATTGACTATTGAGTGTAGAATGGTTAGCATATTTTGAGCACATAGTCCAATTTCTTTAAATACTTTCTTCTTTTGTGTGCATTCTTACATCCACACCTAATCACAAACCATTGAAACATAGTTGTCCAATTCATAAATTAATCATCAAAGTTTTGCTTAACTTAGACTAAACTATTGGCAAACCAACGAAAACACACACCATACGCAACTAAAGAATATGCAAATTATGACAATGATGGTTTGGCACTTGCGTGCTTGTAGTGCACGGAGTGTTGAAATTGTTGGCATGTTTATAGAAAATATGATATTTTGGGGATGCATGTAGAGAAACTTACGAAGAGAAAATTGAATGTTTGGTCATTGTTGCCTGAACTTGAGTAAGACTAGGAGTGATTGGTGTTATTGATAAACATCGTCATGCACACCAAGGCAGGCGGCGCCACTCCAACCATGTCCAACCGTCGGTAACTCCTCATTCCATCAACCCATATCACTCTCACAATCTTTCATGATAATTTGTTTGTCATCTAATTTTGCAATTGCACAGGCCCCGCCTCTTGTCGTCCACATCGCCTAGTGACCTTGCCAAACTCGAAAGAGAGACACACGAAAAGATGCGCAAGTTAGCGGAGGTCCGGTCAGCCGTCGCTGCGGAGCGCCAAATGACAGAGGAAGTTCGGTATGCTTATTGTCTTCTCATATTTTGTTCCCAAACTCAACATTCTTGTGGGCCACTACACTACGAGCAAACAATATTTGACATATACATTGTAAATGGCACATGGACACGCAATGATTTTGTCATATTGGGCATCAAACATGATGTTATTGTATGATATACTTAAGCATGTTATGTTTAGTGTCATATAAATGACAATTTCAATGCAAGCATTGAAGTTGTGAGCATTCACCATCAAGATAACTTCAAATTTCACATCTTAAACATATCCAAGGTGGCACCTGCCTTTTCCATGAAGTCAAAAAATATAATTGTTTGCGTATTTCTCTTGTCATGAAGAATAGTTTGGTAAAGCGGAATGCACACCAAGACATGATGCATGGTATGAATATATCAAGTACATATAGACCAAAATATCAACATTAATATGGAATGCATGACTCAAATGTCAAATCAACATGCGTGTGTAGAATTACAAATCATAATGATCATAAGTTGAGATTAATTCACAAAATCAATGATAAGTCATAGCATTTCTTGCATAATGATGTTTGTTAGGAATAACTCTTTCACATTTGTTGGATCATTAGCAAGGGCTACTACTTCTTCTTATCCTTTCTCAACAATATTTTTTAATAAAATTAAGCACACTAATCAACACCAAAACTGAAGTCAATGGCAACATCAAAGTCATCTCTCTCTTTAAGCACATGAATGCATTGGGTGTTATGTGTAGGAAAGAAGTAAGCATGAAAGGATGGTGGAATGTTGCGAGCTTGGTACATTTGTTGAATTCCTAGACCCAAGCAATTTTGAACATTGTTTTTCCATCTTTGGACTTATAAATCCAATTTTGATGACACCACAAACCTTGGTGAAAAGTAATCAAAGCCATACCTAGTGTATTATAAGATGCCAAATGATACTCTAGGTTGTCGACAACCAACTGTGATTGTTTGAGTATTGGGAGCCAATCCAAGGCTTTAGTCCCTTTTGTAAAGAGTTAAATAATGTGTTTATGAATCCATCCAGATGAAATATTTTGGCGTGTATAGATTGGGCATGACAAAGGGGTGAAGACTTCGAGGCAACAACAACAAATGCCACCAAACTCCTTGAAGACCAAACGCAAGCCATCACCTCCAATCTCTAAAAGCCATACCGGTATATATTATTCCTCTTGCACACCACAACAACAACCAAGTATATGAAATGCCCTTTGTCTTGGATCACCATCCTCATGTATGACCAACATTCTTATGATTGTATCAATAGCACCAAATCCCACCAAACTCTTGAATTTTCATGTGTATGTGTGTGTGCACGGGGAATTGAAAGCACACATGTCATTGCATCTAGATTCACATGACTATGACGGTTGTATGTATATACTGTAAATGGTTCTCAATCCAAACATAAAAATTATATGCCCCAAACATGAGTCATGTGTCATTCTTACATTCGTTGAAACCCACTAGAATACCATGTGGAAACTACATTTCAACACAAGGAAAAGATGAAATAGATCACTTTCTACAACATGTTCAATTAGGTTTAACCCAAACACAACCTTGTCCCAGGAAAGGAACCCATTTGGTAGCATGCACCCACAGCCCGTTTCGAAATCCTAGCCCACAAAGTAATACGCAATGAATTAATACTCGTAACATTATTCAGATCCATAACATTGTTCCGTGGGATTGACATGATTCCATGGAATATTCCCGGATATTCTCCACATTTAGTTATGGATCTGGATAATATTATCATGCTCTGTACATATAATGTGAGTATGGTTGTTTATTCGAAGTTGCAATCATGTTTTTGGGGGCAAAGAATACAGATTCATACACAAATGAGAATACGTGTGCGAGATCAACGCCTCCTCATAGTCACAGCCGAAACCTGAAGGCGAGTGTCAGTCCCATCTTCAATGAAGAGGAGAGCCGCGCATCATTTGCGGATGCGTTGATGGAGTGGAGGAATTCCGAATGCACTCCTCGTGCAGGCAAATTTCTTGAGGCCCTTTCACTTCGCCATGCGATGTTGTTGCACAAGTGACTAATTCATGTCAATCTCCTCCGAGTCATGAGCATATGGAAGTTGCAGTGCGTCGGGATGGGAGAAGAGTCGAGTGTCTGGGAAGATTTTTGGGCATAATCAGTCGAGGTCCTACTGTTTCCAAGTCCAACCGGTTGAATGTTTGACATCTCTTGGTTTTTCTTTATTAGTTTGAGGTATATTCTTTAAATTCCTCCAAATCGATCAGTAATTTTTCCTTCAGTCGTGAACTTCAACCAGTTCATCTGTAACTAGCAGTCGGTTCTACCTGTTCGTTGGAAGAGTGTGTGTGCGCCGATCTTCCGAAAGTTGTTTGTTGGGATAAAATTTGACTCTACAATGTTGTGATGTGTGGACAAGGCTCTCTTGCATAACAATCGATTCTCGAAGGTTAGTTTTTGTAAGCTCTTTAAACAACAAGTGATTTTTTTTGCAGCATCCGTTCCTTGTAGGTTTTACCGGATCTTGAACAAAGAAACTGAAATTCAAAACGTAACCACAACATCATTGTTTGTTCATCATGATGTGTTGATGAATTGGATTCTTGACTGGCAGACCCACAAAACATAGCCAAACCTCAACAACAACTTCACGATTTTCCAGAATCGACTCCACACCATGAAACAGGTGAGCAACAATGGTGTAATGGCACAACAAAATACGTCGGAGTGAGTGTGCATATAATCGTGCAATCAATTTGACTCTTATTTTTGGGGTCGTTGTGCAGAAAGCACCCAACCGATGGTAATTGACAGTCGTAGTTGGAGTTGCATGGACACTCAAACGGAGAAACCGCAACTTGAGATTGAGGATGAAGCTCCCGCTACCGTCCATGGCACTTACTTTCAACATGTAAGTTAGGTCGATCATCACCACGTAGGCATTAGAGAGCTATTATTGCCTTCTACTATGCTCAACTTGTTTTAAGTAAATAAATAACCAACGTCGGGCAATCCGACGTGAATTCGAGCCCGTTGGTCCTACCCTGTTCAAGAATCCTTTTGGTGCAGGGTGGGATTTACTACCTACCTAGCTAGTTTTTTCCGTCAAGTAGAGAGAAGATTTCACAACGGGAATCAAACCGCCAACCACTCCATTTGGAAATGGGTACCTCTCCACTACCACCTGGTAATTTAAGGTCATCTCGGACCTTGTTTGTAGTATAAAATGACAATAGAGTTAAACATAAAGTTTGGGGAGCAACTAGGGCTTAATCCTCCCCAAGACGCCCTCGTTGAGCTCAACCTTAAAGTGGTCCTTTCTTTGACCATGGATAGCTAGGCTTGAATTATTGAGTTTAGCATAGCACCTTGATGCGTTTAGTTGCACATCGCAACATAGGGCCCACGATTGACATTGTCCACCTCACCACTTCACCTATGAGGGAGAACCTTTTGTGGATAAATTACCAAATTCTCCAAGAACAACATATGTTGTATCTCCAATCTAATTTTTGGGGTCGTTTGACCTAATACACTCGTAATCTAGGCTCGACAAGGTGAGGAAACCTTTATTTTCAGAGAATAGACTCCAAACGGTTTGGTCCCCTTTTTTTTAGAACCTATCAGGGGAGCCAAGGCTAGCAACCGAAAGTGGGACTCAAAACCTAATTTCCCTCCCCTCTTTTGGACTTTTTGGTTAATTCTAATACAACTTGGTTTTTGTTGGTTTCTTGAAGCTTTGCAACCAAGATTATCGCAAAGTTCGACCATAGACCGATTGTGTAATGCACATTCAACAACACCAACCACAACTTGAAGATCTTTGTGGCCAAATCTCAAATGATTTTATTGAACGCCATTTTTGTTACATGATCAAGAAGTTGACTAAAGTGATTTTCAACCAAGCAACAAGTAGGAACTAAAACAATTGACTATGCAAACAACAACTTCAATTGATCTAGTTAGGGGCTCTCACATGGATTTATATGCAAATTCTAACATGGGAAGAGAGAAGTTGTTCGGAAACATTTATTTTGAGCAAGATCATGACATTTTGATTCAAGAGTCCTATTTTGGGATGTTTAGGCCAGTGTGTGGTTGGTATGGTTATATAAGTGCATGGTATCAATACACAACGTCAACAATGGTATCAAAGAATGTACTTTAATCGACATCAAATTTGTAATACGAATCATATTTTATTACTTGGTGGATATTAGAAGATGAATGGATCTTTATGGATATATATCCGCATTATTATTTGTGCTAGCACCATCTTAATACCATGTTGAAGGTTCTTGCATCTCTCTTGCCTTTAAGATAAAATAAAATGTAACACTCTTGACAATTTGATTAAAACCTCCTACTAAGGTTGGGACACTTAGTAGAATCTACACCAAAGTTAAAACATTAAACTATAGTTAACCATGAGTTAACTAACCATGGTAAAGGAAAGTTACCACGCTCCATGTTTTAGGGTTTCAGTGACCTAAAGTGGCCACTATACCTTACTAAACCAATACTTAAACCCTAAGCTCTTCCATGTGAAAACTCTTTTACATGCTTGGAGGAGGAAACACTTGGCTTGGATTGTTCAATAAGGCCAAGTAGATACGAGATTAGTGTGGAAGTGCATGGTGTTTGGTGTACTAAAGGTTGTTACTATTCAAGAAAGTTACACAATATGGCAATGCGCTATGAACAATGATGATTATAACAATGAATAACAACTTAGAGAGAGAGCATAGAGTGGTGTCAAAAGTTTCTTAAAACTCGGTGGCAATAGGGTTGATGTTGTATACATGGATGAGGTTGGTTTCAATTTACATTTGACACATCGATTTGGAAAAGCTCATCGAGGATAAAGATGCCAATGAATTTGTCCAACTCAAAGGGGTCAAATTTTATCTTTGGTGGTTGCAATTGGTCGTAAAGGAGTCATTGCAGACGATGCCACACTTGGTGCCTACAACACATACAAGTTCTCAGAGCTCATTCAGACCAAGGTCATTCCTAGCCTCGATAAACAAAGGTTCATCCTCGTGGACAATGTCCCTTTTCACAGATCTCGTGAAAGCCAACAAACTTTTGAAGATGTTGGACATATCTACTTTTGTTTTCCATCATATAGTCCATTTCTCAATGTTGTAGAATGGGTATTTGGACACATCAAAAGCCATGTCCAACATATTGATCTCCAAAATCATTGAACAATACTCCTTGATTTCGCATCTATTCTCTATTCTCTATCTATTCTTTGATTATCTATTATCACACATCTATGTTAACATTGCAAACCTCCTTAATATCATGTGCACTTTGGTCGCCACAGACGTGATATTAGAGAGGTTAGAGTGTACTCAACCTCTTCTAAATACATGTCTTCTTGATGCCAATTATTAGATCCACACCTCACCACATACCACTCAACATACATAGGTGTCCAAATTATTGTTGCGTTCGATTGTGTTCGATTTATGCATGTCTACCTTACCTTATATGGGAAGTTGGAAGATCCTTGCAGTGGAGCCCAAGCGTTGGGGGTTTTTAGGGTTTAGGGTTTAAGGGGGGTTTCTGAAAACAACGGAAGCAGGGAACAAAGACCTTGAGAAGGCTTGAAGAAGTAGATTGCGGTGAATTCTGTCAGAGAAGCAAGCAACCTTCATTTGCTCACGTTGTCGCTCACAGTGGATTCTACTCTCCCTTCGCCATTTTGCCACCTCCGACTCCACCTCACTCAAGTAGGCCTCTGTAACAATTCACTCATGTTTATGCCTGTTTCTGGAATTGGCTTCATTCAAGAATGAATGTGCGCAACTGCATCTCATGTAAGGGTTGTCATGAATGTGAGCAGACATTTTACGAGGTTCCTTAAGATCAAGATTGTAGGGGAGGCTATAGAGTGTAAGATGGACTTCGGAGACTTTTGAGACTTCGGAGAGTAACCCCCTCTACATCTTTCAAGTCCCTCCAGTGGAGGATTAGGGTTAGGGTTGAATGGCAGAGGGTTTAGCGTCAGAATGGCCTGAAGTATGCCGTTCTTGGGAGCAGAACAATCACATTGTCTTAAACAGGAGAATGGTAGACAATCTCCTCGTGTGCTCTCTGAGTGTCTGATTGCAAGAGGAATATATCAATTTTTGTCATTATCATGAATAGGGTTCAACCTCAGTACTCGAAATTGCCCCGCCATTGCTGTATAGGCTAACTTTGGTTGAGATTTCTTTCAATTTGTTGAGGTTTAACTTCTGTATGTACTTTGGATTAACAGTATTTACAAGCTTTATGTTAGGACCCATCAACACATACTCCTCCTTTCCTTTACCTTTATCTTTCTTGCAGACACAGTTGCTAGGGGGCACAAAATCTGAGGAGATTGATCTTACATGATGCTTTGTGTGTGTTTAGTAAGTTTTGGGAGCTTGGGTTTGTAGTGGGTAGTTCAACCAGAGGTGTTGTGGTTTAGGGTTTGTCACTCTCCCGAAGATGCAGTTCCCGGTAGACAAATAAGGCGCGTCACAGCGTTCTTGCTGATTACAGAAGAGTGTAAGGAAGCAGGAGAAACTTAAAGGACACTTCTACATTAAAAAATAAATAAAATAAATCCAGACTACATTCAAATTCTAGTTAAGTTTCGGAAGCTGATTCATTGGATGTTGTTGAGGTCGGGGTTGTGAATCCAAGAAAAAGACGTTTCTCCCTGCCTGGAGGATTGGCAATTTGGAGGGGAGAAACAACTCAATTGAAAGGGAGCAGATTGATAGTTGAGTTTTTTTACTCAAAGGCTTTTATGTGCCGCATTTGAAGGAGCCTCACTTAACAGACAGAGAACAGACACTTGTTGAAAAGGAGCTGAAGACTTGAAGAGATTCATTCACATGTTCTTGCTAGATAAGCCCTGGAATTCTTAATCCGATTTCACTACAATTGAGGGCGCTGTTGGCGGTTTGCAGGTTAAGGAGCTTATGTTATGGAGTCCACAATCCAACATCAAGTCAAGATTACCACCTGCTGAGTCCTTGTCTTAGCATTGTGTCACTTGAAATTCCAAGGGAGATTGCCTTCATATGTGCGACCCTTCTCCCTCCATTGTTCCCCCTTCCCATCATGGAGCCCTCGTTGGACATGTAAGTCAACCCCTGGATGCCTACAAGGACCTGAGTGGTAAAGCATCATCAAAGATTTGCTATGAAATAACATTTTCAAGGGTTTCTTGAGAAGTAAAGGAGAAGTTGTGAGGCAACATCAAAGGATCACACCCATATAGTTAAAATACAAAAAAATACCTTTGGTCCTCCTATAACGAATTTAGAAGTGAATGTGCTAATTCATCACAATCACAATGTCATTATTTTGATGAGAAACTTAATAGGATTGATTGAAGTCACATATACTGTAGGTTGGTGGAAAAATGCAAGCATAATATGATCTTGAAGTGGTGAAACTGTCAAAATGTCTCTTGAGATGTCTCATGGTTTTCCTCTCATGAGGTATAGAAGTTAACCATGCATGTAATTTCATGATCAAAAATTTGAAGATGGTAGAAGATTTCAATAGCTACGTTTGGGGGGAATGAGAGGCTAAATAATATATAGTTTCTAGCAAGGTCCAAGGGATGTTTACGCCATTGACCAAAAAGTTCTTGTAGGCTTTGAGGGGTTAAGTTCTCTAACCCCTTGCCCTCTCACTGACTTCTTTCATGGCATTGCCACCCTCGTTTGACATACCTTGTGTGCAGATACCAACCAGCTGACAGCTTCAAACAAATTGATCCATACCCTCCTCTGCTCGAGGATGCAGCATCAGCCTCTACAGAATTATGGCTTGTCCAACTCCCAGTCAATGAAGTTAGTTTTTTGCTTCCTTTCCTTTCATTCCTCTTCTTTCTTTAAGCAATGTGCAAAAGCCTAACTGTGGATGTGAAATGTTTCCCCACCCTAACAAAATTGGCATCTCTCTCTGGCCATGCCCAGTCTTCCCTCAGACTAGAGGACTTATCCCTCCTACTTTTTGTGAAACAAATGTCTTTCTCATACACTTACTTTGTTCTGTAGTAACAACTTTATATCACTTGTTGTGTCTAATCTTCCAACCCCCACTACATACCTGACTTCAGAATTTCTCATAGAGGACATCATCACCCTTGATGCAAAGTCGCAGCTAAGGGAGAACAAGTACACTAAGTATCTGATTTAATGTGGCATTAGCATTAAGGTGTCCCATGTTTATTGTGGAC
Organism: Polytrichum formosum; assembly: GCA_964035585.1. Classification (NCBI taxonomy): domain Eukaryota; kingdom Viridiplantae; phylum Streptophyta; class Polytrichopsida; order Polytrichales; family Polytrichaceae; genus Polytrichum; species Polytrichum formosum. Next base: position 48,232,282 of record OZ037937.1, read on the forward strand.
CACATTAGTATTCAAACACTCTAAAATTGATGTGTTGTCTTGTTACATATTACTGAAACCTCTTTCCATAATAATAGCCATTTTGTATGTTCAGATAGTCCTGACCCACATCAATCTACATCCTTGAGAAATGATGTGGACTACAATAATAGACAATAGTAAGGTGTTACTAAAAAAATAATGTGGCCCACTTTAACTAGTTTAATGTTCAAAATCGTGGGTTGATGATGAATAGTGTGGACCACACTAAATCAGATATATGGTGTAGTTTGATTTGGGGTCAAAGTACCCTCGATGATAGCTGACTTCATGTTGCTCAATTTGCAAACAGATGTTTGTTTCAAAATATTGATCTACTTGTCAATTTGTTTTTGACAAACTTTAGCAGCTGTGGCTCATAGCACCTTGAGGCTTTTAATTATGTCAAGTTCGTAAGTCATGGATGTCTGCTAACCCTCTCACACTATTCCGCAGTTAGGTCCAAAGGACCTGATGGACAAACAATGGACCATGCACTCAGCTGATCTTGATAATAAGCTGGGGCACTTCTACAGTTCACGAGGTTCATACCGTGATACCATCTTTTGCACTGATACTAGTACAGAATATATGACTTAGTTGTTATTTGAAAGTACATCCCTGCTACTTAAATTTTGACGTCCAGTGATCTCTGTAAGGCTATGCAGGTCATCATTGAGCTCTCTCTAGTGGAGGGATATATAAATCTGTTCCCACAAGAAAATGGGGATTCACATGACTGTTAGTATACAAGGGCATATTCAAGTTGAAAAGTTAATGGATCTATTTAAGGGTTTATGAGATAGAAGGATATGAGTACTCACATGATAATTGATGGAAGGATCATTTAAACACATTTTTGTGGTTTGTTGGTGAGGATAGGGGAAGTTTATAATGTGGTGAAGGAAAATGTGGAAAGCAGAAAGCTATTTGCTATACTGCCTGACTCTACTGATTATTCTGGTATCAATCTTTTACCTCCAAGCTTCTTGATCTCTTTTCTTCCCTGAATCAGTGTTTCCCTTTATCATGCACATAAATGGTCACTGAATGGAGGATTAGAGTTTGGACTTTGAAATCTCAGAGTGCTCTCTTGCCATTGACATTTGGTTTACTGCCTGAAATTTACATGGTGGGATCCTGATGCAGTGCGTAGGATCACATCTAAAATTTGTTTAAGACGGCACATTGAATTACAGAAAGATGTATCTGTGAGTGGCCATGCCAAATCAGAGGTGACAACATCAGAAACCAAGTCTAGAGCAGGTACATGAACTTATGACAGTCTCTTCCAGGACACTGATTTGTGAGCAAGAGCTGAGGTGTTGTCTATGATATGATGGTTTTTCCGAGCGATGCTTGGAGCTGCTTATACTGCTACGGAATTATTTCAAGTTTCCTTCACCCATTATCTAAGTTTGGGTTTCGAGGAGTGTAAGGCCTATTATTGAGTGGCCCTGCAAGGGAGGATTAATATTCATTTGTGATGTGACTTTGTAATTTACAAAAACTGTCTGTTGCAGATTCGACTAAGTCACACCACAAAAGGGCATTGACAGATGATCGACAAGCTAGTACTGTGACAGAGGCTTCTGTGGGAAACATGGAAGGAGTCGAGTTAGAGACAAAGAAGAAGAAAAAGAAGTCCAAAGCCAAGGGATCGTCTTAGAAATCATGCTACATATCTGTCCGTTTCTGATATTTAAAGTGCATGTGTACAATTTGTCCATTTTCAGGAAGCCATTGGTGTCTTGAGAAGGCTTTAAATATTGGAAACCCACGGTGACCTGCCTCCTGTAACACTTGGCCTTATGTGCCTGGGAAACTGCGAGTCCTTTATCCGTGTGTGCACCTAGTAAGGGCACACTTCCATGTGCTGGCAAAGTTGGCGAAACCAACTAAATGATGAAAAGTTTGGACCTCCCTCCACATGGAAGTGTGCATCAAATTTCTCTAGAGAATGAGAATTGGTGGCTGGCATAATTGTAGGGAGAAGTTGAAGTTTTAGGAGGACAAAGGATTCACAGAAAGTTGGGAAACTGTGAATCCTTTATCCTCTTCCAGAATTGGAATTTGGATTTCATTTGAGCAGAAAGAAGTTGGGTTGCATGAACATGTTGGCGTGGACATCAATTGTTGTGTTTTACATCGATTAATTTCACATAATGCCTGAAGTTATCATGTTTTGGGGATTTATTTTCATTTTCCTAGAATCATAAGATAAATTTCTTAATATATCCACTCTTGCAAATTTTAAAATGGGTAACTCATACATATGGTAAGCTCCAACTCAACCCTTAAAACATTTTGGATAAATTTCCAATTGCTAAACCCAACCATTTGAATACTGGAATGTAGGTTTTTGGAGCCTGAGGATATTACACGTGGGGTCTTGCAGACTGACAAATTAGCACCACAGGAGTGCATCGTTGAAATCTCCCTTTGTGTTTTAAGCAGGGTAAGGTCTTTTTCAGTTTGGCCCTATGGAATTCTTGGGCTTTGAATCATCTCAGCCTGGAGCCCTTGAATTGTAAAATCCTCCCCTCATGAGCTTACCTATACTTAAATGATGAAGTGAACTAGATTTGTCCATCGAGACAAAAAAAAACATTGCATAACATGGTGGTTTTATTATTTAATACCAAAATAATAACAAACTTAGAAGGGGGCATATTTTTAGAGCAACCGCCAATGATAGTTGTCATGAACTGAAATATGTGATCTATGATCTTTCATGAATGATGATCTTCCAGACCTAATACTACATCTTGTCTTAGAGAGACATTTTGACAGTTTGATCACATCAAGATCACATTCTGCTTGCAATTTCCGCCAATCTAGGTTCTCAGTAATTCTTAACAAGACTCTTAAAATAAAATAAAAAGGTCACTCACAATTGTCAATCTTACGAAGTCTCATCATTTGTGATTATGACGAATTATGAACCGTCTGGATGTGATCCTTTGAATTAATGGTGCTTCCCCATTGTGATCAATAGCTCTCTCTCAATTAATCTGGCTCATCAATGCCTCGATTTTGATGGAATTTAACACTTGAAGGTGTGAGGAGTCAATTTTCCAATGATGAGCCAAACTGTAAAACGGTACCTATCATGGGAAACCTGGACCCTGGCAGGGCTAGACGGAGATTGGGAATTATTGTATACAAGTGTACCACTCATTCATCATTTTTAAAGCCCTGAAATAGTATGCAGCCTGGAGGTTTTTTTGAAAAGCTGATTTGACACCGGAATCGTTTTTAAAGCTCTGAAATAGTATGCAGCCTGGAGGTTTTTTTGAAAAGCTGATTTGACACTGGAATCGTTTTTAAAGACCCCAAATTAGTGTACTCAAGGTCATTTGAGATGAATATGCAACAAACTTATAAGGGGTCAAGTTTTTATGTTGGATGAATGAAAGGTATGTTCATATGTGATAATTCCCTCTCTAGGGTTTATATATGCACATATAAAGGTCTTCCTCAAGTAGAGGCTTTGTTCGACTTCAGAAACTCAAGACTATTAGTGGTGTCCTTTGACTCAACAAAACTTTTCGTTGGGAGTTGGTTCCCTATATTGTTTCCATGGTTGTTTCACGTCCAAAATCGATAATTGCTTTCCACTTGTGGCCCCCTTGTGATGAACTCTTGGAGATTGTGTTGGAGTTTGAATGAAGAGCAACTTGTTTTGGTTCATTGAGGGCTAAACTCGTTTTAGTATCCCTTAGCATGTTAAAATATGTTTGATCCTCAATGAACCAATATAGAATGGTTCATTAAGGATCAAACTAAAATAAGCATGCACCAAAAACTCACCAAACATGTAGATGTTAGATTTATCCGTAAATTTTTTGGATCAAATTTGGGGCGAGTTTAGGAGGGGAATTATCTCATATGAGCGTACCTCTCATCCATCCAACATAAAATTTGACCCCCTACAGGTTTGTGTCTGATACATCTCAAGTGGCTTGGACTAGACCAGTTATGGGTTGCTATAGTTAATTCCGAGACCAAATAAACTTAACCGTGTAACCTCCGAGCTACAATACTACTTCAAGGCTTTGGAGTTGAATGAGAGGTACATCATGTACAACAACTCCCTCTCTCCATGAGTTTAAGTCATCCAAGTCGTGCAATACTTTAAAACTTAAAGTAACATGCTAAAAGAGTGGTGTCAAGGTATAATAAACCAACTTTCTAACTTGTCATATTGGAATGGGTGGGCTAAGCTAATCTTACATAGGCCGTTCCGAGATTTAGGGTGGCAACTTCCATGTACAAACCCTATTTTAAATTATGAAGGTTCTCCTCAAAGAATTGGGTTTGGAAAAGGGGGTCCAAAAAGTTTGACATCAACGTTCGAAAGCAGACTCCAACACAAGACGAGCTAACAAGCTCTCTCAATGGGAAACAATGAATGGAAAGAACCGACTGCTAGTTACAGATGAATTGGTTGCATTTGTCAGTTAACTAAGATAGAGATATACAAAAAACTGAAATGAACTAAAAGAATAGCCGCAGGATCCATGAAATCTAAAGAAATTAAAGCCATCCACGTTGTTTGCGCTACATGCTACGCCTTTTGCTCATTTGAGAAATAACCACTTGATGTTCAAGACTTCACGATTTTTTTAAAGGAATCCATAGAATATTATTCAAATTATTAAGGAAAAACCGAAAGATCACAACATATAACCAGTTGGACTTGGAAACACTAGGAATTCGACCGATTATGCTCAAAACCTCCCCTTGACACTGATGGGGAAATTGGGACCAAACTTCGTAGTTTGTTCCTCTTTGACGGGATTCTCACATAAATATGTTAAAACATATCCAAAACCACCAACTTCCGACCAAAAGTCCACGTTGTGCTAGAGGATAACCCTATTATGCACCAAAAAAAACAACAACTTGAGATTAAAAAAAATTTGCTGCGACCTAATATACTTCGAAAGCATGCATGCAGAGAATGGAACAAAGTAGTAATAAACCTTCCAATTTTTTACACAAATTCCTTCCCACTCGGGCCCCGGCCTTGCCTTGGTGGAGCCTAGTAACTACTTATATCGTCATGAAGTTGAACGAGTCACTTTGAAAGTGTCAAACAAAGGCCACATGCACAACTTACTCAAGGGCAAGAAATATCACGCACATTTCTCAACACCCGCATGCATGTCACATACTCTCGGCCTCATTTCTTCATGAACGGGGAGGAAGAAAAACACCTTCCTTAAGCAATATTAGGTTCCCTTGTTTTGGAATTATGAGACCCCGAACTTTGACAAGTTTTGTTGTCATGCACTAATTGTGCTAGCTTACCATTTAAGGTAGGCGTACCCTAAACCAACCCATAACCTAAAACTATCACTATGTGCATGTTGTGTCGTATGTCAAAAATTTGTGTTATATCCAAATCTAACACAACGTTTGAAGCCAGTAATTGTATGATGGTGGTATATAAAGGTAGAGTGTGCTAAAATTATTATACTAATGAAGCGGGAAATATGTCTCATTAGCAAATGAAAGGTGGTCATTACGCACCTAAGTATGTTTTATTTGGACTACATATGTAAAAATTTATTGCGTATTAGGGTTCAAAGTTTTATTTGGTAGATTACCCAAAACCATTAGGAGGGTCAGATGTGAAGGTGGTGGACATTTTGGGAATTCGTTTAGGGTGTTGGATGTACATACCTCAAAAAGTCAATACATTGTGAGATATTAGAGTTATCCGTGAAGTAAAGCAAATGAAACCATGGGTTTAGTCCCAAACCCCGAGTTCATAAGAATTATCAGAACGTCACCCAAGTTTCTTAATGCTTAAATCATCATACACAAAGAGTGGTTGCAAGCTACTAAAAGCTAACTTTCAAGTCTATCCCACTAGGATGGGTGTGCAAAGCTAGCCTTGCATATGCTAATCCAAGATTTAGAACAACGGGTCTCATGCACATACCCTATTTTAGATCCTAGAATTCTCTCAAAATTTGAAAGGTGGAAAGAAGAGGTCCCAAACTTTTCACCCAACTTTCAAAATAGGTTGCAATCCACAATGAGCAAACAAGCTCTTAACATAAAGTTTTCTCAAAGAAGGATCAAACCCACAAACTCATCCCTCTTTGAGGGACTTCACAAATTAACTCTATTGATAGTATCTTATCCTTATAGAGGAGTTGAAACTTACCCTTTTAAAAGCTGCATATTTAAAAGGGCATCATGCTTTAGAGGGGAGAGAGCACCTCTAAATTGGCAATCACAAGAATGGGTGGGAGCCATTTTGGTGGCATGGATTTAGAGGTGTCCCTATGGACCTTAAAGGGTAATCTTGACTGCCAAAGAATGAGAGACATGTCCCACACTTACCCAAGTGTTGCCTCTTACAAAGCCCTTCATGGCCAGGGCGAACCGACCCATACATTGGTACCTTACCGGATGTCTAGTGATGTCACATTCGAATGAATCGGCCCTCAACCCCATAGGGGATCTTTTTGTATTGGAGCCACTTCATCCACGATATGTAGGATGGTTGATTTTAAGTGAGTGCCACGAATCCCCAGCCGTTCACCCTCCCCGGTAAGGTACCAATATACGGGTTGGTTCGCCCCAGCCGCCCTTCATCTAGTTGAATAGCATTGTGGGTCATATGAATGTTTTTGTCCAATAAGAAATTTTGGAAGGGTTTAGAGGTTGAAATTGCATTTGCTCCAAACCTTTGTGGCCATATATGGCATATACAACCACTTATGCGTCGGACAAACAACATGTTCAAAAATTTCATCAGGAGCTATCTTTCAAGAATCCATGAACTTTTTTCACCCACCATTCAAATGAAATGCAGTGGAAACACAAAATCCTTAAACCCAAAGGCTTCCATAACATTATTCAGACCCATGACAATGTTTTGTGGGATTGACAGTATTCCAAGGAATATTCCTCACATTCAGACTGAATGTGAAAATACCAAGAATGTTCCCTAGAATCATGTCAGTCCCACAGAAGACTGTCATGGGTCTAAATAATGTTATGTCCATGTCCAAACAACACTTCTCAATAAACAAACCGTGTAAGGAAGCTTTTTATAAAACACAGTAGTACAATGTATACATGCATTCAGCCCTAGAATGCCCTAATATTGATTCAACCAACATAAAATTCAAATTCAATGCAACAATTTGTTCAAAACTTGACACATAGATAGTTATGAACACTATGGTTGCCATGTAAGATGTTCATCTCCAAATGTCATTGTTCATTCAAACTAACACCAAATTTATATTATCTTCAAATCACTATCAACAGAGTCACTTCAACTAAGGTAGAAATACCCAAACCGGTTAACTACCCTCTACCCGTGCACTAGACCTCCATCATAATAGTGAGGTGCCATTTCTGAAACCGATCATGGCAAGGCAGCAACTTCAATGCATGTACACTTAGTGTAGCCATTGGGAGTCAAGTTTAATGTACTCATGAGTTTACCGGTTTAGGTGATGTTCTGTATGGAAATGCAGAGTACTATGTTTGGTGTAGGGAGAATCTAGTGAATGAGTAGGGAGTTTGACAACTTTCCACTTTGAAAAATTGTAGCATTTTTTTGTACAAGGCAGAAAAATATGAAACAACTTGCATTCTTCATGAACCCTTCTCGTCTATCTTGGAAAATTATCTCATGATTGTAAGACCATATCTTCAATGCGAATCACCTTATTTTCACGGGTTATGGTATTTCTACCTTAGTACATTCAAGCCTTGCAATCTCCCTTTCACATCAAATGAACGAAGTATGCCACTATGTGAAAAGATTTCAGCTCTTAAACTCGATTCAGCTTCTAATTTTGAGTGTTTATAGTTACGGGTGGACACCTAATAGACATCTGTTCCAAGTTGGAACATATGCTCAAAATACATTTAGATCTAGATTCAATAGTGAAAACAATTTGAAGGTCATTTCTCCATCCATATGATGATTAAAAGCGAAAGCCGAGCATCACTTTTCCCATCTCCAATCCTGAAACTTTGAATGCCAATCTGCTTGATACAAAATTGCTAACTTCGGGAGGGCATTCCCAATTTAAGCCAACAGACAGAATCACCTGTGGAGTCGGACCGCATACCTTTCCACTGTAACAAGTCAGACTTGCCCTGGAAACAGATGTATTCGAAAGCATTCTGCCAATGTATACTCTGTCAGAAAGAGTACAATCTTTAGTAGTGACGTAATTTTGCGTCCACTAAAGCGCGGAATGTGCTGACAGGTACAGAAATCCTTGCCAGCTCTCACCTCCCACACATGCAATGTCAGGCAAATGCCGTTGCCTGTCCTTTGATTTTTTGAATGGTGCAGATTTTTGCTTATATCTTTTCCGAAGATGCCATGAGCCACAGCCGTACCAAATAGCTGGGGGTAAACGAATGCAAAACGCAAGCTAAACTACTAATCACCCTACTTTTATGAGTGAATCGGTAGTACATATTAATATGTTGATTTCACTTCAATTCCGAATTCAACTTCCTAATTCACTTCGACACACGAACGCAAATACAGCTCTACATACGCCAAAGATTGTTGAATATTTTAGAATATGCATGCATACTGTTACGGATTTCGCGGATCGAACTATTCCTCAGCCCGGTACAGAGTTCGATGGTTACTGTTAGGAAAATATCTGCCGTGTTTAACTCTGCTACTTGGAAATCCTACAATTCATAAACTGAATATCACATAACTACGAATGCGAGCATTCCAAGTGCAACAAATCGCCTGCCATGTTGCTTACAATTTCTGCACTGCAAGACTCTGCCACGAGGTCTTGCTTTTCCATGCTTCTTTGGAGCTGAATACAAGTATTTGAAAAAGGATTGGATTCTATTTGAGTAGAATCAAGACGCATGTAGTTTCAAACTAAATAATGAGTATTATGTACGAGCTGTAAATTCTATGGCGCTGCAGAATTTATATAACTCTAATAAAAGCAGAATTGAATTACATTCAAGTCTATTATTCAGACGACGACGATCGAAATATTTTAATCGAAGACGAGAGATGTTACTCGTGCAAAATGTAAAAGCGTATCGGCCACTATTTCAATCTACAACTAAAGCGCCAACACCAGCCTCTCTTGGTAATAACGAACTCCACATATCTCAGCTTTCGAAATACGCGACACCTCCCCTATCTAGATTTCTAACATGAACAAGTGCGCAAATCGATATACCGTACCAGGAAATGAATGCGAGTAGCAGATCGTGAAGATTTTCATCTGAACAACCTGGACGAGAACTCGTAATAAACAAAACAGAACGTAATCCATAAACACTTGCGTACTTACCGAGGCTCCGAAAAAGAGTTTCATCAGGCACACCTTGCGAATACTAGCTGCGAAATCCGCTCCGAGCTCATCCTGAAATACTTCTCCAACAATGCTCGCAAAAAACATGAACAGAACAAAAGAGTACGCCAACATTTCTCACACCGCAACAACAAGTCAAACCTTAAAATCTTGAAAAACCAAAGTGCAACAAGGCACTGATCCAGAAAGTCTACTCCATGTTTCATTAATAGTTGAGGGAAGAAGGATATGAAACAACTCAGTACCCGACGCAAAGTTTGTAGACTCTAAATCTTGTACTAAAGTGCACCACTGCACCACATCCTAACAACTATGTGCTAACTGAAATGCCTTCTCTTCGCCTTCCGCTGAGTTAACGCCGATGACGCAAGCAAATGTACATATACTTGCGTCCTACCACGGCAATGGTTAACATAACAAAAGAGTAAGCAGATATTTCTCACACCTCAAAAACGAGTCAAACTACAGAGTCTTTAAACAGAAGTACAACAAGGCACTGAACCAAAAAAAAAAGGCCACTCAATGTTTCATTAATAGTTGAGGGAAGAATGATATGAGACAAATCAATACCCAGCGCAAAGTGTGTAGAGCACTCTGCTTATCCTAACTGCACCACTGCACCACATCCTAACACATGCTAGTTACAATGTCTTTTCTTCGTTTTCAGCTACGTTTTCCGCTAAGTTTTACACCGATGACGCACGCCACAAGTTACAAGTATGTAAACCTCCGTTCCACCGCGGCAAAGGCAGCTTCCTTCCAAGACCTCCTGCTTCAAGATCCATTTCACAAGTGGATTCTTATTATTACCTGTCCGCACTACCTCACCACGGTGGGCAAACCTCTCTGTTTCTTCCTCTGCCTCCGTCACCGCCTCGGGAATCAAATCGGGAGCCATCAACAAACGTCCTGGCGCCGATCTCAAGCGCACAGATGCATACTTAGCCAACCGCCTCCTAAGAGGCTTCAATGTCCTCTTCACAACATGACGGCGCCAGCGACGAAGGCGAGAAGCGAAACGGCAACGGGAGCCAAGATCGATGGCACCAAAGACCCGGGCGCGGGGCTTGAGGCGGGCGTGGGAGCGGGAGCTGCCGCCATGACTGCGCTGCTCATTGCAGCCACCACCACAACGGCGACCAGGGCGGCGCGCCTCACTGCTGTCAAAGTAGAAGCCATTGTGCTGACGATGAAGAGATACAGAAACAAACAAGAAAAGGGAGCGATGCTTTGCTTGCTTGCAAACCTGTTTGTTCCACAGATGTGCCGCTTCAAGGAAAACTCGCTCTGCTTGATCGATCGGTTACTGTTGCAAGAAGAAGAGAAGAAAGATCGAGAACCTGCGAGCAAGCGGCGGAGTGGCGAAGATGCACGAAGGAGAGGATTCGTGCAGTGAGAGACAGTGCAGGTACACCACGCCCTCTTTGTACACTACGGGCAGCTCTGAAACGTTTTTCACCCTGCCCGCTCCGACCCTCCGAGACTCCCAGTCCTCACTCTCTCCGCCCGCCCTCCGCGTTAACTAGATTTTCTCTCTCTCGTGCCGACTGCCCGTTTCTGTTCCTGCCCCCGGAACGTCCCTAGAATGTGTTGTGGGCCCAAAATGGCTTTGGCGAAGTTGGGGGAGAGGGTGAGTCCAACACAAATGAAAAGATGTGTTTTAAAATATGAATTGGGAGACTTTAATTTGGAATCGGCATATCGGACAAAAGTTGCACACGGTGAATTTTAGATTACATTTATACGAGTGGGATACAAAATGAAACGAAACTGATTTTAAAGACCGAGAAGTTGAAAAGGCTAATAATGGGACTGAAAGTACATCATCATAAGGGTTTCAAACCAGCTAACTCTCTAAAGCGGCAGAGTTTGGTAGCCTCCGTGAGATAGAGACTAATGTCAACCTGGTGGTCCAATTGAAAGAAAGACTTGAGGTTCCCTGGTACCACATTCTGAAATAGTGATGGAAACTTGTCTCTAATGGGCTTATATAGGGGACATTCAAACACGAAATATGCCTCGTTTTCAACTGCGTTATAGGAGGAATAGTGGCATAGTCTAGTATCTCTAGTGTCGCGCATTTACATTTTAGTGACTAGAGTTTGACACCGTATGAATGTTTCGCCGAGCCTCTTGGCCATCATTGTCAAACCATGTGTTGGACAGTTTGTCACGTTGTTTGCCACCTAATTATTTTAGAGAAGATGGGTTGAGCTGCGCGTAGTATCAATTGTAACCATGGTTGAGCATGGTCAATTTAAGAAATGCATGTCTCGCCTTGCACAAGACTACGTTCATGTTTGATATGGAGAACATATCGGTTTGCCTGCTTAGGATTGGGATAGAGAAGTCCACCTTGACTAGATGGAGTTGTAAGCCTTGATCCTACGCTATGACATGTTTTGAAGAAGAGAGGACAATGGTCTGAATTGGATTGTTTATTACCTATGGAAAAATCGAGAATTGTGGGAGTTGGGATCACATATGCGGTAGTGAACTACACTAGCCCTACCATGCTAGAGAAACAAGTAAAATTTTGACATTGCTTAACTACTCCATTAAGAATCACAAAGCCAGAGAAGGACATATTTTCTACTAAAATTTGACTAAATGCATTATAATGGCCAATGTCATTGGACTTTCTCAAGTAATAGGGTGTAGGAACCTCTAGGATGTTGATGTTATTGTCGTCGAGAGGAGGTCTTGTCCTTGGTGAGAATTAGTTCGAGCATTAAAATTTTGATAATTAACAAATTCGGTGAAAAGAAGAGTGTAAGATCAATGTTTGTAGCTTTTGGCACCAGATGGTGGAAAGTAACATATACTGATATATATATATATATATATATCCGTGGAGAAACCTATATCCTTGTGGATCCTAATCCATATACGTGTGTTTGTGTGCAAAGAAGGGAGATGTGAGACCCATGTGCAAATAGACATCCTAATGAATACAACAATACCCACACATCCTCGAGTAGTGGTGCCTAATTGTATGTTGCCATATCCAATTTGTTCAGTTGAAAAATGGCTGTAACCTTGTTTTTTCCCTATACCTATTCCATCTTTCTCCCAGGTTATTACTAAAACTATTATATCCACAGTTGAAAAAAACTTGCTATTAAAAAACATTTGTGCATAAAATGCCTCTACAATCCAATAGACACATGAAATGGGGCACAAATTGTGAGGTTGAGGCTTATCCCCTAGGGTTGTTTTAATTAATATGGCTTGTGTGTCATATTGCCTGATTGGTTTTTTGCCCATCCTCAAGTACTACGGATTCTCCACGCATGATCTTGGCTATTTTCCTTGAGTAGGGATTGTTGTCATTAATCTTTGCCATGTATTTCAAAAAATAATAATTGTATATTTTTGTAAGTATTTGAAAATAAGTCAAATTGATTCAAAATTTGTGACAAAAAATTATCCAAACAAAAAATTACTTTAAGGTTTGGTAAAAACTAGATGACAAATGTCCACCATAGATTTGCATCTATGAATCTATGGTCAAGGGAACCTAGAGAGAGAAGAAACGCTGACCTTGGTGGGGTATTGTCACATTGGTTCCCAATGGGGAGGAGTTCCCATGCATGTGTGGGCAGGAAGACCAGGCAATAAAGGAGGCATGGGAGGGTTGGGGCCCAGCCGAATGAAGATGTGATCTAGCCCAGGGCATAACTCAGTTGCATGAACATCTTACATTAGAGCAAATGCTATGGTCATTGGGGTAATTGGATTTTTCTAGCTTTGTTTGGGACAAGACTCTCAGGGAGGTGACTATCAAACTTTTAGAAAACCACGTGAGATAAAAAAAAAAGTAGGGTCAATTTGATTCATTTAGGGTAAATTTTATAATTTTGTTAGATCTACCATAGCATTGGAATATGTCCCCTGCACGATTATATTTAAAATAGGGTGGTGGATAAATCCTTCATTTTAGTAATTAGTAGAGAAAAATAGGGTCATAAACATAGGATCCCCTTAAAAGTGTGTAGTAGGATCAGTAGAATAATTATGGGTTTGACTACTTGGATGAAGTTGTGTGTAGTTTCTATCCAAATTTGAATCAAGTGCGTTAGTATGGACGGAAATGTCGTGGGATTTTTTTTTGGGGAAGGAATGTGTTGGCACTCCTCAACGGCCGTTGGGTTTTGCAACGGCGCTGAACATGTGGGACCTTGTTGGATGCTTGTCTATTTCAGTTTGTATATTTTGTTATCTCCATGTTGATTGGTAACCCTTTAACTAGTATCCAAGTGCTATTGGTTGTCTTTTGAATGGTACTTTGAATGGTTTAGGATTGGTATTACTAATTAAAACCAAATGAATGACAATTTGAATGGTATGGAATGTTTGTTGCTCACAAAGTCAGTTTCATAATGCTACAATATTCCGTCCACTATTTGGAACTTGTACGATTTACAAAAAAAAAATTGTGCCAAAAAAATTAGCCTCTCTAAACAATTACAAATAAATATAGGGTGCTAAAAAATACGTCAAAGCAACTTTTATTTACAAATAGGGAGGGAAATTTTATTAAAACCTGCATAAACATCCCCTCATTAAATGCCCCATTATCGCACATGGTTACAAAACGTAAGGAGGGGTGTGATCGCCCCGAGACAAAACTACATACTTATTCCACCCGCAAAGAATTTATTCAATTCCTATTTGCCCACCGATTATTGAGACCGAAGATCAAAGGGTTTTAGAGAGGGTCGTATGTATCAATCTCAATAATATACATTCGATCCCTTTTTGCCCACCGATTATTTGAGAGTGAAGGTCAAAGGACTTTAGAGAGGGTCGTATCACTCTCAATAATTAGTGCACAACAAACATTTCTATATGTGGATTGGCTACATGACCTATATATGTGAGACGAGCATGTGGATTGGCCCAAAAACACTTTGGAAACCAATCATTGGGAGAATCATTATACAATGACCATAAAGTTAATCTTAGTTGTCAAGACCACCCCTATATTTGTAGGCCACAATACCAAATAGAATATATATATATACACACACACACACATATATCAATATCAAAATAGAATTAAGAAATTACGTTGTTTTGGCCCTGGGCTAGATCGCATCTTCATTCGGTTGGGCCCGCCCCTCCCACGCCTCCTTCACTATCCGGTCTTCCTGCCCGCACCTGCGTGGAAACTCCTCCTCGTTGGGAACCAATGTGACAATACCCCGTCACTTAAGCCATTAAGCTCCTTTGGCATGTGAAGGAACTGCATCAATTAACTCGGGAATAATGAAAGTGGTGTCAACTTGAATATTTGTAATTGTGACTGGGTATTGCCACGTTGGTTCCCAACGAGGAGGAGTTCCCACGCAAGTGCGGGCAAGAAGACCGGATAGTGAAGGAGGTGTGGGAGGGGCGGGGCCCAACTGAATGAAGATGTGATCTAGCCCAGGGCATTGTTTTGTCATGGATGAAATTATCATAAACAAAGAATCATATTATTTGGATATAAATATAAATATAAATATTAGTATAAAATATTCATATATTCATATTAATATATATATTATATATTAATTGTTTGTTTAGATGAGCTTGCAACACATTTGGATGATAGTATGCAATATCATCCATACATTAATTGTCACCATTTCAGCTTCCTTGAAAAAAAGGCTGGTTGAGACCTACTTAAATCCCACGTGGAAAATACACTCCCCCATACAAGAAACAAAATGACTACCTTACCATGAAGCACCTTCAAGCAATGCTACTTATTATGCCCCCCTAGCAATTATTTGGGAGAGCCAACCACTACACCATTTATGGTATTTAGTGTCACATACACTATTTGCGAAGGGCCTAAACTAGATGCCTAGAGGTCTCAAAGTGTCACGCCCGCTAATTGCCAATATGATTCCATTCGTCAACATAAGTAACTTCTTTCAGTGAAAAAATATCTACATTATGACATTTAGAGTAGTACATTGGGATACGTTAGATGATAGTCTTGCGTTTTAGTATGCAAGGGGAAGATATTCTTGAACTTACTAATGGCAAGTGTCATTCATTTACATTTTAACATGCAAGGGGAAGATATTCTTGAACTTACTAATGGCAAGTGTCGTGCATTTACATTTTAACATGTAAGGGGGAGATATTTTTCAGCTTACTAGTGGCAACTGTCATGCGTTTATAGTTAAGTATGCAAGAGGAAGATATTCTCGAGCATACTAATGGCAAGTGTCAGTTGTGTATACTTTACTCAACTTGTAGACCATTGTGGAACATACGCATGCACCTCATAACACTATTGAACATACTCATGCTTTGATATTAGTAAGCACATTTGAACGCCAAGTGTCGTGAGATGACACTTATGGTGAAGTTGTTGTTAATCATCAATGTAACCTAGGATATGCTTCAAAATAGGGCAAGTGACCCTATTTCGTGATGTGACACCAAATACCATAAAAGGTGTATTGTAGGTACGTGTGAATTGGTTGAGTTTGAGAAATAACATGTTGAAGTTCAAGACTTCAAGAAAATCACCGATCGGTTTAGAGGAATCTACAAAATATACCTCAAATTGATAAAGAGTGTATGAGAGATCACAACACGTAACCAGTTGGACTTGTAAACACTAGGATTTTGATCGATTATGCCCAAAAATCTCCCCAAATATTGACCCTGAGCATGGTTACTTTGGATTTTCTCCAGCTTTGTAATCAAAACGTGAAGTCTCTTGCATTTGAGACTTGTGGGTTTTGGTCATCATACCGTAGTTTCATAGTAGCTTGGGTGGGTCTTTGCCTAATAATTAATTGAAGTGACCAAAACAGTTAGGCAACCTGGAAAATATTATATCAAAATCGGGTAGTTTCAAAATACAATCAAAATAAATTGGGCATTTACGCAAGTTTCTCTTATGGTTTTTGGATGGCTATTGCTAACTTCATCTAAGGTGGTTGATTTTCCCTAAACCCTTACCTTCACCTCTGAAGCTCCCATTGGTTACCCTAAACTCTTATGTGACATGGTTTGTTATGTGCAAGAGATATGCTGCATTTGTGAAAGATCGTGGGTTCAAAGTGTTAGAATGGCGAGACAAGAGACTCACAAAAGACTTTGCGATGTATGTTTAAACCTATTAATACCTAAATATTAATTTATTGAATTACAACACATGTCAGCCGAGCTTATGTGATTTGGGCATTGATATAATTTTTTCAAAAAATAAACCAACTATGTCAATAATTTTCTAGAAACTTAGGCACCCATGTGTATATATATATAATTTTATTTTCTACACAAGATGCTAGGAAACTATGGTATGATTTGGAAGCATCTTGTCTTGTGCCCCCTATGAAACTAACGAACATGCCCGTGAAATGGGATCACTTATTGACATAAAAGTATGGTACCTAGTAGGAACATGAGCTCCATATGTCTAGGCTTTTTCTTCTTTATGATTGTATTCAACATTTTGACTTACATATGATAAGTATGAGTTCGAGACTCGAGTCATGCAAACATAATGAAGGAAAACACAACATACTACGCACCTACATGATGGTCTCTTTCCAAAGAAAGAGGCTAAGATTAAAAAAGTAATGATAATTTACAACTTGTTGAAAAGTTCATAGTACACAGCCTGAGTGCTCCTCCTACTTATGGATAATTGTGGATAATTGTGTTTATGTGAAACATGGTCCCACGAAACACATCCAAGGAGTTGTGTAATGTTATGAAGGATTCTCAAATCGGAGCGGGATATAAAGTGGTTGTTGAGTTTAGCAAGGAGGTTAACCTAAAGGTCAAGAATGTCTTCTTTTTTCAAGCAGTTGCCTCTGCATGACCATATCAGCGTACATGTTTATGTTATAGCAATTTACCCTGGACATGTGGATGACTTAAATTGTGCAAGGAAATTCTTAACTTTACAAAGATGCCATCCGTGTAACCATACCCACTAATCGAGGTGCATGTTTCATTAAGTAAGTTGTTGAATTGGATTGGATTTTCTTAGATGGGTTTGGGAAATTTTATCTTCAATATTTGTGGGTTTTAAATGCATCACTGACTCGCAACAGGTGTTCGGCAACCGTTAGCAACTATGAGTCTCCCAATATTGTATGCTCAAAGAAGTGTTAGGGTGGGTTTACATTAGGGTCCAGACTATGGGTGTAACAAACTTGGGGTCCAAATCAACCCTTAACACCCTTTAATGGCCTTGCTTTCAGTCTAAAGATTGTACCCAAGCTTGAAGATCGGATTGTCATAATAGGAGGAACATTTTCTCAAAATGGGGTTTGGGGGCTGATGAGATTTCGACTCGATTTGGAGGTGGCATTCGAGCCAACTCATTTTTCATGCCTTGGATCCCGGCTCTAGAGTAAACTCTTTGGGTCCTAAAGTTTTCTCTTGACCAATAGGATCACTCAGTTTTGGAGTTTCTTTGGTAGTGGACCTAGTGTAAAGCCACCCTTAACAATGTAGGAGTTAAGAACTAGATATGTAATAATAGTTCTTATTGCCAATGTTTGTAAATTAGGTTAGCATGTTATGGTTGGGTCTCATACTAGAATTATGTGAGAGTGTCTTCTTACATGTATATTGCAATAGTTTGGTTTCTACAATAGTTTTAGGTCAATATTAAGAGCAAAGTCAATGTTTTGACTTCAATGTCAACCAAACGTCAAGGAAATGACATCAACCTATATTACACTAATATGTGCAAATAGGTTGCTCTCACAAATAGGTTGACTCTTTACCCAAGCAAATTATTTCAGGCCAAAATCAAATGATAAAAAACGTATAACTTTGTTTTTTCATCCATATAGCAATCACAATATAAACCTATTTCTTGTACTTTATTATTGTGGCAATACATATTACAATGTGTGTGGAATGGCACTTAATTAGTGTGGATCAACCTAATTGCACATATTAGTTTTGTTTTATTTTTGTTTGTGTTTTCTAGACAAAAAACCACCCTAAAGCCAAAGCCAAACATTTGTAGTAGTTTGAGTTAGGGTCACTTCACACATGAGCCATGACCATGAAATTGTGAGAGCCCAAAAGAAAGTGTCCAAAGGCCATCCCACACTATAAGAAAACTGCGTTTTTTGATGATGTTTTTGAAATTTTAGGCGACATCCAATAGAACATCCAGATGTTACAGTGGACGTCATTATTGACATTTGGATGTTCTATTGGATGTCGCCTAAAATCGTATGCGTTGTCCAAAAACATCATCAACAACGCAATTTTCATCATCAAAAACGCAATTTTCTTATAGTGCCAACACACCTCCAAAGTCATGTAGTGTGGTCACAAACCCTCAAGTGTAGTGTGAAGTCATATGTAACCGGGCCCTCAACCAAATGCTATTTCAATGAATTTCTATTCATGCGGGTCCTCAACCATGATAAAATAGACTAAATGAACAATTGTGCCATGACCAGTCTCCCGGTTTTGTGTTAGGCCTACCTCCAAGAGGTGGTTTTGAAAATAATCCAAATGACCATGAAACATGATCCATTTGATGCCATGTAGGGATCCATGTAGACTTTACATCCATCTTGCATTCACATACTCCGTTGGTCCCTCAAGCGTAGTGTGAAGCAAACATGGACCGTCTCCGCCTTTTCCACCAATGAGAGTGCTTGAAGTGTTATGGTCATGGGCTCTCAGTCTCCTGTGTGAAGTGGCCCTTAGAGCCTCCCACATTTCAAGAATATACCAAATATTAAAACAACTATAAAATCATTATATTGGGAGGGAGGGTCCTATATATGCATAACATTATTCAGACCCATAACAATGTTATGTGGGATTGGCAGTATTCCGCAAAATAATCTCCACATTCAGTCCGAGTGTGGGGAATATTCCGTGGAATATTGCCAATCCCACATAACATTGTTATGGGTCTGAATAATGTTACGTGATCATCATAGTAGGATTTGGGCGAACCAACCCATACACTCGTTCCTTGTTGGATGCCTAAACCCTTGCCTCCAAGGAACCAGTGTACGGGTTGGCTCACCCCAACCATCATAGTACACTAAATATGATATTTAGTGTGACTTACTGTTCGGAGTTACATGTTCCTATACCTTTTATTATTATTAATGTATTTTTTACCAAGTAAAGATGTTAATGTTCTATAGTGTCCAAACAACCAATTCGACCATGGTTGGTAAAAAGTGAGATGCACAGTAGACAATTATAGCATTGCGTAATTCCAAATAGTAAGCCACACTAAATACCATATTTAGTGTAGTGGGAGTGAAGACATAATAGTAATGCTTTTCACCGTCGTTTCAAGTAGATTCTAGGTTGGCTAGCTAGAGAGCCGCGACCGTGGTGCAAGCAAGTGCCACGGCACGGTGGCTTATTTTGTGAGTGATACCTGCATTTCAAGTGCGGTTCTAAATTAGGCCCTCCACAATCATGGGCAAAGGTACCACCATAAAATTAGCACTTAAAAAGGTCACGTTTGAAGGCCAAATTCGAATGTTCGCTTTGGAGATAGAGAGAGAGGGAATTATTGTATATGAGTGTACCTCTCATTCATCCAACATAAAATCTTGACCCCTTATATTTTGTTGTTGGTTCATTTTAAATATGATTTTAAGTAGATTCAATCAGGATCTAAAGAGCTGCACTAAATTGTCCTATTACTGTGGGTTACCATTTGGAGTTACGTGTTGCTACAATATTTTATCAACATTATCGTTTTTATACCAACTAAGATGTATCATATTCTATGGTGTGCACATGACATATGGTATTTTATGTCATTATGGTAACTTTTTCGGATGACACTGCATATGAATAGGTGAACAAACATTGTCACGGATGATGGATGAGTTTATCCGTTGGCCAAAAACACTACCTTCTCTTGTCATCAACTTGTGATGAAATATTGTCATGGATGATTGCTATCTGGATGAAAAATTGCTCTGTAAGTGATAGTAATTGCAACACTGTAAATCTATAATCCCCCAAAAATCTTACAAGGAATAACAAATAATGTTGGGTTAGCATTTAGTGTTGGTGACACTACACCGCAGTTTACAATTAGTATTCAGCAAGACAATTACAATTGTTGACACTAAATATCATATTTAGTGTACTCATGTTACTTGGGTGAAAAAATGATGGTCTTAGTAATATGTTATATCAATGGGTAACTCCGATTGGTAACGCACACAAATTTAGTGCAATTTAGTGGTAGGAGATGCCTCAAGAGTGAGTGGCGTTGATCGAAAGAAGAAGAAGAAACCTCGTCAAACTCACCAAAACAAATTATGCACTCTACAAACACTTTAGAACACACACTAATTTTCTTGAAAAGTATGATAAATGAACATGTATTCATGAGATTAATATCACTCGAGAAAAAAGTCTAACCCTCACTAATTTTGAGACTTGGCAAAGTAGCGTGTGTTTTGGGGATTAGCACCATATACACTAAACGGGACAACCAATGTAGTAGCATGCCACAACTAATGAAAAGCCGCCCACTCCATATTTATCTATTGGATGGTCCGAGATGACCTTAAACTACCGAGTGATAGCGGAGAGGTACCCGTTTCCGAATGGAGAGGTTGGCGGTTCGATTCTTGCTGTGAAATCTTCTCTTTACTTGACGGAATAAAGTAGGTAAGTAGGTAGGTAGGAAGCCAAGAGCCCACCCACCGCAAGGTAGGCAGTAGACCCTTGCCTACACCAAGAGGATTCTTGAGCAAAGGTAGGGCCAACGGACTCAAATTCACGTCGAAATGCCTGACGTTTCAATTTATTTATTTATTTATTTATATATTGGGGGCGATTTGACTATAATTTGTGACCTAAAGTAGGGGAGGTGATTACAAGGCCCATGTCTATTTTGAAAATGAGCACACGAAAGATGTTGGATGATGCTATGAACCACCATGGTCCAAAATTTGCATAAAACCGAAGGAAAGGGGGGGCCGTAGTCAATGCGGCTCATGAGAAATAGGAAGCATCGTGATTGTGGGCAACATGAGGGTTTTAACTTCTAGTGTGGTGAGAGAAGTTGCCTTACAAAGCACCTCACGGGTGCACCAAATACTAACAAACTCGTCCTCACGACATTTCGGTTCTTTGCACTTCCGAGCTCAACATGTTCCATGATTTTACTCCTTTGGCCTCGTTCCCCACATGAACGGTATCAATCCTAACACTATAACATATGGATTCAAATATTGTATCCTCGTTTAGTGAAAACCTTTAGACCTTGGACAACTGCCAAAGTAACAATAGTTAACTATATTTTTTTCAATACATTTTAGGGAACAATTATAGTTAACTAGAAAAATATCAAATTGATTTGAAGAACAACTATAATTAACTAGAAAAAATTTAGATCAAATTCAAGAACAACTATGGTTAACTAGAAAAATTCCAAGTATTATTATATATTCGAAGGAGTTCACCTCTTGATTTGCTTCAGTTGAGGGTCTTTAATATCCTTGGGCCATTGAGGATCATCAAGAAACGCCTTTATACGATCACTCAATTTTGGGCTCCGAAACAACCTCCATGTACACCACCAGCACAAATAACACACTAGTGACACTAAAACACTACAACATAATTATGTGAACAGACTACGCTCAACTTTAGTGAACTAGATATAACTATAGTTAACTAGATTTTTTGGTAGACCAAATTTAGAACAACTGGGTGAATTCACAATAACACGAGCCAACCCCGCCAAGTTATAACGACTCTTGATGAGTGCTTAGAAAAAAATATCTTCAATTTATGTAGATATTAGAAAAATTTAAGGACATTTTGCGACATATTTTGAACATTTTAGCACATTTTAGTCGTTATTAAGGACTGGTTACGACCATATTTTAGTCCTTTTGGAATACCAAGAACTTCCCAAACATCGTCAAACTTTAGTATATTGTATAATGACATATATTAGATGTAGTTACTAATTTGTATTGCATTATCAATTCATATGATAAGATTATTGCTTAACAATCCGTTAAATTAACCACTGGTTACAGTTTCCGTGGGTCGTGTTATTGTGAATGCACCCAACTATAGTTAACTACATTTTTTGGCAAGTCAAATCACAAACAACTACAGTTACGAAAGGCAACTAGTTAACTAATAGTTGAATTAGTTGGTTGGTTGTCCAAGGTCTGAAAACCTTGATGAATGTGCTAAATAATAGCACTCCGGAGCATGTCGCCCCAAGCAATTTTAATGTGTGTGGATGTTATTTGGTTTGTTTTTTATGTTCTCCAACTTATATCAATTAGATTTACACAACAAAACTTGTGTTGCATTAGCAAATCTACCATGAAGCATCAACAGAGATCGAATTGAAATCAAACTTCCCGTGCTTTAGTTATGATTGTTGGAAGTGCATGTTTTGTCCATTCCTTAACTGAATACATTACATAAGTCCTCCCAATCGTGTCCACTATTGAGTGTGGAGTAGTTAATAAAATTTGAAGAAATGGTCCGATCCCTTTCCACACATGTGTTGTAAGTAACCGAACAACACTTGGATTACTTGTGTATGCTTGGTATTAATCTTATATTGCACGTCTCATGTCCAATTTACAATAGATCTTTAGGGCTTGTGACCGTTTATCTAAATTCTCTCATTGGTGCAAAAGGCCAAGACCATTCCACCTCACTTCACACTAAGAACCCGAGAAGATTTGAATAAAGTTATATAGACTATAGTATAATGGGAGACCATGACACTTTTTAATCTCATGGCATCCATTCGATTACTACAACTTAATGTGTGGCAAGGTCCACATGAGTAGGATGGTAATGAAATAGCATTCAATTGACAACCTGATTACATATGTCTTGACACTACACTTGAAGGCCCATGATCACACAATTTTCAGTTTCTATATACCATGGTATGGCCTTTGAATGAGTTTCGAGGTCCATTCACATTTTCATGGCCACGGGCCTTGGCCACAGTGTGAAGTGGCCCTCAATTGTGCCATGTAGAGGGGTATGAAGATGCTAATAACTATTTTATGCTCGGGGATTGTTCTATACGACCAAACTAACCCTTCATTTTTGGTAAAGAGAAACCCTCCTTGAATGAGTCTAGTAAGCTTAAATTGGGATCAATCAACAAGAAATGTAGAGGGTACATGTTCACAACACCTACCATTGGGGGGGGATGAAATCGTGGATTCCTATGTAGAACATGAAGATTGTTTTTGAAAGTCAAATTAACACCTTAATCGGGGTTGGATACCTTGAATAGTCTCATGAGATTAAATACTTAGTAGGAATCGGGCATGTTTTTAGTGTACCCCCAATGGTAGGTGTTGGGAAACGAAATCCAAACTTAGAGGGGACAACTTTTTAGTATTTCCCCTTGGTAGGTGTTGGGAAACAAAATCCTAGGTGGCGGTTGGATGGTGATGAGTAAGTTGGGAGGGAGGGAAACATTGTATACAAGCATACCTCTCGTGCATCCAACATAAAAGCCTTGAAATATATTATGCAACCCAAAAGTTACTTTTTTCTAGTAGATTTGACACCGGAATTTATTTTTATAGGCCCCAACTTAGTCCACTCAATGTCATTTGAGACAAATCAACTACAAGTCCCCTATAAGGTTGAGGGTTGATTCATTCTAACTAGTGCTCACTTGGGATCTCCGATGTTATTTCCGATTCAAATTGTCCAAGAAAATCACTTACATGCTATGATATGATTCATTGCGTTTTCACCTACGCAATGGAGGAGTTTACACAGGGTAAACACCACCATGGATCCCTAGCCTAGTAACTTAAGTTGAGACCAAAAATGCGGCTAACAAAAAGCAATATTAGAATAAGAAAATTATAAAATCGACCACAAAGACGTGTCGCGCGGTCACATGACCTATCAAATTTTGATTTTTTTTTCATTGGCACACACGAAGAGGAGCAAGGTATCAGTTCCATAGTAGAATTAATAAACTGGACCAACTTGGATGACAAGTTACAGCCAAGTCGACACCTTCACATATCGACCGTGGTCGTCATGACCCAGGTGTGGTGGTCCCCGATTCACCCAACGTGTGGTCCCCGATTGAACAATCCCCTGAATACTAAGGTAGAAATACCATAAGCCATGAACTACCCTCTGCATGTGTAGTAGACTTCCATTAGAATAGTGAAGTGCCATTTCTGAAACCGATAATTGCGAGGTTGGCAGCTTGATATGCGTGTACAGTCAGTTTAGCCAAATTTAGTCATGTTTGACTACCATCAATCATAGTTTAATGTACTCATGAGTTAACTGGTTCAGGTGATGTTCTGTATGGAAATGAGCATTACCGTGTTCGGTTTAAGGAGAATGTAGTGAACGAGTAGGGGGTTTGACAAACTTTCCACTTGGAAGAAATTGTAGAATTTTTTTTTAACAAGGAATAAAAATATGAAACAACTTGCATATTCTTCATGAATCCTTCTCTTCTATCTTGGGAAATTATCTCATGATTGTAAGACCATATCTTCAATGCGAATCACCTTCTTTTCACGGTTTAGGGCATCTCTCCCTTAAGGTAGAGGAGGCAGTTGGGAGTGGCGTGAAGTGGCAGGGCGGGACACGTGTGGAGGGGGCAGGGAGTGGCTGCCCGGCGGGCAAGGAGGGGGCTGCCAGCCTGGCACACCTCCATTATGGGGCCTGCATGCGCTGGCACCTGCCTGACACCTCCCCCATGTGACTGCCAAACCCCCCCCCCCTTTCCCTTCCCTTGCTTGCTTGCTTTTTAGCATCCACTAAGTTTTAATAAGGTGCACTATTTATTGTATTTAGTGGCACCAATTCTATTTGTCGTGCTCGAATACTAATTGTGAACCGCCCGTGTGGTGTCACCCACACTCAATGTAAACCTCACATTGTTTGTCATTCCTTGTCACAATGTTGTGGCTAGATTTACTAGCCACAACATTGTTGCAATTACTGTCACCTACTAAGGACCGCTTCACACTATGGCTGTCCAAGTCAGGAGGCGGTGGGACTGAATGGCCAAACTTTGTCGAGAGTCCAAAGATATGGGCTGAAAATAGCCAATAACATATAGGAATTGGAGCCTTTGGCCGGGCATAGTGTGAAGCCTCTAAAGGCCAAGCCCAAAGTCCAAAGGAAGAAGGAGCATCCCACTTTATTCCCTACCTAAAATAACCCCACCCAATCTAACGCCCAAGATCTTGTTAGTTTTTTATCTTTTTTATAATAAAAATTGATGGCCTCTCTCAACCACAGTTTGAGTTTCCATTCCTGTCCGACCCAAACTTCCTTCGAGAGTCCGTCGCCTTGGTCAAAAAGTATTGTCATGTAGGCATTTTGGAGAGCGACGGCCTTTGGGCTTTGGCCTCTAGTGTGAAGGGTCGAGAGGCCAAATTTCTTGCAATCTGATTGGAGGAAATCAACAGCCTCTTGACCTTCGGCCATAGTGTGAAGCGGCCCTAAGTGATTTTTCATCCAACTTTCCATGAAGATATTTCATTATAGGGTTGTTAGGATGCAATAATATACCAAACTTTGTTTCAATATTTAGCATGGACTTCATCCAATTTTCGATCATCCATGACAATACTTGTAAACTTATTCTTAAGAAGTGTCATTAGAAAAACGACCACAACGACATAAAATACTATGCGATACTAAATACAATATTTAGTGTAGTGACTTAGATCATGGCTAGAACCTAATTATCAACACCCCTCAACTCTTCAACTATAAGGTAGATGAGTCTTAAATGGTAACGTTTCCCCCGACTACCCCACTTCTCCTCAGATATGGAAACACACACATACTAAGTTACTAGATGCTTACCAAATCCAAATCAAGATCATGGCCACTTTTCTCCATATGATTCTCTTTTTCATTATCGAAGTGAAGAACCATGTGCACATTAAATAGTGATGTAGCCTCCGTCACCCCCCCCCCAATTATGTTGATTCTCAAACTTAGAATAGTTACCATATTTTGAACACGAAGTCGAGTCGAGTCACATGTGTTTTTGGTATCCATTCTTAGAGCCACACTTAGTCACATGCCACTCGATTAAGATGAGTGATTGAATAAGGCATGTCTATCTTATGTTTGAGAATGTCCATCATCTTATTATTGTATTTGGTTTTGGGTTATCTATTATTTTTGTATTGAAAGAATTGAAGTGAATTCATAACACCAAAGTGAGCCACCCAATTAGGAGGTTGTCTTTTTTCTTTTCTTTTTCTTTCTCTTTTTTTGAGGCAAAAGGCCGACATGCCATCGCCAAAGCACATGAGGCAGTTGACCACCTTGCAAGTTTTCCGTTAAGTAGTGGGGAGATTTCACAGCCGGGAATTGAACCGCCAACCTTTTCCTTGAGATTTGGGTATCTCTCCACCATCATCCGGTAGTTTAGGGTCGTCTCAAACCATTAGGGGGTTGTCTTGAAGGGTGGGTTTGAGGAGGGGAGGGGGGGGGGGGTTAACTTCCATTGAAGGTGAGAGAAGTTACCCTTACAAAGCACACTAGATACTAACAATGTTGGCTTTGAGAGCCGCTTGGTTTTCCTCACTTCTAACTTGGCAAACTTCAAAATATTGTTTTTGTGCACCGTACCAACATGGATAGTGTCACTCCAAGGCCATTCACAACCATTTGATCGCTAGAGAAACAAGTCCACATTTAGCACACCGAATGTTTCAAATAGTAGTTCCTCTAAGCATGTCCCAAGTATATTCAACCTTTTGGGTGTTGGTTGTAAATCTATGATAATTCTTGGTTCCGTGGGTAATGCCAATCCTAACTTCTTTCCAAGCAAGACTGGGAAGTTACCCAAAATCTCGGGGGGGGGGGGGGGGTCACTCCCTTGTATTTAGTGGGAACACGTGAAAACACAATATATTTTTAAGAGGGGTATTATATTGGAGAAGGTAAATATTGTGAACCCTATTATTGCATAATTTTCTAACATTCATTATTTTTTAGGACCCCATGGGTAGGTTAACTCGGTATTTTTTTTACATAAGCATGTAGTAGTTATAAATTATAGTTTCTGTTTATGTCATGTAAAATCTAAAACTTACACATACAATATCATAATTCACACACATCAACACAACATGCACAATTTAGCTTCCTGGTATGCACTCTATTCATTTCAAAACATACCCTCATGGAAATGGCGATGAAATGCTTGTGTCTTAAAAAACACATGCAAATGCTCCAAATTTCGTGTTTAAAAACACAATTGCATACATACATGTAGCATTAGACACATTCTTAATTGCCCTCCCTCACTGCCTCTCCTTGCCATCTTGTATTCCATATGTTGTAACTCAGTTGAGACTCACTCCAATAAACATATGATTTGGCTTGATAACTAAAATTGATGTGTCATGTTAACCACAATAGCCTTTGTGGCTTGTGACTTCATGCAACACAAATGTCATGTAACATCCTCTATAGTGCACCAATCATAATTTATGGACCTAGAGTTGTTTGACAATACATGGGGTATTTTTTTTTGCCAATGACATGGAATAAATATCACACATGGTCAAAACTTCCTCCTACTAAAGAAGTGTTTTTCTTTGGCTAATGAAAGGTCGTTGGGTGGATTTTGTCTTTTAGTCACATGTTAGTTTGGTGATATTGTCAAGTTGCAACCACATGGTTTGGACACTTTCTATACATGGTTGTTGGCTTTCGTCCCTTCACCCTCACCTACCAAGTGGTGGCTAGTACGATGGTGTGATTACTATGTATGCTTGCATGTCATGTTTAGTTACTTTGATCACTACAAATTTTGTTTAGTTACTTTGATTAGTCAAATGTTGATAGCAGAGAGAAAGATAGGATGTCAATTGGCATGTAACGTGATGTAAAGATGGCTCACAAGGTTGCCTCACTCGGTTGGGCCAACATTTCAATAAATTGTTGGTTGGGCCTTCATTTTGGGTTTGAGAGGCCACACACGTCTTGACTAGCCATAACCTCCATTTCCAAAGCTACCATTCCCATTGGCCTCCCAAAACCCTCTTCTGGTGTGTTCACATTCAATGTAACTCAAGCTGGCCATATTTGACCAACGAATCAATCCCTAGCCGACTCTCAATTGTTGGCATGTGCCAATCGCAGTCTACAAGCATCTAACCCGACTAACACGTCGGCAACAACATAATTGTTCGCCCTTCATCCTCAGTCACAAACTTAGACTCGTATATAAACCCAACATGAACCAAAAGTTGTTTGGACCAATTACGTGTTCCCGAGATTGACATCTTGTGCTTGGCATTGGGATCATGGCATGCCATTCCGGCATAGTTTTACGACATTATCATCAGAGATTCCCCATTTGCTTTGGGCAAAGAGAAAAAAAAGTAAAAATGAAAAATCTTGCCAAATGAATAATGCATCGACACTAAGAACGCCGTCTTCTATGTGGAAAACGTTGGTTGAGAACGTTCTTCGTTCAAGACCATCGTTTCCACGGAGCCTTTGTGATAAATGGAAGTTTGAGGTCAAGGTCTGGAAGCAGGTCGAAATACCTGCATTTTCTATATTTTAAAACGCTTTAAAACGTTCTAAAACACAAGAAAACCCGAGGGAAAAGGACCCTAACATTTACAAGAAGATGGCAACCTCAGGGTCACAAAAAATAGAGATGGCACGAGGTCTTCAATCGGATGGGAAGGCTACGCCAATTTTTGTTCTAGAACGTTCCCGAGCGTGTTCACGTTCTTTAGTACCCATGGAATAATAATGTAGCATGTATGTTTTTGGACTCGATTACAAGTATATGATATGCAAAAGCGGAATCCCTTTTGTCTAGAAACTCTCGTGATCTTCATGACTTCTCCCCTCCATGGCTCGGCCGAGAGGGAACAACATGATGAAAACCCGGCCAAAAGACATCATAAAATTGGTACAAAGGACCCCGCCCATCAACTAACTCATGTTAAGTACTCATGCTTCACAGCAGCATTCCCTGGCTTCCCATTGCTCCCGTTGTTTTTTAGCTCCAAAAGAGAGACCATACATTGCCGGGTTGGTAAGTTAAGGTGGACGGGTCTTAAATGGTTGCTTCCTTTTCTCCTCCCTTTTTCATTAGCCCACTTCTCTTAGAATGTGTATGAAGCATGCGAAGAGTATGAGATGATTAGCCAATCCAAACCGAGGCCGCAACCACTTTCCTCATCAATTTTGGAGCTTGTATGAATGTCTTCATTCATTATTAAAGTGAAGATTTTTGTGCTCATTAAATGGTCATACAGGTTCCCCCCTCCCATTATGTTGACTATTGAGCCTAGAATGGTTACCATATTTTGAGTACGCAGATCAAATGTATTTTGAGCACATTTCTTTATAGTGTTTGTTCTTGGCATCACACCTACCTGCAAAGCATTCAAATACCATGTTTCCAATTAAGATAGGTAAGTGAATTAGGCACGTCTACCTTACTTGTAGGATGCGTTCATTTATTTCAGTGGGTATTGAGGTATGGTCAGGGTTGTGTGTGATCTTAAAACGACCATTCATTGTTAAGTGGTCGGAAATTTCTAAAATGTAACATGCATTGGCAAAGCACTACAAGTGTACGAGTCATAGGCGATCGATTTCCTAAGAAGTTTTCCTATGTCATTGGAAGTCTTCATATTTCTCTCATTGACACATGATGATCGCCCATGTTCTCATATGTCAGTAGTGAAGGTCCGAGAGAGAAAACGAAAGTGTTTCAAACAAAAATAGCAAACATTTATGTAAGGTTTGTGAGCCTTATGTGGTCACTCTTCTTAATTAAACACCTATACCTGAGTGGTAGGTACATGACAAGGTTTGTGACTTAAAACGGACAACAAACGGATACGTGTTGCAATGAGATTTTGATGTGTGCTCATAATATGTTAACCATTATAGGCTCAAATGTTACCGCATTGGAAGAGCCTATGCGATAACTCAAGAGAAAAAGAAGAAGATAATCACACAATTTGGATACCATGGGGTCAAGGGCCCTCAAGCTCTAGTGGCCCGTAACTTACTACTTGGAAATCAAAGTGCATGTATGTGCAAAGCAAGCAGGCATGCTTGTATGTACACTAACTCTCAAAACTGAGTCAATGACTCACTACATCAATTTCGCACACAATGCCAAGCAAATAAAAACAATAACATATAAACTTTCACTTATGTAAGTTAATAGTCATAGTCTAGTACATCATTTCCAAACTCTCATGTCTATTGTCAAACTACACACAAAAAACAATGATTTAAAGAGAACTATATACATTGACTCAATTTTGTAACCCACATCTATCTACCTTTAGACCAATAATTTGTCCACCCTCCTTTAGAAGCTAAAACAACTTGGCTATGATTGGGCATGCTATGATTAACTTTTGACATTGTTTAGGAGCGATGGAATGAAAAGAAACTTGCACACGCTCCCACAATTGAAGCATTCCTTTGGTTGGTGTTGAATGCTCATTAATTTCCATTTCACAAGTGCCCACACATGCTCAATTGGATTTAGGTTAGATGATTGAGGAGGCCAAGTAAGTATATCAAAATTTTGCACTGAAAACCACTGCTTGACTAATTTTGCAATATGTTTAGTATCATTATCGTGCCAAAATAAGGCACAAGAAGGGTTGAAACGATACCATTCAATTGTCTTCATGACTCCATCTTGAAGAATGCTAAGATACAAAGCTTGTGTCATCTTCCCCTCTATCTTGCACATGTAACCCATGCCACATGAAGTCATACAATCCCACACAAAAAATCGCACCACCTCCATGTTTAATTAGTTGACTCATACGATGAGCTTGTAATTGAGATTCTCCATCCCTCACCCAACACCAAGCGCGACCATCATATTGAAATCGATCGATCTTAGTCTCATCACTGCAAATTACCCTATACCAATCATGGATAATCCAATCTTGATGACATTGAGCAACTTCCAACTTGCAACACATTCTTGGCTGTGAGCAACAACTCCTTTTGCTTCTCGAATGACCCAATACATGCTTCATGAAGTGCACGGCTCACTACATTGGTGCTCACTCAGCTAAGATTGCACGGATTGACCTAAAGTGACTTGGGACTTAGGACCCGTGTGAATTGGCCCTTAGGGCCAATTCACACATGAGACTGAGAGCCCATGACCATTACACTTCAAGCACTCTTCATTGGTGGAAAAGGTGGAGCCAGTCCAAGTTCGCTTCACACTACGCTTGAGGGACCAACGGAGTAAATGAATGCACAATGGATGTAAAGTCTACGTGGATTCATACATGGCATCGAATGGATCATGTTTCATGGTCACTTGGACTATTTTCAAAAACAGCCTCTTGGAGGTAGGCCTAACACAAAACCGGGAGACCATGGCACTCCGAACGCTCACAACCGTTGATTTATTCTATTTTATCATCTGTGAAGACCCGCATGAATAGAAATTCATCGAAATAGCATTTGGTTGAGGGCCCGGTCACATGTGACTTCACACCACACTTGAGGCTCTGTGACCACACTACATGGTTTTGGAGGTGTGTTGGGACGGGCTTTGGACACTTTCTTTTGGGCTCTCACAATTTCATGGTCATGGCTCTTGGCTCGTGTGTGAAGTGCCCTAAGTCATGAAACATCCTCCTCACAACCGGAATCTGGAGAAAATGTTGGGCTTGTGAGCCAGTTACCGGCAAAAGTTGTCTGTAGTAGGGAGGTTGGTAGTATTGGCAGTATTGAGGAGGAACAAATGTTATAAGTATATATTATATTCATATTTTATGCAGCCAGCAGCCTCCGGGAAAGTGCAGTTGGGCATTGTAGGTCCAATACAACTTGTCACATATTTCGACCGACTCAGGAGGGGGAGTGAAGCCCGGAATCTTCCTATGCCACCAGATATTTGGCAGCTAGGCACCCTACCATGTTCGAATTGGCCCAACCGACACCAGCTAGGTTAAGTTAGCCCCCACGTCACACATGAGCCAAGGGCCGTGACCGTGAAATTGTGAGAGCCCAAAAGAAAGCGTCCAAAGGCCATCCCAAGGCACTTTCAAAATCATGTAGTGTGGTTGTGGGCCCTTAATAGTAGTGTGAAGTGATATGTGACCTTGTCCTCATCGACCAAATGCTATTTCAATGGATTTATATTCACGCGGGGTCCTCACACATGATAAAATATAATAAATCAATTGTTTTAAGATTTTGGAGTGCCATGGTCTTCCGGTTTTTGTCAGGCCTACATAACATTATTCAGACCCATGACAGTGTTCTGTGGGACTGACATTATTCTAGGGAATATTCCTACTATTTTCACATTAATATGAATATGGGGAATATTCCTTGTAATATTGTCAGTCCCACAGAACATTGTCATGGGTCTGAATAATGTTATATACCTCCAAGAGGTGGTTTTTGAATTTGATACTCCAAGTGACCATGAAACATGATCTATTTGATGCCATGTAGGAATCCGTGTAGATTTTACATCCATCTTGCATTCACTTACTCTGTTGGCCCCTCGAGCCTAGTGTGAAGCAAGCTTGGACCGGCTCCGCCTTGTCCACCAATGAGAGTGCTTGAAGTGCAAATGGTCACTGGCCCTCAATCTCGTGTGTGAAGTGGCCCTAACCTTAATTAACCCCTGAGCGCTTTTAGATAGGATGTTCATATCAATCATGTAAGGTAGAGGGTGCTCAAACCAACACCCCACCCAAAACCAACATCTTCAAATCTCACATAATAAGTATATTTTGATCATGAGAATGTTCACCATGTGAACATTAGCCCTCCCCCCTCCCCAACGATTTTGGGTAATCTACAAATGAAACTTTGAACGCTTATAGCTTTCGCATACAAAATTAAAAAGAGGGCATGCTTTGGTGCATTGGAATCGCCTTTCAATCTAATTATAGTAAATATGCTCAACATTGAAAGTGACAATTTTTGCACCCTCTACGTTCTTCTTCTTAGATGGTATGAAATCTTCGTCAACCTCTTTCCAGGTTAATTTGTGTCAAGTGTTGAGAAGAAGAATAATCTCGCAAGACAACAAGCTTTCACTATCTAACAAAAAGTCACATTGAAATATGCATTCACATTGTATAATTTCATAATACTATATTTATGAGAGGCCCAAATTGGGTTCCTAATATGTTTAGGGGTTAAGTCAAGTTATGTTATCATAAGCCTAAGGTAAGGTAAGATAGGTCTTACATGGTTACTTTTTTTTCGACTAGCTCACTTCTCTTAGGATATCCAACATGCTCCTTGGTTCAAGATGGCTAGCAAACCCAAATCGAGGTTGCAACCACTTTCCTCATAGTTTTTGGAGTTCAGATGAAAATCTTATTCATTATCATAGTGAAGGTTCTCGTATTCATTAAATAGTCATATAGGCCTCCCCCATTATGTTGAATATTGAGTCTAGAATGGTTATCATATTTTGAGCACGTAGTCCAATCTTTTTTATACATGTCTTTTTGGTATCCACACCTAACCACATCACACTCAAATATAGGTGTTTGATTAACATAAGTAACCAAATTAGGCACAGTTTTATTAATCAAGTTGAGTTGTGTTGTCATATCTAAGGTATGCAAACCATGCTTATGTGATCACTCTTCTTAATTGGACACTTTTATTTGAGTGGTATAAGGCAAGAATGTAGCTAAGAATGGACAACAAAAAGATAGGTGTTACAATGAGATTGGACTCCGTGCTCAAAATACGAACAGAATTATAGGTTCAGTAATGAACAATAAAGGGAAGGCCTGTATTATTGCATGAAAAGAAAGAGAATCTTCATTTTGGCATCGTATAACTTTTGCATCTCAATTTTGATTCTTTAAACTTGAAATGACAATCTCCATGGCTTGCAATCGTTCACATGATCAGATAAGTTTCCAATCCAATCCAACGACCAAAATTACATATGGAGTTGGAAGCGCCCACAATATGGTCACGTACCTTGCAAAGTATGCGGCCCTATTGTTGGTAGTTCCAACTCCAAAAACGTAGTTGGCCCTTGGATCAACTCATGGGTTGTCTCATTCAAATAGCAATTGCAAATCATAAATAACATTGTTTCTAGTTTCATAATTTAAATTGAGATACAAAAGTTACGAGGGATCACAATGACGATTCTCATTCTCTTTATGTGATCATATACACCTTCCCAATCATGTTTATTGTTGAACCTATGATGATGTGTATACTTTAAGCACATAATCCAATCATATTGTAACACTTATCTTTTTGGTGTAAGTTCTTGCTTATAAACCTTGTCATGTACCGCTCAACTATTAACCGTCTAGTTAACCCTAAATTGCCTATGGAGCCCCCTCATGGCCTTTTGTTGGTCAAACTTGAACTCCACCTTGATGATGGGTTTTGATTGTCTTTGAAGTTAACTAATGAAATAAGGGCCACTTCACACACGAGCCAAGAGCCGTGACCATGAAACTGTGAGAGCCCAAAAGAAAGTGTCCGAAGGCCGTCCCAACACACCTCCAAATCATGTAGTGTGGTCACGGACCTTAAGTGTAGTGTGAAGTCATATATGCCCGGGCCTTAAACCAAATGCTATTTCAATGGATTTCTATTCATGCGGGTCCTCACAAAAGATAAAATAGAATAAACCAACGGTTGTGAGTGTTCAGAGTGCCATGGTCTCCCGGTTTTGTGTTAGGTCTACCTCCAAGAGGTGGTTTTTGAAAATAGTCCAAGTGACCATGAAACATGATCTATTCGATGCCATGTAGGAATCCATGTAGACTTTACATCCATCTTGCATTCACTTACTCCATTGGTCCCTCAAGCATAGTGTGAAGCGAACTTGGACTGGCTCCGCCTTTCCCACCAATGAGAGTGCTTGAAATGTAATGTTCACGGGCTCTCAGTCTCGTGTGTGAAGTGGCCCTAAGATTCTTGAAATCTCCTTTCTATTGCGCTTTAAAATTCAAAGACAACTCCAAGAAACGACATTTCTTCTTGCATTTTGAAAACTCTTTAGATCTAAGATTTCCTCAAGCTCGGATATCATAGTTGTGCTTGACCCTACCCTAGTATTCTTGAACATTTGTTACATGGCTTGTTGATTTTTAAATTTCATTTTCATAATTGAACGATTCCGTGTAGCATTTCATGTTCTACAATTATTATAACATATCTCCATTATTAGGTACACTCTCTTGCGATTTGCGGCCACAATATAATATAAGACTACAACATAAGGCCCACATACCTAAACCGCCTCTCTCTTACCAACCTTGAAGAATCTCATCCATGGACCGTGTTGTTGTTGCTAGTACGTACTTTGGCACGTGGAGTAAGGTAGGCAAGTTAGGTGGCACCGGCTCCACTTCTTTGCAAAACTTTGTGGATGTAATATTCCCCAAGTGTTGGTGAGAGATATGACAACTTGTGTTGCAACATAAGGGCCACTTTGCACACGAGCCAAGAGCGGTGACCATGAAATTGTGAGAGCCCAAAAGATTGTGTCCAAAAGGCCATCCCAAGACACTTCCAAAATCATGTAGTGTGGTTGTGGGCCCTCAAGTGTAGTGCGGAGTCATATGTGACCGGGCCCTCCCCAACCAAATGCTAGTTCAATGAATTTCTATTCATGTGGGGTGCTCACATATGATGGAATATTATAAATCAACGGTTGTGAGATTCCGGAGTGCCATGGTCTCCCAGTTTTGTGTTAGGTCTACCTCCAAGAGGCGGTTTTTGAAAATAGTTCAAGTGACCATGAAACATGATCCATTTGATGCCATGTAGGAATCCATGTAGACTTTACATCCATCTTGCATTCACTTACTCCATTGGTCCCTCGATCGTAGTGTGAAGCGAACTTGGACCAGCTCCGCCTTTTCCACCAATGAGAGTGCTTGAAGTGCAATGGTCACGGGCTCTCAATCTCGTGTGTGAAATGGCCCTAAGATCACCATTATGTGTGGGCCTTATGTGGTTACTCTTCATAACCCTTAAAGGGCGCAAGGTCTCAATATACGGCCATATGCACAATTTATACAGGCTTCACCAAGTTTAGGACTCATATTTTATATGTTTATATGTTGAAACCTTATCATATACGTTGTCTTATGTCAAGGAGAAAATGAAAATATACTTATGTGAGACATTGATGATCAAAATATAATGTATGTATTTGCACCCAAGGGCATCCATGCTACTTATTTGAAATTAAATGTCAATAACATCAATTTCTCTATCTCATTCAAATAATGCACTTGAGGAATAAGTTGATTTTTGATAGGGTCACATTTTACACGTTTAGCTGAAAATCATAATCTGTAGCTCAACGATGCTCTTTTTTGATGGGAGAAGCCCAGTCTGGGCCTCTTAGACACTCGAGGGTTAATTGACACCTATATTTGAGTGGTATATGGCAAGGCTTGTAGATATCAATGTTGGACCAATGTACAAGGTAGATAGGTCTAGAATGGTTACCTTTTTTATTAGCTCACATGGAAACATATATGGAAACATGTGATTAGTGTGAGATGGTTAGTAGTGGACAGTATGTTGTAAGGTCATTTGAGCATGAGTGGCATCATATGGATGAAAAGTCTTCAATAACTTTCTTAATTGGAATTAAGTGAAAGTGGATTAAATATACGTCATAAAGATGTGTTACTTTGATGATGTATTATTTTTGTATGTAGTGGAGGAATTTATCACATTAAATTGAAAATCTTAGTATAGATATATGAGTTTATTATCCAACGTACCATTAATATGTATTCCTTTGTTTTTCTTTGTAAAAATTATCACATATAGGAGGGGGGGGAGTCATAGTCACCCACACACATTATTTAGAGTTTCAATGAAAAATGGAAACCTTGGGACCTAGAATACTCCTATGGAAAACAATAGTCCAAGCTCATTGTAATGCATGTCTTTGTTGGTGTCCATGCATAGCCACAATCCTTGCCATAAATCACTCAAATAAGGTTGTGGCATCTATAATTGATAAAATAAGAGAATTTTGGTTTTTGAGGTGGAGTATTAGCAGGGAATAATTTTTCTTGCAAAGATGAACAAATTCTAAGGAGAATGCAACTTTTTTTTCATGAATATGGAAACTGCTACAAATTTCAATGTGGTAAAGTTAGGGTTAAACAATCAATCTATAGGTCAACCCATAACTGCTCATCTAAATTCTAATGCTTGGCTATGACGGTTGTCAGAACTCTTATGAGGGTATTCAATCACAAGCCGCTACCACGTAAACCTTAACTCCATTTGCCTAAAAATATAGATGTCATCCATATCGGCATTACATGACCTTGGTAAGTGGTTAAATGGACCTAGTCGACTATGAATGCCTCGACCTTATAGGTGTCCGATTAAGAAGAGTGGCCACATTAAGCCCCATACATACCATATCTCACCCTCCGCGGAAAACTAAACTGGTTAAAAATAGAAGTTGGGTTGACTTTGCTAAAAATCGAGTTTTATTGGTTGCTACATTCTTGACGCCCTTTTGGACGCGTGACTATGTTTAGCCAATTTACTTTTTCCTTTGTTAGAAATCGAGTTTTATTGTTTTACTACATTCTTGACGCCCTTTTGGACGCATGTCTATTTTTAGCCAGTTTAGTTTTTCCGTGGAGGGTGAGATATACAGATGTGCACCTATCATGAACTATGAGTCATGACCTATAATGGATTCTAATGTATAGATACATATCCATATTTAAAATGCTCACATATGAAAGAAAAATATTTAAAGTCATCTACGACTTCCCCTTCAAGAATCCATAAATGATTCATCTTCACTCCAAAAATTGCAAACTAAACCCTCATGCTCCTCATCAATGAACAAGGAGAACCGACCGCTAGTAACAGATGAACCGGTTGAGTTTGAGAAATAACCAGTCGAAGTTCAAGACTTCATGAAAATCATCGATCATATTAGAGGAATCTATGGAATGACATAGGTTGATAGCATGTTGGGCAAATTTTGCTAATAATGAATTTTTTTTTAAAAGCTTTAGGCGGTCCGTTAAAATTAGGCAAATATGTATATGTATATTTATTCATTTAGGCCCATGGCATATCCTACATACAAATCCATGTATTGTAACTTATTTTTCATTCATTCATGGCAGCTAAGTATGCGATGTTTACCCTTGAGGGTTTAGGTTAAGTTGTTTTAGAGTGCTAATTAGGTTTGTCAACACCGTCTTATGGCATTTTGTGCTCATGCTTGGTAGAGATTGTTTGAGAATTTGTAATCACGGCTAAGAGCCAAAGGCAAATCAATCATATGTTCCATCCCATTGACAAGGACAAGAGATTATTGAACGTTGCAAGTGATATTGCGGTTTTGAATGCCCAAGTTGAGAGAGATTGCCTAGGGAAGATTGGAGAATTTCTCGAAATTTAGACATTTTGATTATTTCTGTTTCTTTCATTTAGGCCATCTAGCCCAATAATTTCCAAAAGAATTAGGCTTAATTGGTTAGGATTATTTTTCTGCCCAACCTGCTATCAACCTTTGGTATACCTCAAAATAATAAAGAAAAACTGGAAGATCACTAGGATTTTGACTGATTATGCCCAACAATCTCCTTGTTCCTCATATAGATTTACTAATTGTGCTCACGTAAAAATTTAGTGTGTCATCAAGTATTTCAGACCATGGACAACTGTCAAATTAACTATAGTTAACTAGGTTTTTTTTCAATACATTTTAGGGAACAACTATAGTTAGCTATAAAAATTTCAAACCAATTTGAAGAACAACTAGAGTTAACTAGAAAAATTCCAAGTATTATTATATATTCGAAGGAGTTCGCCTCTTGATTTACTTTGGTTGAGGGTCTTTATAAATATGCTCGGGCCATTGAGGATCATCAAGAAACATCTTTATAAGATCACTCATAGTGTTGGGCTCCAGAACAACCTCCATGTACACCACCAACACACTAGTGACACTATAACACTACAACCAAATTCCGGATGTGCTCAACTATAGTTAACTAGATATATATAATTATAGTTAATTAGATATATAACACTATAGTTAACTAGATTTTTTGGCAGGTCAAATCGCGAACAACTATAGTTACGAAAGGCAACTAGTTAACTAATAGTTGAGTTTAATAGTTGAATTAGTTAGTTAGTTGTCCACTGGTCTGAAGTATTTAGGTATGCTGAAATCTAAAATGTTATTTTATTTTATTTTTTGAGACAGAAGGCCAAACCAGCCAACGCCAAGTGAATCTGAAATCTAAAATGAAGTGCTCATGACTTTCGTTACTTCATGCAAACAAGGGTCAAGTCAACCGACATAGAGTCCACGACCCACTAAAGTCAACTACCTTTCAGTTTTTCTAAATTCCCTTGTCTCAAATTCCTACACTTAATTTAGACGCGAACAAGTCGAGTCCGCGTCTTCGTCTAGTCTTTCCCTTATAAGTTATTTGATGTCCCCAAAATTCAACATGTTTTGCATCATTTTCTAAGTCCCAATCCATCATATGCAACTTGCCGAGAATGGAGTCGCTTCGGTTTACTACCACCACAAGTCCAAATTCCATGCAAATAGTTGAGCTCAAGATGGAATCTAGGAGTCAATGCTTGGGTGGTCTCACTTATACCTAGTTCATTTTTAATCAAGATGTTTGTGTGTGTGAACGTGTCACCAATGGAAACCAAATAGTTCTATGCCAATCATGCAATATTTTAAGTATGTAAGTATGTACACATACATATACACATGGCCGGGGATTCGTGGCACTCAAGTATAATCATCCATGCG
The DNA here is from genome assembly GCA_964035585.1 of Polytrichum formosum. Lineage (NCBI taxonomy): Eukaryota > Viridiplantae > Streptophyta > Polytrichopsida > Polytrichales > Polytrichaceae > Polytrichum > Polytrichum formosum. The sequence goes on from OZ037937.1 coordinate 48,272,443, forward strand.
GATGAAAAAAACGCAGGAATCATCTAAATGACTATTTTTAGGCAATTTGATTCCGGAAATAGAGTCAAAGGCCCCGAATTAGTCTAGTGATGTCACATTCGAATGAATCGGCCCTCAACCCCATAGGGGGGCTTTTTTTTATTGGAGCCACTTCATCCACGATATCTTGGATGGATGTTCCTTAGTGAGTGCCACGAATCCCCAGCCATATATATACACATGTACATATACATACACATATACATATATATACACACATACACGCACACACATATAATTTAATTGCTTATGAGCCATATCTTCCTTGAGGACAATATTATATAAGACTATAGTACGATAATTGGCCATAATTTTTGATGCTTACCAAAAACGCACCCAAATATCTTCCAAGAGAAATGCATAACGAAGATGGGTCTTAAATGGTTACTTTTTTCCTTCCCCAACTAGCCCACTTCTCCTAGGATGTGAAACACGTGATTAGCACGAGGCGCTTAGCATATCCAAATCAAGGCCGTAACCGCTTTGCTCATATTTTATGGAGCTCACATGAATATCTTATTCATCACCAACATGCAGATTCGCGTGCTCATTAAGTGATCATATAGGGTTTAGGGTTTAGGGGTTGACAATGCAAAGCACGCTACCTTTTCTTGATGATGCAGAGTACACTATGCATATGATGTAGTGTAACCCACACTAGTTTTTATATATATTAGTGTTCTAAATAAAGAAATATTTTATCACGAACCCACGTGCATGAGCTTGCAGTCACTAGGTGACAAGCATTGAAGGTGGCAAGGGACACTTGCTCCTAAAGGACACATTGTGAAGACTGTTGTAATTAACATGACACATCAATTCAATGTCAAACCATATCAAATACATGATGTAATATGTTGCATATTGTAGGATGTGATGGGAATACATGTCAATGCAATAAGACGATCATTGTTGTGTGACAAAGTGATGGGTTACTGTCCCCTTGGACTAGTGGGTGGAGGCCTATTGTTGTGTGGGTATCTCCATATTTGATGCCAACCAAATCTACATAATTGAAATTGATGTATAGATCATTTTATCTGGATATCATAAGAGCACATGTGTTTTGAGAGTAGAAATATTTATGACATCGACTGAGTTTATGTACCATGCAATGATCTAAAACTCATGCCATATTAAACATGTAACAATAATAGGAATCTAACCCACATGTTGAATATTGTATAAGAATGATCTTTTTTGATTGACATATCATTGCACAATGACGTCAAAAAGTGTAAATTATCTTCACTATATGTTGTGTGACTCAGGTGTGACTCCAAAATCTTCACTTGTCATATTACACAATGACATTTGTGATAATTTGTATCATGCCCATGGCACTATTGTATGGTTTCACCTTAGACTTCAAGGGCATTTAAACATGATGTGGTCCACTCTAATTTTTATCCACACTAACCGGAATCCATGGTTTTAAAATCAAAAGTTGTAGTTTCATGAATGTGATTTTTTCCATGTGAAATTTATTTACCAATTTCTAGTTCATAATTTACTGAACATAATATACAACCACATATAACTTGAAGTATTGACGCATGTTGTAGTGACCACATTTAAAAAAATATGACACGAAACCAACATTTTCACTAGCTATCCCAACTTTAAAACTTCAACTTTCCAACTGTTGGATCTTCTCAAACTTTACCAAATTGAAGAGATTCATGAGTTCCTCTTCCCTCACCTTCACTGTGAAGTTGGTGTTTTTTAATGTACAAGTGGTTGATAATAGTCGGCTCAAATGCTCTTGACATCAACAATGGTTTGAAGTTTCCAAGCTCATTTGGCATAAACCCATATGCAATAAAGGGTTAAGTGGGGATACAACCAACTTAAGAAATCCATAAATCTAAAAGGGAACTGAGACTCCAAACCACACAACCTAACCTTCGTATTTAAATATGATGTCATTCATGGAGTAACTTGTGACATACTGATAATTTTGCCTAATGAAGCCCTACAAATTTTTGCCTCAAAGGAACATGGTTTGAACATGAGAGCCTAGGGTCAGTTTTGAACACACTTGTAAATCAACACTTTGAAGGCTCATACTTTATTCATACAATGTCCAAAAAATACATGGGAAGATATATTGAAAATCCTCTTTCAATTACCAACAAGACCCAACAAAACTTGAAGTTATCCAATAATAATATTACCTGGTAGTGCCCAAATGCTTAGAAGGACAATGGTAGGTGTGGTTATCACAACCAATGAAAGTAGCGCTACTCAAGTAAGTAGGAATGGAGTCGATTTTTTGGGAGTGGGGGTCTGCATGCATTTGATCCACTATCATTGCCATGTGTCCACGATTGCAATTCCTATGATTGTGTGAAATCTTTGCGACCCTTTCATGGTACACATGTGGCATCAATGAATAAAGTTTATCCTTCACACCAACCCATAGTGGGCGCCATCTCTCTCTCATGGACACAAATATGATATCGTCAGACACTACTACTATGCTCATGAACATAAACATGAGGTCAAGGATGGAAAACTTTTTCCATGGATGGATAAAAAACACATGAAAACTACTGGAAGTGCTATCCACTTGGATGGGCGACCTGTTGTGTAAAGTATGCGGGCCTTGCTTAGTGACTTGTCTAAATCAAACACCTAATTGAGTGGTGTATGGTTATGGACAATCACGAAACATACATACGTTCACCAAAAATTGGACTACGTGCTCAAAATCCATTAAACATGATTATGGGCTCAAAAGTCAACATTAAGGGGGGGGTCTTTACTCGATCACTTTATGAGAACGAGTACTTTCACTTTCATAATGAATAAGATATTCACATGAGATATGAAATTATGAGGAAAATGGCTACATGCATGATTTGGATTCAACAATTATCTTACACTAATTGCATGTTTCATATCCTACAAAGAAGTGGGTGTTGAGCTAAAAGTGTCCGTTTAAGACGCGCTTTATCTTAGTCCAAAACTCATTTCCAATGCGGGTAAAGGTGCTTATATCTTCTAACGTATCGTGCTATATGTACAGCCTAATGTGCCATGGAATGTGATGCACAAAAGGAGCATGATCACACACGTATTGCCGGTTTTCATGAGAACTCTTCCAATAGCTGATGAGTGTCCTTAGGGAAGTAACAAGTGTTGATTGAAGGTGAATATCATAAGGTGTGTGGGTGTTATTTGGTTTGTTTTTCATGTTCTCCAACTTCTACCGAGTAGATTCACACAACCAAAGCTTGTGTTGCACTAGCAAATTTATGATGATAATATTTGCAAAAATCAATTTTGAAATCGGACCTCCCCTGCTTTAGTTATGGTTATCGGAAGTGCATGTTTGTTGATTTCGTAACTGGATACATAGGTCCTCCCAGTTGTGATTGTTATTGAGTGTAGAGTAGTTATTAATATTTGAAGACATAGTGCGACATCTTTTAAACATGTGTCTTTATGATGTTTGCTTTTTGATTCTCACCGAACCACATACCAATCAAATATAGCGGTCCGATTAAGAAAACGAGCCACTAAGAACCCATCTTCATTAGAAGAAACCCCATCAACCACCCCTCCAAGTTCCAACTAACGTACGTGGGTGTTGTTTTGGTTCCATTTTTCATGTTCTCCAACTTCTACTGATCAGATTCTCACAACAACCTTGGTGTTGCATTAGCAAATCTACACGGAGAAGCATCGGCAAAATTGGATGTCCCCTAATTTAGTCATGGTTATTAAAACTGCATGTTTGAAGATTCCTTTTGAACTCAATACACTCAACCCCGTAATATCAACCTCCTTAATGTCACTTCTTCTCTTATATCCCAAAACCCTTGGGAACAGATGTTCTCAATTTAAATCTCATTCCTTGTTGTCACGTTGTCCCTCCCATATATCATAGGTTCTGACAGTAAAACGGACCACCAAAGAATTCAAACCACGCATTCAGATGCATCATGTTGTCATCATTGTAATTACTATCATTATGGAAATGTTAACTTTGGGTTATTCCATAATATCACATTCAACACTAAGTATCTTTTATCACGCATCCATGTTAACACTACATAACTCCTTAATATCACGGGCACTTTGGTTGCCACAAGCGTGATCTTACGGAGTTTAGAGTGTACATAGGTCAAGCCTTGCAATTGCATTTACTGTTGAGCGTGGAGTAATTAGCAACATTTGAATACGTAGTCCAATCTCTTTCAAATGTGTGTCTTTATGTGGTGTTTGTTCTTTGATCATCAATGATCCATGCACTAATAAAATATAGGTGTCTGAATAAGGAAAGTAAGTAACCGAATAACACCCACATACCTTAAGACACACATGTATACTGTACTTGTATATAGAAGGGGGCCTGCAATTCAGCGCCCCTGCTTGAGATTTGTGCTTTTCAAAGCATTTTTTTTGTTATTTGTGAAATCCGTTCCTTCATTTATTTTTCGATCCTTTCCTTCATTTTGCCTAACACAATGATGGGCATAAAGGGTACTGGACAACTAGTATGTATTCCACTGGGTAAACTACACTAAATATGATATTTAGTGTCACCAATTCTAATTGTCTTGCTTAATACTAATTGTAAACCGTGATATAGTGTCACCAACACTAAATGTCAACCCAACATTATTTGTCATTCCTTGTAAACTTTTTGGGGGATTGTAGATTTGCAGTGTTGCAATTACTGTCGCTTGCCAAGTGATTTTTCATCCAAATTTCAATCATACATGACAATATTCCATCACAAGTTGCTGACAAGAGAAGGTAGGGTTTTGGTCAATGGATGAACTCTTCCATCATCCATGACAGTATCTGTAAACTCATTCAGAAGAAGTGTCATCCAAAAAGTTACCATAGTGACATAAAATACCACATGACACTAAATATCATATTTAGTGTAGCAAAATTGTTTGCTAGGCATATATAAGCTATTGAAATTATCTTTAAGGTTTTAACCAAAAACACGTGTCTTTTTGGTGTCCGTTCTTGGATGCACACCTAACCACACACCACTCAGATATAGGTGTCCAATTTAACATAACTAACCACGTCTACTTTAACCTCAAAAAGTTTGATCATGAAATCGCATGCATCGTTAGTCTCTAAGGTTGAGACATCCATAGTGACCAGGTTCATTTAACCATTCACTAGGGTCATGTAATGCCGACATGAATGAGATCTATATTTTTTAGGCGAACGGAGTTCAAGTTTATGTGGTGGCGGTTTGTGATTGATTGCCCTCATAAGAGCATTGACAACTGTCGTAGCAAAGCATTAGCATTCAGATGAACGGTTATGAGTTCACCTATAGATCAACTTATGTGTTGCCCTAACTTTATGGCATCAAAATTTGTAGCAATTAAAATATTCACAAAAAAATTTCTTTCTCCTTAGAATTTATTTCTCTTTGCAAGAAAAAAATTTCCCCGCTATTGCTCCAGATGCAACTCATTGTATCGGATATAGTTGCCTCAACCTCATACCTTTGGAGAATGTTATTTTATGAGTCATCATATCCTCGGGTCTTTGAAAGGGTTAACAGGAACTTTACAGGTGACAAGATTGCAACCGCATGCATTTGAGAAAATGAAGGAACGGTTCTTAAAAGAATGAAGAAAAGAGAGAAAAGTGCTTTTGACAAGCAAGAATTTCAAGAAGGGGAGCTGAATTGCAGGCCCCCTTCCATGTACAAGTGTCCTGTGAGGACAAAAAATGAAAAATAAAAAAATAAAAATTACCACTCTTCAAAGATGGTTGCATTTTTTTCCTCTCGAACCTGCTCTCCTTGCCATGGCGGCGATTCACTTGTTATTGTACTTTGCCGGTACCCATAATTCTATGACATGTCATGAATCTTCAGATTGAAGAAGGGTTGTAACTAGACTATATTTTTGTTGGCTACTTCAAACTTCAAATCCATGTAAAAGACTTTGATCTGGTGAGGATTTACAAAGAAGAAGAAGGAGCACCTCTGACAGATCCTGCCTCAGGAATTTCTGAGGCTCAAAGTCTTTGGGGTAGACCAAACAATCGTAACCGTGTCAAGGTTGCCTCCGTTTTTCACAATGTGTGAAAACATTTTGAAACAGCCAGGATTTGAAGCAACTGTTTGTGAAGGATTCGCTTCCTTCACCTGCCTGAAAGTCGACTTGGATTTGGCATAGCTGAAACTGTCGAGTACAGGAACCCTGAATTCCAATCTTCATAGCCAGCGAAATTCTCTGCTTTCCGATTGAATTCCACAGCAATAGGAATCCGGAGCAGCCACCTACGTTCCCAGTTCACTGCTTTTTACTTCTTCAGCCACTTAGGCTTCTAGGCTCTGGGAAATCATGAGCAATACAATTTGCTTGGCTCGCGATTTGTGCCAACTTTTGTCATTCAAAAAGTTCCACCTGCTTTCGATGGATTGACCTCGAGCTTCTGTTTTGCAGAAGATGACACACATCTTTAAAATATTTACAGTGTGTACACGAGACCTCTTTTTGGCCAAGGGATTTGTGCCACTCAAGTAAAATTGCAGGCGAAAATGTCATCGTGTATTTCAGCTTTGAGGCTCGGAAGTTGGATAGAATCTCCAGACGTTCAATTTTGGCGATACTGGCGATGAGGTGACGAAAAGAACCGAGTCGAGTCGAGATCGAAATCGATTAATCCACAGTTGCAGGTGAAGAAAGAGGAGGCAAGTATCCAAGACCCGGGGGGGGTTTGATGTATTTTCCCAAAGACTTCTGCCTCGTCCGGTTTCTCATCCGGAACAATTTCTCCTTCTGCTTCTGTTTCCTTTGAACTTTAAGTCGCCAGCGCGTACGTCTCTCCCGCTCAAACATGCCTTGCCAAAACACTTCGCCCGTTTGTGGCCACAGCCACTGCGGCCGGGGATGGTCCCCGTCATCTGCTGCCTCGGCAAGGTCCTCGTCCATGCTTTTGAGCGTTTTCAAGCTGAGAAACTTGACCCACATTTTCCCCTTTCGTGTTCCGAGCGCATGTTGCTCCTGCATTTCCCCCGTTTGAGGGTCCACGTAAAACATTTTTCTGGCGCTATGGTAGGCCCAGACGTTGACGAGCCCTTCCAACAACCGACAGTAACATTGCTGACCCTGAATGCAACAAAATCGGTTTCATTACGACCAAAGTCAGATCCCACACATGCAAATCATGCTACTGAGGGCCACTTTACACTAAGGTACACATTGGGTCTTCAATCCTTCAACCATTTGCCTCGTACTTTCCAGAGCTCATATGCATATCTTACTGACTATCATTGTGAAGATTCGTGTGCTCATTAAATGGTCATACGGGTCCTCCCCAATACTGTCGACTATTGAACCCCTGATCTTATTGGTGTCCATTCTTAGATCCACACCTCATTGCATACCATTCAAATATAGGTGTGTATTAATGCTATGTTTGATTTAGGCACGTCGCCCTAAATACATATACAAAAGCGTCAGTTGGGAGGTTTTTTTGGGCATAATTGGTCGAGATCCCAGTGTTTCCAAGTCCAACCGGATACATGTTCGCATCTTTCGGTTTCTCCTTGACAATGTGAGGTGTATTCTAGAAATTCCTCGAAAATCATCAGTAATTCTCCTAAAGTCTTCAACTGCAACCGATTATTTCTCAAACTCAACCGGTGCATCTGTAACTCGCAGTCGGTTCTCCCCATTCCTTGGTTGGGAGCTAATTATATAGGAAAGGACAGCATTAAACAGTGTCCAAAATGTATGTGATTAAAAGGGTAAACTGAAGGCAATAATTACCTCGCGCTGAAATCGTACAAAGCAGCATCTGCCATTATCATGATGCTCCTCATAATGTTGGGCATCCAAAGCATCCACAAACATCCTGCATTTAAATTAGGGAATGAAAATTAGAGAACATACCGAACTTACTTAACAACATCCAAGAGCCATCCATGAATATATACATCCCTCCCCAAACTAGGCCAGAAAATCGATTCCAGCAGAGCATAGGCAACTTGTGCTGTGCTAGTAAGTAACTTACAAGATGTTCCAGCTAGGAAACCGAATGACAAAATTGATTACCTAGCAAAAAGCACGAGCTCTATGAACGATGACGTGGGCATAACCCAGCAGTGCAAGGCAGACCACGTCCCACTGTCACTGGGCATAGGTGGCACACTTTCCCACGTAACTGGCAACCCATACATCTTCCTGAAAGCTCCCGCAAATGCGTCCCTGCAAAATATTTACAGTGTGAGCCTCACAAGTATAGGAATCACTTCAGAATAACACACGTTATGCACCACTTAAATCGAATTTCAACAATAGGTGGTCTAACTTGGTCGAATGTCGCAACCCCCCTCCCTGCTGGTTACCAGGTCGGTATTGTAAATTCACAACTGCACTTCTTATGGTGTCAAATGATAACCAGATTTGATTCATAGCTGCACTTCCAAGAGTGGATTCAAAACCCAGCGCAATAACCTTTTTAAGAATAGATCAGTTCTTTGCCAGTTCATTCATGGAAACCACCGCTTCTTTGATTTTTTGAATAAAAGAACCAGAGGTTCTTTTCTTCTGAATTTTCTTTTTCTTTTTCTTTTTCAGATCCCTGGAACTGGAGGTTCTTTGATTTTGAGATTTTGGTTTTATTTGTGAAACCGGTATAGAAGGTTATTAATCGAATTCAAATACCTGCATTGCCCGTTGTTGCTAGAATCGCAGTCGGTCCAGAAATCTCGAGAGGGTTGCGTTGGAGATCCGTGACTCGCATTGCCGGCCTGCCTGTCAATTTGAGCCCAAAAGTAGAGAGCATCACCATCTCTTCCGGTCCTAACTGCTTCGCCAATCGCATCTTCAGCTTTCTCTGTCAACGCAACCTGCATATACAACCACAAAACACCACCTTCTTAATATTCAACCGATTGAAAATTCAACCCAATGAAGACAAAGAGAGAGAGAACACCACCACCACCCACAAAGGTTTCTCCATAACAATTAAAAATAAAATGAAAGGAATTATTATATCAACCACATAGTTTAGGGTTGCCCGGTCACACGACCTGTCAAAATTTGATTTTTCATCACACACATGAAGAGGAGCAAGGCCAACTTGGATGACAAGTCAGAGCCTAGTCGACGCCTTACATATTGATTGTGGTTGTTTTAACCAGTGAGTGGTTGATTTAACAATCCCCTTAAAAAACTGGAACAACCCAAAATCTCTAAGTTGACCCTTAACTCCTTGAGAGGCCATTAAGGTTGAATTGAAGGCAGATTCATCGAGAAGAAAGGTGCTAGGAAGGCCACAATAGATATCATCGTGTTCCTTATGAAATTTTCTTGTCAACACTGATGATCCCATTCCAATATGAAAAAGGCGGTTGTTCACAAGAGAGTATTAAAGTCAAGAAATATACTAACTTTTTCCTTTTGTTGATGAATTATTGTACTGTACATATAGTAACTTATAATCGTTTTGATTGGAAAGTGTCAATTTTTGATGGACTCATTTTCTTACCTCGCAAGTGTATTATCTATTCTTAACATAATCTTGAAGGTTTGGACCATACTTTTATTGGCATATATTCATCACAATTTCTTGAGTTTAATGGTTCTGAATTGATTATAAACAAATTTTGATAATTACTGACTATTGCTACCGTACTGATGTGATCTTAAAATCGTTAGCAACAGCTTTGCTTTTAGGTGCAATAAAAATTGAGGTTTAGATGCAATGAATGGGGAGAACCGACCGCTAGTTACAGATGAACCGGTTGAGTTTGAGAAATAACTGGTTCAAGTTCAAGACTTCAGGAAAATTACCGACTGTTTGAGAGGAATTTAGAGAATATTCTTCAAATTAAAAGAGGAAAACTGAAAGATGTCAACATGTGACCGGTTGGACTTGGGAACGCTAGGATCTCAACCGATTATGCCCAACAATCTCCCCGGACACTGTTTAGAAGGCTCAGTTATTTTTTCCGTAATTTACTGAAACAACAATATATATGCTCAATGAATTGAAGGGTTAACAGGTGCCCAACTCACATTTCGGCTCGCAGCACGCCACGGTTGGAAACCTATCCATGCATTCCTGTGCACTTGGTCGATGCGATTTGCGATCGCAAAGAAGGCGCCGTATTCACACAAGACGTTGCGATAATACGAATCGTTCAAGAGGCCAGGCAACCGGATTTGCGCGTCCACATCATCGCCACCTGGACGCATCCCGTGAGTGGCCTGCACCAAAAAACCAACGTCGATCGACAAGAGAGGTCAGTGGCAACTTGTTGGAACTCGTAAATTCAGTCAGATAAAGCTCTTAACGCGGACGTGCCTTTAAATCAAAACACAACCAGTAATTTGGACACCTGTATTTGAGTGGTATGTGATGAAGGTGTGGATCTAAGAATGGACACCAGAAAAACATATGTTTAAAAATGATTGGACTTGGTGTTCAAACTATGATAATCATTCTAGGCTCAGTAATCAACATTGATTTGGGGGACCTATATGACCATTTAATGAGTACGGGAGGAGGTGGCTTAGGATTTTGACTGAGAGCTTGTCGTAGTTGTTCCACATGGGATCCATCAAGGTGCCATCTAAGGGTTATAAGCCCGGTAAAAAGTTTGAGCTCAAGCCCCCAACCTCCCTAGTGTAATAAAGGGGGCCCAAGAGTACTAATACTTACATGACATACCACTCTCCCGGTAGTAAATGTTTAAAAGGTACTTTGCAAACACACACGACAACTTTGCAACTATGGCTAGAAATTCCATTCAATTCAATTCAATAGAATGACTCACGATGGCAAGCCCTCGATATAGAGAGTTTTCTTTGTGGAGAAATGGCCATGCTCCCTTGCCATGGTATGGTTCATATATACACAACGGTTGGCCTGTACGCTCGAGCTCCTCATCGGAGCGCTCCTTTAAATCATCCTTGTGCACCTCTGTCTTCCTCACCATCCTCGTAACATCTTCCCAACTTGATTGCAATTGTGCTTTTCTTTCCTCAAGCTGGAGAAAAAGTAGACCAAATATACACATTGGATGAGGTCAAGGACACACAATCTCTACCACTATTAGCATTTCCAAACACACTAAGTATGTCACTCATCCTAGATATTGAATGTCCAGATACTATGTCCTCATGAATAACAAGGGTGCAAAATAAATTCAGTAATACTAAAAGTAATAAATTTTCCATCACATGAGCATGATAAATTGCCATCATTCAATGGGACTTTTCGGCAGGGAGTTTTGACCCTCAATGAACCAACATGGAAAGTTCTTTGTTCAAACATCCACACCCAACTTTAAGCATGCACCAAAAACTTACCCCCAACATGGAAAGAATATTGTATTCATAACCAACCAACTCCTGACCAAATCTCCGATTGAGTTCAAGGATAACTCTATACTAACTACTAGCAAATTTCCTAGTGACAGTGCATGCTCGAAGGTAGTGCTTGAAATTTGAACGAAGAGCAACCTATTTCAGTTCATCGAGGGCCAACACTCACTTTAGCACCTTCTTGGCATGCCGAATCAAAAGTGACTTTGACCCACCTCAATATTGAAACGATATAAAACAATTCTTCATTCAAACCTCCACACTACCTGCCTCCAAGCATGCACCAAAAGTGGAATGAACCTGACTCAAATTAGAGTTATCTGTAAAGTATGGGTTTTGATCCTTCTTTGAGAAAACTTTCTATTAAGAGCTCTTTAGCTCGTCATGCGTCGGAGCCTATTTTGAAAGTCGAGTGAAACTTTTGGGACCTCCTTTTTCCATCTCGAAAACATTGAGAGAATTTTAGGATTTAAAATCGGGTATGCGCATGGGACCCGCTGTCCTAAATCTTGGATCGGCCTATGCAAGGCTAGCTTGGCCCACCCATCCTAATCGGACGAGCTAGGAAGTAGGTAATTTAATAGCCCGACACCACTCTTTGTGTATGGTAATTTAAGCATTAAGAAAACTTGGGTGACTTTGTGTTCATTCTCATAAACTCGGGATTTGGGACTAAACCCATGGTTTCATCTGCTTTACTTTTCGGGTAACTCTATTGAATGGGCAGAACAACCAGCATGCGAGTCATGTTTTGAGCTACTAGACAACAACTACTTCGATTACAACGTATAAACTCGCATGGGAAATTACCTCCTCCTGCTCAATGCGCTCCGTTTCGAGCTCCACCTCAATTGTCCTGGAATCATTCAAATCCACATCACTAAGGAGATCCCACTCCGACACACTAAATGATGCCTGAGGGGATGTGCCGCCGGCCGCGCTCCGCAGCAACATCCATGGCTCTTCTAAAATGTGCACGAGGGCCGAACCCTCGATATCGTCGTCTTCGTCGCCCTTGGATCGCTCTATTATGTGGCCGTGATGAAAATGAGGATTGAAACTAAAATTATGTGCAGATTGTGCAGGGAACAAAGCATCCCAGTACCAGCCTTGTTGAATTCTCGATGCGCTCGCGGCGACTGGTCGAGGTAGATCTGACTCTGGGGGGAACTCCAAAATACTTTCCAAGAGTTCACCGAAACTCATCGTCACATTCAACGCGAGCAGATCCCGAGCGTTCAACTCGCCAGCTGATGCCATGATGGATGTCTTTGGATTTTGGAGTGCATTTACAATGGCTTCACTCAGTTGGATGTGATCCCCAACAGGGAAGAGCAGACCGCTTTCTCCATCCACAATCTGGAAGAAATTAATGTTCGCAGCAATTAGGCTTAGCATCAGAAAGCCGGAAAATTTTGAATAAAAATCATCATAGGTACATATATATACATATGGAAGGTAAGTCACACTATTTAAGGGACACATTTACACTCAAGCTTGAGGGCCCGTGGCCATTGAAATCTGATATCTCGAGTAGATTTGTGGAAAATGCCGAGACCGTCCCACTTCACTTTACACTCAAGCTTGAGGGCCCAAGGGACCAAGGAGGTTTGACTGGATGAAAAATGGAGCCCTACATGGGATACAATAGACGATGTTTCATGGTCTACTGCAATTTCTCCGTCAACCCCACCCCAATTTTAACACAAAACCGACCGCGAGACCACAACTACTCCGAACCTTCACAACCCTTGATTTATTACAACTTATTGTGTAGAACAGTCCCTATGAATCGGATGCTAATGAAATATAGCATGCATTCGGTTGAGGGCCCAGTCACGTATGTCTTTACACTACTGCACTCAAAAGGCCTGTGACCGTACAAAATTTAATCTCAATTTTCCACGATACGGACTTCAGACGAGCGTCAAAGGACCCCTCACAATTTCATGGCCGCGGTAAAAGTGGCTCAAATGTTAATAATAGTAATAATAATATAAGTGGAACACATTTTGAATGTGTGGTTGAAGGCGAGATTGAAGGACTTACATGGTCCCGAAAAGAAGTTCGGTTCGGAGCAATCACCGGTCGTTGAAGGCTCATGGCTCGAGTTAAAATCGAAGGAAATGCCTGCTCGTCGCGATATGAAGCGTAGACAACAGCATCGCACATCCAAAGCTTCCCAGTTACATCTTCACCCGCACCAACATACTGCACCGTCCCATTTGGCAGTCCCAGGTGCTGCGCCATCACCTGCAAAACCCACAACCGCCACAAATTGTGAGCACGCATTTTTACTATCGTATACGGTCTTTATTTAGATGCCTGCTTTTTTCTTCTTTTTCCCCCCTCCTCGATCAGTACGAGATGGTTAGCGAATCCCAAATCAAGCCACTTCCCTCGTAATATTCGGAGCTCAAACGTATATTCTCATATTCATTTTTTATTCAAAGTGGAAGATTCTCGTGCTCGTTTGATGGTCGCATGTGTCCCCCCGCAAGTATGTCGACTATTGAGCCCTAAAATGGTTACCTTGTTTTCAGCACGTAGACGAATCATTTATTCTATTCTATTTAAAACATGTGTCTTTATTTTTGGTATCTCTTCTTGGAGCACCGCACCTAACCACATGTCACTCAAATAGAGGTGTCTGATTAAGATAAGTAACCGAATTAGGCACACGTCTACCTTACGTTCACAAAACCGTAGTCGTGGTTGATTATTGCGAGTTAACGCCACAATCACCTTTGTAGTGTAAAAAGACCCTTCAGGGTTGCCTTTATAGGCTCTCTCCCTCTCTAGGTCAAAACTCTTGCTTGTTAAGGCCACTTCACACACGAGACTGAGAGCCCGTGACCATTACACTTCAAGCACTCTCATTGGTGGAAAAGGCGGAGCCGGTCCAAGTTCACTTCACACTACACTTGAGGGACCAACGGAGTATGTGAATGCAAGATGGATGTAAACTCTACATGGATTCCTACATGGCATCGAATGGATCATGTTTCATGGTCACTTGGACTATTTTCAAAAACCACCTCTTGGAGGTAGGCCTAACACATAACCGGGAGACCATGGCACTCCGAACGTTCAAAACCGTTGGTTTATTCTATTTTATCATGTGTGAGGACCCGCATGAATTTATATTCATTGAAATAGCATTTGGTTGAGGGCCCGATCACATATGGCTTGACACTACACTTGAGGATCCGTGGCCACACTACATGATTTTGGAGGTGTCTTCGGATAACCTTTGGACACCTTCTTTTGGGTTCTCACAATTTCATGGTCACGGCTCTTGGCTCATGTGTGAAGTGGCCCTTAGGCTCCTTCTATAACGATGCAGTACAACCATATTAAAGTCCTCTTTTACCCTTCAAAAACTCAGTTGCACTTTTCAATTTGCATACCTGCAAAGCAGCACCATAGTTGCTGAATTGGTTGCCATGGCCCATGACAAACAAGTGTGTGCGCCTCGAGGTTTGAGCTGTCGTGTCACCACCCAACAATGGCAAAACCCTCGCAAGAGCACGCATCACCAAAGCATGCTCCCTCCACAACCCATCGTAAAGAAATGGACTTCCCACGACAGCAATGGCAAACTCATTTGGACCCAGGTTGTGATTTGCGCGCAAACTCGAGCGAGAATGGGAGCGCATATACTCCCTTGCTTTCCACACGTCTAGAGGAGATCCTGGGATCACGAAGAAATTCCCCGTGTCTAAAGTGGTGTAGATCATCTGCAGGTAATGGACATTGCCAACAAAAAAATAAAAAATCAGGAAATCATTTTAGTGCTTATGATGGTTCACTGGGTTTAGGGTTGGAAATTCCAATACCTGTCAGGCTGTCTGTGTGCAGGCAGGCACAATTGAAAGGAAGAGAACTGAGGAGAAAAATTAAACCCAAAAATAAATAAAAAGCGCCTTGCTGGGGCCGCTTCGAAGTGAATTGAACATGAGTAAGGTGGACGGGTTTTAAATGGTTCCTTTTTCCGACTAGTTCACTTCTCCTCGGACATGAGACACGCGACGATTAGTGCAAGATGGTTAATCAAGATCCAAATCCAGGCTGCAGCCACTTTATGGTTTTTGAAGGTCGTATGAATATCTTATTCATTTGATTCAAAGTCGAAGATTCTCGTGCTCATCGAATGGTAGTATAGGTCCCCCCTCCCCCCCAAATATGTTGACTATTGAGCCTAGAATGGTTATCATATTTTGAGCACACAGTCCAATCTATTTTAAATACATGATGTCTATTTGGTATCTGGTATTGGAGTCGCACCAAACCACATACCACTCAAATGTAGGTGACCTAATAAGAAAAGTGACCGAATAAGGGTTGCCAACACATGAACCTAATATTAGATTTTTAATTTTAAAAAAGCACTAACAAATGATAAAGTTTTAAGTTTAAGTTTTAAGTCTAATGCAAAACTCTGATACATGAAAAAAGGTAAACAAGCTGGATGAAAAATGTCCTGATATTTTACAACGAGAACCCACTCGAAAAACATACCGGGAGTGCGTAATCTGGGAAAACTACGACATCGGCCCGTCGGAAGCTGTATCTCCAGTCCAGAAGCAATGACCTCGCAGCCGATGATTCATAAACTCCAATGCGACGCCCTAAAGCGTCATCAAAGATTACCCAAATTACTGGTACATTTATGAATGGCTCCTGTGCAAGGCTGTTCCACAAACCCTGACATTAGAAGGTTTAATCTTTAAAAAATTAAAAGTTATGGGGGAAAAGAAATGCAACAGAGAATTTGATCAAAAATATCACTGGCAACCAAACTGTACCTGTTCAATGCAGACTTGGCATTGAGAGAAGATGCAATCACACCTTCATAACTGCACAGCAGGACACAATTTGGCAATTTAGCTCCAACAAGTGAGTATAAATATTTATTGGTCCAATTCTTAGTAACTGTGAAGTGACACAATTTTGTATCAACTACCAAATCAACCAAATATCAATCATTTCACTTAACAGATTTCAATGTTGAGATTCTCAAAAACAGAAATAATTAAGAAAATTGACATGTTCGCAAACTCCAAAAAGCAACAACATGGGCTTAGTGCTTTACTTTAACCAGTCGACAGTTGCTCCATTCTGTGTGTCGATTTCCAACTGTTTTACCGCCACCCCCAAAGATTCCCAAATGCTCCGAAGCTCTCCATCCTTTAAAGTTAACACCTACACAACCAATGCTAGGATTCTATGTAATCTTCATGTGGGCTATTTTGCACTGAAATCGTTTAGAAAAACAAAAGTCTACACACAAGATAGCAACAATCAATCAACTATGGAAGACATGCATCCTTCCACTCAAAGTTTTTGATAGTGCACAAAAAATCCGATGCCGAAGTTTTGGTCCTTACCTCAATTTTATATCCAAGTGCTTGTAACCCTTTTGCAAGGGTTAACATGTACAGAGAATGCGCGCCCCATGCAAGATTCGGGCATACCTGCAAAACCACCACAGAAATTAATCAACAAACACTTCCCAACTCCAAAAAACATCAAAATTACTGAACCAAAATGCCCAAGTCTAATGGCACAACAACAAAAGCTCCTGGAAATTTGAGGTGTCTGTAACCCGAAATTCCATCTACACAGGTTACAATCACAAAAACCAAAAAAGAAGCTTACAAAAGAACTTCTCATGAATGAAGAATTTTACTGAATCAAAATCCCCGAGTCTACTTGAACCCGGAGAAACAACATGACTTATGGACAACTCCTCTAACTCAACATGATTGATTTCTTGTGAGGACTTGACAGTTTTGCATACAACAGCTTCCATGCTCGGTAAGTTTTGGTTCATGCTCAAATAGATGGTAATGTAGACGTGCCTAAATCCAACAATACCAATAATTTGGGCACCTTTATTTGATTTATATGTGGTTAGGTGTGGATCTAAGAATGAACACCCAAAAA
This sequence comes from Polytrichum formosum, assembly GCA_964035585.1. Lineage (NCBI taxonomy): Eukaryota > Viridiplantae > Streptophyta > Polytrichopsida > Polytrichales > Polytrichaceae > Polytrichum > Polytrichum formosum. Next base: position 48,289,761 of record OZ037937.1, read on the forward strand.
AAAGACAGGTGTTTAAAAGAGATTGGATTACGTGCTCAAAATATACTAACCATTCTAGGCTCAATACTCAACATGATTGGGTGGGTGGGTGGGTGGAGGGGGCTATGTGACCACTTAATGAGCAAGAGAATCATCACTTTGTCAGTGAACAAGATATATTCATATGAGCTCCATAAACTATGAGGCAAAATGACTACAGGCAGAATTTGGATTTGCTAATCATCTCACACTAATTGCATGTTTCATGTCCTACAAGAAGTGGGTGCAGAGAGGAAAGTATCCGAATTAACACACATCTAGGTTAGAATGGAGGTCCTAAAAATGAGCTTAACCCTCAATGAACCCAGCTAGGTTGCTCTGCAATCATTCAATTTCGGACACAACCTCCAAGCATCCAGCATAACTGGAAAAACAAAATTTCAAAAGATTATTTTATTGGTATTGTATGCAAAACAAAAACAAGCGATGGAAAAAAATGTCATAGTTGGTGAAGGAGGATTATAGTCCTTACCAGAGCAAGCCGTGGAGGCCGAATGGGAGACCTGATCTCATCCCTCAAATTTGCTACTGTGGCTCTGCTCTTGGACAAAAGCAATCTCTCCACAACATTCCTCGGCACAAACCGCACATCTTCAGTCGGCACCACTTCCTCAGGCCAACTATACTTCAAGTGAGGATTTAAATCGGAGGAATGGCTTCCAAGGTCGCCTCTTGGAAGCAGAAGGAAGAAAACCCCTAATGTCTGGACCAAGAAAAAAATGGTGACAACTGCTGTGACAATCCTGTAAAAATTGGTTTTGGCAGGGGTTAGCCTAATCTTTGGATTTGGGCTTGCACTTGGATTTTGATATTGATGATGGCCATTGCCGTTTGCTCCGTTACTAGCTCCATTCGTTGAGCAAGAAGTCAACCTTCCAGCCTGATGAGGTCTTTTGAGGAGAGGGTAATTATTATTAGCCCCTCTGCTTCCTCCATCGGCGTGAAAACATGAAACGTCCTCTTCCTTCAACCTCTCACTCTCACTCTCACCGAAAGGACTGCGCATTTTGGCCCGGAAATAGGTTGCAGTTTTAGGAATCTGCAGTTGGGGGAGAAATTCTACACATCATCTCAAGGACTATTAGCCTGAATCTGCTCCTCAGAAGAAAATACTGGCACCAACTGGGAGGCTCCATCACCTCAACTCCGGGACTCGTAACCGCCCGGAAAGGTAAGGAAGGATTGAGCACTGCGAAAATCATAAAGCCCTCAAAATGGTTCAGTGGTAGCTGATGGTGGACTTTTGGTCCCAACTTTTAAATGGGAACTTATTGAGGCGAAACTTGATTGCTTGAAACTCGGTTCCGTGAAAAAAACATCTACTCAAGTCCCCCTTGGAGTGCTCCAAAATTCTTGAGACCCGAAGAAGCGTTCCGAACCACTACAGTCGTCCCCCCCTCCCTTCCTTTAACTTATCCGCTTCCTTCCATTTTATCCTTCCTTTCTTCCACACGCAACTTCTTCAGAAGAGGCAACGCCGCAATTTATTCAAGATTCGATTCCCTCTTCTCTGCTTTCACATCAACTCCGATTTTCTCGACCGAGTTGTCAAACTCCGAGGGAACTTATCCCGAGGATTTCGGTTTTCGGTTTTCGGTTTCGTCCTCCCCAAGTTTCAATGGACACTAGTTTGTACTCTACTACAAAACGTATTGCTGTTATCCGACTTCCTGCCTCTTTTTAATTTGCGGGAAGCTGTCCAACTCAAAACTTGGTTACGCCCACTCGTTCAGATCATCATCGCAAGTTTGCTGTTGCGAAAAATATCAGAAAGTGATCTCGAGATCAACTACCCGACTGCACAAGTTGAAGTTACTGGAAAAACTACCAAGTCTCTCCAAAATACTCGCAGCAGCAGCAGCAGCGGGAAAACTGGGCACTAAAACGGACTTCACAAACTTGGAGGATGTCCCAAACACTCCAATCCGAAACCAAAACACCAAAACACCAACTTAACCAAAACCAAAACCAAAACCAAAACCAAAATATATATATTTAAAAAAAATATCACGTACAAAATCCAAATACCGTTGACAATCTTGAACGGAATAAGCAAAGAGAGCACAGGTAGGAATGCGCCCACAAGTCCCAGGATTGATGCAACCAAAGTGCAGTCAACAAGCACAACCGCTACCTAAGTGGTATAAGTTGGAGAGGCAGCAACACGCCCAACAAGAGACCCGCAGCAGCAGCAGCAAAGAGCTGATTCAATTGCCCCCCCTAACATCTGCACCTTTTGGCTGAAAACCTCTCCAACAACAACAACAACAACACTGCCAGAAAATGCAAAACGTCCCAAAATCTGAAAGGCAAGGCAAGTGAGGTTGAAGGAACAGGAGAGGAAGAAGGGCAGGAGTACGAAGTTAAGTCAGGAGACAGACAGACAGACAGACAGATAGACACATACATACAGCAGCAGCAGCAGCAGCAGAGTTAATCGAGTTGACTTAAGATTGAAATAAGAAGTGAGAGCGATGAGAGTTGAGTTAGCATAACACAAAGTGTTTGTTGTTTGGTTGTTCGGTTGAAGTTGGTTCGGAAACGGAAAGGGAAGTGTTGAGGGCGGAGAAAAGACAAGCAAGCGAACAACGAAGGAAAGGAAGGAAGGAATTAGGAAACCCAAGCAACTGATCCCGCTTTCCTTTCCTGGTCCAGGGATGAAGCCACGTCATTGTTCGGATGGTTCTTGCGCTTGCATGGCGGGCCCCTGTGCGCCAGCCTGGCATTCTGCCACGTATGCTTCCTAGGATTGGGATGGGGATTCACAAGTTAATACCTTAACTTAAGTTACCCAGGTTTACAGCTCCTCCGTATTTAATTCACTTACCTGACTCCGGAGTTAGTCGTGTTTAAGGAAACCGGCACGTCACATTTATTGAAATAATGCCACATCGGAATTAGTGCGGCCGGTCCGACAATCGTGAAAGGCGATTTTGATCGATTAACGTGGCATTAATCATATTAATGTCACACTAAACCATATATGCAAATCGTAGGTTTTCTTGCCATGGATGAAATCACATGACCACTGTCCGGGGAGGACCGGTGGTTAGTTACAGATGAACCGGTTGAGTTTGAGAAATAACCGGCTGAAGTTGGAGACTTCAGGAGAATTACTGATCGTTTTAGAGGAATCTATGGAATATACGCCAATTGAATAAAGCAGAACCGGAAGATGTCAACATGTGAGCCGGCTGGATTTAGAATCACTAGGATCTTGACCGACTATATATGCCCAACAACTTCCCAGGCACTGCACATGACTCATGCACATTTGTGGCATTTTATCATGTGTCAATATGGCACCTTGACACCTTTGTTTCCTTGGATTAATAATGAGAAGTTACTACCCAGCTTTACAGTTGCTCTGTATTAATCAACGTGTTGATTTTTTAATTATAAACATTTTGTTTTCTTTTTCTTTTTCTTTTTCTTTTTTGTTTTCTTTCTTTTTATGTTTTATGTTTTGTTTTTGTGTGTGTGTGTGTTTTAGGTACTCTATCCGATGGATAGAATCACATCATCGGAACCCCAACCATGGGACTTGAAACTCCCAACCAACCATGCGGGAACTCATGGGATATAGGTGCATGCTAGCTTGTCCACACCTATTCGAGGTGTTCATCTTTAAAAGGAGGCATTAGTCTTTGAGATCCCTATGATTCTCGTGATTCACGTTGTGGGATAACATACACAATCGTACTAACTCGACGATGAAGCAACACCATAATTTCACAGTGGCGGTAACATTAGACTCATATAGTCCTCTTCTTCTGTACTTGTGCCATGTTGGATTAACCCTTAATTGCCTTGGTAAACATGGCTCTCATATCACCCTCTTGGCAGGATAGCACTGTCGATTGCCGTAGCATGTCATAATTGGGGATCTTTGGCATGGATATTATGTCATGTTTCAAAAATGGATAGGTGCCAGTCCAATTTGATTTTGTTCTGATCTGAAAGAGAATGATGCTCCGAAGTGATTTTTGAAGAGGTTGTTGGAATAAGAAAAATTTCATGCCCGTGGGTGTTGCCCATTGTAAGGATCAACCATCTCTAGTAGTGTGATCAACACCCAAATTAAACATGCATTGAAACTGACATTCAAGCTCATAATGAGAGACACTCTCATCTAATTGATGACCTCTGACCACTCTACAATAGGTCTATGGAAACCATCTATTCTTACAAACATGTATTCCATGCATATAAATAATTATCAACTGAGGGTCCCATCCATGGCATCATCCAATTATTTTTTAAATAAGAGATTCACTAGCTACCTCAACTTGAGAACTTCAACTATTTAAACCTCGAATATTCTCAAAGTTTGTTAAAATGAAGAGATTTTTCTTCTTTCTTTTTAAATCTTCATGATTGGATTGATTTTGGCATACAAGTGGTTGATCTTAGAATATGTTAATACTAGTGGACCGAATTGCCCTCAACATCAGGGGTGGTATGGAAAGGAGAAAGGGAATTATCATAAACGAGGATACGTCTCATTCATCCAAACATACAACCTTGACCCCCCCCCCTCCCTTATAAATTTGTTGCCAACTGTCTCAAATGACCTCATAAACACTAATTCAAGGTCTTCAAAGCTAATTCCCATGTCATATCAACTATTAAAAAAGTAACCTCTAGGTTGCATACTATTTCAAGGCTTTTATGTTGGATGAATGAGAGGTACGCTCATATACAAAAAAATCCCTCTCTCTGTATGAAAGTTTCAAGTTCATTGGAATGCACCCAGAAGGCAATATTGTTCTCCCTCTTTAATATGACATGTTTGGTCGCGCAGGAAAGTGTCATAATATCCAAATGTTGTATTCTCGATAACATGACATTTTGGCCTCAAATGGCTTACTATCAAGGCTTTTCTAGAAAATGGTCTATTTCAATGTAAAATATTATTTTGTATGCACAATGAAGACACATAAGTATGAAAGCACATTTTCATTGAAGAAATATGCTCACAACATCACACAATATGGAGTTAATAACAAATTATAGTCCCATAATGATGTCTTCACCAATTCATACACTACAAAAGTAAGAACCCATTATCTTTTGATGGTGTTTGTTGATGTTGAAATTTGATGTTTTGTTCTATTTATCCATAGAAGATTGCATGTTTATCACATCTGCAACTCAAAACTCCAAAGAATACTCCACTATAAAATTATGATAATAATTGGGCATACTAATGGGCTTGAGGAAGTTGGACTATTGGTGTTAGTTGGTCATCCACATCATTCCCTCCGTTGGCTCTTCATTCAAATCTAAACCCAAATGGACTTCTCTACCCCATGCCAAATCTACCAACTCAACCATGCCTTCAACACATCCCTCCCATCACACCATTCAAGATTAAATCTAGGTTGCAAGATCAATCTCAACATCTACAATCTATCGATTAATCACAAGATCCAAGAGATTAATACTCAATCATCTAAATCATCAGCAATTATCACTCCCCTATTCCAACTTCAAATTCAAACCTAATTTGGGGAGAGGAGAGGAGTCCTTGTACCCAAAACCCCTGACCCAACTCAATTTTCTTCAAATACCAAATACCGCCTCACTACCAAAACTCTAACATGAAATTGTCCCCGCCAAAGATGTTGCCAAGATTCGAGCACCTACCGCTAGATTCTTCCAATACATATGAATGAATTCCCACAACCCCACCAACAAGCTCTTAATTACCAACATCTCTACCCTTCAAACACCGTCACCAACTTTCACCTACCAATTAGTGTAAATAAATCACCTCCACCCAACCTTCATTCAGAACTTGGGAAATATTGTAACAACCACTTAAGCTAACTTAAGCTAACTTGAATCCTCTTCAATTCTGCTTCAACCTCCACCCAATCCCAAAACTTCAAAAATGCAACAGTTGTTCTGGAACCAAGGTTTAAAACATATAACTTAAATCAAAGTTAATTTCAATGAACGGGGAGAACCGACCACTAGTTACACATGAACCAGTTGAGTTTGAGAAATAACCGGTTGAAGTCCAAGACTTTAGGAAATTTACCGACCAATTTAGAGGAATTTCTAAAATATACCTCAAATTAATAAAGAAAAACCAAAAGATGTCAACATGTAACTGGTTGGACTTGGGAACACTGGGATCTTGACCGGTTATGCCCAAAAATCTCCCCGGACACTGGTTAATTTAACCTACCGACGAATCATGATTCATGTTCTTCTTCCGATGTATTCTATACTTGGAATAACTCTCTAATCCCAAGGCAGATTCTTAGTGTGAGTCCCACCACTTATACACATTGAGAATTACATTAATTATATAACAAATTGGGCATAAAAGAATGTCATATTACGAGCATCATAGTCGCAAAATAGAGGTAGATTAACACTAAATAGTTTGGTCAATGAGAAATGCGTCGTATAGTCGAGGTGTCGTATTATGGAGGTGAGACTGTTAAGAGGTGAGGCCACTTCATCATTTGGAGGGGTTCTTGCGCCCACGTGGCACATCATTGGCCAGCCTGGCAGCCCGACACCTCTGTTTCCAGGGATACCGTTAAACTACTTATTACCGGGCCGGCCTTTACAGCTGCCCGTCCGTATTTACCTAAGCTCCTCCTCTGCTGCAGTTAAAATAATGCAAAGTTAACATCATGGCTAATCATGCCTGAGTCCACTCCAGTCTCACTGCCCCCCAAGCCCCTGCCCGAATTTCATCGGCTCACCGAGTCCCCTCCACAGTCACTAACTCATGTAAACTAATATATTAACGATGCTTTTACAAAAAGTTATGTAGGGGTCCGGGTCCAAGAAACTTGCAGTTCAAAATAGCCCTTTATGGGTCTTATTTTTAGATTCAAGATTGAACATAACATTATTATGTAGTTGCTATCAGCCATTCCATTCTGATAATATTCCATGACGGTGGTTAACCTCTATCTCGTTTGGTTTTTCAGGTTGAGTCTACTTATTGACAAGCATCCATGAGGCGTAATTCTAGCACTTTACATGACATATTTTCCAGCCCCACCCAACTTGGTCACTGAACTGAATAATTTTATGAACCCGAGCTTGAAAAGGAGTTCCTCGAACAAGGAGTAGTATTTCCCTTGAGTTGGGACTGTTGAGAATTGGCAGGGAAATGATGTCAAATTAGTGCCACTACTTTTCTCATACCTTGAATCTGGACCTCGATGTAATGTCATTGGATGCACAATTTTGCTCTCGACCACTAAGATTGCTTGAGTCAGAGTTTCTTTCGTCTTGGACCCTAGTTTAGGTTCACCCTAATAACATTAGGGTGAGGGCGCGTTTACATTATAGCCGAGGTCCAAGAAACTTGAGGTCCAACACCACCCCTTTATGGACCCTACTTTTGGACTCAAGATTTGGGTGAAAGCTTGAAGATTGGTTTCTCAAACTACGAGTCTTTGCTTCAGTGAGGACCACCAAGCTTTGACGGGAAAGTCATGCCACATTACCGCCACTTCATTTGTTCTTCATGCTTTGGAACACGACATGATGTAGACTCCTTGGATCCAATTTTTTGCTCTTGGCCAATAGGATCACTCGATTTTGGACTTTGGTCATGGACCCTAGTGTAAAGCCACCTGTAACTTACTACGGTGCTTGTAACTCCGCAGTGACTAACTTACGTAAACTAATAAGGGTGGGTTTACATTAACATTTAACTTAACTTACTCTAGTGCTTGTAAGGGCCATCTCACACAGGGTCCCCGAGTCCTACATCCCCAATTCACTCAAGCAATCTATGCAATCTCAACCATCGAGAGCATAGCAGTCAGGGACTTTACCACTTCACACAGGTCCCAAGTCCTCAGTCCCACGTATGACATGGATGTCTACATGGCAACACTTTGTCGGAGGCGAGACAAAGGACAAAAAGCTCGACCCAACTCTCAACACAAGCCCCGAGGATTGTTCCTTGCATAAAGTAGTAATGGAGATCTGATATCTACGGATATAAACCCTACACTTTTAATGGTCTCTCGAGGCTCGGAAGCCGAGACGGTTCGCCTCCATGTTGGCTGACACGAGCGGGACTTGGGAGTTGGGACCCCATGTGAAGGGGCGGCCCTCCCTTAACGGCGTTGCATTGTAATGTAACGGACGGGGTTGCAGCCAACGATTTTTAATTCGGCTACGCAGATGCTTTTTGCTACATTTATTTGGGCCCAGCTATATGTACACATACAATTTTGGGTTTTTTTTTTCAAAATAGCCCCAAAACAGATGAAAATATTGAAAGATAGCAAACTCGATCCCATTCGTTGGGTTCGAAGAGCCAACCCAATGCTTCATCCCAAGCGTCCATGTGGCGAGCAATCTAACGGCCAAGGGATGGGTGGCCAAAACCCTAACCTTTGTTGATAAAAATAGCCATCTTGGGCTCATCACACCACCTGCACTTCGTAGGTGACAACATCATAATTGGACAATGTAGCCGTCAGCATACGATGCCAACATTGAGGCAGCCAACCATAAATGCAATATTAGCATTGGTGTTGGCCCCAGTAAAATAACGGATATTGTAAAAAAAACCAATAATGAGGCTCGCTACATTTATTGAAGGTGCTCCATGCACATTTAGTTCTTTGTCATTTTTGAAGAGCAAGTTGAGGAACCGGCTTACAACACACCTAGATTTGGTCATCCGCATGTTTGCACAAGACTTTTATACCCTAGATACTTTCCCTTACCAAACAGCCATATCAGATTGGAAAGCACAGAGAAATCGGTATGGAGGGGAAGAATAGATGAATTATACTAGTAGCAACATATCACTGGGTACCAGCTTCATACATGAGAGGTTTCCAATGTATTGAATCTACACTCAATTTTTGGAACATGATGAGGTAGAGTAAGCGTAATATAGAATATGATGCCATTTTTGAACCATGTGCATTGTGTGGACTATGGCATGGTTGGGGTGCAACTTGCAAGTTTTTTTTAAAGTGTTACATAAAGTTACCACCTATATTTTGAAGGAACCGTTGGAGGATTTTCATGGTGTACATGGGCCAAATCTTCATGTGTTCTCTTCTATACTAACTTTTGTTGGGTGATAGATGGGATGCAATAATGTGTAGTTTTACAGGCCATTCCACGTTGCAATGGGCAGGGTTGAAAGATCGGGGTTCGATTCCCCCGTGGAATAATGATTTCTATATGGAATTGTTTATATAGCCCAATTTGCATTAGCAACTTAGGAGGTTGGGGCCAAATTTTAACTCTAAAATGCCAAAGCATAGCCACATAATGTGCCGCAAACAAAATATTATCGCCACACACTTAAACCTTCTTGAACATGTCATCGCATTTGTCATATGTTGAATCATTCCACATCGCTAGGCTGGACTCCTTTGTTCCCACTCAAAGTGCCAATAGAGCTATAAACTAAGCGCCAATTTACACACCCATTTTCTTTCAAAAAAAAATCACTGGTCGCAGCGGGAAGGGCATGCAGTAGCAGCAAGGGCAGTCCAATGGATGAGCGCTGCAGTCAAGTGAAAGAGTGGAATGGTCACTGACTGTCATGAGTCATAGCTTAACTTATATACTAAATCATTCAGTGTTGCTCAGACATATGTTAGATGCCCGACACCACCCCCCACCAAACCTTATCGACTGCCCCCTACCCAAAAAATAAAAAGCCTGCTCTTCTGTCGACATCTCCAGCGAGGTTTTTGTTTCATCCAAACGGAGAAAGAAGAAGAAAAGAAAGTAAAAGAAGAAGAAGAAGAAGAAGAAGGCAAAGTTGTTGAGAGAGTCTTCTAAGATGATGATGGTGTCCGATTTACAGCATATGTGGACATGCTAGTATCGCTACTAGCATATGAGTCCTAGGCAATCGTCGTGCAACGGCGCAAGAACGATCCAAATCTATCCTTGTAAAAGAAGAAGAAAAAGAAGATAAAGTTGTTGAGAGAGTTTTCTAAGATGATGTTGTCCAATTTACACCGTATGTGGACTTGCTAGTATCGTTACTAGCATATGAGTCCTAGGCAATTGTCTTGCGCCGGTGAAAGAACGATCCAAATCTATCCTTGTAAAAGAAGAAGAAAAAGAGAGAGTCTTCTAAGACGATGATGTCCAATTTACATTGTATGTGGACATGCTAGTATCGCTACTAGCATATGAGTCTTAGGTAATTGTCTTGCAGCGGCGCAAGAACGATCCAAATCTATCCTTGTAAAAGAAGAAGAAAAAGAAGATAAAGTTGTTGAGAGAGTTTTCTAAGATGATGGTGTCCAATTTACACCGTATGTGGACTTGCTAGTATCGCTACTAGCATATGAGTCTTAGGTAATCGTCTTGCAGCGATGCAAGAATGATCCAAATCTATCCTTGTAAAAGAAGAAGAAAAAGAAGATAAAGTTGTTGAGAGAGTCTTCTAAGATGATGATGGTGTCCAATTTACACCGTATGTGGACTTGCTAGTATCGCTACTAGCATATGAGTCTTAGGTAATCGTCTTGCAACGGTGCAAGAACGATCCAAATCTATCCTTGTAAAAGAAGAAGAAGGTAAAGTTGTTGAGAGAGTCTTCTAAGATGATGATGTCTTATTTACACCATATGTGGACATGCTAGTATCACTACTAGCATATGAGTCCTAGGCAATCGTCGTGCGGAACAATCCAAATCTATCCTTGTAAAAGAAGAAGAAGATAAAGTTGTTGAGAGAGTCTTCTAACATGATGATGTCCTATTTACTGGACATGCTAGCATCAATACTAGCATATGAGTTCTAGGCAATCGTCTTGCAATGGTGCAAGAACAATCCAAATCTATCCTTGTGATGGCTTTGTAGATGTTCCATTGGCGTAGGACAATTGCCCATGACTTGTATGCTTGTAATGTTATGATACATGACCATATGAGTTGAGGCTTCGGGTGGGCAGACACTAAGGTCCAAGACTAAGGGATCTCCCAAATCGAGCGATCTTATTGGTTGAGAGCAAAATAATTGGACCCAAGGAGTTTGGGTGTGCACTGGGGTCCAAGTCCCAAGGTGCGGAGGAAATGAAGTGGCGCTAATGCGGCATCGCTTTCCCGTCAAATCTCAGTAATCCTGCCTCAAGAAAATACTCATGTTGTGTAAGATCCAATCTTCAAAGTTGGTTCAATCTTCAGTTTGAAAGTACGATCCATTAAGAGGTGTATTGGACCCCAAGTCTCCTGGACCTAGGCCCTAATGTAAACCCACCCTTAGTTCTCTTGGAAGCAAATCGCCTAAGGTCGATGGTGCTAAATCGCCCCTTTTTAATCATTGAGCATTTATATAGTATTATCTATATTTTTGAACTTTTAATTGATTTTTTCGTTAGCAATTGACATGGGATAAGAATGCACCAAAGTATGTCTTGTGTGAATTATGTAAGGAATGTTTATAAGGGTCGGAAGTCTTATTGATATATGACTCAAAACCAACATGGAAACATCATTTTAAGGTGGTGGACGTTCTCATGATCAATGTATGCTTATCATGCAAGATGTTAGTATGTTGGTTGTGGGTGGGTGTTGGTTATAGCACCATCTACTCTACCATAATATATGTGGTCATGTTGTGGGAACTTCCAGCTCCACAACCATATCCAACCCTAGTATCGGGAGAATTGACTCGTTCAATCTTGACATGCAAGTTGTAAAAATTTGTCATTTTCAAGCTTTAGAATTGGAGTCGAAATGCACATGTAGCAATTAATCAAAGTAAATATTCTTTTAAATTCCTCTTCAAGTTGTCACATAGTCCGACACATGTCTTGTTGGAGCCTACTCTTAACTCAAAATTGTGCCATGTACCACCTAACTTGGGGCCGCTTTACATGAGGGGTGGAGGCCTCAGCCGATTCACACGAAAAATACACTTGGGCCAAGAAGGGAGGAAGCTCTGACACGGCCTCAAGGAAGCAAATTGGCTTTCCATTGTGGTCCGACCCAGTGCTCTTTTCTCGGGCCATGTCAAATTTTGTCTTTAGTGCATGAGAATAAAATATCACCTCATTAGAATACAAATATGAGGAAATGGCCTTGACTCCATCATGTAAAGGCCTTGGGATTGATTTAGTGAATTAGACCAATCATGTACAAGGATTTATGCATGTCATTGCCCCAAATTGACCTTAGCTCCTCACATAAAGCGGCCCTTATATAAGTGTTCATTTTTTATTTCTTTATTTTTAAAAAATAACATTGTAAGGTCCACATACTTTTATCCCATCACCCAAGTAGTCAACTTTCATTGTAGTGAGAGGACATTTCCCCTAACAATGTCACGACATTTTACCGATTCTTCCCCCAAACACTATGCAAAGTTTTTTTTGAGACAGAAGGCCAATAGGCCAGCGCCAAAGCACAGGAGGCAGTTGACCACCTGGCAAGTTTTCCGTCAGGTTGAGAGGAGATTTCATAGCCAGGATTCGAACCGCCAACCTCTTCCTTGAGATTTGGGTATCTCTCCACCATCATCCGGTAGTTTAAGGTCGTCTTGGACCAACACTATGCAAAGTTCGAACATCCCCAAATCATTCTCTTTGAATTTGGTGGTTGCCAAGAAGGGCGCCCTATGTACAAGCCCACTCAATACCTAGGGTTTGAAATGATGAGGTCTTGGAGTTGAACTAACTTGATATTTGGATGGGTATCAAGTTTGAAGGGTAGAAAAGCATGCATGGATACCTATCACTTGGTTATCATTAGGGGTGAAGCGGACACACATAGCATTGAATGTATGATGGAGTGCTAGTAGATGCCATGACTAACTTATATCGTAACTTATATGTAGACGGCTACCAAATTCCGCATCATGGATGGGGTTGGATGTGGTGGGCCCACAAAACGGAGATGCCGTACATCTTACCGTCGGGTACATGTTCACAACACTCATTGTTAGGGAGAGTGAAAACGATGATTGTTCAGTAGAGCCTAGAGGTCAATGTTTTAAGTTAAATCAACACCTAAATTAGGGTCAGAGATTATCAATCGGTCTTATGAGGTTAATCTAATATGAATCAAAAATAAAATTATAGGGACAAGTTTCTATTGCAACCATGATGGGAGGTGTTGGGAAACGAAATCTCCTCTTGTTGACCAAGGATTTGTAATGTCTATGCAAACTCCATCAGGGGGTCTACGATCGATTCCCTTTGTGTACGCAAACCTAACTAGTAGCTTCCCGATTGTGGAGAGAACTAGGAAGACATGTTGTACATTGATATGTGCAATTGGGCTGCCCCACGCTACATTATGAACATTCCACACTATTTTCAATAGTTATTACCACGGTAACAAAAAAATGTTTTTTAATGAGGTTGTTGTACAAATGAAATTAAAGTAAGTTATAAGTTTTTGTGATATGATTTGACCCAAGGTAATCTGCATGGGTCAAGAGGCAATCTATTCTCAAAGGCAACCTAATTGCACATATAGGGGTGTAGGTTTTTTCCGTGTTCAAACACACTAGATTCAACGCTAAATCTCTATGGGAATCTACACATGGTGGTGGTGAAGCCGTCACCCCACCATTTCCCACCTTTTTCACCATTCTTGTCCAAAAACCTACAGTAAATAAATAAAATCCAAAGAAAAGCCTTGAATGTCAAAGATTCCTCACCAACACAAAGATGTGACCAAAACACCACACACACACACACACACAATACACACGACACCCCACGCCACACAACAAATGTGGAAGCATGGTGGGAGACTGCAAGTGCAAAAGGTGAGTATGGTGGGGGAAACCTAAAAGAGGTGGCAAAATGGCATGGGCGGCAGGCATGATGATAGATCATGAGAGCGCTTATGAGCATGGGCATGAGCATACATACGTATGGCACGTACACACAAGCATGGGAGGCATATGGACATGGACTTATGGTTGCATGCATAAATGGATTGATCCATGATATAAATTCATATGCACGGGTGGAATGGGCAACAACATCGCAGGTCTAAACTATGCATATTACATGCACCGTCCATGCACAAACCTCGAGTTGTTTCTAACCCCGCTAAACCCTCACACCCAATTGAACAATGCTATTTCTTAGGCAATATAAGGTGGCCGTGGACTAGGATGAGAAAATAGGGCTCCACGTGAAATATTAGGATAGCATCGTATGCTTTGGGAGTTCAACAAGGTTCACATTTCCCAATGCCAAACCAACGCAAATCATGTCCAAAGGGAATCGATGCAGCAATATGTTACAATCCATTAATTTCATTTGTTGTCACTATGAAATCTTAGGACTTCACTCCATGGCAATTGCCATAAGGCAAATTTGCAAACCTATGAGAAGTTAAGTGTTTATGTTGGATTGATGAGAGGCACGCTTGTATATTTAGATTTATGCATGAATTTTGGACAATTCCAACTGTCCATGTGACGTACACTAGATCGCAAAACTACACAAATATGGTTGTTGGCGAACATGGAAAACAAACATTCAAACCTTGGACAACTACCAAAATAACTATATTTAACTATGTTTTTTCAATACGTTTTAGGGAACAACTATAGTTAACTGGAAAAAATTAAATTATTATTATATATTCAAAGAAGTTCGCCTCTTGATTTGCTTAAGTTGAGGGTCGTCTTCAATATGCTTGGGCCACTGAGGATCATCAAGAAACACCTTATACGATCACTCACAGTGTTGGGCTCCGGAATGACCTCCATGTACACCACTAACACAAATAACACACTACAGTAGTGACACTACAACACTACAACATAATTCCGCGAACAAACTGTGCTTAACTTTAGTTAACTAGATATATATAACTATAGTTAACTATAAATTTTTGGCAGGTTACATCGCGAACAACTATAGTTACGAAAGGCAACTAGTTAACTAATAGTTGAATTAGTTGGTTAGTTATCCAAGGCCTACAAATATTCAAGTTCTAATTGATGTGTTGTTGCTTTTGTTGTTGTCATTTCATGTTTTTTGTCTCCACAAGTGCACATCCCTTGTTATTTTTGGACAAGTGGTTTGTCCAAATAAACTTAAATGTCGGTTTATGCAACAATTCCCTCTCGGCCTACCATTGGGAGTGTGGTAAGAAAATCCTTCCCAAGTTTGTTGTTAATTCATTTCAACTAGGTTCCACTATACTAAATTGAGGTCGCTTACCCTGATTTAAATGTCAACGATGTCGAGAATATAAATGATTGGACAACTACGATTTTTCTCTAAATTCTCACCCTTCCTCATGGTACAATACCATGTTTATGGTATTTAGTGTCACTTACTATTTAGAGTTGTGAAGTGCCAACTTTCTACCAAGAATGTAAGTTTCACCGGTAAAGCCATTTATGTTGTTCAATGTCCACACACAATAAAATTGATTTTTGTTGGTAAGAAAAACATCTATAGTAAGAAGCTAAAGCATTGCATCATTTCAAGTAGTAAGTGACACTTAATACCATAAGTGGTGAACTCATATGATTTAGGGTGGCTCCAAAGCCACTGTGCCGTGATAATTAGAGTGGTCTTTGTGACTTATCATGCAGCACCGAGTGTCATACGACACCTTATGTAGTTGTCACCCAACTATTGCAAGACTATTAACATGGGCTGATGATGCATAACCTTGTGGACCATACTAAATCACATGTTTACTGTATCGGCCAAGGAAAATTACCTTGGGTAGGCAGAAAGAACATTCCTTTCCGATGCTTGTGAACCTCGCTTTTTACTACAAATAACAATGCAACCTAATTACCGTACAAACAACTTCCGCACGATTCCCAACACACACACACACACACACAAGGTGATTCCCAAATTGGGTTGCCTACAACACCAAGTGTCATATGGCACCCTCTCTAGATGCCACCCAATGAAAATTACAAGAAAATTAACATGGGTTGATGATAAATAGTGTGCACCTCACTAAAATTCGATTCATGTGTTTAATGCAGTTGCCATATTGAAACTTTTAACTACCCGGGTAGAGAAGCTATTTAACCACGTTCCTATGATCGGAAAAAAAGCCTCCTTACTAATGCTTGTGATTGCCGCAATTAGCAAAGCGGCCTAATTACCGTACAAAACAAACTTTGCAATATTCCCAACACACAAACACACGGAAGCGGTCTCTAAATTGGGTTGCCTGCCGCTCCCAAACAATGGGGGCGCCCGGAGTATTATGTTTAGAATGCATGTAAAGTGCAGTCCTTCGCCCAATCCTAGTCGCACACGTGGCACCCCTCCACCTCATACGGAGACATAAAGATACCTATAAGGGGTGGTAGGCATCTTCCTCACCGGCAAACGGGGGACGGCAAGCTCCCCCCACAAACTTTTCGGGGGAGGTAGATTCGGGCAGGGGGCAGCCGGCCAAAGAAAAATCCAGATTTTCTGGACCCGACCGAAAACTTCTGCCCGCCTGCCCGACTTCAAAAAAACCATTGCCCTTGCATTCTTGAAGGCCACAAATCTCATATTGAGTGCACTTCACCTTCAAGGTCCAAAATCCAACACAGTCTAACTTCGATAATGTCACACCATCTGTTTCACCAAAAAGTGTGATATAAGCAAGGTGTGACATATTTGATAATGTCACATTTGGAAGATTTATGTATAATGTGATATTATCAAAGAAATAGGTAGAAAAACAAATAAAAATTACAATGTTCAAAATAAAATAACAAAGATGAGAATTCAATGTTTTTAAATATAAAATCAAATTCAAAAGCTTGAATAACAAAGATAGCACATCATAATGTGTCATTGAGATCAGGTAAAGACCTCTCACTAAAGACAAAGAAACTCCTAATGTCACATTGTTTTGTTGACATTGATGTTAAATGTGCAACACCAATTCTAATGAGCTTGTCATGGATTTATCCCATTCCTAACAACTCCATAGTGTTGAAAATTTGAGAACCTTGACTAGCCATAAAATTCAAAACATCTTTAACATATTTTTGTTCATCACTTAACTTCACTACCTTAGACTCAACATCATTGCTATCATCAATCTATGGGTCTACTTCTACGGGATCATGTACCTCTTGGCCATCTTGCACTAATTGCACAAGCTCCTCAGTAGAATATTCCACCTCAAAATCATCTACCTTCCATGTTTACGTACTCCAATGGAGAAAGCTTCTCTAGAGGCTTGCCTTGGACATCAAAGCCCAAATTCAGCAAGAACGGAGATGCCGATGTTATCCATAGAATTTGTTGTCCATCCGGCCTTTTTCATCCATATCACTTGTTATTATCACACTTACACTACAAATTTTGGAAAAAAATACTGACATTTTCAAGGGTGATAGGGATAATAACGAGGGAGTTTTACACTAGAAAATTTGGTTTCGAAGTTTTGGGTGACAATATCAAGGTGTTCTATAAACAAGGGTGACATTATCGAGGTTAGACTGTATATATTGCATGTTCATTTTTATTGGGTAAATAAGAAATTTATTGGGATTTCATTATCAAAGTGAAACTGTCAATAAAGCATGTAATTAACTTGGAAGTCAAAAATATTACAAAAACCTCACTAGCACTGAGGTTATAATTTTTGTGACTTGCCATTGAAAGGGTCTTTGTCATTCTTAATTCTAGTAAGTACATTTTATAATTAATTAGGCTTGATTCATTTGGTAAGCATACTTTTTGATTTAATTGGGCTTAACTAGGATTAATCATAATTAATTAGACTTAATTACATTCAATCACCTTAATTAATTTAAATGCATACGAATACCGTGTGAAAGTAGAAGGTATTAACAAGACTATAATATTTAACATATTAAAAATAAAAATAAAATTCAGTTCCATTTCAAGAATGACAAAGACCCTTTCAATGGCAAGTCACAAAAATTATAACATCAGTGCAAGTGAGGGTTTTGTAATATTTTTGACTTCCAAGTTAATTACATGCTTTATTGACGGTTTCACTTTGATAATGAAATCCCAATCAATTGCTTATTTACCCAATGGAAGCGAACATATATATTGGATTTTGGACCTTGAAGGTGAAGTGCACTCAATATGGGATTTGTGGCCTTCAAGAATGCAAGGGCAATGGTTTTTTTGAAGTCGGGTGGGTGGGCAAAAGTTTTCGGTCGGGTCGCGGCTGCCCCTGCCCGAAGCTAAAAAGTTTGTGGGGGAGTTTAACGTCCCCCCCTTTGGAAAACCATGGGTCCTTGGTAGTGCTGCATTTTTATTCTAGAGGTTGAAGTGGAATTATAAATTACATTTTAAAATTTTTCTAAACATTTATTTTTTATTTTTTTTGAAAATCATTGAAGACATCAATCCGTGAGGTCTTTTATGGCCAATCATTATGGAAACTTTCCCCTCTTCCATGATCAGTTCTTCGAGCTCTTCTCCGTCCAAGTATTGATCCAAGACTGCACCTTGATCGTCCCTGATGCGAAATTCGTCTTGTTCAACGTCACCATCGTCATTCTTCGTCTAGGGCTCATGGCTCAAGGCTCAGGACTCAAGCACTGCCGTTGAGTTTAAATGTACTAATGCTATATGGTAATATGGAACAATTGGCAAAGTTGTGTGTGTCTATATTTGCCCTACTAGCCTAGACTGATTGTAGTAGAGAATTTACAATTTAAAAAATTCTAAAAAATGCCTCAAAATTTGTTGAGTATTTTTTAATGCATTTTAAATTGCATATTTTAAGATCAATTCAAAATATATGCATCACTAGTCCTTAGGCAACATAGGTAGGTAGGGAAAATGGATAGAGGTTTGTGGTGTCTACGTGAACCCATCCATTGCAAAGGTGAAAACGTAGTGAATTAGATTATAACATGTAGATTGTTAGTTTACGAAGATTTGACTCCAGAAATAGAGTCAAAGACCGATTAGTCCACCGAAACAAAATGAAATTGATTATAGAGTTTGGAAAGTCACAAAAGGCTAATGGGACTAAAAGTACATTAGGATAGTTTTAAACCAGCTAATTTCCTAGAGTGGTGGAGTGTGGCATCCTCCGTGAGGCAAAGATTAATGTCAACTTGATGAATCGATCGGAAGCAAGACTTGAGGCTCCCTAACACTATATTCTCAAATATTGATGAAGACTTGTCTCTAATGGGCTTATATAGGGGACACTTCAATGCAAAGCGTGCCTCGTTTTCAATTGCATTGTAAGAGCAAAAGTGGCATAGTCTATTACCTCTAGAGATAAGGATAGTTGACCACCGTCCATTTTCAATTGCAAGTCTATGGTTTGCAGTGTGGTAAGCAACGATGATCTTGCACTGTGGTGGTGTCAATGGTTGCTTCAAGTGCAATTCACATTTGTATTTGAGAAAAATCCTCGAGGTGGAGGTATTTTAGTTTCTTCCCTAAGAGATCGAAATAATTCCACTCTTTAGTAAGAAAAGCCTCATTGATACCATCTAATGTAATCTTTGATGTTGTTTAGTTGTCATGGGTTTCCCAATGAGATAGACCCCAAGATGCCTTCCACACGGTTGTCGATTTGTGCCAAGTGTTATATCCATGTTTGACCAAGTGTAAGGAAAGTGAGGTTACTTGACTGACTAACCAAGAGGAGGGTAGGTGAGCATGATGTCGTTGAAAACCCATGGCGAGCTTAAGAGAGTATGATTTTATGGGGAATTCTCCGAATTCGGCCAACAAAATATGATAAGTTGTCAAAGAACGTACTTTCACATGAGACATCATACGTATCTTCATGCCCTTCTTAAAAACCTTCCAATAAGAGTTTTCCAAGTCTCTTCCCCAAATTTCAGCACCATATGTGAAAGTTGGAAGCAATAAGACCTTGAATAGATGGGATTTGAGTTCCCAACATGTGACTCTGACTATTGCTTCTTTCCTTAAAGTGCCCATCAAGGCTTTCATACATGCCATTCTTTTGCCTTTTACTTGATGCCTCAAAGTAACCTTGTGAATAGAAATTAATCCCAAGATATTCAAAATTCGTGGGTTATCTCAATTCGGTCCTTGTCTAGGTAAAATGCCTCTTCCTTTAATTTCCTTTTGTTATGGCCAAAGATCATGAGTTTGGTTATAGGTAAATTAACTTCAAGGCTAGAAGAAGTGATAAACTCATGTAGTTTGTTTAGAAGTCTTTGTAGGCACGCTCTTGTTATGCTTTTGAGAGCATAACAACATCAGGAGCATAAAGAAAAACGGGAAACACCGTTGTGAGCCAAATTTTTGGTCATTTAGTGAAACTATGGGCAAATAGTTAAAACTTGGATGAAAGAGCATCCAAATGGATGAATATAGTGAAACCATAGGCTAGGAAGTTAGTTATAACTATAGGCACGGCCGTAGGCGGCCTAAGTTGGTTACTGTAACCATCGTCCTCTTCCCCGCCGAGCTAAGAGGGCTGGCGAGGGGGAAGAAGCCAGACATTACTTAGATAATTTTTGAGCGCATTGTGAAACTAATAGTCTTGTCTCCCTCATTCCAGAGTTGTATGAGGTTTTCATTGATTAAACTATCTTCTGAAGTAAGACCTTGTGATCGCCGCAGTGATTGCGGGACACAAGTTGCTGTGGAAGCTTATTGTTAATTTTGACTTTGAATATACTGAATGGTCGAAGGAAGTTGAACTATTTTCTGTTGTTGCAAAGTTATGTGGATTGTGGAAGGACTGATCATTGTTGAAGTGTCAGTATCTGTGTGAGATGTTTGTGAGTGTAATCGAGTAATTTGAAGTGAGAGTTTGAACAGGAGCAAGAGAAGCAAGAAACTATTGCCTATTGTTGAAAGTGTAATTGGCAGAGCTTAAGATTGTGAAAGTAGCCGAGTGAATCAAAATTATGAGGATGAGCATTTGAGAGTTAAGGGGAATGAAATCAGTATGAGTAAAGAATTGAATAATCTGTGAGAAGATAAGAGATTCTAGAATTGTGAGGAAGAAGTCATAAGTGAGAGAGTGAGAGCCGAATGTTCGAGTGAAAACTATTGTCTGTGTCGAGGCCTCAGTAAAGTGAGAGCGAGCTCTTGAATATAGTTGAGCGGAAGGGAATTGAGAATCAGGCGCATGAAGAGTGTCGCAGAAGAAAACTATTGTCCGAGTGAGAAGTTTCCTTAGTTCGAGAGACAAGAGTCACATGATAAGCACGTCAATAAGGAGAATTTAAGTTGAACTATGAGCAGAAAGCCTAATTGAGACTAGAGCGTATGTAAGATCTTTGGCCGAAGAAGGTGAGGGTTGAGAGAGAAGGAGAATGTAGTAGAACTATTTTCTGTCAGCGCTTTGAGAGGAGCGATCCTGAGCGACAGAGGGTAGAGAAGTAGAACTATCGTCGAGTGAGATCATTGTTATACAAGGAGTATGGTTGAACGATAGTCTAAGCAGCCCTGTAGAGGAAGGCAGAGCGTAGAACCCAACGCGTTGTTGAGTACCAGCGTGAGTGAACCCTGAGAGAGGGAGTCAGAAGGCCGAGAGTTTAACTATTGGCGATGGTTTAGGTCTGTGTTAGGCAGTGTGAGAGGAAGGTGATGGGCCAAGTGTCAGCCTACGAGTGAAAACTATGGACTATTGTTAGCCTGTGTCAGACAGAGTGAGGAAGCCGAAGGATCTAGGATGTGTAGATGACACAACAACCTATTGTTAAGACCTATGAGAGGCAGTGAGGAAGAAGAAAGAGCATAATATTCAGCCGACTAAGACTATTGTTAAAATTAACATGTTAGGCTGATAGAAGTTAAGTGTGTCAAGTCAATTAGATGAGAGATTCTCTAATCAACTGAAGTGATGAGAAATCACTTCTGATCGGTTGATTAATGAGAAAATGAGAGATTAAATTGATTAAGTATATTGAAATTAGGATAAACTTTGGATTATCAATGTGATTTAGGCATAAGTTGTCCTAGACTTGATTGGAGTTTACATGATTATGTAGTCTAGAGAATTTGATCTTTGAGTATGAAGTGTAAGCTAACCCGATCAACTATTGTCTTGTGTGTTACCCTGGTTGTTGTTGTTGCAGGTTGTGCAGGGCCACTAAGACTATAGCTTGACTATGAGAATTGTTGTTAGTTGCATAAGTTGTGAGTAATGATTAAATCTTGGAATTAATAAATGAACAATTTGTCTTGCATTGAAATTAACATTGACCAATTAATGAAGGAGTTGTTGTGATTTGAAGATGCATTGGCCAATGGTTACCAAAGACAATTGTGATATTCAAAGACTATTGTTCTCGAAAGACTATTGTTATACAATCTCATGACGAGATGGTTACTACTGTGACAGACACACATACCCCACTGAATGAGAAACACAGTGAGAGGAAACCTTGTGAGAAGAGAGAGAAGAAGATAGATAAGTGATGTTTTGGAGTGAAGATAGCATACCTATTGTCTGATTAATGAACTATAATATGACAGATGCCTGTAATAGACACTAGTTAAGCCTTCCTTGAGAGTCTGTACCCTGGGTTTTTGTTTATTCAGTCATAGCAAAAAACTAACTACAACCGTAATAAATAAACACAAAGTATCCTCATTGGTCTCGTCCATTTTATTTTCAAATTCATCAATGTACAAGCCAAACAATGTGGGGAAATAATGGACATCCTTGTTTAACACCGATGACAAACATTGCCCAGTGGAATCAAATTGGAATGAATCAACCCTCAATCTTACGAGTTTTTATTTATTGTTATTCTTATTTTTGAACCCTTTCATCCATGATGGATGAGTTTACATAAACACCATGAATTTCAAGCCAAGAAAAATGCCCTCCTTCCCAAATCTTGGGATCATGGATGCATGCCACATGGCACTACGAACACCATCAATCTACCAATACCAAATACTAAGCTTTGTGCCCCTATTAAAGTATCCCTAGGGTATGTGGGTGTTATTTGGTTACTTTGCTTTACCGGACACCTAGACTATTTTCAAAAACCACCTCTTGGAGGTAGGCCTAACACAAAACCGGGAGACCATGGCACTCCGAATACTCACAACTATTGATTTGTTCTATTATATCATGTGTGAGGACCCACATGAATAGAAATTCATTGAAATAGCATTTGGTTAGGGGCCCAGTCACATATGACTTCATACTACACTTGAGGGTTTGTGACCACACTGCATGATTTTGGAGGTGTGTTGGGACGCCTTTGGACACTTTCTTTTGGGCTCTCACAATTTCATGGTCACGGCTCTTGGCTCGTGTGTGAAGTGGCCCTAACTACACGCATGACATTTGCACCTAAAATGTTCTAAACACCTACATTTGAGACACTTTGAAATGGAGTCATTTGAATCCAAGATGCGAAAACAACTTAACCCTTAAAGGTCAAGGGAGGGGGGGTGAGAGGGCCTCTCCCATCAGCCTATGTTTACCCCATTTCAGACCTCCATGTAATTCTTTTAGTGCGATCGGCATATATATTTAGATATGGAATTTTGAGATACACATTTTGGGAATTTTTTTTTGCAATTCCGACATGTTTTGACGCTATCTTATGGTCAAATAGTTTAGGGTCAACGAGGCCCTCTCCGACCTTTAAGGATTAATTGAGTGAAGTGGGACTCGAGATTTGACCAAACCGGTGACCTCACGAGCATGCGGTCCTTGAAGTCTTTAAAAGACTTCCTAGATTCCTCAGGCACCAAATCACAGCAATTACCTTGTATTGTTGGAACTCTCTTTTAGTTGTCAACCTCTTTGAGGAGATATGCCTCACACAAAACAAAAATAGGAGGCCTAAAGCCTAACCACATTAAGCCTCGTGCAACCCCTCGATGTTTTTATATGTCATCATTTGAGAGGGCACTTAGCTTGAAGTTGCCCGAGTTGAGATTGCATGTAACTTATATGGGTCCGGATTCTCAAAATTTTGTCGTCGTCATGGGCTTTTGGGATACTTTTGACTTGGACTTCAACTTTGTAATATTATTAAGTAGTGTGCGTTCGTTCATGTGGGCCTTGCGAATATAACCATGGGATGCCCCAACATAGTGCAAACCAAGATGAAATTTCCATATCATTGTGTCTAAAAGAACCAGAATACGCAGTTTGTATGAAAAATGCTCAAAGCGTCTAAGAGTAAGGCGGGTTTACATTTGAGTCCAAAACCTGGCAAATTTCCAAATTTGTGTGATTATAATGGCTTAAATAACGTAATTAGATCCAAGGAGTTTGCAGTAGACTTTTAGTCCAAAGTATCTTTAAGTCTTAGGGTGTGTTTACATTAGGGTCTTGGTCCAACAAAGTTAGATGTCCATATCACCCCTTGATGGACGTTCCATTTGAACTGAAGATTGGTCTTGACCTTGAAGATTGGCATGAGGAGAAAAAAATCTTGAACGGGGACACATTGCATGGGAGTGATGCCACATTAGCGCCGCTTCATTTTCTGAACGTTAAACCCATACCCTAGTGGAAACTCTTTGGGTCCAAAAGTATTCTCTCGACCAATGAGATGGCTTGAGTTTGTAGCCTTCTTTGGTAATGGACCCTAGGGTAAATTCCCCCTTAGTTCAAAAATTATGATTTACATCAAAAGGTTGCCACATGTTAGCATGGTTTGATTCGACATGGGGGGGGGGGTCAAAGGTCTTATTATGACCCGGGGTAACTTAGTGGTCACATGGAAGGTTAGGCCTCATATGGGTATTATTTCTTGATTTCCCACCAGTTTGCGTTGGTTCTCCTGAGGTGGTTGTATTTTGGTTCCTCTCTTGTAATTGATTTTTTCAATTTGTGCCAAAATAAAAATAAAAATAAAATGTTGGCACGTTAAGGACCAAAGTATTGTAATTAGTATAATCAAGCGCAAGAGCTGGGTGAGTCCAAGGGCCAGAAAAATGTTCAGGAGATTGTTGGGGCATAATCGGTCAAGATCCTAGTGTTTCCAAGTCCAACCGATTGCATGTTGATATCTTTCGGTTTTCCTTCAATAAATTGAGGTATATTCATTACATTCCTATGAAATAAGCAGTAATTTTCCTGAAGTCTTGAACTCCAACCGGTTATTTCTCAAACGCGACCTGTTCATTTTTAATTATACTATATATATATATATACACATACACACACACATATATATATATATATATATACATATATAGACATATACATACATACATACATACATACATACATACATACATAGTATTTAGTGCCACCAATTCTATTTCTCTTGCTCATACCAAATGTAAACCACCCGTGTAAGTGTCACTCAACACTCTATGTAAACCTAACATTTATTCGTCATTCGTTGTAAACAAAAATTGGCCATTATAGATTTACAAGGTTGCAAAAACTGTCACTTACTGAGTGAGCTTGCATTCAAATTTTGATCATTCGTGACAATATTTCATTACATAAAATATTAGGATGTAAAGTATAGAAAGAATGGATGAACTAAAATATATAGTAAGTGGGGATGACAGTATTTTGGAAACTCGTTCATAACAAGTGTCATTAGAAAAGGCAACCACAATGACATCAGAATATCATATGCCACTAAATAGAACAATATTTAGTGTCGGAGTTTGGTTCTCCCGGCCATTCGTTGGGCCAGAATTTCATGCCCATTCAGCGTTCCATTATTGTCACCCGAATCCAGGTGGCGGTTGGAGATGTCTGCATGCGGTCTCGCCCATAACTTAAACCCTGGACCATTAAACCCTGCATCATTGCATCAACTCCATTTAATTAAATAGTAAATTAATTAAAATTCCGATACCCGTTCCACGAAATAGCGGTGTACAACACCTTACGCTAATACACTCTAAACTCCGTAGTATCACACATGTGGCAACCAAAGTGCACGTGATATTACGGAGTTTTGTAGTGTTAACATGGATGCCTGATACTATAGAATTGGTGTAGCATGTGACATTATGGAATAACACAAAGGAGATGTGAGAACAATTTGAATTCGTTCTCCCGTCACCTACGCTAGTGGGTCCACTCCATTGGGCCTTCCCGGGTGATGTGGTGGACGCATGCACCAGCATTCAACAAGTGGCATAAGAAGAAGAAGAAGGTGACACTCCACATGTTGACACATGGCGCAATGCGAAGGTGTGGGTTGACTTCTTTGGTGGTTTGCATTAATGACAAATTTTGTGATATAAGGGAGAGAAATGTGACAATAAGGAGTGATATTTGAACTACGAACATCCGTTCCCTAAGGTTTCGGGATATTAGAGAGTGTGTGACATTATGGAGGTTGATATTACGGAGTTTAGGGTGTAACTTCAAACCCATATACTAAGGGCCACTTCACACACAAGACTGAGAGCCCATGACCATTATTACACTTCAAGCACTCTCATTGGTGGAAAAGGCAGATGCCGGTCCAAGTTCGCTTCACACTATGCTTGAGGGACCAACGGAGCATGTGAATGCAAGATGGATGTAAAGTCTGCATGGATTCCTACGTGGCATCAACTGGATCATGTTTCATGGTCACTTGGACTGTTTTCAAAAATCATCTCTTGGAGGTAGGCGTCGCACAAAACCGGGAGACCATGGCACTCCGAACGCTCACAACTGTTGGTTTATTCTATTTTTATCATGTGCAAGGACCCGCGTGAATAGAAATTCATTGAAATAGCGTTTGGTCGAGGGCCCCGGTCACATATGGCTTCACACTACACTGGAGGGTCCGTGACCACACTACATGAGTTTGGAGGTGTGTTGGGTCAGCCATTGGACACTTTCTTTTGGGCTCTCACAATTTCATGGTCACGGCTCTTGGCTCGTGTGCAAACCTTGGACAACTAACCAACTAATTCAACTATTAGTTAACTAGTTGCCTTTCGTAACTATAGTTGTTCGCAATGTGACCTACCAAAAAAGTAGTTAACTATAGTTGTTCTAAATTTGGTATGTCAAGAATCTAGTTAACTATAGTTATATATAGATATAGATGGGTCTTAAAATGGTTACTTTTTCCCATTTTTCCTTGAATATGGAAACACGAGATTAGTTCAAGATGGTTAGCAAATCCAAATTGAGGCTGTAGCCACTTTCCTTGTGATATATGCCCCCCCCCTTAAGCGTTGATTGTCAAACTGTAAGTAGTTAACAATTGTCCGTTCTTATATCCATGACTAACCACACACCACTCAATAATAGGTGTTGAATTAAGGTAACCAAAGTGGGTTGTGTGTGTGTTTTATTATTATTTCACTTTACAATATCCGAAGATTTTGTCATGACTCATTATTAGATGACCTTGAAAGTGATTGAACATCACAATTATTTATTCGTTATACAAATAGTTATACAAAGAAAGCAACAAGATTAGCGCCACTTCACATTCAAGCCAAGGGTTGTGACCATGTAAATGTGAGGGCCCTTGATTCTCATCCAAAGGTTGTACCACTGATGTGGTCTATATGAATTCACGTTAGGCTGACTTCTTGGAGGTGGCCTTGCTGCAAATTCCGGCCGGCCATGAAATATCATTTATAGACTAGCATGCAAGAATCTATGTAGACTATTCATTCATGATAATCACTTTGGGTCCTTGGGCCTTCACCTTCTAATATGATGTGAACTTGGATGGTCTTGCAACCTTTTCGACCAATGAGAGATCTTAGAATGCAGTGGTCACGAGCCTTCAGTCTCGTGTGTGAAGTGGCCCTTAGTGAGTATGAATTCTCTATGTTCTTCAACACGTTATACAATTCACAGTGTTGACCAACCAAGCCACATCTCAAGCTAATACAAGGAATTTCAAATTTAATATAAATTCCTCACACGGTGGGAACGCCTAGTGTAAAATGTTGCATATACGTGTGATATCCAACATATTTTATGGGGATAATAAATTTGTTGGCATACATTTTTTGGACCCTATAATTACATAATATTGAAATTAGGCCTTTTGATGGGATGGTATGTTAATGAATAAAAATTGAGTGTTTATATCCATAACCATACATTTATCTTAAGAAATAATGTTTTTTGAAAGTAGGACTAGAAGTAATAGACGTTTTTTAAAAAGATTCCAATACACAAAACATAGCAATGAAAATTGCTTTTGGTACAAATTTATTGATGAGATGCAATGTAAAATCGCATCACAAATGGTTCAAGTATGAACCAGTAAGGTCTAGCATACACATTGGCAACTTAACCTCGAGCATAAACAAATTATGCTAGACACGCAACACAATTGCCATCCAATGCATACAACTTGGAGGATGGTTGATGTATCATTGCCACAATAGATATAATGGGATCGACATCTATCCAATTAGACTTTGAAGCATCATATTTGTTCCTTCAAAGAACCTCTAGCTTTAGAAAAGCAATACAATAAGACCATAATGTTGCAACTAGACCAAATTCTCTTCCTATTGGATATGGTTTGTTCAAAAGGTCCATAGTTTGTCGCAATATTCCCCATTTTGATCCAACTGTTCTTTGCATCTTCTACACCCTTCCTATCAATGAATGAAATGTTGAATGTTATGAATGAAATTAGTCTCACTATTTGGAGTAACGGGATAGAGATCATTCTCACTAGGCAAATAGCATAAGGTCTATACAATAATTTGGCCTTTGTTGGCAATCTTCAAAAAACTTATCTCATCAAACTTTGGATTTTTCACTTGGAATATTCGTTCTTGTGTGTTACACACACACACACACACATATGTATATGTATTTAGAACCACCTAATGACTAGTAGGCTAAGTTTATGTAACCTAAGTATTAGGTATAAAGACCATCCTTGTTAATTGAAACTTTGTTATAATTTTTACTTTTGAAAAATAAATGCCACCCTATTTTATATTGCACCCCTTTAGAAAATATTGGAAGTGTGCCCCCCCAAGATTTCTCAAGAAAAATGCTATGTCATATATTAAAAACAAAATTCAGCCATATGGATATGATCTCAATACCAACCTTCACAACTTCTTTATGCATGCTTAGGGGCGAAGCCAAGGAGGGGGGGGGCTCAACCCCCTTGACATTGATGGAAAGTCCCCCCTTGGCTTCGCCCATGTTGCCAAAGCTTTGGATATTAACGACATTATCAAAAAAATTATGGGGATGTCAGCTTGACGAGTCCAATTCTCTCAATAAATAATCAAATTCGACCACCTATTGAAATTTGAAAATAAAATATACACTGGATATTTGCATATTATGAGGTTAGCCCCCCCAGGTCAAAATCATGGCTTCGCCCCTGTGCATGCTAACTCCGTATTAGATCTTAAAATTATACATTATAGGGTATGTTTAGTTTGTAGTATTCAAGGGTGGAATTGTGATGCTTTGTGATCATTTTAGAGAACCTCCACACATTATCATCTATGGACAATTTCAATCTTATGTTGTCAATTTAAAAGGTGAGATTCAACAAAGCAAGTCGCCCACACGTTCTTGTTATCACTAAACTAGAGGAGTTGTCTCACTTCTAGATGCTTCCCACCCTTCAAATATATAACACATAGATGGGGAGAGTTTCAACACCTAAGCCCGATCAACTATCGTTGTCTTGTAAATCTTTGACCAAATCGAATCTTATCTTCACCATTGATTTTGAAGATGGTACACTTGGAATTGTATTGTTCAAGTGGCTATTGTTTGCGGAAAATATCACTTTCAACGATTCATTATATAAAGCCTTGTATAATGTAAGTAATAAAAGTTTTGATCGTGGGACCCACAACTTGAGGTGCTTATCTAGAGCGAACGTGTGGCACATTGAGAGGGCCTCTAGAGGGGTCACTTTCCTCTAAACCGAAGTTCTTTGATTTAAAAAACCCATTGATTTCGGTGCTTGGTAGACAATACGCGGTCGCACCCTTAGCATTTGCAGATTTTGTACAAGCTTATGATTTCTTCTTCTTCTTTTATTTGGAACACATGAGTTGCTTGACCATCTGGCTAGTTTTCTGTCAAGTAGAGAGACGATTTCACAGCCGGGGATCGAACCGCCAACCACTCCATTCGGTTTGGGTACCTTTCCACTATCATCCGGTAGTTTAGGGTCATCTCAGATCAGATTTCAAACATTAGTTAAGTGGTATCTATGTAAACTCATCCACTGTGGACAAGGGGGGGAGGTCTAGTAAAAACAAAGGCCGACTTATTTCCAACCTTGATCCCACTCTAACCAATTTGGGGTATTTAGAACTTAGAAGTTTTCATATTAAAAAAGTAAAAATACTTCAACGTGTTTTCATCTTCCCAATGGATGAATTTACGTAGACACCGTAAAGCTCTTTGAGGGCAAGGATTCGTGATGTCTACATAAACTTGTTCATTAGAAGGCGATAAGGCATTGAACTATTATATAAACTCTAAATGGATATTTCTAGAAAACTGAACTTTGAAAATGGCATCATAGCATCACTAGACGTTGCACACCAAATACTAACACAAAGGGGTGTTGAAATTGGGTAACTTTAGTTTAAAGGAGAGGAGTCCCTTTGTTTGTTCCACGAGTTCACTCTATAGGATCACTTTAAGTTGTGGATCCCAGGAAAGCAACTACACTAATTATGATTTGTAATGTCACTTACTATTCGGAGTTACACATTCCTATACCTTTTTACTATTGATGTAAATTTGTATTGAGTAAGATGTTGATGTTCTATAATGTCCAAACAACCAATTCCACCTTTTTTGGTCAAAAATGAGATGTGCACTAAACAATTGTAGCATGGCATAATTCCTCATAGTAAGTGTCCGTTTGGAGAGTGTGTGAAGATACGCATAAACCCTAAGTTAATCTAATGAGGTCGAGCGGGAGTGAATTGGCCCTCAATCTCATAGGGAGGTTGTTTTTTCTTCTATTGTAACCCCATCCTCCACAATGAAATGAGTTTACATTCGATGCGACAAAATTCAAGCCGAAAGCTCTAGCCACTAAGGGTTTTATACTTCCAAATGCATTAATAAAACCCACAAACAATGTTACCATAAAATGCATTAAATATTTTCATACATGTTGTGGATGTACAATTTCGTTAAAACTTCACCTTTGAATAGCTAGGGGTATGCGGTTTGGAGAACATGGGATGCTTTCAAAGACCCCGAATTGATCTAATGAGGTCTAAGTAGTTGGAGTGAATTGGCAGCCCTCAACTTTATAGGGAGTTTGTTTTATATTGTAACCCCTTCCTCCATGATGAATGAGTTACATCATATACAAACAAAGCCCAAGTCGAAAGCTCTTAGGGCTTATAGATTTTGTGCTTCCAGATGCATCTAATAAAACCCACAAACAAAGTTGCCATTTGCATTAAAGACTTTTCATACATTCTATAGATGACAAACTTCGTTAAAATACACTTTAAGATGTTTAGAGGTGTCCGCTTGGAGAATGTGTAGGGACAGTTTCAGAGACTCCAAATTAATCTAATGAGGTCTAAGTGGTCAAAGTGAATCGGCAGTCCTCAACCTTATAGGGGGTTTGTTTTATAGTAACCCCCTCCTCCACAATGAATGAGTTTACATTGAACACAACAAAACCCAAGCTGAAAAAACTCTAAACACTATAAATCCTATGCTTCCATATGCATTAATAAACCCACAAGCAATGTTACCATTTTCATTAAAATTTTCCGTGGAGAACATGTGGAGATAGACCCCAAATAACTCTATTAAACTCTAAGTATTTGGAGTGAACTTGACGCCACTCAACCTCATAAGGAATTCAGTTTTCTTTTCATCATAAGTTAAGGGTTTTATGCTTCCCAAAAAATGCAACTAATAAAACCCAAAACAACGTCACCATAAATTGCATTAAAGACTTTTCATTCATTCATTCATACATACATACATACATACATACATACATACCTATTGTAGATGCCCGAGTGTGAGCTAATGCATGTGACTCAAAATTAGGAGTCTCAATTTTGTGTGTGGTGTGATTTGCATGGCTAAACGAAGGGCATGTGCCAATGCAAAAGGCTCACGTGCCCGCTCTATTTTCAAGCCCCACTCTATTTTCCGCCTCTCGATACCCATTGAAAAACCACGGTTTCTCACTAGCCTTTTGGCTTCCGGGACTTAAAAAACCGATTTCCATTCCATGGCAAGGAATCGCGACGGGGAGAAAGCATGAGTGAAGGAGCTTCGGTTCCGTGTGTACGAGCCGGGTATCGAGAATCGAGATTTAGTATTGGCCACCGCAATGTACTACTATACCTAGTCCATGCAGCAATTTAATTATACCGCCGTGTACTAAGCGGGGTCCGATATTTCCCATTTTTCCCGATTAAAATTTTGAGGGCGATTAAGTCAAGGCCCTCGAGTCGGAGGCCGCCTATAAGAGAGTGGTGGTAAAGATAAGATACCTTCGGCTCCACTTGCCAAAGGGGGTAGGCTTACCACATGCTCATCTTTAGACGCTACCTTTTTAGAGTCCGTTCTTAGTAATTAACACACTCTAGCTCAAATATAAGCGTTACTTTAAGACAAGTGGTAATTCACCGCATGTGGCGTTTATTTTAAAATGTATTTTGATTTTTAATTTGGGGTGAAAAGAATCCATGTTGGTGCATGAAACCAAAGGAAGCAACGTAGTCTAGTTCCCGGGAAAATTTAAGCCTTCGTGGATGATGGTAAAAGGAGGGGGCAACTTCCAATGAAGCTCAAACAAGAACTTTTGGTTGGGGATTATGTATCCTCAATAATGTAGAAGTGCCACTCCGAGTCCGGCTGGGCTGAACCAACCCGTACACTGGTTCCTTGGAGGCAAGGGTTTAGGCATCCAACAAGGAACAAGTGTATGGGTTGGTTCACCCAAATCCTCCAAGTTCTATGTGAGAAAACTTCCCTGGATTCTAGGCACCCATTGTGTCAAAAAGAGAAGACGGATGGTCGGAGATGACCCTGAATTACTGGATGATAGTGGAAAGGTACCCAAACTGAACGGGGTGGTTGGTAGTTCGATTCCCGGATGTGAAATCGTCTCTCTACTTGACGGAAAACTAGCCAGGTGGTCAAGTGCCTCCTGTGTTCCAAAGAAAAAAACAAAAAAAAACAAAAAGACAAGATGGTGACAACAAACACAAGATGGGGGGCTAAACATGCAAGAGAGAATAGATTTGCTCTTTATTTTGTTGGTCAATCATGACTCATGCAATCGACAATCCATTGATATATTTGATGTAAGACTTGAGTGGTGTTTTTATTGAACTTTACATCTTGAAATTTTTATAAAAGGAATAGGAGTTATAACAAAATAAATAAATTAGGTAAGGTATAAATTAATACAAGATACACAACCCGAAAATCTTAAAAAAGATCGGTGTAAAATACAACAATCTTGCACCCACACTACAGTTCCCAAATCTCATAGAGGGGAGCCTTCGTTTACATGGAATACGCTTTATTTCAATAACAATCTTTGGAAATGTTGGACCGATAAATAGATGAATGCATGGTATCAATACACAATGTCAATAACGGTATCAAAAATCCTACCTGATTGGTATCAAAATTGTAGCACTAACATATACTTACACTTGGTGGATATCACAAGATGGGAGATATCACAATACATCCAAGTCATTATTTGGGTCAATTCCATCCTAATATCGCATTAATACTAGAGCAATTTTACCTGGTTATGAAGGTTTTTGGATGATATATAGACCTGAATGGTATCAAAACTAAGAATATCCTCAACTACCCATACCATACTCATATCAAAAATCTCGCAAGTCCTCATTATATTTACTTGAGTGGTGTCAAAAATAGTTGATACCAATCCAACATTGGTCTTCAGAACGAAGTGACACCTCTTTAGAGTTGATGAGTGAATCATGTTCATAAAAACTACCCAATCCCCCTTGGTAAGTTGGGTGGGCCATGGGCCTTGCATATGAGATGCCGAGAATATAACATTAATTACCTCAAAAACGTGGAGTGTCAACTTGATCTCAGGCAAGGCTTGGAAATGAACTCTTATGCCAACTAATGGTATGTTGGACAGTAGGAGATGGCAATGGGAAAACAAAGGTGAGTCATCATGGAGAGAAGTAATCGTTCATCATCTTAGTTACGCCAGGTAAATGGAAATTGATAGCAGGAGCCAGTTCTTGATCTATACCATGATCCCTTGCAATATTTTTGTTTCAATCCTAAAGACCTACGGCAATCTATTGCTCCACATGATGGTGATACCTCCGTTTTCTTTTGGTATTGAACATTAGCACCTCTTTGCATGGCAAAATGAGTTTGGCCCTCAATGAACCAATATAGAATGTTCTTCTTTTAAACCTCCACACCAACTCCAAGGATACTCCAAAAAATAACATGGAAGATATTGTATGCAAAACAACCAACTCCCAACCAAAACTTTGATTGAATTAAAGGATAAGTGCCATTCTTGAAATGTCATCATCCTCTATCTCCACATGAAGATATACATCTGTTTGTGGTGTTCTAGTTTTTGTGTGAATGTTGGGTTGTGGATCAAAGGTTCCAAATGATAAGTATATCCTTGAAAATTCAATTTTCATTGAATCGATTTTGCCATTGTGTTATTAGGGTTATGGAATCTAGAACATGCTTTCATGAAACTTATCACCAAGTGCATTGGTGTCATAATTTCTATCAATACAAAACATTGACACAATGGCTTGTTGAACATTTGCCACATCATCCTTGTTCAATTCCACGTTACTTAAGCATCTTAGTCGCTCAAGATGTGCATGCTCTTATACTGAAAAACAAACATGTTTCAACGTCTCTAATGGACACATTGCATTCAAAGTGAGGCAGGGTTTGTTTTGAGTTTGTATGCAGCTATGTGTTTTTTTGATATAAAATATTCTTTACAATTGAAGTTCATTGCAATACAATAGGAACAAATTTATATGTCTTATTATGTATATGAATATCATATCAACTTACCCTTGAAGAGTGATGACAGGGTCTGGGCCCTTGGTCAACACAAATCAAAACACAACTGTCTCAATTCAAAGGATTCTGCCTCCATTTTATCAGTGAAAAACTTGCTACATGACCATTTCTTGATGTGCAAACACATTCACTGTTATAAAATTACATGTCTATCTATGCTTGTGATCATTTCTCACCCAAAAAAATTCCTCACAAGGAATATTTAGAAAGCATTTTGCACCTGGATGCACAGCCATTTGTGGCTGTGCATCCTGAATGCATAGCCGTTTGTGGCTATGCATTCAGCATAGCCACAAACGGAAGAGGAAAGTGATCTCGACTTTCCTTGTAGAAACTGCAGGTCATTGACCTCTAAATCCCCAAGTGCGAGAACTCATCATCTTCCATTGGCTGTGCTTTATGGACCATTGAGCAGAAAAATCAAATCTGAGGATTAATTCCACCTGACTAGAGGTTTTGGAGTTAATTGATGCTGAGTCCAAGGTACATGGGCCTTATGTGGGCGTTCTTCTTCATTGAACACCTATATTTGAGTGCTATATAGCAAGCATTGAAGTTAAGAATGAACACTTTAAAAGACACGTGTTATGTTGAAATTATAAATTTAGATACCATTGTAGGATTCAATTGTTTACACAATTGGGAAGGCCTATGTGATCACTTAAAAAGGAGAATCTTGACTTTGAGCTCTTGTAACTTCTGCATCTCAAATTCAATTCTGAAACTTGAAATGTTAACCCTTGTAATTTGACTGGATGAGACAATTACTAATCCATCCAAAGGCCAAAATTGACTGGAGTTGGAAGTGCCCATAATAGGGCCACATGTCTTATTTTGAAAATCACTAAGGCTAATAGGCATATTCAAAGCCAAGTAACACCAGCCCCTACAGTGAGACCCAGAGCTCAAGTCTAGTGACTTCAAAAAAAATTCAGATGCTGAACTTCCCATACAGACTAAGCGCGCATATTAGAAATACTGCATAGACATGTTTGCACATGTCCAATGTATGCTCTCAAAATGACTGCTACTCATGCAGTTGAAAATTTTGAAATAACCAATAAGCCGGGGTGATTTTTAATGATATTTTAGCTGCACATTGTGTGGCTGGTCATCTGGTTATCCTTCTGATGTAGCAGGCAACTTTGGCACCTTAGAGTCCTCTATTTGTTCTACAGTCACCTCCAAGGTGGCAGCTGTTATAACCTGATTTGGTTCTGATTGCACACCTTGCTCTTGAGGTGTTGCCGTAACCGCCTCTTGTTTCAAATGCGTCTCTTTGCTTGTAGGTTGTGACTTTTGTGCATCTTGTTGAGTGAGCTGGCGTAGATTATACTTTGCAAGCTCCTTGAAATTGCAGACAACTCCAATAGCACAGGTGGTCTGCATAACCAATCCAAGATACAAATTAAGCCTTGCAAAAGACATGAACATCTAACAGGCCCAACAAAATCTGACATTTACAGGATTTGCAGACTATCAGGGGCCGGAATAGTGACACATAATACAAGACCACATGGAAATATAACCTAAGAAGGTAGATAACACATGGAAATGGATATGCTATGAAAGGGTTTCATACCTTCACAATTTGCAGAAGAATTGTCTTGTCAGGATTCTTAAGATCTACAGAGTGAGGCTTTGGGACAATTTTAGCGACTGCATTAATGAGCTCCATCTTGTCTAATGAGGTATTTGCTCGGGCCTCAATAGAAACTGCAAACTGCATCCACAAGTCAATCATGTGAGCCCTTGCCACGACAACATGAAAACATTATGTTCAGAAGATGATTTTCACCCTCTTCACAGTAAACTGTAGACATTGTTAGAAGAAACCAATTTTGTAGTTACATAATCCACTAAGGAGAAGGCACTTTGCCAAATCACGTGGAAAATGCACACACATGGCAGTAGGTGAAACATCACATAGAGATCTTTTGGACTTACATATGTATACAGACAACAATTGCATAAAACTAATATCAAATTAGATTATTACCAGATCCATAGGTTTACAACAAACCTGACATAGATAAACAAGTCCTAGGAGTTTGAGCATATACTACATGCCTTGAAAGAGGGGCATCCTTCACCCACTGGAAAATGCCGAGCTATCACTGGTCCTGCTGCCTTTTCAAGTTCTTGTGCTGATGCGTAGCATGTCACCTCTACTGGTAACAATCGCATGCTGTACCTGCAAATATCAACATTTTATATTGCCATTGCTAGAGACTAGAATGACTGAAGGAATTATATCCTATGACTTGTAAGATACCTTCCAGATAGCACACTCAATTCATATGCACTTCTAAATCTATGTAATGCTATCAAGGTACCTCAACTTCTTGCTATCATATAATTGGGAAGATCACTTGTTGGTAATCATCCACGAGCCTCCATAATTGTGTTGGATGAAAAAAATGATACGCATCGTAACTCTAAACTCTAAACTTTAAACCCTAAACCCTAAACTGCCCTAATCTCACCTTGTTCTTGACTTCTTGGATGTGGCGGCATCCCGCACAATGGCCTCTGCAAGTTCCATGGTAGACCTTGACCCAGGTGAGTTGATCTCATCTTTATGCATTCGAATGAAAACCACACCATGGCACCCTGTTTCAGAGCCAATAAATCGGGCCTGCAGAGAGATTGGATGATGACCCACCCCACAGAATATGCTTTGTCATTCCCAAGCACTGCAGCACATTCTGGCTAGGCTTTTCAAAAGAGAGCACAGGAAGATGAAATGTTGATCATACCAGTGCTGGCAGTTAACTAGGTTGCAAGGTCACACATACAGAACAAGTATCTCAAATTGTTCAAGCCCCAAGAATCTCAGATTAATTGAGAAGGAACACCTACTTTTTTCTTGTTTCGGAGCTCGTCAATTTCTGCAGCAAGGAGTTCATCAATACCACCACCTCGACCGTTGTCTTCTCTGACATATGTTGATGCCACTGTGTTGGGCAACTTCAACAATTTTCTTGCCCCTTCTGTATCACTTTCATCACTCCCATCATCTTCGGACCGTTCCGAGTCATCCAAAATTGTGGCAGGAACTTCAGGAACACTTTCGGCTTCTGGTTGCCTGTCTGTGCCCACTTCCTGGTTAGCGGCATGGTCATTTTTAACCTCTACGTGAACTCCCAAACTCGCTGGTGTAGATGTTAAGCAGCAATTCTTCGGCCTCTCCATGAACTGCAGGTGATGTATGTGCCAGTGCGGGGCAGGGGCTGAAATAAGTTTGATGTAAAATCCAATTCATTGGCAAGCAGATATTATAATGACAGTCCAACTGCAGATTCAAACCATACAATCTACCTCCCAATACGTGTTCAACTAATGCAACAGCCCATGAGCTGATACATGAGGCTGCGAAGGAAGTTCATCGGGTATGTATTTCTCTGATTAAGAAGCCCGGACCTGTGCTTTGAGGGCAAGCCATGATGCTGGAACACGATAATGACATAAAACAAGAGAATGTTTGTCACTAAGGTTTAACAAACAAAGAAGACAAGCAACAAAAAATTTAAGGGTTGCTACATATCTCCGCAAGAACATTGACAATTTCTTGGATGCTAAATGTTTGTCACCAAGGGTTTAACAGACAGAAAACACAAGAAACAGGGATTTCACGGGTTGAGTACTAACTCAAGAACATTGATAATTTCTTCGAAGCTAAATGTTTGACACCCAAAGGGTTTAAGAAACAGGGGATTCAACGGTTGAGTGCTACCTCCTCAAGCACATTGGCAATTTCTTGGACACTGGATGTTTGTCACCCAAGGGTTTAACGAACCAAAAGGACCAAAACAAAAAACAGGGGAATAAAGAATCGAGTGACTACCTCCTCAAGAACATTAATAATTTCTTGAATGCTGGACCGCTCTTTACCACCAACACAAGTCACCAAGAACCCCTGTTGCCCATGGTTGAGAACAGCCTTCTTCTGGTTCTGAAATCACACACAATTCAGACTCAATAACCCTACCCCTCCAGCCTTACATGACCACAATGAGGGCCATCGTAGAACTCCTTATGCTCCAGTTTGCAAAGCCCTCCATGTCTTAATTCCACAGCAAATTGGATGAGCCTCTTGTTCGGTCC
This sequence comes from Polytrichum formosum, assembly GCA_964035585.1. NCBI lineage: Eukaryota > Viridiplantae > Streptophyta > Polytrichopsida > Polytrichales > Polytrichaceae > Polytrichum > Polytrichum formosum. The sequence continues at coordinate 48,328,769 of OZ037937.1, forward strand.
ACATAAATGTGAAAACAATGACGACCTGTAATCCTCATTTTCACATCATCCCCGTCCTCACCACGATAATAAAATGGCGCCCAAAATATTTCTTGCTGCTTCCAATCGCCTTTGAGTCAAATTAAGAAATGTAGTTGTGCATCGGAATGAGGAGGAGGAAACACATACATGAGGTAAGTACTTGGCTCGTCGACGCTTTCGATCACCACCGCCACCACCACCATGTTTCCTACCATCCTCTGCTCCTGCCATGTTGATGCTCTGCTACGTTTTGCAACAATTGAATCTGAAGAAACACACAACAATTTTGAACAATTTGAGTGCACATAAGTTAAGTTTAAGCATAATTCTGCGACCCGGCCCTTGCCCAGCTTCGGAGCCACTCATACTTACCCGTCTTCATACTTGGGCCGGTTATCAACCAGGGTATGGAATCCACCTTCCCTACCAAGGGTTTAGGGTTTCGTACATAGCTTTTGAATCGTTAAGGGTAAAGTAAGCTATGTGGGTGTTATTGGGTTCATTTCATGTTCTCCAACTTCTACCGATTATATTTACACAAGAAAATTTGTGTTGCATTAGCAAATCTACAATGAAACATATGCAAAAACCAGGTTGGAAATCAGACCTTTCCTTATTTAGCTATGGTTATCATAAGTGCATGTTTGTTGATTTCTTAATTGAATACATAGGTCCTCCTAATTATGTTCACTATTGAGTGTAGGGTAGTTATTAATATTTGAAGATGTAGTTCAATCTCTTTTGAACATTTATCTCTATGATGTTTGTTCTTTGATCCTCACCAAACCGCATACCAATCAAATATAGGGGTCCGATTAAGAAAATGAGTCACTTAGTAAGACCCGTCTACCTTAACACTTGATTTTTATTGTTTGAGTGGTGTCAATGTTCATGATCATAGAATTAGATGAAACAAAACCTTCACACTAATGTGGAAAATGCGAATGCGGACAATGGACGGATCAAGCACATTTCTTGCCGCCATAAACTCTCAAAACATAATGGGACAACAATCAATAATCTTATTTTCACATCGCATAATGCATAGCATTCTTTAGGTTTTCCTACCTTTTAGGTGTGGATGTGACCTCAAGCTTGAGATTCTCGAATGTAGTGAATAGGATCCTAATTTTGAAATCCTTTCAGTCATTTTGCTACCCTAAACATGAAACACAAGTGGTTCTAACATCGGCCTTACGATTCTCTCACTTCCAATAGTAGGTGAACAATTCTCGTCATGCAATGTAGAATGTTTTGTAGTTCGTGTGTCACATTAACATGAACATATATGTTTTGGTGAAATGAATGATCATGTGAAGATGGTTGCATTCCTAATTGTGGATAAAAGTTGCAACTACCCACATCATGGTCATTTCACACCTCATCATCCCATGTGGCCCTTTCCAATGACGCAACAACCCGTGCATGCCTTAGGCCCTTACCACACGGCCGGCAACTTCCATGAACCGGTGGCCCTGATTGGCCGAGCAGCCTTGCCGCTTACCACATGAGCGGCATTATGAGGGGAGGCGTGATGACGTGTCCAAGAATTTAGGCCATCGGAACTACCAGGGGATTCCCACCGGAAACTCATAGAATCCGGTGGTGGCCACCCCCTGGCCCACCGAGACCGTCCTCTCCCGCTCTCTCCCGCCCTCTCTCGCCGAATCTCCGTGCCTAGTCGTCGTCAATGATGAGGAACTTCCTGCCGCTCGTGTGGTGGCTCTAGCGAGATTGGGGTGAAGTGGCTATAGCGAGCCTACATGTTTTCCTAGCCTGCACGGCGAAATTGCCTGTCGGCCGTGTGGTAAGGGCCTTACTTATGGGGGTTGCATGGGGATGATTTGTCACATGGATGGACCCTTGTATTCTATAAAGAAATATGAACAACTCAACACTGACCATGTATTTCCCTCAGTCATGCCTTTACAAGCTACTCAATTTCATTGCACTTGCATTTGCACCACATATGCTACAAATGATGCAGTTGCACTGCCACTTAAGATTGCTACCAAGGAACTTGAGCATGTTCACAACCATGGTCAATTATATCTAGCACAAAATGCATGGTTTAGTTGCAATGGCTAGTTGTGGGGGAGGTGATTTCTCTTAGTATGAACAAAGTGCAACTGATGATAGATTACATAAGATGTACGTATCTTGTGTTAGCCAAGGATAGTATATTATTTGACTCGTTCTTCATTGTTGTTTGCCTTTAAAGCATTGCATTCTTGTAAATTATGTAGAAATATTTGTTGCACATTTTTTGCACAAGTTTGTCCAATTAGTTCCCAAACCCCTTCAAATCCCTTTCTAATAGCTTAACATTTCGCTAGTATGACCCTATGATCAATGTTCAACCATTTAAGTAAAAGAATTAGGCCAAAATAAATATGGTATACTTTTACTTCATATGTCAAATTTGCAAAAACTTTATTGAAAGATGTTGTATTAATGAAAAACAAAGTACTATGAGATACAAACTTCAGAGCATACAAGGTAAATGTAACTCCTTTAGATGGCTCAAGGTTTCTTGAGCCCCATGACCTTGACATATGCCGAAAGTGTGTGCAACCACACATCAATTGACATGGTCCACTACACCCTAAACTCCGTAATATCAACCTCCATAATGTCACTCACTCTCTAATATCCCAAAACCCTAGGGAATGGATGTGCGTAGTTCAAATCTCACTCCTTATTGTCACCTTTGTCTCCCTTATATCACGAATTTTGTCATTAATGCAAACCACCAAAGAAGTCAACCCACACCCTTGCATTACGCCATGTGTAAAAATGTGGAGTGTCACCTTCTTATTCTTATTCTTATTCTTCCTCTTATGCCACTTGTTGAATGGTGGTGCATGCATCCGCCACATCGCCCGGGAGGACGAAGCGGAGTGGACCACACCACACCACACCGTTTAATATGTTGCACTTTGTGTTATTCCATAGTGTCACATGCTACACTAATTCACTAGTATCATGCATCCATGTTAACACTATAAAACTCCGTAATATCACATGCACTTTGGTTGCCATAGGTGTGATACTACGGAGCTTAGAGTGTACAACTAACCTACCATTGACATGATAGTAGTTGCTAGGAATAAGAATGAAGACAATGTTAACCTAATTGCCAATCTATCCATCTCCTAGGCTTGATTAACGTTGTAGCTATGAAAACCACTAATGACAAGTTGTCCAACATTCAGATGATCTTCTCCACTTACAGTTTGATCTATTAACCTATACATGAATAATGGGGATCATCAATGGGCTAATGAGATGGTCCTCCCGCGGGTGCACCATTCATTGCCCAAGAGAGATGAGAACTTGGTGCCAATCACCAAGTCCGTCATTTACATTGCTTGTGGAACATATGCTCATTCGATCATAGACTAGCCGAGCAAGATTAGTGTGAAGAGGTCCATTCCAATATAAGCACGCATAGAAGAACTTCCATATTCATGCCTCCCCGTAGAAGAAGAACAAGTGGGGAAAAGTCTTGGGAGGGGGAATAAAATGGTATGGTAGGCGGTGGCATGAGATTCTCATATGGATCAATACTCCTCGCCCTCGTCCACGCCGTCTCCCTCAGCGGACTCAACGCCCACTTCCTCATAGTCCATCTCGAGGGCAGCCAAGTCCTCTCGGGCCTCAGAGAACTCACCCTCCTCCATGCCTCGCCAACGTACCAATGCACGAAGGCAAACTTGGCATACATGAGGTCGAACTTGTGGTCGAGGCGGGAGAACACCTCTGCCATGCTCGTGGTATTGGAAATCATGCAGACAACGCATTGCACCTTTGCTAGATCTCCACCTAGTATGATAATAGGTGGTTATTAGAAATATAATATTGGTAATACAAGTGTGTAGCCTACAATAATGAAAGGACCAATGTCCTTCTAGAATATAGCAATAATAATAAGGCCCACATAGAGGAATAACTTTTTCGTATGTAGGGTACCACCACCTTTGAGTGAAGGCATTGTTAAGGTAGGATTTAGCACTATGTTTCATAGATTGTCATAAGGGCAAAAAAGGCCATTTTATTAGTTGACGTCAATTCTGTCCTTAATACAACTAGTTGTTAGGACGTCCACTAGTTGGTTTTTACTGTTTTACTGCTGAATAGTCTGTTCAGTAGTAATAATTATTTGGTGTTAGTAACTTAGCTGGTCAGAAAATGACTTGTAGGTCCAAAGTTATTAAAATGTCATTGCGAGTCTTTTACTAGTTGACCGTTTTTTATGACAGTGTGCCAGATGGTCATGAACTGGACAGAGGGCAAAAACGCGTCAGGACAGCTAGTTGCAGCGTTTTGACAAGGTGGCAACCTACCAAGTTGACTCACCTAGTGGGTAGTTGTTTTGAAGTATATAAGGATGGTTTTAGAGCCTTTTGGCTCTCTTAGTACACATATGCGAAGTTAGCTTAGACTCTTAGAGAAGATGTGTATGCTTGTAAGTTTTAGATCTGGACGTGTAGCGTCCTGAAATTGTGTGGCAGTCCGGATGGACAACAGTTTTGGAAAACCAACAATAAAGTGTTGAAAGAGGGATTTAGAGAGTAGATTCATTGTTGGCCTTCTCTCATTACTACTCTTCTTGCAAGCTAACTTAGTCCTTAGTGTTGACAGGACGTAGGTGTTGAGTGTGTTACTGAAAATGTGCATCGGAGAGTTTGGGATGTAGTATCAAGGAATGCATTAGAAAGTAGGAATGGTAGAGATGCGCGGACGTGACGCTCAGGGGAGGACGTCCAGAGCAAGTAGTTAGAATGACCTGAAAATTGTACCATAGGTTGGAAGAGGGTTAAAGTGGCCAGATCCGAACTCGGTTTGCGAAAACCACCTCCGGAAGTTGGCCGATCTGACCAAGGACGTGAGCTGGTCGGAAATATGTAAGTGGTTAGAATAACCCAAAAACTCTACCATGGGTTGGTAGAATGTTAGAGAGGTCAGATCTGGACTTGGTTTGTGAAAACCACCTACGGAAGTTGGCAGATCTGACCAAAAACGGGAGCTGGTCGGAAATATGAAAGTAGTCATAATTACCCGAAAACTCTACCATAGGTTGGTAGAAGGTTAGAGATGCCATATCCAAGCTTAAATTGTGGAAACGACATCCGGAAGTTGGCCGATCGGGCCAAAAAAGCAAGCCGGTAGGTAGTGTCCAGGGCATATTTTCGAGCCTTAAACGGAAGTTTTAGGGGATTATACGTCAAGGAGCTTTCTAGGGATGAAGGACTAACTTTGGAGATGTTTCTGCAAGGCTTGGACGTGACTAGCAGCGAACTAGTTAATGGAGCAAGGAAGGAGTGCGAAAAACCATTAACAGGCATGTCCAACATAAATAAGATGAAAACACTTGGAGTAGTACCATGTATCTTTTGAGCATAGAAGAGACGAAGCCGACATCTAGGTTGGCATGAATGAGGGACATGTCACCTTTGTCATAGCCATTTAGTATTTTGAGTATATTATTGACCTTGTACATTGTTTAATGTTGCTAGAATACTTCACTTCAAATTTGTCACATGGCCTCAACATAAATTGGTTGTACATTATATATAGAAACCTACTACTGCTACTGCTACTGCTACTACTACTACTACTACTAATAATAATAATAATAATAAAGAGAAAAAATTAATGTCTATAATATTTTGTATTATAACTTACCTCCAACACAACCATAATTTGATATGCATTGAATTGATACCTTACAAATGAGAGAAGAAATAGTATAATACTAGGAAAAAACCTTGTTCATTGCAACTATTGGCTAGATATATATAAACGAATTTGTTTAGTTGCCCATTGTCCATAAATTGCTACTAAATTTTACTTAATCATGCATTTTGTTGGCATAAGTTGCAATGGACAACTCACAAGGAACGGTTGTAGTAAACAAATTTTTTAATCCAGTGTAATGATCCAACACCCAATTATCCAGCTAATATTTTTGCATTTTTTGATGTTGTCATTGAACATTAAATTATTGAGATAACATTGAAATAATGTTGCATTCAAACCTGGGACAATTGTAGGTGGTTGATAGTTGATGCCGCACTTGAAGCCAGTGGGGCACCAATCCACAAATTGGATGGTGCGCTTGTTCTTGATGGTGCCCACGGCCGCGTTCACATCTTTGGGCACCACATCCCCCCGATACACGAGGCAACATGCCATATATTTGCCATGCCTTGGGTCACACTTGGCCATCATGCTCGAAGGCTCAAACATGCTATTTGTTAATTCCGATACCAATAATTGCTCATGGTATGCCTTTATGAGTCCAAAATGGTTGCTCATATTTGTTTTATGTTTAGGATCTACTTAGAATTGCAATTGGAGTGTTATTGAAACAATCAAAAGTATAAAAAGAGTGAGGCTTAGTGTGGATTTAGGTTTAGGCCTTAAGCCATTTTGTGTGGTTAAGTAGAGGATTAGTGGCATTAGGGAGTGTTTTGATTAGAGGAGTAGTGTTTGATGAGGCAAGGGGAAGGGTCTTGGGTCTAAATGTTTGAATTAGAACATGCTCTTGTTGGTTTAGAGGGTGAGGAGTTAGTGGATAGGATAAGGTCCTACTAAGTAGGAGAAAGTTTAAAGGGTTGTGGTTGGATGCCCTCTCCTCCCCTTCTCTCCTATCCTCTTTCTCTCCTTCTTCTCTCATATATCTTTCCTCTCTCTCTCTCTCTCTCTCTCCCTCCCCCGTTTGAATTAAGATCTATGTTGTTGGTTTAAGAGTTGAAGGCTTAAATAATAGGATGAGAGACTACAAAGTAGGAGAGGATCGAGGGGCTTATCTTGAGCTTTGAGGGGTGCTCACCCCTTCCCTCCCCCGTTTGAATTAGGATCTATGTTGTTGGTTTAAGAGTTGAAGGCTTAAAGAATAGGATAAGAGCCTACAAAGTAGGAGAGGATCGAGGGGCTTATCTTGAGCTTTGAGGGGTGCTCACCCCTTCCCTCCCCCTATATATTCCTCTCTCTCATCTTCTTCACTCACTTGTGTTCCTATTCACTTTTTTTTTTCGTGCTCCTTTGGCACCCCTTCCCTCCCCCTATATATTCATTTCTCTCACCTTCTTCACTCACTTGTGTTCCTATTCACTCTCTCTTTCCTTTGTGCTCCTTGGCACCCCATGTGTTATAAGTGTGGGTGTGTGGGAAGCAAGAGAGGGGCACGTGTGTGTGCAAGGTTTCAAGGTGAAGAGCCAAGGTCAATTAGTCTTGAAGTTAGCTTTGCATTGTTAGATGTAGTGTTAGATTAAAAGCATTTAGAAACAAGTGCATAGCTCTAGTATTTAGACTTCTAGAATTTAGACTTCTAGTGTTGGGAATTATAGTATTTAGACTTATAGTACTTACTCTTATAGTATTTACTCTCATAGTATTTAGACTTGCGATATTTAGATTCATAGTTGCATTAAGGTGTGAACTTGGAAAGTTGTTGTGAGGGACTTGTGGAAGAAGAGGCGATGATAAGTTATATAAGTGTTTTTCAACACTTGTATTAAAGACTTATGTGCCTCATGGAATCAACAAGCCATAGCCTCAGCGAGGTGTCATGCACTAGTGAAGAATCGTCAGCCATGACCAAGTTTGCAAGAGGGAAATCTTTGAGGGCATGCGTGGCAAAGGCGGTGGGGTGGACTCTTGAAAAAGCCAATGATGTACCTATGCAAGAGAGTCACACTAATAAAATGTCATGACTTGAAGTAAGTTGTAAGTCCATCAAGGTAAAACGTACATTCCATGTTACTACAAATTTTTATGTTACACATGTGATCTCCAAACCCATGACCCGGACTAGGACGCTTAAGGGTGGTGGGTTTGGCCTCACAGCCTTCTCAGCGGAGATCACATGAGCATATGAAGAGAGCATAAAATGAATTCTAGGGTACGGCACCAAGTTGGTTTGGAACTATGTCAAGTCCACGTTCAAAGCCCCGTCAAACCTTAGTGACGTTGTGAGCGAGGACACCACCTGTGAAATATTATGCGATGGTTTAGGGACTACAACTTCATGTTTAGCATTACTTAAGATGATGGCAATGTATGCACATGTTCAAGTCGAACTGATGATATGATATATTGAATCCGGTGTAAACTAGGACATGGTATTATCGGTGTATGGTAAAAACACATGGAACCGATCCAATCTTGGTATGCAATAAGGGGTTAAAGAACAAGGAATATGTGTGACCTAGGTGGTGAGCCGGTTCAAGTTGGTGTATGTCGGTCGCTCAATGTCCAAGTTCCAACGGCAAATGTCATAACTTAAATGGCCTCGTTGTCCAACATCACAGCCACGTCCGTGTGTTCCAAAAAGGAGTGGGTGGATAACACACTATTATAAGGCTCCACAACTGCTCCGGACACTTATGGGCTAGGGTAAACACACATGGAAAGCTTTGATTTCTTGCCATAATCAACAGAAAGTTGTTCTAGGAGAAGGGAACCGAGGCCTGAGCCTGTTCCCCCACCGATTGCATGGAAGACCAAAAAACCTTGAAGGCCCGTGCAATTGTCAACCAACTTCCGTATTCGGTCAAGACAAAGGTCCACAATCTCCTTACCCACTGCAATTTGTCATGAGATAAGTAAGGTGTGTGGACCTTATATTGTGTTGTGGTCATTGGTGAGTCTTGTGTGGCTAGATGGTTTTGGGTTGTAAATTGGATTTTAAGGAAAGTTATGTTGGTGAGAATTTATTTATGTGCATATCACATGTGAATCATGGTAGGCATTCAAAAAGAGGCTCTTCACAAACAATCACTTGTATTCATGAAGCTTGAATGAGGCAATTGAAGAAACAAACATTCGTAATTTAATAACTAGTTGGGATCACTTCCATCCACATTAATAATGTCTCCAAATAGGCATTGTTTTGAACATAAGGTTTGCTTGCACTTTAATTATGCTCATAATCTTTAAAACCCATACTAGCAACCCGTCTATTGCGCATGCAACAACAACAACAACAACAACAACAACAAACCATCCACTCCATGTGGTAATTCATGGATGGGAACCAAACGCATGGCATTCGTGTCATCCATACAACAAGGTTGACATCATGACTTATATCTTGATGTTATGTCACTTAGCATCATGGGAGTTGACTGTGGCATTGTTTTATTATATATATATATATATATATATATGGGTGCAAGCATAGTAAAGTGGACCAAAAAAGTGCTCCGGTATACAAAAGCCATGATTTTCTTGGTCAAACGCCTATAAGTAGTAGCAAAATGTTGTTTAAAATAGATTATTTTTCATGATGACCTCTATTGTTAAGTTAGGTACTCAAATATAGAATATCAATATGAGATCTTCAAAACCTATCATCAAAAGTGACGTGTAAAAGCAACTGACTAAATATAGTTTTGAACGTAAATTTCACGACCTTAAATATTTTGAACTTGGAATTACTTTTCATATTCCTTGAATTCATTATAAACTTGAGGTCATCGTAATTTTTTTTCAAAAATTCATCAATTTAATGTAATGTAATTGTATTTTAAACAAGTTTTTGACAATTATCTTTTCAATGACACCCACTTGCACCACCACTTGCACCGTCTTCTAAAATACATATACGTTATTTGAAATTGTTTTTTGTGAACATAAATTGCTTGGCTTTGTAGATTCATATGTTTTCTAAATGTTTATGAATTTTTATTTCATAAAACTCAAAGTTAGTATATTGTTTTGGATCACTTTCACTTAAACCTGAGCAAGGATCAAGAGCTGTCCACTTTACCGTGCTTGCACCCATATATATATATATATATATATACACTCACCAGTGTAGTGGCCCCGAGCAAAATTGTTGGCAACATCTTCTTTTCCACTTATGAGTTGCTCTGGATGGAAAAGTTGGCGGTATGTGTCGGTGCGGACCTCACCCACCACCGTGGGCTCCAAGTCCATGAACACACAACGAGGGATGTGTTTGCCAGCGCCGGTCTCGCTAAAGAACGTATTGAAGGCATCGTCTCCTCCTCCCACTGTTTTGTCACTTGGCATTTGTCCATCCGGCTAATATCCATGCCAATCACATCATTTTCATCCTCAAGGTTAAGTTAATACTTAAAGACACTAGTACAAGCTCTATGGCCTATGCAAGAGTTTGATGAGCCCACAACAAGTGTAAAATTCTAAATTTATTAGTCTATGAGATTGAAGTCATATTTAATGAGGAAGTGAAATCTACTACAATGAGGAAGTGAAAACACAATCTTAGGTAGAAATGATGATAAAAACACAACTATATTTGCATTTGGACAAGGGTTTCCAAGGAACAAGGGTAAGAAGAGGGTTTTAAGGTGATTCAACTAGGTAGCATTAGTGGAGGGTATCAAAGGTGCTTTGAGATGAAGAAAATTCACTCCTCAACCCCTTGAACCTTGGTGGGGAGAAAATGTGCCATACAAATGAACATTGAGGACACAAACATGCTCTTAAAACTTGAGCAACTAGTAAACTTAATAGAAATTGGCATAAATTATAATGGTAATAATATAAGGTCCAAAAACTATGTTGTTTACAGTAAGACACACCTGTCAAATAAAGTCCCTTGTATTTTGGTTCTAAAAGATTGCCACACCAAAGTAAGTTTGATCTTTCTATAAAATAATATTTCATAACACTTTGTCACACCTTATGTTACACTAGAAAGCATTATAAGTTTATAAAACTTGAGTCGTATAATATAGAGCTTATGTACCCAAGGTGGTAGAGTTTAGTTGACTTTTGGTAGGATTGTATCTATTTGTTGCCAAAGTATAGGTACCTCGAGAATATGATTATGAGTAGCAAAATTGTATGAGAGGGTAACTCATCAAGAGAGAAACTAGTCTAAAGTTTGCATATTGGGTCCTATGGAGAGCTAGTAGTAAGTGATGAGCTTGTTGTTGATGCAAGGACATACCTGAATGCCATGCTCAAGACAGAACAACTCCCAACAAGCATTGCCGACTTGGATTCCTGCCTGGCCAATGTGAAGGGATAGGACCTCTCTCATCTTCTTTTACTCACAAAACAACACCTTAGCTACTTTGCTCAATGTTCAACACTCACTAACTAAAGTATGAATGATATTGTTGTAATAGTAAAGGTGCACAATTGAATCGTATATTCACACACTTCAAAGGGTGCAAACATTTTCTCAAGTGTGTTGAGGGATCCCAATAACAACTTGCCACCACTCCAGAACTAACAACAATCACAACCTTACCAACTTTGCCTGCTTCATTGCTCCTCAAAGCAACTTATGCAGGGGAGTGCTTCATATGGTACAAAGTTGCCAAACAACAAATCAAAGTCAAATTGAAGATTTATCATGTTAGAGTGGGATATTGTTGTTGCATCACTTGAAGAATTCACTTTGCCAAAGATAACACAAGGAATGGTGCTTAGTAATGTTATTTGCAACTTGAAATGCGAAGCAATAAAGTGAAAACATGTGAGGTTACATCAAGTGTCACAAGTTTTGTGAGTCAACATGAAAACTTATCATGTCAAAGTGGATTGTTCTCACATCACTTGAGAAATGCTCTTGCAAGAGGGTGACACAATCAATGGTGCTTAACTAGAAACTATATGTGCAACTTGGAATGCTTAAAACATGGAAAGTAAATGTGAGCAATTGCTGAAGTATGATTCTCTAGTGAATAAACAAACAAACACGCACAAAAGTTCACCTAGCGCACAAAAGTTCACCTAGAAAACTTATTGTGTAGTGAAATATTGTTCATGCATCATTTGAGCAAATGTTTCTCGCTAGAGAAAACACATGGATGATGCTTAGCAATGTTTATGTGCAATTTGAAATGTTTGAAAACTATGAAAACAAATGTGTAAGATTGCTTCAAGTGTCACATGTGAACAAAATAAACAAGTATTAAGATTCAATCTGCGAACCTATTGTGTTAGAGTGGAATATATCGTTCATGCATCACTCGAGCAATTTTTCGTACTAGAGAGAACACAAGGTTGGGGCTTAGTAAATTTAAAGTTTGCAACTTTGGAAAGCTTGACAACTTGGCCCAAAGGAAATGTGTGAGAATGCCAGTGTCTAAGCAGACTCTTCAAAAGTGATGGCTAAGGCGCCACTGTCAGCCGAATCTCCTGGCCCTCCGATGGCCCGGGCGAGGATCAATCGCAGCCGTCGATGTCCAGGTAGTTAAGGGCCGCGCAGTTACCGTGAAGCTGTTGCTAACTGAAGCCTACTCCAGCAGATTAGCTTAACAATATCTGCCTAACTTAAGCTTAAATTAACCCGGTTCAGGTTAATGTAACCCCCAGGTTTAACCCGGTTAGGGTTTGGCCCCCAGCTCTTCTCTTTCTCTCTTTGCTTTTGCTCTCCATCGATTGCGTTGCTGCATTGCCATTCCTCTCTCTCCGAACTAAGAGAGTCTGTCTGTCTGTCCGTCTCTCTCTCTCTCTCTCACTCACACACACACACACACACACAAAATCTTAGTCTTAAGAACACCATGGCCCGTAATGAAGAGAAAGCGCAGTCTATGCTGAGCAGGTTCTTACAGGCCAAGAACGAGGAGAAGAAGAAGCCTAAAGAGAGACGCCCCTTTCTGGCTTCCGAATGTCGAGACCTTGCCGACGCAGACAAATGGAGGCAGCAGATTATTCGAGAAATCGGGCGCAAGGTCATGGACATCCAGAACCCTGGCCTGGGAGAACACCGGCTGCGGGACTTGAACGACGAAATCAACAAGCTCATCAGGGAGAAGGGGCATTGGGAGGCCAGGATATTGGAGCTCGGAGGACCTAATTACGCCAAAACTGCACCCAAGGTCACTGACGAGGATGGCAAAGAGGTAAGGAAAGAGGAACCTGTGGTCGCCCGATGTCCGTCTTTATGTGCTTGGGAATGCTATTGGTTTCATCTCTCCTGTGTTACTTGGGTTTGTGGAGCTGCTTGTCTTCAAGGAAGTGTACCACCTCCGTCAGGAGGCAGTAACACCCGTCCAATAGCCATGCTCTGGACATTCGTCTCGGGTTCATATGGGACATATATTTGGGGCTTTGATCAAGGGCGAAGCGTCGCTCATTCACGCCAACCGGGATGTTGTATGATGAGCCAACAGGGGACGCTATATCTAATGCATTCAATGATACATTTGTGTTCAAAGTTAAGCATAAGTTTTAAGGATTCAACTTGCTCGTCATGCAATGTCAGTCTCTACGGTTTCAGGGTGTAGAAAGTACTTGAATTTTTTGCATGTAGGTGCGAAGTGTTCAACTTAAGAAGAGCTGGAATCGAGAAGGTTATACACTTGGGCCTTTTTAAACTAGAGGTCGAGTTCAGAGTTCGAACCTTGAATTCTCGGGAGTTTGATACTTGGAGTTGACAAGCTTTCATCTAAAGCTCAAACTATTGAGAGCTTGTCTAAATTTCAAGTTCTCAATGGTTTGAGCAATTGTAAAGATGTCAGAAATGACTGAGAGCTTGTTGTAGTCATTCCACACGGGATCCATCAAGGCGCCCTCTCAGTGTGGTAAAAAATCAAGCTGTCTAGTTTTGAGCTTATGTTTAAAGTGGATTTGAGTGAGAATGTATTCGGAAGCGGCTCCTTGCCAATGAGAAGGCTCATTTCTTCAAGCTCTCAACTCGAGCTCTAGCTTAAAGAGGGCCTTAAGCACAATTTACAAAATGTAGGTCGCCCTAATCCTGCTTACATAGTTTTACATTTAGAAGACCTCTATGCAGCTTCCCCTGTGTACAGGTGTAGCTTGCATTTCTCCTCATTGCTGCATTTTTTGATAGTGGAGTGTTGAGGAACTGCGTGGTTCAGTCAATGATGGATGTGAGGTGTGTAGAATTTAGTGAGGTAATGCAAATTTTTTCTTTGCTGTGACATATGTTGCTGATTCCTAGGCCTATATGGTGGCCTTTATCAGGTGGAGTCAGCAAGTGGGAAGGGCATGGGCTACAAGTACTTTGGGGCTGCCAAGCAGCTACCAGGAGTGAAAGAGCTTTTCGAGTTGCCACCAGAGATAAAGAAGAAACGGAACCGTTATGAAATGTACAAGCGCATTGACATGGATTACTATGGATTCCGGGATGATGAAGATGGTGTCCTGGAGAAACTAGAACAGGACGCAGAGAAAATCATGCGAGCTGAAGCCATACAGGAGTGGGAGAAAATAGAGGCTGTGAAGGCTGAAGCCCGAAAGGGAGTGAAAGAGGTATGTCTTTTGAAGAAATTTATGTGCACTATTCTCAAGGTTGTAGCACATGTTGGTTCTAAGCATTCTGAGATCATCATGCTAAACCCTTAACCCTAAATCCTATGCCAGCATGTGTGATCTTGTGGACATAATGCTTAATTAATTAAATTAAGTTAGATTTGAGACAATGGAGGATTAACCCTTGAGCGTCCGAGAGGCCTCTCCACGCACAAAAATGCGTATTTGAGGTACATACTTGCAGTTTAAAGTTAAGTATGTCAAAAAGTGAAACCATTCAAAGTAATTCATTATTCATTTGCACTTTTCAAATCGGTTGAATACGTTAGTGTCATTGAAGATTTGGGTTCAAATACACAGCCTGGGTGCCCCTCAATGCAATTACATACTTAGTATTTTTTTATCATCAATGTCACCTATGAGTATATTGCTATATTGCCACATGATATAATGAACTGAATAAAGTTTCAAATCCATAATTATAAAAAATATGATACAAAGATTTGGAGAGGCTCATAGGAATTGTGTATATAGGTTGTAAATTGAGCCTCTGGTCCTTTAAAGGATAACAGCCTCTACATGCTTTTTTATTGCCAAAGTAACAGTGTGGGCAAATGGGCAGTTTTCTGTGTTGCACATAGAATACTGCTGAGATTAAATGGACATCAATTTGAGCATCTGTGGTTATGGTTGCAGGTCGTGCTCATGAAACCCGATGCCGAGAAAGAAGATAGTGACCTGGAGGACTACGTAGATGAGGATGAAGAAGTAAGGCAACCAAAGCGATTTGAGTTTGTGGCTCATGTACCCCTTCCAGACGAAAAAGAGATTGAGCGCATGATTGTCGAGAAGAAGAAGCAAGAGCTCTTGAGCAAGTATGCAAGTGAAGACCTAGTGAGCGAGGAAATAGAGGCAAAGGAGATGCTTAATATTCACAGATGAGAGACTCAGCATCTTCTTTTGTTGCGGGAATTCACTTGACAAGAAGCATTCTCCCACTTGTACGCCACATTGTACAGTATTGACATGAAAGGGTGAGCATCAAATCTGTAGTGTGTTTTATTGACTTGGTTATTTCATTTTTGGACTATTGTTGGTACCATTATAACTTGATGACTGTCTCTGGTTATTGTTGCTTTGTTAGAAGTCACACTTGGTATGTCTTTGTGTTGAAGGTAACATAGTTGTCAATGATCAAGGGTTATGTGTTTCTTCTTTACTTACTCTGAGCTTTTTGGCATGCAGATTTGTGCTCATGTATTGGCTAATTTAGACAAGACAACACACAGCATAAGGTATTGGACCTGGTCTACAGCAGCCTGGGTCTGTGGTTATCTTTTGTATATTACAGTTCAATTAAGCAAAGCATTTTCAGAACAATGTAATGCCAAGACCTTGGAAAAATCAAATTCAGAGTGTTCCATATCCCATATCTTGTATCCTATATCCCATATGATTATGTATGTGTGACAGAAACGTGACATTTTGAGTGAGTGAAACAATGCAGTATCATATTAGCATTCTTCCTGTACCACTATCTAAAAAGTTCATCATTTGACTAGAGTGTTGGCTTTGGATGTGCTGTAGATTTTTTAACATGTGTCTGAATTGACGATGGAAATGTAAAATGTGGAGAATATGGTGCTGAGTGCTAGACACTCTTGAGAAGCTCTACAGGGTTCAAGAGTACTCTTGAATTTAGAAACTTCCATACAGGGCTTTGGAGACAAGAAAACCGAAATTTTATTGTTGATAACTTCCATCTTTTGTCATTTCTTAGAAAATCAACACTACTTGAAATAGTTCTATTCTTCTAAAGAGGTTCTATGATTGAAGAAATTATGGTGCAAATACCGTCAAATATAATACTCTACATTTTTGTGAAATGAGAAAGTTTTTGAGGAAGCTGAGTGCGACAATCATACTCAAGGTCTTAACAAACTCTACAAGATAGATTTTCATTAGGTTCATTTGAGCAAAGATTCAAGGAAGACATGAACAGTACAAAAGCCTCACTTTGGAAACCCCATAGGAATATAAACAGGTTATTGGATTTTGATGAGTGGTGATGTCTTGGGAAGATATGGAGAAGTTAAACAAGTTATCAGCCTATTGCTGTATGTGATTAAGCTTTCAAGCAAACTATGAGCAAAATGCATCATGATCTTCTCAAGACAAATAAAGAAAATGTAGACCTTGTCCATCTTAAAATCATCTTGGACAAGGTATACATTTGCTTCATTTGAGCAAGACTCAAGCATGAGATGAGTCCTACAAGAAGAGCTCGAATTTGGAAAACTCATTAGACTTGTCCTTTAACCCCTAAAGGCCAAAGCGAATGTTTTTGTCCGGCCAATTTTTTAAAATTGCTATTAGATTGGACTAAATTGTTCTAGGTGATTTTGGGAAGATTTTGTTTCAACCTTTAGGGGTTAACTCAATGAAATTGATTTTAGAATCCAGGAAGTCAAAAGGCTAAGGGGATTGAAAGTACATCATGATGGTTTCAAACCAATTAATTCCCTAGAGTGGTGGAGTGCAGTAGCCTCTGTGAGATAGAGACTAATGTCAACTTGATGATTTGATTGGAAGAAAGACTTGAAGCTCCCTAATATTACATTCTTAAATATCGATGGCAATTTATCTCTTATTGGGTTGTATAAGGGACATTCCAACATAAAGTGTGCCTTGTTTTCAACTGCATTGTAAGAGCATAAAGACTGTTATCTCTAGAGATGAATGTAAGGCCTCCTTGGAACGACTTAGACAAATGGGCGGAGGAACACCTAAGGGAATTGGGTGTGCGGCTAGCCGCACCCCTTAGAGTGTAAAGGGTTGAACCCGGTTGGGAATCCACACTTAGGCGGGAGGACTAAGTGCGGGGTAGGGTGACCCGTGCGAAGGGGCACGAAGGACTTGAGCGCGAGGCTCAATGGGTGAGTACGTCAAGGACTCGGAGCACACGCAAGGCGTGTGGGAAAGGCCCAAGCCTTGGTCTTGCGGAACGGACCAGGGTTGTCCGTGGGTTGACTAGTGAGGACCCCACGAGTGTTGGAGTCGTTGTGACTCTAAGTTGAGTGTATGGACTAACCTGACAAGTGGCTTGTGCATGTGAGTCATTAGCTTCATGCGGGGCGTGAGGGGCGTAGCGCTAGCGGGCGTTACATGTGGTATCAGAGCGTCTAAACTTGGTATCGTGATTCGACACCGAACGAGCGGAACGGGAGCTTAGCAACCTTGGAGGTAGCAACAATGGCAATCGCAAAGCGCTCGAAGAAAGGTGAGAGCGAGTCGCGACAAAGAGAAGACGAGACTTGAGAAGAGTTGGCGCCGGAAGTCGTGGTGATAGCGGCTCAAGGCGAAGAAGGCGGGCCGAGTAAGAAGACTCGCGTATCGCGCAAGAAGAAGGTTATCGAAGGCGAGAAAACCGCGAGTCAACTCCGAGAAGAGTTGAACTTGGAACCAATTCTCACCGAGCCCAATCAAGAGCAAGGGGTGGTGAATCAAGCCTTAGTGGGGGAGGAGCAATCTAACGAACCGCTTGGAGAAAACGATGAGGTTAGCTCCGACGGGTTCGAAAAGGATTCGGATCGAGAAGGACCGCGACGACGCGAGACGCCAATGGCGAAGCTCAAAGATGAGGTTCGTGAAATGAGGTTGGCAATGACCACCTTGATGACTCAAAATCAAATGTTGGTTGATATAATCAAGAGCGGGAGGGGTTCGTCGTCGGATGCCACTAAGCCAACTTATATGAATAATGTCCCGAAACCCACAACATGGGATACGAAGGACAAGAGGAATATTGAGGCGTTCCTCACCGAGTACGAAACGTATTGTGACGCGTCGGGTTACAATGGGGACAACGTGAAGGTAAGGAGTTTTGGGTCGTTCCTCAAAGAAGGTGCGTCCACTGCCTTTGCGGCATAGCGGGCTCGAAAGACGATAACTTATCTTGGAGAGAATTAAAGGAGTGGGCAATCGAGGCTCGGCGCAAACCGCACCAACACTTGCTCGAGGTCACGTCCTTAGGAGCCATGAAATGGAGAAACGACCAAAACCTTTCACGTTACGTCGAGGAGTACAAGTCCAAGTACTTACAGTTTGATTGCGAGAAGAATCCGCAGTTGGGTATGATGGGGGCGTTTCTCGCAAGTCTTGACGAAGCGATACGACGCAAGGTGTGGGAGCGTGAAAGCCTTCCAACAACGATGATGAAGTTGCTTGACGTTGTGATACGTTTGGGAGACGCGAGAAAAGTAAGATGTCCCGATACGCCGAGCGGGAAGAAACCCTTTGAGAAGAGTTTCAGAAGCAATAAACACAAGTTTACAAAGCGAAAATATGAAACAAATAAGGAACTCGAAGGGAGATCGAGCGGTAAGCCAATCACCCCAAAGGTTTCGTCAAGCGCCCAAAGCGAGTCGACGCTAAAGATGCGATGAAGAAAGAACTTTGCTTTAAGTGTGGCAATGCGGGCCACATGGCACGAGAATGTCGCGAGGGAGCCGGAGGTGGCGGAAAGGTAGAGTTAAACTCTACCACGATATCGCCGTTTGAAAGGCAAGCTAATGAGCTAATTAAAATCTTAATAAAAGAGGAAGGGCCAACTTTCAAGCGAGGACACTGGGTGCTCGAGAGTTTGAGCTTGAAAATGCTAGTTGTCGAAGGAGGCTTCGAAGCAAATCTCTGTTTGATTAACCCGTTTAGTAAAGAGTTAGTTTACTTGAGAGGTCAAGTAAACATGACTAATGTGTCGATGTTGGTTGATACAAGAGCCACGAATTTCTTCATGACGCCGACGTATGCCAAAAGGTTGAAGGTGGAGGTGGAGGACACGGCCTTGCCGGTGAAGGTGAACTTTGCGCAAAGATCGTGTCAAGCGACGCAAATTACTAAGAGCGTGCGGTTCAAGGCGGGAGCAGCGAAGTTTCGAAGAAGACTTCACCGTTTGTGAACTAGGAGACGTAGATGTAGTGTTAGGAAACACTTTTCTACACTACTTTGGAGTGGAAGTTAGGCAAAGGCCTAGACTTCAAGTAGTGATGGTCGGTTCGGACGGGAAACCGAAGCCGTTACCTTTCACTAGGCTAGCGGGACTAGATGGATTAGGAATCAATGTAGTTGCTAGGCAAGACCTCTTTGAGGAGCAATATGTATTAATTTTGAAAGAGAATTTCCTCGATTTTAATACAAAGGGATTGCTCCCGACATATTCTCGTTCAAAAAATGTTGCCCAAGTCCTTGAGGAGTTCGGAGATGTGTTAACTAACGAACTCCCTAAGGAGTTGCTTCATGTGCGGGAAGTTGACCACAAAATCGAGTTGGTGCCGGGGGCGAAGCCGCAAAACAAAGCTCCGTATCAACTCAACCAAAACGAATTGGTTGAGTTAAAGCGGCAACTAACCGAGCTCTTAGCAAGAGGCTATGTGCGGCCTAGCAAATCACCATTTGGCGCGCCGGTACTCTTTGTAAATAAGAAGGGTGGCCAACTCCGAATGTGTATCGACTATTGCGCACTTAACCGAGTGACGGTTAAGAATAATTACCCTTTGCCGCGAGTCGATGACTTGTTGGATAGGCTAGCGGGTGCGACCCACTTTAGTCGGATAGACCTAAAGTCGGGTTACTATCAAATACGAGTTGCCAACGAAGACGTTCACAAAACGGCAATGCAAACTCGGTACGGTTCGTATGAATTCCTAGTAATGCCGTTCAGATTGTACAACGCACCGGCAACCTTCATGTCCATAATGAATGGAATTTTCCACGAAAAAATAGATGAGTGCGTAGTGATGTATATCGATGATATACTCATCTACTCGAAAAGCGAGTTAGATCACGCGCGGGACCTAAGGCGGGTTCTAGAAAAACTAAGACAACACAAGTTGTACGCGAATGCCGAGAAAAGTGAGTTCGCACTTAGAGAGTTGGAATTCTTGGGACACGTCCTAGATGGCGACGGCATTTATCCCGACCCCAAGAAAATCCAAGCAATCCGCGATTGGGAAGTACCGCGGACACAAAAAGGAGTGCGATCATTTTTGGGCTTGGCTAACTACTACCGAAAATTTTTTAAAAACTTTTCTAAGGTAGCGTCGTCCCTCTCGAATCTTCTAGGCAAAGAGGGACAAGTCCTTAAGTGGGACGAAGAGTACGACTTGGCATTCGCGGAACTTAAGATGTTGTTATCGACGGCGGGTGTACTTAAGTACTCCGAATTCGACAAGGAATTCGAGGTGCACACGGACGCGAGTGGCTTTGCCATCAGAGGCGTCTTGATGCAAGACGGCCACCCGGTGGCGTACGAGAGTCGCAAGTTGACGGGGAGTCAACTACGATGGCCGACTCACGAAAATGAACTATATGCCGTGGTTCATTGTCTTAAGAGTTGGAGACACTATGTGGGCGGGATAAAGACTAAGGTCTTTACCGATAATATCTCACTTAAGTATTTGGACACGAAGGCGCAAGCAACTCCGAAGGAGTTAAGGTGGTATGATACAATCATCTCAATGGATGTTGAGTTGATTTATAAACCGGGCGCGATAACTTAGTGCCAGATGCACTAAGTTGTAGAGAGGAGTTGATCACTCCTCGCTTACTTATGCTAGTCGAGGAAGACCTCGATGAAGTGGAGAAAGATTTCTTGGATGATGTACGAGAAGCAATGAAGTATGACGAAGATGCGTTTACGAATAACCGGTTCTTTGACGAGCGGGGCTCGAAGAAAAATCCACCGGGAGGTCGGCGAATGAAGAACTTGAGACGTAAGAACAGACTTCATTACTTCAAGCAAACGCGGCTATATGTCCCAGCGGGAGAGTTAAGAAAAATGTTTCTTCATGAGTTCCACGATACGCCTTTGGCGGGGTATAAGGGAGTTTGCACCACGATGGCCGAACTCCAAAAATGGTACTTTTGGCCATGCATGGGAGCGGATGTGGAAGAATACATTAAGACATGCGTTAAGTGCCAAATGACCAAACATAGCACCCAACCCAAAATCGAGAAACTAAGCCCTTTGCCTATTCCGAAGCAAAATTTCTACTCAATATCAATGGACTTCATGACGGGCATCCCGAAGGTAGCGGGGCACGACGCCGTAATGGTCATAATATGTCGGTTGAATAAGTGGGCGGCTTTCGTGCCTTGTTCTAAACAAGCCACGGCGGAAGAAGTGGCTCAATTGTTCCTAGACAATTGGGTGCGGCATAAAGGATTCCCGTGGGATATAGTTAGCGATCGCGGGTTGTTGTTCCAAACGCAATTTTGACACCACATGATGCGGAGAACGGGGGTGAGACTCTCAATAACAACGGCTTGGCATCCACAAGGGATGGCCAAACCGAGAGGATCAATTCGATCCTCAATATGTACATGAGAGCCTTTTGCGAAAATGATCAACAAGAATGGCCTACGTTGATACCTCTTGCCGAGTTGTGTTACAACACGACGGTGTTCCGAACCACCGGGAAAACGCCATTTTACTTATGTTATGGGCAAGAGGCCGTGTTGGCTAGCGACTTATCCGTTGGTCAAAGCGAGTTCATGCATAACCAAGAAAGACTTTCGGGATATTACTCGCTCAATGCGGCACAATGGGTCGCGCAAAGACAAATAATTCTCCGAAATGCTAAGGCAATGATGGCTAAAGCTCAAGATCGCTACGCTAGTGCGGTTAACAAGAGGCGGCGTGAAGTAACATTCCAAATGGGAGAGAATGTATGGTTGGACTCGAAGAACCTAGGGATACTAACAGAGTTATCCATCAAGAGGTCCGCGCGGTGGATCGGGCCGTTTCCGGTGAAGAAGATTCTTCATCCGGATGTGTACGTGTTTGGCCTTGGCAAGAGAGTGGAAAAGAGTTGGCATCCGGTATTTCACGTGTCGCTACTCAAGAAGTATCATCGTGACGAGAAGGATTTGCACTTGTGGCAAGAGGACCCTAGGCCGCCTCCCGAATATGAATTGTGGGATGACGCGGTGGGTAAAGTCACGGCAATCCTTGACTCGCGACAAATACATGGGCGAGGCAAACAATACAAGTGCTTGATGCACGGGTATTCACCATACGAGTACGAATGGATCAATGGAGTGAACTTGCTGCATGCTCGAACTCTCATTAAAGCCTTTGAGGCTCGTAAGGTGGCCGAGGCACAAGCCGCGGCGCACGCTAAGACCAACAAGCCGGCACGGAGGCAAACCACGACTAGCAAGAGGTTGCCACCACTCATTGACGATAATGACATTGAGGGAGACGATGAGCTAGTAACGCGAAGAGATGAGGAACCAACCAACCCATTGGATACGCCACGGTACTCTAAACCGACTAAGAATAATCGTAGGATGGCCGGCTCCATCCACGTGAAGCACTAACGAGTTGGCGAGGTCGCCAACGCCTCTAAGTGGGGGAGGATAAGCACGAGCAAGGAAGAGTAATAAAGGTGCAATCCAAGCACGAGCAAGAAAAACAAGAATGTAAACGGTGAGAGCATAAGGACGCGAAGGAATATCCTAGTCGAACTTGGAGGATGGGCGCCGCCAAGGGGACCTATCGAAGCAAAGTAAGATGGGCTTGGTTGTGGCGAGACCAAAGTGCGGGTGCCGAGCGTGAGGAGGATCTCCCACAAGGCGCACCTCGGAGCGAAAACGCATGGACGGCCATTCATGTCCCGATGGGTAAACGAGGGAAAGGCTTAGCTAGCCTCGAATGCATTCTATTACCAGCCGGCAACAAATACCCACAACTCGCCGTGGCCAGGCGAGGTCCGAAGACGGAGGGACTTAGGAAATTGCCTTAAGAAGTAATGACCCTCACATCAGGTGAGAAGAGGTCGCATGGGATTGGCGCAAAGAGCAAGAGAAGGCATGCGCATTTAAGCCTTCATCTTGGGAGCCAACGCGAACCGGAATTGGTCCATACCGAAGGCGTTGAGACTTCGCCTCATCCGGAATGAGGAGTGCCGCACCAAAGACTTGATGAGGACATCAAGTGTTCTAAGTGGGGGAGGATGTAAGGCCTCCTTGGAACGACTTAGACAAATGGGCGGAGGAACACCTAAGGGAATTGGGTGTGCGGCTAGCTGCACCCCTTAGAGTGTAAAGGGTTGAACCCGGTTGGGAATCCACACTTAGGCGGGAGGACTAAGTGCGGGGTAAGGTGACCTGTGCGAAGGGGCACGAAGGACTTGAGCGCGAGGCTCAATGGGTGAGTACGTCAAGGACTCGGAGCACACGCAAGGCGTGTGGGAAAGGCCCAAGCCTTGGTCTTGCGGAACGGACCAGGGTTGTCCGTGGGTTGACTAGTGAGGACCCCACGAGTGTTGGAGTCGTTGTGACTCTAAGTTGAGTGTGTGGACTAACCTGACAAGTGGCTTGTGCAGGTGAGTCATTAGCTTCACGCGGGGCGTGAGGGACGTAACGCTAGCGGGCGTTACAATGAAGATAGTCAACCACTGTCTAGTTTCAATTGCAAGTCTATGGTTCATAGTGAGGTAAGCAATGATGATCTTGCGTCATGGTGATGTCAATGGTTGTTTCAAGTATAATTCACATCGTATCTGAGAAAATCCTTGAGGTGGAGGTACTATAATTTGATGGCAAGTTGGGCAGAAAATAATTCAAAATAATTGAGCCTATTTTTTTTTGAAATTATTGGGCTAAATGGCGTAAATGAAAGAAAAAATAAACATCAAAATGTCTAAATGTTAGGAAATTTGGTACGTTAAAAAGCTCAATTCAAAGTCATGAATGAATGAAAAATAAGTTATAGTACTTAGATTTGTATGTAGGATATACTATGTGCTCGGGGAGGTCACTCCCTCTTTAATCAATGCATACACATGCGCTCATGACCTATTTATCGGGGGGCTATTTACCTTGCAGAAAAGATTATAAGGTAAGGTATTTTTCAAAATAAAGGTAAATTCTTGTATTTTAATACACCCTATCAGTAATTATAATTTTTTGGAGGAATCATTTAAAAATACCCTATTTTACTTATACTGCCAAAGAAAATTGGAAAGAAGATTGCAATTCAAACAATGGGTTGAAATTTTCCCTCCCGGCACGTAGGTAGAGAACATTAACTCCACATTGGATACGTTGGTTCAGTAACATTCAAGCCAGCCAACCTGCGAAGTCATCCATCCAAGCTTTGTCAACAAATAATTACCTCTTTTCATCCACTAGCACAAACCCTACCCTAGACCCGCTACCCCTAGTAATTGTTTCCACGCTATTTTACATGTACTGACTAGATAAAAGAGGCCATTATATGTGATGGTATTTAAATATACATATACATATTTGCCTAATTTTTCATAAATGTTTTTAAGGACCACCAAAGCTCTTTTTCTAAATCAATTAATTATTGGGCAAACTTTGCCCAACCTACTATCAACCTACGGTAATCTAGTTTCTACATTAAGAGGTGGAAAGAATTCCACTCTATAGCAAGAAAAGCCTCCTTGATATCATTTAATGCGATTTTTGATGTTGTTGGTTTTGTGGGTTTTCCAATGAGATAGACCCCATGATGCCTTCCATATGGTTGTCGATTTGTGTCAAGTGTTAAATCCTTGTTTGGCCAGTGTCGGGAGAGTGAGGCTGCTTGACTAACTAGCCAAGAGGAGGGTAGGTGAGCAAACCGTTGTTGAAAACCCATGGTGAGCTTAAGAGCGTATAATTCTATGGGGAGTTCTCCAAATTTGGCCAACAAAATATGATAGGTTGTTGAAGAACATACTTTGACTTGAGACATCATATGTATCTTCATGCCCTTCTCAAGAGTCTTCCATGAGGGTTTTTCAAGTCTCCTCCCCAAAATTCAATTCCATATGTGAAAGTTGGAAGAACTAGAGCCTTGAATAGATGGAATTTGAGTTCCCAACATGTGGCTCCGACTATTGGTACTTTCCTTAAAGTGTCCATCAAGGCTTTCATACTTGCCATTCTTCGCCTTTTACTCGATGGCTCAAAGTAACCATGTGAATAGAAATCAATCCCAATATACTTGTATTCGTGGGTTATCTGAATTTGGAACTTGTCTAGGTAAAATGCCTCTTGGTTTAATCTCCTTTTGTTGTGGCCAAAGATCATGATTTTGGTTATAGGTGAATTGACCGCAAGGCTAGAAGAAGTGCAAAACTCATGTAGTTTTTTTAGAAGTCTTTGTAGGCCTGCTCCTGATTTAGAGAGCAAACCACATCATCATCATAAAGAAGAATGGCAATCACCGTATCAAAAAAACACGGAGAGTCCCCATTGATCTCGTCCAAATATATTTCAAGTTCATCAATATACAAGCCGAATAGGAAGTGTGGGGGAAAGGGGACATCCTTATTTAACACTGATGTCAAACATTACTTCGCCATGTGTGTCAGTGTTGATTTGTACTTTTGCATAAATTGTGGTATACATGGCTTTTACGGCTTGTTGTAAATGAAGTGGTATGCCTAATCGTTAGAGGCTTTCCCAAAGCTTGTCACGTGCTCTCTTGAAGTCAACAAAATAGGAATAGAGACATCGACCTGCAAATATTTCTTGTTTAAATAAAGTACGTAATGTAAGGATGTGGTCCATAGTAGATCTACCTTCCCTAAAACTTGTGACCCATTTCAAAACCTCAAGTTTTAACCCGTAAATACCTCTTGCCTTATGATCTGCTAGATATTATAATGGCCCATATTTCCCCTTCTATAAAAAATTTGGAAATTGAGTGTTTGGGACAAAATGATCATCGATACTTTGTCTTGAGGTGTACAATTTTGTGTAATAATCTACTGCTTCTTGTGGCATAAATGGGAGGGTAGAATTGTCCTTTTCTTCAAAGCTCTTCCAAAATAATTTTGGGTCGCTTTCTAGCAAAAGATATAGTCCCTTTTGTTTGCGCTCCAAATGAAAGCGTTTCTTATGTTGAATGATCGTGCAATATTTTTTGAAAGCTATTCTTGAAGCACCGACTGAGTGACTAGAGTCTAACACCATATGGTATTGTTGCCGGGCCTCTCAACAATCGCTATTGAACCATGTGTTAGACGGTATGCCTCTTTGTTTGCCATCTAGTTTCTTAGAGAAGATTGGTTGGACAACGTGTAATATCAAGTGTAGCCAAGCTCGAGCATGTTCGTCTAATGAAGTGTAGGTCTCGCCTTGCATATAATTGAGATCATGTTTGACATTTAGAACATATTGGTTTGCCTTCTTAGGATTGGGACAAAGAATTTCACCTTGACTAGATGAAGTTGGAAGCCTCAAATCAGAGATAGAATTGTGAAGGAAGTTGGGATCACCTATGAGATAATGTTCTACACTAGTCTCATCCGTACTACAAAAGCAAGTAAAACTTTGACATTGCTTATTTATCCCATTAAGAATCACAGAGCCGGAGGTGGACAAATTTTCTAGTAAGAATTGATCGAAAGCCAATGTTGTCAAACTCTCTCAGCCATTGTCATCTAGGAACCCCTAGCAAGTCAATGCCATTGACATCAAGATGGAAGTCTCTTGTCTTGTCCTTGGTGAGAACTAGTTCGAGCAATAAAATCTCCTACCAAGAAAACCTCACCTAAAGATTGATAAGAAACAAACTTGGTGAAAAGAAGAGTGTAAGGGTTAGTAGTTGTAGATTTGTAGCTTTTGGTGCCAGAGGGTGGGAAGTAGCATATATTGATATATATATATATATGTCCCTGGAGAGACCTGTGTCTTTGTGGATCCCTATCCACATATGTGTGTCCTTGTGAGTAAAGGGGAGAAGTAAGACCCATGTGTATATAGAACTTCCTGATGAATACAACAATACCCCCATGTCTTCGAGAAGCAATGCCAGATTGTATGTTGTGAAGTGGAGAAATGGTTATAACCAAGAATGTTTGGTATACCTAATCCATCTTTCTCCCATGTTTCTACTAAAAAGATCTATAGTTGGAAAAGGATTTACTATTAAAATATTGTCATGCATAAAAAAAATTCTACATTTCCAAGAGACACATGAAATGGGGCTCAAATTTTGAGGTTGAAATTTGTACTGTGGTGTTGATTCAATTAACCTGGCTTGTGTGTCATGCTGCCAAACTAATGTTTTGTCCTGTCCGGTATGGGACTTTTCATTGGGAGTTGGTCCCCTATTCATTGATACATTTGCAGACAAAATGGATACTATCTTTCCACTTGTAGTACATAAACTAAAAGTCCCGTTCAGTTAAAGGATGACTTTATTGCGTTCAAGCAACTTTGGATGTAGTGATGCATTGCGAAGAGTGGCAAAGTAAATCAAGATAGGACTTTTGCTATATTCGATCCATCACCACACAAGCTTTTGAACTCCACTTCTGGGGAAAATGCAAACCTGTAGAAATGTTAGCTCGAAATAATAGATGGTGTACTGGATTTGTTCGCGTACTGGCACCATAATTTCAACCATAATCTCTTCAATTGGAGAGCCTCATTAAAAGAAATAGATTCCGATTTGAAGAAGGGTTACTTTGGTAAGGTATGACATGAACATGATTTTATGTTTCTTGTGTGCAATAATTTGGAGACACAAAGAACCATCCCTACAATCCTCACAACATACTGTCGGCATAAGATGTGTCATTTACAAGTTGTGTTATTCACAACATGAACTTGCATAACTCATATAGCTGTAAATTATGGCACACATTTTAAAAAAAGGGCCTCTGCCTGTTCTACTTAATGCTGGTCCAAAAATCCCTACCATATCAAGAAGTGTCTAAGCTCTCTATGATGAGTAGATTGTCTGTCTGATGTAACAATGTTACAGTTCCTCAAATTTTGAGTGCATCATGAATGGCTTGCGAACCTCACCCAAAAATAAAGTTCGGCCTTGGCCATGATGTGTCCTCGTAAACCGTACTCCACTTCACAAATCCATGCCTCGATGTGATTGAACGATTGGAGTCGAGACCATGGTCATGGGTGACCGTGGCCATTTGAAAAACACAGGTTCAGCAAAAAATGACACCATGAGTCAACACAGCTATCCAAATGCCCTCGGTACACTGTGCAGGGCTTTTGTACGAATCCGGGATGCTACATGATGTCCTCTCTGGCAATATTACACACACGCTTGAGAGATTGTGTTGAGCATCTCCCAAAGATAGTTTGGTACTAAGCTGAACGCCATGCGAGTCTCTGATATTGCAAATCCGGAAGCGGGATTTTGTTACAATGATCTCTGATCGGTTGTGCCGCTGGATCGCTCCTGATATTCGTGTACTAATGATGCAAAAGTTGATTCTGGTTTCTGCTCCAGTAAGTGAGCTGGGGAATCGAATTCTTTCACTTTTCCTGCATTCCAGACAAAGAAAAACCACTGAAATCAACAGACACACTTGCTTATGTTTGTGGCTCACCAGTTCCTGAGCTGCATCTTCTCTTGGCTTTCCAGATTGCGAACCTCGTTTCTTACTGTTATTTGGGTTGATTGTTGACATGGATTTAAAATCGGAAGTTCGCCAACTTTTTGCGGAAAGTCTGTAGTCAACTCAAAAAATTCCCAAATGATTTGTGTTGACTTGACAAACATGAGAGGATTTGGTTTCTGGTCGTTGTTTCTTTTTGAAATAAGAGCGGATGAAAGTGAGAGATGTAAATGCACCTTTCTCAAGGACGAGGACTCTGTCACAATCCATGACAGTAGGGATGCGGTGCGCAATGCTGATAACAGTGCACAAAGAAAATTCCCTTCGGACTGTTTGTTGAATGAGTGTGTCAGTCTCAGCATCCACAGAGGCTGTAGCTTCATCAAGGACCAAAATTCGGCTCTGTTTAAGGAGAGCCCGTCCCAAACAAAATAGTTGTCTTTGGCCCACACTCCAGTTCTCTCCATTCTCCAATACTGGTAAGAATCACATCAGCCAAAGGGTTGTGAGTGGAAGGTAACTAGAATCTGGGGGACGTCTATTTCAAACCTTGTTACCACTCTTTTGTTTACATTGCAACTAGGTGTCACGAATCATTTGGGATATTGAGAAGCTTGGATTTTTCTTTTGAGGTGCGACATCCTTACTATTCCGGTTTTAGATTTGATGGACACACCAATGGGACCAGCTTGTGAGAACAGACAGAATCCAGGGTCCAGAAATTAAGCGCAATGAGCAAGTACCTGGAGCTTCAAGTTTGAGATCTAATTGCTGTACGCTGCCAGCCAGTTGACATTTCCGCAGTGCCTGCAAAATCCAATTAATAGTGAGATCATTATGACGATGCATGTTTCCCCCTAACCTGTTCTCAACATCGACGGCAAGGATAGAGGGTTGACATAGAAGATGGATTAGTGACGTTTGCAAAATACTCTTGGTGTGAATTTGAGCTTTGAAAGAATTTGTCAAGGTTTTGAGGCCCTATTTTGGTCTACATAGCGCAATCCAATTTTGTGAGATTCGTGATTGCCTTACCTCCCATAACTGGTCGTCCGAATATTGACCGAGTGGGTCGAGATTGGTGCGAATGGTGCCGTCGAAAAGTGTGGGTTCTTGGGGAATGATGCTAAGTCGTGTGCGCAGGTCATTCAGGCCGATTTTGCTGATGTCTACCGCATCGATTGTGATTCTTCCACCTGAAGCCTCGACAAGTCGGAAGAGAGCCAGCACAAGAGTGGACTTCCCACTCCCGGTCCTCCCCACAACTCCAATTGAGCTGCCACCTTTGATGGCCACAGATATACCATTCAAGACAAGTGGAGTGTTCGGTCTGTACCTCAACTGAACAACACCAATGATTCTTCACATCAGCGCCTGATAGAATCGAGGTCTACGAAGATGATATTCTTAAGAAAAGCACCCATTGGAGATAAAAGACGGAATAAAACACACATGATTCAACCCTGCAGAATCTTTAAACCCTTCCATCAATCTCTTCAAGGGGCCCACCTTCAGATTTTCGATAACGATGGTACCCTTGCTTGGCCAATCATGGGAAGGCCTCGAGTGTTCAAGGTGCAGGGGGGCCTCTGCAGGAAGATCGACGAAATGAGAGATACGCTCAACCGCAACCATTTTGTTCTCCATCAAACATGCAAGGTACACTGTGATGTAGAGAATGTTGTTGAGGAGTAGGCCATACGATAAGGATAACCCCACCAACTCTGCAATAATAAGTCAAACGTTAGATTCATCAAATGTGCCTACACTTTGAGTGGTTTACACATCACAGATTTTTGTGGTGGATATCTGCCAACCCTACTATTCGAAACCACAAAATAATGTTCTACAAATTTCCCGACAAAGACTCAACACTGCGCGTTCCTGACACAGGTACCTGGTAGGATGAGGCTGGCGGGCAAAGAGACAAGGAGGAAGGAAGTGCTGCAAAGGACAACTGCTCCAATCATCTCGAGGCGAAACCCAATCCACTCATTGGCGCCGTTGTTGTGGAAATCCATGCGAAGGTTGTTGTTCACTCGATCAACATTTTTCTCCACGAATCGAGGCTGCTGCCCAAAGCACCGGATGGTTACAAACCCAGCTATCGTTTCCGAAAAATGATGAATCACAGGTGCCTTCGTCACTGCGTCTAGCCGTGTTAGCTCCCTTGATGTCGCAATGAAGTAAATCTGTATACACCAAAAATGTCAAAGTCTCAAATTCCAGGTTCAGATTTGTCGTTGCTTGATGAGCATATCAAACTCTACCATGGCTCTTCTCTCGGGAAGGCTCATTTGCTTTTTCAGCGAGTTCCCTGCATACACCCATGAGCTTTCACTTTTTCTCTGACACCTGATTCTTCCTTGTTATAGAATGGCATTCAACGAATAAATTGCCATACATATTACTTGAAGAATATCTTGATGTATGACCGATTTTGAGTTATGGTTCCAGAATGATAAGGTGTTCAGATGACAGTAACCGCCAGCTGTCTCACCTGGTATCGGTAGTAAACGTAGGCCAAGGGAACTACGAGGAAGAGAATCTGCCAGGTGACTTGACAGACAACAAAGAGGATTCCAAACGCTGAAAAAAACACTGCAAGATTTGATCCAATGATGAGAGGTAACATGATGTCTACTGTTGCCTGATCCGTGGATGCCTGCATTTCATTCAAATGAGTCAAAATGTTAAAACTTCGAAAGCTTTAGAGCAAGGGCAAGGGCCAGACATAGAAAGTGAAGTGTGGGTGAAAAGAAATGTCACGGAGATATTTGAGGCATGAGGTTTCCGAAGGAAAAACTTGATGAGCAATCGTTGACAAGGCTGGGCAGCACGGAAGAAACAAGCAAGAGTAAAATGTACCACCCGATATTGCAAGTGTTAAGAGATGGCCTACCCGACTGAGGATTCTCCCCAAGGGCGTTGTGTCGAAGAAGGACATGGGTGCTCGGAACAAGCTCCGAAGCATTCGCAAGTAGAAGCCCTGTGAAGTAGTGAGACTCATAAATGCAATAAGGATGGCGCGGGCAAGGACACAAAAGGCACATGCGAAGGCTAAAATAGAGTAGACGGAGATGAAGCGGTAGGGGTCGAAGTGTTTGAGCCCTGTCTCGTGGGCGACCCAGTAGTCACCGGCAACCATAAAAGCTTGCCATACGCATTGAATCACCATTACGGCTAAGGCAATGGCGCCTCCAAATGCAGCTGTCAAGTAAAGCCAGTAGACACCGAAACTGACTTGTCCAGTAGATCTTTCCTCCTCCTCAATCAGTTTCGTAGAATTCCCGTCGTGATCTTGAAGGTCAGTAGTACTATCAGCATTTGTGCTCGCCGACCGTGAGAGACGTCCCTCCATATGCATCCAATTCATATGGCCAGATGCACTTCGCAGACTGCGGCTGGATGGACTTTTCTCAAGCACATTCAGCGCTCCTCTCCCAGACAAGGATCTTGATGTCTGGGTGGTGAATACTGGCTCACTGCTTTCCACAGAAGGCGGCTCGCCGTTGCTATTTGTCACCTTGTCGAGCGACTCATTGTGGGCGTCGACTAGGGACTCGAAATCCAAACCTGCGGAAAGGAGCTCCTCAAACTGACCGGATTGCACTATGCTTCCGTCACGCATCACCAGAATCAAATTCGCAGTGTGAAGAAACTCGATTTGGTGTGTAACAAGAATAACTGTCTTCCCTGCCAAACCCTCGACTATACATTTCTGTTTCATACCCACAGAAATCGCATTCAGAACTCTACTTGTTGACACGTTTCGAAATGTATCACTAAGAACGAGCTGAAAAGGCAAAATTCATCAGAAGGAAGCATGTTCCTCCGAAAAGCTCAAAGTAATAAAACTTGTCTCTAAGGTCATCAAGCCCTTCCGATCGTTGTGAAACGATGAATGCGTTTGTTTATGTATACGGCTTATGACGAGAGACTTGCTTGGTTGACTACAAATACAACTGAGTGGAAGTAAAGTGCTCGACGTACTTGGAAGATGTGAGAACCCGTGTGGGCATCGACTGCACTAAAAATGTCGTCGAGGAGGTAGATGTCACAGTCTTGATACAAAGCACGAGCGAGTTGAATGCGCTGCTTCTGGCCGCCGCTCAAATTGATGCCACGCTCC
Source organism: Polytrichum formosum (assembly GCA_964035585.1). Lineage (NCBI taxonomy): Eukaryota > Viridiplantae > Streptophyta > Polytrichopsida > Polytrichales > Polytrichaceae > Polytrichum > Polytrichum formosum. The sequence goes on from OZ037937.1 coordinate 48,361,541, forward strand.
CCGATCTCCGTCTGATCACCAAACTCCATCTGAGCTAAATCTTGCTCCAGGGCACACCTCTGGATCGCTTCTTCATATTTTTTTCTCTCCATCGGACAACCGAATAAAATGTTCTCTTCGATGGTGCCGTTTTGAATCCATGACGTCTGGGCAACATACGCTGTACTGCCGCTTATCTCCACCTGCACTTTCAAAATTTCAGTGCCATTCAGAATTACTTTCGTCCCCTGATACCGTTCGAGTCTTCATAAACGTCCTGATAATTGTCAAACCCTAAACTCCATAGAACTTCAAGGATGGACAGCTGAGTTTGGGTGTTACCTTGCCAGACAATTTCGACATTTCTCCGAGCAAAGAAGCCAGGAGAGATGACTTTCCAGAGCCAACTTTACCCACTACAGTTATAAGAGCTCCCCGCGTGAGCTTCAACTCTATGTTTCTGAGGGTTGGGACTTCAGATTCTGGATCCCAATTGAAGGAGGCGTCCTCCACTCTCACTGCCAAGGATGTAGTGTGGGATGGCAGTTTTGTAACTGCACCTTCTTGAAGCTCATTGCTCCAGAGGTACTTGTCTAAGCGCTCCAGTGACACCAATGCCTGCATACTAGCACATCGGCGTTTAGAGAAGAGGGAGAGCACTTATTGACACAAAATAGATATAGCTTCTATTCCTTGAAACCTTTTCAAAACCTGTATTGAAAACTCAGAATTTCGACGTAAAAAGCCTCATTTAGAAGCCACTTATAAAACACCTCGGAAGATGGAAGATGACCCACAGTATTTGGCATTCTGATGAACTGTGATTCACCACTCATCCACATACTGAAGATGAGCTTGTTGACATACCTGCGAAACGTTCACAAGGGTTTGAGGAAAAAGGCGCAGGGGCTCTTGCGTGATTCGAACAGTAGCGATGACGGTGAAGGCGGCGCCAGGGGAGAGTCCGCTGCCGAAGTAAGTGCACACAGCAAAGATGGCAACACAAGTGCCTAACGGTGTGAACCACGCAACGAAAATGCCGAAGCTCGTCACATACATATACCGCCAGATCCAAATGTACTCGAGGCCTCGTGCATTCTCAACGTTCTTGAGAAATTGCGCTTCCCAACCTTGCAACTTGATGACCTGTAATAGAAATGACACAATTTTGTCACACTTCGGTGCTAACTCAACTATGGGTATTCCATGCAAAACTGCTATCCCAGGAAGCCATGACGATCGAGAAAACCCAAGAAGAAGGTGCTTGAATAGAAGGACTTGATTCACTTCAATTTGTGGAAGTTCCATTAGGGGGACATGATGATAATGACTGAGGCTCATCATCAAGCTCATCAAGCAAAACGATGCATCAGATAGAATACGACGTCAAATCATAGCTCACGTTTCCACACCTTCATGTTGCTGAGCGCCTCGTTGAACAGCTTCATTCGCAAGTCGCGCCCCTCCATAATTCCAGTTTGAAAAATCTTCTGAAACCGAGCGGTGATCACACTCGAAAGCGCCGTAAAAATCATCACTGCCAGCCCCGCCAGCGTCGCCCAACCGGTGATGGAAAACATAATCACGAAGGCAACGACCAGTTGCGCAGGCACAAACCACAGGTTATGGATCTGCAGACAGACATCGGAGAGTTGTTGCACGTCCACGCTCATGTAGTTCACGATCTTGCCAACGCCATGGCTTTGCCTCGCAGAGCTCGAGAGGCGTAATCCTTTCCTGTAAATTGTGGAAATCAAAGAGGACCGCACTTCCATACCCAGTTTGTTGCACGTAAATTGGTATAGATGCGTAGACACAACCTCGATAATCTTGCTCAAGGTTAGTACGAGCACAAGAATGTAGCCCTCGTGTGGGAATGCGCTGATACCCGCAGTGTAGTCCACAAAATTCTGGATTAGCAAAGGGCCGACATACGTCACCGAAAGCTTCAGCAAGGCCAACAACCCGGTGAACACAAGCTGCAACCAGAACGTCTTCCACAACGTTTTCACAGTGGATTTCGAGACCTCCTCCTTTGGCCAATTTGAAATGAATCGCTCATACAACTTGGTCGCCTGGTGTTCCCGTGCCAGTCCAGGTATGTCGTCGAGATCGAGTGTTTTGTTTGCGCCCTGTTTAAGAAGAGGATTAAGCCACGAGAAGGTGACTCTGCTCCAGCCGCCTGCCTTCTCGTACCCTGTCACAGAAATGCCCGCCTTCTCCTCGCCCAGCAGGGGTTCCTTCAGTCCACCATTTCTCGATTCCATCTTGATTTTCTTCTGCATGAACAGACGGTGGATTTAGCAGCCGATAGCAGTGATGCTAAAGCCCCTGGTGTCTGCCTCTAACGTCGGGCTTGTCCTGGACCGAGCGCCATCTTCCACTTCCTCCTCTGCATCATCACATCAAAGAGACTTGAGCCAGAACTGCTGAAGCTCCTTGAATTACTGAGAATTTCCTCGCCGAGAGGAAAGTGAGCGAGAAAAGCATGTGCAAACGAAGCGCGTGGTTCCAATATTGAATCACTGACGTTTCACGGTCCCGAATCCATCGTTTTTACAATTTGTAAGCTGGTAGGGCGCAGAGGATCGTAGAAATTGCGACATCTTACTTTCAGATTGACTGACTGACCGGGCTGCTAAGAATGCTCATTGATATTTCAAGACTATATAGTTGAGTACTCCCCTTAAATTCCAAGCGTTTGAGGCGTCATCACTTCATTACAAGCACTCTACTGAGGATCCGAAGACAGAAATGTGGTCGTAGGTAGTCCGCATGGAAGACAAGGATTTATGAGATACAATCACATTAGTCCTGGATTAAACTTTAAATCGTACTGCTCATCGATACACGAGCACGTGCACCTATCAAAGTTGGGATAGTTTTTAGATGCCCCGTTGCGAGAAGATCCACAGGCTGCCTTGGGGCACGGTGTCCGCTCAGTGGATTAAATTCCCCACGAATTGCAGCAAGGAAAATTTGCAGGGGAAACAAGAACGATGCAGAATAAAGTGTCAAGAATCCTCCGGGGTGAAATCCTCCGATACGCAGCAACGTTCTTCCGGCAGCAGGCCGGGGAGAAAATTCGTCCTTAGGGGTTTGGCCGGGGAGATACTCATCCTTAGGGGTTTGGCTACAAGTTTTTGGCGGTAGTGAAATTCCTCCCAACTGCGTTAGGAGGGGGGGGGGTTAGCCGCTTACAACAATTGAGCAGCCGTATTCCACACCACCAAGGCAGGCAGGAAGGAATGAAGGATTTAGCAAGGTTGTGGACTTGGCGAGAAAGGCTCCCACCCGATAGAATCGTGAGCGCGTCGCAGCGAGGGAGAAGAAGCAGCGACGACGACGACGACTAAGAATGAAGAATGGGGAGAGATTAGCATGTGAAAGGACTCAGGAAGTGCCAGAGGAGCATCGATCCATCCTTACCTGTTTGCGTGCCGAGCTTTGAAACAATTTAAAATCATCTCCAAGCAATCAACTGCACCAGTTCAAATTCGTTTCAGAGCAGGGCCATATTCCACGCCGCCAAAGAAAAAAAGGAACGAAGGTCGGCAGGAAGGAAGCAAGAGTGCACTGATCACCACAGCACAATCATGATAGCGCCGCAGGGAGGAAGCAGCAGCAGTAACAGAGACGATGACGACTAATAAGAAGGAAATGATGCAGAATGACTAACATATAAAAAGAGGAGCAACCATCCTCCTTTACTTACCTGTTTGCACAGTGAGCCTTGAAATCAATCCTCTCAACAGGATATAATCTGTTTTTCACAGCAGTCTGTCCAAGTACTGCTACTGGCAGGAAGAAGCTATACGTTCTTACCGAGAGGGGCTCTCACCATAGTACAATCACGATGGCGCCGCAGGGAGGAAGAAGCGGCGGCAGCAGCAACGACGATGATGACGACGAAAGGAATGATGAAGAATGGTTAACTTGTCAAATGGGAGCGAATTAAACTAGAGGAGAACTGCCAGAGGAGCATCCTTCCATTTCTTACCCAGTTTGCAGGCCAAGACGCGAATCAATACTTTTCAATACTTGAAATCCTATTCAGAACAGTACGTCCGAGTACTGCTACTACCAAGTCCACTTTAAAATCCACGAATGCACATCAATAATTCCACACCACGCAGGAAGGAAGGATGTAGTCTCCGCGGAAGGATGTAGTCTTTGCGAGAGAGGCTCTCACCACGGTACAATCATAATGGCGCCGCACGGAGCAAGCAGCGACAGCGACGATGACGATAACTATGAAGGAAATGATGAAGAACAATTAACAAACAATGTAGAAGACGAACGGCCAGAGGTGCATCCTTCGATTCCTTACCAATTTGCGAAATCAATCCTCTTCATCAGCAGTTGTAACCCTGTTCAGAGTAGTACGTTCGAGCACTGCTGTTTCCAGTTCCATTTCCACTCCCACTAAAGAAACCACAAGTGTACGTGCACATCACATCACTGGCCTCTTCGCTCTGCATCGCTCTTGCTCCTGCACAAAGTGAGGTGACACTCCTCGCCGAGTCTCCTGTCAATTGCCAGCTCTTCACAGCCTCTAATAAGTCTTCTTGATGTGATGATTCATGGTTAATCGACCGGTCGACGCAATACATGTCCGTTGGAAGCTAATTAAGTTAGTGGCACGAAGTGGAATGGACAACACATGAAGAGCATGCTCCTGGCTGTCCGCCTGCCAGCTAGCTTCTATACTAAAATTGCATTGAACAACCACAATCGAAAAGCACGCTACGGCGGAATGGAGCAGTGTGCAAATAGTTCCATCTGGCATTGAAATTGATAGTGTTGAATGGACAGACGCGAGCCACATCCACAAGAACATGCCTGCTCCCTTTCTACCTGCGTAGGTGATGTCAGGATTCCGTTCCCACGAGCTTTGCATGCGTCAATCGTCTTTTTTTTTCTATTCTCGTCTTTCTGTGCCTTAATCCGGCCTCCCCTAATTGTCAATGATGAGAATCGTTGAGATCCTTCGCCACTCTTGTGCATGGAAGCGAGTCTTTATGATTTCATGAGCCTCACTCACGTGCACGCCCTCTGTTCGCTCAACGATCAACTACACTAGATATGGTAATTTAGTGTCATATGGTATTCAATGTCACTATGGTAACCTTCTCCGGTGATCTTCTTGTGAATGAGTGAACAAATATTGTCATGGATGATGGATGAGTTCATCCGTTGGCCAAAAACCCTACCTTCTCATGTCATCAACTTGTGATGAAATATTGTCATGGATGATTGAAATTTGGATGAAAAATCGCGTGGCAAGTGACAGTAATTGCAACACTGTAAATCTATAATCCCCCAAAAAGTTTACAAGGAATGACAAATAATGTTGGGTTAACATCTAGTGTAGGTGACACTATATCACGGTTTACAATTAGTATTGAGCAAGACAATTAGAATTGGTGACACTAAATATCACATTTAGTGTAGCTATGTACAATAGGTTTAGGTTTTAGGTTTTAGGTTTAGGGCACAGTCATAAGGGGATGGCCCCTCTTGTTCCAACTTCTTGTGGCCCATTATGGTCACATAGGGGCATTCATAGGGGTTGGGGCTAGAGCTCATTCCAAACTGCATGGCCCAAGTCCCAGCCAATTATGACCCATCATGGGTTTAGGAAGAAGGGGGAGGGGTGTCAAGGCCAAAGTCCACAATCCAGCATTGTTGAATTTAATTTCTTGGGGCGATCACACCCCCTTACGTTTCATAACCACATGTGATAAAAGCATGCTACCATATATTATATGCCATAGATAAATTTTAAAATTGTGATATTTTTTCTACATATACATAACCATTGATAATATCTTTTTTATATTTTTTTGAAATTTTTAGTCATCTTCATTTTTGTAGTAATTGTTTTAGTTCAATTCTGCATCATTCTAGTTAGAAACGGTATGTTTTATTTTTAAAAAAATCATCAAATTTGGTTGCCATTTTTAGCTATGTAATAGATACTGTTTTTATCTACTCATGAAAAAAATTTGATAAAATTTGACCCATTTTGGTGATGCTTTATGTAAAAAATAGATTTTTTTTATAATTTTTTTATTGCACGTGGTGTTCAACTTGACAATGGAGTGCACCCCCCGGGCATAATTTCCCTTTGTATGCATATTTGTTGCGGTTACATTGTAGTGCAAGCGGATCTACCTTGATAACTATGAGAGTCTCCATGTGATATATCACATTTTTGTGGTCATTCTTGTTGCCCCTTTGTCTGCCTACTTTCCTTGGGTGATAAAGTTGTGTTGAGATTTAGGGCCGCTTCACACTATGGCCGTCCAAGTCGAGAGGCCATGGGATTGAATGGCCAAACTTTGTTGAGAGTCCAAAGAAATGGGCTGAAAATTGCCAATAAAACATAGGAATTGGAGCCTTCGGCCAGGCATAGTGTGAAGCCTCCAAAGGCCAAGCTCAGAGTCCAAAGACAGAAGGAGCATCCCAGTTTATTCCTTGCCCAAAACAACCCCTCCAATCTAAAGGCCAAGTTCTTGTCAATGTTTGATTTTTTAATGAAAAAAAATCGACGGCCCCGATGGTCGCCAGTTATGTGAGCCCAATATGGTGCCCACATGTGGTGTTAACCTCAAAAGTTCCTTAAGACTTGATTCCCATTGAGTTCGAGGTGGAGTCACTTCGTGTTGCTATTAATTCACGCCTTACGGATAGTCAGTCATTAAGGAATAGACTAACAACATTGGAGGAATTGGATGAGAGAAGAAGGATGGGAGCTCAACATATTGAAGCTATCCAACGGCAAAGGAAGATCACCTTCGACAACCGACACAAGAAGAGGGCACTGAGGCCAGGGATGATGGTGTTAATTCAAGATGCAAGGAAACTTCAGTTTTCGGGTATGTTTGATGCAGTTTGGTTGGGCCCATACCTCGTTCGGGAGGCATTTCCGAACAACTCACTGCAATTGGAGACATTGAATGGGGAGAGCTTCCCAACACGTACGTCAGGAAGTCGGTGCAAGGAGTACAAAGCTTGAAGGCCACTTGCATGCAAGCAAGACATGCTTGATAGCGGCGGCCTTTGGACTTTGGCCTCTGGTGTGAAGGGTCGAGCTGAATTTTTGGTTTCTTGCAATCTGATTGGTGGAAATCGACGGCTTCGCAACCTTCAACCACATAACATTATTTAGATCCATAATAGTGTTCTGTGGGACTGACAATATTTTGTGGAATATTCCATCATTTAGATTGAATGTGAGAAATATTCTACAGAATATTGTCAATCCCACATAACACTGTCATGAATTTAAATAATGTTATGCATAGTGTGAAGCAGCCCTTGTTGTTGTTTTATTGCACTTCTAGCACAGAAGAATCCTAGCTACCTATCGAACTCTTAATTGTCTATTGCCTATCCAAGTTCATAAAATAAAGCTGGTCAATGCCACATTTATGAAACTGGTTTTTTTGTACTAGCTAGTTGGTGTCCTTCAGCAATCAGACAATTCTGCACAATGGCCCCATGACAGTAGATACAGCCTCTCATTTGATGTTTTTTATTCAAGGAGGGACTTTATTGTTCACCTGTCACTAGTACAAAGCATGGCTCTTTCACACTCGGCTTCGACACGGAATGGATGATTTCGTGTCGAAATCTATGCTTATTTTGGACCGCCATTGAGCCATTTTGGTCATTATGGGCAGCACTGAATTTTGTGCTACTCCCTCCATCTCAAAACGATTGTCCTTATTCGCATAATTTTTTGTCCCAAAATGATTGTCATGTTTCTTTGTGATTCATTGAATGATATGTTTCACTGCTTCGATGGCTTTCGACACCAGGCTAGATATTAGAGGCTCAAAGTCAAATCTTTTCGAGAATCAGAGTCATCAGCAAGAAGACTTTCGACACCGCAACTTCCGGGGGTGTTTTGGAGTAGTTGTTGTTTTCTATTTTGAGCGTCATACTTACAGCTACTCGGACAATGGTGAGCAGGCCTTAATCTCGCCAAAATTAAAAACAAGGACAATCGTTTTGGGACGGAGAGAGTATTAATCTTGCAAATAATAATCACATTGTTGTGGGCCATAATATTGTCTTGCCATTTTGTTGGCCATGAGCGAGGTCCGTGAAGTTTGTATTATATTTTTGGCTATTTATTAGTCATAGATTCCATTCAAGCTTATCCATAATATGTAGATTCCATGCATACTCTTGAATGTACAATATAAAAGGACTTATGTTCTCAGTTTGTTTAAGTTACATGTCTTCTTGTAGTTGTCTATGTCCCCTCCTCCAAATTTGTTATGTTTTTGGCTACTCATTAAACATAACATTATTCATATTCATAATAGTGTTTTGTGGGACTGACAATATTTTATGGAATATTCCTCATATTCAACATGAATGATGGAATATTCTATAGAATAATGTCGGTCCCACATAACACTGTTATGAAGTGAACAAACTAGATTCCATGTTTATTATTGAATGTCTATGAAAGAATGGTCTGTCTTTGTTTTATTTTAGAGATATTGTAGATATAGTTTGGATCTAGATATGAGTCACCTTCCCAAACAATTACCAATGTGTGTGTGTGAAAGAGAGAGAGAGGTAATTACCGCTTACAAGTGTCTTTCATTCATCCAACAAAAAAGCCATGTATACAAGCCACAATTTACTATTCTTAGATATTTAGACACCATATTTTGGTTAAAAAACCCCAAATTAATCTAATCCAAGCCATTTGAGATGAATTTGCCAAGAATCTATAGGGATCAAGTATTTTTGTTGGATGGTTGAGAGCTAGTTTACTTGGTAGATTCTTATATTATAAGGTAAAAGCGGCCTTCACATATAGAGTGGTTCGAAGCCTTCTCATGTGCGGTGCAATGAGCTAGTGGCTAAGGTATTCGAGTGGGGGCATAAGGTCCAAGGTTTTAATCCCTTGGCCTAATCTTGTAGGTGATTATCTTGCTTAGTTGACTTTGGTTGGGAGGGCCTACCCACATGTTGGACCTAATTTTTATTGGGTGAATATGTGTCGTGTACCTCTACATGAGGAGTGCCCGAAACACCATGGGCACAAGGGGGACCCCGGAGTGACACCCGGGACTTGTGGCGCCGTTGGTGAGAGGGCCCAAGTGATCCCAGTGTGGGTGAGGGCCCTGGACGTTGGGAATGCTTCCCACCCACGGAGACTAGGAGGCATGAGGGTAAGGCCATGAGCTATGCGTAGCTTATGGCGTGCCAATTCTAGAATGCTCAAGAACATCTCAATCGGAGGTGTGAATTAAGAGATATGCCAATTTGAGTGGGACGTTGTCCTGGGACAACGCCCTGGTACAACAGTGGCCTGGGAGTGGCTCCCGAAACTGCCAAGCTTTGAATAGGCATAACTTCCTCAATACTTGCCCAAATGGGGCAAGTGAGTAGTCCATCATGATTTACGTGAAACGTAGATGACGATGGAGTGGTCGATTGTTAGGATCAGATATCATACAAGGAAGTTATGGGGTTTTGAAGCTGCTGGGGGCTTCCAGCCCTAGCGGCTAAGGGAAAATATCTACTTGGCCCCAAGTGTTGGGAGAGAGACAAATGGTTACTTGACGGTGGGATAGGGGCCATGCCTAGAGTCCTAGAGGCTTATATGGGTGATGTGGTGTGGCCGAACCCACCCGAGGCCTCCATGGGCATTGGCCCAATGTGAGGGCATATGGCTCGAGCTGTTGTAGTGTTGCTCCGGCAACACGATGATCAACTAAAAATTGGATTTCTATGGATGGAAGTCCACATCTAAGAATTGGTTACCGATTAAGGGATGAGTCCCGAAAACAAAGTAGGAGGGTTCACCTCCTATGGACTAGGAAGGTCCGCGGTATGGGGAGCTAATCATTCGCATGGCGGAATGCGAAGGGTTAGTGCTCGTAATCCTTGCTAGAGTTGGAAAAATGACCAAGTTATTTAAGGGGAGCTAGCAAGGGTTGTGACAATATGATTATTGTAGCATGCTTATGAAAATTACCATAGTAAAATAAAAAATAAAATTAGTACAATAACAAACATGAAAATGACTAAGTTAAGAAGATCCATATATCTGCAGTAAGTCCTAAAAACGAGGTTAACGTGTGCAGACAATAATATATTTGTGTCAAGAGCCATCAGACTTAATTTGTCATAACATCTGAGGCCCGGTTCAGACTGGGACGTCCACTTGTAGTGGACGAAACCCCTTGTCCACCTCTTTGTCCGTCTTGGTGTGGAGGGAAATTGCCACACCATCAACCATCTTGTCCGTCCGGTGAATGCTTTCACACTTGGAACCGGACGTCCGGTGATATTGTCATTTACCATGTTCATGTCAAAGTCTTGTAACTACCATATATCAAGGTAAAAATGAATTGTGACGATACACAACTTTTGTAAATGAACCTCAATTTACACTATATACATTTTTTTCACTACTTATATACATTATTTTTGTGTTTAAAAAATAAATGTGAAACGTCACTCTTAAAATATTCTACAAATTTGTTAATTACGCTTTCAAAAAACTTTAAAAATGTTGTAAAAAAACTCTACAACATTGTATTAAAATTATAAAAATAATGATTCTTACATTTCTAAATTAAATTAAATTACTTGCATTTTATTTCTACACTTTTATTTTTGTCATCGGTGAAAAAATTTATTGTAGTTGCAATATTTTATTTTCGAATGCAACGTCTAATACCAATTTTTATTTTCTAATTTTCAAAAGATCAAAGAAGTTAAATCGTGCATTGCAAGAATAGAGTCCATGCATCATAATAAACTCGCATTTTATTTTCGAAGCATAAGTCCACGTAAAGTGACTGCAACTACATGTCAACTGAGAAGTACTACATATGAATTTCCTTTTGTACACTTATAAGTGCATGTGAAGTGTAGTTGCTCTATTTAGTACATGTGAAGTACAGTTCGACTATCCTATGTAGATGACTTTTTGCGAAAAAAAATTCAATTTTTGTATTAATTTAAGTAAATTCTACTTTTCCTACTAGAACTCCATGTTCAGTACAGTTCAAAAATGGCAAAGTCTATGGATCCATTAATATTTTTATATTTCACAAGTTTGATCATTTTACAAAGTATGATGCAAGTCTCCTACTGCATGTCTACCATGGATCCATCTCGTAGAAAACTTATTGCAGTCCTTATTTTACAATTTGCGTCTTTCATCGTTCTGTTCTTCACATCTACTAAGAATGTGGAGGCTAGTATTAGTTTAAATCGAAACACTCTGCGTCTTATACAACAATATGTCCTTAAAAATGAAAAAGGTGGTTCACTACAAGGAATGATTCAATCATATGATAGGGCGCCATGATACGCAGACATGGATTTAGTTGGAAGCTACAGCAATATTGTTTTCAAGCAAAGGTTCAGGATGACAAAACAAACCTTCAAGTATGTTTGTCAGCAAGTGGGGCCAATATTGTTTAAGAAATACACAAACCGGAGAAAAACCATTTCGGTGGAGACAAGAGTGGCAATTGCTATCACAAAGTTAGCGTCTAGTTCATCCCTCTACATAATAGCTGATAGCTATAGAGTTGGTGTGTCTACCGTATAAGAAATTGTTTTAGATTTTTGCCATGTTCTAAAAGAAACTTGTAAAAATGTTTTCATTAAGTGGCCTTCTCCATCACGGTTGAAAGATATTAGTAAAGCCTTTGAAGTACTTCATGGAATACCTTACATTGCTGGAGCTATAGATGGAAGTCATATTCCAATTATTGCTCCTTCAGAGCATGCTCCAGACTATTACTGTAGAAAAGGATTTCACTCTGTATTACTGCAAGGTGTAGTAGATCATTCCTGTTGTTTTTGGGACTATGATGTAGGATGGTGTGGTAGTATACATGACTACAACCTATTCAGTAAATCTCACATAGGTAAATATTATTTCAGAGGGAAACTCAATCCTTATGCTCTTTTGGATGATGTTGCTTATCAACCACGTACGTGGATGTTGACACCCTACCTTGGTAACAAAGACGGTTTCAGTCGCCAACAAGAGCATTGGAATTTTATCCAATCAAGTTCTCGAATATGTGTGGAATGTGCGTTCGGAATACTAAAGTTGCGTTGGAAGATACTTTTAAAACGGATGGACTGCCAATTGGAACATGTATCAATTCATGTTACAGCATGCTTAATTTTGCATAATTTGACTATAATACATAATGACACATTTAATATGTATTGGGTTAATGAGGTACAAACTCAATTGCAAAGGAGTATGGCGATGTCTTCAAATGCTGCAGTTGCATCAACTGCACTGTTGGAAGCTCAGAATGTTACAATAACGTCTATTGAATTTCACAATCGTACATCTTACGAGGCTGAAACTTCTAGTTGGAATTCAACTCCATCCTCAACTAGGGATGAAATGAGCATGCGTCGAGATGCCATTGCCAAATCACTATTTAGTAGAAAACGACTTAGGGATTTGGCAGGTGACCAATGTGATATTCATGTTGGGTTATCTTCCTCGGAGTCTGATTGAACTTCACATTGTAATATTCCATGGTGTACATGAGTTTTTTTTTCTTCCGGAAAGTGATGTACATGAAATTCCCTTTATGTATGTAGAGTGAGCTTTGTGTATGTAGCTATGGAGGTTTGTGAATTATGTGTAGAGAGTTAAGGGTGCATTGTGCAATTTACCATGTGAACTTGTTCCCTATTTGTAACCATTACAAAATTCAGTACATTTTGGTGAACTTCAATTCGAAAGTTATTGACGATTTCTATCAACTGCTTATACTGAAATCTTTTGTATGCAATGCTCTCATGATTGATGGGAGCCTTTCTGAAGTGGTGTGTTGCGACAACTGTGGTGTAAGTCTTAGATTAGGTAGAGCACCTTTAAGAACACGGCTTTTGATGTTGTGTCGAAGCCCGAAGGTCTGCGTACACCGACCACCGATTTCTCTTCTCTCCCAAGTGACTACGACTTTTTGAGTGAGCTTTGGTAATTTGACAATTTGCTTTCAAGTGATGCGTTGCAACAGCTGTGGTGAAATTCTCGGATTAGGTAGAGCACCACTTTGATGTAAAGCTTCACAAGCATCCAGTACGCCCTAAACTCCGTAATATCAACCTCCATAATGTCACTCACTCTCTAATATCCCGAAACCCTAGGGAACGGATGTTCGTGTCACTAGAAGAAATCTTGTCCATTTCAACCCTCCTTTCGACTAGGCCATCAAGACTAAACCAAGAAAATGCATAAACAAATCAATTCGGTTGGGAATTGGGTGGCACCTTCCACTAAGAAAATGCATAAACAAATCAATTCGGTTGGGAATCGGGGGGCACCTTCCATGGGTACACCACGGGTACCTTCCGGTTGCCTACCAATTGAATTGTTTATGCATTTTCTTGGTGGCAGTCTTGATGGCCTAGTCGCAAGGGAGGGTTGAAATGGACAAGATTTCTTCTAGTGTGTTTCAAATCTCACTCCTTATCCTCACATTTCTCTCCCTTATATCACGAATTTTGTCATTAATGCAAACCAATAAAGAAGTCAACCCACACCCTTGCATTGCGCCATGTGTCAATATGTGGAGTGTCACCTTATTCTTATTCTTCTTCTTCTTATGCCACTTGTTGAATGTTGGTGCATGCATCCGCCACATCGCCCAGAAAGGCGAAGCTGAGTAGACCACACCACACCATTTAATATGTTGCACTTTGTGTTATTCCATAGTGTCACATGCTACACTAATTCACTAGTATCACGCATCCATGTTAACACTACAGAGTCCATAATATCACGTGCACTGTGGTTGCCACAGGTGTGATACTACAGAGTTTAGAGTGTAGTTGAAATTTTTTGAGGAACAACAAAGAATTCAATAATCACTGGTACAGATAACTTGCTATTAATAAAGTGTGGCCTGTTCACATGAAAGCAGAAAGTGATGGATATTGTTGCTCCCTCACTACCCATTCTACAGAGTTTCATCGAACCTCTTCAATTGTGAAGAGGTTTAAGGTAGAGGGTGCTTAAACCAACACCCCATCCAAAACCAACACCTATAAACGCCTCCCAATTGCCAACACTCTACAACCTTGAACCGGTACCCGGTGGTGTAGGAGTGTCTGGGCCCACAGAGTGATGGTTTTAGGTGCCATTAGTGGTGCCACCTCATAGCGGCCTCCACTACCTCCATGTAGGGTAGGTAACGGGCTCCACTCTATCTCGGGTTGGTTCAAGGTGGGATTAGGGTGGCTTGTCAATGCCTATTCTAGCCATTCTATTCACAACGCCAAGGAGGTAGGCCCACAAAGCACAAAAGGCCCATTTCCTAAGATGCAAGGGGGTTGGTTCCCGGGATGCAAGGGGGTCGGTTCCTGGGATGCAAGGTGATGGTTTTGCCAACGAACCGGGTGGGATTGTGGAGGTAGCCGTGTGGCTTTGCATACCATTACTACTTGGGCTTTGATGTAGTTTGGGTCTAGTACCCAACTATGTTGTGTTGGTTCTAGGCAATGAAGGTGGGGGTCCTCATCATATGCAAGGTTGCCATACACGGGGCCTATGGATTGGTTTAAGGAAGCTAGTAGTTTTGACTTTGAATATTCATCAAATATTCAATTGAGGCTAAAAATATTTTTCCTTTCTTGATACATATGTTTAGCCCAAAGGCTAATATGAATGTATATTTTTTATATCAACCACATAGCCATATATATGTGCAATAGCTTAAAGTGTTGGTTTAAGCACCCTCTACCTTAATGGAAACCGATGAACTGCAGTTCTTCACAAATGAACTGCATACCTGACCCTGGCAATCTTCAAATTGCGTTGGCGATACTAAACTTCTATTTTCTCTGCTGTGACGCAACAAAATATTCTTTCAATTTCATTCAAATGCGAGCATCAGGCGAAGCAAGTAAGCAGACTCTGTTTTCACATACTGTCTTTGTTATCGTGATATACACGTATAAGCTCAAATTGCAGGGCCGGGGATTCGTGGCACTCAAGTAAAATCATCCATGCGGATGAAAAAAATGCAGGAATCATCTAAATGACTATTTTTAGGCAATTTGATTCCGGAAATAGAGTCAAAGGCCCTGAATTAGTCTAGTGACATCACATTCGAATGAATCGGCCCTCAACCCCATAGGGGGGCTTTTTTTATTGGAGCCACTTCATCCACGATATCTTGGATGGATGTTCCTTAGTGAGTGCCACGAATCCCCAGCCAAATTGCAGGAGTTCATAGCCTCGGATGTCGTCGAACATGTACATACATATGGCATAACATCATCTACAGGTCTTACAATCTTTCCGTGAAATCTCTAATTGCATTGCAATGCATTGCGTCATCTGAAACCTCTCACGATATACATATGGCGTAATATATCCATTCTCAAAAGTTTCATCAAACCTCTTTTCAAATAAAAATACATACCTACTTGACCCTGGCGACCTCGAAATTGCGTTGGCGATAGGAAACATCCATCTTCTCTGCTGTGACGCAACAAAATAATCGTTCGATCGAGCAATTGCATTCATGGGTGAGCATCAGGTGAGCAAACAAGCAGACTCCTCTGTTTTCACAGATTGTTTTCGTGATCGTGTGTAATTAGCAGGACAGGTTGAGCGAAACTGAACTGTGTGAAATTCCAACAGTGAGTCCATAAGCAGATTCAAAAGGTCTTTTAGAAGCAGCTACTGCATGAGCTTCAAAAGGAATTCATTCGTGAATATTGACGAAGACACGGCGCCAGTCCATCATCATCTAACAATCTCCACGGCTACATACAGTAATCAGTTTACCGGCCGCAATTCTACTTCACCGTCTCGACATGAGAACAGAGAGCTCGAAACCTAAAAAACGAGGAAACTCGCCACACAAGTCTCGCAACGTGAAATGGTCAAGCGCATTGAAGCGCCAGGATCTTGCAAATGACGGCAAGGCAGCAATACATGTGAAGTTCAAAGTTTGAAGGTGGCGTGTTGAAGGAGCGTGCAGCGCGGTGGTGAAGAGTTTGACGTCGCGATGGTAGAAAACAAGGTTTCGTCCTCTGGAGAAGTTTGAGGTCACCTCCCGACATGGCCCCAAACTTGTCCGCTACAACTCCTCCTTCCTCTTCAGTTTTGGCGGGAGTCACTGATGACATGGATTTCTTGTCAAGTGGACGTCCCTTGAGTCTGAATGAACCACTGGACGAAAACCTAAGAGGGGCCAATGAAATTTCATTAAGTTTTGTCCACTGCAAGTGGACGTCCCGGTCTGAACCGGGCCTGAGATGGACCTGGACAAGGCCAACAGTAGGAGAAGGCTTGTGTTAAAGGGGGCATACGGCCCAAACAACGTTTTTTGGACCAGCAAAGAACCATGGACCAAGTTTTAGACACGAATGCAAATGACTTCTTTTGTGTTGAAATGGCTTCTTTTTCATGTTCAAAAGAGCCATGTTTTGTTGTAGTAGTGTGCGTGTTCAAGGTTTTCTTGAAATTTGTTTATTTTATTGGAATTACTTAAAATATAACTTGATATAACCTTCCATAACATTATTCAAATCCATAACACTGTTCTGTGGGACTGACAGTATTATGTGGAATATTCTATCATTCAACTTGAATGATAGAATATTCCACATAATACTGTCAGTCCCACAGAACAGTGTTATGGATCTGAATAATGTTATGTCAAGCAACACGATCTAATTACAAAGAGGAAGTGATTTCAATGATAATTATATGACCAAATTTTGATGTTAACCAGTTGATCTCATTGACTTTATTCAGGTATTATTTGCAATCGTCAATTGTTCCCTTCCTTTCTCCTTGCACTATCTACTCGCAATCTTCCTCTTTATACAATGTATGTTGTACTTCCTTCACTAAATTGCCATTATCCATTGCTAATGTAAGCAAGCCTAATTCGGCTACTTATCTAAATCTAACATCTATATCTGAATTATATATGGATAGGTGTATCTAAGAACATACATCGATGAGACAGGTGTGTAGAAGAGATTGGACTACGTGCTAAAATTTTCTAACTAGGTATTCTAGGTTTAGTAGTCAACATAATTGGGAGGGACATGTATGATCATAAATGAAGAAAATAGATTTTTTACTTTGACAAAGAATTGGATATTCGTACAGGCTTCAAATTTCAAGAGGAAAATGGGCAAGGCCTTGATTTCTAAGGTAGACACTACTACAAAAACATGGCTTATATGACTGGACATATGACTACTTTGAGTTTACAAAACACTCAAATACTTTTTGACTTCCTAGTCGTTTCAGGTTAGTCTAATAAGGCATAGTCAAATGGTATGCAGTCTAAAAAACATGGTGTACATTAGACTATGGGCTGGGTATGTACATTAGACTATGCTTTTGAACTTTACATTAGACTATAGTCAGTCAATAAAACATTGATACATTAGACTACATGTAGTCACAAGTAACAAAGTACATTAGACTACATGTAGTCGTAAGTAACAAAGTACATTAGACTACATGTAGTCACAAGTAACAAAGTACATTAGACTACATGTAGTCGTAAGTAACAAAGTACATTAGACTACATGTAGTCACAAGTAACAAAGTACATTAGACTACGGGTAGTCTAAACACATAGAGACATTATACTATGGGTAGTTAATAAAACACACATAAGTAGACTATGGATGGTCAAATAAACTACCGTGATGATTCATCTTGACAAACATTCTGAGACATAATAGACTACTCCTAGTCAATAAAACATAGCTTGTTGTGGCGTTATTGACTACTTGGTGTATAGTAATTGACTATATTATGGTAGGGTTTACTAGTCAATAAGAACATGGCTTATATGGTTAATTGACTATCGTTTGTGTACGATATATGATGTTGGGCATAATTGACTAGTCATTTGTCTACTTGGGGTGCAAAGAACTTCAACAACACAACATCTTACAGTAAAAAAAGAGCATATTGCACTGGGTTCTTTTGCAAATTGACTAAAAAAAGATGGCAAGTTGTGTCTTTTAAACCAATCAAACACATTCATAAGACTGAAATTAGTCTCCATTAGAGTCAATAAAACTTGCAACATGAGGCTAGGTAGACAAAAAATGTATGTGGACCTTTACTATATATGAAGTTATGACAGTCTACAATGAGTTCTCTAGTCCACCAAGAAGAACTAGATCCTCTTTTCTCCACAAAATTGGTGCAAATTGAGAGTCCTTCATCCGTACTTGTGGAGGATTCCCCGCAAGGTTTGGATATTGCAACTTCGCATCTTGTACCCACACTTTGTTTACCAAAACACTAAAACATCCCTCTGGAATTTCATCTCCGTTGTAGTTGTCACCTGGACAACCTGCAATTTGTCCTTGAGCAACTAAACCAAAATTCAGATCCATTATATCCACACCTGCACACCCCTTCCACTGCATACATCCACAAACAAATCACATGTTAGTTTCAAGTGAGAATGATCTTACTAAATGATAACTCACATTTAAAATCAAGAATATATGCATGAGACACACACATGCACACATGCTTACATGATTGCATGATACACACATACACACAAAATTAGTCTTAAAGACATACTTGAATTTGAACCAGTCAAGATGAATAACAGAATGGCGCAACATCCTTCCAATGCATGTGATTTGGTGAAATTCTTGGCTCCCCATCCAACTCATGAGCTCTTGTGTACGTTAGTACATCATCGTATCTATCTAACCCCACTAGATAGCTCCATACTTTCCTGCTTAAATAAGTCTTCTCAAAGTCTGAGTCCCTCCATTTCTTAGGGTGCACTACATTACTGGAAGGAATACAAACTATTTCAAGAACATTGGAGTCTACAAGTATGGTGTTTCTCCTAGTGAATGCCATAGGTCCTTTGACCCGTTTGTACACTTTCTCCAAGTCCTTCATAACCAACATGGTCTCCGGGTTCTCAGGGTGGGAAACTTTAGTTTGTACACAGTCTACCCTACTCCAAGTGAAAAGAGGTCTCTCAGATATGCCACGCAATAAAATATCCACAATCCCAGACATCATATCATATGAAAGGGACGAGTAAAAGACAACCAAAAACTTGGACATACAATCTTTGATGAGTTGATTGCTTGACCACCGTAAAGCCACGATACTACCTTAAACCTTCTCATAATTCTCACACAGGCTTCCCAAATCCCTTCGTTCATCACCCAAAATCTTACAAAGAACATGTTCCACCTCAAAAACCACCAAGAACTTTTTGGAAGCTAACCTTGTTCGAATTATAGGGTGATGGGAGGAATCATCTTCTCTCACCTCCTTCACAATTGCAGGCTTTGGAGGTTGTGTAGTTTTTTTTTTGGGTGAGCTCCGACTACCTCCTACTTTACTAGAAGATGCTTTGCCTCGTGTGGCTTTCTTTGAAGATTGTCCAATCCCGCTTTGTGTAGGGCTAGGATTGTTGCTCAAAACTTGTGGCCCATTGTTGTTTGCTGCTGTAGCAATGCCCAACACAGTCATAGCCTCTGAAGCTTCCTACGCACATATTCCAATATTAAAAGTATCTTAGCATATATAGGGTTCATATATGTGCTCGTACCATAGAGTTTGCTAGTCACCAACCAAACAATTGACTACTTCAAGTCTAATTTTTGCTAGTCACCAACCAAACAATTGACTACTTCAAGTCTAATTTTTGCTACTCACCAACCAAACAATTGACTACCACAAGTCACCAACCAAACAATTGACTACCTCAAGTCTACTATTTGATAGTCACCAACCAAACAAATGACTATCTCTAGTCACCAACCAAACAATTGACTACCTCAGATCTATGCTGAACCCTTAACAACATGCTGAACCCTTAACAATAAAAGTGGACAGTAGGACCCTTAACAACAAAAGTTGATAGCTGAACCCTTAACAACAAAAGTGGACACCTGAACCCAACAAAAGTGGAAACCTGAACCCATTCATCACTAAGTGCTGAACCAAAAAGCATGCTGAACCCATTCATCACTAAGTGTTAAGAAGAAAAGACCATTCATGATTAAATGCTCAACCCTTAAAAAACATGCTGAACCTTTAAAAACATGCTGACGCCATTCATGACTAAGTGCTGAACCAAAAAGCATGCTGAACCCATTCATCACTAAATATTAAAAGAAAAATCACATACAGCTGCTCAATATATAGCTCAATCATGCTGAACCCTTATGCTGAACCCTTAAACAACATGTTGAACCCTTAAACATCATGCTGAACCCTTAAACAACATGTTGAACCCTTAAACATCATGCTGAACCCTTAAACATCATGTTGAACCCTTAAACATCATGTTGAACCCTTAAACATCATGTTGAACCCTTAAACATCATGCTGAACCCTTAAACAACATGTTGAACCCTTAAAAAGCATGCTGAACCCTCAAAAAGCATGCTGAACCCATGCTGAACTTAAAAAACATGCTTGAAAAAATACAAGTATATGCAATAAGTCTGAAATTACCAAAGAATATAATACTCGGGTTACTACTACTAGTTAACAATAGAAATATAGTTTTCTGTTGAACCCTTTGAAGCAAAAGTGGTTCTGAAAAAGGACCTAAGCATCACACACCTTCTCTCTTGCCTCAAGGTCCACCTGTATGATGGGTGCCTCATTTGTGAAATCCACTTGTTGGGTATCTTCTTGGACTTCAATGGCCCGGGCATCCACAATCTTAGTAGGTGAGACAACAATAGTAGATGGGTTAGGGGTTGCTGACTTTAGAAAAGCAGTAAACATTGCATGCATCTCATCCATTTTACTCTCCATTTTTGAGATCCTTCCTTCTAATGCTAGATTAGTAGGGTCATGAGCATATCCCGAAACCATATTTGAGGCCCCTTCACCTCCACCAACCCCTGAATTTACCTCCTGCAAGTCAAAAGCTCCTCCTAAGTCAGAAGCTCAGATTATGGACTCAAGCATATCAAGCATATCTGAACTCAAGCATCAAACCCCTAGTTTACTATCTGTAGAAACTTTAGAAACTTTACAACTATCTGTAGAAACAATCTGTATATATTAGTTGAAATATGTATATATTACTTTACAGCTATCTGTAGAAACAATCTGTATATATTATTTTATCAGCTATCTGTAGAAACAATCTGTATATATTACTTTATAGCTATTTGTAGAAACAATCTGTATATATGCAATCAGTATACAATATGTAATCTGTATACAATCTGTATATATTGAATATGTATATATTGTATATATTGTATATATGCAAGTAAGAGAAAAGAATCACTGAAACAAGTAAGAGAAAAGAATCACTGAAAAAACAAGTAAGAGAAAAAAAGAGAAACCGCAAGATTGTAGAGATCCCTGAGGCAGTTGTTTTCTGTTTTTTGGTTGCCCTCAACCTCTTCATTTCATCATTGACTTTGTCATTTGTTGGTATCCTCCCAAGCTCCTCCTCCTACAATGTCACAAAATTAGAAGTATTGTCCAAATAAAAATGTTCAACAAATCAACAAATTATAGCATACCAAACGCTCTCACATACCAAACGCTCTCGAATGGATTCTTCTCCACGAGCTGATGATGTTTGATTGCATCCTCGTACATTCTTCAACCTCTCAGCCTCAGCTATTTTTTTGGATGTTTAATTAAAACCTTCATGTTCTCCCAATGCTCTGGAGTGCAGGTCTTCGGCCTCTCCTTATTAGCCTCAATGCGATTCTTTAGGAGATGTCGCTTGTTCTTCAAAATCTGCTTCAAATGCTTCTCAAATGCATGATCATGGAGCTTGTAGTCTACATACTCCCATGCCTCATCCAGTCGACGCCTGATGGCTTCAATTGTAGTGTGAGGTTGTTTGTTCAAGTCAACGATGCTGCAATCCAATGCATGGGAATACCCCCGAAGTGCTGATCCCCACAAATACAACCTAGAACCTGTGGGGAATCCTTTAACATCACATTTCACCCAATATGGTTTTTGCCCTGCTGTTTTTCGCAGGATTGCTTCAGCTCGTGCATCTGCTTCAATTTTTCGCCTCCGATTTCTCAACCTAACAATTCGTTCTGCCGACGACTCCCCAGGTATGCGAATTCTAAAATCCTCATCCTCGTCATGGCCAAATTGAATGTTTGGCATGGTTGGTGCAGGTATGGCTGGAGCTGGTGCTTACAAAAATCAATAACTCATTAAGCTGGTGCCTATTTACTGTAGCCTATTTACTCATGCAGCCTATTTACTATAGATGAAGTAGGTCAAAGAAATTTACAATTATTTAAGCAAACATCATTTGCAAAAAATATCTTATGACTGACAGCCTAAGAGTCCTAATCCTCCTTAATTCTTTTTAAATGGGAAAGTTTTCAGTGACTAAAATAAACAACAAAAAACTGTGTAAAAATGCTGGCTCAACCTAGATATTCAAGTCATGCAAACATGGTTAAAAACAGGGTAATATATACCTGCAATGGCTTTCTCCACATCTAAATGAATACGAATCTGAGAGGTCACTCTCATATTTAAGCAAACATCATTTACAATTACTTAAGCAAGAGAATATAGAAACATACCTGATTTAATAACCCGGCCAACAAGGCTCCTAGGACATTGCCTTGAGTGTGGCCAACACTAGGGTATGCTATATGTTGGGGTGTAGGTTGTTGTCCCAATGCTTGAAGTAGATACGACAATTGTGGATTTTGAAGATTCTGAAGTTGAAGCTGGGGCAGAAGTTGTGGGGGAGGCTGCACTTGTTGCATCTACTCAAACATAGTTATAATACAGATTGTTAATATAACTCAAATACAGCTAATTGACAGCTAATAACTCAAATACAACTAATACCTTCGATTTGTTCAAAACATTAGTTGAAAGTGAAGGCGCATACCTGTGGAAGGGGTTGAGGGAGTTGGGCCTCAGCAAATTCCTCATTGTCGTCCTCATCGAGCTCGAATTCTCCCAACCACATGTCATCTTCATCTTCATCAACCACATGTGATTTTCTTTTGTTGGGTGCCATTTTTCCTCTAGGATTCTTCACTTTGCTCCTCTTTTTCCAAACGTGCAGAAGCTCCTCCTACAAATCACATACAACTGCTCAATAGATAGTTCATTCAACCACACACCACTCAAATACAACTGCTCAATAGATAGCTCATAGAATGGGAGGCTCTCTACATAAACCCAGATACTTTTGTTGCGTACTTAGTGATTTCTGCAAACTGACAAGTACAAAGCATGTGTACCCTAAATCCTTTTTAGCATCTTCTTCCATAATATTCCATCAAGTAAGCTCCTTGAGAGAGCACCAATGAGAGAGAAAGTGTTTAGCCTAGAGCTTTGGGGATAGCAGAGACAAGGAAACAGTAAGGGTGGACAACTTTGGGGATAGCAGAGACAAGGAAACAGTAAGGATTTCCCAACAAAAAAATGACTGATACAAGTGCCCAATTTACACAAGTGCATAATTCACACACGACATTTCGTGTAGATACAAGTGCCCAATTGAAAGCTCTCTACAGAAGATACTTTAGTGGTTGAATGTTAATGTCTGCCACAAAATTAAGGTTTAGAATGTACCTTTTTCTTGGGAGGAGGAGATGGAGCTGGAGATGTATCCTCTGTAGAGCTACTAGAACTCTCTAGATCTCCTTCAAAATCTTTGTCTTTGCTCTTGTCGTCTTCTGAAGATTCTATCAACGCACTGGTCTTATTTCTATTTGCCTTCAAGCGCCTACTCCGTCTAGTCGTGTATAGTCCTTCAATAGCACCCTCTGATCGAGGTAAGGTTTGTTGTAGTTCAAAGGTATTCACAAGGTCTGAGGTGGCTTTCTGAAGGATTGGTTGATGAATAGAAGGAAACCTACTCAATGCCAAGAAGACACGTTGTTGGTCAAAATCTGATATGTTAGCCAATCTTCTGATAAGATCGTTAGTGTCCATTGCATGCCCCATTGTGAATCAGAAAGACAAATATTCACATTAGAAAGACTTTAGCAAGCTCTAAAGTCTTTAGCAATGCCTCATTGTGAATCAGAGTTGGGTATGAGCTCAAATGGAAAGGCTGAGATAAGGTCAAGGTACATCATAATGCTCAAAGGCATCAGCAAAGGCAAATCCTCATTAATTACCAGACGGCTCATTAATTAAAAAAACTCGAATGTTCTCATTGGGCAACAAATTCACTCATTACCTCATGAACATCAGAGTGCAGCTAAGTTAGTTAGTTACATACATAAGTTAGTAGTTAGTAGTCCGGAAGGGCTTACAAGTCATAATGTTGGGTTTGGGGAGGGGGGATATTAGGGTTTAGGAACTAAGAACCATGTTGTGAAAAAAAGGCGGGAACATGGTTCTATGGAGGCGGGAAAGGCCAGTGAAACAAGGAATGCAAGGATGTATTGCAAGTGAAGCAAGAAATGCAAGATGTATTGCAAGTGAAGCAAGGAATGCAAGAATCGGATACAAGAATCGGATGCAAGAATTGAGGAATGCAAGAATCCAAGAATGCAGTGAGGAACAGTAAGGGTGGACAATTGTGGGTTTCCTAGTGAGAGTTTGTAAGTGAGGGTTTCCTACTGAAGGTTTCTAAGTGGTAGTTTGAGGGTTTCGGACAAGGGTTTGAGTTTCAACAAGACAGCAGAAATCATCTCAAACAATAGTTTCAGAAATCATCTCAGAAATCATCTCAAGCAAGCAAGGGTTTGAGTCTAAGGGTTTTAGACAAGGGTTTGAGACATCATCAGAAATCATCTCAAGCAAGCAAGGGTTTGAGATCTGAAGTGGTTTGAGACAAGGGTTTGAGATCTGAAGTGGTTTGAGACAAGGGTTTGAGATCTGAAGTGGTTTGAGACAAGGGTTTGAGCAAGGGTTTGAGACAAGGTTTCTAAGTGGTAGTTTGAGGGTTTCAGACAAGGGTTTGAGTTTCAACAAGACAACAGAAATCATCTCAAACAATAGTTTCAGAAATCATCTCAAGGCAGGCAAGAATTGGACATACATGCAAGGGTTTGTAAGTGAGGGTTTCCTACTGAAGGTTTCTAAGTGGTAGTTTGAGGGTTTCAGACAAGGGTTTGAGTTTCAACAAGACAGCTCAAGCAAGCAAGGGTTTGAGTCTAAGGGTTTTAGATTGTGGGTTTTGAGTCAAGGGTTTGAGACAAGGGTTTGAGGCAAGGGCTAGGGTTTCAACAAGACAAACCAGAAATCATCTCAAACAAGAGTTGAACATACAATCAGGCAAGGCAGGCAAGGGTTTGAGGACATACAATCAGACAAGGAAACAGTAAGGGTGGACATGGTTTGAGGACATACAATCAGGCAAGGCAAGCAAGGGTTTGAGGCAAGAGCAGGCAAGGGTTTGAGGCAAGGCAGGCAAGGGTTTGAGGCAAGAGCAGAAATCATCTCAAAGAACTTCAAGAGGCAGGCAAGGGTTTGAGGCAAGAGCAGAAATCATTCCAAAGAACTTCAAGAGGCAGCGCAAAGAAGCAAAACACTCATCCTAACCCTCAGCCATCAGCGCAAAACTCGGCGCAACACTCGGCCATGTGAAGGGCGCGACACTCATCCTAACTCTCTCCTACAAGTAAGTACTAAAATTGGTCGCCCTAGGGAGACACGCACCTGGACTTCTCCAACGTGGGAAGATTCAATGATGCAAGAAATGCATTGTTCTTTGCAATCTTTTGCCTTCTCAGATGCTCGTAAGCCTGAACTTCCTCACCTTCTGCCATAGCCAATGACCTAACGCACAAACTGGGTTGGATGAGTTGACAACATCGAACCACAAAAATCGTGCATGTGAAGGGCGCGTTTTAGGTCACTTTTTGAATTTCAAATTTTAAATACCCTATGTAGTCAATAATTTATCTTTTGACTCACAATATGTGACATCCAGTCAATAAAAAAATATTTATAAGCACCTCTGTGACTTATGTAGTCAATTAAGCACCTATTGACTAACCTTAGTCTACATGGCAAAGACCTATGTATTGCAATATCCTACATGGAAAATAGTATTTTAATTAATTTTGTGGCATACTAATATGTATATTAGCATAATGTATCAATATAATTATTATGGTATTATCTAATAATTGTTACAGCAAACATGGTGGAAGGGGAACTTGATCCCAACACCATGGAGGCTGCCCTTTGTGCTAGAGAAGAACTACAAGCAAATCGTCTTAAGCTGCATGAATATCGTTGTCCATGCAATAAATGTCATGGTTCTCAAGTGCTCAACCGAACGACGATACGAGCACATCTCCGAAAGTTCAAGCGTGATGAATTCTTCACACAATCAATTCTAGTGAGTTTTTATTTATTCATGCAATGTTGATAGTTGGATCAATTTCATTGTTTGCAACATAATGTAGATAACATGGACATCAAAGCTTGATGTTTTGCATTTATGTATGGTGTAGGATAAACATCGCCTACAAGTGAAAAAATCAATGAGCTTGGCATTAAAGGCTTTCCTTAGGGAAGGCTTTCCCAAGCAAGAAATGTCAGCTTCATTTGTGCCTAAGGCCATAACCCAATTGGTCAATTTTGACGTGGGGAAGAACTATGGCCAATGGCCTACTCTACCAATCCCACGGATGACCCCCTTCACATGGTGGAACCGTCAATGGGAAATTAGAATATCCACATTTCCGTACATGGGTTGGGGCCTATTTACACTTCAAAATTTGGAAGCAGAAGAAGAATTGATTCCATTTACGGGGCCTTGCTACACAACCAACCAATACAAGAAGATGCAAGGTTATTTTCCAAGAGTAAAATGCTATGCATTGAATGCGGAAAAAACATTTTACATTGATGGGGATGTGGAAAAAGGGAATGTTGCAGGCTATATCAATAGCTCTATTGATAGGCGTGAGGAGATTGAGAATGTCATTTGGGAATATCATGATGTGGATCCTAGACCATGGAACAAGAAAGAATGGGGATATGTAATGACTAGGTCAACTAGGCCTATCAAAGCAGGAGAAGAACTATTTGCATACTATAAAGTAAATTTTTGAGACTTTGAGGTTAGCAATGGACCAAATAACCCTTTTTTACTATAAATTTCAAAACATTTTATTTTTGTCTTGGTTGACTTGAGAACTTTACACTTTATTATTTAATTTCAAAATTTGGCAGGGACCGGATCCCGAGTTGGCGCCATTGGGTTGTGATCCTTATTCACTGTCAAATCGTGAATATCCCCATACATTGGGTCGTCATGGCAATCGAATTCAAGCACCTTGTACATGTTCATTCAATGAAAGCATAGATCCTGAAATTGAGTTGCATCGCATGTGTAATGAAGCATTTATCCGCTATGACGAAGTCCATGGGAATAGCTCACGCGAAGATGACATCCCTGATGAGGTGGAAAATGATGAGGATGGGCATACATTGGACTCAGGAGATCCTGTGGTGGACCCCAATTTGGATGAATTACTTAAGTGGGCTAACACTCCTTTGTATCCAGGGAATAAAGTGAAGCTCTTACAGGCTGTGTTGCTTATTCTTAATACATGCACAGTGCATGGTACTACGAATGGCCATGTAGATGAGTTATTAACTCTCCTTTCTGAGGATATATTGGAGCCGGGCAATTTGTTGCCGAAATCAAGATATGAAGCCAAAAAATTTCTAAGAAACCTTGGATTGTCCTATGACTCTATACACGCTTGCGAAAATGGATGCATATTGTATCGAGGGGAGCACAAGGATCTTGACAAATGCTCAAAGTGCGATTGCAGCCGATATGTGGAAGGGTCGTCCACAGTCCCGCGAAAAGTACTTCGCCACTTCCCTTTGATCCCAAGACTTAAACGAATGTACCGTTGCAAATCCATAGCTGGGCTTATGCAACATCATGCACATAATCGACCAAAAGATACAGGATCTCTTGAAACAGGTGCAGAAAATGAGAATTTGGTGCGATCGGTAGCAGATTCCAAGGCTTGGAAGCACATTGACAATATGTGGCCGGATTTTGCTGTTGAGACCCGTAACATACGATTGGGTCTAGCTACTGGTAAGCTCGCATTCCCTCCCCCGAGACGGAAGAGGAGGTCGGGAAGAAAGAAGCCGAGGAGCGCAACAGAGGAGAGGCGAATCGGAGAAGGGGAGAGGAGCAGCCGCGTGGCGAAAGGGGCCCCTGGGAGCGGTGCGTAAGGGGGCCCGAAGAAGGTAAGGAAGGCCTTGGAAGCTGAGGGAAGGTTCTGGGAATTATGGAAGGCCTTGGAAGGTGATGGAAGGCCCGGGGAACTTATGGTAGGAGCCGGGAACAAGCAAGGAGCCAGGAACAAGCAAGGGAACAAGTAGGAGCCGGGAACGAACGGCTAAAGGAGGCACCAGAAATAGCTAGTGGGAATAGGGCTAGTTAAGATTAGAAGAGGCATGCTTTAGGAGCACATGTTTAATTGAATAGGCTCGGATATGAAAGGATATGTACGCATGAACTACATATTAGGCTATTTAGATTTGAACTCTACGGAGTAAAGACATTTTAATTCGGCTATTAATAGATACAGAGCTAAAATTAGCCGAACTAACATTTACAAAAATCCTAGAAAATTATAGATTTGTAAGACTATATAAAGAGGCCAACTAGAGGCCCCTAATACACTTCATTCGCTCAAGCAAATTTTACATGAGTGTCCGAGCCGAGTCTTGAAGTCTTGAGTTCGTCTTTATATAGAAAACGGCACCCGCGGTGCATTAGGTTGTGTCTAGGGATCGCCTCTAGATAGAAAACGGCACCCGCGGTGCAATAAGTTTGAGTCTAGGGTTCGCATATAGATAGGCAACGGCACCCGTGGTGCATTAAGTCCGTGTCTAGGGATCGCATTCGGAAACCTCGACGCGGTAAGCAAAGATGCGGCATTCAACGAGCAACATATTTACATAGACTTAGGCGATTACCGAATTGAGGGATGGCCAAAGTATTGGAAAAGAAATGACCCGAGAACTTGCACGCAATTCATTGGCAAAGCAACTCCAACTTATACTTTGTGAATTCATATGAGGTGGAGTAAATCGCATGCGTCAAACTTGAGGTTATATCATAAAGCAAACTTGGATTATGCATGCAAAGTTCGAGGCAAGGGAATCTAAGCACAAATAAACAAATTACCTAGGAAATGCTCGTTGACGAGAAAGATAATGATACCTCAAGCCGAAGCTTGACACCTTGGCATAAGATCACATCATTACCTTTCACGCCGATGGATGTGAGGCACCGAATTTAGTCTTGTCCAATCATAAGAGGGATTGGAACCAAAGGTGGCCGATATATGGCCTTGTCACCAAAATTCCCTATCATAAGCACTTAGAGATTGAGGCCGGCCTAAGAGAATATTCTGGGAATATTGCCGACCTTAGCTAAATGAATAGGATCTTCTAAGGTATAGCAATTAAATGCAAGGCCTTAGGAAATCGGCTTGAAAGCATGCACCTATGATTAGTAGAATATAAAGGGATTTTTAATTATGTCTCCCCGAGCTAGGTGGTCTTAGCGAGGGAGTATGCTACCTTATGAAAGTACTTAGGCAACGGTTTGAAAGCTTGAACGGAACAAAGGATATTGCATTAAAGGAATGAATAAGGATTCTATATAAGAATGTAAGTTGATATGATATAGATTCAAACCATGAAAGATATTGTAGGAGAATGTCTTTCTCAGAGAAACACTAAACCTTGACATTACACTTTTAGGTGACATTAACTTAAGTTCTAAGGTACTTACTCATACAAGAGTTATATAAAGACATGGAAACCACTTTTGCATATTCCTTGTTAAAGACACTTCAGGGGAACATAAACTTGTGAACTGAGAACAAACTACTTCTAGGGAACATATAAGCACGTTGGAATTATTATGTTACGATATTGAGACACAGAAGATTTCGAACACCTTCACAAGACTTCGAGAGAAGAAGATCTAATTTTGGTGGGAGTAACTTCCATGTAAACCGGTTCAGCAGCGGGTTACACCGTCTAAGGCTGGAAGGTTGAAGGTGGCCTCCACAGCTACAGACGGGATGAACCCATTTGGTGATTTCAACTTGAAACATTCTACATGGCCAGTGGTACTTTTAAACTATAATCTACCTCCATGGCTTGTGACAAAAAGATTTTTCGTCATGTTGGCTCTCATCATTCCTGGGAAAGATGCGGTTAAGGATCATAACTTTGATGTTTATTTAGCACCTGTCATTGAAGAATTTCTCCAGTTATGGCAAGGAGTGTGGGCATATGATGTTGCTGCAATTAATGGTAACCATCGCTTCTTGTTGCGAGCTGTTTTGATGTGGACCATACATGATTTCCCAGCCCTAGGTCTTGTTTCAGGGTGTGTAACCAAGGGTTACAAGGCTTGTCCAAATTGCGGGCCAAATACAATTGCAAGGTACTCGAAACCTATGCGGAAAATGATCTATACCGGTCATAGACGCCTACTCGCTCGCCCACATCCTTACCGAAAAAAGAAAAGCTGGTTCAATGGCAAGATAGAAAAGAGGACAAAACCACGAGCACTCTTGACAAACAAGATTATAAAAAATGCTACAGAGCGGGATGAATGGATTGCTAAAGGGGGAAAACCTGGAGCCATAAATGACCTTGTACACAAGCATGGAATGAAAAGAATGTGTGCTCTATGGAAACTCCCTTACTGGAAGGTTCGTTTATCTGAAACTCTGCTCTTTATGCACAACAAATACTCTAGTCTTAAAGATTGTCAAATAAACCAATCATGAGCTTGTAAATTATTTTAAGACGCATTATAGTCAAATGTTTAGTGTAGTCTATAGCATTGTTTTGCTTTTAGACTAATTATGGTATAGATGTATGGCGCAACATTTTAAATGATTGATCCAACATATTCCAATATAGCAGTATGAAGAAGGCTTGTATACAATCTAAGTATGTAACATAATTGATAATTTATTATGGTTTTTACAGGATCTTCTTATTCGTCACACTTTGGACGTGATGCACTGCGAGAAAAATCTCGTTGAGCACTTAATGAACATTCTTTTTGGTGAAGAAGATACAGTGGCTGTAAGGAGAGATATGGTTGTTATGAACATACGCTCAAATTTGTGGCCCATTCCCATGGGGAATGGAGAACTAGAGCTACCACTTGCACCTTATGTGTTGACCGCGGATGAACGACAAACATTTGTGGGGTATAATACAGGAGTTGAAGGCCCCCTCTTCATACTCAAGTTCTTTGAAAAAAAGAATACACCCTGTTACTAACAAAATGAAGGGCTTAAAAGCCCATGATTATCACATTCTTATGCAACAGGTC
Source organism: Polytrichum formosum (assembly GCA_964035585.1). Lineage (NCBI taxonomy): Eukaryota > Viridiplantae > Streptophyta > Polytrichopsida > Polytrichales > Polytrichaceae > Polytrichum > Polytrichum formosum. The sequence continues at coordinate 48,392,854 of OZ037937.1, forward strand.
CTACCTTTATGTGTTCGCACTATACTGCCGAAGGGACCAAGGCTTGCAATCATTCGCCTGAGTCGTGTATTTCAACGGATTTGTGCCAAAACCTTGGATCCAAGCAGTATGAAAGAACTAAGAGAAGAGGCTGCAATGACATTGTGTATCCTTGAGAAAGAGTTTCCGCCTTCTTTGTTCAATCACTATAAGAAAACTGCGTTTTTGATGATGAAAACTGCGTTGTTGATGACGTTTTTGGACAACGCAGACGATTTTAGGCGACATCCAATAGAACATCCAAATGTCAATAATGACGTCCACTGTAACATCTGGATGTTCTATTGGATGTCGCCTAAAATTTCAAAAACATCATCAAAAAATGCAGTTTTTTTATAGTGAATGTAATGACACATCTGATGTACCACCTAGTAGAGGAGTTGGACCTATGTGGTCCTGTGCACACCAGATGGATGCACCCTATAGAAAGGTACATGAAGACATTGAAGAATTTTGTACGAAATAGGGGAAGGCCGGAAGGGAGCATGGCTGAGGGGTACTCAATTGAAGAATCGCTCGGATTTTGTACAGAGTACATAAAAGACTCCAAGAGCACAAAGACGCGAATATGGGATGACCGTGAAGATCCCAAGATGTATGATGAAATGCCAGAAGGAGAGGGGCATGACAGGCTTATGCCTGCTATCTTGAGGGATTGGGCACACTCGTTTGTCTTGAAAAATGCAGCCGCATTACAACCCTGGAAAAAGTAAGATCTCATATGTATACATATAGATAGTCAAGCCATGTTTAATTTTGGTCTACAATGGCCCTATCATATAATACACCCTATCATATATGTGATTTCTTACAATATTGCCAAAATCAAATGCCCTCGTGACTTTTATACCTAACTTTTTGATGACAGGAGGTACGAAGACGTTGTGGAAGCTCAAGGCACAGCTCGATTGCACTATCAGAATAGTCATAGGAGGAGGGGAGGGAGGGCAAGGTTGCAATATCCAGATGAGTTGAGGCCGTTGCCGCCTTATGAAAATTGGATATTACCAGCCATTTCCAAAGCAATCAACGATGGAGAGAACATAGAAGAGGAGGTCATTCAATTGAGCATACCTCCTACCATGAAAGCTACTGCATACCGGTCTATGTATGCATATGGAAATCACATCCGTGTGAAGAGTGTTGAGACCAATTTGGTTACCATGGATTCTGGAGTTGCAGCTGTATTTGGGACAACGTGTCGCTCAAGTGTAAATGACAGGAACCCCATTGAAGCAGAGGTTGAATATGTAGGCTATGTGGAGGAGATCTTGGAATTAAACTATGGTACCACGTGTGTGATAGTGTTGTTGTGCAATTGGGTGAGAGCCAATCATAGAGGAGCAGGGGCTACGATGAAACGTGATGAGTATGGGTTCACTTTGGTGAACTTCAATCATATGTTACCCATCTATGAAGATTCTTTTGCATTTCCTATCCACGTTGAGCAGGTTTTTTTCTCAAATGATCATGGCAGTGAACCTGGATGGAAAGTGGTTCTGAAGAACGAGCCTCGCAGTCGAAGAGTAGAATGTGCCAAGGATAAAATGGTAGAGGTGCCTTGTCTGACCTTAGGGAATGATAGCAACTATTCAGGCTTGGCAGATCCCACACTAGATGCAGGTGATGTGGAGCATGATGATAGTGCAGATGATAATGATGAGGGGCAAGATATTAATGAGTTTGACTTAGAGGACAATTCAGATTACCTTGGAATTTCATCTTCAGATGAAGAATGAATGTCATACCGGCTTGTGTATCTCATACGTACAAAGTAGTTATTACAAGGTGCACATAGCCATGCTTCTAATTCAATTTGTATTTGATATGCCCAAACTTTATGTAGGATCATGTGCCATGCATGCATACAAATTACTGAGTAAAAAAAACAACATATGCAATAGATAGGTTGCTTGCTACCAATAATGTATGAACCCTCAAGTTTTTAAGACTGTAGTTAGTCTAAATGTGTGATTGGGTCTCGAGTCAAAAAAACATATTCAATGCATAGTTTGCTCGCTCCCAATAATGTATGCCTCCTCTGACTTTGTGGACTATGTTTAGTCAATAAGTGCGATTGGATTGTTGAGTCAAAAAAACCAAGGGTGATTTGGGACTATGGTCAGTCACAAAAACCACCCTGACTATGAGGTCGGGCTACCTCAGTTAAATAAACATGGATAGTCAATTGTGCCGAGACATTAAGCCATGTTTTTGTAGTAGTGAGAGGGCGCTAAAACCAACACCGCACCCAAAACCAACACCTATAAACACCTCCCAATTGCCAACACTTTATTACTTTGAACTGTTTCCCGTGATGTAGGAGTGTCCGGGCCCACGGAGTGACAATTTTAGGTGCCATTAGTGGTGCCACTTCATAGCGGCCTTCACTACCTCCATGTAGGGTAGGTAACGGGCTCCACTCTATCTCGGGTTGGTTCAAGGTGGGATTAGGGTGGCTTGTCAATGCCTTTTCTAGCCATTCTATTCTCAAAGCCAAGGAGGTAAGTCCACAAAGCACAAAGGGATCATTTCCCAGGATGCAAGGGGGTTGGTTTTCGAGATGCCAGGAGATGTGTTTTGCAAGCAAACTAGGTGGGATCATGGAGGTGGCCATGTGGCTTTGTGTACCATTACTACTTGGGCTTTGATGTAGTTTGGGTATAGTACCCAACTATGTTGTGTTGGTTCTAGGCAATGAGAGTGGGGGGTCCTCATCACTTCCAAGGTTGTCATACACATGGCCTATATATTGGTTTAAGGAAGCTAGTGGTTTTGACTTTGAATATTCATCAAATATCTAATTGAGGCTAAAAATATTTTTTCTTTCTTTACACCTATTTTAAGAAAAAGGCTAATATGAATTTTTTTATATCAACCATGTAGCCATATGTATGTGCAATAGCTTAAAGTGTTGGTTTAAGCACCCTTTACCTTATATGCTTCTCATCTTGCGCTAAATGGTGTGGTAAAGTACTCTAGGAGAACTGGACGACTTGGGAATTATATATGGATACTAAACTATAATTGTGGTGGCAATGCAAAAATGCACAGTGGTGGGCCCCATTGGCAACCCACCTTACCAACTCTTGCGTCCAACCCAGCTTGCAGGTTGGCCCATAATTTCCAACAAAAAAAGATTTTCTTTTTCATTCAAAATTTGCCACGTGTCATTGCTCACTATGGCTAAGACCACTTGTCTCGAGCGCAATGAACAGGGAGAACTGGCCCCTAGTTACATATGGACTTGGTTGAGTTTGAGAATTAACCAATTGAAGTTCAAATCTCCATGAAAATTGGTCCCAGACAACCCTAAACTACTGGATGATGGTGGAGAGATACCCAAATCTTAAGGAGAGGTTGGCGGTTCGATTCCTGGCTGTGAAATCTCCTCTCTACTTGACAGAAACTTGCCAGGTGGTTAACTGCCTCCTGTGCTTTGGCGCTGGCTTGTCAACCTTCTGTCTCAAAAAAAAATCTCCAAGAAAATCACTGATTAGTTTAGAGGAATCTAAGGAGTACACTTTCAAATTAACATAGAAAACTGAAAGGTCACACAACATGTAACCGGTTGGACTTAGGGCCACTTCGCACATGAGCCAAGAGCCGTGACCATGAAATAGTGAGAGCCCAAAAGGAAGTGTCCAAAGGCCTCCAACACACCTCCAAAATCATGTAGTGTGGTCATGGACCCTCAAGTGTAGTGCAAAGTCATATGTGACCGGGCCCTCAACCAAATGCTATTTCAATGAATTTCTATTCATGCGGGTCCTCACACATGATAGAATAGAATAAATCAACGGTTGTGAGCTTTTAGAGTGCCATGGTCTCCCGGTTTTGTGTTAGGCCTACCTCCAAGAGGTGGTTTTTGAAAATAGTCCAAGTGAACATGAAACATGATCCATTCGATGCCATGTAGGAATCCAAGTAGGCTTTACATCCATCTTGCATTCACATACTCCGTTGGTCCCTCAAGCGTAGTGTGAAGTGAACTTGGACTGGCTCTGCCTTTTCCACCAATGAGAGCACTTAAAGTTTAATTGTCACGGGCTCTCAGTCTCGTGTGTGAAGTGGCCCTTAGAAACCATTAGGATATCGACCAACTATGCCCAAAAATCTCATTAGACACTGATCCAATGTGGAAACCGCATTCCAGCACTACACTAAACATTGTATTTAGTGTCACTTACCAATTGGAGTTACAAAATGCTATATCATTTCATTGCTTATGTAAATTTCTACCAAGTGAAGATGTTGATGTTCTAAAAATGTCCAAATAACCAATTTGACCTTTGTCGGCAAAAAAGAGAGAGATGTACACTAAATAGATCTAGCATCGAGTAATCCCAAATAGTAAGTGACACTAAATACAATATTTAGTGTAGTAAAGACGAGATAGAATGATGTGCAATGGAAATGGGTTCAGAACAAGTAAATAATAATCATGTCTTTGGCATTGCATACGGCTTAGGCCGCGAGGCTGTTGCTCTTCCTTTTCCTAATATTATTCTCCAATGAAGGGCCGCTTCACACTATGGCTGAAGGTTGAGAGGCTGTCGATTTCCACCAATCAGGTTGCAAGAAACCAAGAGTTCGGCCTCTCGACCCTTCACACTAGAGGCCAAGTCCAAAGGCCGTCGCAATTTAAAATGCTTACTTTTTGACCAAGGCAACGGACTCTTGAAGGAAGTTTGGGTCGGACGGGAATGGAAACCCCAAACTATGGTTGATAGGCCACTGGTTTTTTTTCATAAAAAAATCAAAAATTGACAACATCTTGGCCTTTAGAGTGAATGGGTTGTTTTGGGTACGGAATAAAGTGGGATGCTCCTTCTTCCTTTGAACTTTGGGCTTGGCCTTTGTTGGCTTCACACTATGGCCGTCCAAGTTGGGAGGCTGTGGGAGTTGATGGCCAAAGGTTTGGACTTTGGGCTTGGCCTTTGGAGGCTTCACACTGTGCCTGGCCGAAGGCTCCAATTCCTATATTTTATTGGTTGTTTTCAGCCCATTTCTTTGGACTCTCAACAAAGTTTGGCCACTTAGGGCTGCTTCACACTATGGCCATCACCCTAAACCCTAAAACATGGCCAAACTTTGCTGAGAGTCCAAAGAAATGGGCTTAAAATAGCCAATAAAATATAGTAATTGGAGCCTTCGGCCGGGCATAGTGTGAAGCCTCCAAAGGCCAAGCCCAAAGTCCAAACCCAAAGGAGCATCCCACTTTATTCCTTGCCCAAAACAACCCTCCAATCTAATGGCCAAGATCTTGTCAATGATTCATTTTTTTATGGAAAAAAACCGACAGCCTCTTGACGATAGTTTGGGTTTCCATTCCAGTCCGACCCAAACTTCCTTCAAGAGTCCATCGCCTTCGTCAAAAAGTAATCATTTTAAATTGCGACGGCCTTTGGACTTTGGCCTTAGTGTGAAGCTATGTCCGGGAAGAACCTGCAGTTAGTTGCAGATGAACCGTTTGAGCTCAAGAAATAACCGGTTGAAGTTCAAGACTTTAGGAAATTTACCAATCATTTTAGAGGAATCTATAGAATATACCTCACATGAATAAAGCAAACCGGAAGATGTCAACATGTAACCGGCTGGATTTAGAATCACTAGGATTTTGACTGACTATGCCCAAAAACTTCCTAGGCATTGGTGTGAAGGGTCGAGAGGCCGAATTCTCGGTTTTTTGCAATATGATTGGTGGAAATCGATGGCCTCTCGACCTTCGGCCATAGTGTGAAGCGCCCCTCAATCCCACGGCCTCTCGACTTGGACAGCCACAGTGTGAAGCGGCCCTAAGGGGCGCTTCACACTATGGCTGAAGGTCGAGAGGCTGTTGATTTCCACCAATCAAATTGCAAGAACCAAGAGTTCGGCCTCTGAACCCTTCACACTATGGCCAAAGTCCAAAGGCCGTCGCAATTTAAAATGATTACTTTTTGAAGGAGGCGACGGACTCTCAAAGGAAGTTTGAATCGGATGGGAATAGAAACCCAAACTATGGTCGAGAGGCTGTCGGTTTGTTTTCATTAGAAAATCAATCATTGACAAGATCTTGACCGTTAGATTGGAGGGATTATTTTGAGCAAGGAATAAAGTGGAATGCTCCTTTGGGTGTGGACTTTGGGCTTGGCCTTTGGAGGCTTCACACTATGGCCGTCCAAGTCGAGAGGCCGTGGGAGTTGATGGCCAAAGGTTTGGACTTTGGGCTTGGCCTTTGGAGGCTTCACACTATGCCCGGCCAAAGGCTTCACTTACTATATTTTATGGGCCATTTCCAGCCCATTTCTTTGGACTCTCAACAAAGTTTGGGCACTCAATCCCATGGCCTCTCGACTTGGACGGCCACAGTGTGAAGCGGCCCTAAGAACCCTAAGAAAGGTCAAGTTGAAGACTATTAAATGTGCCAACCAATTATGTATACCGGAAGCAGCAGGAGGCAGTTGGCAGTAATGCACATAGTATGTAAGTTATTTAACCCTTAAACGTCGGAGAGGCCCTATCAGGGCCTCGTTGACCCTAAACTATTTGACCATAAGATAGCGTCAAAACATGTCGGAATTGCAAAAAAAAATTCCCCAAAATGTGTATCTCAAAATTCCATATCTAAATATATATGCCGATCGCACTAAAAGAATTACATGGAGGTCTGAAATGGGGTAAACATAGGCTGATGGGAGAGGCCCTCTCACCCCCCCTTGGACGTTTAAGGGTTAAGCATTTTGGATCGGCTTTCCACAACAAGCAATGACATGAGCACTAAACATCATGAGCACTGGACAAGGAGATAATAAACTCTGTCTACCCCACCTGAAGGTAATTGAATCGGGTCACATGGCACCTGCCTGCCATTCCCATCATCATCATCTCCACTGGCGGCTGGGGCGAACCAACCCGTATATTGGTACCTTACCGGGGAGGGCGAACGGCTGGGGATTCGTGGCACTCACTTAAAATCATCCATCCTACATATCGTGGATGAAGTGGCTTCAATAAAAAAAGCCCCCCTATTCATTCGAATGTGACATCACTAGACATCCGGTAAGGTACCAATGTACGGGTTGGTTCGCCCTGGCCCTCCTCTGGCTCACTCAAAATCAATTGATAATCAAGCCTTTTTCTAACCACCGAGCCTCAAGGTTGGGCCACAATGGCTTGGGCTTCCACACCCCAGACGGCCCTTGGAAGGACCTAGAGCGATATGGTAAAAAGTTTTTTTTAAAAAACCACTTAAACACGATAGCAAAAACTTTCGGTGATTTTCTTAACGTTGGGTAAAACACGGGCAACGTGTTTACTGCGTTGGAGTAGAATGTAGTCCGTGTGTTTTTATTGCGATCATGTAGCCTGCGCGGTGCCTTGCCTTGGTTGTAGCCATTTTGTTGTTGTGTTGTACAACCGCTCGCCTGGCGGTCTTGCCTCCCTAACGGTAGCTAAAAACAGTTGTAGGGCAACAAAGTTGGGCCATGTGCCTAGCCCCTCAAGGTGTGCTTACACTACCGCTATAGTGATTGTTTATGGTAGTTAGGGTGAGTTTCCATGTAGGCCACTCGTCCACTAGATTCTAGATAATAGTGGGTTGGAAGCAGCGCAAGCTGCTAGCGAACCACATTATGTTGGCGTACTAGAATGTGGAGGGCCGTGAACATGGGCCGCTAAACTTTCATGTGCCTCGTGAAGTTTTTTTTTAGCCTACAACTGTCGGTCATTGAAGGATTGAAGACCAGTTTTAAGAGGAGCAGGCTAGAAGATGAGAGTAGTTACACTAAATATGATATTTAGTGTCATATGGTATTTTATGTCACTATGGTAACTTCTCGAATGATACTTCTTATGCATAAGTGAACAAACATTGTCATGGATGATGGATGATTTCATCCATTGGTCAAAACCCTACCATCTCTTGTCAACAACTTGTGATGAAATATTGTCTTGGATGATTGAAATTGAGATGAAAAGTCACTTGGTACGTGACACTAATTGCAACACTGTAAGTCTGCAATCCCCCAAACAATTTACAAGGAATGACAAATAATGTTGGGTTAGGATTTAGTGTTGGTGACACTACGCCCGGTTTACAATTAGTATTGAGCAAGACAATTAGAATTGGTGACACTAAATATTATATTTAGTGTAGTTCACTGAATGGGGAGAACTGACAGCTACACTAAATATGATATTTAGTGTCATATGGCATTTTATGTCACTATGGTAACTTTTCAGATGACGCTTTTTAATGAATAAGTGAACAAATATTGTCATGGATGATGGATGAGTTCATTCACTGGCCAAAACCCTACCTTCTCTTGTCAGCAATTTGTGGTGAAATATTGTCATGGATGATTGCTATTTGGATGAAAAATTGCTCTGTAAGTGATAGTAATTGCAACACTGTAAATCTATAATCCCCAAAAAATCTTACAAGGAATGACAAATAATGTTGGATTAGCATTTAGTGTTGGTGACACTACACCACAGTTTACAATTAGTATTGAGCAAGACAATTAGAATTGGTGACACTAAATATCATATTTAGTGTAGTTGCAGATGAAGCAGTTGATTTTGAGAAACAACTAGTTCAAAATCAAGACTTCAGGAAAATTACTGATTGATTTAGAGATTTTTTCTCAATTACGTAAAGAAACCCGAAAGATGTCAACATTTAACTAGTTGATATTGAAAACAATAGAATCTCGACCGATAATGCCCAAAAACTCCATGGACACTGAGCTCGTTGGCACACATGAACCCTACCCCAACAAATTCCATCTACATTTGGGCGGGTTTGTCCTTATTCCCATTAGAATATGGTGGGCAAGCAGCATGCATGAAAACATTGGGTAATGGTGTCCCTTACCCTATTTTGAGGTGTATACTAGGTTACACTAATGACCAACAAATTCGCCGTTAGCATCATGTCATGACACTTGGCATTCAAGTGCGCTCACTAATATCATGGCATGAATATGCTCAAAGTGTTACGAGGTGTATGCCTATATCACACAATGGTCTACAAGTTGCCTAAATTGTACACAAATGACATTGTGGCATTAGCATGCTCAAGAATATCCTCCTCTTGCATACTGAAATGTGAACACATGACACATGTCACTAGTATGCTCAAATATATCTTGCCCGTGCATACTAAAACAAAAAACTATCATCTCAAGTATCCTAATGTGCTACACTGAAAGTCATAATGTAAATACTTGTTGCTTCAAGAATCACTTATGTTGACAAATAGTATCATGTTGGAAACCAGTAGATGTGACACTTTCAGATCTCTAGGCATCTAGTTTAGGCCCTTTGCAAATAGCGTATGTTTCACGTTCCTCTTTTACACAAGAATTATACAATCATGAATGCACACAAGACACCAATATTGAGAACTTTCAAACTTTGTACATTACAAAAGCTTTACAACTTAATCACAATATTGTGATTGCTATGAGCTCTATATAACCACCGCACTGTAGGAGAGAAACAATAAGATGATCCTCTCCTCCTCCAAGCTCTCTTTTATACTCCAAAAGCACTCCTAGTTCATTTTCATCTTTATCCATACTGTAGTATGTAAGAGATACTTTTAGAAGTCTCAAGTTTTACTAAATTTAGATTGAAGCTCCCTTATCTATATACATAGATCATTTCACTGTATGATCATTTCTTATCTCTTGGCTCAATCACAACCCTCTAGTTGGAACTGTCAAATTCCAACTCGATTCATTTATTCATCGAGAGTTGGATCTTCCAGAGGAAGACATCTAACTCCCAATTAGAGTTGTCTAACTCCAACGCAAAGATGTTCAATCGGGATCCATCTAACTCTCATGCACAACTCCTTCATGGGCTATCTAGCCCTTGTGCACAACTCCTTCATGGGTTGTCTAGCCCTTGTGCAACATTTTTTCTTGGGATGTCTTTCTTTGGAGTTGTCTGACTTCAAACACCATCTGCTCACATGTTACGTACAATAAAGTATGGTTTGTCTTTCTTTCTTGCATAATCCAACATTGAATCTTTTCATCCAGATATATCACAGTATGTGACACTAAATACCATACGTTGTGTAGTAATAGGGTTCAAGACCAAAGAAACTCCAAAATTGATCAATATTATTGGTCAAGAGCAGAAGTATGGACCCAACTAGTTTTTATCAAGGTCCGGACCCAAGGTTTCCAAAAAATGACATGGCAGTAATGTGGCATCACTTTCCTGCCAACTCTCGGTGGTCTATACTTTAGAAAATCAATCTTCACCCTTGGGCCAATCTTGAGCATGAAAGTGAGATCCCTTGATGGGTATTTTGGGACCTCAACTTTCTTAGATCTATACCTTAATTTGGTTAGTTCACAATAGATGAGAGTGAAAGATCTCTTTCACTTTAAGGGCCGCTTTACACTACGGTGGAGAAGTCCACCAGTCATGAATTCTAAAATTTGATTGGTTGAGAGTGTCACTCTTGTCTGGTGGTGGTTTACACTCCGGCCAAGAGTCCTTTGGTGGAGATCTTTGTACATGGATGAAAAAATGACATGGTTACCAACGTGGCAGCACTTTTTTGAAGGGGAGTTCCCCAAAGGTCAAGTTTCTTGGGCAACCTCAAAGCCTCGGACAAGAAACTTGGCCTCCGGAGAACTCCAACTTGAATAAAATATTTTTTCCTTAGAGAAATCTTTGCACTACTGTTCTCACGTTTGGGAAACACAAAAAAGTTGTATTATCGAGGTGTCGTCTTCTCATTAATATGACAAATGGCATACAATTGTCGTATTATTGAGGGAATACAAAAACATAAGTAATACGAGCTTAAAATATATATACAACGAGTTTAAGCAATATAGATGGTATGAAATAATAACTTATAACTCCAAACAAATACAAATATTCTCAAGAACTCTTGAAATAGGAGTCCAAAGATCTTTGGTGTTGCCTACCCAAGTTAGCAACTGTCATCTTATCTAAATTTCCAACTAACTTTTGGAAACTAATAATTTCATTAACACCAAAATATAAAGAGTTCTCTGATAAGAAACTAGACAACAATTACACATGACGTTTAGCATCAAGATACTGGTGATACTATATCACCCATGTACAAGGCAACATACTAGGCTTGAGGACACTCTAACTCTAACCATGTCCATTCTACACTAGTAACCCTAATTATCATTAAGTTCCCAACAATAAGTGAAGTTCCCAAGTAGTTCCCAAGTAGTTCCCAAGTGAAAATGGATGTATTTTAGATGTGCATAACATAGATGAAAGGAATTGTAGCATTAACTACCTCTTTAATATGACAAAACGGAGATTCTAAATGTCGCATTATCGAGTGTTGTAGTCGTATAAAAGAGGGCGTTTTGAACTAAAAAGTTTGGTCTCGCAAAAATGTGTCATAATATCAAGGGTGTCATATAAACGAGTGTCGTACTAACGAGGTTAGATTACACCAACATGTAATTTCTTTTAAAATCAATAAGAGAATAATGTTACCTACTTATTTACCTTAATTTGGATGTATTATAGGGGTGGAACATTTTCAAAAAATCCATATCATGAAAGAAGTTCTAAGACATTGCCATATACATTTTTTGTTTCATCAATACAATTCTTTAAAATTTCAATACAATGGTCATTTGCGGGGTAAGGTTTCTACTATGGCCGGCTATGACCATTTTGTGAAGTTGTCCCGTGGAGTTCTCCTCTTGGTGAAGTTGTCCAATACACTTCTTCTCTAGGTGGTTACACTACGGCCGGTCAAGACTTCTTAAGGCATTTTTTTTTATTGTCTTTTCATCTTCTCCAGCATACCATCCCTTGCCTCAAATTACCATGTCTTGGGCTAAAATTCTTGACTGACCGGTGCACTTCTCCACCGTAGTGTAAAGCGACCCTAAGAGAGAAGCTGGAGGAGGGGGAAGGAGTGGCCCTTTTGACATAAGTGTTGCTCTAGCATCCTCCCCATGTCCTCATGGGAGGAAGATTAACATGCTAATCACTCACAATTTTAGCTACAACTTAAAAGCAACTATGTAACATTTCAGTTGATGCAAAATTGAAACCCTTGTGCAATTCATGGTCCACTTAGCAAGGTTTGCATGTTCCATTTGCCTAGAAATGCTCTCTAGAATAATAGGGAATTTTCATAAGAATATTCATAAGAGGTCGAGGAGTGAGACTAACTACTATTCATGAAGTGCACAAGTAGAGAATCTTCAGGGCTCAAAGGAGAATGCGATGGCGACTACACTAAATATTGTATTTAGTGTCATATTGTATTTTATGTCATTGTGGTAACTTTTGTAATGACACTGCTTATGGATAAGTTTACAAGTGTTGTCATGGATGATTGAAATTTGGATGAAAAATCACAATAATTGCATTATTGTAAATATGCAATGTACATAAAAATTTACAAGGAATGACAAAGAACGTTAGCTTTACATTAAGTGTTGGTGACACTACAGAAAAACAAATGGAATTGCTGGAACTAAATACAATATTTAGTGTGGTGGTCGAAGTTGAACGAACACTATTAGCATAATAATGTTTAGAGAGGTTTGACTAGGATTTGCAAAGGAATGAATAGTGGTCAAATGTTGTGTCAAGCCCACCTCAAAGAGGCGCATCTACTACAAAACCATGAGACCATGACACTAAAAATCACATAACCCTTGATTTGTTAAACTTACTGTGGAGGGCCCGCATGAATCAGATGGTAATAAAACAGCATTTGGCTGAAGGCCCGTGACCACACAAAATCCAATTTCAGTTGTCCATGGTAAGGCCTTCAGATGAGTTTCAAGGGCCCTCATGATTTCATGGTCATGACCCTTGGTCATAGTGCAAAGTAGCCCTCAAATGTCACTTTTCTGTACAATGGTAGACACTCTGTACAAAAGTGATCAGATCTTAGTATACATACCACAAGGATGGAAATACATAGCTCATACAACTCTGATTTAAAACTCAGAGTAATCTTTAGTGGATGTAATATACCTCCTAATTCTTGTCTACAGCAGGGCTCTGAAGGTTTAGACATGGTGGAGAATGTGCGGAGTTCTCGAATCCATTTGGTAGCCCTTTGTCATTTCTGCAAACTCTTGGACCTGCGTATTGATTTCCTATTTCATTTAGCACAATGGCTTACAAATGGTGCCTTCATGTTGAGCTGTTTTGTTATTTGGACTGAAAAAAATGTTGTCATTTGTACAGAGAGTGCTCCAAAGATGACTTTACGAATGGTATGTCCATCTCCCATCTCCTATCAGCCCACCATCCTGATAAACAGTCTCATCACCCAATAGACTGGAATTGTCGTAGAAGCTCGCACACCAGAAATTGAAGGGCATGTCCCACCAATAGTGATAGTTTAAGAAGTTGTAAAGGGCCATCTTCCTTGCAATGTCACTCTTTTCATTAGCTTGCCTCTCTATGGTAACAGCACCTGTGATTGTTGACGGACACAGCATTGCATGTCAGCAATCCAAAGACATGAATGCAAATATGAATATCATCCTATGAACAAACGAATGTAGGATGAGAATTCCTCTTACAAGCTACTCTTATTTAACCCTTAGATGTTGAGAAAGCCCCGACATGGTTTTGGGGACAAGAAGAACAACATTTTGTTGTTGATAACTTCATCTTTAGTCAGTTCTTAGAAAAGTAACCCTTATTGATGTAGCTTTATTCTTCTAATGGGAGCCTCTAATTGAAGAAATAAGTTGTAATCATAATGCAAATGGGGTCAAGTACGTGAAGAAATGCAGCGTACGATTGTATGCAATATCTAGTGTTTTAGCCACAATTTCTATACATGATCGTATTTTTGCTTACTTTCATATCTTATTAGAAAAAAGCATGATTTTAAATGACAGAGAAAACTCGATTGAAAAAATTTAGACGAAGGTAACGGGGATAAGGCGTTCTGTCACCTACCCCACTCAATTCCTGATGGCCAGCCCTTGCGGATTGTATGCACTTGCTTTTGAGGCTGTAGACGATTTCCACTCGATATTTCAACCACTGATAAAGAAATGATTATACAAAGCAACACCACAAGAGCAACATTTTCGTCCGGCTTCACCTGCAGATACCATGGATACAAATCAAAGATGTGAGCAATTTCAAATGTGATGAATGGCAGCGTTTAGTTGCAGGCGAATAGCCACAAGGCAGAGCAAATTAAATAATGACAGTGACTAACACATACCTCCATGGCACCAGATTTAAAATTGAAAAGGGCAGTAGCCATGCCCGATGGTGACCCAGGTGGAAATCGAATGAGAGTTACGAATCCAGCCTCCTCCTCTGCTGTTGCACCATTCACTTCATAATCTAGCTTTCGTCCTGATATTAACGATACCTGCCACATAACAAGTTGCATGTCCCAGAATTAAATGCAGCAATTTCAAGTCATCGCAATCTTGCTTGAAGCTAAATATCAAGGAAACTGTAATTGTGATCTCAGGGCCACTTTACACTATGGCCCATGAAATTGTGAGGGCCCTAGAAACTCATCTGAAGACCATACCCTAGTATATTGAATTTGAATTTTGTGTCACAGGCCTTCAAGTGTAGTTTAATGACATACACAACCGGGGCTCTCAGTCCAATTCTATGCCAATACAATCCTAATCATGTGGGCCCTTCCACACAACAAGCTATAATAAATAAAGGGTTGTGAGATTTTGGAGTGTCATGGTCTCCCGGTTTTCAGTTAGACCCAACTCTTTAAGGTGGGCATGACGCAAAAATACAGTAGACCATGAAACATTATCCATTGCATACCATGGACTCCATGTAGCTTTTTTATCCAATCAAACTTCCTTGGTCCATTCAACCCTCGAGCTCTAGAGTAAAGTGAAGTGGGTTGGTCTCAGCATTTCCAGCAATGAGAGATTTTATTTCAATGGTCACAGGCCCTCAAGCTCCAGGCCTCAGTGCCCTTTAATATCAAGAATATTGTAATTGTGATCTTTTTCAAACTTATGACCACGCAATAAAAACTGCCTCATTTATCACTCTTCGATTTGAAGCCAATTGCAGAATCACTTAGTAGATAGGGTAAAAAAAATTCAAAACACTTGGCTTTTCATTTGAGTACTTGACAGGTCATTTGCCTCAATGATCTCTGGTGCACTGTCGTCACAGGTAAGAACAATAAGTAGCATGGTTTGGGGTTGCAAACTGTGTTGAAAACAATAAGTTAATATATTCAAACTGTGAGCATTAGAGTTATCCTCTAACTCAACAAAACCTTCCATGTTTGGTACATTTTTGGTGCACGCTTGGAGGAAGTGTGGAGGTCTGAACGAAGAACATTCTATTTTGGTCATTGAGGGTCAAACTCATTCTGGCATGCCAAGAGGTGCTAAAAAAAGCTTGGCCCTTAATGAACCGAATAGGTTGCTCTTCATTCAAATTTGAAACTATCTCCAAACATACACCATAAGTGGAAAGAAATTATTGAATTTGTATGCAAACAACCAATGAGAAATCATAGGGGACTAACTCCTGACAAAAAGCCCCATTGAGTTGAAGGATAAGTCTATCGATTGTTCATCATGTAGTAAAAGTGAGCTCAGAGTTAAGAGATTTACCAAGGAACTTTGTTTGCTTTGAAGGGTGAGCTCAGGCCTTAGGTGCCACTGATGGTCTTCTGCATTCTTCCGGATGGTTAGCTGATAATAACCATCAAACAATAACCACTCACTCAACTGCCCAAGCCCCATTTTTTCTATACTAGAAATTGGTCGAGCTTGTGCAACACACTGACCTGCATTCAGTGCATATGAACAAAAATTTTTTTTTAATGAGTGACATGCATCAACCCATCACCTCTAAATACACCTGCATCTTGAAAAGGTTCAGCTATGCTAAATATCAACAAACCTTTCCTCTGAATAGAATTCCTGGAATCACTGTGAAGATAACTATCACTTAGGGCCGGTTTACACTATGGACCATGAAGTTGTCCCACGGCGATGTAAGAGCGTTGATTGGCTGCTGAACTCGTCCCGGGACAACTTCGGTTTACACTAGAGAAAAAATGGCAGAGGGACCATGGAGGTCGAGGTCCCCAAAATATAATTTTTAAAGCGTAATAAATGCACTGACATGGTCCAACGGGTTTTTCGTTGAGAGAGGCAAGAGAGGTGGTTTGGTAGGAAAAGGCAAGGGCCCATGGCAAAGAATCACCATTTTAATAATTCTTTAACAAATCTACCCTCTATGTGCCTTAATCATAGCATAGCCCATGAGACATACCAACACTACCTTGTTTTTCCCCTTATACCGGCTCCCACGTGTTTCACCAAACAACGTGGGACATCTAGAACTCAAGAATTTGAGTGCAGATTTGTTTTTTTGCTCTACCAACTGCAATATTTGGAATTTTGGGGCTTGTAATATACCATTGGAAAGGTCTTGAAAATACCTTTCCAACAGTATATTACACGCCCCCAAAAAAAAATTTAAATTACAGTTGAAAAACAAAAAAAGAAAAATCTGTAGTTGTTTGGTGACTGCAGATCAGGGTGGTCAAAAGAACCGCAATGGGAAATCTTCTAACACTAATTATCAAAGAATTGAACTTTAGTGTTGAGCAAGGTAGGGTGGTAACAACATTAAATATAATCAAACACTAAATATCCTATTTAGTGTAGTGACAACACAAGGTACATGTCACATGTAAATTACATTGAACATGTACAAATTAAATCGCTCATTTTTTTTTTGTAAAAATTGTTGTGAGAAGATTTGCAAGCCACATCTTCGACACATTTAACAAGAAGTGAAGACAAGTGAAGCCCAAGAGAAGACAAGAGAATGGTCAAACTTGAATTTTTTTTCAAAATTGCCCTTTTTGGGCGTGTATTAAAAAAATCAGCACCTTCACTTTTTGGTGCATGGTCATTCTTCGTGGTCCACATTCGGTTTACACCTAGTGAGGGGCCCATGGCTCTTAAAACTAATTTTTTATGAACTCGGACCATGGAAGTCGGACCACGAACTCGGACCATTGACAAACGCCATCTTCCATGGTCCGACTTCATGGTCCATAGTGTAAACTGGCCCTTAGCTTTCCATAGCAGTCTTAAGCATGTGCAGGGAGTCAGGGACACTCTCTTTGTATTTTGGCTTCTAGAATAAATTTTCAAGAATCGAAGTCCTTGAGTTTGTGCATGAATGCCGAGCCTCAGGGGTAAGTCCAAAGAGAAAGTGTCGTTTATTGCTGGCAAGCAATTTGAGGTTTTCTAAGTAATGTAGGGCTTTCAAAACTATGAGGATATATCATTGGAATATACTTGAAATATTCGGAATATTGAAATGCTATATAATTTAAGGGTACTGCTTATAGGGCCCCCTGAAATTACCCTTCGGACACATGTGGTTGCCAAAAATCACAAAAAGTGACCCCCCAAGTGTCAAGGACAATCCAGTGGCAAGCACTCACTAAGTAGACACCTCATTGCTGCCTATCTTCGGACACAAAGCTTTCTTCCAATTGAAGAGTTGTGTACCAAATAGAATCATTCTTATTGTTATCCAGATACCTAAGAATTATTCCATTTGCAACAGAACCTAAATAGGCTACTTACAAATGTTATGTTCCTAAGAAAGTAGAATAAACAAAATCAACAACTGATCCCTGATAGCCATTTCTTCAATTACCATATATGGTCTTTCAGAACCCATCACAACAATTGTACAAATACAATGTGTCCATAGAGAAAAAGAGAAGATTCTCACCTGAATAATCCTTGCTCTTTGAGAACCGGGATGCTCTTGGAACACCTTGCAGCAAGATAACTTCTTTCAACTCTCGTTCCACACATCTGTCAAATTCATAGAGAAAGTTCGTCATCATATCATTGTGTGCAACAAAGGCTACTCCTGCAAAAAAGAAGCACTATGCTGATTGCTCCTGACATTAATCTCTTCTTTGCATATTGTTCAAGGAACAAGGTGTATACATCGCCACCAATGGCTATGATGCCACTGTTTAAAGCAGTCAGCTTACTTCCATCACCTTAATCCTGTCTCTGATGAAACATCCATATACAGGAACTAGTGGGCATGTCATTTATAATTGTCACCATTAATTATACATTCAAGGGTGAAACCCTTCAGTCCAAGGCAAGATTTTCCAAGTACTTAAACAACCCCCCCACTCCCAGAAGACCAGGCATTCAACAAAAGGTGACAAAAGTGGAACATGAGAGTGGAACACAAGTTTTTAATGTAAGTGACGTACTTAAGACGGACTGTAATCATCTCTTTGTCCGTATGGTCAAAGACGATCCTCTCAGCATCAAAAGCTCCATCTTTTGCATTATAGATTTGAGCACTGTCATCAAGAGTTCGTAAGAGGTAAGGGGCAGCAATAGGAGGAGTTATTGATGCTGAAACATTCAATGCAGTACACGTTGGGCTCGTTGTAGCTGAAAATGGCGAGAATTTCCGTTTATTCAAAGGAAGCCATTTCCTGATTGACAAAGATGGCGATGCAAGCAAATCGTCCCATGTAAGGTACGCTTCCCCAAGCAACTTCGACGTTGTTGAAAACAATCCAGTCGAAGTCGAACGAAGCTGAAGAACCACACCTTCTGTGGAGGTTTCGAATTTAAACATGTACATTTTTCTCCACACCGGGTCCGGATACGTGGGTACCTCGTGTGTCTCAATCGAAAAGGACCCACACTTGCGGAGGACCTTGATGCGAATGAAAAGAGTCGGCCCGACACGGTTGATGGGGACATCTTTGGCACCAAGCAATACAAGGCAGACCTGGAGGAACCAAAACAAATGACTTGATAAATGATTAATGTAAAAGAATATAAGATAAACTTAAAAAGCCCAAAACAAGCCCAGAAATATTGACAACCATTCCCCCTTTCATATGCATGAGCTTTAGCAGTGGATGCAGCCACATGTTTAAAGTAGTTTTTAGTTAGAAGTAAGAATTGCAAAGCTAATGATATACCATTTGCAGAACAGATGGTATAATACTCAATGTATTATCCTTCAACTCAATGGGGCTTTCATCAGGAGTTGGTCCCCTATGATCTACCACTGATTGTTTTGCATACAAATTCAGCAATTCATTTCTTGTGGTGGTGCATCCTTGGAGGTAGTGTTTGAATTCGAATGAAGAACAACCTCTTTCAGCTCATTTGAGGGCCAAACGCATTTTAGCACCTCTTGGCATGCCAAAATGAATTTGTCCCTAATGAACAGATGTAGAATGCTCTTCGTTCAAACTTCCACACGACCTCCAAGCATGCAACAATACGTACCAAACATGGAAGGTGCTGTATGCAAAACAACCAACTCCCAACCAAAAGTCATGTTGATGAGTTAAAGGATAACTCTATGAGCAAACACCTTCACAAGACACATATTTTGAGAAGGTATTACAAACATACACTACTAAAGGCGTCAAGTGCTAGTTAACATACCTGTACAGTGTGTCTTGGTGTTAAGCAAGTCTCCCATTCCTTATGGTCGAAAGAACCTGAAGACACCTCTGGCAACGAATCTGCACTAGATGGTGGAATATCCAAAGGCTGATCTCCTCTATACATAGCCCCTGCCTTCACATACATGCTCCCAAAAGTTTGTTCCCAAAGCTCGCAAGTATCCTTGAACCCAGTATTAAGTTTTTTACCAACACTTCGATCACTATCTGTATCGTCGTGATCAAGAACCCTGTTTAAAATAACTAAACAGTCACGGCTGTAAGCAGCAGGACTTAATTGGTGGGCATGCCTGATCAAATAGAAACAACTCATGTAAGTATTGAGGTTCAGATAAATGTAACCAGTGACCCACAAAATAAGAATCAAGTGAGATAGCTTAAACCAAAATTTTAAAGTTACATGCTCAGGGCCACAATACACTATGGCTAAGAACTGTGACCATGAAATTGTGAGGGCCATTGAAACTCATCTGAAGGCCTGTAGCATGGAAAATCAAAACTTAATTTTGTTTTGATCACAGGCCTCAAATGTAGTGTAAAGACATATGTGACCGACCTCTAAACCGAATGCTGTTTCATAACCGTCCTATTCATGTGGGTCCTTGTAGACAATAGGTTATGATATGTCAAGGGCTGTGAGATTTTGAAGTGTCATGGTCTCCCGGTTTTGTGTTAAACCCACCTCTTTGAGGTGGAATTGATGCAAAATCCAGTAGACCATGAAACATTATCCATTGCATGCCCTGTAGGACTCCATGTACGTTTTCCATCCTTACAAACTTCCTTGGTCCCTTGGCCCTTGAGCTCTAGTGTAGAGTGAAGTGTGAGATTTTGAATTTCAATGGTCATGGGCCCTCAAGGTCTAGTTTAAAGTGCCCTTCAATTCAAAGCAATGGAAATCTAGAATGAAGTAGACAACAAATCACAAATGTGGAATTTGTGAAGATGACAAAGTTAATAATAATTACTCACCACATGATATCAATGTCATAGGTTGGTACAAGAAATAGTCCCTTGTTGAGGGTGAAGAGGTAAAGAAAGCCTCTGTAGCGTTGCTCCGCTGACCCCAAGTAGCTCTCTTGCATTACGAATGGTTGACTAACCTGCATTTTGATCATTAAACCAATTACATTCCTTCTAGTCACTTCCACTCATGAAACTTCACAAGGACACAAGAATACCTCCAGATGACTTTTGAACACCTCCCCTAATTCTATAATGCACACAAGCATGTTAAGACATACACACATAATAATCAAAACTGATCATAATCAGAGTGATACTAACAACGGTTCAAACTTCACAGATAAGCATTATTATGGTTGTTAACACACCAAGACCAAAGCCTCAGATTATTAATTGACAAGAGCAAACTTAGTGCAGCATAATATATTATTGCCATACCAAAGGATTCTCAAACAACTGAAAATATGCGTCCATTGTGAGCTTCTCCTAAGCGTGTTGCCTGGTTGAAGGGCCACTTTACACAATGGCCAAGGGCCGTGAGCATGAAATTGTGAGGGCCCTTAAAACTCATCCAAAGGCCATACCATGGACAATTGAAATAGAATTTTGTTTGGTCACAGGCCTTCAATTGTGAAGTAAAGACACACGCAACCAGGCTCAAAAACTGAATGCTGTTTCATTACCATCCTAGTCATGTGGGCCCTTCTACTCAATAAGTTGTAATAAATCAAGCGGTTGTGAAATTTTGAAGTATCATAGTCTCCTGGTTTTGTGTTAGAACCACCTCTTTGAGGTGGGCTTTGACGCAAAATCCAGTAGACCATGAAACAATATCCATTGCATGCCATGTAAGCCTCCATGTAGCCATTTCATCCATACAGATTTCCTTGGTCCCTTAGGCCCTCAAGCTCTAGTGTAAAGTGAAGTGGGACGGTCTCAGCATTTGTCACCAATGATAGAATTTTCATTTCAATGGTCGAGGGCCCTCAGGCTCTAGTGTAAAGTGCCCCAAAGAGACATGGAACTTGGTTTAATGCTTGCATTACATACTTGGTAAAAGAAGGATTGCTGCCGAGCCACGGCATCCACCAAATTATAGGTAATTTTCTCCCCCTTGTAGGAATAATCTCCATTCTCTTTTGTTGAAAAACTCCCAGTAGCCTCTTGTGATTGTATGTGACTAAAGTCAATATTGTAAGGCTCATCAGGGTAAAGCCTCATCCACATTTTCATAGTTGCCTCCATTGCAGCACCCTTGTCTGCTGGATTCACCATAGGTGCATCCAAGACCCTGCCATAAAGTTCTTCACAATCCTTTATATACCGTGTCTGCATTAAAAGAAACAAATAGCACCAAAATCAAGACAGTATCATAAAACTGGACCAGATATGAATTCAAGATAAATACAGCTGAGATGACCGTGCTTAGGGTTTGTTGAATGTATCTATGGCAGAATAAGGACTTTATTCAGCCCATGATATTAGATCCAAGATCAGATTGCCCTCAAAAGCCACAGAGGTTTACAATCACTAGCAGACCTTGATTAAATGAACAGTGTTGGCAAATATTGAACTCAAAATAACAGCCAAACTTCCAAGTTATACTTTGGCACAAAATCTCTATAGTGTTAGGTGGCATATAAGTATATTCAATCAGAAAACCGAATTTTCCTTGAGTAGGTGCTGGAACGCAAGTATCAGCGACACTCCAAAAAGTAGCAAAGCTTAATACAAACTGAACAAAAGGTTCATCTGTGTGTCCTAAAGACGTACTTGGAATATGTAAAGATAGAGAACTCACAGGGTTCAATCGGTGTACATGCCAAATCCAGGCGCAATCAAGAGGTGGAATCAACGGTAAGAAAGGGTCCTGGGAAGCGCTGCCCTCATTCGCCAGAAGAGGCAACCACAAGTTTTCATACCTGGGCAAATTAAGAACGAGCAATGTGAGAAGAAATTTAATGTTCAAAAATCAAAAATCAAATTTATGGAAACTGCCCATGGGGCAGTTAAACTATCACATAATCCACCAGATTATGTAGTAAACCATTCTCAATAATTTAGAAAATCTCTCAAATACAATATTTGTTTTCTACGAGCCACTAGATTGAGCTGCAAGGTAAATTTATAGCGAAGGTGCTGCCACCAAATAAGGTACGTGGCCCTATCGTGGGCACTTCCAACTCCAAAGGCAAATTTGGCCACTGGATCGGATCCGCAATAGCCTCATCCAGTCAACAATTGCGATGAATCGCGAAAATAATTATTCAAGTTTCAAACGTCAGTAGAGATGCACAAGGTATAAGAGATCAAAGTGAAATTTCTCTCTCTCTCTCTCAACCATCACAGAGGCCCTCCCAAGTGTATTAACTATTGAACCTAGAATGGTGTCTAGGTGTTGAGCACATAGTCCAGTCTCATCGTACCACATCATGTATTTTAATATCCGTTTTTAACTACGAGCTTTGCCTTATACTTAACACTCAAATATAGGTGTCAAATTAGAGTGACCACATAAGGCCCAAATTTTAGGCACAAACCTTAAACCCTTTCTCCCACCAAGTAGTAAAGTCCGGTTGTGTGATCAAACTAATTTTACCTTTCAATTGCTCGAGCGACAACAGGTCCGCTGTAGAGACACTTATGTCGATCCACTTCTGCGAGCATCAAGAGCTCTTCAGTTGCAGCAGCAACTAAATCTATGGAGATCGGCAGAGCCTGTGCATCCGCCCATGCCTTTTCTTGCACATCCTCCATGTTCACACTTCCTTGTGCCACAAGCTAATTGCATTCAACCACCAATTCCTGATTCCGATTTCCAAGTTACAAGTTACAAATTCAAGTTCCACAAAACCTGAGTTCCTACCACTGCGATGATTGACGACACAGTGGGTTGAGAAAGAACCCGAGCTGGTCTCTTTTGACGCTTACACGAACTCACTCACTCTAAACCCTGGACACTCAGATTCCCTGACCCTCAAAGGTTCAAGCTCCAGTTCCAATTCCTCAAAACCCCAATTCCTGCCACTTCGATAAAAGAGAGGCTTGACAAAGAATCGGAATTCGTCTATGCTTTCCTTCGAGAGTGGACAGGTGACAATAATTAGCACAAGCTGACTCTAAACCCCTCGCACTAAAATTCCCTGACCCTCAAATCCCGTCCCAATTGCCAATCCCACAAAACCCGAATTCCTGCCACCTCGATGACAGAGCGGATTGAGAAAGAACTTGAATTCATCTATATATCGATTTCCTCACTCTAAACCCTGGACACTCAAATTTCCCGACACTACTACTTACTCAAGTGCAGGCTCGGAAACAACTGCTCTTTGAATTCTTAAACTAAAAACCAACTTCCAATTCCACGAAACCCCCGGAATTCCTGGCACGAAGAGTGAATCAAAAGAGGAAGCCGGATCCGTGTCTAATTTCCCTCAGGGATTGGATGACTAATTGATCCAATGAGTGGATAATGAAAGTAGCGTGGTTTCTTCCGTTCCAAGACGCGTATAGTAGTGGCAGGTGCCAAGAAGGAGAGAAGAAGGAGAGGTGGGAAGTCAAAGGCGGCTGAAAATCCGACCGAAACAAAGTGATTGAGAGGGAGTACGATATACTTAGGTAACTTGTTAGTTAGACCTACATAAAAGCTGTCGGCATCAGAGGAGTCTCTTAAAAAGTGTGCATATTTGCGCTGAAACCCGAATTATGGTAAGATATGTATAAATCGGAGCTCTGGGCCTGTAGCAATGATGATGTAAGCAGATTTAGTTGCGAACATGGATAAGGAGGCGAGCAGTAACTTAGCACGCAGGTCTTGGGATGAACACGACGCGAAGAATGGGGAGATCGGGGAGAGGAAGAGCGGAGAGAGAGAATCTACATTTGTATGTGGAGAATCAAATGATTGACGAGGGACGGAGACTAGGTAAGGAAAGTAAGTGTTGCGTGCTTCAATCGTCATGGGGATGGGCCGGGAGGGTCCAGAGAGGGAAAGGCAGAACAAAGAGCGTGAGAGGAGGTGGTGACTTGCAACGTGGGACTCCACCTTATACACGGCTTGGGGCGGCCCCATTCATGTGCATTAAGCCCTCAACCCGGCCCAACTTTATTTACATTTGGTGGGCCCAACTTTGTTACATGTAAAAGAGATGAGGTCCGATTTTAGGTTCTGATGTTCTTGAGGGGAAAATGTAGTGAAACGTAGTGTCCACGGAGATTTTTGACGTAATTGGTCAAAATCCTATTATTTCCAAGTCCAACCGGTTACATGTTGTGATCTTTCAGTTTTTCTTTATTAGTTTGAAATATCGTAGAGGGCTCCCTTTTCCGACACACACACAAAAAAAAATCCCCCTCAAATTTTGCCACGTGTCGTGCTCACATTCACCACGACCCACTTGAATCCCACGTGGAAATTACATTTTGGCGCATGTAAAGATGGAACATGGAGCCTTCTACAATATATTCCCTGCATTCTTGTAAAATAATGGGTGATTTTCCTGAAGCCTTGAACTTCAACCGGTAATTTCTCCAACTCCAGTGGTTCATCTATAATTAGCGGTCAGTTCTCCCCATTAATTGGTGAAGAGAATCAACCTTCCGTGGACCAAAGGTAGAGATGTTCATAATCCAACAAATGAGCCCAATCTGGCCCATGTCGAGAGTTTGGGCCGAGGAAAAGCTCACCCTAACTTCTTCAAGCCGGCTTGAAGGTTTGACACCAAAATTGTGCCACCTCTAGGACACCACATGGGATAAGCAAGTGTTTGGTCCCAGCCCTAGTATAAAACCCTTGGGCCGGATTTAATGAAACTGAGCAATCCTATTGAGCCAAATTTTAGAGTTCAGGCCGGTCCTCAATTTGGCCCCAAGTATAAAGTGGGCCTTAGGCTCTATGTCTCTGTGTTAGGAAGGAAAAGGTTGGTAGGGAGAGAGGGACCACTCACAATTATGCATGTTGTCAATCACTAAGAGGGCCTAATTTGGTTAATATTTATTATCAAAGCAAAGATTCTCCTCCTCTTTAGATAATCATTTAGGTCCCTTTGATAATGTTGACTGTATAGCTTAGAATTGTTAACATATTATTGAGCTTAGAATCGTGAACAAGTAGTCTTATCTAGACTTTTTAAAATATGTCTTTTTGGTGTTCATTTTAGATCCGACATCTAACCACATACCACTCAAAATATAAGTGGTCCATTTAAGACAAATAACCAAATTTGGCACACTTGCCTTACAAGGAACTCCATGCAATGGGAAGGTTTCCAAATTGTGTAACTTATGGTGAACTGCATGTAGGAATGTTTGAGAATTGTATAACTCACATTGAACTGCACCATTTATGGCATTTAGTGTCACTTACTATTTGGAAATACGCAATGCAACAACTTCTTATTCGGGAGATTACTTTTTACTGACAAAAGTAGAATAGATTGTTTGGACATTGTAGAACATAAATGATTTTGCTTGGTGAAATATTACATTCTCAATAAATAGTTATAGAACTACCAAATAGTCAGTGACACTAAATACCATAAATGGTGTACATGAATTGTTACAAATGTGTAACTTGGAGTAGACTAGTTTTGGAAAAAAAAAACCATTATGCAATAAGCCGTTTGTTATGTGTGTATCATAATCCAATTTTATAGTAGAGGCACTTGTTCCTCATCGGGGCCCCATTAGCAATCTATAGGGTGCCGAAATTTTGATAAGGTTGCGACTAAATTTCAATTAGGCTAGGACTGAAATTCAATTAGGCCGTAACCAATAGTGTCACGAGACATGTTGTCATGTACCTCTCCATGAGGAGTGCCCGAAACACCATGGGCATAAGGGGGACCCCGGAGTGACACCCGGGACTTGTAGCGCCGTTGGTGAGAGGGCCCAAGTGATCCTAGTGTGGGTGAGGGCCCTGGGCGTTGGGAATGCCTCCCACGCACGGAGACTAGGAGTCACGAGGGTAAGGCCATAAGCTATGCGTAGCTTATGGCGTGCGGATTTTAGAACTCAAGAACACTTCAATTAGAGGTGTGAGCTAGGAGACATGGCAATTTGAGTGGGGCGATGTTGCGGGACAGCGCCCTGGACAACAGTGACCTGGGAGTGGCTCCTGGGACTGCCAAGGTTTGAACAGGCATAACTTCCTCAATACTTGTCCAAATGGGGTAGTAAGTAGTGCATCGGCATCTACGTGAAACGTAGATGACGATGGAGTGGTCAGATGTTAGCATCAGAGATCGTACAAAGAAATTATGGTGTTATGAAGCTGTTGGGGGCTTCTAGCCCCAGCGACTAAGGGAAAATGTCTACTTGGCCCCAAGTGTTGGGAGAGAGACAAAATGTTACTTGACGGTGGGGTAGGGGCCCTGACTAGAGTCCTAGAGGCTTATATGGGTGAGGCGGTGTGGCCGGCTGAACCCACCCGAGGCCGAACGGCACGACCTCCGTGGGCATTGGCCCAACATGGGGGCATAGTTGCCTAGTATGGTTTGGGTTGTTGTAGTGTTGCTCCGGCAACGCGATAATCAACTAAAGATTGGACTTCCATGAATGGAAGTTCAGATTTTACCATTGGTTACCGATTAAGCGGAGAGTCCCGAATGCAAGTGTAGGAGGGTTGGCCCCCCTCCTATGAGCTAAGGGGTCTCCAGTATGGGGAGCTAACTATTTGCATGGCGGAATGCAAAGGGTTAGCTCTCATGACCCTTGCTAGAATGGAGTAAATGACCAAGTTAGCTAAGGGGAGCTAGCGAGGGTTGCGACACATGTCCTAGTTTTGATTGCTAAAGTTAAGAGGATTGAGCGGTTAAAACAAGTAGTTATGGCATACTCTAGACATTGATAATATATTCGGCCCAACTTTGGCTTCAATAATTCACATTAATTCCAATCTAAGGAATAAAATTACCGAAAAATTTGCAGTTCTCCTTATTTCTATCTCCCTACACGAGAACAATTTGCACCACCTTATAGTTCTCTGAATTTGATGCAAAATCTCTTTAGTGATCGTTTATGATAGCCTCTACTCTACATATTGATGATCGGGGTCAAGGGGCTCAATGCATATCCTAACTTACATACACAAATATTTATGAGATTCACCTAGTTCCAAAACCATCTATGTATGATCAAAGGTTTGAATATATATAGAGAGATAGATAGATAGATACATACATTATCTTACATCAAGGAGAAAATAAAAAGTTACTTATATGTGGCATAGATGATCAAAGTACTAAATGCAACGTTTAGACATTGAGACAATTTTTGAAAAATACACTTTGAAGACTGAGCTAATTTTACATAGGGTCATTTTTACACAAATACCTAAGAGTGAAGGATGTACTTCAAATGCACAATTTTGTTACATGGAGTGCAATGTTTGGGGAGATTTTTGGGCATAATTGGTCGAAATCCTAGTGTTTCCAAGTCCAACCAGTTACATGTTGACATCTTTCAAATTTTCTTTATTAATATGAGGTATATTCTCTTAATCCCTCTAGAGTGATAGGTAATTTTCTCAAAGTCTTGAACTTCAACCAATTATTTCTCAAATTCAACCAGTTCATTTGTAATTAGTAGTTGGTTCACCCCGTTCTTTGATGGAGTGGCCCATATTGGGCTTCTTGGATGCTTAGGGGATAACATGGGCTTAGGTTAATCAACATACATCATTTGCACACATTTTTCTATGGATAATCTTCAATCTTCCCCCATTACCCTTGAAATTTTGTTTCTTTTGTTCACAAGTTCAATGTATGGGGAAAATATCAATGTTTTGACATGAAAAAAATTCTCAAATTTTTTTCGTCAACTTTAAGCATGTTAAATATAGGTGTCCGATAAAGCTTCAAAGGTCCTAAGGAACCAAAAAAAGGGCATGCTCACTTGACTTGCAGCTTAGGATTCTTGTGTGGGGACTGGCGGGTAGGGAAGGGGTGGAGGTGGAGTGTTGAACACTAAGAATGCTATTTCATGAACATGTTCATGGGAGCTTGCTCATGTTTGACGGAGTTTAATTATGTGGACTAGGGTTCCAAGACAGTGGATTGTTATTTTAGGGTTTATATGAAGTTTTTATTGTGGAGAAACTTTTAGGTAGGTTACATTAATTTTGTTTGGGTTGCCTATTAAAAAAGAATGAAGTTATGTATAATGTATGAAAATGCTTATGCCAAAAAATTATATGCTTATATCAAATAGAAGACATACACTTAACACACACCAGGTAAGTGAGCGAGGGGAGGAATGTTGATTACACAGTGAGCACATACTGCATCTGAACAAGTGGTTTCTAACTACATAGATGCATTGAAGCATCCTAAAGGGATAAGGCAAGGAATACGTAGTGTCAGTCCAACGTAAGAGTTATGCAAGAAACATGCTATTGACAAAGGAATACCTATGTGGACATGAAATTGAAAATCCAACCACACTAAGATAATAATAACACACGAGACAAGTGCAAATATATGCAAAATCTGCAAACAAGACGTGAGATATCAATATGGCATAATTCACCGAAACAACTAGAATGTACACATGTGTAATACAAATTGTCAAGTGCAACCTCAATGCCTCAGTGACTAATATCAACATTTGGACACACTTAAGTTTGTCATACATTTTCCTTCATTTTTCTCAAATTGATTACAAATGGCCCTCACAACGCTTCCTAGGGCATTCAAAGTGATTTTGAAAACCCTCCAAAAGTTTGAAATTAGTCACCTCGATGCCAAGGTGACTAATATCAACATTTGGGTACCTTTAAGTTGCTCTCATGATTTTTCTTTATTTTTCTCAAATTGCTTACATTGGCCCTCGCAACACTTCCCAAGGCTTTCAAAATGATTTTGAAAATCCTTCAAAATTTGAAATCAATCATTTTGGCTATAAATGGCCTTGGAATCAATTCCCAAGGCTTTTGAAGCGATCTTGACAAATCTCCAAGAAATTGAAATGAGAGGACTAATATCAATATTTTGGTAACTTTAAAGTTGGCACAAATTTCATTTATTTCTTTCAAATGTGCATCATTTTCAAGGGCTTTCAGAGTGACCTTGAAAGCTTTCTAAGAAATAAAAATTTGTGTGCTTGGTGCCAAGTATACAAATATCAACATTTGGGTAACCTTGAAGATAAATCAAAATGTGTTTTTTTTTCCTCAAATGCTTTGTACATGATGTTGTCAAAACTTGATTACCGGCTCCTATGGCAAGGAGTTGTGCTTTACTAAGTAATTAACCAAACGTAGGATTAGGTTGTTTTTGAGGAAACAACCACAACTATCGGCAAAAATAGTTGTTTTGTGAAGGATAAATATAAGAGATGTGCTTGTAACCCTTATGATGACCGCATAAGAAGTAGTGGTTAGGAAAATGAACTGAGGGTTTCTTAGGCCACAAATCCTAGTGCCTACTTAAAATTTGTAAAAGCGGGTGAATAGTACAAGGGAGTGGTGAAGTTTTGCAGTGCATGACCTTGCTAATGAATGTAATGGTGTTGGTCCTTGGAATATTAGTATTTGGCTTTGAAGAGATTCATAACTTGTTCGAGGTTGCAGTAAGGCTTGTCAAAGCAATTCGTTCCAAGTAGTCTTGGAGAGACAAGAATTATGTATGTCTTACATTCATTTTCCCTAAAAAAAGGAAGTATCTACCACATTAGCGTTAGAGTTAAGGGGACTAAGTTGGTCAACCTTCAATATCACCACCGGCTAGGGGCCCATCCTCTATAATATAGTTTAGTAATCTTGGTCATATATAGACTAAGTTAGGAAGCTAGAAGTAAATATGGTAGATCAATCGCATGTTGGAGGGTTATACATTGTCAGTATAAGCGGGAGTAAATCATAAGATATGTCATATGACTAGTATGAATTATGGTTGTAAATAGATCAAATTAAAAGGGCGTACATCTATGAGTCTCAATTAATATCATGTGGTGGGGTGGTATTGATGCAACCTTCAAGAATAATATTATTGGTATCATGGTAGTTATAAGATCCAGGTAATAGGGTACTGTAGATTGGAAGGGGTAGCTAGCATGAGTTGTAGAGAGAGTTCCAATAGAGCTACCAACCTTTTTCAATCACACTATTGCATAAAGGCAAATTATGAAAGTAAATGTGTCATGAAGAGGTGGACAAGAAAAAACCAAAGTCTGTGCAATTCTTAACATATGCGTTGACTAAACCATGATCAATTATCGATGCTTATGCATCTACATGTGAATTTTAAAAAGTATAACTGTGGATTTCAAAAACTAAATATAATCTCTATATTTATGTGGATTTCTCATGCATTTATTCATACTTGTTGGTGTAGTATCGATACTTCATCACATTTGAGAGAGGCTCTACCATATTTGAAGTCATATTGGCACCATCATACAATACTCTATCCTCGCCTCATAGTGGTGGCTCAATGGCAAAGATGATCTCCCTCAATGGTGATGAGGAACCTATTTGGCAAGTTTTCACGAAATTCTAATAGAGTACGTAAGTTTGCCATTTGTTCCATGTGTTGCTAGATTTTGGAGTCATTCAACATATTATTGTCCAATAATGAATGTTGACCTCTTGAGTTTTTTTTCTAAATAAAAATAAAAATATGATGTCCCCTCCCACTTGCATAATTATCCCATTACATGCAAAGGCGGTCACAAGGGTTGTGGATCCAACCTCGACACCATCACATTATAGTAGGTCATCATGTTATGATTGTCGCATCATGCCATTCGTAGATGTCAAGGTGAAGGAGGGTATTGAAAATGTTAGTGACAAAGAAGAGGAGGAGGGAATAGAAAACAACAAGGGTAGTTATGAAGTTTCTATGCATGGTACCAAATTGACTACATTGAATGTGGTCATTACTTTGTGGACATTGATATGCGTGGGTACTTTCCTATTGTACTTCCATCTATGTCCAAAAACTTCAGTATCTAATTTTTTGCAAGGTCATTTCTCAAACCTACATGAATTCTAGAAATATAGCATAGAGCATGCTCGATACTTTCAATGTGCTTGCATTTTTTTTAAATGAATGTTGAATCCAACAATAATGTTGAAAATCATCTCCAAACTCTCATGCCAAGCTTGTAGTTGTTGATTGTAAAAGTAAAGTAAGGCATTCGTTAGGTTGATTGAATTTTGTGTGAACTTCCCATCATGTTATTATAAACAAAGATGCTACTATTTATGCCAAAATAATACAGTTATAGGATACTAGTGGGTGTATCTCCAAATGTTTTGCCAACCTCACCACTCACAAGTACCGCTCACATGTTATCCCTCCCCTTCTCTCAGTGGAGGGACTATTTGTTACGTTCCTCTTTTACACAAGAATAATACAGAACATGAATGCACATGAGACACCAATATTGATAACTTTCAAACTTTGTATATTACATAAAGTTTTACATCTTAAACACAATATTGTGATTGCTATGAGCTCGAACGACCCGACCATAAGAGAGACACAAAATGATCCTCTCTCCTCCCCCGAGCTCTCTCTTATATCCAAAGGCACTCCTAGCCTTATCCATCTTTATCCATATCATCTAAGAGATACTCTTAAAAATATAAAGTCTCATTAAATTTAGACTGAAGCTTCCTTTATCTATATACATATATCATTTCACCATATGATTTCTTTCTTATCTTTTGGCTCAATCACAATCCTCTAGTTGGAATTACTTATTTCCAGCTTGATGCATTCATTCATTCTTCTAATTGGACCCATCTAATTGCAACTCGATTCATTCATTCATTCTTCTATTTGAACCTATATAATTCCAACTAAATTCATTCATCCATTCTTCTAGTTGGAACCGTATAATTCCAACTATATTCATTCATCCATTATTCTAGTTGGAATTGTCTAATTCCAACTAGATTCATTCATCCAATCTTCTTATTGGAACTGTATGAGTCCAACTATATTCATTCATCCATTATTATAGTTAGAACTATCTAATTCCAACTAGATTTATTCATTAAGAGTTGTCTAGCTCCAATGAATAACATACATTTACTGGGAGTTGTCTAACTCCAACACAAAGATCTTCTGGAGGGAGGTGTCTAAATCCGACACAAAGATCTTCGATTGGAGTTGTCTAACTCCCATGCACTATTATCTCTTAGATTTTCTTATCCAATTCTTTCTTTAGAGTTGTTTGACTCCAAACACCATTTGCTCACATGCTAAGTACAACAAAGTATGATTAGTCTTTCTTTCTTGCATAATCCCACATTAAATCTCTTAAATATGGGCATATCACACTATTGGACAACATCTATGCAAAATGTAAGAAAGATCTTGTGATCACGAAGAATGAATGTTTAGAACTAGAACCCCCGCTTCCAATGTGGACATGAGAAAGACTCGAGATTGCTACAAGTTTTTATCGAGGCTTTAACTAAACCTGGAGATGTGGTACTTAATGCCTACTCATCCACATGTGCTTATAGACCTCAATGCCAATTATTTAAATTTGATTGCTCATTGTCTATTTTTTTGTTGTGTTTAATGATTGATGTCTATATTGTGTCTAGATATTTCAACTCATGCATGTAAGCAAAACGGTCACCACATTGTGGCATTGGAGGGTAATTTGGCCATATTTGATGCCATTTTGTTTTGATTGTATGTGGAGATCCCTTTCCTTACACGTGGAAGTGTACCTCACACTACATCTCTCATGGATGAAAATGAACGTGTGCAGAAGGTTGCAACACGTTCTCGCATCGGTAAGTAAGTGTGTCTATCATTTGATAACTAAATTTTGTAGTATTGCATAATGTATTTGGTATTTCTATTTATGTGAACAAAATTGTGAACCAACTACAATCACCTCCCAACTTGATGTTGCTTCCTTCACATATAGAGAATGTAGCTAAGGCTACAACATCTACATCGCTACCGGTCGATCATCAAAGATCCTGATGGTGCAATTATGTAGGTGACAAGGCAAAAGAGGGTAATGAAGACGATATTGGGAATAAATAGCACTATGGGTTGTCTTAAATATTATGATTGGATTTGTGTGGGTTGGTTTTTATGTAATGCCTTTCTTTGAGTAAACTATAATCCGTGGACTTTGTGTTTTTGTGCCAATATCATCCTCCCATGGAGCATTTCAGGAAACATATTATTCAATTCCATACCACGATTTTCATACATGATTTCACTTGCTACCTATAAATGTGTTTGCAATAGTTATTTAATCACATTGTGTAACACTCTATTCATCACAACAATACAATTCTAAGACGCAGTGTGGTTAATCGGTGAATGAATGAACTATGTAACTCATCCACATCCATGTACATGGGAAAAATCCACAATTTTAGGAAACATGTGATGCTAAAACCATTTAATTTTTGTCTATCACACGCCCATATGTTACCACTCACATGATAACATTCCCTCCAATGTCATCGAGGCGTCCTCACAAAATCCAAGAAAGCATATACCACATAACTTGTAGAATATAAAATCTATGTCTTGGATGCACTACTAGCATAACATTATTCATATCCATAACAATGTTATGTGGGACTGACAATATTCCACAAAATATTCCCCATAGTGAAATTTAATATAGAGAATATTCTATTGAATATTTTTAGTCTCACGGAACACTGTTACGGATTTGAATAATGTTATGAGCTTATGGAATTTAACGTGGGTTAATGATGAATAGTGTGCGCCACACTACATCCGGCCCAAACCACATGACCAAAAGCTTTTCAATGTAAAGAACACTCATCGGTTGCTTGAAGCAAGTAGCTACTACATGAGAGGGAAGGCAATGATGTGACTTTAATGACTCATCGATACTTTTTTGGTATGGTTTTAGGTTAAGAAGTAGCATGTGACACAAAAACAAATGACACGACAACTTGGAGCGACACTAGAGTAGAACTTCCGAGCATTGTCCTAGAAATGGGGAGAAAGAATAGAATCTCGAAGAGGCAAATGTTTTCATTGGACACTCTACATGAAGTTTGTGAAGCCAACAAGGTTGCCGCCCTAGCTTGATTATAGCTCCCGTGCGCTATTGTATTATTATGTTTATTAGCATGGTTTCCACAAAGGATTCAAGTAGGTCTCAACCAATGTAGGTATGACAGGTGACATCATTTGATGAAATAATGGCATATTTGCATCTTAAGCAGGAGCCCTATTTTGAGCCTTCGGCATCAACTTGTGTGCTGGCACCTAGTGCAAATTGAGTCATGCTTATACATAAAGAGAAAGTGAACATGAGGCCTTTTGCATGCGTGACTCAAGATGCTTGCACATGGCTCGACTCTTTGGAGGAACCTACACCTATGAGATAGCTCAGGCCCACTTCACACACGAGACTTAGAGCCCGTGACCATGTCACTTCAAGCACTCTCATTGGTGGAAAAGGCGGAGCCGGTCCACGTTCGCTTCACACTCCGCTTGAGGGACCAACAGAGCATGTGAAGGCAAGATGGATGTAAAGTCTACATAGATTCCTACATGGCATCGAATGGATCATGTTTCATGGTCACTCGGACTATTTTCAAAAACCACCTCTTGGAGACCGTGGCATTCCAAATGGTCACAACCGTTGATTTATTCTATTTTATCATGTGTGAGGACTTGCATGAATAGAAATTCATTGAAATAGCATTTGGTTGAGGGCCCGGTCACATATGACTTCACATTGCACTTGAGGGTCCGTGACCACACTGCATGATTTTAGAGTTGTGTTGGGACGGCCTTTGGACACTATCTTTTGGGTTGTCAATTTCATGGTCACGGCTCTTGGGTCGTGTGTGAAGTGGCCCTCATACATGTCACACTTCGCTTGTTTGGATGATTCGTTCGCTCTAAATAAGGGTCACCCTACTAAAATTGTGCACAAGATGTGATTGTAACTTATTCATGCTTTGGCTCAAAATTGTCAGTTGTTTTGTGTAGGGCAAGGCTCGAGGTAGCCATAACATTACTGATCTGAGGCTCTTGCATTGTGGGGCTAGGAACTAAATGGACATAATACCCCATTTACTTTGGGACTTTATTACAATATGAGCCATACTCAACTTGAAAATTTGTCCACTACATTACACCACAATGACAAGTTTCCAACTCTGATCTCACATTACCGATATATTTATTCTATAAAATTGTTGACTTTGTGGTGGCCACCAATGTTGGTCCCACGTGACACATGGATGTGACCGACACATGTTGTGTAGGTCATGTCCATGTAGCTAGGAATAATGGCCCTTCATTTTTTGTCTAACACCAACCTATCACCATGTTGTCCTTGATCAGAAAGGGAGCAACGTACATAGGTTTTGTAATGCTACGGGGTGCATTATGTTAAGGTAGCCGACACATTCCTGACCAATCAAGCAATTTAACATATGTTAATTGTGCATTGCGCACTTTCTTGTCTACTTGGTGAATCTTTGTTGCCATGTTTAGCTTGTTGTTGCCCTACTGTTTATAATTGATATGCATTGTCATGCCAACCCACTTTTGTTGCAATCTTTAGAGCCTTTCATGTGAATATCAAACGTGGTGGTTGCAAACCCTACAAAAACCATAGTGTTTGGACCCATGTAGATCTTGACTGGTGAGCCTCTCCATGCCCAATAGTGGGAAAGATGCGTCCTGTAGATGTTACAAACTCTAATACTCTTCCATAAACCCCTATGTTCATATATAGGCTCACTTTCACAAAGATGGCTAAGCTCTCTCAATTGATGCAAGTGTGGATAACAAATATCCCTTAGTCCAATGTGTCCTTTCACAAACACATTCCAAAAGGTAGTGGATCCCTCAATCCTAACCAACACCGATAGTTGCAAGTAGAGCACCAAGAGCACTATACACACAACTAGTATAGTTTCCAAATCCATTTAATAACACCTTTACTCAAACTGTTACTTATGCTCCGTACACAAAATTGGTTGGTAATCTATTTGATGTATATGAACCTCAATTTGCCATAGAAACTAACAAAACGAAAGAGGAAATTTGTAAGTCCTCCAACTACCCTAAGAAGTTGAGTTTAAAAAGAGAGTTCGTGAGAAAAAGAAAGACAAGACAAACTCAAAAAATAAGAAAGACAAGAGAGCGATTTTGGTAGTCCCCACTACCCTATATATTAATGAGAGCTAATCTTGGCCCTTACAATGCTAGTTGGTCAAAACAATGCTAGTTGGGACTCTACTTAATTTACCAACTATCCTTTTAAGTCTTACATACATTGATTATTACCTTAACAACATATTGTGGTTTAGGTATGATCACAAAAAATTCCCCATGTAGAGAAATAGAAATAAGAAGCAATTCAAGTTTTTTCAAAACGTTTGTCACAATAACTAAATTATTATAATTTTCTAAGTGGATATTTTCTTTGACCGAATCGATAATTATGACACCTAATTATGCTTGCAATCTAAACCTAGTTGTCGACTTAGCCATTGACATTTGCCTAAGTTGGACTTTGACTATGACATGGGAACCTTAATCAAAGATTGATATTGTGATGCATGGAAATAGGTTGGCCTAAGTTGCGAAAATACAGTGGTGGTCGGAAATGGGTTGGCTACCTTATTCATGTCCTTTATCAAAACTTCCCATCATTATCAGTACTTATAATGTTCCCCCATTCCAAAACAACCCTCAGCATATTTAAAGATAAAATACCAAAAGGATCCAAGTCATGACAAAAGCGGAACATTTCCCCAACCACATGGCTCGAGTGCAAACTTGTAACTGCACAAGTGCACATGAGAAGTCCTTTTGATGAAGGTTATATGTGTTCAAACAATTGCCTTTCATTACTCAAACATCTGAGTGTTGCAGTGACTAACTTATAACTTGGGAATCATTTTCCCTAAACTTACTTGCTATCTGTTATCGACATGTTGGTTCAAATTCACATGCAAGTGGTGCTTCCTCCATGTGGGTCACATTGTTAAATAAACGGCAATCAACATCAAGGTTGCTTTGTGCACCCGTCACACTTGTCAAATGTGCATATGTATCACATTTGACAAGTGTGATGGGCATTTGACAAGTTTGTGATGGGTGCAAAAAACAACCATGATCAACAGAAGCCCCCTCCCAAATTCTACACTAAATATGATATTTAGTGTCACTTACAAATGGGAATTTCACAATGCTAAGTCTATTTACCGAATATATCATATTTTACCAACAAATGGGAAATTGGTAGTTTGGGCATTATAGAACATTAACAACTTTACTTGGTAAAATATTGAATCAATAGTAAAAGATATACACCGTTTATGGTATTAAGTGTCACGTACACTATTTGCAAAGGGCCTAAACTAGATGCCTAGAGGTCTCCAAAAATGTCACGCCCACTTATTGCCAATATGATTCCATTTGTCAGCATAAGTAACTTTTTAAGTGAAAAAATATCTACATTATGACGTTTAGAGTAGCACATTGGATACGTAAGATGATAGTCTTGCGTTTTAGTATGCAAGGGGAATATTTTTTTGAGCATACTAATGGCAAGTGTCATGTATTTACATTCTAGTATGCAAGAGGAAGATATTCAAGAGCATACTAATGGCAAGTGTCATTTGTGTACATTTTTAGTCAAGTTGTAGACCATTGTGTAACATAGGCAAGCACCTCATAACACTATTGAACATACTCATGCCAAGATGTCAGTAAGCACACTTGAACACCAAGTGTCATGAGTTTACACTTATGATGAAGTTGTTAATCATGAATATAACTTAGCATACACCTCAAAATAAGATAAATGACACTATTATGCATGTGACAATAAATACCTTACAGTGTCATGTGTTTACGTTTTAGTATACAAGAGGAAGATATTCAAGAGCATACTAATGGCAAGTGTCATTTGTGTACAATTTTAGTCAAGTTGTAGACCATTGTGTAACATAGGCAGGCACCTCATAACACTATTAAACATACTCATGCCAAGATATTAGTAAGCACACTTGAACACCAAGTGTCATGAGTTGACACTTATGATGAAGTTGCTAATCATGAATGTAACCTAGGATACACCTTGAAATAAGATAAATGACATGATTATGCATGTGACACTAAACACCATAAATGATGCAGAGGTCTAAGGGCTTAGGAGCTAGTGCAATTTTTTGGTGTGTATCCAATTTCCATCCATACCTCCACTCTTTCATGAGGGGCTGATCACACCGGCCAGTTCAAACACCATCCGCCGGCATCTCCGGCTGTAATAGTGTGAAAAATGGCAGGCCAACATCTATTTCTGAACATAATCCCCAACAATTTCACGGCTGGAATTGGACGAAAAATTTGGTGTGATCGGGGCATGTAGGAGTTGATCACACCGGCTAGTTCAGACACCATCTGTCGGCATCTCCGGCTGTAATAGTGTGAACAGTGGTGGACCAACATCCATTTCTGAACATAATCCCCAACAATTTCACGGCTGGAACTGGACGGAAAGTTTGGTGTGATTGGGGCATGATGCCGGTCGCCCACCCATTTTTCAAACGCGTCGAGTAGGGCTCTCTATAACTTTGCATGGGAAGACTCCTCAACCCGCCCACATGGGCGGGCACGGGTGCACATGGAGGCTTGCGTGTGGGTCGTAGGAAGGGCGACGCTCCGCCGTCGATCCAGACACACGCAACCTCATCGAACGGCCAAAAACTCGTCAAGGTGGCGTGGGTGGAGAGGCTCAGTGACGCGGCCTGCCCCTTTCCTTACCTTTCAACCTTTCCCTTGAGATCCTCCGCCTTCGCGACCTGCTTCCCTTTCACCGTCCCCCTTTGTCCTGCTCTCTGATCTCCATGGACCATCACAGCGGACGATTCCATTCCATTCCTTTCGATACCACACCATAACCATAGTAGTCTTCCGCCCGCTTCGCACCCACCCATTCTTCAACTGCCCGTTCGGTGGGAACTATTCAACTAAGTATTCCCTCTTCCACCGATTCGCCTTCTGTCTGTCCACCACTGGACGCACATCATCACACCACATTCAACTCCACCCCCATTCCATTCTTACATCATCTCCTTTCGTAGCTGTCAAGGCAGGCAGTTGTAAAATTGTGTGGGAATCTGCCTCAGAGATTCTCAATAACAAAGCAGGAAGAGGAGAGGAGAGATTCCCTGCCTTTTGGGCCGAACCGTCGTCGTCGTCGTCGTCGTCGTCGCAGATCTGGTGGCCCACTTTGTATAGAAATCAAACCTCGGGAGCTCTTGGCTTCCAATTTGTACACAAAAACGCTCCTCCTCCTCCGAGAGTGAAATTTGTCGAAATTCCTGTTTGAAAGTCGAAGGAGGCATCATCATCACCATCATCATCATCATCTTATAAGAAGTCTGTCTGCCCCACTCTTCTTCTCCTCCTTCATCATCGCAGCTGCTGCTGTTGTTTCTGTGTATATAAATTTGTATTGCCTTTGTAGAATTTGGTAATCATGGAGGCGATGGCGAGCGCGGGGACCATACCGAACTCAGTGTTGTCACCATGTTGTCAACATACCTCGTCATTTAGGAGGTCACAAATAGCGTCGGGTAGGAAATTGGCGTTCAATTCCACATCCTTGAGGCATCAGAACCATCATGAGGGGCTAAGG
The DNA here is from genome assembly GCA_964035585.1 of Polytrichum formosum. Taxonomy (NCBI): domain Eukaryota; kingdom Viridiplantae; phylum Streptophyta; class Polytrichopsida; order Polytrichales; family Polytrichaceae; genus Polytrichum; species Polytrichum formosum. The sequence goes on from OZ037937.1 coordinate 48,432,980, forward strand.
AAGTCGTCATCCGCGGTGGATGTGTTGCGGCCACTTTCGATGTGTGAGGGTTTTGATCTGGCCGTAAACTCGCACCTTGCAAGCAGTGAGACATCCGGTCGACATGCGAGTCGTGGTGTTGTGTCTGCTGTGTTTGAAAGGTTTACAGAGAGGGCCATCAAGTCGGTGATGTTGGCACAGAGGGAGGCGAAATCTTTAGGGAAGAGGGAAGTAGGGACCGAGCAGCTGTTGTTAGGGTTGATTGCGGAGGAGAGAGGTAAAGAAGGGTACCTTGGGTCAGGGGTGACATTGGAGAGAGCAAGGGAGGCAGTTCGAAGCTTGTTAGATGAGTCTGCTGGGAGTGGAATGCTTGGACCTGCCACGGATGTGCCATTCTCTCACGGGAGCAAGCGTGTTTTCGAAGCAGCTCTTGAGCATTCCAAGAAAATGGGGCACAATTACATTGCCCCCGAGCATATTGCCATTGCTTTGTTGGCCGTGGATGATGGTGGTGCAAGCAGAGTGCTTGATAGGTGTGTGTTCTGTTGCCCCTTGATTGCTTGTTTTCTCGCTTTGGATATTTGATGTCATCCCAAGTGGTGAATTGCAGTGGGGGAGTATTTATTGTCATGTACATTACTACTGTGTTGATGATTAGTTCTTCATTAACATTGTGATGAAGGTTACAGAATTTCTGGAATCCTTGGTATCTGGAAGCGAAATGTAGTTCATGCTGTCTAAAAATAGTTTTGAGAGAAATCAGGAATTTTGATAGATGAGAAGGAAGGACTGTCGATCCTTGGCATAATCGTGGTTACTGAAATATTTTCTTTTCCATCTGAGATATGTCAAAGTGAAGTGGAGTTCAATATGTCTAAAATAGGTCAAGGGACTAGCTTACAGGAATAAGGAATCTTGACTGCTGAGAAGGAAGGATTGTCGATCTTGAATGTTGTGAACACCGCATGTTTATGGAGCTCTTTTTACATTTCAAAAGCTATTTGCGAGGGAAGATTCATCAGCATTGTTGACTGTTCCCCCCCCCCCCCCCCCCGATTCTTCTTAATCTGTTAACTAAATGTGTATCTCTCTACCTATTCAGATTGGGTGTGAAGAAGGGTAAATTGCAGTCTGAGGCTGTTGCAAAGTTGCAAGGTGAGCTGGAGAAAGAAGGTCGTGCAGCATCCTCATCTGTTGCAATGCCGCAGAAGGCAGCTGCAGGAGGCAGTGCTGCAAAGCGCTCATCGACACGCAGAGGTTTGTTCCTTGCTAATTTTTTAAATTTATGGTTTTGGCACACAGGCTGTGAGAATGTGAGCATATACTGACTGTTCTCAATATGAACAATTGGATGTTCACTTACTCTTTGCACGGTGTAGATGACATCGATCGTTTCCTGTTGAGAGAGCTGGAGGATTGTCTTTGAACATGGTTGCTAGTAGAGAGACAAAATATCAGCCATTCAGAATGTATGTTCTACAGTGAAATGGTTTCTCTGCTTGGGCAGGCAAGTGTGAATTCTCGCTTAGTCGTGTAGTCAGCTGCTCCTATGGTCTGTGTACCAAGATTAGGAGGTAATTGCACCTCATTCGAGTTCCAGTGGTGTGTTTTGCCACAGATATTGACAGGGAGGTGAAGGATGAAATTACAAAGTGATGATTGGGCTGCAGTGTGCAAAGAGAGTAAACTATGAGATGAGAGGTGGTTGGTAATAGTGGACTCGAGAGGATTGTAATCCCTAGGTGTTGGTACTTAATTGTAGGAGAATACGATTTGTTTGTACTGTGTGAGTAATACGAAGAACCTCAATGCTTGGATGAGACAAGAAACAGAGACTTAATTTTCCTAATTCAGAAGGCATTGAGGTCAGAGGGAGTGGACTATGTGGACCGCCTTTGTAATTATTCAGTATGCCCTGACACGATGAGCTGGATGTCTGCAGAGAAAGGAGCTTTGAATGACTTCTGTGTGGACATAACTGCCCAAGCTGCAGAAGGTAAAATAGATCCGGTGATTGGTCGGGACAAGGAAGTGGAGCGAGTAGTCCAGATACTTGCCCGACGCACAAAAAATAATCCAATTCTACTTGGAGAACCTGGGGTAGGCAAAACTGCGATTGCTGAGGGGCTTGCAATGCGTATCAGTGGTGGAGACGTACCTGAATTCCTAGTTGTAAGAACCCCTCCAAATCATCAACAATATCGTGCCCGTTGGGTTTTATGGTCATTGGTTTGCTGACACTTCTATTTGGTTTATTGTACTTCATTGGATTTAGGATTGTAGACCATTTCAGGAAAGCTGTCATTGATGGATTTTGGCCCCTTGCTTGCAGGGAAAGAGGGTGATGTCATTAGACATGGGGTTGTTGCTTGCTGGAGCCAAAGAGCGCGGTGAGCTGGAGACACGAGTAACCAGTCTAATAGAGGAGACACGGTCTGCAGGTTTGTGCCTACTAGGATTGTCACATCATGTGGATTTATTTATGTTCTGCTGTCGTAAAAGTGATGAACAGGTGATCATACCTGCACCTTTACTTTCATTACCTTAGCAATGTGGCCTCGGAGTCATTCTGATAAATGGAGAAGAAAATTTAGTCTAGTTGAGGAATCTTAATGTTTCCTCTTTGTGTGCAGGGAATGTGATACTGCTGATTGATGAAGTTCATACATTGGTAGGTTCTGGTTCAGTGGGAAGAGGAGGTAGTGCAGGGTCAGGCTTGGACATTGCGAACTTGCTAAAGCCTGCACTTGCGAGAGGCGATCTTCAGGTAAATTAAATTGCTGGAATTTAAAAGCAGTCAACATTTGATGTGTTTAGAATAAGTCATCACCTTATTTGGTAAGGTGTGAAATTCGTAGCATTTGGAGAGAATCAATGAGGCATATTGAGTTTTTTCTGACCAGTATTGTTCCTATCTGCATGATCAGTGCATTGGTGCGACAACACTCGATGAACATCGCAAGCACATTGAGAAGGACAAAGCCCTTGCTCGACGATTCCAGCCTGTTATGGTTTTAGAGCCTTCACAGGTATGTGTTATGCACATGGCAGCTGTACACTTTACATATTTGTCAGGTACTCTTTATGCAGGATGATGGAGAAATCAGTTAGGCAAGCATGAATGAGACATTTATGAAAGGTAGTAGATTCCTGTGGAGCTCTCATCTATTAAGGAGGATAACCTGATTGGCTCACTTTATGGGTTGTTGTAGGAGGAGGCAGTGATGATTTTGATGGGACTGCGAAGTAGGTATGAAGAACATCACAAGTGCCACATCACTCGTGAAGCTGTGGAAGCTGCTGTTTACCTATCTGCTCGATACATTGCTGACCGTTTCTTGCCTGACAAGGCTATTGACCTGTTGGATGAAGCTGGTAGTCGAGCTCGTATCAACTCATTTAGAAGAAGGAAGGAGCGCCAAACAAGCATCTTGACAAGGTCTCCCCATGAATATTGGCAAGAGATTCTAGCTGTACAGGCTTCTCAAGAAGCTGTAAGTTCACCTCTGATTACCTTGCAATCTATTTAACATTGGTAACCTAGTCAACTAGAATTTTCCAATAAGAATCGCATTCAAACTCACAGACTTTTATAATGATGCTGCATGGATGAACCTGTGGCATTTTTCTGCAAATTGGATACTATTTATCTCATTGTCTTAAACCTTCAAATGGAGTTGGCTGACCTAAATAATATGGGACAGTACAAGCCAAATATTAACTTTATTGTCTAGCTTTCAGTTATGATTTTTTAGAGAATTTAGAAGCTGATATCCCTTGAACCTGTCAACAATCACTCAGGCTTTGGTGACAGCGGCAGGGAACACTGACTCTATCCTTAACGATTTGTTGACCTCTTCATCAATTGCACCAAGAGGAATAGATGCCGACAAGGATGTGGGTTCTGTGGATGCTGATATCAGAAGTGATGAAGAAGAATTTGCTGAAGGGTATGTGCTGAAATCTATGCTGTCTGGTTTTATTACATTGTTGTACTACAATTCTTGGTCTTACAAATATCACAGTTTTATTTATTAAGCAGTTAATAGCTCGCAAGGACCAGGAAACCCACCAATAAAAACGAAGAAGATTAGCTTCTGACAGGCTTGATATGTTAGTGATCATTTACTTGGCCTGCGCCATATTTCCTTGAGCACATTCTGGCAATTTGTGGATCAATTAGGATTTGTTGGAAAATACATTCACCAAATTACATTTGTTGCAACACATTATCCTGGGAATGTGTCATCTGTGAACATGACCCTGTCCCATCTGTTAAAAGATACGAGGATTTTCGTCCAAAGTCCTCCAAGTGTCACCAAACAAAACTCTTACAGATTTTGCATCATCAATGTGGTCCACTTTGTATTACCTCTAGAACCAAAGATATTTGGGTTAACTACAGCAGGTGGACAGTGAGTTAGAACTAGAATAAGAATATGTGCTGTCACCTGCTTTGTTTCTCTTCCTCATATTTTCAGCCAATGCACTATTGAAATATATCCCTGTTTCTTGTAGGTATAGGAAACTCTGGAAAATGAAGTCATCAAATTCTTGCTAATAATAGATAGGGTTGTTATATTCTGTAATGACCATGCCAAAAGCTTTGCAGGTTATCCACAGCTAGTGAACAGCAAGATAGAATTAGGATGGCTTCATCCAAACATGTAGATTAGTACAACTAATTGTATACTGGATGATCACATTACAGGCCAGTTGTTGTTGGACCGGCAGAGATTGCAGCTGTGGCAGCCATGTGGTCTGGCATTCCAGTGGAGCAACTGACAAACGACGAGCAAGTAAAGTTATTGGACCTGGAGAAACTTTTGCGCACGCGTGTCATAGGTCAAGATGAGGCCGTGAATGCAATCTCAAGGGCTGTACGAAGGGCCCGTGTGGGACTGAAGGACCCAAATCGCCCCATTGCTGCCATGCTCTTCTGTGGTCCAACTGGTGTAGGAAAGACTGAACTCACCAAGGCTTTGGCCCAGCACTACTTTGGTTCGGTGAGCAACTGGTGCCTTGTTAAGGTTAATTTGAAGTAGTGCATATGCATAGAGGTGCACATTGAAAGATAATGGATATACCAAACGCAAGCAGGCTGAATTTAGTTACATATTTAATTGGACATCTGTATTGAAGTGGGGTGTGCTTGTGTGTGCACCTTACAATGGACACCAAAAAGACATCATGTGTTTACAAGAGATTGGACTACGTGGTCAAAATGTGTGAACAATTACTAATGGGGCTATATGATGCATTCAATAAGAAAGATTATGTTTACTTTGATAGTGAATAAGATGTTTATAGTGAAATGAATTTTTGAGGTAAATAGCTCTGGACTTCATATATATTTGTTATTTACTCACGCAATCGTGTGTTTATTATTCTAGTAGAAGTGGGCTAACTAGAAAAATTAACAAGTAAAGTTTGTTTATGTTAGTAGGTCAAGCATGGGTCAGGATGTGAACATTTTCTTGTGCTTTGGTTGGTGCAGGAGGAAGCTATGATCCGGCTGGACATGAGTGAGTACATGGAGAGGCACACGGTAAGCAAGTTAATCGGGTCTCCACCAGGCTACATAGGATATGGGGAAGGTGGTGCCCTGACTGAGGCAGTTCGAAGGCGACCTTTTACAGTGATTCTGATGGACGAGATAGAGAAGGCTCACCCTGATGTCTTCAATATCCTACTCCAGATATTTGAAGATGGCCATCTGACGGACTCACAAGGGAGACAGGTGTCTTTCAAGAATGTGTTGATTGTGATGACATCGAACGTGGGGTCAACAGCCATAGCCAAGGGAGGGAGCAGCCGGATTGGATTCAACCTGTCTGATGAAGCAGATGGTGGCAAATATTCTCAACTGAAAACTCTTGTGATGGATGAGCTGAAGGGCTACTTCAGGCCAGAGTTGCTGAACAGGCTCGACGAGGTGGTTGTCTTTAGGGCACTGGAGAAGTCACAGGTTTGTGACCCCAGCCTTGTGCCGTGCTGAGCTTAGTTAGGCTACTCTATACTATTGCCAAGGGTTGTGAGCATGAAATTGTGAGGGTCCTTGAAGTTCATCTGAATGCTGTAGAATGGATAGTTGAAAATGAGTTTTGTGTGGTCACGGGCCTTCAAGTGTAGTGTAAAGACATACGCCACCAGGCTCTCAACCAAATGGTATTTCATTACAAACTTACTCGTGTGGGTCCTTCTCCACAACTAATTATAGGTTTTGAGGTTTTGAACTGTCAAGGTCTACTGATTTTTATATTAGACCCACCTCTTTAAGGTGGGCCTGATGCAAAATTCAGGAGACCATGAAAGATTATCCTCTGCATGCCATGTAGGACTCCATGTAGGTTTGTCATCCATTTAAACTTCCTTGATTCCTTCGGCTTTCAAGCTCTACTGCAAAGTAATGTGGGTTGGTCTTTGCGTTTTCAACCAAGGAGAGATTTTAGATTTCAGTGGTAATGGGCTCTCAAGCCCTTGTGTAAAAGTGTCCCTTAGTGTTGTTCCTTTTGAACTCGATTGTGTGGAGTGAAACACAGGGAGGCGTAAACGTGCAGACATTTCTTTTATGTTTGGTCATCATTGAAAGATTAGTGACTAAATTGTTGGTTTTATCTGAACAGGTACGAGCCATTGTGGATATTATGTTGGAGGAGACGAAAGGACGGCTGGCAGCCCGGGGTTTGCATCTTGAAGTTTCAGAAGCTATGGTGAAGCTAATTTGTGACCAGGGCTACGATCGGAGCTATGGTGCAAGGCCTCTGAGGCGGGCAGTGATGAGCTTGGTTGAGGATAATCTCAGTGAAGCTTTGCTGTTGGGCGAGTTCAATGATGGTGACACAGCCCTGCTAGACATTGATGAGACGGGCAACCCCAAGGTTTTTCGCCATGAAAGACCTGACCCTTGTAAACATGGGCTATGCTTGCCGGTGCTAAAAACTGTGACAGTGTCATCATCCTCGGATTAGAGTTTTGCAGGGTGTGTTGTGTCGCAAATGACACACATGCGAGCTTGCAGCTTGACCATTCCTTTGGGAAGTGACACTGGCGGATTTGCGCAGGTGCAGAGTTTGGGAGCATGATTGATAATGTATATTGTACTATTGATTGGATCACGAAGCACAATTGTGATTTGTATATAGGGCCTTTTGTATAGAATTGAGAAATCTTCATTGTATTTGACATTCTTTTCATATCATCAAATATGCCCAGTCAGTCAAGATGACACGGGATTTTGTGTCTTTACATTACTGACTTCTGAGTGTGCAGATTGGGTACCGAGTTTTGTATCTATCTATTTGATCTATGCAGGTGTTGTGAATGGCCCTTCCAATTCTTGACATGATGACAATGTGAAAGGGGTGCTTGTGAATCAAGATCTCTGATGTTTGGGAGTGGAGGGTTTCTGTTTGTTATGTTTGACTTCTGAAGCATATTTGGCAATCCATCATGGGAATTTGTGAATTTATGGATGAGATGGTCGTTTGTGGGAACGCTGTAAAAGTCCGCACCCACTCCTCTACGTGGCCTCACTTGTTTCACTCGCTCAACTGGAAGGTCGCTTATGAGGCTTGCCTCATGCATCATCTCATTACTCTGCCATGGTAAATGCTGTGGGCATACTCATAGTGTGACTTACCCATCGATGCACTTTAGTGTAGCCCAGTGTACACAATTGTAGTATGGAACCCTATACAGTCAAGACTCTATAAGTGTTACCCCTATAAGCGTTATAATTTCATATATGTTAAGAAAATTTTACTCCCCTACAAAAACACAATTGGTAAGACTAGTAAGTGTTATGTGTTAAGTGTTATAACATGCTCTACTCCCTTGTTTGTTAATTGCACCTCTATAAGTGTTAATTTTGAGAAAATCAAGGTAATAATATATGAGAGCATACATTTTAAACATGTAATCACATTTATCCCATGTTCTTCGCGAACAATTCAAATTTTTTGGAGGCACACGGGTGTTCTTTCGATCTCTATTGAGAGGGAGATAGAGGAAGCTAGGCACTTGGTAGAGGTTGATGAAGTTGCTACTCTACTTCATCAACTAACGTTGTTGTCATCTGATAGTGAGGTGGGTGACGTGATGAATGCTCATGAATACCTCAATTATGAGATGGAGTTTGATTTAAACAACCCCTATGAACCTACCAATGAGGAGTTTTTGGATATGTATTCCTCATAACATCAATGAATCGATGTTGATGAGGTTATGGTTGATGTGGTAGAAGAAGTTGTAGGATTTAGTGTTGTTGAGTGTTCTCTAGAGACTTTGAAGAAATACTTTGAACAAAGACCAAATGATGCCATATCACACATCAAAAGCATTCAAGGACTCCAGAAGGAAGTTTCATCTCATCATTTGGAAGCTTCTCATCATACTACTATAAATTATTTCTTTTGGTTAGTTTAGTTGGAAGAATCTCGTCAAGTTACTACTACATAGATTATTTCTTTCAATTAGTTTAGTTGAATTATGTATTATCATTTGTACTTTCATATTTATTTTTATAAAACGTTATGTTCTTCATTTTCGGAAATTTTAAGTGTTATTTCTATAAATGTTATTAATCATCGGTATGAATTCTATAAGTGTTACTTGTTATAATTCTATACATGTTATTTTTTTGCTACTCCCGACCTGTAACATTTATAGAGTCTTGACTGTATGTGAGGGAAGTGCTTTTGCATCAATCTCTCCACATATCTGAAAAGCATGTTATATCTTTCTATGGTATTTAGTGTCACATGTGTAATGGTGTCACGTACCCTATTTTGAGGTGTATGCTGGGGTATTATAATAATCAACAACTTCACCATGAATGTCATCTCTCGACACTTGGTGTTCAAATGTGCATAATAAAATCTTGGCATGAGTATGTTCAATAGTGATAAGAGTATATCCCTATGTTACATAATAGTCTACAAGTTGATTATAGTGTGCACAAATGATAGTTGGCATCATTATGCTCAAGACTCATCATCCCCTTGCATATTAAATTGCACTATCATCTCAAGTACACCATAAACTCTATAATATCAACCTTTGTAATGTCACTCAGTCTCTAATATCCCAAAACCGTACGGAACGGATGTTCTTAGTTCAAATCTCACTCCTTATTGTCACATTCTCTCCCTCATATCATGGGTTTTGCCATTAATGCAAACTATCATAGAAGTCAACCCATACCCTCGCATATGTGTCAATATGTGGAGTGTCTTATTCTTATTCTTATTCTTCTTATGCTACTTGTTGAATTGTTGGTGCATGGATCTATCACATTGCTCAAGAAGGCCAAGTGGGAGGTTGACATGTGAAGATGGATCATGTATTATGATACCGTAGATTTCCCATGGTATCATTTGTTCTAAACCCTAAATCCTAATCTTGAACTTTGTCTTCTCCCTCTCACATGTGTTGCACATCTTTCGGCAATGCAATCCACCAATGTGGGAAGCTCTTTAAGGAGTTAATTTGTACAAGTGTGTGCATTACTCATTGTAAAGGTCATTGCTTACTAATCTCAAATGCAAAGCTCTACTAATTTTGCTTTCTACATATCCTTAGGAGCCGAGTTGTTTTGAATATGAAATCGAGCATTATGGAATTGTTGTTGTTGTAGGACAATTGGTGATGAAGATGTACAAGTAATATTTTATGCATTCGACGAAAATGGTGACTTCAAGGTTCGTTTCATACACCGATTTTCGAGTACTATAAATATTTTCTTAGCAAATAATGAAATTCTTCATCAAGTATTTGGGGTTTCATCCATGTCGGGAGTTTGATGTGTTGGTTGTCTCCATGTCAATAGGGAAGAATTTGTTGACCTTTGCAACGCCATCTCTTTGAATTTGACTGGCGGGGTTTTGCGATGCATTTCCGGGTGGCATTTGGTGACAGCACAAAGTTGCGCCTCCATTGATTTGTAGAAGACATGAAGCATTGGGTGGTTAATCTTTAGGAATTGCGCATTGTCCGTGCGCACGACTTGTCGATCCAAGTCCTCCCACAACCCATACGGCATGTCCACCTCCTTCCCTCCCAATACTGCCACAGGCACATGCTGGAAACCTATGCGATTGCAGGGGGGGTTGGTCCGAGTGCAAGCATATCTAGGTCTTTTTCCAAGCTTGGCCAGAAATTTGTCCTCTCTCCAAGAAAACATGTCATACTGGACCAAGGGGAGGACGGCCGCAAGAAGGTCTGCCATATTCATGTCCGGAAGATCAATGCTTGCAGGAGAGGGGGAAGGAGTTAACATTGGCTGAGCGGGGATAGGACTTCCAATGGGCTCGATCCCAAGGGACCCCAACCAACCTGGGAAACCCAAGCAATCGAGCATTCCCTCCACCCCCAGAGAAGCCTCGTACTCATGTATGACATCTTTCATGGTTTCCAATTGGCTCTGCAATTTGTGGTTCACAAATGCAAGTTGACGGCCCACAACCACAATCTCATGCTCAATCTTCTCACCCTCAGAGTCAGACATCACGAAAAACGCACAACAAACCAAGGTTTTAGGAGGTTGCCTAGATTTGCACTCCAAGAACCCACAGTCTCCTCCCACAATCGGATTCCAACTTGACACACAAACAACAATGCAAACATCAGCTGCACCTCTCACAAAACAGTGGAACGGGGAAACCCTAAACCCTGCTGGTCTTCCAAAAAATGTTGCCGACAGATGTTGCACAGGGCAGAATTAGGTATGTAGTATTAGGGTTTGGAGGAGAACGGGCGGGTGTGACTGTGCGGGCGACCATTGACCACATGCCATGTTTACAGTTCAAGCGAACTAGAAACAGAGAACACCCACAACCCAAGAATAAAAAAAACCCAGAAAATGATCCAACCCACATGCTGGATTTTGCACTTAATAGTAGTTGGAGTCGTTCCTGGACCTTTGCCACATGTTTGTTGCGCTCGGCCTCGTAGGTGTTTGGTTGTTGCACAGCAAAGTCTTCCTCCTAAGCGCCTACTCCCTCCTCCACACTCCCTTCTTCCTCTACGTTCCCCTCCTCCAGCGCGCCACCTCCACAGTCCCTGATGCACTCTATGTCCTCCCTTCCTTCCCCAAACACTTGCCTATAGCTGGCCTCCCGCCTTTCCGCCTCCCCTTGCCCCTGGTCGTTCAAGTTGGCCTCCCAATCCTCTATCCCTTGGTCGCAATTGTTCCCTCCCACCTCTCCTCTTCCCTCATCTACATGACTCAATTCGCATTGCCCTCTCACTTCGATGCACTGTAATAGAGGTTGCAAGGAGACAACGGCAAGAAACTCGACCTCCCCACTCGCCTTCACAACTCCAACGCCAGCATGCCGCAATAATTTGGCACGCCTAAAGAATCCCAGGCAGGCATGCGTGGAAGGTTTCTCCATGCGAGGGAAGGAGTATACGCATAGAACACACATTAACCTGGGCACATACAATACCCTAGCCAAGGACATGGCTGAGGTGGGTGCCACATTCACCATATTTGGTGACTGTCACCCACATGGGTAACCGTGTGGGCGGACATCACATCACAAGTACTTGCAGCCTACATGGCATCCGATCATGCTCATATTTCTTTGCCAAGAACCCAATGATGATTGGACATTATTCTGCAAATCATACGATGGTACATTCTGGGAGATTCTATAGAACCTACTACATTGGTAGATACAAACGCCAGCTTCCGGAGGTAGCAATGAAGAACCGCTTCGCCCGTGGGCTACTGGAACTACTATCAAATTAATCAAAGCAGAATCAATGCCTAGCAATGAGCTCGTGGCATATGACACTTCAACTCTTGTGTAATTGTCAAAGCCCTCTTTTAGTTTTTTGCTTGATGTTGCAGCTACCTTTTAGGGTTTTGGCCACCTCGATCCTGATGAAAACACCAAAGGACGAAATTGTGGGCTTTTTTGTTTGTCGCCTGCACTGCAACCATCAAATTGATGGAGGAATGCTAACATTGGGCGGCCTGACTTTAATTCCCCTCCAAAATCTTTTGGACAACAGGAATTCCTTGTATTGTGAAATTTGCGATCCATTTAGACTTCTTATTGCCAAATGATAAATTTTTTTTGTTTTTTCTTCCAGAGCCAGGTGTGGAGACACTACTAGAAAAATAGAGTCCAAATTAACAAAATATTAACAATTTTTTGTTAATTTGGACACTGTAACGTCCATTTTTACAAATTTTTGTTAATTGTACCCAAATTAACAAAAATTTGTCATTCTTTTTTGTTGATTTGGATAGTGCAATTACCATATCGGGAATCTTTTTGAATCTTTTGATAAAGTTTTGAATTATTAAAAAGATTTATAAACCTTTAAAAATCTTCAATATACAATGTAGATTTAAGAATAAGTACACAATTCGGTGCTTATTAAAGTCAGCACACTTCAGAAGCGATTCAGACCTAGTAAATATTTTTTTTGGAAAAACTTCTAACTAGAAAAAGTTGACAAATTTGATTTGTCAACTTTTTTTAGTTAGAAGTTTTTCCAAAAACAAATTTTTACTAGGTCTGAATCGCCTTTGAAGTCTGCTGATTTTTTTAAAAAAAGGAAGAAACCCGGAAAGCTAGTTAAGTAGATTCTAAATCCGATATTTGTCACTTGTGAGTGGTTGGTGTGTTGCCAAGAGCGTTGGCCTCTAACCACGAGGTCTCCGGTTCGAACCCGGGAGGCCTAACTTTCCATATGGCCGTTGTGACGTGGCACATGGGTGTCCACCCACGTGGCAGTTGGATTGTTGGACACGTGGTACCGCCCTAGATGATGAAATCAACACTTTTTTGTTAAAAAATGAAACACTGTTTTGTTAAACTTTGACAGTTTTTTGTTAAAAAATTAACAGTTTTGTGTTAAAAAATACCCAAATTAACACGTCCTAATCAACAAAAAAAATCAACACTTTTGTGTTGAGTTTTGTTAAATTAGTCACTGTTTTTTTCTACTAGTGAGAACAAATGATGTCCTACAACATGTAGTGACACTCAAAGATGGAGATCTTACCTTAACTTTACTATGGCAGATCAAAGCATTTCCTCTGACCTAAATTAAAATGTCAGAACCTGTGTACTTATTCCATGTGCACACATCCTCATCCCACTTGTAAATTAAACACCACAAACTGCACTCTCCCACTGCAACCACTTTGCTCAAGGAACACCATCCATTAGGCGGCCCGCGCTTACCTTTTTCTCTAGTGTCCCATACCTACAAAATTAATAAAATTGCTTGCATTGTGAGGTGATCCATTAGCCTCACCTTTGCAATTACTCTCGAATTGGAGGGTCAGGAAAAATAATATTCAGAACACCAATTAACACCCGAAGTTAGACACTGGATCCTCTTTGAATTGTAGTGATCTCCTCTTCCGGCGTAAGTTGATCAAAATGGAGCAAAAAAATTCTCTCTTTAGCCTCCTTGGAGTACATTCAATGCAATGCACCTTCTTTTTCTCGAGTTGCGTGAACAGACACACCACTGAAACATAAAATCATGAACTTGCAACCCGAAGTCGACATGATCATCAACTAAATCTTAATCAAACACTTTTTGGCTTCACCTACTTTCAGTACATCAAATGCAATGCACCTTCTTACAAACTGTCAAATGTACCCCTTTCCACTCTTCCGGCACTACTAGCATACGGGTCTTGTGTCAGAGGTCATTGCAACTAACCTTGGGCATTGCAACTGAGATTTTTTTCTACCCACGAGACAAAGAAAAGGTTTCAGTGATATAGGACAAATCATGAAATGAATGGGATGAAATCAGTTGCAGCGGATCCTGAAGCAGTATTGTACCAGAAGTGTAGTTGCCCATGCCTGATTTTGGGCAAGAACTAGCAACATATTATGCCATTATATTCATGAAAGAAACACAACATCATTGCCCACAAATGCGAAAACCGTACACACATAATGTCTATGCAACCACATCACTTGATGTTCATTATACTGCTTCCCACAAACTTACCAAATTTCATATATGAAACCGGCTGCATACACCTCTTTACTCAATCCCATACAAAAATAACTGCCACATCTCTTCATGTCCATCAACAAAAGCAACACATATTTCATCACTGCACTTTGCATAACACATGTTTGCCTTGAACCACATACACAAGATTCACAACTAGATTTACATACCAATGCGGAAATAAGTGAAATAAATAAATAATGTAAGCCAATAGGGGAAATTGAAGGACACATCATATTTCAACATAAAGAAATTGCACACTGATGGCATTGAAGCCCAACCCTAGCCACCCCCGTGCTACACTGAAGCTCCCTACAACCCCAATCTTAACCACCCTGCCCTAAAAAGAAGGGTTGAGCACTTCATAATCTATGTACATTCGACCTGCTCCCACTGGGCCACTTCCCACACAGACGAGGAAACATTCTTCAGTAGTTGTCACGGGGAATGTGAGGTGCATCCCCTTCGACATCTGTATCGCATCCATGGTCGCTTGCACTATTTGACTCCTCGCACGACCACGAACCATCCCATGCACTATGTCCTCCAAGGTCTCGGCCCACCCTGGTCTCCGAAGCGAGCACATTAGGGACTACCTCTTGAAATTCTATTGCACGCCCGCCAAGTTGGTATTACCCAACACATGTACGTTTGCATCCAGGTCGTCACTCAACATTGCAACCCCAAGCACCGCACAATCATCTTCATTGACCACTCGTGAGCTCCTGCTTTCCTTATATTGCAACACTACTTTCCAGCCACACTCGACAGTGCACGGGGGGTGCACCTACACTTGCTTTATGTATATACGTGCGAGAACCCCCTATTTAATGGGGGGGTATTTACCTTTCTTCGTTGAATATTTTCCGCCCTATAAGTAGCTAAATTTCTACTGGATGGTATTTTCTAACACCCTATCATTATATATAAATTATAGAGTCACATAATAATAATCACCCTATCTTATTTATAAGTAGTAGAAATTTTGTGTGAACAATCTGCACATACATTACCCATATAGTGCACTATGCAATGACAAATGCCAATTTGGGATGGATTTCAAGGAACATAGATGCAGTTGTCTTAAGTGTTCATATAGAGGCCACAAAAATATTAGTGCTGAGCAGGTGTTAGCAATTCCAGAGACATGCCGACTCATCAGCACCACCAAAAAAGGCCAAAATTAGTCCTTCAGTCACCCTTTTCCAATGACAACAAAAGAGCAAGCACATGAGCATAGGAGCAAGCACAAGAGCGAGCACAACGAGCACCAGAACAAGCACAATGAGCACAACGAGCACAAGAACGAGCACAACGAGCACAAGAACGAGCACATGGGCGAGCACAGTGAGCAAGAAACCCTAAACCGAAGCAGATTAACCGACTAGAGGAGTAAACAAAAACCTAAGGATGGAAATGAAAAACCTAAGGATGGTACTTCCATCCAAGGTGACCGCTTCAAAAAATCCATCCACATGTTCACGTACATTTTGCCTATTTCTCATCCAATGCCACTAATGGCATATGATTCATGTTAAACCTATAAATTTTAAAAAACTAAACTTAATTTTATTTATGCTACTTTACATCTAAATAATAATAAATACCAACTCTTAAAACACACTGTACATTATATATAATTCCCAAATTCAAATTTAGAGGACGCTATTGTATATCTAAAAAAAATGTAAAAATTATGTGTCTTGAATAAAATCCACCCTACATTTTCTCGCACGTGGTTTTCTACATTTTCGCCACTGCACCCCCCGTGCGACAGTGTCATCAGCAATAAATACTTGCTTCACTTGCTCATGAAAGGCATATGGCTGCACCGTAGCCCGCTGTCGTCTGTTGAAATTCGCCATCCAAATTAAACCCATATATTGTCTCGTTTGATTCACTGGTTCCCATTCATCAGGTGGGACCCAACTGCCACTAAACAACACTATAGGCATTGTGTTATATTGTAGTTGTAGTATTTCCCGTAAAACACCGACATAAGACAAATGGGCTTCGATAACATTCGTGTCTACCACACTGGTGCGGGGACCATGCAAAGGTACCAAAGTGATGTCGCTGTCAAATGTTGTGACACCCCCTTCCACGTCGCCTGCAATAACCCTGTAGTGGTTGCCATATGCCATGCAGCTAGCAAAGTTGGAAACAACATTTCTACTAGGCGGAAATGCGATTGCGGCTGCCCCATCCTCTACTTCCGCACCCGAAGCCAAGTCAGACCGGATCCTCTCTTGCAACCACGTTGGGAATGGTGGCACCGCAACCAAGTCTGTTGGATACACAATCCTCGCATGTCCAGCTCCTCTTCCCCTCTGCACAGCACAGAACTATGCTTTCCTAGTGAGCTTATTGTCCTTTAATGTCACCCACTCCCTACCAGGAACCCACACCCATCATTACGTATATGAGTTTCATCGATGCATGAAATTGAGGGTTCCTGCCTTCCCTTGACACCACCAATCTTCTCACATGATGCCTAAGGAGGTTCCATACCATGGCAATGACAATCATACTTTAAATGTTACACGTACAATGTTAACATCCAATGACAGGCGGAAGCAAAATTCCACATACCTTCAGCGTCTTTCACGAGCACCCACCTGGGGTAAGATTGAGTCGCCAATGAATTTGTTATCACATGGAAGTGCGGTGCACGGAGTCCAACATTACCCAACCTTCGAGAAGTTCCACATCCATGCAACTCCACTCCGCTTCACTCCTGGCCTTTCCTCGTCACCCCATACTCATCGTCTGGTGTGCATGAATCTTGCCAAGTATTCTGCACAAAGTCCCAGAGCTTCGTCAACTACATACCCATCTGCCATGCAACCCTCGGGGAGCGATCTGTTCCTTACATTTTTTTTGATATCCCAGGTATCGCTCGATGGGATACATCCATCTACACGAAATTGGACCACAAATGCCCAGGTCATCCATGACGTGGATGACGAGGTGGGACACACTAGAAGGAATCCTGTCCAAATCAACCCTCCTCTGCGGTGAGGGTAGGGTCTGTGTGCACTGCCATTCTGACTGTAACCCGCAGTCTGACTGCCGCCGCGACTGCAGTTTGGGTGTAGGCCGGTAAACGTTGGGTGCGACCCGGTAGACATGGGTGACGGTTGCCATGTCTACCCAATCGGGTGACCGCCACCATTTGGGTAGCCCTTGGGTTGCGGTTTTTGGGCGTCGGGTTTGGGTTTTGGGTGGAGGGTTGCCAACGGGTTGGCGTTCATGGGTTGCACAATGCACTTGCGAGGGTGGCCACCGAATGTGGGTGGTTGTCACCCATCTTGGTTGGCTTGGCACCCATGTTGGGTGTCACTGGCACCCCCCGGGCCACTCTCATTTTGGTCATTCCCTCTGTTTTCTTCTGATGGGTTTGTACTCTCCCAGGGTGACTGCCACCCAACACCCACCCGATTCTCCCAGATGGACGGGTTTCTACACAGACAGGAAGTATTGTTCCAGACGAAACCCTAGGGTGTGAGGGAACAACATTTGCCTTAATTTACACGCAGAACTCTTATTTGTGACCAGATTTTCCTCATATTTGTGGGTCTACACCGGCCACAATGGGAGATGGCGACCGCAATCCTCCCGGTAACCGCAATCGCCATGATCGTGCGGTGGACTCACATCCGCAATCCACCTCCTCTACATTGAGAGCCAGGCTCCATGTGCGTGGCCGCGGTTTGGAAGCGTTCCCTGCAAACACAGAGGTCGCTCGCACAATTGCCTCCCTGCGCGGCATGTGTGGAATCGAGCCACCTGGGCGTGCGATTGCTGCAAGTGCGGCCAATACAGGTGGGGTTCCTTGTGTTTAGGGCTATTCAAGTGGGCACGCTGCAACTTCACTTCAGAATTGAACCGTGGCATTTTCTTGTTTGCCATGTGGGTCATGTGCTTTCGTGTTGTGCGGCATTTTAGGTATGTGTGATTCTGCACATGTTCCATACCCGTGTCCACTTTCGTGCAACACCTTTGGCATTTTCACACCTTCATAACCGGTGGTTTTCCTGGTTGTCAATCATTGTTGCACGGCACACCATATACCGTTGTCGGATTGATAATTTGCCTCGAATCGTCTGTCATCCAGCTCCTCCCATCCTGGCACAATCTTGTGGTCGGTCACATGCATCGCCCTTCGTCATGCCCTTGGCACAACAAGTACCCCGCAAAAAACGGCGTTTCAATTGGGGCAATGTGTCTTCAAAGCCGGCATATGCGGGATGTGTAGCCAATTCCCCGCGTCGCGCTCGTGCATGAATATCAACACATAAATCCAGCATTGGTGTTCGACACGCCATTGTAGGGGATACCATTTGCACCAAGACGATTCCACATGTCCCACATGTTGTGGATTGTGGCCCGCGACCACTGCCATGTGATGGGCACATAATGCAGGCACACATTGGAGGCTTCCCACCAACCATGTCCACGGATGTCAGGTCTGGATGCTTGGAACTCCCTCGGCAAGGACGCCCATTGCTGTTGGGTGAAGGGAGCGGTTGTGCCGAAAGCGATGTGCAGCCCATCCAGGGCTCATTGGCACGTGGCAATCAATCCGTCCCGCAAATATTGAGATCCCCTTTGGTGCTGCCGGCTTGTGCGACAATCCTGGGTGTGCATGTCGTTGCTCAATCTCCTGTGGTGGATGTCGAGGGGGTGGGTGGTGACAACAACGGAGGGGATTCCTCCGGGTCCCTACAAATCCTGGGATCGCAACTACCTGCTTGTTTCGTGAAACAACTAGATGTTGCACACGTACCGTCGCCAAGATTGCATGGGAGTCGTTGCCCACCCCTCCAATTTGTTGTGCCCGATGGTTGTTGTGCACCTATGCTCAGTCATGCACAAGGGACACGCTCTTGGGGTGGCAGGAACAATGGAGCATACCAGACGTTCGGGGAGTTCTACGGATCAACGAGCGGAGAATTGGTGACAATCAGAATACCGTCCAAGAAACTTGTGGGTGTGAACCAAACTGTGCTGGCCACATGTTCGCAGACATGGGTGGTCGGGCATGTTCTGGAAAATTACACTTGTTTGTCGTCTGGGAGAGACCTCTATGATGCGGACTTTGGGGACTCATACGGTCATCAAACCGTTCTTGTTGGTGACTGCGATTCGCTGTGCGACATCGAATAACCCCTTCTGCTCTTGGAAACACTTTTGCAGCTTCATTTTTTCAATTGACCCTGCAGATGTTGGAACAGACCTTCCCAGCTTTCTGGTCTGCGAGGCATCATACACCGCCACTTCTCGATGTAAATCGATTGTGCGGTGACCATCGCATTTGTATTGTACTTTCTATGTTGACCATTTGGGTGTGCGTCATCTTGTATATATGGATTGCCATGCCATTATCATTTGGGATGTTAGTGGTTTCTATAAGTTGATTGCGGATATCTGCACATGTACATGTATATGTTTCACGCACGTTTGGAGTACATGCCACTCCTTAAATGTATGTTGTTCACACTGCCACATGTACAACACTCTCCCGTTCCAATCCTTCCGCGATATTGAACAAATAAGTGGAATCAAGTGTTTTTTTTATATATGTATAAAATTGCTTCATATGGAGTGAGTTGTTGCCATTCTTGCGCTAGTTCCCTTTCATCGTTCATCGGTGACGGCGAGTGATTGTGTGGAGTGCACTACCTGGAATTCGGAACATTAATTGCCATGCACACAGTGAGTTCACCTCCTTCCTTAAAATTGTTATATATAGTCTCCGGGTTGTGGAAGGCGATCATAGAAGGCCAAATGCCACAAAGCACTGCCTTCTGGTGTGCGTGGTTTTCTGCTTTACTGAGCACCAGGAGGCGAGCTCAATTGAATCTACCACCAGGACGACAATGTTCGATATACCTTCCAAAATGGGCATACCTCTCACCACCTTTTGCGACTTCCCTGCAACAAGGTTGTGTGCGACCGTCAAATGTGCATACATGTACCACAGCATGGCAACGTCCTATGCAATCTTGTCAACGTTTGGTACAAATTAAATTCAGGTGTACCAATGTTACTGTTCCCTCCCTCTACAATCTCATATAAGAAACTAAGTGTTAACTTGTCATTTTGAAGATGAATGTGTGTGTGATGTGGTAGCTCGTACTAACCTGTGGTTTTGGCCTTGGTCAATAATACCAAAATAGAAATGGAAAATAACAAACATTTGACACACAAATGGCTCATTACACTACTATCGTTGTTAGGGTCTACGGAGTTGGTAGATAAACAATCAAGTAAGTCAAAGTCTATAGATGGGAAATAATGATGGATGGAATGATTTGTGTGGAGTTTAATTAGGAACTTAGAGGCACTGTAGAGATATAATTTACCTGGTGTGAAGACAATCCGACATTCATCAAGAACTTCTTTCCAAAGGTGATCTTCAGCCTCGACAGTAGGCTGGAGAAGGTTACAGAACAACGTGCATATATTGAGCACCCAATTATCAACAACCTACTCTACATCTCTGCACAAAGCAACTTACCCACTTGATGCAGAACCAAGTAATCTTTCCAAACTAATCTATTATACATGACCATGGCAAGCCACCTCGTTTCAACAGCTACCTCATTTGCACAACAAACTTTTTCTATGTACCTCGACCTTTTTCTATGCTTATGAATGAATGTACCTGAGAGGGTGTGTCCGGACTCTTCCCGGCGAAAGCTTCTGTCTGTAAGATTGGAGCATTTGAGGTGCGCACAAATTCTGCAGTGGAGTTGATAGACATGGATGCCGCGATTCCGAACATCTGGAGCAATGGTGTGGCCGTGCAATTCGCTTCGGTGTGTCGACTGGGCATGACATTGTGGCAACCTCAGCATCGAGCACTTTGAAGGTGGATTCTTCTCTCTTCATGGGCTCGTCATCTTTAGGTTTTAGTAGG
This sequence comes from Polytrichum formosum, assembly GCA_964035585.1. Taxonomy (NCBI): domain Eukaryota; kingdom Viridiplantae; phylum Streptophyta; class Polytrichopsida; order Polytrichales; family Polytrichaceae; genus Polytrichum; species Polytrichum formosum. The sequence continues at coordinate 48,453,882 of OZ037937.1, forward strand.
AACGTCCATCACGGGGGAAAGGGCGCCTGCAACGATGGAGGTTCTCTGTCACTGCATTTTCGGTCCTTTGTGTTGATGATTTCTTAGAACAGGGATTCTGGGTAACAAGAACCCCCCCCCCCCGCGTTTTTTATCCCGTTCAGCAACACTACGTTTTGAATGAAGCACCTGCTGCGAAATGTGGCTCGATTCTTCACCTTCAGGATATTAGCTTCCAAAAGACTCTGGATATGATACTCTTTCCTTCATTGTTTTGTTCATCTGGGCCACACCTACTTTTCTTAGGGATCACCGGTAACCCCAAAGGGAATTGAAGTCACGCTTGTGACCCCTTTCTTTCTATCTTTTCTGGCAATCTTTTGCTTCCTGCAGCAAAACTCACAAGCACGATACAGAGCCCACCCACATTGCCGCTATCACGATGCAACTGGCTGAGTCTGTGATTTTGGGTTTCCACATTCCTTGAATGACTATCAAGTGAGTTCAGAAACGGACGCCCCAATTGATCCTGGATTTTTTTGTACTTCGGTGTCCATAGATTCCATTTTCATCGCTCAGTAGAGCTAATTCCATTGCTGAGTTTGAAGAATAAGCATCACTTGAGCAAGATATTCGTATTCGTTACGGGATGCCCCTGCATTTACAAGTTATCGATGTCATATTCTGAATGTTTCGTAGAGTGCTATTGGGGAGAGTGAAATACTCGTATGTGACATTGTACAAAAAAATATCCTTACCCCTGGTTGTGTCTCTTCCTCAAATGTCTTGCCTCTAGTAGAGAAGGTTCAAATTGAGCAGAAATAGTTTCTGCTTGCCGGTTTAGTCTGTGCAAGTTCGCCCTGAATCATGCACGACGGTACTTATGACGTTGATGACTTGGAAGTTTGCGTTACTCGGATTCGTCTTCCTTTTGGAGTTCAGGTTTTGTGCAAGATGCCAGCAGTGTGATTGTCTCAATTGACATGATTTTCTGTGCAGCATCAGTGCATTGATTCTCTTCAACTTTGGTTCTGTCTCTTTCTCAAATGTATTTGATCCTATTGGAGAAGCTTCAATTTCAGCAGAGAGCTTCTTCTTATTGCTTTACGCTGTAAATGAGTGGGATTTGGGAATCAAGCATTGTCAATTGGATTGTGGACTGACTATGGGTGTTCAACAGTTGCTGCAGGAACCACCGAGAAGGTGATAGATTACAGTTGGAGCGCAAAGCTCCCATTGTCGACAGATGACTTAGTGGCAAAGAACTGGGCAATTGCGGACTATAGTCTTGTGTGTAAAATCGTGTCTGTAGTGATGGCCACACCCACACCAGTCCAGGCTTTGGCCTTACCTGACATACCCAAAAAATTACAACAGCTTATGGCGGTCAACCGTAAGAGTTTGCAGTCAGCGGGGATGTGGGAATTTTTATTATGGGTCAGAGATGTAGAAAAAGTGGTCCAGGAGGGAAAGGTGACCAGTTTTGTGCACACCTATATGTTGAAGAACAAGACAGCACGAGTAGGATTGAAAACAATGTCTTTCTCCACTACGAGGTTAGCACAAGCTTTTGGTCTTCCAGCAGGAGGAGCTGAACTTGGTGCCTTGGCCGACTTGAAGAAGACGGAGGCGGAGGAGATTTTTGATTACAACTTCCGGTGGGGTGAGGAGACTAAGTGGAGTTTTGGGAATGCAAGGCATCATTGGAAGGCGTGGTTCGAATTGGTGAACACATACCTTCTATTTCGACCCGAGGAGAGCACAATGGACCAGAAATATGTGGTGGCTGCAATCCGAACGTGGGAAGGAATAGAGTTGAATTGGGCTAAGGTGATGCAACAACAGATAAACGAGGAGATTCAAATTCGAAAAGCACAACATCCCCCGGTAATTTGCTTATACTCCGCGTTTTTCATTTCGTGTCTGTGTGACCCTGCCGGTCGCAAGGCTGCGGTCACTCCGCCAAGGGGATTACCAATTGATGCGCCAGATTGTCCGGTGTCTCCTACGGCAGAGGAGATTGAACTCCACCGGGCCAACAGGAAGATACTGGATCTTGAGAAGCAGCTAATGGATATGCATGTGAGGATCGAGCAGGTACAAGAGAAGAATGCGGAGTATCTACAGCAGGTGAACAAGTTTCTTCAGGAAAAGTTCACGGATCACCGACGAATTGAGGAGCTGCAAATGCAGAATGTTGTCCTGAACACACGAATTGCAGAGCTGCAGGAGAGTTATAGCCGAATACAGATTGATGAGGAGGTGGGGACACCGCGAGCTACTCAGGGTTGTCTATTGTGTCGTGACGGAGGCTTATCCCGGCATAATGTCGTGCCGTCACGACACGTATCCGTCACGACATTATGCCGGATTATGCCGGATGCTGTCTTTATCCTGCCGGACTTGAATTTTACCGATTTTTTTGTGTAATTACATTACCCAATTTCGGACACGTAGGATTTACATTGTCCACGTGTGACGACATGTCAGCAAAGTAAAGGGAAAGTGGGGAAAATTCTACTAGCGCCCGTCCGCCCCCCCGTCCGCCCCCGTTCCCAATCCCCGTTCCCACCCGTCCGCCCTCGTTCCCAATCCCCGTTCCACCCCGTCCGCTCCCGTTCCCAACCTCCGTCTGCCCACGTCCCCCGCCCCGCTCCCAACCCGTCCGCTCCCCCGTCCGCCCCCCCCCCCGTCCGCTCCCCCCCCCTCCGTCCGCCCCCCCGTCCGCCCCCCCGTCCGCCCCCCCGTCCGCCCCCCCGTCCGCTCCCCCCACCTCCGTCCGCTCACCCGTCCGCTCCACCGTCCGCCCCCCCCCCCCGTCCGCTCCCCCCCCTCCGTCCGCTCCCCCGTCCGCCCCCCCGTCCGCTCCCCCCACCTCCGTCCGCTCACCCGTCCGCTCCACCGTCCGCCCCCCCCCCCGTCCGCTCCCCCCCTCCGTCCGCTCCCCCGTCCGCCCCCCCCTCCATCCGCTCCCCCGTCCGCCCCCCCCGTCCGCCCCCCCGTCCGCCCCCCCCGTCCGCCCCCCCCCGTCCGCCCCCCCCGTCCGCCCCCCCCCCGTCCGCCCCCCCCGTCCGCTCCCCCGTCCGCCCCCCCGTCCGCTCCCCCCCCCCTCCGTCCGCTCCCCCGTCCGCTCCCCCCCCCTCCGTCCGCTCCCCCGTCCGCACCCCCGTCCGCTCCCACCCCTTCCGTCCGCTCCCCCGTCCGATTCGAACACTATAAATTGAGGGTGCAAGGTGCCATTTTTGCCTCCACTGACATAGTGTGTCTCAAGTCTTTTGATTCTCCTTTGAGGAGTGAGGATTGAATGCGTGAGACCCGAATGCAGAGTATACTTTGTCCAATCTAGTGTCTGTGAATTAGGGTTGCCCTCGTGGCACTCTTGAACAGGACCTAGTATGCGATCAAAGTGACTTGCTCTAACTTGTTTGTATTTGCAGGTTTTGTTGAAGTCATGCCACGCCGAAACGATGCATGGGATCATTGGTACGAGGATAAGGGGAGGGTTCCCGGTAAATCACAAAGGCAGGTTAAATGTAGGTTTTGCCCGTTCGTCATATCTTACCGAGGAGATAGAATGTTGGCCCACCTTGGTTATAGACCTCATGTAGGGGGTGCTTCTGATGTTTCCACATGTAGGATGGTACCCCCGCATATTAGGGCCTTGTTTGAACATTGCGGAGGCATTGTGCCCTTACATGTAGGCATTGTAAATGAGGACTCTCTGGTGGCAGATATTGTACCTTTGGAGCCTATTATAGCGGGCTCCGTAATTAGTGAAACAGAGCCTTTGCTTATGTCCCAAACCACTCAACATTCTGATGTTGTGATATATGGCACTCCTCCTCGTGAACTACGTCAACTCAACATAACGGAGGGGTTCAATGTGTCAACAAAACAACTCCTCGATAGAGCATGGGCAACGGCTTTTTATGAAGCTAACATTCCTTTCAACATTGTGAGACATCCTGCATTTGTTCATGCTGTGCGTGAAACTGCCCGTCATCGAATGCCAGCCTACACACCACCATCGTACAATGCCATCCGTACGAAGTTGTTAACTGATATAAAGGTTGACCTAGATAGGCAAGTGAAGGAGAAGCTGGGGAATTCCGTTGAAAAATACGGTGTTACAATATGTTGTGATGGATGGGACAACGTGCAAAACCGACCTCTCCTAAACGTTCTTCAATGTGGCACAAAGGGAGACGTTTTCTTGGGTACCATTGACACCACGGGAAATCACAAGGATCATGTCTACGTTGCTGCTCAAATTCAACCATTTGTGGAAAAGGTTGGTCGACATAATGTGGTCCAAGTTTGCACCGACAATGCCCCAGTTATGGCCTCCGCTGCTCGCGACTTGATTCGAGCAAATCCCGATCTATATTTTCAAGGATGTGCTGCACATTGCCTAGATCTCCTCTTAGAAGATTGGGGGAAGGAGGAATGGGTGAAAAAATTGGTAAAAAAATCCCGCCATATTTGTGTATTTGTTAAAAACCATCATGCTTCTCAAGCTATATTCCGGAGGTTGTCACCAAATCTCTCACTCCGCCTACCTGTAGAGACCCGTTTTGCTACGAACTTCATCATGATTGAACGTCTTCTCCAAGTACGCAATGCTTTGGAAAGAATGGTGGTTGATGAGGATTGGATCACTCTAATGCGTGATATGAGGAGGAGATCTGGCACCTCTTACATGAAGGGCTCTGTTGTGCGAAGCTTTATACGTTCTGATGGATTCTGGAACACGTGCGAAAATTTCTTGTATATGGTGATCCCGGTTGTTAAAGCTCTTCGTGTATTTGACGGCAAGGCGCCTGCAATGGGAATGGCTTGGAGGGTCATGCATGATTTACAAACCCATATTCGTGGATTCAGTAAACCTCCATTTCGCTTAAGCCCTGAGCTTGCTGCAAATGCTATGGTAACGTTTCAAAATAGATGGAGGTTGATGTTGAATGATCTACACTGGGCTGGAGCGATGTTAAATCCGCTTCTACGTGGTTGGGCCCCACTCCATGAGGATGACAATTCGAGGACAATCCTAAATCGAGTTCTTCGCAGGCTTGCTCAAGATGAGGACACTTATGTCCAAATCCTCCACCAGTACCAAGATTTTCTTGAAAATCGAGGGCCTTTTGTTGATTCTACTGACCCGAGCGTGCATGCCGCACCTCTCCATGAATGGTGGGATGCAATGGGAGGTGGAGCTAAAGCCCTCCAAACAATAGCAAGACGTATCCTTGCACAAGTATGTTCCGCATCCGCATGTGAACGCAATTGGAGCATGTACTCATACGTTCACAACAAGAGTCGCAATCGCTTGAAGCATAGTCGTGCTGAGGACCTCGTCTACATATATACCAATAGTAGGCTCATTCGACATCGGAGGGGCCCAAGACCTGCTCAATGGTACGAATTGAATGAGGTCCATTCTGACGATGACCTTGACGAAGAAGATGACAACGAAGATGACGTGGATCCAACTGATAGGGCTGGAAATGATGAAGACAACAATGTTGATGACATCGACTTTGATTTGGATGACCTCGATTCCGAGAATCATGGTTCAGAAGATGAGGATGGCAATGGTAGTGATGAAAACCTTGGGGTGTTTGAGTTTGATGAACCGGATGTCCCCCAACATAACGACGGAATGCATGACGATCATGAGGGGTCTATTGGAAGACCGCATGTTGAAACTCTCCACACTGGAGAAGGGTTTCCATCTGACCATAATGTTGCTATGGGGGCAAGTGAGAATGTGGGAATTGAAGTAGATTCCTTGCAACATCGGAGCGATTCTCTTTCATTTGGTGAAGGCGACAATGTACTACCCGTAAATGAGCCAATGCACGTTCAACATGATCCACTTCCAACCCGAGTACATTCTGAATCCATGGATGCCTCCCTCATATCCAACCATCGTATAGAAGATCCAACGCCCAATGTTCCTGAAATGCCTACAACTCGATTCCGTGCTCTTCAAAGGATTGCATCCACCTCTACGGTGCAATTGCATGCACAAGGTCAACATCGTCCTCTCACTCGAAGTATTGCCAATACTTTTAGATTGGGTGTTTCACGTGCAACTGCGGTGGGTGCTACTTTGGTTGCTATGCACAATGTTTCAAGAAATGTTACTATAGAGGCGCCACGTCGTCCTTCTGTACGACGACATGTTGTTGAGAACATACCAATTGCAATTCCACCCGCGTCTGTTTCACTTCCACACAGTCAATCCAATGGAAGAGGTGGTCTTGGAGTTGGAGGCGGAAGTACAACGGGGGATGCTTTTATAGATGGAAGTAGAGATGAAGTGCACTCAAGTCGTGGTACGGGTGGAGGGCGCCAGAGAACTACGAGAGGTGTCAAACGTACTAGGAAGAGGTATCAGGGACGATCGCTTCCGTTTACTGCTGAAGACTACAATGAAGATGAGGGTAGACCACATCTAGATGAAAATGGCATACAGGATGCAGATGGCTCCCGGCCGACCAAAAGGATAATTTTCTCACAACGTGACCGAGAGTTGCATCTTCGAAGCGCGACTCCCCAAACGGATGATGATTTCAGCACAGACGAGTCTGAAGAGGACCCAAGATGTGTCGAAGCAAATGATCCTACAGTACGGATTCGAACGTAATGGTTTTGCACAAATGTGTTCTTTCGGTGCTCCCACGTACTCCCATAATTTATTACTTCCGTCAAAATTGATACAAGTTACAACCTTAGGGCCTTCGGTAAGACATTTAGACCACAAAGCGAACGTTACGTTCGAAGTTGTATCATTTTATTATAGTAATAAAATTATTTATTGCATGTTTTTTAAAATTATTTATTGCATATTTATATAATTATATCTTTATGTGGTATTCAATATTGACTATGTAGTCAATAGTACTTTTGGTTAGACTATCATATGAATTACAAATATTCAAGTGAGTTTTTAAAAGTTTCGAATAACATTAAAACATGTGACATCCATATGCTATCTTTTACACGATCTTAGAAATGACAACTTGTCGGTAACTCCTCTTTATATTACATATTCTTTGAACATGAAATATGTTCAATGTGTACAAAGTCTTCCTCCGTTCCTATACAACTTTCTAAACATGCTACAAAAATGCCTAATCCGAATCTGAATCGAGGTCTATTGCAGCTGAAGTAGATCCTCGTCGTGCTCGTGATGATTCCCCGGCTTCCATCATTCGCGTGGTTTCACGGGTGAGATATGGACGACTTCCAGGAGACAGTGGAGTGGCATTACGTGGTCTAGGCCCCCCATTTAGCCATCTCAATACCGCATCATCCGTAACTCTATTCAAGAGTGCTTCAACTGCCTCCAACTGCGTTCTGTGTTTGTGGTACGACTGCTCTAAGTGCGCTTCAAAATGGGAATCCCGTTCCATGGGCATCTCATGTGCATCTTCTTCCAACTCATGCTCCGATATTGATAGTTCACCACTTGCATTGTAAAAAGGAGTTTGAATGCCTCTCCGTAATTGCATGGTTGTCGCATCCCAATGCCAACCAAAAGTTTGGTACAAAAATCTTTTCATGCCATGGTTTGGGGGCTTGTTGGGAAACAACTCGTCTGCAACATACAAAATTTGACGTGGATTTTGTGTCCATTCGCCATCTTTGTTATCGTTCCAAAGTTCAACCGTTGCACGATTGAATAACCAATTCCACTCAACAGAAGTCCCATCAAACTCGCAAAGGTTGAAGGGATAGTCCGTTGGCCTTACCACCCAGTCCTTAGGCATGTAATCCCGAAGGCCAAATTGGAGGTACAAACGAGGGTGGAAGGGTGATCTGCAATGGGGACATTGCCGTCTCCTGATCATTGTCACTATCAGACATTGTGGATGGAATTGGCCCCCACACGATCCAACTTGAAAGCATCCCTCTGGGCCAAATGGACTGCCGCAAATCCCACACACGGATCCGTCGAAGACCATTGGATGTGGACCCGGCCATAACAACTCACCCCTCATGCTGTATGGATATTCATGCACTTGGGTCACATCCCAATGATGATCGGAGTCGATCAGTTGCCGCCAATCCAAGCTCCCGTTAGGCAATTTCAAGTCATCCTCATCATCCCACCTACTAGGGTACATATGTTCTTGATCTGGCCATGACGTGAGCATCAAGTTCCGCAATCTATGATTGCGGTTCCATTCTCGCTGGATGCTCTCAAATTCAGCTTCATATTGACGAGCCTTGGCCATAGAAAGCAATGTCCATGTCCTCATATTGGTTCGCTCCACGATCGCATCCAATAGAAATTTCCTCAACCTTGCATTCTGCTCCTCCAGTGCGCCAATCTTGGATTCGTGATCGACAACCACTTCATTGACCACTTGAAGTTGTTGTTGCATGTCCACCACCTCCTTTTGCAAAGCCTCCATCTTTCCTTGCATTACTTCATTCCTCGTACATACGTCCGCTGCTTGTGACTTTGCAATCATGGCCTCCTGTAAAGCTGTATCCCTCTCTGCTTCCAAAGACTGGATGTTAATTGGTGTACTACTTGAACTGCCAGCCTCCCCCATCGTAAGTGTTGCAAGTCGATTTTCCAGCTCGAGAATCCTTGCTTTATACTCACGAATTTCCTCGGCATGTTGCTGGCGCAATGCCTCCATTCTGCTCTCCATCATGTCCGCACCAAGTTGACGAGGGTTTACCTCGTTTAGGGCCTCGTTAACCACCTGGTTAACCAGCTCGTTAACCACATCGACATTTACCTCCATGCCCTCCTCATCCATATGCTCAAACGCCTCCTCGATGGCCATCTCCACGTCATTGGCTGGTCGTTTGCGAGTACGTGGTTTTTTTGGTTCCCGACCTTCTGGAATTGGTGCCCCAGGCTCATCCACTAGTTTAGGATTCTTCCTGAACCACTCCGGAACGGGAGTGTATGGAATATCCGGAACTGTGCATTTAGTGAATGCAATTCCAATACCCCCAAATTTTTGATCATGCAGAGCACCCAAACTTGACCAATCCACCCTAACTCGCAACACGTGCTCCGCATACATCATACACGCCACCGACTTTGGAATTGCACTCTTGGGCCATCTATCCAAATTGGAGATACTTCTAAGTATCGTTAGGAATCTCCATTTTGCCTCCACGTCTTCAAGCTGCGTATAGCTCGCATTGACGGCCTTGCAATGTCGCTCGTGACAATATTTTGGCCACAACCGATCAAAGTGAGGGAAGCCCACGTACTGCATTGCAGTCTTCGCTGACCACGGTTGTGGTACATTCTCCCAACCTACCCTGGCTTTTTGGGAGGGATCATCGTAAACATTCCACTCCAAATCAGCGGCCTTGCGTCCATGTCCTCTGGAACACCCAGAACTAGATCCTCCACTTGCACTTGCCATGTCTCCAGTTCCTCCACTTGCCATGTCTGAAAATTGGAGTTTCTAATTCTAATTCCACCCAAATTGGAGTTTCTAATTCTAATCTAGAACTCTACTTTTTAAAATACTAATTGCACTTCATAATAGTGCTACAAAATATCCAAGCATACACTTCAAAATAGTGTTGCTGTGGAATTAGTTCAAAAATGTCCCTAAAAATTAAAGTTCAACTATTCGGCACACCCTTCGAGCACCCCGCTACCGGCGCTCACGCAGAGGCCAGTTGACTGGGCGCGTCACAAGGAATATGCCAAATAACGGCCACGTGGATCTGCCAAAACCTGCCACAACCTGCCAAAAGTAGTGTAAAAGGATCCCAAAAAAGGGATCCTTAACTCCTCCGAGAGCCCCGCTACCCCGCACTCTGTGTTAGAGGAGGGTTGTCTGGGCGCCCAGAAGGAGTGGAGTAAGGTATGTAAGTGGTCCCCTCCACTTATATACCCCCGTCCGCCCTTCCATCCGCTCCCGCGTCCCCACCCGTTCGCACCCGTTCGCACCCGTCCGCACCCGTTCCCGCCCGTCCGCCCCAGAGTCCCCCCCCGTCCGCACCCGTTCCCTCCCGTCCGCCCCCAGCGTTCCCCCCCGTCCGCACCCGTTCCCTCCCGTCCGCCCCCAGCGTTCCCCCCCGTCCGCTCCCACGCTCCCCTCCGTACGCTCCTCTCCATACGCTCCAGCGTTCCCATCCCGTCCGCTCCTCGTTCCCATCCCGTCCGCTCCTCGTTCCCACACGTCCGCTCCTCGTTCCCATCCCGTCCGCTCCTCGTTCCCACCCATCCGCTCCTTGTTCCCCACCCGTCCGCCCCGAGTTCCCTCCCGTCCGCGCCACCGTTCCCCTGACGTCCGCTCCGCGTTCCCCTGCCGTCAGTTCCCCCCGTCCGCCCCCTGTTCCCCTCCCGTCCGCTCCATGTTCGCGGACGGGAGGGAACGCGGGGCGGACGGGTGGGGAACGCTGAGCGGACGGGTGGGAACGAGGAGCGGACGGTGGGGAACGAGGAGCGGACGGAGGGAACTCGGGGCGGACGGGTGGGGAACGCTGAGCGGACGAGTGGGAACGAGGAGCGGACGGTGGGGAACGAGGAGCGGACGGAGGGAACTCGGGGCGGACGGGTGGGGAACGCTGAGCGGACGGGTGGGAACGAGGAGCGGACGGTGGGGAACGAGGAGCGGACGGAGGGAACTCGGGGCGGACGGGTGGGGAACGCTGAGCGGACGGATGGGAACGAGGAGCGGACGGGGGGGAACGAGGCGCGGACGGAGGGAACGTGGCGCGGACGGGAGGGGAACGGGGCGGACGGGTGGGGAACGTGGACCGGACGGGGGGGAACGGATGAAAGATGGAACGATTAGCGGACGGGTGGGGAGCGCGGAGCGGACGGGTGGGGAGCGCGGAGCGGACGGGTGGGGAGCGCGGAGCGGACGGGAGGGAACGGGGCGGCAGGGGAACAACGTAGAATTGCGACCACATATGAATTGGACTTCATATGAATTTTTTAGAGCCAAAAAACGGACACTATAGTCACCATCTATAAATGTTAACCCTTGGGAGTGGATCAAAGTGCGATTGAGCGGCCCAACTTTGTTGAGAGTCCAAAGAAATGAACCCTAAATAGCCAATAAAATATAGTAAAGGTAGCCTTAGTTGGGCATAGTGTGAAGCCTCCAAAGGCCAAGCCCAAAAGTCCAAACTCAAAGGAGCATGCCACTTTATTACTTGCTCAAAATAACCCCTCCAATCTAACGGCCAAGATCTTGTCAATGATTGATTATTATAATGAAAAAAATGTAGGCATCGAAAAAAAAAGCAGGTGGGTTCGTTGGAAAGCTAGGAACCTAAACCCTCAAACCATGTATGGAAACACTTCTACATGAGTGTGAGAACAAATCAATGGCACATGTGTGGTAGTAATTTGGAATGACGTAGGGTTTAGGGTTTAGGGGTTTAGGGTTTAGGGTTTATGAACCACTAAGGTTGAAGCACAAATTAATGATTTATTGAAGGAAAGTGCATTCGGATGGGTGACATCGGTTATGAAACCATATGAACCACTAAGGTTGAAGCACAAATTAATGATTTATTGAAGGAAAGTGCATTCGGATGGGTGACATCGGTTATGAAACCATATGAACCACTAAGGTTGAAGCACAAATTAATGATTTATTGAAGGAAAGTGCATTCGGATGGGTGACATCGGTTATGAAACCATATGAACCACTAAGGTTGAAGCACAAATTAATGATTTATTGAAGGAAAGTGCATTCGGATGGGTGACATCGGTTATGAAACCATATGAACCACTAAGGTTGAAGCACAAATTAATGATTTATTGAAGGAAAGTGCATTCGGATGGGTGACATCGGTTATGAAACCATATGAACCACTAAGGTTGAAGCACAAATTAATGATTTATTGCAGGAAAGTGCATTCGGATGGGTGACATCGGTTATGAAACCATATGAACCACTAAGGTTGAAGCACAAATTAATGATTTATTGAAGGAAAGTGCATTCGGATGGGTGACATCGGTTATGAAACCATATGAACCACTAAGGTTGAAGCACAAATTAATGATTTGTTGAAGGAAGGTGCATTCGGATGGGTGACATCGGTTATGAAACCATATGAACCACTAAGGTTGAAGCACAAATTAATGATTTGTTGAAGGAAGGTGCATTCGGATGGGTGACATCGGTTATGAAACCATATGAACCACTAAGGTTGAAGCACAAATTAATGATTTGTTGAAGGAAAGTGCATTCGGATGGGTGACATCGGTTATGAAACCATATGAACCACTAAGGTTGAAGCACAAATTAATGATTTGTTGAAGGAAGGTGCATTCGGATGGGTGACATCGGTTATGAAACCATATGAACCACTAAGGTTGAAGCACAAATTAATGATTTGTTGAAGGAAAGTGCATTCGGATGGGTGACATCGGTTATGAAACCATATGAACCACTAAGGTTGAAGCACAAATTAATGATTTGTTGAAGGAAAGTGCATTCGGATGGGTGACATCGGTTATGAAACTATATGAACCACTAAGGTTGAAGCACAAATTAATGATTTGTTGAATGAGTGGATAACTAATCAAATATGGAAAGTTCAAAGAGGTATCAAAGAGGTTTCCGATGCGGATGTCGGAAGATTTTTTCAAAAGTGTACATTTTTAACCTAACCAACTTTTTTTTTATTCCGATTGCGTTGACTTTATCTTACTAACGAGAATTGGATCCTCTACATATTGGATTACATCAATTATTGGTCATGGTCATCAAGTCCTTAGAGGTCAATATATAAGTAGATCATTGAGACTCATACATATAACGAAGGTAGAGTATCATGGATAGGATGGGAAAGGGGAGAGTCATGTTTGAGGGTGTAGAATGCGATGAGGAGATACACAATTTAGACGATCCCCATATTCCATTCAATGCAACACCCAAGCGTGAGAGAGATGAGAGAAGTGCTAGGGATCGATTTCGTGATGAGTATGTCATGACTCCCTTCTCACAATCTACACAAGCTTGGAGGATGAGGGCGGCGGAGGAACAACGACGATATGCAGACAACTTTGAGATCGATGCGGTGGAGAAGGACCACACACAATGCGTGGGTGGAGATCTAAATGATCTAATTGATTTGTGTGCGGATATCTTGAAGAAGCCCGGGGATGTGGATGTGGATGTGGATGTGGATGTGGAGGAGACTTCAATCGACATTGAAATAGTCAAGGTAGCGGGGGAATCTTCAAAGACTATGTCTATTCGTAAGAAGAGGAGAGGATTGTCGCCTCATCGGCTACCATTGAAGGAACGGATGAAAGACCGAACGATTAGCTATTTTGATTTACTTCAGCCGAATCCTCTTCCAAAAATGGAGCCTCGCTGGAAGCCAGGAGCATCTACGAGGTTGGGATGACGGAATGAAGTGGAATATTATAGTTTGCATGGTTTGTTCATGTATATGATTAATAAAGGGCATTTATAACGTTGTCGCAATAATAAAGTTATGACTTGTATAATATGTTGTACCACTTCTATGATTTATTTATTTATTTTTAATTCACCAACCGAACAGTTTCTGTTGAGATAAACAAACACAAAGCAATATGAAACTATGCATCCACTTCTCAGTTCCAAGAGAAATTTTTTTAACCACTTTACGTTCACCCTTAGTTGATTATTGCTATTTTAGTGTACTTTATTATGTAGATGGGGGGACTATTATGTAGAGGACTTTTATTGCATATTCTTGTAGAGGACTTCATTACCTATCCATGGATACCAAGAACTCATTTTTTGGACTTCATATGAATTTTTGAGAGCCAAAAAACCGAGACTATGTCCAAACTTCCAAAAAAAAGTGATTGTGAATTATATAAATATAAATATAAGCAATTGTGAAGTATGTGTGCAATATGTGTGGAGTACAAGAAAGAACATTTAGAGATGTTTAGGATCACGTGTACAACCGATATAACTATTGCAACATTGTGCTCAACTTTAGTTAACTAGATATAACTATAGTTGACTACATTTTGTGGCATACCAAAATTAGAATAAATATAGGTAATTGCATTTTGGCAAGACATATCACGAACAACTATAGTTAACTTGAACTTAGCACATGGATGTGATAACAACGATGTGAAAGAATGATGTGGCCTCACGAGAGGCGAGAACCTTGGTTAGTCTCCCATAGACTTCTTCTCGATTATGAAGCAAAAATCCTCATGGAGTATGAACATTGCACTAAGATCCATAAATCTCATACAATATACAAGTTGTGTATGAAAAAATGATGGCTTTATTTACATCTCCAACGGTTACAAAATTGGTATGATCCAAAATTGCTGCAAGGAAAAAAAAAAAAAACTATTTTGCAGTGTCACGGAAGCACATTGTCGGGTTAACCATGTTGTATGGAGGCGACTTCAACATGTTCACTACGTGTGTGATGGTTGACCTTTCCGCTGGATTGGGCTTCGTCAATGCATCCAATGCTATCTCAAACCGCATCTTCAAGCCATTTGGATCACTGTTTAGCTGAAACAACGAGGAAGTCGAATCCCTGGCATAAATCTTCTTTGCCAAAGCACCCACTGAGAAGGACTCCGAGAGAAACGTGTGCCTATGTTTCCGAGCCATCCTCACCGGAGAGGTAGATGTTCCACGCTGCCCTCGTACATGGAATAATTCTGGACCAGCACAGTTGTATTTTATGCGGTGCTTGTTCATCTCATCCACTGATTTTTTTCCATAGTTGGAGGGTGCGTCTTCATCTCCCCATGATGCCATCCCCCAATCACACACACCAATGAAAACCGTGTTCTCACGGTCTTGTGGGAAATGCAGCATGACATTGTTGGGATTAAGGTCATTGTGCAACACGTCATGCTTGTGCACTACATCCACAATGCACATTAGAGCCCATGCCAAATAAGCTCGATGCCTTCGATATACAACCAACCGTTTCCGTGCTTCAAAGTCTGCCCCAGGCATTTGAAGGATTGTGCGCTCGTGGGTTTCCGGAACTTGGTGGTCATAGACCCTCATGTTCTTCAAGGAGCCTCCATTCCACCACATCGAATAGGATTCGTATGTTTTCGGGTGGAGGTATTGTAGCTTGATTATCCCAGGATGATCTACTGGGCATGCCAATGCTTCAACCGAACGCTCCTTTCGGTTCTCCAGACTATTCGTGGCCTTCATGGTCTTCCCAGCCCACTCTATCCAGTTAGGGATGAATGATGCTCCATGAATTGTGACTCTCCGCACCACTCCGAAGGTCCCTTGGAAGATTTCCCTATCCAAGGGTTTGATCTCCACATTCCTAGGCAACCATATGACACCCTGCCGGCCCTGAGTGGCAATGTTGTCTGCCAGCTGCCTGTCAATAAAAACGGGAAGGTTGCGGGCGGATGTGCCTTTTGCTGCTATTACGCCTCTTTTCCAATTCTCTAGCTTAATGTACAGCTCGGACCTCCTCCCACCACTACTTCCCTCTCCAGGATGCATAGCCTCATATGACATCGTTGGATTGTAGATTGCTTCCACAGCTTGTTTTTCAATCCATGTGTTCCAATCGCTCATGCCCCTAGCTTCCTCAAACTCCGGTCCAGACGTGGCTTCCGTGAGAATAAGCATCAACTCGTTCCTCGCCAACTCTAAACCCTTTGTACCATCATTGAGGTATTTTTTCTCCAAATAAACCATGCTGTTACTTCTAAACCAATCCAACAACACGATCCTGCAATGATTTCGAGCCTCATCGGTCCGCGGGTCGCGTTTGCCTCTATGTTTCCTTTTCTTTGATTGCGAACCCGATGCCGCGGACCCGTCCTCCGTCCCTTCCGAAACTGCTGGGCGTTTTAATCCCCGTCTTTCAGTCTGCTCCGAACCCTGAGGTACATCACGTGCAGGGCTCTCCGGTCTTGATGTCCGCCGTGTCGGAGATTGTGGTGGCACGTTCTCCGAACGAGCCGGTGCATGTATTTCTGTGGAACTGCCTGAGCTTGGTCCCCTTCCAGTTCTCCCTCTATGTCCACTGTTTCCCCGACTCCCACGTGTTCCACGGCTTCCCCGTGTTTGGTTGCCTCCCGAATGACCAACAGCCAAGAACTCTTCGTCAAACTGAAAGGGATCTGGACGTGGTGGACGTGCTGCAGTACTTCCACTTCCAGGATCGCTTCCCGTACCCTCGGCAGTATTCGCCGATGCATTGCCTACGAGCCAAGCACGGTGCACCCTCAAATCCTCGTTCTCGTAAGGAGCAATGCCCTCCCCCTCCATCGTGATAAAAATCACGTGAGTGAGTGAATCTGAAAATGAGTCGTGATAAAAATCACGTGAATAAGTGAGTGTGAAAATCTCTCGTGATAAAAATCACGGGAGCGAGTGAATCTGAAAAAAAAATTGCGAGGGTTCCCCCACAATTTGCCCTGCCCTCCCAAACCCCTTGAGACCCGCGCGGTGATGCTGTCCTTTGGGACGCAACAAGGTCTCGGGTCCCTATGTGGTGGGAGGAGAGGAAAGTGGTAGGAACTAAAGCCTCACGGCTTTATATAGGCAACGAGGAGCCCAATCATTATGGGATCCCGGTCGGAATTAGGGTTTAGGGTACGAAAACGACGTATGGGGAACGTGGGAACTAGGGGCGGACGGAGGGAACGTGGGGGCGGACGGAGGGAACGAGGAGCAGACGGGTGGGGAACGCGATAGGGAACTCGGGCGGACGGGAGGGAACGAGGCGCGGACGGGAGGGGAACGGGCGGACGGAGGGAACGTGGCGGACGGAGGGAACGTGGAGCGGACGTGAAGGGAACTCGATAGGGAACGCGGGCGGACGGAAGGGATCGGAAGCGGACGGGAGGGAACGTGGAGCGGACGTAGGGGAACTCCGAGCGGACGGGGGGAACGCGGGGCGGACGGGGGGAACGCGGGGCGGACGGGGGGAACGCGGGGCGGACGGGGGGAACGCGGGGCGGACGGGGGGAACGCGGGGCGGACGGGAGGGAACGGGTGCGGACAGGATGGGAACGGGGTACGGACGACGGGGAACGTGTGGCGGACGGAGGGAACGTGGAGCGGACGTGAGGGAACGCGTGCGGACGGGAGAGGAACGTGGGGCGGACGGGAGGGAACGAGGAGCGGACGGTGGGGAACGTGTGGCGGACGGAGGGTAGCGGACGGGAGGGAACGCGGGGCGGACGGGTGGGACGGGTGGGACGCCCCACCCCCCCCCTCTCCCGTCCGCTCCACCCCCGTCCGTCCGCCCCACCCCCCCTCCCCCGTCCGCTCCACCCCCCCGTCCGTCCGCTCCACCCCCGTCCGTCCGCCCCACCCCCCCCCCTCTCCCGTCCGCTCCACCCCCCTCCCCCGTCCGCTCCATCCCCCTCCTCCGTCCGCCCCTCCCCTCCTCCGTCCGCCCCACCCCCCCCCCCTCTCCCGTCCGCTCCACCCCCGTCCGTCCGCCCCACCCCCCCTCCCCCGTCCGCTCCACACCCCCGTCCGTCCGCTCCACCCCCATCCACCGTCCGCACCACCCCCCCGTCCGTCCGCTCCACCCCCCTTCCCCGTCCGCCCCACCCGTCCGCCCCCGTCCGCCCCACACCCTCCTTAGTAATATTTTATTACTTTGATTTTAACACAACGATAAACACAATGGCAAAATGGTCTACGTGGCAGGGGAAATATGCACATCCACGTCGACGTTTTCTGCCACATAGGACGCCACCTTGGCAAGAAGGTAAGTATTTTACCCACCCTAGTCGGCTCCCCCTATGTTGACCCTACGTGGACCCTATTGTGTCGTGACGGAGGGGTCCGTCACGACACGACACGTCGTGACGGCACGACACGTCGTGACGGCACGACACCGTCACAACGGCGGGATAGACAACCCTGGAGCTACTATGCTGAACCGGTCCAGCAACGTGGAGGATATGTCGGCCGGACCATCCACTATGGTAGTGCCCTGTCAACCGGTTGTCGAAACCACTCCGGTTCTATCGGCTGCAGTGTGCAAGAAGTTGTGGGAGGTGGAGAGCAAGATTTCTCTTGGGCTTAATCTCCACCAACTTTATGAAATTCAAAGGGATTTGTTGTTGGCCATGGTCGGGATAGACATGGGTACAGTCCTAAGTCGAGAGCAATTTCAGTCTCTGTGGGGATTTTGTGAGCGCTATCAGGTGGAGAATTTGTTGGTCGAAATTTTGGCCCGGAAGCATTTGAAGTTAGTGGATCCTTTTGCAGCTTTCGTTGTTTTGGGAGATATTGGGGGTAGGATTTACCTCTATTATGCAAGCTGTGAGAAGAAGCTGCAGTCTCGACGGGCTTTAGGTCGACAAGTGGCGGCAAGGAATGTAGATTGGTTGGATTATGGCACTCAGATGGTCCAAATGTTTTACCGTCAGAGCCTTGAGAGTCTTCATAGGTGGAGAGCTAGCCTCGAGTCTGTCTTACCCTTGTTGTTGAATGAGGATCAATTGACCGCGGTCCTGCGTGGTAGTTTGAGGCGAGTTTACAATGTGGAGGTCCTGGAGGATTTTACGGCTTCACATTACCTGTACAACCGGGAGAAGGCCATTCATCGGATTGAGAGGTACCTGCATGCGATCGATGTCAATCAGCCACCAGTTTTGGCAGCTCAAGCACAGGTGGAGTTCCTGGTGGCACCTCCAGGCTATTGTCCCAGATATCTCAAGAATATTGATATCGAAGTGGAGGGGTCGATGGCTACTAGGCGTTACTTGGGACATTATTATGAGTTATTTGATGATGAAAGAGAACAACCGGTACCTACTTGGTCGGCCCTGGCGTGGATACTTGAAGACTATGGTCTTTCGAGGACTGAGACGGCACCAGCCGACTTGGTGTACAAGAGGATTAGCGGAGCTTGGACATTTGAACCACCCCCCGCGGTACAAACACACTCAAGATTTTGTCCCTGTGCGAGAAGGCATAAGTGGGCACCCAATGCCACCATTGCTTCGGTAGAATACAACTGGCCCTCGGGGAAGTCACTTAGTGTATTCTTTGGGGACACATGAGCGTACAACACATATTTTTTGGGGGGCTATGTAGCTCATTTACTACATTTTATTGGACCCTATATTTTTTAATAATTCTACTTTCTTCAATTTCTTACCACCCTATGTGTAATTATAAATTAAAATCTCCATAATATTTCAGACCCTTCATTATTTATATTTATTTGAATTTTCCTTCGGGAAAATAGAATTGTACTATAGGATTAGAAATGGAATTCATCATGCAACAAAAATTAAGCTATGTATACAAGAAGCACGTTATTTACATAATTGGTTACATATCTAAGCCCATTGATAATGGCGTACTTAATTGTTTCATCCAAACATTGAAAGAAGTCCACAAATTCCAAAACAAACCAGCATCACTAAAGTGTCCATAATGTGTTCACTAACACAGTTGCACTAACATTGCACATGTTATCATGCAAAGTGTGAAGACAATTTGAAATGCCTACTTATGAGTCCTACATGAAAATTGAGAAACGATCATCACAAAAGATGCCACAACCTCTCGCCTAGAACAAATCCATCAATCCACCATAGATTCACCAAATATGGCCCCACGGAGCTCTTTAAATGCGTAGGGGTCAATGCACGATGATAGAATTCTTGTCTTGTGGGGGAGGAACAACCATAGAATTATGCAAATGTCAATGAAATGTTCCTCAAAAATACACTTAATAACCCTCATCCAATGAGCTCATCCATTTTGTAGATGGATTTGTGATCATTTTTCATCTAGTTCTTAAATTTTTCTTACCCTAAAGTCAACCTAAAAATTAAAAAAATTCCCTACCAATTACTATAGTGCTATTTTAGAAATACTATAAACATGATTTTGGGTATTACAAGTGACCCTATATTATATATAATGTGCTACCTCACATTTCTTCAAGGCTATGGTATATCAAAAAATATATAATTTTTATGAACCATGAATAAATGTCACCCTATATTTGTTCTTTCATAGTTATCTAAATTTTCGACAGTGACTTCCCCGGGAACTGGCCGCAGATACAGGGAGCCCCTAGTTTCAATACGCCAGCGCAATGCAGGGAGGCGTACCAGAGATTTTTCGAAGAACACCGAACTCATCACGATCCGGTGTGTTACCGTGCAGCAATTTTTTGTGCAGCTCTTGCAGATTGGTGTCCACGATGGAATGTGGCGATCAATGTGAACAACCACCACGAATCTCGGCATGAGTTCTTGCTCCTTTTGAAGCTGCAGTACCGGCCATCACGGTGGATTAGACTGGTGGAGGCCATGGCGATCACGCATTTTATTGAAGGTGTGCACACCAGTCTCATTAATGAGTTTCCCTTTACGCGATCCGGGCCATTCGAAAGGTTCCTCAAGTGGCAGCGGAAGAACAATCCTCAGGCGGTGGCACAAGACGAAGATTTGCAGAGAGCTATTCTCCGGCTCGAGGCGAAGGAGGCTCGGGAACATACTGGATCAAGAAGTCAAGGGAATCAAGAGGAGGATGAGGAAGGGACGAGTGGATCGGTGAAGCGGCTCCGTGTTGGAAGGGACGGCAAACAACTAAAGGAGGGGGCCATGTAGACCAAATTTTTGTGTTTGTGGCAAATTTTTCCAGTCTTGGTTTATAAAGATAGACAAAAGCCACTTCATAATTGAGAATCAGTGGTAAGTGTACAGTCGAGAGTGAGTGAGAAATCCATAACACTCTCGAAAGGAGAGGGGTATTTTTTTGAGCAAACTTCTGTTCCCAAGTTGTGTACGCTGTGAGGATTGAATTGAAGTTCCATCTGAGCCCACATGTGGATTGATGCACTGTATCTCTATGTTTTGCTTTCCATATGTCTCAACGGCGACAAATGGACCAGACCTCATTATTTATCATCTGGGAAGATTGTTTGCTATCAAACACATGTGGAGATGGCAGGCTCTTTTACCTGGGAAACATCATAAGCGCCATGCTTTATGAGGCCATTGGCAACTTCAAGGTACAAATGAGCTCTCTGTGCATCCAGCCGAGAAACAATAGAAGTTTTTCGTTCTTCAAAATTAGGATTCTTCTGGAGCTGCTGAGAGATGACTGCCTGTATGTTGTTGAAGAAGAGTAGGCGGTTCTATGCTATATCATCCCAGGCTTCGACATCATCAAATACATAGTCATCTCCACAGTCAGAGGTTTCCAATAGCTGTGTAACTCACCCATTCTGTAGGTGAGAATTTGTTCCCTGCACCATGTTAATAACTGCTATGCCATGAATCTCCCACTCCTCCTGCACTTCACAACAACTCTACAACACCTTAAAATTAGATCCAAAAATTATATAGGTGAGAATATCATATTAATTGGGGTCAGTGTGCACTTCCAATTTGACCATTGGAACAGTGAGGTGAATAAACCCAGCATGCTGCAACACTGGGGCACTAACAATACATGGGGTACCGGTATCTTCAATAGGAGCCTGAAGTTCTTAAAGTTTGCCCACTTCTGCTTTGTAGACAAATAATATGCAGACTTTTGAATGAAATGTTGTAAGTTCCTACCCCATTGTGGTGATTCAATATTAGTGAATATTCAATATTAGTGAATGTAGTTTACCAATTCATAGCTATCATACGGTAACACCATTGGGTCCAACCGCCATCCAAAAGCCCCCTGCCTATACACAAAGCATCTGCACACAGCGAAATGTAGATGGGATTCACCCTCTAGTGTTTCTGATCTGATTGGCACTTGTTAGCCTACCAAACTGCTTGCATTGCCAAAAGCTAAGATCAACTTAGTCCCCATGACTTTCAACTTGGTGCATGAGGAAATGAAATCAACCAAAAGTATGCTGAATTCAATCTAGCAAGACGATTTGTAGGATATTAAGATGGTTGCCTTTTCAATCCGGCATCTTGAGCTAACTGGGCAGCCCACGAAGCACGCCTCTTTGTTATACCGGCACCAATGTACGTTGCAGTCAGAGATAAAGCACTTTCATAGGCAAATGTCCACTTTTCCAAAAGGCAAGACTGAAATAAAACTCTGGAACTGATAAGAGAGGTCTAATAAGAATGTATTTTCTCATTTATCAGAAGAATCGACAGCAAATATCAAGAAGGTCAACTGCAAATGACATTAGTGATCATGTGCTAACACTCTTCCACTTGGCATCCAAAGTGAAAGACGTAGTGTAACAATTGGGTAAATTTCCAACAAAATTGCTACATGTGCACAAAAGGTTGAGTTAATAGCCTCAAACAAAGGACCACTGTGCACAAATCAGTGGGACATAGCCACATGCCTATGTAGAACATATAAAGGTAAGAGGGTGTATGACTGACATTGGAGGATGACAAGGTCGTCACTGCCTATTTTGGGTACATGAATATGTTTCTCCCATGCTGTAGAATCCATGGCCAGCGCCTTTGGCCACTCTTCAACTGCAGGGTCAACCCAACTATCATACAAACACCCATATTTGATTTTGTAGCAAAAAAAACCGAAACAAAGTACAACTTTATTCCTCAAATAGCAATGAGTAGGCAAGCACCTACAAGAAAAACCCTCTTATACCTTGAATGTGCAAAGAGCCCTTCATGTTTCCATAGAGGATTCGTTCATCGTGTCTGCGAACATCAATTAAGTGGGGGATACTTGCTCCAATATTCTTGCCCTCCGTGATACCTTCCTTCCTTTGAAGTAAGAGAGCAATTGCATCCCTATAACATACACAAACTAGAGTTAGAATCAGCATACATGATTGCAAGAGTTCACTGTCACACACGCACCCACATTTCAGGTGGAAGGTCACAGTATGTGATTTTTGAAGTGGACTTCAACAACTACAAATTCACAAGCATACCTGCCCAGAAATTGCAAGTTGTCGGTACTGGCAGAAGATGAAGATGCTGATTTCAAGGCCTGAATACCCTCCTTCAAAACACAACACCTGCAGCCCTCAGCCAATGCAATACACAACTGGTGCTGAGAACAAATGCCATTTACTCCACCATCTTTGAAGTTAAATGTCTGAAGTATAATTTAGAGGGAACAACAACTGCTAGGGACTCTCGAAAATGAATGAAGTCATGTGATATGGCTGGTCCAGAAAGTTATAATTGAGCATTCATTTTCCCCCTATGGGTAAGAATCGTTTCATTGGTAAAAGATTAAGGCCAATAATCCAATACACGTGTGCACAATGCACATGGGCATGACACTTCAATGACATTCCATGGTATAAATCGAAATGACTACCATTAATTCAGTGGGGGCCAGATATCTGCAATTTGTGAATGAACATAATCAGGATGGAATCTGCAACAAATTCGTATGAGGTCCCTGCTAGAGGCTATCTCCACCCTGATTTTGACTTGGCAAGTGAGAATGCTGAAAACTCACTCCCACATGCTGATTGGTTGTGTTAACAAACTCGTTCACAAATCTAAGCTTCAAACCATTGCCACACATTATGTGATAAGATCTCTTCTTTGGTAACAGACCTATGAGCAATAGAGCCCATTTTCTTAGTTATCATCACAGAAACTCTTTTGAGAACTACTTGCATGATGGTGGCAAGTATGCCGATTGCTGCCAGAATTATCAATCTGAAGCAACTACTTACAAATTCCTCTCAAAATTCTAACAAGTAAGTTGAATAAGTAGAAGTTACCCGTTATCACCAAGGTCAGCAGCAACAGCTGCTGCACGCTGTGCACGCTTACCACGTGTTGACAAAAACACCAAAAGATTTTCCCACCCTGGCTTCGTTACATTGGGAAACCTGCTTTTCCACTCAGTCTCCGCAAGTTGTAGACAACCTCTTACCTCCGTTTCTGCAATGACGCACTCAAATGATTGGGAGACTTTTTTTAAGCAACAAATGAACAGAAGGAGGAATACCACCTTAACAAATATTACAACAACCATCAATTCCTCATCTACACACACACGGGGAGTATCATATTTAGCAACAACTTGCTACTCTCGAAACCCCAAATTAAGACCCCAAACTGTTTCAACAACCAATTAATGCGAGAAGCATAGGACACATCCTTGGTGAGAGACATCTGGATTCTTGGAGACTTTTAATAAACAAAAAGTGACCAAACGGAGGAATACCACCGCCTGCAAGTTGATCCAACAACCATCAACTCCACATACACACAGTGAGCATTCGATTAAGCAACAAATTGCTACTCACTATACCCCAAATCCAGACCCCAAGTTGATTCAACAAC
This sequence comes from Polytrichum formosum, assembly GCA_964035585.1. Lineage (NCBI taxonomy): Eukaryota > Viridiplantae > Streptophyta > Polytrichopsida > Polytrichales > Polytrichaceae > Polytrichum > Polytrichum formosum. The sequence continues at coordinate 48,478,066 of OZ037937.1, forward strand.
CAATTAAATGTAAGAAGCAGATCCTTGTCTAAAATCAAAGACCACCAGAGTATTGCCAAATTCGTAGGAGGTGAAGATTTGAATGATTTGTATACGCATATAAGGTATGTGGCCCTATTGAAGGCACTTCCAACTCCATAGTAAATTTTGGCCGTTGGGTTCATTTGGATTCAGAATTGCATCATGCATATTATTGTTTCAGGTTTCAGTAACTCCACAAGATGCAGAAGTTATAGGAGGTCCAGGTGAAGATTCTCTTACTCTTTCACATATGACATCCCAATTCTGATGTTCACTATAAAAAATAAGATGGCTGATACATTTTAAGCACATACTCCAATTTCGTCGTGATTCGGTGATATTTTTTGGTGTCCATTCTCAGCTACAAGCCGTGCCATATACCACTCAAATCCAGGTGTCCGATTAAGAGAGTAACACATAAGGCCCACGTACCATAATACCCGAGAGCCATACATTTCTGAGGAATTTGAGATATGCAGAAGGAATTGAAGAATCATACGGCTACCAGGGATGTTCATCACATTTTCGAAGAGCTTGGAATCGGCGCGAACAGCGTCCGGGAATCGGATGTCGATGAGCAAATGTGGAGTTGGGTCAAGTTCCACTGGCTTTTCCACTGGGAGGGAGTGTGTGCACGTGGGGGAGTGCCATGCCCATAAAACCCATATGGTTTGGGGAAGAGCCAAAGGGCAAGTATATAAGGTGGCGCTTACCCCCATCCTTCCGAGTATACTTGGACTTTGACATCGTACTCAGACTATGGACTGCCCATTATGGTTACTTGGAACTGGTTATTTGGACACTTGTGACTGGTTATTTGGACACTTGTGACTGGTTACTGCGTTACTAAGACTATGGAACCGCTTGAGTGAGGCTCTGGTTACTGGTACGTTCGTTCGTTCGCTCGCTTAGGTTCCCGTTCGCTTAGGCCGTTCGTAGTTCTCGTTACTAGTTACTAGACTTTTGTTGGAAATCTAAAATCAACACAGGTATAATTATTTAAAGGATGTTTTATGCAATCCCATATAAGAAACTAAGTGTAATGCATCTACATTTTGCATACCCGCACTAGTGCCACCATGCCATTTCCTGTGATCGAGGATCATATGTGCAGTGGTGACAACCCACTCGAACAGAATCGTAATTGTTTGCTCGTATTCACCACAACTGCCTGCCTTTCATAGAACATCACAGGGTCATAAACACAATCCATTTTCGTACAACACAACGTCATCCTTCTCATTGTTCAATGAGAACTCATCATCTTCATGGAGTGCTTCAGAGTATGAATGTACAAGACGCCTGCGAAATAGAAATGGCAACATGGTGTGTCACATACTGTCTGCGCAAATGTTGATAGCAGAAATGAGTACATTGATATTGCTTTTGACAAACATCACCACATATATAGTGCCGTGTTTGGGAAGGAACTCCTGCCATAGAGAGCGTGTAAAACACAAAAAGAACTGCCATAATGTTTTCAAACCACATAGGGGATCGTGTTTGTGTGGGTGGTTTCATGTTGGACTCTTGTTCTCAATATGTGCTTCCAAATATGGACAGCCACTCAACTGTACGTGCATGTTGAAAAATTTATTCTCTTTACCCGTTGCACACGCGCATTACCTTTTGCCCCAAATTGAGGCTCACATGTACATGTATCCATTACATTCGATTGCCATTTTCAATATGTATTGATGTAGGGAGTATACATGACTTGCAATGTGCTTGAACTCCTAAAATTGGGTACCAAAACCTTATTTTTGCCTCTTTTGATCGTTGTTTGTGCTCCATGGGTTGCACGGTTCTGCCCATATGGGGTTCGCCACAATCTGCAGGTCGAAGTGTGCGTTTAATATCCTGCATGTGCAAGAACCTATGTCCCGAGTTGACATACTGTTTTGTTTGATGCTGCCATTGGGTAAAATATCACACGGGGGCCTCATCGCACTCAGTCTTCATCGGATATGTTGCCCAAATCCCCTCTTAGCAAAGGCGCTATTGCAAGCTCTACGTCTCTCTCGCACAACGTTATGGCACCCACCATGTTGGGAATGTTGGATGTGGGGCTCATCAAGGCTTCGGCCTCCAAGGATGGAACACACACCCGCGTGTTTATGAACTCGTCGTAGTCGGAGATTTGGGACCTTCTGGTCCTTGGCTCGCTGTGCAGCACGACGCGCCAAGGTCCACTGTCGTTTGCGTCAGCATAGAAAACCTGCTGGACTTGAGATGGCAACATGAAAGAATCATGTGGATGTTCTACCATGCATGAAAAGTTGGCCAGCAAAAATCCCGCTTCATCTCTTTTGTATGCGGGTTCTCCATTGTCGTCCACGCCATGCCTCACCCAGTCGCACTCCATCAAAGCAATTCGTTTACTCACTTTCCCGTAGTCCATCACCCGTATGTGCTTCAGGACGCCCACATAATGTATTTGGCCTAAAACCTCTCCGCTCGTGGAACCTTGCGCACTCAGAATGGATGCGACGCCGCAATCATAACTCACCATTCCGGCCGAGGATCCATCGTCACACCGGTAATGATTCCCATACGCCTCCATCCTGGAATATAATTTTGTGACCAACTTCGGGGGCACTGATAGTTTTTTCATATCTGCATCCCCCCCAAGTTCTCCCCTTCTTCCCAGCTTCCGCACGGCCTCCCTCACCCACACAGCCAAACTTGGAAATACAACTACTGGGATTTCCGATTGCACTGCAGCCTCGAACTCTGCGCGGGCAGCAACATACTCTCTGCTCCAACACCATCATCTGTTAATTCAATGAAAAGACGTGCACTCTTCTACCTTTTCGATATAGAATGTGGCTGCAAGGCAATTTGTTGTATGAGCAAGGTTTTACATAGACAATTCTGGAAGTTTGTGCGTACTGGTTGGACTGTTACCTGCATAGTGGTTGAAACGATGTACGGTTTAGAAGCATGTATTCGTGGGCAATATCTCTCATGTAGGGTGTAATAACGGCTGTGGTTGCTGCACCTTGTAGGACCTCTCCAATAATTCCTGTGGCAGCCTCTTCCGTCCATACCTTGCGATGGAGAGGCTCGTACTCTTCAGCCATGAACTCTGCCACTAGTCCGATTGCCTCTTCCAACACATGTGACTTTGCCATGCACGCCTCCGGCCTGGCCATGTTGTTCACATACCCTTTTAGAACCTTGTTCATTCTCTCCACGCTGTACATCCACCGTGTGTGCACGGGTCCGCACAGTTCCAGCTCTTCCACAAGGTGGAGCACCAGGTGGGACATCACGTCGAAGAAGCTGGGAGGCATGTGGATCTCCAGCATCGACATTGTCACCGCGACATCCTCTTTCAGGCTGGGCATGTCGTTGGGGTCCACGACTTTTGCGCAAATTCTCCTGAATACTCGCGACAATCGCATGATTGCTGTGCGAGGTCCACGCTGCAGCAGACCCCTTATGCACAATGGCAGTAATTGCTGCATCACAACATGCCAATCGTGCGCCTTCATCCCAGTCAACTTCTTGGTTGTCACGTGCTTGGCGATTGCACCACAAAATCCAGTGGGAACTTGGATGGCCGACAACCTGGACATGAATACGGTAAGTTCCGCATCGTTCAGCACGTATGGTGCCACCGGCTTTATCACCTTGGTCTTGCCCCGAGCATCGGTCGTCTTCACTAACCATAGTTCTTCGCGCACTCCTGTTGCTTCCATATCCCGTCTGGATGCAATGGTGTCCTTCTCCCCAAGTATCGTCTTCACCACATTCTTGCACACGTTTTTTTCGACGTGCATAGCATCCGTGCAATGCCGCACAAGGAAATACTGCACACCATCCATTTCACGGGACAATGTAAATTGCATGCAATACTTTCACAACCTCCCTACACGTGCAAACCCCTTTATTCAAGCTCAACTGCAACGATCTGTGCGAGGCGTGTGTGTTGCGGACCAACCTTGAAATACGGCAGCTCAAAGAAGCACGATGTCCGTTTGACACCGTGCCATCTCGATGGGTCCAGCTCTCCTCCTGCCACGTTCCCGGCTTCCAGCCAAGTCTTGTACTCCGCTGCTCGTTCCAATATCTCCGTGGTCGTTGGCCTTTTCGGTTGCGCTCGTGATTCCGTTTCGTTTCCAAATGCAGCGCTGTAGGCCGGTCTTCTGTAAGGGTGGTGCCTTGAGCGAAGCCAACGTCTTGAACCAGTGTACAAACATTTGTGGAGCTCCCTTGAGTATCTCGATGTCACTTCGGGCCCGCATGGTGGGCAACCAGCATAGCCGGCGTGTGCCATTCCGGATAGGAGGCCGTACCCTGGCCAATCATTGATTGTCCACATCAAGCATCCTCTGAGTCTGAACCTGCGCGTGAGCTCCGCCGGTATGCTGTGGTCGTCTGCCCACACACCGGGCCACCACAACTTCTTCATTTGTTCTATGACCGGCTTCATGTACACATCGATGTTCCGTCCGTTCGGAGAGTGTTTTCCTGGAATGAGGAGGACGGGTATGACAAAGAAACGTTTTGTGGTCATCCATGGCGGCAAGTTATATATGAACACAAATACCGGCCAGGTTGACCATTGGCATAGAAGGGATGAGAATGGATTGAATCCATCTGTAGACAACGCCATGCGGATGTTTCGGAACCCCGACGCGAACGAAGGAAACTTGGTGTCGATTGCACGCCACGCAGGCGAGTCGTGTACGCCATGCATTTTGCCATCCGTGGATTTGTTATTGTGAGCCCACCTCAACAATCCCGCTATTCTAGGTGACTTGTACCATCTTACCAATCGAGGTATCAAGGGGAAGTGTCTCAAAACACTCACCGGCACTTGTGACTTTCCATAGGCTTTGTATCGATTTGCATTGCAAACTGGACACTCAGTCAAATCTTTGTGTGCGTCCCCTTCAAACAACACACATCCATTCTTGCAAGCGTGTATGCTCTCGTAGCTATGGCCGACTTTCTCCACGAGCACCTTTGCATGGTACATATTCGTGGGCAGGGAATTCGGTCCTGGCAATATGTATTTGTGTAGCAAGTACAACAATTCGTCCACAAATTTGTTGTTCACCCCGTGCATTGTGCAGATGGTCATGATGAGCATGGTGGCTGCCAGTTTTGTCACGGACGCACCCGCGTACAATGGGTGGCACGACAACAAAACATCTGTAAGATTCAAGTCTTGGACAGCATCTAGAGGTGTGTCCTCTGGACCCGCTGCCCCGTCGTCCATTTCGGGTGTGCCTGGTGTATCGCCGGGTGCAGATGCACCAGCTTCCGCCAACAATCTTTCGCGCTCTTGCATAGAGTCTGCCTCGGCTTGCACATCCTCCACAATGGTTTGGGTTTGTTGCACAACCTCCATGACGTGGTCGTCCAATTCAACATCTCCCCAATTTGTCGCCATATCTGCGAGGTTTTGTTGTTCAGCACGACCTGCACCATGAGCTTCGCTGGCCGGAGGGACATTCGTGGGTGGGATGGCGTTCACATTTTCAAACAGCCTTTGCAGTCCCACATTCGCGTCCTCTGGACGTGGGGGGAAGGGGGCTCCAACGCTGCGAACGTGACCGTCCCATTCATCATCAGACTCATCCCTCACACCCGGGCCTCTCCATCTTCGAAAGGAGTGGTGTCTCCCATTTTCCATGAGATGTTTTCCAACCGTGTCCATCGCCGGACGAGACTTGTATGTGAGCGGTGAGCAGAGAGCGGAGAGCGGAGAGCAGAGATGTGGAGAGCGGAGAGCGGAAATGATGTAAAAATAGTAAACTTCCCATACTAATTTAAGAAAATGATTCTAACATTCTTAGAATATTCTAGATTCTTCTTAAAATAGTAAAAATTCATGACCTATTTCCGTGGAAAGTATAGGTCCAAAAATGAATTAAAAGGCCCTGAATTTGAAATGGTCTACATCAGGATTGCGATGGCAGACCTTTAAAAAGATGAAGTAGACATGCTTGCAATACGAGAACTGATTCCTCCCTCGAAAGTTGGTCATTGTCTTCTTGAATGCGGGGCAGGTGCAACCTGGAAAGGAGCTGATGGTGATCTGATATTGTGTCACGTCGGGTGGCGTTATCGAGTCTAGCGCAATGATGCAGCCATGGCCAGGGTGAGGAATCATCGTGACCGAGCAGAGTCGAGCTTTGAGGGAGTCCGAAGAGCCCATCGATAGCCTCTGTTGAGGGTTTGGACGGGTTGAGGTGCGCTTGACGATTTTCCCTTCTTTTTTCCCATGATACATGTTCACATCCGCGGGCACCGGCACGGAGTCTAGATTTGCCAGAGACGGGGCTGTGGAAAAGAGCCTTCTGGGCGAGACCGGCACTTTCTGTGGCAGTTGGAATCCGGCCGCTTCGAGGGCCAGGATCTCACATTGCTTGAGGTTTGTACCAAGTTTCACTGGCCAAACATCCGGAATGTTTGGTCTCTCCTGCTGTGTAGAGTATTGAACGACCCATTTGCGCCTCCTACCCTTGACGCACCTCTCGATATCATCTGAGCAGAAGAAGAACTCTGTGGACTCTTTCACATTCCTCATGGTGTTGTGCCATAGACCGGTGTACGTAGGGGTGGGGGTTGATTTCGCACCCCTTACGATTCTCTCAGTATACTTCTTTTTGGTGACAGCTCTCTGGACCCAACAACATTTGGCAGAAGTCTTTGGCAACCGAGCGATGTGCCACTCCTTCAAGTTCACCCTAGTCTCCTCGACGGCAGAGACGTGCCGGATCCGTCCCTCGTGGGTGGGGGACGGGATGACATCGTCGGCATGTGGCGCCGGGGGTGCAACTTCCTCGACATCGGAATCTTCCTCTTCAAGAATTATTGGCATGTGAGTGGAACGAATCCTGACATGCCTACCAGAGCCACGAGGATGTGAGAAGTTGACCTTATCAGGCTAGTGCGACTCTTCATTAGCTCTAAGGGATAGGTCTAGCTTTTGCTTCATCGAGCCAAACACTTCCTCTCCTGCCATGTGAGGGTCGCGTGTACAGAACTCGTCGGCTCCGGGCATGTCTAGCATGGGGTCCTGGAGGACCTTAAGGTCACCTGTTTTCTGGGCCCTATGTTCCGCCATCCGCAGCCTTAGCTCCTTCTTGCTCGGTCCAGTCCCACCCATGTCGCCCTTCAAGTACTGGTAGTAATTGACGACCTGTAGGAATGCCCGGATATAGTCATCCACCGTGGCGACGTAAAGATCATCGCCATTGTTGCCGGACGCTTGAAGCCACTTGTTGTGGACAGTCTCCGCAAGGTTGCAAGACGGCATCTCCGCAAGTTCTATCTCCGTGAATTTCTAGGCATCGCATGTGAGGTCAAGTTAGCATAAAATTCAAAACTATATCACCCTTCAAAGTCCGGATTGATGTTCATGGCAAAAATCGAATGAGCTTACCCCTGTCATAAATCCACCCCATTGGCGATAGCGGAAATGCCAAAAGGCAAGCCACAACTCCAATTACTCAACGTTTTTTCAATCACGGCCCCAGCAGATACCCACCAAGCCCTCAGCCCATGGTAAAGACTCTCGGCCTCGGCCAACGTCCGTGCCGTCCTATACTGGTGGCACATCTTCACTCAACTTTCTCATGTCTAAGGGAACTGTAGTCAAGCTTCTTTAGGAGATTCTTCTTCCCTAGCCTAGTAGCCAACTTCTTCAAACAGTCTACGATACTGACGCACACACATGAAGAAGGCGGTTGCAATGGAGGACACTTATTTGAAACAACCACATGAGACTTCGACTGAACAGAAAGGTTCGGTGGACTAGGAACTAAAGGTGTGGATCTGTGAGGACCTTGGAACGACACCTTTGGGGACTATGCCAAATTTGAGGATGCATTGTGGGGGTGATCCTAGTGTGGGTGAGGGCCCCGAGCGTTGGAAACGCCTCCTACCCGTGGAGCCTAGGCGGCATGAACGTGACGCCATAAGCAATGCATAGCTTATGGCATGCCAATTCTAGAATGCTTCATAACACCTCATTTGCAGGTCTGAGCTAGAAGATATGGAAAGTTGAATGGGGTGCTGTCCCGGGACAACGCCCTAGAACAGCAGTGGCCTGGGAGTGGCTCCCGGGACTGCGAACCTTCAAATGGGCATAACCTCCTTTGTGTTTGGCCACATGGGGCAAGTGAGTAGTCCATTGTCACCAACGTGAAACGTAGATGACGATGGAATGGTCAAATGTTAGAATCGAAGAACATATGAGCAAGTTATGGGGTTCTGAAGCTGCTGGGGGCCTCGAAGTCTGAGTCCGGTGTAAGTGCCCTTAGGGTGATGGAAATGGGCGTCGGGTCCAACGCCCATTTTCAGCACCATAAGAGCACTTGAACCGCATTCAGAGTCCGAGGCCTCACCTCAGAAAAAAAGACCAAAAAATGAGGATCCACAAAAAAACCAAGTGCCCTTAGGGTGCTGGAAATGCGCGTCGGGTCCAACGCCCATTTTCAACACCCTAAGGGCACTTGAACCACATTCAGAGTCCGAGCCCTCACCTCGGGAAAAAGATAAAAAAAATGAGGATCCATAAAAAAACCACGTGCCCTTAGGGGGCTGGAAATGGGCATCGGGTCCGACGCCCATTTCAGCACAATAAGGGCACTTGAACCGCATTCAGAGTCCGAGGCCTCCCCTGAGAAAAAATACCAAAAAAATGAGGATCCCCAAAAAAACCAAGTGCCCTTAGGGTGCTGGAAATGGGCGTCGGATCCGACGCCCATTTTCAGCACCCTAAGAGCACTTGAACCGCATTCAGAGTTCGAGGCCTCACCTGAGAAAAAAGACCAAAAAAATGAGGATCCACAAAAAAACCAAGTGACTTTAAGGTGCTGGAAATGGGCGTCGGGTCCGACGCCCATTTCAGCACCCTAAGGGCACTTGAACCGCATTCAGAGTTCGAGGCCTCACGTGAGAAAAAAGACCAAAAAAATGAGGATCCCCAAAAAAACCAAGTGCCCTTAGGGTGCTGGAAATGGGCGTCGGGTCCGACGCCCATTTTCAGCACCCTAAGGGCACTTGAACCGCATTCAGAGTTGGAGGCCTCACCTGAGAAAAAAGACCAAAAAAATGGGGAACCCCAACAAAACCAAGTGCCCTTAGGGTGCTGGAAATGGGCGTCGGGTCCGACGTCCATTTTCAGCACCCTAAGGACACTTGAACCGCATTCAGAGTTGGAGGCCTCACCTGAGAAAAAAGACCAAAAAAATGAGGATCCACAAAAAAACCAAGTGACTTTAAGGTGCTGGAAATGGGCGTCGGGTCCGACGCCCATTTTCAGCACCCTAACGGCACTTGAACCGCATTCAGAGTTCGAGGCCTCACGTGAGAAAAAAGACCAAAAAAATGAGGAACCCCAACAAAACCAAGTGCCCTTAGGGTGCTGGAAATGGGCGTCGGGTCCGACGCCCATTTTCAGCACCCTAAGGGCACTTGAACCGCATTCAGAGTTGGAGGCCTCACGTGAGAAAAAAGACCAAAAAAATGAGGAACCCCAACAAAACCAAGTGCCCTTAGGGTGCTGGAAATGGGCGTCGGGTCCGACGCCCATTTTCAGCACTCTAAGGACACTTGAACCGCATTCAGAGTTGGAGGCCTCACCTGAGAAAAAAAACCGAAAAAATGAGGATCCACAAAAAAACCAAGTGACTTTAAGGTGCTGGAAATGGGCGTCGGGTCCGACGCCCATTTTCAGCACCCTAAGGGCACTTGAACCGCATTCAGAGTTCGAGGCCTCACGTGAGAAAAAAGACCAAAAAAATGAGGATCCCCAAAAAAACCAAGTGCCCTTAGGGTGCTGGAAATGGGCGTCGGGTCCGACGCCCATTTTCAGCACCCTAAGGACACTTGAACCGCATTCAGAGTTGGAGGCCTCACCTGAGAAAAAAGACCAAAAAAATGAGGATCCACAAAAAAACCAAGTGACTTTAAGGTGCTGGAAATGGGCGTCGGGTCCGACGCCCATTTTCAGCACCCTAAGGGCACTTGAACCGCATTCAGAGTTCGAGGCCTCACGTGAGAAAAAAGACCAAAAAAATGAGGATCCCCAAAAAAACCAAGTGCCCTTAGGGTGTTGGAAATGGGCGTCGGGTCCGACGCCCATTTTCAGCACCCTAAGGGCACTTGAACCGCATTCAGAGTTCGAGGCCTCACGTGAGAAAAAAAACCAAAAAAATGAGGATCCCCAAAAAAACCAAGTGCCCTTAGGGTGTTGGAAATGGGCGTCGGGTCCGACGCCCATTTTCAGCACCCTAAGGGCACTTGAACCGCATTCAGAGTTCGAGGCCTCACGTGAGAAAAAAAACCAAAAAAATGAGGATCCCCAAAAAAACCAAGTGCCCTTAGGGTGTTGGAAATGGGCGTCGGGTCCGACGCCCATTTTCACCACCATAAGGGCACTTGAACCGCATTCAGAGTTGGAGGCCTCACGTGAGAAAAAAGACCAAAAAAGTGAGGATCTCCAAAAAAACCAAGTGCCCTTAGGGTGCTGGAAATGGGCGTCGGACCCGACGCCCATTTCCAGCACCCTAAGGGCACGTGCACCGGACTCAGACTCTGAGGCCCCCAGCAGCTTCAGAAACCTATAACTTCCTCATATGTTCTTCGATTCTAACATTTGACCACTCCATCGTCATCTACGTTTCACGTAGATGACAATGCACTACTCACTTGCCCCATTTGGGCAGGCACAGAGGAAGTTATGCCCATTTGAAGGTTCGCAGTCCTGGAACAGCAGTGGCCTGGGAGTGGCTCCCGGGACTGCGAACCTTCGAATGGGCATAACTTCCTCTGTACTTGCCCAAATGGGGCAAGTGAGTAGTGCATTGTCATCTACGTGAAACGTAGATGACGATGGAGTGGTCAAATGTTAGAATCAAAGAACATATGAAGAAGTTATGGGGTTCTGAAGCTGCTGGGGGCCTGGAAGTCTGAGTCCGGTGGAAGTGCCCCTAGGGTGCTGGAAATGGGCTTCGGGTCCGACGCCCATTTCCAGCACCTCATTTCGTTTGGGTTTTTGGTGGATCCTTCTTTTTTTTGATTTTTTTCCGAGGAGAGGCCTCGGAGTCAGACTGCGGTGCAAGTGCCCTTAGGGTGCTGGAAATGGGCGTCGGGTCCGACGCCCATTTCCAACACCTCATTTCAGTTGGGTTTTTGATGGATCCTCTTTTTTTTTTCGACGTTTTTCCGAGGTGAGGCCTCGGAGTTAGACTGCGGTCCAAGTGCCATTAGCGTGCTAGAAATGGGCGTCGGGTCCGACGCCCATTTCTTGCACATCATTTCATTTGGGTTTTTGGTGGATCATCTTGTTTTTGAAGTTTTTTTCCGAGGTGAGGCCTCGGAGTTTTAGTCCGGCGCAAATGCCCTTAGGGTGCTGGAAATGGGCGTCGGGTCCGACGCCCATTTTCACCACCCTAAGGGCACTTGAACCGCATTCAAAGTCCGAGGCCTCACTTCGGAAAAAAGACCAAAAAAATGAGAATCCATAAAAAAACCAAGTGCCCTTAGGGTGCTGGAAATGGGCGTCGGGTCCGACGCCCATTTTCAGCACCCTACGGGCACTTGAACCGCATTCAGAGTCCGAGGCCTCACTTGAGAAAAAAGACCAGAAAAATGAGAATCCATAACATAACCAAGTGCTCTTAGGGTGCTCGAAATGGGCTTCGGACCCGACGCCCATTTCCAGCACCCTAAAGGCACTTGCACCGCAGTCTGACTCCGAGGCCTTTCCTCGGAAAAAAGTTCCCAAAAAAGAAGGATCCACCAAAAACCCAAATGAAATGAGGTGCTGGAAATGGGCGTCGGACCCGACGCCCATTTCCAGCACCCTAGGGGCACTTGCACCGGACTCAGACTTCCAGGCCCCCAGCAGCTCCAGAACCCCATAACTTCTTCATATGTTGTTTGATTCTAACATTTGACCACTGCATCGTTATCTACGTTTCACGTAGATGACAATGCACTACTCACTTGCCCCATTTGGGCAAGTAAAGAGGAAGTTATGCCCATTCGAAGGTTCGCAGTGTCGGGAGCCACTCCCAGGCCACTGCTGTTCCAGGACTGCGAACCTTCAAATGGGCATAACTTCCTCTGGACTTGCCCAAATGGGGCAAATGAGTAGTGCATTGTCATCTATGTGAAACGTAGATGACGATGGAGTGGTCAAATGTTAGAATTGAACAACATATAAAGAAGTTATGGGGTTCTGAAGCTTCTGGGGGCCTGGAAGTCTGAGTCCGGTGCACGTGCCCTTATGGTGCTGGAAATGGGCGTCGGGTCCGACGCCCATTTCCAGCACCCTAAGGGCACTTGGTTTTTTTGGGGATCCTCACTTTTTTGGTCTTTTTTCTCACGTGAGGCCTCCAACTCTGAATGCGGTTCAAGTGCCCTTAGGGTGGTGAAAATGGGCGTCGGACCCGACGCCCATTTCCAACACCCTAAGGGCACTTGGTTTTTTTTGGGATCCTCATTTTTTTGGTCTTTTTTCTCACGTGAGGCCTCGAACTCTGAATGCGGTTCAAGTGCCCTTAGGGTGCTGAAAATGGGCGTCGGACCCGACACCCATTTCCAGCACCCTAAGGGCACTTGGTTTTTTGGGGGATCCTCATTTTTTTGGTTTTTTTTCTCAGGTGAGGCCTCGAACTCTGAATGTGGTTCAAGTGCCCTTAGGGTGCTGAAAATGGGCATCGGACCCGATGCCCATTTCCAGCACCCTAAGGGCACTTGGTTTTTTGGGGGATCCTCATTTTTTTGGTCTTTTTCTCAGGTGAGGCCTCGAACTCTGAATGCGGTTCAAGTGCCCTTAGGGTGCTGAAAATGGGCGTCGGACCGGACGCCCATTTCCAGCACCCTAAGGGCACTTGGTTTTTTTGGGGTTCCTCATTTTTTTGGTCTTTTTTCTCAGGTGAGGCCTCGAACTCTGAATGCGGTTCAAGTGCCCTTAGGGTGCTGAAAATGGGCGTCGGACCCGACGCCCATTTCCAGCACCCTAAGGGCACTTGGTTTTTTTGGGGTTCCTCATTTTTTTGGTCTTTTTTCTCAGGTGAGGCCTCGAACTCTGAATGTGGTTCAAGTGCCCTTAGGGTGCCTTTCGGGGAGTGTTTGCAGAGGAGCCATCTTGGAGGTTACCCTTGGGTGTCCTCATGTAGGCATTGCACCAAGGAATGGAAAAAGAAGGTTGCGGCACATTTCTCAATCTAAGGCCAATGAGAGTGAAGATCGCGACGACGGTGATGATTCGCATCCTCCGCTTGGGACGGACTCAGTAGGGGATGATAGTCACCATCCTTTCTGGTAGTTCTAGTCAAGGCCATAGTAGTGGTGTTGGAGGCCATTCTGAATCACCTATCGAGCGTGCTCGAAGGTAAGTTAATGGCCTATTGAAGGTTGGGAACAATGTGCAAGCCACATTGCTCCATGGCAATATGTATGAGGTAGTTGACCGTATGAGGCGGCAGCCCGTCTTGAAAACAGTCGTTTGAATTCCATTATGTAGGATGATTCGAATTCCATTATGTAGGAATATGTTGACAAGGCTATTGCTAAGAAGAAGGAGGAGCTATTTACCTACTTCAACAAAGCCCAATCAGTTGCTAATCTAGCCGTAGGAGAGGGCTTCATGGAAGAGGTGAGTGAATTTTACTTGGATTTTGATTTTGACTGAAAACCTTAGCTCTGCATTTGCTAATGTATTACTTCCTTGGACATGCAGGTTATTGCACATTACAGTGCACACGTTGCTGCCAAAGTTGAGATGTGACTGGAGAAACTGCAGATGGTGGCAACTGCAGTGGTTGAGCCCAAATACAAAGTGCGCTGGCTCAAGTGGTGGAACAGTTCAGAAGCTGTTCGAAATGACCTCAAGTTTCCAAAGTACCCTGCTAGTGAGGACACGCTGATAACGGTTTGATTTATGTGGATGATGAGGCTATTAGTGAATAGACCTCATTTCTTTTTTTCTTAACCAGTCAATCATATCTCCAATCTGGAGAGCCATTGTAATGGTTACTTTTATGTTTTCAAACTGTGTTAATCTCATTTTTACCACTGAATTACAACTATCATCAATCTTTGCCTATGATACATCCATACCCTAAACCCTCGCATGAAACATGCATGAGTTATAAGTTTTTTAGAGAAATTACATACAATAGATGTGGTTGCCTCTTTACAAAATAACCTAATTCTACGTTCGGCTAATTACAACAAGATGCCATGAGAGCCTATACGGAAGTTTTGACAACATCATTTACAAGCATTTGTAGAAAATAAATGACATTTTGAGCTATCTTCAAGGTTACCCAAATGTTGATATTTGTATCCTTGGCACGAACATACAAATTTCAAGGTCATTTTGAAAGCCCTACAAGGGCCAAGTATAAATCATTTGAGTGAGATAAACTAAATCTTGAATCAAATTTAAAGTTACCAAAATGTTGATATTTGTATCTTTGGAACTGTAGGTACAAATTTCATTTTCTTGGAGATTTGTCAAAATAACTTCAAAAATCTTGAGAAGTGATTCAAAGGGCCATTTGATTTTTTTAAGAAAAACAAATAAAGTTGTCACATGCATCAAATGTTATCCAAACGTTGACATTAGTACCCTCGGTGATGAGGTAGGTAATTTCAAAATTTTGGAGATTTTCATAATCACTTTGAAAGTCTTTGGGAATCAACGTGAGGGCCATTTGTAAACTATTTGAGAAAATTAGATAAACTTGTGAGAGAAATTCAAAATTATCCAAATGTTGATGTTTGTACCCTCAGCAACAAGGTGACTAATTTCAAGTTTTTGAGATTTGTCAAAATCCTTTTGCAAGCCCTAGGAAGTGCTACAAGGGCCATTTGCAAATTAGTTGCAAGAAAAAAGGATTTGTGACCAAATTTAGTTTCCATTAAAAGTCATTTGTTATAACTTGGAAATTTTATATGGGGCCATTTGTCAAGCCTTTAAAAAAATTACAATCATATTTGAAACCAACTTTTGGGTGCTCATGTTGTTGGGAATTTTCATTTTGTATAACGACATTGATTTTTATTTTGGGGGCAACATCTCAGTGAAATGTTGAGTTCCACCCAAAGAACAAAATCATGTTCATGCATAAATTTTGGATGTTGACCTTGACATATCGAGGGGTTCAATCATGTCGTTACTTAGACATTGTAGGAGATATGAATGTTGAGCACGCATTAGTTGAAAGTTGAGAGAAAAAACATGAATTTGAGAGAAAAAGTTAGTATGGCTGTAAAAATGAAAATAAGCAACAAAGAATTAAAAAGTAGAAGTCTTTGAGAAGTCATGAAAAGAGAGAAAAATGAATATTAAAATAGATAGGGCATTGATGTTATCCAAAGAGTCAATCTTTAGAAGAGAGCATTGACAAATAAACAACCCAAAAATGAGTTTTCTCAACAGGAAAAAGAATAGAAAAAAAATTAAGAAAGTAAAATTTTTAAAAAACAATGGACAATGGATAAAAATTTTATAAAATTAGAAATGGCAAATGGAAAAAAAATGATAAGATAAAAAAATTGAAGGTAACAAGT
This sequence comes from Polytrichum formosum, assembly GCA_964035585.1. Taxonomy (NCBI): domain Eukaryota; kingdom Viridiplantae; phylum Streptophyta; class Polytrichopsida; order Polytrichales; family Polytrichaceae; genus Polytrichum; species Polytrichum formosum. The sequence continues at coordinate 48,493,639 of OZ037937.1, forward strand.
CTTTGAGACTGAGAAGTGAGGAAAATAAAAATTAAAGATGATAGGGCATAAATATTAACAAAATTGTTAATGAATAGAAGGGATGATTCACAATTAAACAACCAAAGAATTAGGATTCTATAAGGGATAAATCATTGTTAATAAAAAAATAAGAATTGAACATAGAAGATAATAAGTCTTTGAGAAGTTTTTAATGTAAATAAGAAATAGTTTAAGATTGATTGGGCATGGATGTTAACCATTTAGTGAATAAATAAAAGAGATCAATGACAAATGAACAATCACATAAATTTTGATTCTTAAAAGGAAAATGGATAAAAGATATTGAGATATATAAGTGAAGGCCGATGCGCGGCTTTTGAACTTTGATATCATAATGACGTCAGCCCTAATTGATGCATAGAAATTGTGATGAACCCTAAACCCTAAACCAAAGCGGTGGAAACATGTACAAAGATTATATTTTTAGATTGAAAATCCACAGTTATACATATCAAAAGTTTAAATTAGTAATGAAGTTGTCAAAAAATTCCACGGTTATAGGAGTTGATTCATCTTAAAATGGCATTCCAAATGTCTATTTTCTGCTCTTCAACCTCTGCTCTCTGCTCTCCGCTCTCCGCTCTTTGCTCGCATACGACCTTTCCCCGTCCATCGCCATGTGTTTCCTGCTCCCTTTGCAAAGTTTACAAGGGCAAGCCATGTGTTTTATGCGGTGTTCTGCGTACATGGCCTTCTCTCGACGCCATAACTTCTCATCCCGCATTGCGACGCGTATAGGATCATGCATGTCACGTTGAGGCGCCGAATCTCCCATGGTGGTGGTTTGGTCCAACAAGGTTGGGTTTTTTTAGGTGCCTACCACCTCTGCAACAATTCCAATGCGTTATGTTAGATAACCTGCCATAATTCAATCGAGGGTGGGATGTTCACATGCAAAGACGTTCTAATGTCCAAATGGGGATGGTGCATAATTCCATAGTTATGTGTGGGTTTCCACACCGATTCGTTTGAATCCCCTGCCACACCATAAACATCGATGTTCGTGCACCCACCTCCCTACACATAAATGTCCCTCTGCCAATGTATGCAGAAGAATTCCAATCTAAACAGAGAATCCGATGGGCAGATGTTGTAGTGCACATGTCTGCTGGGTGCCAAATCCATGCTCCAATTTGAATGTATGTGCAATTAAAGGTGGTGGCCAGCTTTTGCCGAGATTATTGGGATTGCTGGGAAACATGTTCCCATGCAGGTTAACGCGCGCCAAAATTTCTGGTGGGATGGTCCAAAAACATGCACGTGCATTTCCGTTTCAGCTCTTTCTTTTGTTTGTACATGCGCATTGGTTGTTGGTGAACATTATTGAGTATGCGGGCATGGAGTGTACCCACTTCAGCCACACATCCGTTCAATATTAATAAGTCCATACATATATGCTCAAATGACTAAATTGTGACTAGTGCGGGCAAAATCACTTTGAACGCATAGAATGTACCATCGTATGGTTTGCACAATAATGTCCAATCAGCATTGGGTTTTTGGCAAAGAAATATGAGCATGATCGGATGCCGTGCAGGCTGCAAGTACTTGTGATGTGCTGTCCGCCCACACGGTTACCCATATGGGTGACAGTCACCAAATATGGTGAATGTGGCACCCACCTCAGCCATGTCCTCGGCTAGGGTATTGTATGTGCCCAGGTTAATGTGTGTTGTATGCGTATACTCCTTCCCTCGCATGGAGAAACCTTCCACGCCTGCCTGCCTGGGATTCTTTAGGCGTGCCAAATTATTGCTGCCTGCTGGCGTTGGAGTTGTGAAGGCGAGTGGGGAGGTCGAGTTTCTTGCTGCTGCCTCCTTGCAACCTCTATTACAGTGCATCGAAGTGAGAGGGCAATGCGAATTGAGCCATGCAGATGATGGAAGAGGAGGGGTGGGAGGGAACAATTGCGACAAAGGGATAGAGGATTGGGAGGCCAACTTGAACGACCAGGGGCAAGGGGAGGCAGAAAGGTGGGAGGCCAGCTGTAGGCGAGTGGCTGGGGAAGGAAGGGAGGACATAGAGTGCATCAGGGACTGTGGAGGTGGTGCGCAGGAGGAGGGGAACGTAGAGGAAGAAGGGAGTGTGGAGGAGGGAGTAGGCGCTCAGGAGGAAGACTTTGCTGTGCAACAACCAAACACCTACGAGGCCGAGCGCAACAAACGTGTGGCAAAGGTCCGGGAACGACTCCAACTACTATTAAGTGCAAAATCCAGCATGTGGGTTGGATCATTTTCTGGGTTTTTTTTATTCTTGGGTTGTGGGTGTTCTCTGTCTCCAGTTCGCTTGAACTGTAAACTTGGTATGTGGTCAATGGTCGCCTGCACAGTCACGCCCACCCGTTCTCCTCCAAACCCTAATACTACATACCTAATTCTGCCCTGTGCAACATCTGTCGACAACGTTTTTTGGAAGACCAGCAGGGTTTAGGGTTTCCCCGTTCCACTGTTTTGTGAGAGGTGCAGCTGATGTTTGCATTGTTGTTTGTGTGTAAAGTTGGAACCCGATTGTGGGAGGAGACTGTGGGTTTTTGGAGTGGGGGTCTAGGCAACCTCCTAAAACCTTCGTTTGTTGTGCGCCTTTCGTGATGTCTGACTCTGAGGGTGAGAAGATTGAGCAGGAGATTGTGGTTGTGGGCCGTCAGCTTGCATTTGTGAACCACAAATTGCAGAGCCAATTGGAAACCATGAAAGATGTCATACACGAGTATGAGGCTTCTCTGGGGGTGGAGGGAATGCTCGATTGCTTGGGTTTCCCAGGTCCGTTGGGGTCCCTTGGGATCGAGCCAGTTGGGAGTCCTGTCCCCGCTCGTCCAATGTTAACTCCTTCCCCCTCTCCTGCAAGCATTGTTCGTCCGGACATGAATATGGCAGATCTCCTTGCGGCCGTCCTCCCCTTGGTCCAGTATGACATGTTTTCTTGGAGAGAGGACAAATTTCTGGCCAAGCTTGGAAAAATACCCAGATATGCTTGCACTCGGACCAACCCCCCTTGCAATCGCATAGGTTTCCAGCAGGTGCCTGTGGCAGTATTGGGAGGGAAGGAGGTGGACATGCCCTATGGGTTGTGGGAGGACTTGCATCGACAAGTCGTGCGCACGGACAATGCGCAATTCCTAAAGATTAACCACCCAATGCTTCATGTCTTCTACAAATCAATGGAGGCGCAACTAAGTTGTGCTGTCACCAAATGCCACCCGGAAATGCATCGCAAAACCCCGCCAGTTCCCAAGTTTTTTGGATAGGGCATGCAATGGGGACTGCAATTATTAGGGTATCCATGTATTTTAGGGTTCGTCCAGTGCGTGCAAGATCCCAGCTCCATTATAGCGAGAGTTGCGCATATCTTGGCTGCATTTGTGGCTTTGTGGGATCACATACAGCTGTGCAACATTCAAGAATGTTGTGCATGGGTTTAATTCTGGCCATTAACAATTGCCACAACTCCCGCCCCCAACCCTTCTGGGGGGTGGGTGTGGAGGACAAAATTTTCTTCGCTTCCAGTCGCACATGTCGCCCCTTCATAACTTCCACATTTTTTTGGAGATTGATGTCTTCGGTGGTGTTTTGCCTCCAAACAATTGGGTTGTTCCATGTTTGGACAGTTCACTCTTCAATTTGTTTTCATGAATATTAAATAGGCATAAGAATTGAACTGAAATGCACGATGCTGGTGGAGGTGCAGATTCACTGTCCCCAAGAAGTCAAAAACCATCCAACCCGAGTCTTCGTCTACATCGTTCCACAAATTGCCCAGGCAACGTAGTTCGAGACTCGCACAATTAACAACGTCTACCATGGTAGAGGCAACAACCCATCTGGCTGACACCACACAGGAGAGTGCATGCACGTCCTCACAAGAACGCGGGATGGACCCCCATGTGCATGCCGGAGTCGGGTGCTCAGCTACAAAGCCCGTAGGGGCCAGCACAGACACCCGTAAACGCCAATCTGCAACACCGGCAACCCAGGTTATATACAAAATGATGTTTGTGGGCAACCATAGTCCAACATTTGGTGTCTGCATTGTTGTTGGCAGAGTGTGGGGAAACTCAAGTATGTGAGCGTAGAGCAGAGAGCGGAGAGCGGAGAGCGGAGATTGGAGAGCGGAAAATTTAGATTTTGTTAGGTAATTTTAGGAGAAGCAGTACCTATTTCCGTGGAATTAGAGATATTTTCAATTACATTTTTTGGAAAGGAACCCCATTCCCGTGGACAGTATAACTTAGAATTGTTTGAGAAACCAATGGATCCTATAGGCGTGGAAGATTGCATTTGTTATTAAACATCTTTTAGTATATGTTTAAAATGTAATATATTTGATTAGGGCTAACATCAACAAATGAAAATCAAAATACCATACACAAAAAATAATTTATTGGTCAACAAAATGTATCCAACATGAAGACTTACAAAAATGTGTAGTTAGTTCAAGTAGCTATATAGTCTAGTTTAGGGCCATCTACACCCTATCTGCGGGGCATGTCCAATATGGGTAAAAAGATCCAAAAAACATGCCATAAAACTCCGTTGCACCATAACAACTTTCTCGAGGTTGTAACCATATTCCTGCATGGCCTCCTCCCGAACTCTAAGAACGGAGTTAACACGAACAAGAACCTTGATGCTGAACTTCCGAGTCTGCAACAATCAAAAGGAAAATGAATTGAAATGAAATGGGATTGAGATTGAATTGAAATTGAAATGAAATGCAAGACGGAAGCGGAAGAGAGGGAGAGTAGCTTACCACTCCAGAGGGAACAACGGGAGATTGGAGGTCCAAATCATTCATTCCAAACCAATCTTCCGCGACGTAGAAGTCATAAGTGTGTGCCCAATCGAAAATACTCTTAGAAACTTTGGCACTCGCACAATGGGCAAGGACAAGGACACCATGGTCATAGAGGTTAGATTTCGCAAATGCAAACAGACACTCATAGTATGATTCGTGGAGCTTGTTCCAAACAGGAACATCTGTGGAGATGTTGGGCACAGGCAAGTTCTCGGGAATATCGGCAAAGAGCAAGTCGAGGCCCTTGTGAGCTGAATTCGACGTGTTAACACGGGAACGACCAGCCCCAACCTGCGAATGAAGCTTCATGAGAACAAGGATGCAAAAACAAAGAAAACCAAAAAGGAAATAAAATGGAGAATTGACAAAGGTAAGTAAACAAACCTTGGCAATGAACTCTTGGATGCGGGTATATGGGGGGAGGGGACCTCCGGCAACATCGGAATCGAGCATTAGTTGAACCATGTCAACATTTTCGATGAGAGAAAGCGTGTTAGGAGAATCCGAAGAGGTGGCAGTGGTATCCAAGAGAGCAGCTTTCCTCTTGCGAGGCAAAGAGAGCAGAGAAGTGCCACTGTGAGATGGAGTGTCAAGAGGTTGTGGACGAAATGCAGATGGAGTAAGAGAGGGAGCAAGAGAGGGAGCAACGGATGGAGCGAAAGATGGACTGTGTGGGAGAGTGGGTGGCTCAACCGGGGTCTTGGAAGCTGACCGAGTGAGAACTTGGGAAGATGCTTGAGTGGCAGACTTCTTTGCTTTGCCCTTTCCTCTTGGTGCCTTAGGAGGAGGAGGGGGAAGCTCAACGATATCAGGCTCGTCCAAGCTGAGAATGTTATCATCCGGAGCACTACCCACTAGGCTAGCAAACAAAGCCTTCTCTTCCCCGGGGACGAATCCTGCAGCACAATCCAAGTACCATCCACCACCCTGCAAGTGCAATTCGGAGAACTTGCTTGTTTGCGCCGACGTGTACACACAAAGGCTAGAATAAACATTCACCCAGTCCGAGAGGTACTCCGGCAAGGAAGACGAGGCCAATGCATTTTTCTCAACCAACTCTCTCATAATATACCTACATGACAAAACAAGAAAGTAAGAAAAACAAGAAAAAGAGCAAGAAATGAGAATAAGGATAGGTGCGAGAAGATGATAGATATATTACCGATACGCCACACGCTTGACAGCGAGTGACCCCTCCTCGAACTCCAAGAGGTTATCACCTTTGGCAAAGCCGATGTTAGGTTTATCGCCGAGGTAAGGCTTGAAGGCCTTGTCCCAAAGGATAATCCGCCAGTGATCAACGTATTCACGAGGGCGAAGGATAGTTTCTGATGCGTCCCAATCAATGTCCACGGAGAGGCTTTCCTCTAAGGTCTCAATTTCAACCGCGACTTCCTTCTCCAACTGCAGAGGGAGATGATTAGATACGAGATAACTCCAATAAAGGAAAATGAAATCAAAGAATGCCGAGAAAGGGATTTACCTGAGCCCAAAAGGACGCCTTGTGTAGCCAGTCGTCCAAAGCCCTCTCCCTCAAAGGCTTGTCGACGGGGAACTTGTTATCTAACCTTTCAGGAAGAGGGGCGTTCCACCAATGAAGCCACTTAGCTTTGAACGAAGCTTCGACCGGACATGTGACAATTTTTTGTAATTTTTCAATTGTCATGTCCGTCGACGAGAACTCATTAAAATGGCGGTCAATCTGTGCACGAAGAAAAAATGATTTGAGATAAAGAGAGTCAATGCTTGAATGGGATGAGTTGGATTCTAGAGTGATTTGAGATGAAGACAGTACCTCATGAAAGAAATCATCTCCATTGTCAGGGTGTGCAACGGATATGTACTTCTCAAAAGAACGGGCCCGAATACTCTTAATTGTTCTCTCTTGGGCTTTGGTCATAACATTCCAAATCTCAGTGGCTGATCTCTCTGCAACTGGTGTCGTCTCACGGTAATGCCTCACTGCAATGTCTGCTTGAGCTGAAATGTCTCTCTGCGAGATAGAACTTGGTGAGTTTATATTAAAGGAGATTGTCTATGTTGGAAGCTATAAATGATTGAATGCACAAAACCATACCTTGTAAAGAAACTTAACGAACACATCAGCCGTCAAGGTGTACCAAGTTGGGCGACTCTCCTTTATTTTCTCGCATGCTTTGTAGTCAGCTGGCGATATGAGATCCTTGAAGGTGGACAATTCTAACCTTCCAAAAGTGCGGATTCGAAGAAGCTTGGCCGGAATATTTGCTTTGACATAATCATGCTCGGTTGACCTGAGACAAAGTATGTGAGGAAGTTGCACTGAAAATAATGCAAAAAAATTGAATAAAAAATGCAAAATGAATGAATAAGTGAGTGAGTTTACCAATTAATGTCGCTCATGGCATTGAGGAATACACCAGTGTAGCCTCTAGGGTCAACAATTATGTAGTCCACCGAGATATGCCAACTCTTTTCATCGGGGTGGTGGTTATTGACATGCCTCCACCAAGCAGTGAGACGATGATTGCCTTCCCAAACGAAGAACATCTTCCCCGCGAAATGTGCGAGATCCGGATCCAGCTTGAGCTTGGTATCAAATTCTGCGGAGGCCTCTTGCCAAAGGGGGCTCCAAGAGGCCATGATGCCAGGGGGAATGGGAAGGTCCACGGGAACATCGTTGAAAATAGAAACGTAAAGAACTCGATCACCCTCTCGGTATCCCATTACAAACTCACATTCCAAGCGCTGCACCTCAACCTCACTGATAGGACGGACAAGAGGGAGGGCTCTCAAGCGGCACAAAGGAATGGATAAACGGGACTTACCCGTTGGCTTAATCCGGAGGCGTTGGATAACACCAACGGAATCTTCCTTTTGTGATTTCCGAAGCTCAAGTTCACACACAACAGGATCGGTGTCGGAAACAGCTTGCACGGCATCGTCACTCATTGGGAGAGCCTAACAAAATCACAAACAACAAATGAATGCTAAGAATGCTTGAACACAAGAAATTTGCTAAACACATCACTCAACAACCATCCAACTTACCTCTACTTGCATTTCGCCTTCTGAATTAAAAGCATCCACCTGGACGGCTTCAACTTCAACCAACGGAGCCTCAACAACAACATCCTCTCCAAATTCGGGTTGCGATTGAGCGCCTTGTGAAGAGTCCATTTCCTAAGAACATGAAGAGAATGAGAATTTCAAAAAGCAAGGTCAATATTTTAGTGACCATAAAAAAACAAAAACCCAAACCTCCTTCCACACACCATAGACTCGAAAATATGAAATCAGTTTGTGCACTCTAGAATGAGGCCTCGGATCCGAGGCCTCTTCCCACAACTCATACAAATACCCTAGCATAACCTGAAATGGCCGAGAGGGCCTCAAAATCATCATATTAGCCCCCGTTAAGAAATCAGTTTGTGCACTCTAGAATGAGGCCTCGGATCCGAGGCCTCTTCCCACAACTCATACAAATACCCTAGCATAACCTGAAATGGCCGAGGGGGCCTCAAAATCATCATATTAGCCCCCCTTAAGAAATCAGATTGTGCACTCTAGAATGAGGCCTCGGATCCGAGGCCTCTTCCCACAAGTCATACACTTAGCCTATCAGAACCTGAAATGGCCGAGAGGGCCTCAAAATCATCATATTGGCCCCCCTTAAGAAATCAGTTTGTGCACTCTAGAATGAGGCCTCGGATCCGAGGCCTCTTCCCACAAGTCATACACTTACCCTATCAGAACCTGAAATGGCCGAGAGGGCCTCAAAATCATCATATTGGCCCCCCTTAAGAAATCAGTTTGTGCACTCTAGAATGAGGCCTCGGATCCGAGGCCTCTTCCCACAACTCATACACTTAGCCTATAAGAACCTGAAATGGCCGAGAGGGCCTCAAAATCATCATATTGGCCCCCCTTAAGAAATCAGTTTGTGCACTCTAGAATGAGGCCTCGGATCCGAGGCCTCTTCCCACAAGTCATACACTTAGCCTATCAGAACCTGAAATGGCCGAGAGGGCCTCAAAATCATCATATTAACCCCCCTTAAGAAATCAGATTGTGCACTCTAGAATGAGGCCTCGGATCCGAGGCCTCTTCCCACATTCATACAAATACCCTAGCATAACCTGAAATGGCCGAGGGGGCCTCAAAATCATCATATTAGCCCCCCTTAAGAAATCAGATTGTGCCCTCTAGAATGAGGCCTCGGATCCGAGGCCTCTTCCCACAAGCAATACACTTAGCCTATAAGAACCTGAAATGGCCGAGAGGGCCTCAAAATCATCATATTGGCCCCCCTTAAGAAATCAGTTTGTGCACTCTAGAATGAGGCCTCGGATCCGAGGCCTCTTCCCACAAGTCATACACTTAGCCTATCAGAACCTGAAATGGCCGAGGGGGCCTCAAAATCATCATATTAGCCCCCCTTAAGAAATCAGATTGTGCACTCTAGAATGAGGCCTCGGATCCGAGGCCTCTTCCCACAACTCATACACTTAGCCTATAAGAACCTGAAATGGCCGAGAGGGCCTCAAAATCATCATATTGGCCCCCCTTAAGAAATCAGTTTGTGCACTCTAGAATGAGGCCTCGGATCCGAGGCCTCTTCCCACAAGTCATACACTTAGCCTATCAGAACCTGAAATGGCCGAGAGGGCCTCAAAATCATCATATTAACCCCCCTTAAAAAATCAGATTGTGCACTCTAGAATGAGGCCTCGGATCCGAGGCCTCTTCCCACATTCATACAAATACCCTAGCATAACCTGAAATGGCCGAGGGGGCCTCAAAATCATCATATTAGCCCCCCTTAAGAAATCAGATTGTGCCCTCTAGAATGAGGCCTCGGATCCGAGGCTTCTTCCCACAAGCAATACACTTAGCCTATAAGAACCTGAAATGGCCGAGAGGGCCTCAAAATCATCATATTGGCCCCCCTTAAGAAATCAGTTTGTGCACTCTAGAATGAGGCCTCGGATCCGAGGCCTCTTCCCACAAGTCATACACTTAGCCTATCAGAACCTGAAATGGCCGAGGGGGCCTCAAAATCATCATATTAGCCCCCCTTAAGAAATCAGATTGTGCACTCTAGAATGAGGCCTCGGATCCGAGGCCTCTTCCCACAAGTCATACACTTAGCCTATAAGAACCTGAAATGGCCGAGAGGGCCTCAAAATCATCATATTGGCCCCCCTTAAGAAATCAATTTGTGCACTCTAGAATGAGGCCTCGGATCCGAGGCCTCTTCCCACAAGTCATACACTTAGCCTATCAGAACCTGAAATGGCCGAGAGGGCCTCAAAATCATCATATTGGCCCCCCTTAAGAAATCAGTTTGTGCACTCTAGAATGAGGCCTCGGATCCGAGGCCTCTTCCCACATTCATACAAATATCCTAGCATAACCTGAAATGGCCGAGGGGGCCTCAAAATCATCATATTAGCCCCCCTTAAGAAATCAGATTGTGCCCTCTAGAATGAGGCCTCGGATCCGAGGCCTCTTCCCACAAGCCATACACTTAGCCTATAAGAACCTGAAATGGCCGAGAGGGCCTCAAAATCATCATATTGGCCCCCCTTAAGAAATCAGTTTGTGCACTCTAGAATGAGGCCTCGGATCCGAGGCCTCTTCCCACAAGTCATACACTTAGCCTATCAGAACCTGAAATGGCCGAGGGGGCCTCAAAATCATCATATTAGCCCCCCTTAAGAAATCAGATTGTGCACTCTAGAATGAGGCCTCGGATCCGAGGCCTCTTCCCACAAGTCATACACTTAGCCTATAAGAACCTGAAATGGCCGAGAGGGCCTCAAAATCATCATATTGGCCCCCCTTAAGAAATCAGATTGTGCACTCTAGAATGAGGCCTCGGATCCGAGGCCTCTTCCCACAACTCATACAAATACCCTAGCATAACCTGAAATGGCCGAGGGGGCCTCAAAATCATCATATTAGCCCCCCTTAAGAAATCAGATTGTGCACTCTAGAATGAGGCCTCGGATCCGAGGCCTCTTCCCACAAGTCATACACTTAGCCTATCAGAACCTGAAATGGCCGAGAGGGCCTCAAAATCATCATATTGGCCCCCCTTAAGAAATCAATTTGTGCACTCTAGAATGAGGCCTCGGATCCGAGGCCTCTTCCCACAAGTCATACACTTAGCCTATAAGAACCTGAAATGGCCGAGGGGGCCTCAAAATCATCATATTAGCCCCCCTTAAGAAATCAGTTTGTGCACTCTAGAATGAGGCCTCGGATCCGAGGCCTCTTCCCACAAGTCATACACTTAGCCTATCAGAACCTGAAATGGCCGAGAGGGCCTCAAAATCATCATATTGGCCCCCCTTAAGAAATCAGTTTGTGCACTCTAGAATGAGGCCTCGGATCCGAGGCCTCTTCCCACAAGCCATACACTTAGCCTATCAGAACCTGAAATGGCCGAGAGGGCCTCAAAATCATCATATTGGCCCCCCTTAAGAAATCAGTTTGTGCACTCTAGAATGAGGCCTCGGATCCGAGGCCTCTTCCCACAAGTCATACACTTAGCCTATAAGAACCTGAAATGGCCGAGAGGGCCTCAAAATCATCATATTGGCCCCCCTTAAGAAATCAGTTTGTGCACTCTAGAATGAGGCCTCGGATCCGAGGCCTCTTCCCACAACTCATACACTTAGCCTATCAGAACCTGAAATGGCCGAGGGGGCCTCAAAATCATCATATTAGCCCCCCTTAAGAAATCAGATTGTGCACTCTAGAATGAGGCCTCGGATCCGAGGCCTCTTCCCACAAGTCATACACTTAGCCTATAAGAACCTGAAATGGCCGAGAGGGCCTCAAAATCATCATATTGGCCCCCCTTAAGAAATCAGTTTGTGCACTCTAGAATGAGGCCTCGGATCCGAGGCCTCTTCCCACATTCATACAAATACCCTAGCATAACCTGAAATGGCCGAGGGGGCCTCAAAATCATCATATTAGCCCCCCTTAAGAAATCAGATTGTGCACTCTAGAATGAGGCCTCGGATCCGAGGCCTCTTCCCACAAGTCATACACTTAGCCTATCAGAACCTGAAATGGCCGAGAGGGCCTCAAAATCATCATATTGGCCCCCCTTAAGAAATCAGTTTTTGCACTCTAGAATGAGGCCTCGGATCCGAGGCCTCTTCCCACATTCATACAAATACCCTAGCATAACCTGAAATGGCCGAGGGGGCCTCAAAATCATCATATTAACCCCCCTTAAGAAATCAGTTTGTGCACTCTAGAATGAGGCCTCGGATCCGAGGCCTCTTCCCACAACTCATACACTTAGCCTATCAGAACCTGAAATGGCCGAGAGGGCCTCAAAATCATCATATTGGCCCCCCTTAAGAAATCAGTTTGTGCACTCTAGAATGAGGCCTCGGATCCGAGGCCTCTTCCCACAAGTCATACACTTAGCCTATCAGAACCTGAAATGGCCGAGAGGGCCTCAAAATCATCATATTGGCCCCCCTTAAGAAATCAGTTTGTGCACTCTAAAATGAGGCCTCGGATCCGAGGCCTCTTCCCACAAGTCATACACTTAGCCTATCAGAACCTGAAATGGCCGAGAGGGCCTCAAAATCATCATATTGGCCCCCCTTAAGAAATCAGTTTGTGCACTCTAGAATGAGGCCTCGAATCCGAGGCCTCTTCCCACAAGTCATACACTTAGCCTATAAGAACCTGAAATGGCCGAGAGGGCCTCAAAATCATCATATTGGCCCCCCTTAAGAAATCAGTTTGTGCACTCTAGAATGAGGCCTCGGATCCGAGGCCTCTTCCCACAAGTCATACACTTAGCCTATCAGAACCTGAAATGGCCGAGAGGGCCTCAAAATCATCATATTGGCCCCCCTTAAGAAATCAGTTTGTGCACTCTAGAATGAGGCCTCGGATCCGAGGCCTCTTCCCACAAGTCATACACTTAGCCTATCAGAACCTGAAATGGCCGAGGGGGCCTCAAAATCATCATATTAGCCCCCCTTAAGAAATCAGATTGTGCACTCTAGAATGAGGCCTCGGATCCGAGGCCTCTTCCCACATTCATACAAATACCCTAGCATAACCTGAAATGGCCGAGGGGGCCTCAAAATCATCATATTAGCCCCCCTTAAGAAATCAGATTGTGCACTCTAGAATGAGGCCTCGGATCCGAGGCCTCTTCCCACAAGTCATACACTTAGCCTATCAGAACCTGAAATGGCCGAGAGGGCCTCAAAATCATCATATTGGCCCCCCTTAAGAAATCAGTTTGTGCACTCTAGAATGAGGCCTCGGATCCGAGGCCTCTTCCCACATTCATACAAATACCCTAGCATAACCTGAAATGGCCGAGGGGGCCTCAAAATCATCATATTAGCCCCCCTTAAGAAATCAGATTGTGCACTCTAGAATGAGGCCTCGGATCCGAGGCCTCTTCCCACAAGTCATACACTTAGCCTATCAGAACCTGAAATGATCGAGAGGGCCTCAAAATCATCATATTGGCCCCCCTTAAGAAATCAGTTTGTGCACTCTAGAATGAGGCCTCGGATCCGAGGCCTCTTCCCACATTCATACAAATACCCTAGCATAACCTGAAATGGCCGAGGGGGCCTCAAAATCATCATATTAGCCCCCCTTAAGAAATCAGTTTGTGCACTCTAGAATGAGGCCTCGGATCCGAGGCCTCTTCCCACAAGTCATACACTTAGCCTATCAGAACCTGAAATGGCCGAGAGGGCCTCAAAATCATCATATTGGCCCCCCTTAAGAAATCAGTTTGTGCACTCTAGAATGAGGCCTCGGATCCGAGGCCTCTTCCCACAAGTCATACACTTAGCCTATCAGAACCTGAAATGGCCGAGAGGGCCTCAAAATCATCATATTGGCCCCCCTTAAGAAATCAGTTTGTGCACTCTAAAATGAGGCCTCGGATCCGAGGCCTCTTCCCACAAGTCATACACTTAGCCTATCAGAACCTGAAATGGCCGAGAGGGCCTCAAAATCATCATATTGGCCCCCCTTAAGAAATCAGTTTGTGCACTCTAGAATGAGGCCTCGAATCCGAGGCCTCTTCCCACAAGTCATACACTTAGCCTATAAGAACCTGAAATGGCCGAGGGGGCCTCAAAATCATCATATTGGCCCCCCTTAAGAAATCAGTTTGTGCACTCTAGAATGAGGCCTCGGATCCGAGGCCTCTTCCCACAAGTCATACACTTAGCCTATCAGAACCTGAAATGGCCGAGAGGGCCTCAAAATCATCATATTGGCCCCCCTTAAGAAATCAGTTTGTGCACTCTAGAATGAGGCCTCGGATCCGAGGCCTCTTCCCACAAGTCATACACTTAGCCTATCAGAACCTGAAATGGCCGAGGGGGCCTCAAAATCATCATATTAGCCCCCCTTAAGAAATCAGATTGTGCACTCTAGAATGAGGCCTCGGATCCGAGGCCTCTTCCCACAAGTCATACACTTAGCCTATCAGAACCTGAAATGGCCGAGAGGGCCTCAAAATCATCATATTGGCCCCCCTTAAGAAATCAGTTTGTGCACTCTAGAATGAGGCCTCGGATCCGAGGCCTCTTCCCACAACTCATACACTTAGCCTATAAGAACCTGAAATGGCCGAGAGGGCCTCAAAATCATCATATTGGCCCCCCTTAAGAAATCAGTTTGTGCACTCTAGAATGAGGCCTCGGATCCGAGGCCTCTTCCCACATTCATACAAATACCCTAGCATAACCTGAAATGGCCGAGGGGGCCTCAAAATCATCATATTAGCCCCCCTTAAGAAATCAGTTTGTGCACTCTAGAATGAGGCCTCGGATCCGAGGCCTCTTCCCACAAGTGATACACTTAGCCTATCAGAACCTGAAATGGCCGAGAGGGCCTCAAAATCATCATATTGGCCCCCCTTAAGAAATCAGTTTGTGCACTCTAGAATGAGGCCTCGGATCCGAGGCCTCTTCCCACAAGTCATACACTTAGCCTATCAGAACCTGAAATGGCCGAGAGGGCCTCAAAATCATCATATTGGCCCCCCTTAAGAAATCAGTTTGTGCACTCTAGAATGAGGCCTCGGATCCGAGGCCTCTTCCCACATTCATACAAATACCCTAGCATAACCTGAAATGGCCGAGGGGGCCTCAAAATCATCATATTAGCCCCCCTTAAGAAATCAGATTGTGCACTCTAGAATGAGGCCTCGGATCCGAGGCCTCTTCCCACAAGTCATACACTTAGCCTATCAGAACCTGAAATGGCCGAGAGGGCCTCAAAATCATCATATTGGCCCCCCTTAAGAAATCAGTTTGTGCACTCTAGAATGAGGCCTCGGATCCGAGGCCTCTTCCCACAACTCATACACTTAGCCTATAAGAACCTGAAATGGCCGAGAGGGCCTCAAAATCATCATATTGGCCCCCCTTAAGAAATCAGTTTGTGCACTCTAGAATGAGGCCTCGGATCCGAGGCCTCTTCCCACATTCATACAAATACCCTAGCATAACCTGAAATGGCCGAGGGGGCCTCAAAATCATCATATTAGCCCCCCTTAAGAAATCAGTTTGTGCACTCTAGAATGAGGCCTCGGATCCGAGGCCTCTTCCCACAAGTCATACACTTAGCCTATCAGAACCTGAAATGGCCGAGAGGGCCTCAAAATCATCATATTGGCCCCCCTTAAGAAATCAGTTTGTGCACTCTAGAATGAGGCCTCGGATCCGAGGCCTCTTCCCACAAGTCATACACTTAGCCTATCAGAACCTGAAATGGCCGAGAGGGCCTCAAAATCATCATATTGGCCCCCCTTAAGAAATCAGTTTGTGCACTCTAGAATGAGGCCTCGGATCCGAGGCCTCTTCCCACATTCATACAAATACCCTAGCATAACCTGAAATGGCCGAGGGGGCCTCAAAATCATCATATTAGCCCCCCTTAAGAAATCAGTTTGTGCACTCTAGAATGAGGCCTCGGATCCGAGGCCTCTTCCCACAACTCATACACTTAGCCTATCAGAACCTGAAATGGCCGAGAGGGCCTCAAAATCACCATATTGGCCCCCCTTAAGAAATCAGTTTGTGCACTCTAGAATGAGGCCTCGGATCCGAGGCCTCTTCCCACAAGTCATACACTTAGCCTATCAGAACCTGAAATGGCCGAGGGGGCCTCAAAATCATCATATTAGCCCCCCTTAAGAAATCAGATTGTGCACTCTAGAATGAGGCCTCGGATCCGAGGCCTCTTCCCACAAGTCATACACTTAGCCTATCAGAACCTGAAATGGCCGAGAGGGCCTCAAAATCATCATATTGGCCCCCCTTAAGAAATCAATTTGTGCACTCTAGAATGAGGCCTCGGATCCGAGGCCTCTTCCCACAAGTCATACACTTAGCCTATCAGAACCTGAAATGGCCGAGGGGGCCTCAAAATCATCATATTAGCCCCCCTTAAGAAATCAGATTGTGCACTCTAGAATGAGGCCTCGGATCCGAGGCCTCTTCCCACAAGTCATACACTTAGCCTATCAGAACCTGAAATGGCCGAGAGGGCCTCAAAATCATCATATTGGCCCCCCTTAAGAAATCAGTTTGTGCACTCTAGAATGAGGCCTCGGATCCGAGGCCTCTTCCCACAACTCATACAAATACCCTAGCATAACCTGAAATGGCCGAGCGGGCCTCAAAATCATCATATTGGCCCCCCTTAAGAAATCAGTTTGTGCACTCTAGAATGAGGCCTCGGATCCGAGGCCTCTTCCCACATTCATACAAATACCCTAGCATAACCTGAAATGGCCGAGGGGGCCTCAAAATCATCATATTAGCCCCCCTTAAGAAATCAGATTGTGCCCTCTAGAATGAGGCCTCGGATCCGAGGCCTCTTCCCACAAGCCATACACTTAGCCTATCAGAACCTGAAATGGCCGAGAGGGCCTCAAAATCATCATATTGGCCCCCCTTAAGAAATCAGTTTGTGCACTCTAGAATGAGGCCTCGGATCCGAGGCCTCTTCCCACATTCATACAAATACCCTAGCATAACCTGAAATGGCCGAGGGGGCCTCAAAATCATCATATTAGCCCCCCTTAAGAAATCAGATTGTGCACTCTAGAATGAGGCCTCGGATCCGAGGCCTCTTCCCACAAGTCATACACTTAGCCTATCAGAACCTGAAATGGCCGAGAGGGCCTCAAAATCATCATATTGGCCCCCCTTAAGAAATCAGTTTGTGCACTCTAGAATGAGGCCTCGGATCCGAGGCCTCTTCCCACATTCATACAAATACCCTAGCATAACCTGAAATGGCCGAGGGGGCCTCAAAATCATCATATTAGCCCCCCTTAAGAAATCAGATTGTGCCCTCTAGAATGAGGCCTCGGATCCGAGGCCTCTTCCCACAAGCCATACACTTAGCCTATCAGAACCTGAAATGGCCGAGGGGGCCTCAAAATCATCATATTAACCTCCCTTAAGAAATCAGATTGTGCACTCTAGAATGAGGCCTCGGATCCGAGGCCTCTTCCCACAACTCATACAAATACCCTAGCATAACCTGAAATGGCCGAGGGGGCCTCAAAATCATCATATTAGCCCCCCTTAAGAAATCAGATTGTGCCCTCTAGAATGAGGCCTCGGATCCGAGGCGTCTTCCCACAACTCATACAAATACCCTAGCATAACCTGAAATGGCCGAGGGGGCCTCAAAATCATCATATTAGCCCCCCTTAAGAAATCAGATTGTGCCCTCTAGAATGAGGCCTCGGATCCGAGGCCTCTTCCCACAAGTCATACACTTAGCCTATCAGAACCTGAAATGGCCGAGAGGGCCTCAAAATCATCATATTGGCCCCCCTTAAGAAATCAGTTTGTGCACTCTAGAATGAGGCCTCGGATCCGAGGCCTCTTCCCACAAGTCATACACTTAGCCTATCAGAACCTGAAATGGCCGAGAGGGCCTCAAAATCATCATATTGGCCCCCCTTAAGAAATCAGATTGTGCACTCTAGAATGAGGCCTCGGATCCGAGGCCTCTTCCCACAAGTCATACACTTAGCCTATCAGAACCTGAAATGGCCGAGAGGGCCTCAAAATCATCATATTGGCCCCCCTTAAGAAATCAGTTTGTGCACTCTAGAATGAGGCCTCGGATCCGAGGCGTCTTCCCACAACTCATACAAATACCCTAGCATAACCTGAAATGGCCGAGGGGGCCTCAAAATCATCATATTAGCCCCCCTTAAGAAATCAGATTGTGCCCTCTAGAATGAGGCCTCGGATCCGAGGCCTCTTCCCACAAGTCATACACTTAGCCTATCAGAACCTGAAATGGCCGAGAGGGCCTCAAAATCATCATATTGGCCCCCCTTAAGAAATCAGTTTGTGCACTCTAGAATGAGGCCTCGGATCCGAGGCCTCTTCCCACAAGTCATACACTTAGCCTATCAGAACCTGAAATGGCCGAGAGGGCCTCAAAATCATCATATTGGCCCCCCTTAAGAAATCAGTTTGTGCACTCTAGAATGAGGCCTCGGATCCGAGGCCTCTTCCCACAAGTCATACACTTAGCCTATCAGAACCTGAAATGGCCGAGGGGGCCTCAAAATCATCATATTAGCCCCCCTTAAGAAATCAGATTGTGCACTCTAGAATGAGGCCTCGGATCCGAGGCCTCTTCCCACAAGTCATACACTTAGCCTATCAGAACCTGAAATGGCCGAGAGGGCCTCAAAATCATCATATTGGCCCCCCTTAAGAAATCAGTTTGTGCACTCTAGAATGAGGCCTCGGATCCGAAGCGTCTTCCCACAACTCATACAAATACCCTAGCATAACCTGAAATGGCCGAGGGGGCCTCAAAATCATCATATTAGCCCCCCTTAAGAAATCAGATTGTGCCCTCTAGAATGAGGCCTCGGATCCGAGGCGTCTTCCCACAACTCATACAAATACCCTAGCATAACCTGAAATGGCCGAGGGGGCCTCAAAATCATCATATTAGCCCCCCTTAAGAAATCAGATTGTGCCCTCTAGAATGAGGCCTCGGATCCGAGGCCTCTTCCCACAAGTCATACACTTAGCCTATCAGAACCTGAAATGGCCGAGAGGGCCTCAAAATCATCATATTGGCCCCCCTTAAGAAATCAGTTTGTGCACTCTAGAATGAGGCCTCGGATCCGAGGCCTCTTCCCACAAGTCATACACTTAGCCTATCAGAACCTGAAATGGCCGAGAGGGCCTCAAAATCATCATATTGGCCCCCCTTAAGAAATCAGTTTGTGCACTCTAGAATGAGGCCTCGGATCCGAGGCCTCTTCCCACAAGTCATACACTTAGCCTATCAGAACCTGAAATGGCCGAGGGGGCCTCAAAATCATCATATTAGCCCCCCTTAAGAAATCAGATTGTGCACTCTAGAATGAGGCCTCGGATCCGAGGCCTCTTCCCACAAGTCATACACTTAGCCTATCAGAACCTGAAATGGCCGAGAGGGCCTCAAAATCATCATATTGGCCCCCCTTAAGAAATCAGTTTGTGCACTCTAGAATGAGGCCTCGGATCCGAGGCGTCTTCCCACAACTCATACAAATACCCTAGCATAACCTGAAATGGCCGAGGGGGCCTCAAAATCATCATATTAGCCCCCCTTAAGAAATCAGATTGTGCCCTCTAGAATGAGGCCTCGGATCCGAGGCCTCTTCCCACAACTCATACAAATACCCTAGCATAACCTGAAATGGCCGAGCGGGCCTCAAAATCATCATATTGGCCCCCCTTAAGAAATCAGTTTGTGCACTCTAGAATGAGGCCTCGGATCCGAGGCCTCTTCCCACATTCATACAAATACCCTAGCATAACCTGAAATGGCCGAGGGGGCCTCAAAATCATCATATTAGCCCCCCTTAAGAAATCAGATTGTGCCCTCTAGAATGAGGCCTCGGATCCGAGGCCTCTTCCCACAAGCCATACATTTAGCCTATCAGAACCTGAAATGGCCGAGAGGGCCTCAAAATCATCATATTGGCCCCCCTTAAGAAATCAGTTTGTGCACTCTAGAATGAGGCCTCGGATCCGAGGCCTCTTCCCACATTCATACAAATACCCTAGCATAACCTGAAATGGCCGAGGGGGCCTCAAAATCATCATATTAGCCCCCCTTAAGAAATCAGATTGTGCACTCTAGAATGAGGCCTCGGATCCGAGGCCTCTTCCCACAAGTCATACACTTAGCCTATCAGAACCTGAAATGGCCGAGAGGGCCTCAAAATCATCATATTGGCCCCCCTTAAGAAATCAGTTTGTGCACTCTAGAATGAGGCCTCGGATCCGAGGCCTCTTCCCACATTCATACAAATACCCTAGCATAACCTGAAATGGCCGAGGGGGCCTCAAAATCATCATATTAGCCCCCCTTAAGAAATCAGATTGTGCCCTCTAGAATGAGGCCTCGGATCCGAGGCCTCTTCCCACAAGCCATACACTTAGCCTATCAGAACCTGAAATGGCCGAGGGGGCCTCAAAATCATCATATTAACCTCCCTTAAGAAATCAGATTGTGCACTCTAGAATGAGGCCTCGGATCCGAGGCGTCTTCCCACAACTCATACAAATACCCTAGCATAACCTGAAATGGCCGAGGGGGCCTCAAAATCATCATATTAGCCCCCCTTAAGAAATCAGATTGTGCCCTCTAGAATGAGGCCTCGGATCCGAGGCCTCTTCCCACAAGTCATACACTTAGCCTATCAGAACCTGAAATGGCCGAGAGGGCCTCAAAATCATCATATTGGCCCCCCTTAAGAAATCAGTTTGTGCACTCTAGAATGAGGCCTCGGATCCGAGGCCTCTTCCCACAAGTCATACACTTAGCCTATCAGAATCTGAAATGGCCGAGAGGGCCTCAAAATCATCATATTAGCCCCCCTTAAGAAATCAGATTGTGCCCTCTAGAATGAGGCCTCGGATCCGAGGCCTCTTCCCACAAGTCATACACTTAGCCTATCAGAACCTGAAATGGCCGAGAGGGCCTCAAAATCATCATATTGGCCCCCCTTAAGAAATCAGTTTGTGCACTCTAGAGTGAGGCCTCGGATCCGAGGCCTCTTCCCACAAGTCATACACTTAGCCTATCAGAACCTGAAATGGCCGAGAGGGCCTCAAAATCATCATATTGGCCCCCCTTAAGAAATCAGTTTGTGCACTCTAGAATGAGGCCTCGGATCCGAGGCCTCTTCCCACATTCATACAAATACCCTAGCATAACCTGAAATGGCCGAGGGGGCCTCGAAATCATCATATTAGCCCCCCTTAAGAAATCAGTTTGTGCACTCTAGAATGAGGCCTCGGATCCGAGGCCTCTTCCCACAAGTCATACACTTAGCCTATCAGAACCTGAAATGGCCGAGAGGGCCTCAAAATCATCATATTGGCCCCCCTTAAGAAATCAGTTTGTGCACTCTAGAATGAGGGCTCGGATCCGAGGCCTCTTCTCACAAGTCATACACTTAGCCTATCAGAACCTGAAATGGCCGAGGGGGCCTCAAAATCATCATATTAGCCCCCCTTAAGAAATCAGATTGTGCACTCTAGAATGAGGCCTCGGATCCGAGGCCTCTTCCCACAAGTCATACACTTAGCCTATCAGAACCTGAAATGGCCGAGAGGGCCTCAAAATCATCATATTGGCCCCCCTTAAGAAATCAGTTTGTGCACTCTAGAATGAGGCCTCGGATCCGAGGCCTCTTCCCACAAGTCATACACTTAGCCTATCAGAACCTGAAATGGCCGAGAGGGCCTCAAAATCATCATATTGGCCCCCCTTAAGAAATCAGATTGTGCACTCTAGAATGAGGCCTCGGATCCGAGGCCTCTTCCCACAAGTCATACACTTAGCCTATCAGAACCTGAAATGGCCGAGAGGGCCTCAAAATCATCATATTGGCCCCCCTTAAGAAATCAGTTTGTGCACTCTAGAATGAGGCCTCGGATCCGAGGCGTCTTCCCACAACTCATACAAATACCCTAGCATAACCTGAAATGGCCGAGGGGGCCTCAAAATCATCATATTAGCCCCCCTTAAGAAATCAGATTGTGCCCTCTAGAATGAGGCCTCGGATCCGAGGCCTCTTCCCACAAGTCATACACTTAGCCTATCAGAACCTGAAATGGCCGAGAGGGCCTCAAAATCATCATATTGGCCCCCCTTAAGAAATCAGTTTGTGCACTCTAGAATGAGGCCTCGGATCCGAGGCCTCTTCCCACAAGTCATACACTTAGCCTATCAGAACCTGAAATGGCCGAGAGGGCCTCAAAATCATCATATTGGCCCCCCTTAAGAAATCAGTTTGTGCACTCTAGAATGAGGCCTCGGATCCGAGGCCTCTTCCCACAAGTCATACACTTAGCCTATCAGAACCTGAAATGGCCGAGGGGGCCTCAAAATCATCATATTAGCCCCCCTTAAGAAATCAGATTGTGCACTCTAGAATGAGGCCTCGGATCCGAGGCCTCTTCCCACAAGTCATACACTTAGCCTATCAGAACCTGAAATGGCCGAGAGGGCCTCAAAATCATCATATTGGCCCCCCTTAAGAAATCAGTTTGTGCACTCTAGAATGAGGCCTCGGATCCGAGGCCTCTTCCCACAACTCATACAAATACCCTAGCATAACCTGAAATGGCCGAGCGGGCCTCAAAATCATCATATTGGCCCCCCTTAAGAAATCAGTTTGTGCACTCTAGAATGAGGCCTCGGATCCGAGGCCTCTTCCCACATTCATACAAATACCCTAGCATAACCTGAAATGGCTGAGGGGGCCTCAAAATCATCATATTGGCCCCCCTTAAGAAATCAGTTTGTGCACTCTAGAATGAGGCCTCGGATCCGAGGCCTCTTCCCACAAGTCATACAAATACCCTAGCATAACCTGAAATGGCCGAGAGGGCCTCAAAATCATCATATTAGCCCCCGTTAAGAAATCAGTTTGTGCACTCTAGAATGAGGCCTCGGATCCGAGGCCTCTTCCCACAACTCGTTCACATACCCTAGCATAATCTGAAATGGCCGAGAGTGCCTCAAATCCAAACATATATTCAATATTCTGAAATCAAATTTTGCACTCTAGAATGAGGCCTCGCCTCTTTGCACATTCATACACATATCCTAGTATAACCTGAAATGGCCGAGAGTGCCTCAAAACCTGAAATGGCTGGGAGCACCTCAAACTTGAGATGGCCGAGAGCACCTCCAACTCTCCTTCTCATCCGAATGCTCCTTATCCACTAGCCTAACCAAAGGCCGAAAGTATTCCTCCATGCACCTACCTTTTTGGTTGTTCTAACACATTCTCTCACCCAAACCCTACTTGGATTGGCCAAGACTAAGTATAGCGCAATGGCCGAAAGTAAATCTAGTGGAATGGCCGCGAATAAGTCTAGAGGAGTGGCCGCAAGTAAATAAGGTGATTGGCCTAGAGCATGCCAAACTGGATGGCCGACAGCATGCCACTGGAACATTCATTGGTGTTTGAGAACGCATAATCCCTCTCATTTGCTTGAAACCCTACATCTCAAATCCTCCTAAACCCAAAACAATACATCGCCGTCAGTATGTTAAGTGGACATTCCATGTAGCCGACGCCTTACCAGATTTTGAAGTATGCCCTCCACTGTTGCCCCGACATCGGCTCCACTGTCTTCAGATGTCCCGTCCCCTGGCGGCGTTAGTGGAGTGCTCCTCGAATCGCCGAGGTTTACCTCTGCCATTCCTCTCCCGCGTCCACGCCCTTCGCTCTAAGGTTACCTCCTTCAAATATTTGAGGAGGTTCGGGGTTATGGATGGCATCGCAAAGCTCCGGGGCGTTAGCAATTGGGCTTACGTCCAACGCAACCAATTCCCAGGACAAGGTGACGATACAGACAAGGTGTTCGTCTTCAAGATGTCCGAGGTTGGTCCTGGAAGTGGTGTGGATTTGGTTCGTCGGATGCAACCGGGGGGGGACCTCGAGAATGCGTGGATGATGTCCGATCACGTGAAGCGGGTCAAAGGGTGGACCACCATGGCCGCTCATGTATACGATGGGACTTATCAACGGGTCATGACCATTTCATGCTGTGATTTCCAATCGGAGGATAAGGATGCCCAAGTTCTCTTCTGGCAGAACCTCAACCACGTCATGGCCCGCCACGGTATCCCACATCCAAACTTTATAGGCTTCATGGCCGACAGTGCCCAAGCCAATTGGAACGCTGTTCGCACTGTGTATGGTTCTGGAGATCCCAAAGTTCCAATGGAGGGTCGTGAGCGCACTTGTTTTTTTCATTGGAAACAATCGCTCGAGAAACATACGAAATCGTATATAAAGCATGAGTTGCAAGACCAACATAGACACCTTTGCCTTCAATATCGAAATGCCTCATCTATGCAAGAGGCGGAGACTAGGTACCTAGCTATCAAAGCTTGGTGGGCTTCATCCAATTGTACAAGTGAAGACGGTCTCAAGCATCTTCAGCTCTGGCTTGCTTTCTGGCACTTCCGCTACCTTCAATGGGGTGGTTTCATGGAATTGGTACATCTCCGTCATAATTCATTATTGGTTTTTCTTGGCTTCGTTTTCCTCTCTGTGTACATTTATATTAATACTTGATTTGTCCATTCAGGAAAAGGTTTTAACCCAAGACCAGTTGGCCGAGATGCCGTCCTGCAATCTTGCGGAGTCTGTCCACAACAAGTGGCTTCAAGCCTCCGGCAACAAGGGTGGAGATTTATACGTGGCTACGGTTGACGACTACATTCGCGCCTTCTTACAGGTTGTGGCATACTACCAATTCCTTAAAGGTGGAAGTGGCGGTGATGGTCCAAGCAAAGAAGAACTAAAGCTGAGAGGTGCTCAACGTCGAGCTCAGCGTACTGGCGACCCGACAGTGTTGCAGAAGGTCTTGCTTGAAATGCCCGGTGGGGAAGAGTTTTGCACTCGCGATCCCCACCTTGAGGGCGCCGAGGTGTTTGGATCGCAGAAGCGAAGACCCGACACTCCAATTGGTGATGATGGCGAGACCCACCGTCCCGATACAGTGAACTTCTCTCGCCCTCCCCCTGCTAAGCGAGTCACTCGCTCTCAACCTGAAACACTGCCTACTATCATTGAGGAGTCTTCCCCCTCTGTACAAGAGGTTCAAGTGCCTTCACCTGCAGGACTTGGTTTCCAGCGTGTCACCGCAGTGCAAGAAACCAAAGTAGATGTCTCTCTTTGGCATATTGCCCGCATACCCTATACCTCTGGAAAGTCTTGTTGGGCTAATCATGCGGGCACGAAAAAAAAATGCACCGCAAGAATCGTCACCAATAACAAGAGCGTCCCTGCGCCCACCTACACCGGTATGTGGCATCATTACAAACTCCAATCTATGAAGCGCACAGACTTTGTCTTTTGCCCAGACGACATCGAGCGTTGCGTCAAGGGCCCTCGTCGGAAATGGGTCATGCCGTTCTCTGCTAATGACCAGAAGCCTCCTATCCCCCCAATCTGGCCCGTGAAGATTGGTACCAACCTCACCCGCTCGGAGATCTTCGCGCTTGAGAACGCAGGTTTTCAACTCCCACCAAAGGAGCGCATCACACCGTCTCGACTCTTCACCAACTCTGCGACCCCGCTGGATATGTCTCGAATCCGTGTTCCAGAAAACCCCGACGCCATCCCTACGACAAGATTGTCCAAACTTGTTCGGCGATCCAGTAGCGCTCCTTCCGCAAAGCAGAGGCAGATGGTGGCATCTGCTGAAGCTATGCATGCTACTGTTCTCAAGTTAACTATGATCCCTCAACCGGGATTTGGTTGCATTATCACACTGCAGTCCAAGTCAGAACCGCAGCCACCCATCTACCAAGTCACAGTGAGTTCTCTTCCAGAATGCAACTGCCCATACTTCTTGGATATGATTTCCAAGTTCGGCCGCAAACGGAATTCTTATATGAATTGTAAGCATCTGTATTACATCTACGTCAAGGTTTCTAATTTGGATGCGGATGTAAATTTGTTCATACACGCCCCGACATTTAGCTTCAATGAGGTCAATCTCATCATGGAGGGAGGTCTCTTGACACATTCAACTTCCTAGAATTCCTCTCAGCCTAGCACTACATTAGGCTATGATATTTGTGTCCATTTCTGGACATCTTGTGAAGCAATAATTGATTGATATAATAAAGGTATAATCTCAATGATTATTTTTATTTACTTCAAAATTGTGTATTACAATGCTTCCTACCAGCTTAGGCAGAAAATATATATTTACAAGACTGCCTAAATTATCTGGATACACATTCAAGCATCAACAATTTAAGATACATGACGTTTCTCTTCGGCCTCTAGCGCATTGAAGTGACTCTTCATCTGTAGCTCTACTCCGCATAGAGTACACAAAATGTAGTGAACTATGAAAGGAGCATGGTTGAAAGAGGTGTGGCCAAATTCGAGTCATCGAATTTGGACACACCTCTTTCAACCATGTCCCTTTCATGGTTCACTACATTTTGGGTACTCTTATCTCTTCCAGATCCCTCCTTTCCAAGAACCGTCACCGCCGAAACCAATTGCAATAATTTATTGATATACTAAAGGTATGATTACAATGCTTCCTATGTCTATCAACTCTATTTCCGTTTTGCATACTTCTTGGATGAATCCGAGGGAGGTGGACCCGGTCGAAGCAAATCCATATAAGAAACTGTCTTATCTTTCATTCGTTCCTTTAGCGGAAGATGATGCGGCGTCATTCCCCTCATCCGTTCGCGAAATGAAAGAGACTTCGAAGATTCCCCTATAACCTTCACCTCCTCCTCCGTCTCGTTCGATTTGTCTTCATCCAAATCAGCGTCCTTCTCCGGCACATCTTCTTGCCTCTTTTCTTTTTGCTCGCGTTGTTTTTGCTCCTCCCGCGTCCTCCACCTCCATGCTTGTGTAGACTGCGAAAATGGAGTCAGGTCATAGTCATCACTACTTCGATTTCCAGCAGCAAACGAAAATTCCGGCGATAAATTAACCGGAATATGAGGATCTGCTAGACTCCTTATTTCCTTCTCCCATCCTAATCCAGCAAACATATCTCTTTCATCACCCATTGTATGCAAGTGTATATACAATGATGTTGGGTAAGAGTCCAATATATAATCTATTCGGCCACACACAATAATTGCTAAAGTCCAAGCTATAGAGTTGACTCACATATAAGACAAAGAGAAAAGTGATGAATCCAAACAAAGGAAGTTAATTATTTTGATTCCTTTGTATTTTGATTGACTCATTCTTCAATTATACCAATCTCCGAAAATCAATTTTCATTGATTTTTTCTTGTGATCATCCTTGGTTTTAATAATTCAACCACCTCACGGTTTCCAAACTTAATGAGACCATTCCAAATTCCGGGCCTTTACCCTCCACGGAAATAGGTCCTTTTTTTTACTATATTTGGCAGATTCAAGAATATTCCAGGTATATTCCAGTCTATATTTACAAATGTCTTTTTTTGGCATTTCAAGTTTGCTATTATTATATCTTCTACGCTCTCCGCTCTCCAAATCTCCGCTCTCCGCTCTCCGCTCTACGCTCACATACAAGTGTCGTCCGCAGAGTGTGGGGAGGATAGTGGTTGCGACGTGAGGATAGTGGTTGCGGCGTGAGGAAACTGGCATTTGGGTTGGACCCCGTTGTGTTTCTTGTAGTTATTGTGAGTAATGGCCTGGGGCGTTCGCAATTTAATATGCCTTGTCGATGTTTTCTTGGTGCAGCCTCCTTTGGAGAAGCGCCCGCGGGTGGAAACATTAGAACCTCAACATACAGAGGCGACGGCATGTGAGCAACCCGTGCATAGGAACCATCCACGGTCCGAGTTGTTGTCACAACGGCAGGACACAAGGGAAGACGGGATGGAGACATGGGCGGCGGAACCCCATCCCTCGCAGGGACCACCTCCACGTCGAGGCTGGCAATCGAGCGAGCACACTGCATATAGAGAGTCCATATCGGATGCGACAATCGCTGACCCAGCGTATGCAAATATTGGGGACCACACATATATTTCCAACATCCATCAACAATCACGGGGACTACCTTATCAAGGAAGTCAACAGCGCGGGGCTTGGAGCCAAGATGACAGTGAGGAGTATGATGAAGGTGGCTACATGCTGGGCGCCCG
This sequence comes from Polytrichum formosum, assembly GCA_964035585.1. NCBI lineage: Eukaryota > Viridiplantae > Streptophyta > Polytrichopsida > Polytrichales > Polytrichaceae > Polytrichum > Polytrichum formosum. The sequence goes on from OZ037937.1 coordinate 48,521,662, forward strand.
ATCACAAAACTGGCAGGAAGGGGCTTGGAATGCGGCGCATTGGGAGCACGATGGTCCCGGGTGTCCATCTCAACGTGGTGGGGGGTGGAGAGGTAGGCCCTCCTCTGCGCATATTCCATCGAATGGCTACCCTTCACATCCTTCGAGGCCACCCATTGCGAGGCCCATCCAACAACGTAGAGGACATCATCTGGATTTTGAAAGCACAAGAGATCCCGTGTATGTGGATCGCGACGGTTTTCAGGTGCAACCTTTGCAGCGGAGGGTTTTCTACGATGAGGGCGACCGTTCTGGATATGATCGACCAACTATTGGATATAACAACACACAATCTCGAGGTTTGGCCATTCCTCCCTTGCAAGGGGTGCAACACAATATGGGTGGTCCTTACCCCATGGCTGCACCTCCGCAGATGGTGGTGCCTGGCAGTGATAGGCGAGCCCAGGGTCCCGTTGCTATGCCTTCAGTACTGCACGTCCTGAGTAGCGAGTCTTTAAACCCCGACAACTCTACAACTCTCGAGTGCGGACATGCAGAGGATAGCGTGCACACAGCGCAAACCCCCAAAAACCTTTCGTCGGGCAGAAAAGAACGACGAGATGCCCAACATCTGTACGAGGCTGAGGAGGCCGACAGGAAGGCTCGCGGTCTAAAACCCCATGCCGTTGGGTGTGACAGTATGGGGGTGCCGGATGAAACTGGCAGACCTGGATCACGATTTCTGGAGGTTCTGAAGGCTTTCTGCACTATCTTTCTCGATTTAGCTATCATCAAGGTTGGGTTGCAAGACCCCGAAGACTATGCAAGTTTGCGTGAAGAGGCGGAGTCTGATTCGAGTGGGTTGGACACAAAATATCGGAGGTGGGCTTCAAGAAAGCCGTCTCAAAGTGCATGAAAGCTGAACGCTCACGTCTACATAAGTTGTACATCACAAAACCGGATCGGGACTGCCCCCCTAGGGAAGAGCCTCTTGTGTGGGAGAAGCTGAAGACGTACTGGAAGTCGGCCGAATTCGAAAAAGTGTCCAAAGTGAGTTTTTTTTGTTCCAAAATGCGGTGACTACCTCTAATTTCAATGCTTTTGCGGTGGAAACTGCGCACGTGGTTGGAGATCGTGTGGTGTTGGAATTCTACATTTCAGTTTTCACTGGGGGGGACTTGGGTGAATCCAGGCTATGGCGGATGCAAGGGGTTGCGTCAAAAACCTCTCGCACCACGGCCGATACGGAGAGGTTGGCACAACAACATCTCTGGTATTGCAATGCCTCTACGATGCAGAGATTATGTCCATCTGTTCGTGTCCATGTCACTGTTTCATTGTGTTTGTGTAAGAATGCTAAAATATTTCTATACGACGTCGCTGCAGAGGAAGTGTGAGCCCAAAAGGGTGCCCACATTTAGTCTTAGACCCTTGAAACGTTAGTTGATGCACTTTGAAGTAGCATGTTACTTCACAAAAATATAAAAAGAGTGAAATGTTAGTCTTAGAAGTACCATGTTGTAAGAGGCTAGGATGTGAGTTGTTATTGTGTTTTTACCTTCGGAAGGATTTGAGTGAATGAGGATAGGTAAGGAGAACTTGGATTGAGTAGTTAGTGAGTAGGCTAGTACAAATGGATGGAGACAACCAAAGTGACTCAAGAGGCAAGTGCATTCGAATTGGGATGAATGGAGGATCACATGGAGCGCACAAGTGGACCACCTCATCATGGCCACTTAATGGGGAAGGTCCAAGGAAGAATGCAAGGTGGAGGATAAGCAAATTCTCAAAGCACCAATCAAATCACGAGTTAAGCATCGTGGTTTGAATTAAGTGGTGAGCAACGATTTGGGAAAGTAAGGGGAGAAAGTTATGGCGGCGGAAAGCGAAGGAGGCTAAGTTTGGGTTGAAGCATCCCAAGTTTGGTAAAGTGTGGTAGGTAGAAAGCCAAGGCTAGTTGAATGTTCGAATTAGGATCCTTGTTGATCATTTGAGGGAGGAAGGCTTAGAAGATAGGATTGGCGCCTACTAAGTAGGAGGAAATCTCAAGGGCTTATCGTGAGCCTTGAGGGTGCTCACCTCCTCAAGCTTACTATATAATCCCTCATTCTTCCCTCACTCATCCTCTCTTTCCTTTGTGCTCCAAGGCACCCCACGAGTTATAAGTGTGGGTGTGGGAAGCCATATTGGAGCACATGTGTGTGCTTAGTTTTTAGTTTGAGAGCCAAGGCTTGTTAGCCTTGAAGAGGGCTTAACCTCTTGGTAGAATTAGTGTTGACGTGAAGGATTTTAAAGTTAATTCATGATTCCAATTTGTGGTACTTAAAGTTCATGTTTTGAATACACGTGGTTGCAAGTTCCATGTTTAAGAGTTGAGCACTTGAGGTTGTGATGAGTGCAAAAATATACTTGTGTGGATTAGTTAGTCTTAGTGAAGTTAGGAAATTCTCTCTCCCCCTCTCCTCTCTAGGATTTTAGGATTTTAGGATTAGAGAAGAATTGTGTGATTAGAAAGGGGTTGTTAGTAGAATTAGAAAAATTAGGTAGGAAGATTAGTTGAGGGCTTGAATAATTAGTGAGGTAGTTGGAGATTACAACTACAAAGTTGTGGGTTCATGAAGGAGCTGGGTTTATGAAGGAGCTGGGTTTGTTTAGTTAGAAAGTAAAGAGCTGGGTTTATGAAGGACCTGGGTTTGTTTAGTTAGAAGCTAAGGAGCTGGGTTCATGAAGGAGCTGGGTTTATGAAGGAGCTGGGTTTGTTTAGTTAGAAGCTAAGAAGCTGGGTTTATGAAGGAGCTGGGTTTATGAAGGAGCTAGGTTTATGTAATTAGAAAGTAAAGAGATGGGTTCATGAAGGAGCTTAGTAGATAGCCTACTTAATTAGCTCATAGACAAGTAGTTAGTTACATTATGCTAGTTAGTGTTATGTGTGGCTTTCACAAGTAAATGTATTTGAGATTGACTATAGAGAATAGTGTTTTTTAACACTTGCATCCTCTCTTTAAAAATAAACCACGTGCACAAATTAATGGAGAATGTGGAGCACTCTCGCGATGGCAAGACAAAGGAAGCAAAGACCAAAGTTAAATCCAAGACCACTTGAAGGGTGAACCTTGCACTATGGACTCATCCAAGTCCAAATCCAATACCGCGGAGGAATGTGAGCCCAAACCCACTACTCGGACTACGGACGCTTAAGGGTGGGGGGTTTGGCCTCACATAATTGGTGCGTCCGCCGGGAGCGAAGCGGAAGGTAGTTACAAGACTTGGAGGCGACTAGGAGACTTGGAGGCAACTAGGAAAAATTGGAGACACAAACTTGAGAGAAGGGAAGGAGCACCCGAAACTTGGTAAGTATTCTCTCTTTGGGTTACATTTGAATTCATTGTATTTCAACTATTCCTTGGAATGAATTGCATTGTCAATTACGCAAATTCATTTTTGAGGAAGGAGCGCGGCGAAGGTACGTCCTCAACCTTTTTGGGGATTTGCTAAGAACTTAAAAGGAACCTATAACCGAGTAGCTCATTAAAACATTAGAGGGTAAATTCACCTTAGGACATTGAACTTTGACACTCACCTCGGGGTGAGTCTCAAAGTTTTGGGAGTTGTCATTTCATGCTCTAGATTAAATTAATATTTCACAAAGTTTATGGTGTTGTTACATTGAGTCACGATTGAGGGGAGTGCTAACTCACAGGGGGATGCGATTGCTCAAGGTATGTTTATTTCTTCAAAGTGAACTCATTAACTAATTAAAGAATGCCTTTTGTACTCGTGATTGTTGTTATCCGTTGTAGAGGGTAATTCCCGAATTGTGGATGGTGTGAGAAGTTGAAGGGTGAAGCCTCGACTTTTAACATAATCTACTCGGAAGGTCACCCCCTCACAATCGGTATTGTGGTGAGTGTTGATTTGCGGGAAGGTGCGGAGGTGATGCTCCGACTTAACCAAAAAATTAACATGAACATGCCTATCCCCTATTGGGATTCTTTCATCTAAGTGGGCTTGCAGGTTCTTTTCCTCACCTCCTAAAAAAATTATAACCACACCAAGACAAGTGAAAATATTAAGAGGGGAATTGCTAGGATTATGTGTGGTCAAGTGAGGGTCGATCGATTCTTATGGAATGCAAGGTAGGACTCGCTCACAAAAACCAAGTTTGATAGTAGGACTAGAGAAATCTACTCGAAAGAGGCGGTCCTCTAAAATCAGTGATAGATTAGAACAAGATAATGTTAGAATAGAGAGTTGTTTGAACGTCGAACCTAGGACTAGGTCAATTCTAGACACCTTAGAACTTGGAGCTCAACTTGAAGAGGAGATCACTCCCTCCAAATTGAGTGGTGAAACTTCTTCGGAAAATTACACACTTAGAGAAGAATTCCCGGTAGAAGTTGATAGGGGATTGTTGAATAGTTCACCGGTCACCATGGCCGAGGAACGGGGGATGGATCCACCACCCATACCCCCAATTCCGCCCATACCTCCTATACCAATAGACCCATTGGTTAGGCCAAGAGGCCTACCAATTGTGGTTCCACAAAATTTAGCGGCGATGGATATGCCATCTCATCTCCCTAAATTTTATGGGACCAAGGATGAGGACCCCTCTCGGCACATGGAACGGTATATCGAACGGTTGGCTAGCTTCCTCATAACCGACCCGGGTTATTGGTTAGTGTGGTTTCCTACCACTCTAGAGGGGGAAGCCTATGAATGGTATCGGGATCATGCCGAGGGACATTTTAGGGGATGGGAACAATTACAAAGGGAGTTTCTTAACGAATTTAGGCCGGAAGTGGGTCAAAGTACCGCATTAAGGGCATTGTCGTCATTGAAGCAAGGAAGGGAGGAAGAAATTTCGGCTTACATTAGGAGGTTTGATTTAGTGTGCACTAGATTTGTGGGTACCATGCTCAACGACGACACGCTAAAGCAATTTTTCATTCAAGGGTTTTTTAAGTCCGGAACTATTAGGGGTGTTCTAGAAAGGAATCCCTTGACCTTGGCGGATGCCAAGCGTGCGGCTAGAGATATTGAAAACTTGGATAAAGATCACGAAAGGCTATGGAGAAGGGAGGATGAATTGATCCCACAATTCATCCCCATACGCCCTAGGGTGGTAGCGGTAGAACCCGCTAAGTATGAGAACCAAATTCCATATGCCATTGTGGACACCGGCCCCCGACCTTTAGCGGTTAGGGAACCGGCACCTCTTTTGGCACTACCGGCCCCTAGAACGGATCCACACTTGGAGGAGGTTGAGAGAAGACTAGGTGCTAGCCAACTAGGATTCCAAGAGGCTATGATAAAACAAATGCAAAGCCTCACGGATCAAATGTCATTAATGATCCGGAGTCAACAACCGGGGCCTCCACCCCCGGTTGAGTCGGGTAGGCATTCTTCCGGATTATGGTGTGTCCAATGTGGCCAACCGGACCACACGCGTCAATTTTGTAGAAGTGGACAAAACCGTGACCAAAGAGGAAACGGTAACCCACCTCAACAAAATCAACGAGGTCAAGCGCCACCTCACTATGGAAATGGAAGCAATAGAGGACCACAACCTAGAGGGCAAGGTGGCCAAAATTTAGAGAAGAAGGAATTTCATCCCTTTTGTGGAAGGTGGCACGCTCAAGGACAATGTTGGTCCGAAGGTCAAGAGTTTAATTGTAGCAATTGTGGAGGAAGTCATCCCTCGGATACGTGTCGCCAACCGGACAAAATAATTAATGTCCCTTACCCGGTGGCTAATCCACAACAACAAGCAAGGGATAATATGCGAGGTGCTAGGCCACAAGGAGTACCGGCCAATGAACTTAGGCCACCTAACTTATACTATGACCATAGTAATGCTAGGCAAACTTTTCATCCACCGGCGGGCTTGCAAACTACAACCGGTTACATTCCAATACAAAATAGACAAGGAGTTCCACCTAATGGTAGTAACGGGAGACAAGCGCCTCCAACGGATCCGGGACCATCTAACTCCCAAGATGTTAGGTTCATGGATGGAGTGTTGGAGGCCACATGTGATGACATGCTTCCTCTCCCAACGAGAATTGGAGAGGAGCAAAGTCAATGGCCTCCTCACACCAATGCTATTACATATGAGTTAGTGAAGGGTAAGGGTGTGGTTGAAGAAGCACCTGCACTAGCGGTAACTACTAGGGCTAGGAGAGGGGATGCCCCGTTGGAGGTAGGAATAGGAGAGCAAGGAAATTACTCTTCGGATGAAGAGATTAATCTCTCCGAGTTGGATAGGGTAGCTAGAAGAGCTACTAAGGATGTGGAGAGGGAAAATATAATTTTACAAGATAGGGAGAGGACTAATGCGGTACATGACTTGGATAATAGCGATGTGGGTGAATGGGAAGGACCGGGGGTTCCCGTAGACGAATTCGACGTAGTGGGTAATTCTAAGGTGGAAAGATCTACCGGGTACGACTTGTGGGCGGACCTTAGTACACTCAAGGCGGATATTACTTTCGGCCAACTATTGGAAATTTCACCCACGGCAAGGAAAACATTAAAGGAGGGAATGCCGGTACACAAGAGGATGAGGAAGGTGAAAGCTAAAATAGCCGCTAGGATCCAATCACAAGGTGGAAGAGACGTGAAAGCTATAGAAATAGAAGTTGTTATAGTAGATAAGGTGGTTCCTAATGTGCTAGTCGACGGAGGGAGTAGTCTAAATATACTACCGGAGGATACTATGAAAAAATTGGGACTTGGACTCACGGGGCCTTCACCTTTGGTCATAAATATGGCAAATCAAAGTTCGACTACGCCTTTGGGGATGATCAAGGATTGTAGAATGACTACGGGAGGCGAGGAGTACTTGGTCACCTTCCATGTCATTAAAATGCACTCCAACAAGGACACCTTCCCCATTTTGCTAGGTAGGCCTTGGTTGCGGATGGCGAATGCTATGGTCAATTGGGGTGGACCTAAACCATCCATCACTTATGGTCCGGAGGGTAATAGGGTCATAGTGTCCATTGGTTCATTAGAAGGATGGATGAAGAAGGAGATGTATTTGCCATTGGAGAAGGAAATTGATGACTTAAACGAGAATGAGATTGGCAAGGCATTGGTGGGAGTCGTCCATCCCGAAGGTCAAAGGGTTGTTATAGATTCGGGCTCGGGAAGTCTAGGTCCTAATTTTTACAATTATGGGGATAATGGGGATTATGCCCAATGGCTAAGGGAGTACCCCGAGTCCGAGGTTGATGTAATGGTTACATTTCACCAAGTAGGCTTAGGGAGTGAATTTCCTAGTGTTAGTTTAGGAGAGGGCTCATTGTTGGAGCCATGTGAGGTGCTCACCGAGGAAGAGTGGGTTAGCGGTGGGTTAACACCTTGGGTAGATGACGTGGAAGAGGGTGAGGTTAGTTTAATTCATGTAGATGGGACTCAAGAGGAGGATGTGATTATTGAGTCATCGAAATTGGAGGAGCCTTTACATTTCAAGACCACGTCTACGGGGATAGTTGTAGGGCAAGATGTGAAAGATTACCCCAATGTGCCTTCCGATTGGTATCGGAACAAAGAGGAACAAGCACATGTGTCGGAAGCGGATTGGCGGTACGTGGATGTGAAATTAAAGAATGGAAAAACCCGACAAATGAAGATGGGTTCCAAATTGGGGAAGAAAGAGGTTAGGGAGTATAGCAATTTGGTGGATGAGTTTAGTGATACTTTTGCATGGTCCTACGATGAGCTTAAGGGAATTCCTAGGGAAATGGTAGAGCACCGGATTCCTTTAATTCCGGGGGCGAGGCCAATTAGACAAAAGGAGAGGAGGATGAATCCTCAATTGCAATTGTTGGTGAAAGCGGAATTGGAAAGGTTATTGAAGGCCGGGTTTATCAAGCCGGTGGAAATCACGGATTGGGTTTCTCCTATGGTCTTAGTAAAGAAAAAAAATGGGAAATTAAGGGTTTGTGTCGACTATAGGAAATTGAATTCGTGCACACAAAAGGATCACTTCCCCTTACCTTTTATCACCTTGTTGCTTGAGGAGGTTGGAGGTCATTCGCGATATACCTTTATGGATGGGTATGCGGGTTATAATCAAATTTCCATAGCCCTCCAAGATATCCATAAAACGGCTTTTACTACACCTTGGGGTACTTTTGTGTGGGTAGTGATGCCATTTGGGTTATGTAATGCCCCGGCTACTTTCCAACGATTAGTAATGTATATCTTCACCGACTTGTTGTTCAAATCCATGACCGTCTTTGTGGACGATTTTAGCACACAAAGTAATGTGGACGATCACCTACATTGTGTTAGGGAGGCATTGGTTAGGTGTAGGAAGATGAGGTTAGCATTGAACCCGGATAAGACATTTTTGGGAGTGAAAAAGGGAGTGTTGTTGGGTTATGTTGTTAGTGAGAAAGGTAGAGAACCCGATCCGGATAAGATTGCGGCCATAAGCGACTTGGCAACTCCAACCAATTCCAAGGGGATCTCTAAGTTGTTAGGACATGTGGGATGGTACCGGGAACTTATTCCTAATTTTTCAAAGATAGCGGTGCCCATTACCCATTTGCTCAAAAAGGATGTCAAATTCGAGTGGACGGATGCTTGTCAAAAAGCCTTTGAGGAATTGCGGGATAGGTTGAGCACCTATCCGGTGTTGATACCACCCAATTGGGGTAAACTTTTTCACGTCTATTGTGATGCTAGTAATGTGGCAATAGGGAGTGCGCTTTGTCAAGCAACGGGAGAAAAAGAGAAGGATCAACCTATAGCTTATGCGAGTAAGCAATTGACCCCCGCCGAAAGAAACTACTCTACAACGGAGAGGGAGTGCCTAGCCATGGTGTTTTCCGTTAAAAAGTTTAGGCATTACCTCATGTGCAACCCGGTTGTATTTTTTGTTGACCACATGGCTATCAAGTATCTAGTTAACAAGGCGGAGTTAAGTGGTAGGTTAGCTAGGTGGGTTTTGTTATTAGAAGAATTCGACTACACGGTGGAATATAAACCGGGTCGTATGCATTTACAAGCGGACCACTTGTCTAGGTTGTCGGAGGAGATAGGAAAAAATCCGGTAAATGATATGTTAGTAGATGATAGCCTCTTTGTGGTCACTTCTACACCGGAGTGGTATGCGGGCATAGTGGAATTTCTAACAACCCACAAGTTGCCCAAAGAGTGGACAAAAGAAGAGAGAAGGAAGGTGAGGGTAAATAGTAGGCAATTTGTTGTAGTGGGCCATAGGTTGTTTAGAAGGGGGTCCGATGGTATTTTACGACGATGCGTGTCAAAAACGGAGGTTGAAGCGATTTTAATCGCTTGCCACGATAGCGCTTGCGGCGGTCACTTCTCGGGTCAACTCACCGGGCAAAAAATACTTAGAGCGGGCTACTTTTGGCCTACACTATTTAAGGACGCCCATGACTATGTAAGGAAATGCGACGCTTGCCAACGGTATGCCCGAAACGACCTTAGAATGGAGATGCCTTTACATGTATCATTACCCTTAATTCCTTTCGAAAAATGGGGCATCGACTATGTGGGTGAGGTCCATCCCCAATCTTCAAAAGGAATGAAATATATTGTGGTGGCAACCGAGTACCTCACCAAGTGGGCGGAAGCCAAAGCGGTGAAGACCGACACGGCGGAACACGCGGCAACATTTATGTACGAAAACATAATTTCGCGGTTCGGGGTGCCGAAGATCCTAGTAAGCGATAGGGGTACTCACTTTTTGAATGACTTGATTCGAGAGATGACAGAGAAATTTAAAATTGATCACCGGAAGACTACTCCCTACCACCCACAAACCAATGGACAAACGGAAAGGGTTAACGGAATTTTGGTGAGTATACTACGCAAAACGGTTATAGACTCGAAGCGGGATTGGGATACGAAACTAACGGCGGCACTTTGGGCATACCGTACAACCTATAAGGTAACTACGCGTGCTACACCATTTTCCTTAGTCTATGGTCTTGAAGCGACACTACCAATCGAATATGAAGTCGAGTCACTTAGGGTGGCCGTGAGTACGAGACTTACCGAAAGTCAATCCTTACGAAATCGACTAACCGATTTGGAAGCACTTGACAAAGGGAGGAGAATGGCGGCTCAACATATTGAGGCAATCCAAAGAAGGAGAAAGATTACTTTCGACAAACGACATAAGAGAAGGGCCCTAACACCGGGAATGATGGTCATGATTCAAGACGCACGAAAGCTTGAATTTCCGGCGAAATTCGATGCAATATGGTTAGGACCTTACCTTGTCTATGAGGTCTTTCCTAATAATTCAATTCAATTGGAAACGTTGAATGGTGAGCTCTTTCCTACCCGTACATCGGGAAGTAGATGTAAGGAGTACCGAGCTTGACTAGGCAACTTACCCTTGGAGCAAGAGATGTTTGGATTCATCCCCCGATGGTCGCCAATTATGTGAGCCCAAAAGGGTGCCCACATTTAGTCTTAGACCCTTGAAACGTTAGTTGATGCACTTTGAAGTAGCATGTTACTTCACAAAAATATAAAAAGAGTGAAATGTTAGTCTTAGAAGTACCATGTTGTAAGAGGCTAGGATGTGAGTTGTTATTGTGTTTTTACCTTCGGAAGGATTTGAGTGAATGAGGATAGGTAAGGAGAACTTGGATTGAGTAGTTAGTGAGTAGGCTAGTACAAATGGATGGAGACAACCAAAGTGACTCAAGAGGCAAGTGCATTCGAATTGGGATGAATGGAGGATCACATGGAGCGCACAAGTGGACCACCTCATCATGGCCACTTAATGGGGAAGGTCCAAGGAAGAATGCAAGGTGGAGGATAAGCAAATTCTCAAAGCACCAATCAAATCACGAGTTAAGCATCGTGGTTTGAATTAAGTGGTGAGCAACGATTTGGGAAAGTAAGGGGAGAAAGTTATGGCGGCGGAAAGCGAAGGAGGCTAAGTTTGGGTTGAAGCATCCCAAGTTTGGTAAAGTGTGGTAGGTAGAAAGCCAAGGCTAGTTGAATGTTCGAATTAGGATCCTTGTTGATCATTTGAGGGAGGAAGGCTTAGAAGATAGGATTGGCGCCTACTAAGTAGGAGGAAATCTCAAGGGCTTATCGTGAGCCTTGAGGGTGCTCACCTCCTCAAGCTTACTATATAATCCCTCATTCTTCCCTCACTCATCCTCTCTTTCCTTTGTGCTCCAAGGCACCCCACGAGTTATAAGTGTGGGTGTGGGAAGCCATATTGGAGCACATGTGTGTGCTTAGTTTTTAGTTTGAGAGCCAAGGCTTGTTAGCCTTGAAGAGGGCTTAACCTCTTGGTAGAATTAGTGTTGACGTGAAGGATTTTAAAGTTAATTCATGATTCCAATTTGTGGTACTTAAAGTTCATGTTTTGAATACACGTGGTTGCAAGTTCCATGTTTAAGAGTTGAGCACTTGAGGTTGTGATGAGTGCAAAAATATACTTGTGTGGATTAGTTAGTCTTAGTGAAGTTAGGAAATTCTCTCTCCCCCTCTCCTCTCTAGGATTTTAGGATTTTAGGATTAGAGAAGAATTGTGTGATTAGAAAGGGGTTGTTAGTAGAATTAGGAAAATTAGGTAGGAAGATTAGTTGAGGGCTTGAATAATTAGTGAGGTAGTTGGAGATTACAACTACAAAGTTGTGGGTTCATGAAGGAGCTGGGTTTATGAAGGAGCTGGGTTTGTTTAGTTAGAAAGTAAAGAGCTGGGTTTATGAAGGACCTGGGTTTGTTTAGTTAGAAGCTAAGGAGCTGGGTTCATGAAGGAGCTGGGTTTATGAAGGAGCTGGGTTTGTTTAGTTAGAAGCTAAGAAGCTGGGTTTATGAAGGAGCTGGGTTTATGAAGGAGCTAGGTTTATGTAATTAGAAAGTAAAGAGATGGGTTCATGAAGGAGCTTAGTAGATAGCCTACTTAATTAGCTCATAGACAAGTAGTTAGTTACATTATGCTAGTTAGTGTTATGTGTGGCTTTCACAAGTAAATGTATTTGAGATTGACTATAGAGAATAGTGTTTTTTAACACTTGCATCCTCTCTTTAAAAATAAACCACGTGCACAAATTAATGGAGAATGTGGAGCACTCTCGCGATGGCAAGACAAAGGAAGCAAAGACCAAAGTTAAATCCAAGACCACTTGAAGGGTGAACCTTGCACTATGGACTCATCCAAGTCCAAATCCAATACCGCGGAGGAATGTGAGCCCAAACCCACTACTCGGACTACGGACGCTTAAGGGTGGGGGGTTTGGCCTCACAGGAAGAGATTAATGCGAGATCCCACACTGGCAGAGGTTGGCACGCACAACGCCTCGGTGTCAGAGGACAGATCCGTAAGCTGTCCACCCAATTATCCGGCTTGAAGACTGGTTAGATGCCCATGTCACATGTTTGAATGTGTGCGCTCAATCATGAGGGTTGATTGTGCATCCTCCCCCCATTTGGACAGATTTTATCATACATGTAACAACTATATATCAATACTTGCTTGAAAAGCAAATATTTTTTAACAACATGTCATCCACTAAGCCCACATGGTGGCATTGTATCATAGTTTCAGGCAAATTGTAAAGAGGTTATGTGGTTAGCGTACTGATACATGTGAAAAGGCAAGCATATATAAGCCCTTTTTGACATGGATCGACCAATGGGAGTAGGTAATGTGTGGATCCAAACTTATTCTTCATGTTCTACTCTGGTGAAGCGCTCCAATGTTTATAGCTGCATATTTGGGCGTTTTTGGACAACAGGCCAGCGTGGAATGGACACATGGAGCCAATCCCTGTGTTAATGCAGAATCTCTTTATGCTGTCATGATTTGTTGGCCTCGTTGCAATTCCAAAAAAATGCAAAGAATTGGTGAATATGTGTTGTGAAATTCCTGGCTTGACCCATGAAAATTCCCTTTTCAAATACACATTCATTGTTTGCAGAATGTATCTGCTAGCATGGTCACGCGCCTTGAAGCATTAGAAGGCAAGATTCCAGAGTGCGAATCATTTCGGGTGGATTTGGGTGCTCTTGTATCCGAATTAGCTGTGCTCAATTCCAATGTGAAAGCGCTCACGGAGGCAATGGTTTCAAACTTGAAGCAAACACAAGACAGTCCTCAATACCAGTCAAAGGTAGATGGAGACAAAACCCTTGCATCAAGCACTCCGGACGCAAAAACATGGAAGACATCCCCATCTGGCTCTCTCAGTCCATCCACAAAGCATAATGGATCGCGAAAATGCAACGGAAGCCACGCAAGCGGTCCACAAGTCGCAGAGCGCACTCGCTCCAACACCCGGGTGCAATCTGGAACTCAGAGCAAGGAAATTCTTCGAGTACAAAGCCCCCCAAGTTTCGACATCAATGTGCATGCATCACTGCCCATTGCTGTGCGATTGTCATCTGTGGACGACGATGAAACTACTGTAGATGAAAGGGCAGATGGATCCATATCGCCTAGTACAGGTTGTGCGTTTGTACCGCCCCCAATGAAGGCCACTATAGTTGCCCCAACATCAAAAAAAAGATCAACTTCCCATGCACGAGGAAAAGCTATCACAAATCATACGGCGTCGGACATGGAGAATGACTATTCGAAAAAATCCGTAATGACAGTTCCTATCGTCACTTCCAAAAAAATAAGTAAACATTAAGCATCCTTGGCATTGTGAAAATGTTTGTCCCATCTCCTCCGCCTTCCCATACAATATGGTCCTACCTATAGAAAACTTAATGTGGTGCATTGTTATATATGTGCAGAATGCAAAAAGAGGTAGAGGAAATGGCAGCACCAGAGCATCCACCCGGCAGTGTAAACCAACGCCAAAGGTGGCGTCCAATAGGGCAAATCTACACCCCAGAAAATCCCCTTTTGTAAGAATTGCGATTCTTTATGTGTATGTAAACGTTGGACTTTGTGACAACCCGTCGTTTTACAAATGCTTTTGTATGTGTCGAACATTGACTGCATTTTCATTGTTGATGCGCACATGGAGCATGGTCAAAAGGGGAGTTGGTAGATTTATATCATCCCGACGAACCGGGAAATAAAGTGGCCGAGTGTTGCACTATTTCCGGTTGTGCTGGAGAACCATTCCATGGCATGAATATTGCGCCTGGTATGTTTAAAATCAACGTCGGACATGTTTTTGATGAGGATTGTCCATTGTTTGTAACAGTGGAGGATGACATGCCTCCGCAACTTACGCTTCACAATGTCAAACGAGGAATGACAGTGTGGCCAGGATCCTATTTGCGCCCATATGAGAAAAATCTCCAATGAGTATAGAGGTTTTAGTCACTTTGGATAGGTTGTGTTTAACCACAAACGTGAACATCATTCAGGCTTATGGGAAGTGTTCCAATGCAAGGGCCGCTGTCAGGATATGCGATTACCTTTCCAGATTGTTGATAGGGAGTGTATTAGGATGTTCTATATGGCAAAAAAGTAGATGAATTTTGGCAAAATTTTATATTGCCTTGTCGTACGCTATAGACATTCGCTCGCTATTTATTTTGGGCACATAGACATGTTATAAAAAAAAACTCTTCATCGTTTTTCATATATTAGGAGCACAATTATATGATTGTGAGAGGAGGTTGTGATCATTTTTGTGTTGTGATGAGCTCGCCATTCACTAGAAGAAATCTTGTCCATTTCAACCCTCCTTGCGACTAGGCCATCAAGACTAAACCAAGAAAATGCCCAAACAAATCAATTCGGTTGGGAATCGGGTGGCACCTTTATGAGGCCAAACCCCCCACCCTTAAGCGTCCGTAGTCCGAGTAGTGGGTTTGGGCTCACATTCCTCCGCGGTATTGGATTTGGACTTGGATGAGTCCATAGTGCAAGGTTCACCCTTCAAGTGGTCTGGGATTTAACTGGTGTCTCCATACCGTACATAAGCCTTTAAGTATTAAGAAATACTTATGTGACTTATGTCAATCTCTCCCTCGCACCTTTGGTCTTTGCTTCCTTTGTCTTGCCATCGCGAGAGTGCTCCACATTCTCCATTAATTTGTGCACGTGGTTTATTTTTAAAGAGAGGATGCAAATGTTAAAAAACACTATTCTCTATAGTCAATCTCAAATACATTTACTTGTGAAAGCCACACATAACACTAACTAGCATAATGTAACTAACTACTTGTCTATGAGCTAATTAAGTAGGCTATCTACTAAGCTCCTTCATGAACCCATCTCTTTACTTTCTAATTACATAAACCTAGCTCCTTCATAAACCCAACTCCTTCATGAACCCAACTCCTTCATGAACCCAACTCCTTCATGAACCCAACTCCTTAGCTTCTAACTAAATAAACCCAGGTCCTTCATAAACCCAGCTCTTTACTTTCTAACTAAACAAACCCAGCTCCTTCATAAACCCAGCTCCTTCATGAACCCACAACTTTGTAGTTGTAATCCCCAACTACCTCACTAATTATTCAAGCCCTTAACTAATCTTCCTACCTAATTTTTCTAATTCTACTAACAACCCCTTTCTAATCACACAATTCTTCTCTAATCCTAAAATCCTAAAATCCTAGAGAGGAGAGGGGGAGAGAGAATTTCCTAACTTCACTAAGACTAACTAATCCACACAAGTATATTTTTGCACTCATCACAACCTCAAGTGCTCAACTCTTAAACATGGAACTTGCAACCACGTGTATTCAAAACATGAACTTTAAGTACCACAAATTGGAATCATGAATTAACTTTAAAATCCTTCACGTCAACACTAATTCTACCAAGAGGTCAAGCCCTCTTCAAGGCTAACAAGCCTTGGCTCTCAAACTAAAAACTAAGCACACACATGTGCTCCAATATGGCTTCCCACACCCACACTTATAACTCGTGGGGTGCCTTGGAGCACAAAGGAAAGAGAGGATGAGTGAGGGAAGAATGAGGGATTATATAGTAAGCTTGAGGGGGTGAGCACCCTCAAGGCTCACGATAAGCCCTTGAGATTTCCTCCTACTTAGTAGGCGCCAATCCTATCCTCTAAGTCTTCCTCCCTCAAATGATCAACAAGGATCCTAATTCGAACATTTAACTAGCCTTGGCTTTCTACCTACCACACTTTACCAAACTTGGGATGCTTCAACCCAAACTTAGCCTCCTTCGCTTTCCGCCGCCATAACTTTCTCCCCTTACTTTCCCAAATCGTCGCTCACCACTTAATTCAAACCACGATGCTTAACTCGTGATTTGATTGGTGCTTTGAGAATTTGCTTATCCTCCACCTTGCATTCTTCCTTGGACCTTCCCCATTAAGTGGCCATGATGAGGTGGTCCACTTGTGCGCTCCATGTGATCCTCCATTCATCCCAATTCGAATGCACTTGCCTCTTGAGTCACTTTGGTTGTCTCCATCCATTTGTACTAGCCTACTCACTAACTACTCAATCCAAGTTCTCCTTACCTATCCTCATTCACTCAAATCCTTCCGAAGGTAAAAACACAATAACAACTCACATCCTAGCCTCTTACAACATGGTACTTCTAAGACTAACATTTCACTCTTTTTATATTTTTGTGAAGTAACATGCTACTTCAAAGTGCATCAACTAACGTTTCAAGGGTCTAAGACTAAATGTGGGCACCCTTTTGGGCTCACATAATTGGCGACCATCGGGGGATGAATCCAAACATCTCTTGCTCCAAGGGTAAGTTGCCTAGTCAAGCTCGGTACTCCTTACATCTACTTCCCGATGTACGGGTAGGAAAGAGCTCACCATTCAACGTTTCCAATTGAATTGAATTATTAGGAAAGACCTCATAGACAAGGTAAGGTCCTAACCATATTGCATCGAATTTCTCCGGAAATTCAAGCTTTCGTGCGTCTTGAATCATGACCATCATTCCCGGTGTTAGGGCCCTTCTCTTATGTCGTTTGTCGAAAGTAATCTTTCTCCTTCTTTGGATTGCCTCAATATGTTGAGCCGCCATTCTCCTCCCTTCGTCAAGTGCTTCCAAATCGGTTAGTCGATTTCGTAAGGATTGACTTTCGGTAAGTCTCGTACTCACGGCCACCCTAAGTGACTCGACTTCATATTCGATTGGTAGTGTCGCTTCAAGACCATAGACTAAGGAAAATGGTGTAGCACGCGTAGTTACCTTATAGGTTGTACGGTATGCCCAAAGTGCCGCCGTTAGTTTCGTATCCCAATCCCGCTTCGAGTCTATAACCGTCTTGCGTAGTATACTCACCAAAATTCCGTTAACCCTTTCCGTTTGTCCATTGGTTTGTGGGTGGTAGGGAGTAGTCTTCCGGTGATCAATTTTAAATTTCTCTGTCATCTCTCGAATCAAGTCATTCAAAAAGTGAGTACCCCTATCGCTTACTAGGATCTTCGGCACCCCGAACCGCGAAATTATGTTTTCGTACATAAATGTTGCCGCGTGTTCCGCCGTGTCGGTCTTCACCGCTTTGGCTTCCGCCCACTTGGTGAGGTACTCGGTTGCCACCACAATATATTTCATTCCTTTTGAAGATTGGGGATGGACCTCACCCACATAGTCGATGCCCCATTTTTCGAAAGGAATTAAGGGTAATGATACATGTAAAGGCATCTCCATTCTAAGGTCGTTTCGGGCATACCGTTGGCAAGCGTCGCATTTCCTTACATAGTCATGGGCGTCCTTAAATAGTGTAGGCCAAAAGTAGCCCGCTCTAAGTATTTTTTGCCCGGTGAGTTGACCCGAGAAGTGACCGCCGCAAGCGCTATCGTGGCAAGCGATTAAAATCGCTTCAACCTCCGTTTTTGACACGCATCGTCGTAAAATACCATCGGACCCCCTTCTAAACAACCTATGGCCCACTACAACAAATTGCCTACTATTTACCCTCACCTTCCTTCTCTCTTCTTTTGTCCACTCTTTGGGCAACTTGTGGGTTGTTAGAAATTCCACTATGCCCGCATACCACTCCGGTGTAGAAGTGACCACAAAGAGGCTATCATCTACTAACATATCATTTACCGGATTTTTTCCTATCTCCTCCGACAACCTAGACAAGTGGTCCGCTTGTAAATGCATACGACCCGGTTTATATTCCACCGTGTAGTCGAATTCTTCTAATAACAAAACCCACCTAGCTAACCTACCACTTAACTCCGCCTTGTTAACTAGATACTTGATAGCCATGTGGTCAACAAAAAAATACAACCGGGTTGCACATGAGGTAATGCCTAAACTTTTTAACGGAAAACACCATGGCTAGGCACTCCCTCTCCGTTGTAGAGTAGTTTCTTTCGGCGGGGGTCAATTGCTTACTCGCATAAGCTATAGGTTGATCATTCTCTTTTTCTCCCGTTGCTTGACAAAGCACACTCCCTATTGCCACATTACTAGCATCACAATAGACGTGAAAAGGTTTACCCCAATTGGGTGGTATCAACACCGGATAGGTGCTCAACCTATCCCGCAATTCCTCAAAGGCTTTTTGACAAGCATCCGTCCACTCGAATTTGACATCCTTTTTGAGCAAATGGGTAATGGGCACCGCTATCTTTGAAAAATTAGGAATAAGTTCCCGGTACCATCCCACATGTCCTAACAACTTAGAGATCCCCTTGGAATTGGTTGGAGTTGCCAAGTCGCTTATGGCCGCAATCTTATCCGGATCGGGTTCTCTACCTTTCTCACTAACAACATAACCCAACAACACTCCCTTATTCACTCCCAAAAATGTCTTATCCGGGTTCAATGCTAACCTCATCTTCCTACACCTAACCAATGCCTCCCTAACACAATGTAGGTGATCGTCCACATTACTTTGTGTGCTAAAATCGTCCACAAAGACGGTCATGGATTTGAACAACAAGTCGGTGAAGATATACATTACTAATCGTTGGAAAGTAGCCGGGGCATTACATAACCCAAATGGCATCACTACCCACACAAAAGTACCCCAAGGTGTAGTAAAAGCCGTTTTATGGATATCTTGGAGGGCTATGGAAATTTGATTATAACCCGCATACCCATCCATAAAGGTATATCGCGAATGACCTCCAACCTCCTCAAGCAACAAGGTGATAAAAGGTAAGGGGAAGTGATCCTTTTGTGTGCACGAATTCAATTTCTTATAGTCGACACAAACCCTTAATTTCCCATTTTTTTTCTTTACTAAGACCATAGGAGAAACCCAATCCGTGATTTCCACCGGCTTGATAAACCCGGCCTTCAATAACCTTTCCAATTCCGCTTTCACCAACAATTGCAATTGAGGATTCATCCTCCTCTCCTTTTGTCTAATTGGCCTCGCCCCCGGAATTAAAGGAATCCGGTGCTCTACCATTTCCCTAGGAATTCCCTTAAGCTCATCGTAGGACCATGCAAAAGTATCACTAAATTCATCCACCAAATTGCTATACTCCCTAACCTCTTTCTCCCCCAATTTGGAACCCATCTTCATTTGTCGGGTTTTTCCATTCTTTAATTTCACATCCACGTACCGCCAATCCGCTTCCGACACATGTGCTTGTTCCTCTTTGTTCCGATACCAATCGGAAGGCACATTGGGGTAATCTTTCACATCTTGCCCTACAACTATCCCCGTAGACGTGGTCTTGAAATGTAAAGGCTCCTCCAATTTCGATGACTCAATAATCACATCCTCCTCTTGAGTCCCATCTACATGAATTAAACTAACCTCACCCTCTTCCACGTCATCTACCCAAGGTGTTAACCCACCGCTAACCCACTCTTCCTCGGTGAGCACCTCACATGGCTCCAACAATGAGCCCTCTCCTAAACTAACACTAGGAAATTCACTCCCTAAGCCTACTTGGTGAAATGTAACCATTACATCAACCTCGGACTCGGGGTACTCCCTTAGCCATTGGGCATAATCCCCATTATCCCCATAATTGTAAAAATTAGGACCTAGACTTCCCGAGCCCGAATCTATAACAACCCTTTGACCTTCGGGATGGACGACTCCCACCAATGCCTTGCCAATCTCATTCTCGTTTAAGTCATCAATTTCCTTCTCCAATGGCAAATACATCTCCTTCTTCATCCATCCTTCTAATGAACCAATGGACACTATGACCCTATTACCCTCCGGACCATAAGTGATGGATGGTTTAGGTCCACCCCAATTGACCATAGCATTCGCCATCCGCAACCAAGGCCTACCTAGCAAAATGGGGAAGGTGTCCTTGTTGGAGTGCATTTTAATGACATGGAAGGTGACCAAGTACTCCTCGCCTCCCGTAGTCATTCTACAATCCTTGATCATCCCCAAAGGCGTAGTCGAACTTTGATTTGCCATATTTATGACCAAAGGTGAAGGCCCCG
The DNA here is from genome assembly GCA_964035585.1 of Polytrichum formosum. Classification (NCBI taxonomy): domain Eukaryota; kingdom Viridiplantae; phylum Streptophyta; class Polytrichopsida; order Polytrichales; family Polytrichaceae; genus Polytrichum; species Polytrichum formosum. The sequence goes on from OZ037937.1 coordinate 48,541,937, forward strand.
TGAGTCCAAGTCCCAATTTTTTCATAGTATCCTCCGGTAGTATATTTAGACTACTCCCTCCGTCGACTAGCACATTAGGAACCACCTTATCTACTATAACAACTTCTATTTCTATAGCTTTCACGTCTCTTCCACCTTGTGATTGGATCCTAGCGGCTATTTTAGCTTTCACCTTCCTCATCCTCTTGTGTACCGGCATTCCCTCCTTTAATGTTTTCCTTGCCGTGGGTGAAATTTCCAATAGTTGGCCGAAAGTAATATCCGCCTTGAGTGTACTAAGGTCCGCCCACAAGTCGTACCCGGTAGATCTTTCCACCTTAGAATTACCCACTACGTCGAATTCGTCTACGGGAACCCCCGGTCCTTCCCATTCACCCACATCGCTATTATCCAAGTCATGTACCGCATTAGTCCTCTCCCTATCTTGTAAAATTATATTTTCCCTCTCCACATCCTTAGTAGCTCTTCTAGCTACCCTATCCAACTCGGAGAGATTAATCTCTTCATCCGAAGAGTAATTTCCTTGCTCTCCTATTCCTACCTCCAACGGGGCATCCCCTCTCCTAGCCCTAGTAGTTACCGCTAGTGCAGGTGCTTCTTCAACCACACCCTTACCCTTCACTAACTCATATGTAATAGCATTGGTGTGAGGAGGCCATTGACTTTGCTCCTCTCCAATTCTCGTTGGGAGAGGAAGCATGTCATCACATGTGGCCTCCAACACTCCATCCATGAACCTAACATCTTGGGAGTTAGATGGTCCCGGATCCGTTGGAGGCGCTTGTCTCCCGTTACTACCATTAGGTGGAACTCCTTGTCTATTTTGTATTGGAATGTAACCGGTTGTAGTTTGCAAGCCCGCCGGTGGATGAAAAGTTTGCCTAGCATTACTATGGTCATAGTATAAGTTAGGTGGCCTAAGTTCATTGGCCGGTACTCCTTGTGGCCTAGCACCTCGCATATTATCCCTTGCTTGTTGTTGTGGATTAGCCACCGGGTAAGGGACATTAATTATTTTGTCCGGTTGGCGACACGTATCCGAGGGATGACTTCCTCCACAATTGCTACAATTAAACTCTTGACCTTCGGACCAACATTGTCCTTGAGCGTGCCACCTTCCACAAAAGGGATGAAATTCCTTCTTCTCTAAATTTTGGCCACCTTGCCCTCTAGGTTGTGGTCCTCTATTGCTTCCATTTCCATAGTGAGGTGGCGCTTGACCTCGTTGATTTTGTTGAGGTGGGTTACCGTTTCCTCTTTGGTCACGGTTTTGTCCACTTCTACAAAATTGACGCGTGTGGTCCGGTTGGCCACATTGGACACACCATAATCCGGAAGAATGCCTACCCGACTCAACCGGGGGTGGAGGCCCCGGTTGTTGACTCCGGATCATTAATGACATTTGATCCGTGAGGCTTTGCATTTGTTTTATCATAGCCTCTTGGAATCCTAGTTGGCTAGCACCTAGTCTTCTCTCAACCTCCTCCAAGTGTGGATCCGTTCTAGGGGCCGGTAGTGCCAAAAGAGGTGCCGGTTCCCTAACCGCTAAAGGTCGGGGGCCGGTGTCCACAATGGCATATGGAATTTGGTTCTCATACTTAGCGGGTTCTACCGCTACCACCCTAGGGCGTATGGGGATGAATTGTGGGATCAATTCATCCTCCCTTCTCCATAGCCTTTCGTGATCTTTATCCAAGTTTTCAATATCTCTAGCCGCACGCTTGGCATCCGCCAAGGTCAAGGGATTCCTTTCTAGAACACCCCTAATAGTTCCGGACTTAAAAAACCCTTGAATGAAAAATTGCTTTAGCGTGTCGTCGTTGAGCATGGTACCCACAAATCTAGTGCACACTAAATCAAACCTCCTAATGTAAGCCGAAATTTCTTCCTCCCTTCCTTGCTTCAATGACGACAATGCCCTTAATGCGGTACTTTGACCCACTTCCGGCCTAAATTCGTTAAGAAACTCCCTTTGTAATTGTTCCCATCCCCTAAAATGTCCCTCGGCATGATCCCGATACCATTCATAGGCTTCCCCCTCTAGAGTGGTAGGAAACCACACTAACCAATAACCCGGGTCGGTTATGAGGAAGCTAGCCAACCGTTCGATATACCGTTCCATGTGCCGAGAGGGGTCCTCATCCTTGGTCCCATAAAATTTAGGGAGATGAGATGGCATATCCATCGCCGCTAAATTTTGTGGAACCACAATTGGTAGGCCTCTTGGCCTAACCAATGGGTCTATTGGAGGTATAGGAGGTATGGGCGGAATTGGGGGTATGGGTGGTGGATCCATCCCCCGTTCCTCGGCCATGGTGACCGGTGAACTATTCAACAATCCCCTATCAACTTCTACCGGGAATTCTTCTCTAAGTGTGTAATTTTCCGAAGAAGTTTCACCACTCAATTTGGAGGGAGTGATCTCCTCTTCAAGTTGAGCTCCAAGTTCTAAGGTGTCTAGAATTGACCTAGTCCTAGGTTCGACGTTCAAACAACTCTCTATTCTAACATTATCTTGTTCTAATCTATCACTGATTTTAGAGGACCGCCTCTTTCGAGTAGATTTCTCTAGTCCTACTATCAAACTTGGTTTTTGTGAGCGAGTCCTATCTTGCATTCCATAAGAATCGATCGACCCTCACTTGACCACACATAATCCTAGCAATTCCCCTCTTAATATTTTCACTTGTCTTGGTGTGGTTATAATTTTTTTAGGAGGTGAGGAAAAGAACCTGCAAGCCCACTTAGGTGAAAGAATCCCAATAGGGGATAGGCATGTTCATGTTAATTTTTTGGTTAAGTCGGAGCATCACCTCCGCACCTTCCCGCAAATCAACACTCACCACAATACCGATTGTGAGGGGGTGACCTTCCGAGTAGATTATGTTAAAAGTCGAGGCTTCACCCTTCAACTTCTCACACCATCCACAATTCGGGAATTACCCTCTACAACGGATAACAACAATCACGAGTACAAAAGGCATTCCTTAATTAGTTAATGAGTTCACTTTGAAGAAATAAACATACCTTGAGCAATCGCATCCCCCTGTGAGTTAGCACTCCCCTCAATCGTGACTCAATGTAACAACACCATAAACTTTGTGAAATATTAATTTAATCTAGAGCATGAAATGACAACTCCCAAAACTTTGAGACTCACCCCGAGGTGAGTGTCAAAGTTCAATGTCCTAAGGTGAATTTACCCTCTAATGTTTTAATGAGCTACTCGGTTATAGGTTCCTTTTAAGTTCTTAGCAAATCCCCAAAAATGTTGAGGACGTACCTTCGCCGCGCTCCTTCCTCAAAAATGAATTTGCGTAATTGACAATGCAATTCATTCCAAGGAATAGTTTGAAATACAATGAATTCAAATGTAACCCAAAGAGAGAATACTTACCGAGTTTCGGGTGCTCCTTCCCTTCTCTCAAGTTTGTGTCTCCAATTTTTCCTAGTTGCCTCCAAGTCTCCTAGTCGCCTCCAAGTCTTGTAACTACCTTCCGCTTCGCTCCCGGCGGACGCACCAATTATGTGAGGCCAAACCCCCCACCCTTAAGCGTCCGTAGTCCGAGTAGTGGGTTTGGGCTCACATTCCTCCGCGGTATTGGATTTGGACTTGGATGAGTCCATAGTGCAAGGTTCACCCTTCAAGTGGTCTGGGATTTAACTGGTGTCTCCATACCGTACATAAGCCTTTAAGTATTAAGAAATACTTATGTGACTTATGTCAATCTCTCCCTCGCACCTTTGGTCTTTGCTTCCTTTGTCTTGCCATCGCGAGAGTGCTCCACATTCTCCATTAATTTGTGCACGTGGTTTATTTTTAAAGAGAGGATGCAAATGTTAAAAAACACTATTCTCTATAGTCAATCTCAAATACATTTACTTGTGAAAGCCACACATAACACTAACTAGCATAATGTAACTAACTACTTGTCTATGAGCTAATTAAGTAGGCTATCTACTAAGCTCCTTCATGAACCCATCTCTTTACTTTCTAATTACATAAACCTAGCTCCTTCATAAACCCAACTCCTTCATGAACCCAACTCCTTCATGAACCCAACTCCTTCATGAACCCAACTCCTTAGCTTCTAACTAAATAAACCCAGGTCCTTCATAAACCCAGCTCTTTACTTTCTAACTAAACAAACCCAGCTCCTTCATAAACCCAGCTCCTTCATGAACCCACAACTTTGTAGTTGTAATCCCCAACTACCTCACTAATTATTCAAGCCCTTAACTAATCTTCCTACCTAATTTTTCTAATTCTACTAACAACCCCTTTCTAATCACACAATTCTTCTCTAATCCTAAAATCCTAAAATCCTAGAGAGGAGAGGGGGAGAGAGAATTTCCTAACTTCACTAAGACTAACTAATCCACACAAGTATATTTTTGCACTCATCACAACCTCAAGTGCTCAACTCTTAAACATGGAACTTGCAACCACGTGTATTCAAAACATGAACTTTAAGTACCACAAATTGGAATCATGAATTAACTTTAAAATCCTTCACGTCAACACTAATTCTACCAAGAGGTCAAGCCCTCTTCAAGGCTAACAAGCCTTGGCTCTCAAACTAAAAACTAAGCACACACATGTGCTCCAATATGGCTTCCCACACCCACACTTATAACTCGTGGGGTGCCTTGGAGCACAAAGGAAAGAGAGGATGAGTGAGGGAAGAATGAGGGATTATATAGTAAGCTTGAGGGGGTGAGCACCCTCAAGGCTCACGATAAGCCCTTGAGATTTCCTCCTACTTAGTAGGCGCCAATCCTATCCTCTAAGTCTTCCTCCCTCAAATGATCAACAAGGATCCTAATTCGAACATTTAACTAGCCTTGGCTTTCTACCTACCACACTTTACCAAACTTGGGATGCTTCAACCCAAACTTAGCCTCCTTCGCTTTCCGCCGCCATAACTTTCTCCCCTTACTTTCCCAAATCGTCGCTCACCACTTAATTCAAACCACGATGCTTAACTCGTGATTTGATTGGTGCTTTGAGAATTTGCTTATCCTCCACCTTGCATTCTTCCTTGGACCTTCCCCATTAAGTGGCCATGATGAGGTGGTCCACTTGTGCGCTCCATGTGATCCTCCATTCATCCCAATTCGAATGCACTTGCCTCTTGAGTCACTTTGGTTGTCTCCATCCATTTGTACTAGCCTACTCACTAACTACTCAATCCAAGTTCTCCTTACCTATCCTCATTCACTCAAATCCTTCCGAAGGTAAAAACACAATAACAACTCACATCCTAGCCTCTTACAACATGGTACTTCTAAGACTAACATTTCACTCTTTTTATATTTTTGTGAAGTAACATGCTACTTCAAAGTGCATCAACTAACGTTTCAAGGGTCTAAGACTAAATGTGGGCACCCTTTTGGGCTCACATAATTGGCGACCATCGGGGGATGAATCCAAACATCTCTTGCTCCAAGGGTAAGTTGCCTAGTCAAGCTCGGTACTCCTTACATCTACTTCCCGATGTACGGGTAGGAAAGAGCTCACCATTCAACGTTTCCAATTGAATTGAATTATTAGGAAAGACCTCATAGACAAGGTAAGGTCCTAACCATATTGCATCGAATTTCTCCGGAAATTCAAGCTTTCGTGCGTCTTGAATCATGACCATCATTCCCGGTGTTAGGGCCCTTCTCTTATGTCGTTTGTCGAAAGTAATCTTTCTCCTTCTTTGGATTGCCTCAATATGTTGAGCCGCCATTCTCCTCCCTTTGTCAAGTGCTTCCAAATCGGTTAGTCGATTTCGTAAGGATTGACTTTCGGTAAGTCTCGTACTCACGGCCACCCTAAGTGACTCGACTTCATATTCGATTGGTAGTGTCGCTTCAAGACCATAGACTAAGGAAAATGGTGTAGCACGCGTAGTTACCTTATAGGTTGTACGGTATGCCCAAAGTGCCGCCGTTAGTTTCGTATCCCAATCCCGCTTCGAGTCTATAACCGTCTTGCGTAGTATACTCACCAAAATTCCGTTAACCCTTTCCGTTTGTCCATTGGTTTGTGGGTGGTAGGGAGTAGTCTTCCGGTGATCAATTTTAAATTTCTCTGTCATCTCTCGAATCAAGTCATTCAAAAAGTGAGTACCCCTATCGCTTACTAGGATCTTCGGCACCCCGAACCGCGAAATTATGTTTTCGTACATAAATGTTGCCGCGTGTTCCGCCGTGTCGGTCTTCACCGCTTTGGCTTCCGCCCACTTGGTGAGGTACTCGGTTGCCACCACAATATATTTCATTCCTTTTGAAGATTGGGGATGGACCTCACCCACATAGTCGATGCCCCATTTTTCGAAAGGAATTAAGGGTAATGATACATGTAAAGGCATCTCCATTCTAAGGTCGTTTCGGGCATACCGTTGGCAAGCGTCGCATTTCCTTACATAGTCATGGGCGTCCTTAAATAGTGTAGGCCAAAAGTAGCCCGCTCTAAGTATTTTTTGCCCGGTGAGTTGACCCGAGAAGTGACCGCCGCAAGCGCTATCGTGGCAAGCGATTAAAATCGCTTCAACCTCCGTTTTTGACACGCATCGTCGTAAAATACCATCGGACCCCCTTCTAAACAACCTATGGCCCACTACAACAAATTGCCTACTATTTACCCTCACCTTCCTTCTCTCTTCTTTTGTCCACTCTTTGGGCAACTTGTGGGTTGTTAGAAATTCCACTATGCCCGCATACCACTCCGGTGTAGAAGTGACCACAAAGAGGCTATCATCTACTAACATATCATTTACCGGATTTTTTCCTATCTCCTCCGACAACCTAGACAAGTGGTCCGCTTGTAAATGCATACGACCCGGTTTATATTCCACCGTGTAGTCGAATTCTTCTAATAACAAAACCCACCTAGCTAACCTACCACTTAACTCCGCCTTGTTAACTAGATACTTGATAGCCATGTGGTCAACAAAAAAATACAACCGGGTTGCACATGAGGTAATGCCTAAACTTTTTAACGGAAAACACCATGGCTAGGCACTCCCTCTCCGTTGTAGAGTAGTTTCTTTCGGCGGGGGTCAATTGCTTACTCGCATAAGCTATAGGTTGATCATTCTCTTTTTCTCCCGTTGCTTGACAAAGCACACTCCCTATTGCCACATTACTAGCATCACAATAGACGTGAAAAGGTTTACCCCAATTGGGTGGTATCAACACCGGATAGGTGCTCAACCTATCCCGCAATTCCTCAAAGGCTTTTTGACAAGCATCCGTCCACTCGAATTTGACATCCTTTTTGAGCAAATGGGTAATGGGCACCGCTATCTTTGAAAAATTAGGAATAAGTTCCCGGTACCATCCCACATGTCCTAACAACTTAGAGATCCCCTTGGAATTGGTTGGAGTTGCCAAGTCGCTTATGGCCGCAATCTTATCCGGATCGGGTTCTCTACCTTTCTCACTAACAACATAACCCAACAACACTCCCTTATTCACTCCCAAAAATGTCTTATCCGGGTTCAATGCTAACCTCATCTTCCTACACCTAACCAATGCCTCCCTAACACAATGTAGGTGATCGTCCACATTACTTTGTGTGCTAAAATCGTCCACAAAGACGGTCATGGATTTGAACAACAAGTCGGTGAAGATATACATTACTAATCGTTGGAAAGTAGCCGGGGCATTACATAACCCAAATGGCATCACTACCCACACAAAAGTACCCCAAGGTGTAGTAAAAGCCGTTTTATGGATATCTTGGAGGGCTATGGAAATTTGATTATAACCCGCATACCCATCCATAAAGGTATATCGCGAATGACCTCCAACCTCCTCAAGCAACAAGGTGATAAAAGGTAAGGGGAAGTGATCCTTTTGTGTGCACGAATTCAATTTCTTATAGTCGACACAAACCCTTAATTTCCCATTTTTTTTCTTTACTAAGACCATAGGAGAAACCCAATCCGTGATTTCCACCGGCTTGATAAACCCGGCCTTCAATAACCTTTCCAATTCCGCTTTCACCAACAATTGCAATTGAGGATTCATCCTCCTCTCCTTTTGTCTAATTGGCCTCGCCCCCGGAATTAAAGGAATCCGGTGCTCTACCATTTCCCTAGGAATTCCCTTAAGCTCATCGTAGGACCATGCAAAAGTATCACTAAATTCATCCACCAAATTGCTATACTCCCTAACCTCTTTCTCCCCCAATTTGGAACCCATCTTCATTTGTCGGGTTTTTCCATTCTTTAATTTCACATCCACGTACCGCCAATCCGCTTCCGACACATGTGCTTGTTCCTCTTTGTTCCGATACCAATCGGAAGGCACATTGGGGTAATCTTTCACATCTTGCCCTACAACTATCCCCGTAGACGTGGTCTTGAAATGTAAAGGCTCCTCCAATTTCGATGACTCAATAATCACATCCTCCTCTTGAGTCCCATCTACATGAATTAAACTAACCTCACCCTCTTCCACGTCATCTACCCAAGGTGTTAACCCACCGCTAACCCACTCTTCCTCGGTGAGCACCTCACATGGCTCCAACAATGAGCCCTCTCCTAAACTAACACTAGGAAATTCACTCCCTAAGCCTACTTGGTGAAATGTAACCATTACATCAACCTCGGACTCGGGGTACTCCCTTAGCCATTGGGCATAATCCCCATTATCCCCATAATTGTAAAAATTAGGACCTAGACTTCCCGAGCCCGAATCTATAACAACCCTTTGACCTTCGGGATGGACGACTCCCACCAATGCCTTGCCAATCTCATTCTCGTTTAAGTCATCAATTTCCTTCTCCAATGGCAAATACATCTCCTTCTTCATCCATCCTTCTAATGAACCAATGGACACTATGACCCTATTACCCTCCGGACCATAAGTGATGGATGGTTTAGGTCCACCCCAATTGACCATAGCATTCGCCATCCGCAACCAAGGCCTACCTAGCAAAATGGGGAAGGTGTCCTTGTTGGAGTGCATTTTAATGACATGGAAGGTGACCAAGTACTCCTCGCCTCCCGTAGTCATTCTACAATCCTTGATCATCCCCAAAGGCGTAGTCGAACTTTGATTTGCCATATTTATGACCAAAGGTGAAGGCCCCGTGAGTCCAAGTCCCAATTTTTTCATAGTATCCTCCGGTAGTATATTTAGACTACTCCCTCCGTCGACTAGCACATTAGGAACCACCTTATCTACTATAACAACTTCTATTTCTATAGCTTTCACGTCTCTTCCACCTTGTGATTGGATCCTAGCGGCTATTTTAGCTTTCACCTTCCTCATCCTCTTGTGTACCGGCATTCCCTCCTTTAATGTTTTCCTTGCCGTGGGTGAAATTTCCAATAGTTGGCCGAAAGTAATATCCGCCTTGAGTGTACTAAGGTCCGCCCACAAGTCGTACCCGGTAGATCTTTCCACCTTAGAATTACCCACTACGTCGAATTCGTCTACGGGAACCCCCGGTCCTTCCCATTCACCCACATCGCTATTATCCAAGTCATGTACCGCATTAGTCCTCTCCCTATCTTGTAAAATTATATTTTCCCTCTCCACATCCTTAGTAGCTCTTCTAGCTACCCTATCCAACTCGGAGAGATTAATCTCTTCATCCGAAGAGTAATTTCCTTGCTCTCCTATTCCTACCTCCAACGGGGCATCCCCTCTCCTAGCCCTAGTAGTTACCGCTAGTGCAGGTGCTTCTTCAACCACACCCTTACCCTTCACTAACTCATATGTAATAGCATTGGTGTGAGGAGGCCATTGACTTTGCTCCTCTCCAATTCTCGTTGGGAGAGGAAGCATGTCATCACATGTGGCCTCCAACACTCCATCCATGAACCTAACATCTTGGGAGTTAGATGGTCCCGGATCCGTTGGAGGCGCTTGTCTCCCGTTACTACCATTAGGTGGAACTCCTTGTCTATTTTGTATTGGAATGTAACCGGTTGTAGTTTGCAAGCCCGCCGGTGGATGAAAAGTTTGCCTAGCATTACTATGGTCATAGTATAAGTTAGGTGGCCTAAGTTCATTGGCCGGTACTCCTTGTGGCCTAGCACCTCGCATATTATCCCTTGCTTGTTGTTGTGGATTAGCCACCGGGTAAGGGACATTAATTATTTTGTCCGGTTGGCGACACGTATCCGAGGGATGACTTCCTCCACAATTGCTACAATTAAACTCTTGACCTTCGGACCAACATTGTCCTTGAGCGTGCCACCTTCCACAAAAGGGATGAAATTCCTTCTTCTCTAAATTTTGGCCACCTTGCCCTCTAGGTTGTGGTCCTCTATTGCTTCCATTTCCATAGTGAGGTGGCGCTTGACCTCGTTGATTTTGTTGAGGTGGGTTACCGTTTCCTCTTTGGTCACGGTTTTGTCCACTTCTACAAAATTGACGCGTGTGGTCCGGTTGGCCACATTGGACACACCATAATCCGGAAGAATGCCTACCCGACTCAACCGGGGGTGGAGGCCCCGGTTGTTGACTCCGGATCATTAATGACATTTGATCCGTGAGGCTTTGCATTTGTTTTATCATAGCCTCTTGGAATCCTAGTTGGCTAGCACCTAGTCTTCTCTCAACCTCCTCCAAGTGTGGATCCGTTCTAGGGGCCGGTAGTGCCAAAAGAGGTGCCGGTTCCCTAACCGCTAAAGGTCGGGGGCCGGTGTCCACAATGGCATATGGAATTTGGTTCTCATACTTAGCGGGTTCTACCGCTACCACCCTAGGGCGTATGGGGATGAATTGTGGGATCAATTCATCCTCCCTTCTCCATAGCCTTTCGTGATCTTTATCCAAGTTTTCAATATCTCTAGCCGCACGCTTGGCATCCGCCAAGGTCAAGGGATTCCTTTCTAGAACACCCCTAATAGTTCCGGACTTAAAAAACCCTTGAATGAAAAATTGCTTTAGCGTGTCGTCGTTGAGCATGGTACCCACAAATCTAGTGCACACTAAATCAAACCTCCTAATGTAAGCCGAAATTTCTTCCTCCCTTCCTTGCTTCAATGACGACAATGCCCTTAATGCGGTACTTTGACCCACTTCCGGCCTAAATTCGTTAAGAAACTCCCTTTGTAATTGTTCCCATCCCCTAAAATGTCCCTCGGCATGATCCCGATACCATTCATAGGCTTCCCCCTCTAGAGTGGTAGGAAACCACACTAACCAATAACCCGGGTCGGTTATGAGGAAGCTAGCCAACCGTTCGATATACCGTTCCATGTGCCGAGAGGGGTCCTCATCCTTGGTCCCATAAAATTTAGGGAGATGAGATGGCATATCCATCGCCGCTAAATTTTGTGGAACCACAATTGGTAGGCCTCTTGGCCTAACCAATGGGTCTATTGGAGGTATAGGAGGTATGGGCGGAATTGGGGGTATGGGTGGTGGATCCATCCCCCGTTCCTCGGCCATGGTGACCGGTGAACTATTCAACAATCCCCTATCAACTTCTACCGGGAATTCTTCTCTAAGTGTGTAATTTTCCGAAGAAGTTTCACCACTCAATTTGGAGGGAGTGATCTCCTCTTCAAGTTGAGCTCCAAGTTCTAAGGTGTCTAGAATTGACCTAGTCCTAGGTTCGACGTTCAAACAACTCTCTATTCTAACATTATCTTGTTCTAATCTATCACTGATTTTAGAGGACCGCCTCTTTCGAGTAGATTTCTCTAGTCCTACTATCAAACTTGGTTTTTGTGAGCGAGTCCTATCTTGCATTCCATAAGAATCGATCGACCCTCACTTGACCACACATAATCCTAGCAATTCCCCTCTTAATATTTTCACTTGTCTTGGTGTGGTTATAATTTTTTTAGGAGGTGAGGAAAAGAACCTGCAAGCCCACTTAGGTGAAAGAATCCCAATAGGGGATAGGCATGTTCATGTTAATTTTTTGGTTAAGTCGGAGCATCACCTCCGCACCTTCCCGCAAATCAACACTCACCACAATACCGATTGTGAGGGGGTGACCTTCCGAGTAGATTATGTTAAAAGTCGAGGCTTCACCCTTCAACTTCTCACACCATCCACAATTCGGGAATTACCCTCTACAACGGATAACAACAATCACGAGTACAAAAGGCATTCCTTAATTAGTTAATGAGTTCACTTTGAAGAAATAAACATACCTTGAGCAATCGCATCCCCCTGTGAGTTAGCACTCCCCTCAATCGTGACTCAATGTAACAACACCATAAACTTTGTGAAATATTAATTTAATCTAGAGCATGAAATGACAACTCCCAAAACTTTGAGACTCACCCCGAGGTGAGTGTCAAAGTTCAATGTCCTAAGGTGAATTTACCCTCTAATGTTTTAATGAGCTACTCGGTTATAGGTTCCTTTTAAGTTCTTAGCAAATCCCCAAAAATGTTGAGGACGTACCTTCGCCGCGCTCCTTCCTCAAAAATGAATTTGCGTAATTGACAATGCAATTCATTCCAAGGAATAGTTTGAAATACAATGAATTCAAATGTAACCCAAAGAGAGAATACTTACCGAGTTTCGGGTGCTCCTTCCCTTCTCTCAAGTTTGTGTCTCCAATTTTTCCTAGTTGCCTCCAAGTCTCCTAGTCGCCTCCAAGTCTTGTAACTACCTTCCGCTTCGCTCCCGGCGGACGCACCAATTATGTGAGGCCAAACCCCCCACCCTTAAGCGTCCGTAGTCCGAGTAGTGGGTTTGGGCTCACATTCCTCCGCGGTATTGGATTTGGACTTGGATGAGTCCATAGTGCAAGGTTCACCCTTCAAGTGGTCTGGGATTTAACTGGTGTCTCCATACCGTACATAAGCCTTTAAGTATTAAGAAATACTTATGTGACTTATGTCAATCTCTCCCTCGCACCTTTGGTCTTTGCTTCCTTTGTCTTGCCATCGCGAGAGTGCTCCACATTCTCCATTAATTTGTGCACGTGGTTTATTTTTAAAGAGAGGATGCAAATGTTAAAAAACACTATTCTCTATAGTCAATCTCAAATACATTTACTTGTGAAAGCCACACATAACACTAACTAGCATAATGTAACTAACTACTTGTCTATGAGCTAATTAAGTAGGCTATCTACTAAGCTCCTTCATGAACCCATCTCTTTACTTTCTAATTACATAAACCTAGCTCCTTCATAAACCCAACTCCTTCATGAACCCAACTCCTTCATGAACCCAACTCCTTCATGAACCCAACTCCTTAGCTTCTAACTAAATAAACCCAGGTCCTTCATAAACCCAGCTCTTTACTTTCTAACTAAACAAACCCAGCTCCTTCATAAACCCAGCTCCTTCATGAACCCACAACTTTGTAGTTGTAATCCCCAACTACCTCACTAATTATTCAAGCCCTTAACTAATCTTCCTACCTAATTTTTCTAATTCTACTAACAACCCCTTTCTAATCACACAATTCTTCTCTAATCCTAAAATCCTAAAATCCTAGAGAGGAGAGGGGGAGAGAGAATTTCCTAACTTCACTAAGACTAACTAATCCACACAAGTATATTTTTGCACTCATCACAACCTCAAGTGCTCAACTCTTAAACATGGAACTTGCAACCACGTGTATTCAAAACATGAACTTTAAGTACCACAAATTGGAATCATGAATTAACTTTAAAATCCTTCACGTCAACACTAATTCTACCAAGAGGTCAAGCCCTCTTCAAGGCTAACAAGCCTTGGCTCTCAAACTAAAAACTAAGCACACACATGTGCTCCAATATGGCTTCCCACACCCACACTTATAACTCGTGGGGTGCCTTGGAGCACAAAGGAAAGAGAGGATGAGTGAGGGAAGAATGAGGGATTATATAGTAAGCTTGAGGGGGTGAGCACCCTCAAGGCTCACGATAAGCCCTTGAGATTTCCTCCTACTTAGTAGGCGCCAATCCTATCCTCTAAGTCTTCCTCCCTCAAATGATCAACAAGGATCCTAATTCGAACATTTAACTAGCCTTGGCTTTCTACCTACCACACTTTACCAAACTTGGGATGCTTCAACCCAAACTTAGCCTCCTTCGCTTTCCGCCGCCATAACTTTCTCCCCTTACTTTCCCAAATCGTCACTCACCACTTAATTCAAACCACGATGCTTAACTCGTGATTTGATTGGTGCTTTGAGAATTTGCTTATCCTCCACCTTGCATTCTTCCTTGGACCTTCCCCATTAAGTGGCCATGATGAGGTGGTCCACTTGTGCGCTCCATGTGATCCTCCATTCATCCCAATTCGAATGCACTTGCCTCTTGAGTCACTTTGGTTGTCTCCATCCATTTGTACTAGCCTACTCACTAACTACTCAATCCAAGTTCTCCTTACCTATCCTCATTCACTCAAATCCTTCCGAAGGTAAAAACACAATAACAACTCACATCCTAGCCTCTTACAACATGGTACTTCTAAGACTAACATTTCACTCTTTTTATATTTTTGTGAAGTAACATGCTACTTCAAAGTGCATCAACTAACGTTTCAAGGGTCTAAGACTAAATGTGGGCACCCTTTTGGGCTCACAACCTTCCACTAAGAAAATACATAAACAAATCAATTCTATTGGGAATCGGGGGGCACCGTTCATGGGTACACCACGGGTACCTTCCGGTTGCCTACCAATTGAATTGGTTATGCATTTTTTTGGTGGCAGTCTTGATGGCCTAGTCACAAGGAGGGTTGAAATGGATAAGATTTTTTCCAGTGATTTGACCTCCGGCTTGGGTATCATATCTTACAATGATGGACATTACATAACATGACAAATTTGACACTTGAAAAACACTTCAATATTCCAAACACGGAAGGGATTGATGTGAGTTGGCGTGGGACGGTTGGAGTGGGATCAGGTGGGTTGGAGTGGGTTGAAGTGGGTTGCAATGGGTTGCAGTGGGTTGAAGTGGGTAGAAGTGGGTTGCAGTGGGTTGAAGTGGGTTGCAGTGGGTTGAAGTGGGTTGCAGTGGGTTGAAGTGGGTTGGAGTGGGTTCACGTGGGTAGGAGTGAGTCGGGATGGGGGTTTGCGGGTGGGAAGGACAGGGATAGGGTTCCGTGGAGGGCACCGTGGTCGGGGGGGCAGGGATTCTCGGCGTCTAGGCGAGGGGAGACATTGCGAGGAGGGAGCATTGGGGTGGCGGCAGGGTTTGGGTACTTTCTCTGTCATAATCTTCGAGTGTTGGGAGCTGGGAGCGGGCGAGCGAGTGTTGCGAGGCAGCCTTCCAACCATACTCCCCCCGGAACCCAAATACTTGAAATACAAGTGAGGTAGTTTGTTCAATGGGAGTGACTAAACAATCTTTGCGAATCTACATCTGGTGTCAATCGTTTTGCACATTGTTCGGACCCAGTTTGGACCCAGTGTACATGGTTGCGTTGAGTTTGCAGAAATTGATTTCGCAAGCAATATTGAGGGTTTCCTTGCTGATGAAATAAGGGTTTGGTTCAGGAAGGGTTGTGTTGAGGTACAAGACCCTATTGAGACACAGACATGCTTTCCAACTTGATCACGGATCATGCATTTATCATGCTCCTCACACGTCCCCGAAGTCTCATTGCCTGGAGTTTGTGTGGAAGTAGCTCTTCTTCATATTGTTTGGGGATTGTTTGTTATTTGCCTCTTTCCAATTGAGAGACACAAAATGCACTAAAATTTGATTGTGGATGATGTATAAGTTTTAATTATGCATGTCTTGGCGTGCGTGTATAACATCTGCATCTCAGCATGTCGGACAGCCAAGGAACTCTGTTTTTGTGGAAAGCTGTGAGTTGGACTGTGATCTTGATGTGTGGGGTTTGAAGAGCACGTGTGATACTTAGGTGTGGTGGTTTAATCAGGAGGCTTTGAGTCAATTTTTTCGCATCTTCCTGTTAAGGTATTTTGACCCTCCATCATACAGTTGCACACATACAATTGAATGAACTGGTCAGTTTTACTATAATTTTTTGTGTAAGCCAATACTTTTAGTGGGGAGTTGCATCCTGCTGTAGGTTGGAATAGTGCAACAACATCTTCAACACAAGTGGTCCTCCTCGATTGCCGGTTGAACAGTTGGCGGC
This sequence comes from Polytrichum formosum, assembly GCA_964035585.1. Lineage (NCBI taxonomy): Eukaryota > Viridiplantae > Streptophyta > Polytrichopsida > Polytrichales > Polytrichaceae > Polytrichum > Polytrichum formosum. The sequence continues at coordinate 48,557,959 of OZ037937.1, forward strand.
CGGCCCCGCGGAGGTAAGTACTGGCCGTTTTGGTTATCGCGTCCGGCCCAAAGCATCAAATAATGTTGTCAATCTCGTGGAAAGGTGTGTCTTGGTTGTCTGTTGCAGTTTTTTAGGGTTGTCTTGGTTGTCTGTTACAACGGTGTTTAATGTTGTCTGCTGTAGTTTTTTTTACAGACCTTGCCAAACCCTGTTCCTGAATTGTATCACGTCTAGAAATTGAAGTAGCAAAGTTTGTGAAAGGCCGATTATGAGGTTGTGTAGAGTGGGGTCAACCTCTTGTAGTTATTCTATAGTGTAGGAAAAACTCTTCACTAGATTGCTGAGCAAGGACAGTAGGTGACCAGCGTTACAATTGGCTTTGCCTCGTGTGTGATAATGAGGAGCATTTTCTGCCTTTCCCACAATCCCTTTCATGAATGTAACATGGGAACTTATAAATCTGTTCACGGATACTTATACAGTTCCAATATTGTTCATTTCTTGCAGATGATGAATCCTGGAAACTATCAGGCACAACCATATTAGTATGACCAACTTCTGACTCTGAATCAAGCATCTGCAGGTCCGTTTCTATAAAAACAATACCTTCTTTGAATTCGCTTTTGATTGACCCTAGTTGTAGACATAGGTTTGGCACAGGAATTCATGGGGAAGGGTCAGTAATATGTGACACGAAGCCAAAAGGGCTGGTCATGGGTATTAATTATGGTTTCGGCAATTGACCTGCTTCTTTGTAGATGCTTGTGAGCCCAAAAGGGTGCCCACATTTAGTCTTAGACCCTTGAAACGTTAGTTGATGCACTTTGAAGTAGCATGTTACTTCACAAAAATATAAAAAGTGAAATGTTAGTCTTAGAAGTACCATGTTGTAAGAGGCTAGGATATGAGTTGTTATTGTGTTTTTACCTTCGGAAGGATTTGAGTGAATGAGGATAGGTAAGGAGAACTTGGATTGAGTAGTTAGTGAGTAGGCTAGTACAAATGGATGGAGACAACCAAAGTGACTCAAGAGGCAAGTGCATTCGAATTGGGATGAATGGAGGATCACATGGAGCGCACAAGTGGACCACCTCATCATGGCCACTTAATGGGGAAGGTCCAAGGAAGAATGCAAGGTGGAGGATAAGAAAATTCTCAAAGCACCAATCAAATCACGAGTTAAGCATCGTGGTTTGAATTAAGTGGTGAGCGACGATTTGGGAAAGTAAGGGGAGAAAGTTATGGCGGCGGAAAGCGAAGGAGGCTAAGTTTGGGTTGAAGCATCCCAAGTTTGGTAAAGTGTGGTAGGTAGAAAGCCAAGGCTAGTTAAATGTTCGAATTAGGATCCTTGTTGATCATTTGAGGGAGGAAGGCTTAGAAGATAGGATTGGCGCCTACTAAGTAGGAGGAAATCTCAAGGGCTTATCGTGAGCCTTGAGGGTGCTCACCCCCTCAAGCTTACTATATAATCCCTCATTCTTCCCTCACTCATCCTCTCTTTTCTTCTTGCTCCCTTGGCACCTCATGTGGTGCGAGTGTGGGTGTGTGTGGAGCAAGAAAGGTGCACGTGGGGGTGCAAGGTTTCAAGGTGGAGAGCTAAGGCCAACTAGTCTTGAAGTTAGCTTTATCTTGTGTAGATGGAGTATTTGATTTGAGGCATTTAGAAATGAGTGCTTAGCTCATGTTATTTAGATTTATAGTGTTTAGATTTATGTTAGATTAAGGCACTTAGTTTTGTGTTTAGTAATTGGCCGAAGGCAGGAGCAGTTGGTTTAAGTTGTTAAGTTGGGGTTAAGTGTTGTCAGACTGAAAGGTTGCTAGAACCGGTCTGCAAGGTATGCTGAGGCAGCTGGAATCGGTTCTGCCAAGGGGGCAGCTGGGCTTATATGGGCTGGGTTAGTTTAAAGCTGCTAGTACTAGTTCACGGTGTTGGGTCAGTCTCTACAGTGCTGGGTTAATACAGCTGCTGGAAGCCTAGGAGGTATTCAGTGTGGTTACTAGTTAGCCTACAGCTGAGAATAGTTAATTGGCAGCTCAATGGGATTATTCGCAGCTGCTGGGTGTTAAGGCTAAATGCAGTTAGCCTAGGTTTAGTCGCAGCTGTTGGGGGATTGAGGCTAAATGCATACAGACCACAGCCCCTAATTAGCAGCAGCTGGGTGGGCTAAGCATGGTGAACGCAGAGCTGGACTAAGGGCTACTTCACACACGAGACTGAAAGCCGTAACCATTTCACTTCAAGCACTCTCATTGGTAGAAAAGGTGGAGCCGGCCCAAGTTCGCTTCACACGATGCTTGAGGAACCAACAGATGGCCCAAGGTTGGTGAAGGCTGCCGGTTCGAAGTCCATCAGAGCTGGGCTAAGTTTGGTGACGACTGCTGGTTTAAAACCCAGCAGAGTTGGGTTAAGGTTGGCGAAAGATTAGGGGCATAAATATTGGGGTCAGGTAGGAGCTAGGTTAGAGATTAGGTAGGTAGTTAAGTTAGGATTTATGAAGATAGGAGGGTTAGTGTTAGAACCACATTAGGAAAATCTTATGTTGGTTGGTGGTATTAGGGAGTGAGCTTGGGAGTTAATTTGGAGAGTATTTGTGGTAGAAGATGTCATGACATTAATGAGAGAAATAAGTGTTTTTTAACACTTGTATTCTTATCATGGAGTGAATTGAAGTGCTAACAGTGATGGGAAGCACCAAGGCAAGTTGTTAGCTCCACACAAGTGAAGTGGCATTGTGTCAAAAATTGGTAACTAGTGCACTGAAGACTTCCGAGCCTCATGGAATCAACAAGCCATAGCTTCAACGAGGTCACGAGCACTAGTATAGAGTCAACGGCACGGACTCCATTTAGGAGAGGGATATCCTTAAGGGCTTGTGTAGCTAAAGCGGCCGGATGGACGTTAGAAGCAAACAAAGACAACATAGCACCCGAGCATAAGGAGGTTAAAATAACATAGTTAACTTGTGCATTCTCCACACACGTATTGAAATCGTACATTGAGTTGTTAAAAGTGAAATTCCAGTTAAATCCAAGACCACTTGAAGGGTGAACCTTGCACTATGGACTCATCCAAGTCCAAATCCAATACCGCGGAGGAATGTGAGCCCAAACCCACTACTCGGACTACGGACGCTTAAGGGTGGGGGGTTTGGCCTCACAATGCTTTTCTAGTGAAAATCTCTGGAGACATTTTGAGCGTTTGTTGTCCATGCCAAAAGTAAGCTGATCATGCGGTCAGAAATTTGTCAGCACATTTTAAAGATCCTGCTGACCCAGTGCGGGAACTGTGCAATCTCTTTGAAAAGAAGAAGGCAACCTCTTAGCCTGTTTTTCATCTGCGTTGATTTAATTTGTCTCTGGCTAGCTAGCTTGGTTTGGTGGCTTAGAGTTATGCCTGTTGCTCCAATTGGATGTCCTCTCACAAATATTGATGTCTGAGCCGGCGTGTTTTGACAGGCTTGTTGCATACTGATGCCTTAGTTGCTGTTCTCTGCTGCCATCCGAGTTGGTCACTGCCGGTAGGTTTTGTGGTGAGCTGCTTTTGCACTGATCATTGTGGTGCTTTTGGGCACCCCCCTCCGAGGGAGCCTAAAAGTACCGCACAAGCCCTTCGGTGAGGGTGGCCTGCCTTAGCAGGTGCCCAAGCCGAACCCGGATGTTATGATTTTTTTATGGATATTTAGATTTGTGGAGGGATTTGTCAATCGCGTCGTGTCCTTTCGGTAGGTTGTGCCTAGATTAATAAGTGCTTAAGTGAATTATCTATTTTTTTCTAACCTAGTGCCAAATTATCCTAGTCTACGCGCAGACGCACCAGCCTTGGAATCAAGGCAACCTAACCCTAATGAATAAAATAACCTTACATTTTACCTTGGCCACCTCTAATTTCTTACTTGTTATGAATTAAATTCTCTAAACGGGGGGACCTTGATTAAGTCCCACCCTCTCAATCTTCTTTCTTAGTTTAAGGTTGATTACACAAAGTCTATATTACTAAGTTCATAAATTATGGCATCACCACCTACTTGTTTGGTGCACGCCCTGACCTGAACCCTTCAAGGCCCTGTGCGGGTCTCTTAAAGGTCGATTGACACTTATACCCTCTGATCTTTGCCGCCGGAGGGGGTAGTATCAACCTTTCGAGTTAAGTTTCCGGTTGGTTTTTGCCCACAGGGGTTGTACAAATTATGTTGGTTATTAATTAGTTTAGAACGGTTTGACCACGAAAACTCAACTTGATGGGACCGGGGAATAGGGCAACCTGTGTGTTCAACCTGTTGCACAATCTTCAAGGGTTGGGACCATCACCTCCAACCCTTGGGGCCAACAACATGATAATGGATTCGTGGGCCATTAACCCCACCTTTCCATCAACAACATTCAGAGTGGTCGTGTCAGTGATTAACCCGACTTCACCACATACGGAACTTGCTAATAAATGAAGCTACTACCACAAAACATACCAAGGGGCCCCGAAAACAATGGAGTTGGGTACCCCCTTGGCGGTCAAGTGGTCAAACCACTTGACCTTACGAGATAGGTGAGTGGGTTAGAAATGCGTACCTTCGCCGCGCTCCCTCCAACCCTAAATGGAAAGCTAAGGTTAATTGATTTACCTCAATTCTCCGCGGTTGATTTAGACTCGATGTAGGCCGAGCCGCTATTTCCTTCCTCGCTCCACTTTCCGGGCGTCGACCTTGCCTCCTTTGTAACTAGTTTGATAAGAAACGTATCTTAGTTAACAATAAAAATACAAAGTGTTGTTTTTTCACTATAATTTAGACCTAAGCATAATATATCTACTTAGTTCACTTAATTATCTTTCCAACGATCTAAAAATCACCTTAATCGGATAAGAAATGCAAAAGTTATGAGGGTTGGAAGTGCGAGGTCGATTCAACCGATCCTTCCAACCCACCTATCTAACTTCTAACTTCAAAAATTCGTAGCAAATTCATTACGACTTGGATTTAGGCTTTCCTTATACCATTGGAAAGCTATTAAAAAGTTCTAACTAGAAAAATTATGACATCAGTAGGTTAAGCCAATACAATTTCAGCAGACCCTCTGTAATGCAGCAGTCAACCAAGAACCCTCAAATTATGTATCCCGTCTTCAAAAATTCATATCTAATTCAAATCATGCTCAAATCAAATGTTCTATATAACCATGGAAAGATATTAGAAAGATCTATGTAATAAAAATATGCAATTAACAAGCTAAGCCAAGATGAATTCAGCAGACCCTCTGTAATGCAGCAGTCAACCAAGAACTCTCAAACTATATATTCCGTCTTCAAAAATTCATATCTAATTCAAATCATGCTCAAATCAAACGTTCTAAGCAATTCTGGAAAGCTAAACAAAAGCTCTACTTAGGAAAAATATAATTTTTTAGAATTTAAATTCTGATTGGGCTGGCAGGTCTGATCCAGCAGCCACTACCCACAGAACCACCCGGTTTTTTGCTCCATCTTTGAAAATCCATAACTAATTGTCATCTTGACCAAATCATAAATGGGAAACAGCTATAGATAGCTATAGGAAATCTCTCTAAGAGAAAAATGATAAGTATTTTGTTCTAGCTTCTGAACTAAGCCTCCAAGGCATTGGCAGCTAAGGTCTACAATGCCTTCACTCGAAATTCTACAATCCAACCTACCTCTACAAAAGAAATAAAGAATTTTGTTGGTATGTTAATAAACACACATTCTAACTAGGAGAGAGAGTAGAGGAGTTTCTCAAGCCTTTCTCTTAGGCCATTGAGAATGTATGCTAAAGGATTTTTTCCTAACTATTTTGAAGTAGGGCTTCGCCCGCTAATCAAATTGAGAGGGAGTTTTGTCTAACTATCTTGAACTAGAGCTTCGCCCAAATTCTAAAGGGAAGAGGGGTTTTTCAAGGTGGGAGGAGGGGGTTTTTAAACCCTTTCACAAAAGGGTTGGACCCCTCCGCCACCGGTTCCATTTTTCGACCCCCTCCCGAAATTTTGGCTCGGGGGTCTTCCCGGTCGAGGTTGCCACCCCGTCGCCGAGGTGGCTCCGACGGAAATCTTCCACATTCGTTCTAATTTTTGGTAGCAAGTTGGCAAGGGGGCAAGTGGCCCCCTTGCTATTTTCCTCAAAGTCTTCGCGCTAATTTTTTTTCACGCCGAGCTCCTCCACTTGTCTTGCGTGACCCACACTAAGTACTAAACTAACCCTTACCTAGCTAGCTCTACTAATTTAGTCCTCTTAGCTAGTTGCTTTCACTAACTACGTTTTTCCCCGCTAACTAGGTCTTGCCTAGATAGCTATTTTTTTCTAACTTAGCTAATTTCTATCTCTAGTTAGTTTTCATTTTTTCTAACTCTACCTAAAACTAGATTTTTCCCTTCACGGGTGAAGGTCCGAAGACTTCGGTAATTTCCTTCCCCTTTTTGAACTAAATACTAATTGAACTAATTTTTCCCTTAATTCGCTATCAATCCTAACTTTTAATACTAAAATCCTAACTAAAGTGACCCCACGGAGTGGTGGACCACTCTGGTGGTTCACAATCATCGTGTGTCGCAGTCACAGATTTAATTATTGTTCATGTAGGCTCTTCATAACTGTCAAGTGGCCAGCAGAGGTTTCTTTGAGAAGCAAGATGTTTTGTGGTAATGGTTTAATCCATGTTTGTTCTTCAATGGGGAGGTTCCACCTTTGTGCAGTCCTTGAGAAATTGAAGCGCCTTATGTGTTTAATTGAGAGCGCAACATCCTATCCTGTCCCAAGGTTCTCACTGGTCATAGCTGAATGGTAGATGGTGTGATGCTGTATTTGGACTTGCTGAAGGCTCTAGAACTTGTTTGGATGTCATGCTCACCCAGCTGCACAAGCATTGGGTTTTTGAGCACAGGAAAACGACTGCGACTTGTGGAGGAGTATTGTGCAGGGTGAAGAATGCTACACTGTTGTTTTGTCACAAGAGGATTATGAAGCATGATTTGATCTGATGATATCCTCCTAATTTGGTCGTACGTTCAGATGTTGTTGTGACCTCTCATATCAAAACTATATTTCGGAATTGACAGGTTGATGTATGTGCCCTTTTCCATGTGATAAGTAAATTTGACCTAGGGAAGAGTGCTTGTGGAAATGGTGGGTAAGTCATTTTGTTGTGCAATTGTCATCCCTTGATAAACATCGATGGAAATGAATGCTTTGTATCACACAGCAGAGCGAGATCGAAGAGCCAGACATTAAGGTAGAAATACCACAACCCGTTAAAATATAGAGGTCTTATTTTGTATTTGTACTCAAGCAGGGGGCTTCTTCTTGAGGTGTGTATGTCGAGTAAGGTTTTGGTTTGTTTATGTGGTGACTTAAGCAGAGGCCTTATTGACAGCACTCGGAACTGCTCATTATGACAAGGGTGGACCAGATTGTAAGTAAAGGAAGTGATGGAAAGAGGAATAGAATGAAGGTGTTAAACAAGCATTCTGTCTACTTGGCTCTGCAGATTGTGTACTGTAAGATTGGCAACCGACAGTGACTGGGTGAACCACCAATCACTTTCTCCCGATAGGTAAATGCTCCCTTCAGAGTATATTTCTGCTCCTCTGCATGTTATGAAATGCTCCATTTAAATAGTCGTGCTTTGGACTTCAATATCAAATAACATCCCATTGTGATTCGATTGGTTGTGGACGCAATCAACACCCTTTTTTCTTAATTATCATGAAAAATAAGCCTAGGCATTCGAGGAAATATCAAATTGCAAATCACCTTTTGGATTCAGACTACCGTACCTTAGGGGCAGCTTCGGCACCTTGCTGCCGAATATTTAATTAAAGTTCAAAAAGTAGGTTCGGCACCTTAAAATAGTATATTCACATTTTCGGCAATTTTCTCTTTTAATTTTTAAAAATCCGGCTTAAATTCATTTTTAATTTTCTATTTAAGCTTATATCTTGTACATCTCTCTTGCATTGAATGACAAGTAAGATGTGAGTGAAGAGTTGAGAATGCTCTGTGCTTTATGCAAGTAGAGTGGAGTTGTGTTCAACAATGCATATGGGATATGTAAACTTTGAGGTGAAGCACCTAGTTAGACTTCATTTTTATAACACGCATAACTTTTGCATAGAGTCTTCAAATGACATAAAATTTGTTGGAGGTGAAAGATTACTTGATTTCTAAACTTTTCTTAGACCCACAAAATTCCAAAAAAGTTGATCTTCTATGCACAAATGAGCTCCGAAAAACTGTTATGAACGCATTTTAATTTTTTGATCTTTACACGGCTGCAATGTTTTGTCCATATCTTTTGCATAAAGACTTATTTTGACACAAAACGTGTTGGAGGTGGAAGAAAGATTGATTTCTCAACTTTTGTTAGTTGGACAAAATTCTATAAAACTTCATCTTCTATGCTCAATTGGACTCCAAAAATTTGTGTACAACACATTTGAAAAGCCTCACCTAGAGTCTTGCTACTTCTTAACCCATATTCTTTGTGGACTAATGTAAGTGAGCTTGATTACAAAATGAGCACCTTCTCTCCTTCAAAATTCACATATGCTTCCACTTTAAGTAAAACTCTAGTGAGAAGTAAAAAATTCTTACATTTCGGCAATTTTGAAAAATAATTAATTTTATATTCGCCAAAAAATGGCAATAATATTCCAAAATTTTCGGCATCTATTTTTAGAATTATTTTGTGCCGAAGCTGCCCCTAAGGTACGGTAGTATGAACTACCAGCAGAGCATAACGGACGTGTCAACCTCCTAATATTTCCCTTTCTTTGGTTGTCAAGATCTCCATTGAAGCACACGAAAGTTTATCAATCATGTGCGATGTACAAAGCTGCAAAAGTTTGACAGTGTGGTTCTCAATTTAAGCTCCATTACGAATGCTTGCATATTCTTGATTGAAGGTGCTCGCGTCAAACACTCATAACCTCTCCATGGTGGGAATTATGCAATCTTATCTGATGATCATGAACTGGGTATTTTTAAATTGGATCAAGGTGGTCAGTTATGTCAACATTGTATCTGATGGTAGGGCGCATGTATTTTGAGATTTATTTTGTGAGGAATATTCTACAGGACCCGCCACTAAGAATCATTATGTGCAGGTTGTTGCACTTTGTGACCATCCAGCTCTTCTTGACAAGTCAGGAACACATGCCCTTTTCAGGTATTAATTTGCTCGTTAAGGCTACTTCTGCATGTGTGGTGCTACCAGCAAGGTTTTGTATGTGGTGTGATTTTTGAGCATGTTAGTAAGACTTGTTGATGCTGTAACTTTTGAAGTCAAGTTGCCAAAAATTTCTGTATGCACTCTTGACAGAAATATGTTTTCGGCAAACTGCTACTAAGTTACCATCCAGTTTAATTGAAAGCGCAAGGATACTTTGCCTATGTATGCTTGGATTGTCTTGAGCAGTCAATTTATATCAAAGCAAGTTTCTATTTCTTTCTTTCCTTTTTATACAGTGTGGTTTTGTAGTTAGCGCCAAAGATCCAGCATTTAGTGTAGAAGGATCTACTTGAGACAATCTACCCACAAAGGACACGGGGGTATAAGTTTTTAATAGGACACATGTACGTACCTTGGTGATGTTGATGGGGCCAAGTCAAAGAGGAGCTGCTTGCGAATATCGTCCGTCATTGATGTTAAGTTAAGGTGGAGTGTGGCAACTCAGTTTGGGGAATTGAGTTTAGGGGAATTAAGTTTGGGGGAGGTTGTTGCAGAGGGGGAGGGTGGACAAATATCGGAGGAGATTCGCATCAGTTTTGGCTGCGCGGAGGTTTTGCTGGAGCAGGTGGGGACTGTTGACGACGACTCCTATTTTTGTTGAACTGGATGTGATGAAGAGGATCATTTGGTGCTTTATTTCTGTTTGGTCAATGTTGGCAACATTTTGCAGCATCTTTCTAGGTTAGGTGGGCTATGAAGGCAGTCTGACCGGCACTTGGGAATGGAGGAATTTGAAAAATGAACCTCGACAAGTTTGTTGAGTTAAGTTACTTGAGTTTATGTTTATGTATTTGTAGATGACCCCCGCGGGGGGCACTGCGCGGGATTCAGAAGTGGCTATAGTATACTCGAGGCATGTTAGGCACTTTGTTGCAGCAAATGTTCCAAGATGTATTTTAATTGCATTTGTACGCGTGACCAATGTCATAACGGTGCAGTGAGCCGTGGTGGAGAGGAGTGAAGGGCTGCGCATTTGTTTGATAGCAAGATTTTGCAGGCAAGCATAGAGGAGGCAGGAGATCATGTGGTCGAGAACATCCAACCTCGGAACTCTGCATCGTTGTTAGAACATGGAACAGAAGACAACAGCGCTGGTGGGGTTGGCGGCACCACAACGAACCACCTTGCAGAGACATCAGATTCCCGGAAACGTCCAGGTGGCTCGTCCCCCGGAAAGGTGAGAGGGCATTTGAATTTAAACTTTTGATTCACCATCGAAGTGTTGAGGTTATTCATCAATGGGCCCGCATGAACACTGAACTGTGTAAAGTGTTTTGTTGGAATGCAACATGAATATTTTGCACACATAGTCTAATTGGATTTGCACACGTTGTTGGGATTTAAATTTGCAGGCACCGGCAGAAAAACGTGCAAGGCTGGACGCCCTTGAGTTTCCAGGTACGGAAAGGGGGATGCCTAACCAGTCCATGCGAGAAGAGTTTCCTCGTAACATAAGGCTGCCACTGCACGGGGGGAGCTTGGAGGGGGGAGAAAGATGGGCGGGGCCGCACCTCTCACATAATCTGCCCAGGGAGCATCCCGTATGGCCGCCGTCTGCCCAGTGGAGCCAAGACGACAACGGATACGGTGAAGACAGGTATGCCATTGGAACACGCACACACAACTGGCAGAATGGAAATATGAATGCACCGTATTGGCATGATGAAGGAATGATGTACAATGTTCGGCGTGGCGGACCATGGGGGGGCGGGATGCCCATTGGGAGACCAAATGCGCCGCAACCGCGATATCCTCGTGACCGCGGACACATAATGGATCAAGCTTACATCGACAGGGACGGTTATGCTGTGCAACATGTGGAACGACGGGATATGTATGAGGAGGGCGACCCTCATGGCTATGGCAGGCCGCCCATACAATATATGAGCAACCAACCTGGTATTGGCAGCGCACCTCCCTTGCCGACTACAACCCCAAACAGTCTGCCCGCATACGCTCCGGCTTCAACGGGGCCGGTGCTTGCACCGGGCCATGGCAAGGAACGGCAACCCGCATCTACACCAACTTCTGTTGAGGATGTCTATAGCTTTGAACATCCGGAGTCCTCTGCAACCCAGAGCATACCAAATGTAGAAGATAGAGCACACATACCCCGGTCCGCAAAACCGGCAGTATCGCCCAAAAAAGGGCCCCGCAACCTACAACATTTCTATGACATAGAAGAGGTAGGCAGGGTTGCACGGGGGCAAAAACCATTTACAATCGAGTGCAATAGCGAGGGAGAACCAAACGAGACTGGTGGAGCTGGATCCAAATTCTTGGAGGTTTTGAGAGCATTGTGCAACGTAATTCTAGATGTATCGATTATAAAGGTGACAGACCAAAACGTGGAGGCCTATGCTAGCCTGCGCCAAGAGATGGATTCAGAATTTGAGTATATTGGGCACCCAATTTCGGATGTCGGGTTCAAGAAGGCGGTATCCAGGTGCATGAAAGAGGAGCGTTGCCGTTTGCACAGACTGTACACGTCGCGACCCGACCGTGAGTGCCCCCCAAAAGAGCGACCGGATGTGTGGGAGAGGCTGAAGTCATATTGGAATTCTCCGGAGTTCGGGAAGGTGAAGAAGTTGGGGTCGCCTGGAACACAAACAACACCTCCGGACGTGCCGGTAAACACTGCACCCAGCCCTACTCTACCTTCTTATCCCAACTTCTCAAATACTTGTTTTGCTATCATACTTGTTGAAGGTGCAAGATACTTTTGTGGGTGCAAGATACTATTCTCCCGCTACATTCAGAAAGTTAAGGGCACCCTCTAGCAGATTACAGGCAAATACTAGCTATTGTTCTCATTCCCTCTATTTATTTGGGGACAAGACAAAAGTAATTAAAACCCAAAACAAAAGTACTGTTGTTTGTCACCCAAAATGTATGTACATCTGAGTCAGGCGACTGTCGTATGTGGTAGGTCTAACACATAACAAGGAGAATGTGTTACTTCAAAAGCTCAAAATGTTTGATTGATGATAAGTTATTACATATAGGGCCCACACGAATAGGATGATAATGAAATAGCATTCGGTTGAGAGCCTGGTCACATATGTCTTTGTGTTACACTTGAAGGCCCGTGACCAACCAGATTTCAATTTCAATTTTTTATGGTAAGGCCTTAAGACGAGTTTCAAGGCCCCTCACATTTCATGATCACAACCATTGGCCATATTGTAAAGTGGCTCTACTTTCTGTTCCTGAGATGGTTGCAACTCTGCTCTATATGTGGAGAGAGCCAAGGAACTGATCGAAAAAATCAGAAATATAATAAAACATAGAAAATAGGACAAATAACCTTGGCAAATTCGGCAGGGGGGACTTTGTCGCCACTGTCGAGCCACCCTTCCTGTAGTTTCCATGTAGGCTTCATTGATCTTCCCCTGCTTCTCACACAGGATGTGTCGGGCTGCAACAGCCCCCAACAGTTCAAATTTTAGTAAGTCCATTCTAAAACAAATTGCACCTGCCAATTAAATTCTACACAACAAAATGGTGTAAATTACTTACGCCTCCTTTACAAATTAATAACATACCAATTGACAAAGGAAGTCATCAAAATAACATGGTTCAAGAAATTGACCTTTACTGAGAATCACATAGTGAGTACCTAAGGTTGATATATATGCTATTCATCCCTAATGAACTGAAATTTGCAAAATCTTAATATTGAATAATCCATTACGTTAGACTGATGTCATCCAATCCTATTGAAATTTGAACATTTATGCTTGAATCAAGCTTGATTTAGAAATTGATCTTTTATATAAATGTGTACGTGCAATCATTCATGGGTTTCACCCAATTTTTTTCCCCAGAAAATATAGGCGCCAAATTTATTTGTTGACAATAGAGGGTTAGGCTAAGGGCAGAGAAGGCGCACTAACAGATGTTTGCATGATGAAACTACAGTGTGTTTGCTTGCAGACATAGTATAGTGATGTTGTGCATTGGGCGTTCCAACCTGGAGATCATTCACTCAACCAGAAGAATTTTTGTGTTTGAGAGGAGTAGCTTTGGGCCAACAAAGTAGTTACTTATGCATTGTTGACATAATCAGATTGCCATTGACAATTCATTTGATCCATGAAGCTCCTAAAGATTTAGTGCCTTGCCACTCATGAAATGGCACGTTGGGGTTTGTTGGTTAGGCCATCAGTGTGTGCATTCCTCCAAACTTGTTGTGATTAGTTTATGTGAACCCTTGTGGTGAGTCTATGCGATTGATCAGAGGAGCTCAGAGGATTGCTTCAGAGTGATGTTGTGGCAGATGCCAGAGCACTTGCTGCTATTATGCAATCTTGTGGCTGGACTCAGTGACTCACATAAGACAAGGTGGGCTGGACTTACAGAAGATAGGGTGCGCTGGAACAGTGAACAATAGAATTGAGTGTGTTGGGCGCAGTATTGACGCCATTATTCGCAGAATTTTGTGGTTGTTGCCAAAAACTTGGCAGATTCGTGGACTGCTGGGGATGATAATTCATGTCTTGGGTTCACATAATACAGGCTGAGGTGGAACACGAAACACAGTACAATCGACTGGGTTGAAGTAGAGCATATAGATTCTTGTAGTTGTTGCGGCTTATTTCAATCTGGGGGCCTTTTTGGGCTATGGGGATGCTAATAGGGTGTGGTATCCGAGTTTGATGTAATAGTGTGATTCAGACTAATTTCAGAAATTCTTGTAGTTGTTGTTTAGAAATTTGCGGCTTATTTATGCGTAAAGATCATATAACACAGGTTGAGGTGGAACACTGAAGACAATGCAATTGAGTGGGGTGAATTTGAGCAGAGCGATTTAGCCTAACTATGGGCAGAGATTTCGTAGTTGCTAATTCATGTGTTGGCCTCACATAACTTAACTCAGTGTATGGTGGAACATCCAACAGCAGAGGGTAGTGCTGGGGAGGTGAGATACCACTACTAGAAAAACAAAGTCCAAATTAACAAAATATTAACAATTTTTTGTTAATTTGGACACTGTAACGTCCATTTTTACAAATTTTTGTTAATTGTACCCAAATTAACAAAAATTTGTCATTCTTTTTTGTTGATTTGGATAGTACAATTACCATATCGGGAATCTTTTTGAATCTTTTCATAAAGTTTTGAATTATTAAAAATATTTATAAACCTTTAAAAATCTTCAATATACAATGTAGATTTAAGAATAAGTACACAATTCGGTGCTTATTAAAGTCAGCAGACTTCAGAAGCGATTCAGACCTAGTAAAAATTGGAAAAACTTCTAACTAGAAAAAGTTGACAAATTTGATTTGTCAACTTTTTTTAGTTAGAAGTTTTTCCAAAAAATTTTTTTTACTAGGTCTGAATCGCCTCTGAAGTCTGCTGACTTTTTTAAAAGTCAGCAGACTTCAGAGGCGATTCAGACCTAGTAGAAATTTGTTTTTGGAAAAACTTCTAACTAAAAAAAGTTGACAAATCAAATTTGTCAACTTTTTCTAGTTAGAAGTTTTTCCAAAAAAAAATGTTTACTAGGTCTGAATCGCCTCTGAAGTCTGCTGATTTTTTTAAAAAAAAGGAAGAAACCCGGAAAGCTAGTTAAGTAGATTCTAAATCCAATATTTGTCACTTGTGAGTGGTTGGTGCGTTGGCAAGAGCGTTGGCCTCTAACCACGAGGTCTCCGGTTCGAACCCGGGAGGCCTCACTTTCCATATGGCTATTGTGACGTGGCACATGGGTGTCCACCCACGTGGCAGTTGGATTGTTGGACACGTGGCACCGCCCTAGATGATGAAATCAACACTTTTTTGTTAAAAAATGAAACACTGATTTGTTAAACTTTGACAGTTTTTTGTTAAAAAATTAACAGTTTTGTGTTAAAAAATACCCAAATTAACACGTCCTAATCAACAAAAAAAATCAACACTTTTGTGTTGAGTTTTGTTAAATTAGTCACTGTTTTTTTCTACTAGTGTACAAGTGAGGTTAGGTTCAAACATTGTAGACAAACATTAAATCATGCCTGAATGCAAAATTCAGTTAGTTTTTTCAGCCAATTTGACATTCACAACTGGAAACGGATGCTTGTGCAGCAGCTGCGTTCTAGTCCCCGCAAGATTTCGGAATGCGGACAAAACCAGCTGGATTTTGCGGCTCTTCTCGCCGAATTGGCCACTCTCAACTCCAGCGTGAAAGCATTAACAGAGGTGATGATACTGAACTTCAAACATTGCCAAGACCATAGCCAACAGAAATTGAGGCTGGATGGAGAGAAGGCACCTGTACCAAACACCACCATTGAAAATACAGTCCCGCCTCCTCCTCCTTCTTCACTCGCCGAACCCGAAGGCGCGGAGTGCACTTGCTATTACACACGAGTGCACTCCGGAAGTCGGAGCAAGGAGGTTGCGAGAGCAGGAACCCCGCCACGTGTGGTTTTGAATGCAGATGGTTGGCAGTCGAAGAATGTGCAAGCGCCATCCGAGATCGTGGAGGCCAAACCTGCGGACGACGGGGCCGGGGGATCCACGTTACCTGGCTCTGATTGCGCGCTAATATCACCTCCGGCGAAGGCCCGCAAACCTGCGACTTCGTCGAGGAGGAAACCGACCTCGAACGCACGAGGTAAGGCGCTTGCGAAGGGAAGGGCAGTGGAGGCCGGCAACGACGACGTGGCTGCAACCGGCACGGCAGTAGCGGTTCCGACTTCGAAGAAGGTAAGTAACAACAACACTCTCTTCGGTAAAATGAAACGGGCAGCCAGTATGAAACGGATAGTAATTTTTTCCTCCCCCAAGATAATATTGGCATGCGTGCAGATCACACACCCAAATGTGGTCGGCGCCGCATGCTGGAAAATCAGAGTCCCGAGAATGTCCGTGGGCGGAGTGGGGGCAGCGTTGTTTATGAAGGTCAGGGCTGACTTTGCTCTTTTATTGTTGAATTCGCGAAACACGTTTTTATCGATTGCAAGTAATCTGTGTTGGTCTTGCCCGGTTGCATATACAGAGTGCCGGAGGGGGGAGAGGAAAGGGCAGCAACAGGACGTCAAACCGGTCGTCTAACCCAGCGTGGGATTTAGAGCGAAACAGGACTCCGGTTCCCGCGAAGAACACGCCATATGTAAGATTCGCGACACCCACGGGATACATAAACCTCGAATTGCGTCCGGGAGCTTTAATTATGTGAATATACCAGTCGTGCTAACCGTTGACTGCGTTTCCATTGTTTATGCGGCCAAGGAGCGTGGGCAAAAGGGGAGCTGATGGATTATTCCACCCGGACGAGCCGGCAAGAAAAGTTGCCGAATGTTGCAGTGTCTCCGGCCATGCCGGAGAACCATTTCATGGCACGACTATTGCGCCAGGAATGTTTAAAGTGAATGTGGGCCGCATATTAGTTCAGGATTGTCCGTTGTTTGTGACTGTGGAGGACGACATGCCTCCACAGCTCACACTTTTGAATGTCAAGCGTGGAATGACGGTGTGGCCGGGAGCGTATCTACGGCCGTACGAGCCAAGCCCAGAGTAGATTATGTGGGTATGATAGTCTTGAAGAAGTTAGATTGATAGATGTACAAGTACGATAATGTACGAGGCGTTCATGTTGGACACATGAACTTGGCAATAAAATGTTTTGTTATTTTGTGTTTTGATGGAATGGACTTGACCTGACTATTTTTGACAAGAATGAAAGAGTTGCGGAATTAAAAAGAGCTGGGCAAGGTGCTCCGGAAAAGCCAATTAATTTCTTCGACAATTTGTGGCCTTGGTAAGCATTCTTGTATCGATGTATGTGTATGAGATATATGGTTTTATGTGTATTTGCGGGTGTCGGTGTCGGTGTGGTGTTTAGTTCTGTTTTAGTTATATGTTTTCTATTCTTGTTTATGAATAGATTCTCATATTAATCTGGTGTTTATGAATGACAGGTAAGTTCAGACACTTGCCTGTAGTGGAGAATGGGGAGGCGGTTGCCTTGATAGACATTACAAAGTGTCTGTATGATGCTATTGTCCGCATGGAGCGGGCAGCTGAGAAGGGTGATGCCATTACTGTTGCTGTGAAGAATGTTGAGCGCGAGTGGAGCCACAATGCCTCTGGTGAGTTGTCCTTTTTGTTTTCTGCATATTATGTGGTATGGAAACTGGTTAGAGTTTGAGAAGTTTTCAATTATAATGCCCTGGAAAATATGTTTATGAGTGTTATGCTTTTTGGAGGAGGTTCTTACCATAGCAATGCAACATGCTCAATGCAGAAATACTTGTGACCCTAAAATTTACTAGAATGGTACTTGTGAGTAGAATCTTGCTTGATTTAAATGCTTGATATACGGCTGTTTGGTTGGGCCAGACAAGTCCAATTTCATTGACACTCTTCTGGACCGGATGGTCAGGCCAACTTTGGGATCATTAATAGTAGCTGAAGGCTCAAAGTAAGTGTTCAACATTATTGCCATTTTCTGGTGTGATATACAGCCACATAAAAGAGTTGTAGGTTGTTGGTGTGATGATATTACAGATATTCTTATTGAGATTGTTGGCTTGTCTGAGTACCTGGGTTCTTGTACAGAGTGCCAACATGCTCAGCATCTGAAACTATTACAACTGCAACAAACAAAATGAGGGAGTATCGAATGAACTCAGTGGTTATTACGTCACCTGGCAACAAACCAACAGGCATCCTCAGGTAAGTACAGTTTGGATAGCCTTGTTTCTTAACTTTAACAATTAGTACTCTTGATTGGTGTGGCACTTCATATTGTTCTTCATGTCACCATCTAAGCTGCCTAGAACCCTTTATGCCTTATAATGCCCAAGTGGGCCTCTCCATACTCTTGAAGAATCTCTTGTTATGTGTGAGTCCAAATTGATGTCCACATGTGTTGTTAACACTTGTAAAACATTACAAGTAGTGTTTTGTTGATTTATGATTATTCACAAAAATATAAAAAGAGTGAAGCTTGAAGAAAGCTAAGTTTGAAGCATTAAGCTTGTGTGGAGTGGACTTAAGTAGTATGATGACATACCTTGATAAAATGTGGTAGGTAGAAAGCCAAGGTTAGTTAAATGTTTGAATTAGGATCTTTGTTGATCATTTGAGGGAGGAAGGGTTAGGAGATAAGATGAGAGCCTACAAAGTAGGAGGAGATTTCGAAGGCTTATCGAGAGCCTTGTGAATGGGATGAGTCCCTACTTAGAAGGAGAAGATTAAGGGGTTGTGATTGGAGGCTCTAATCCTCTCACCCTATCCTTATCTCATGCCCTCTCTCCCTCTCAACTTACTATATAATCCCTCATTCTTCCCTCACTCATCCTCTCTTTCCTTCGTGCTCCTTAAGCACCCCACGGGTTATAAGTGTGGGTGTGTGGGAAGCAAGATAGGAGCACATGTGTGTGCTTAGTTCTTAGGAGAAGAGCCAAGGTTATTTAGCCTTGAAGAGGGATTGACCTCTTGTTAGAAGTAGATTGGGTTTAAGGAATTTGGAGTTTGATTGTAAACTTCAACTTGTTGCATTGAGATTCATATTGAAGTGAGAGAGTTCAAACTTGTTTAAATTTGTGGCATTTAGAGTGACTAGATTGTATTAGGTGCATTACTTGTAGTGTTTTATTAGTTATGAACTTGAGCAGAACTTTATAGTGAGAGATTTGTCAATTATGGATGATCAGAGTGTTCAATGGGTATGAAAATTTGAGGGATTGTTTATTATAAAGTATGGGAGTTGTGGTAAAAATTTGAGAGCTTCAGTCATTGGGATGAAAGAGTTATTAAAAGTTGAAGGGGAGGGTGTCTAGGAACAAAGCAGAAAGGTTTGAAAATATGTATCTCTTAGAGGATTATAGATATGGATACCAAAATTTGACACTACCTTTTGAACTTATATATCTATCTTGTGTCAAAATTTTAGATTGATTGGACGTAGGAGTTGGAAGTTATTAGAGTTTTAATGACCGGATGCTTTATCACAGCATTCATACTAAGTAGTTAGAGTTAGAATTTCATGCATAACTTTTGTATATGAACTCTGTTTGTGCCAAAATTTGGTGTGGAGATTTTTGATAAGGTACTTAACAAGTGTACCAAATTTCACTTGAAGAACATAAGTTGGGTGGGAGTTATACTATTCTGAAGTTTAGTAGGAAGACATTGATAGAGATTTACATCAAGAAGAACTTAGAGAAGGAAGGGCAAGGATAAGTATATAAGTATTTTTTAATACTTGTATTTAAAGCCTATGCGCTCATGGAATCCACAAGCGAAGTGTCATGTACCAATACGGAATCAACCACGATGACATGTGATAGCACGGAATCAATAAGCGAGAACTCATGTAGTAGTGTGGAGTCGACGGCAAGGACTCGATTCACAAGAGGATATCTTTGAAGGCATGCGTGGCCAAAACGGCCGGGTGGACATTAGAAAAGGCTAAGGATATAACCTTGCCCGACATTAAGGAATGTAAAACTACATAGTGTGGTGTTAATCAAGTTGTGTATATTCCAAGGGTAGATTGGAATTATATATTGGGTTACAAAAAGAGAAGTCTCTACATGTCATTATAAACTTTTCCACTCGGGCTAGGACGAAATCGAAGGGTGGAGGATTTTTGGTGACATTATGCGACTTATTTCTTTTATGAGTAGGAAGGGCTAGTTGCAAACAGTTTACTCGATGAGACAAAAGAATTTTTGAAATCCTCTTGAACTGTGTACCAGAATCCCCCCTCGTGCACATATTCACGATTTACATTGCGTTCCTCTTATAGAGGCATTTGTTTGCGAGTATACATGAAATGCCGTAGCTTTCTGATTTGCTAACAAGTATTCCATGTTATCTTCTTCCTTTTTGCAACAAATGGAGGTAGACTGCACCTTAATATTCAGTTAAATGAGCATTTTATGATGTGGTCCAGGAATGAACATGAGCATCTATAGCTTACAGCGTGATCAATGTACACCATCTTTTTGGCCAGCTATGAACAGAGATCAGCTTGAATTGGCAATTAGGTTTTGAAATTAGAATAAGTTGAAAACTGAATCTTCAAAACACTTTCCCAAGACCTTGCAACACTAGGACTAATGTTGTGCAATGTATTTATATTTAGTCAGTTTCATTATGCTAGTCTGTGTTGCAGCTCGAAGGATGTACTGATGAGAGTTGTTGCTCAAGGTCTATCCCCTGATACAACAACCTTGGACAAGGTCTTACTGCCCCTGCCATATCCTTGTCATTGTTGTAGTCCCATTTCTTAACTGTATATGAACTTTATGAAGGCTTTAAAAGGTGCTGCCATTTTTTCTGCCAGAGAATACAGAAGCTTTCTGGAGGAGCAGAAGTTTAGACCTCTTCTTATTTTTGATGTGTAGGTGATGGCACCTAATCCTGAGTGTGCCACTCCGGATACTACACTGGTAGATGCACTGCACACAATGCATGATGGCAAATTTCCAAATCTTCCAGTTACAGATAGAGGTAAGCATCAAGTATAAATTGTAATATTCAAGAGTTCTTCTGCAAATTACTTAACCAAGACAATTTGTAGCCTTGGTAAGCATTCTCGTATCGATGTATGTGTATGAGATATATGTTTTTATGTGCATCTGTGGGTGTCGGTGTGGTGTGTAGTTCTTTTTTAGGAATGTGTAGGTTTGTCTGTCAAGAGTAACTGTAATGTTGGGAGTGCTTTGCTGCAATTCTGTGGAGCGGTATGTCTGATTCATCCATTTGTCCAAACTAATTTCCAAATCACTAAAGCCAGACTGGAATGGAATGTTGAAAATGTGGAATTCTCTTCCATTGTGGGACTTTCCAGCAAAGCTGTTTGAAGTTGGTGAGTCTTCATTCAGGTCCATTTTAATCTTGCCAACATTGAAATCGGCAGAATACAAAGTTTTGACGAAGCTGTGCTTCTTCTTCTTCTTCTTCTTCTTCTTCTTCTTCTTCTTCTTTGTCTTCTTCTTCTTTCTTCCGCCTATTAGGGCGCCAAATTGAACTGCGATTATATACGGAACTTGCCCTTGGGGATTATGGGAAGACTTCTGAATTGAATTGAATAAGAGCCCGGAGAGGGCAGATGCTGAATTGAGCAAATTGGACAAGATGCCTCCAAAGAAACAAAAGGAAAAAAGCTCAGGTGGTCAAGGTGAGTCCAGCAGCAGCAAGGGGGCAAAAGCCAGTAGCAGTAGTAGCAATAGCAGGGCGTCTCGTGGAGCTGCGCAGGCGAATCCGTCTTCAGAAAATGAAGTTCGGATACGTCGATTGCTCCAGAATACCGGCGGGTTGAAGCAACCTGCCCCTCTAGTACAGGAATCTGTTACTGAAGGGCAGCGGAAGCAAGCCGGGAAGTGCCTCAAGAACATCTACGACAACCTTGTAGTTGAAGGATTCACTTACAATGAAATTGAAGCTGCCCTCGCCACACTTCCCCTGGTATGATTTCATTTGTTTCCTGATGGATGTAATTATCATTTTGGAGATTAAGGTGTCGACCATCCAATTTTGAGTGGTCGTTGTAATTGGGCTATGCTTAGCTCGGCAATGCAGAGTCCACTAGCGGATGTATTTCATGAAAGAATTCACACATGCACGTAAGCAAGAAGCAAATCCGTGCCGAGTCTTAATTGGAAGGAACAAAAGCACAATGGGTTTGCATTGCAAGTCTGTTGAAAGATAATTATTAGAGTTGTCCTATAATTCAATGGGGATTTTTTTGTCAAGAATTGGTCCCCAATGAATTTCAATTGGTTGTTTTCCATACATTTTCAATAATCTCATTCCACTTGTGATGGTGCATGCTCGGAGATAGTGTTTGGATTTGAAAGCAGAACAAGCTATTTCAGATCACAGAGGGCCAAGCTCATTTTAGCACCTCTTGGATATTAGGTGCTTCCAACATCAAAGCCATAACATGATTTCATGTACTAGTAAATAAGGACTTAATTCTTGATGTGCATGGAATTATCTTGGAGTTGTAGATTGTCATTGTCCAAGGGACTCAGAATGCGGATACCTATGTGTCAAGCCGATTAAATGATCTTGGCCTCAGAAGGGGAAGATTAATTTTTGCACAAACTAATTTTAGGGTTGTTTGGTTGGTAGGGTGGTGCAACATTGGAGGCTGCCCTTGGCTGGCTATGCCCGAATCTTCCCCAGAATGAGTTGCCCCTAAAATTCACCGCTATGAACGACACTAAGCATCTGATCCAGTGTGCCATCAAAATTGGTGTGCCATGTTAAGTAGAGTGGTCTTCGAGACTTATGATGTGGCACCAAGTGTCCTGTGACACCCTATCTAATTGCCACCCAGTGAAATTAAAACAATCAATATGGGTTGATGGCGCATATGGTGGGCCACACTAACTTTGAGCTTGAAGACCTGTCTTGGGAGCTTTTACATGAAGCTGTTTGGAAGTTGTGGCTTAGTGAAAGATGTTTGTCTCCTGATTTTAGGTACTAGGAGGTAATATCAAAGCAGAGCTCAACCGGATTCAAACAGAAATCTGCGAGTCTAACGAAGGCCAGACGTTCACGTAAGAGAATTCCAGTGACCTCTAAATAGATGTGTTTATCCTATACGATTTCAAGGTATCACAGTTGAAAGATCTGTTGTTTCTACAGCAACTGCAAGCTTATTGATTACATGACCTGCATGTCCTTTTGCTTGCTGAATTGGATTGTTTCCTATGTTTTTCTGCCCTGCACGATTATCATCTAGAAATCACAAGCCGACAAGGATTAAGGTTTGGGGTGGAGCAGAAACAAACAAATTGATGCCATAGCAACAATCCGCATATAAATGACTGTTAGTTTGCACTAATTAGGTGCAAACCAGTGAATGTTGCTTCGGATGTAGCTTTGAAGGTTGCTTTTCGAGAGGAGAATAGTTCCAGGGTGACGATGCTTGAGTGTCTTCCTAGCATGCAGTGCGTACACCAGATCGGGCGTTGTATAGTGCAATGAACTCACAATGTGTCTCCATTGAGTTGTTATAGGCTGTGTGTGAGGAAGGAGCGAGGAAAGTGTATCATCTACTTCAAAAGAAGAGCATCCGAACACTTGGGTGGCAGACTCTTTTTAACTGCGTAGTTGTCCGCGACGAACAGTTCAGGCAGTTGCTCCCCCTTGATGCGAACACATCCTTATGTTGTGGAAATGACACTTAATGCCTGGATTCCCCACTATTTGATTCCAAGACACACCCCGGAAGTAAATGCCCATAGGAATTTGTGAAGCACATGCAATTTTCCATGTCACCAAAAGTTACAACTAAGTAATCAAAGTACTTTTCCACTAGGTAGAGGAGTGCTGTGAAGAAATGGGCGACAGTGGTCGTGTTATTCTAGTTCCATCCTATCGTAATGCACATCATGACCATGTTTTTCCACAGGTGGCTAGCATTTTGATTGTTGTATCACCTTCTATTTGTTTGCTGGAGACTTATACTTCCGATCATATTATCTATATGTGTTTCTCTTCAATTCTGTAGTCAATTCAAAATGTGTTTCAATCAATGCTAACAGTCAACCCAACACCCACCCAACATAAACCCAACACTAACCCAACACTAACCCAATACACACCGAACTCTTACCGACCCTTACCGACCCTTACCAACACCTACCCGACCCTTACCAACACCTACCCGACCCTTACCGACACCTACCCGATCCTTACCAACACCCAATAGTCACCCGACCCTTACCAACACCCACCCAATAGTCACCCGACCCTTACCAACACCCACACAATAGTCACCCGACCCTTACCAACACCCACCCAATAGTCACCCGATCCTTACCAACACCCACACAATAGTCACCCGACCCTTACCAGCACCCACACAATAGTCACCCGACCCTTACCAACACCCACCCAATAGTCACCCGATCCTTACCAACACCCACACAATAGTCACCCGACCCTTACCAACACCCACACAATAGTCACCCGACCCTTACCAACACCCACCCAATAGTCACCCGACCCTTACCAACACCCACCCAATAGTCACCCAACACCTACCCGACCCTTACCCAATAGTCACCCACCCTTACCAACACATACCCAACGCTTACCAACATCTACCCGACCCTTACCGACCCTTACCAACGCCTACCCGACGTTTACCAACATCCACCCGACCCTTACCGACCCTTACCAACACCTACCCGACCCTTACCGACCCCTACCCGACCCTTACCAACACCCACCCACCCAACCCTTACCAACACCTACCCGACCCTTACCCAACATCAACCCGACCCTTACCAACACCTACCCGACCCTTACCCAACATCAACCCGACCCTTACCAACACCTACCCGACTGCTACCCAATACCCATCCGACCCTTACCCATCCACCGAGATGTCCAACCTCAGTCGGTTAGTTCGGTGACCGGTATGCACCACCCGTGGACGGGTGACTTGTCATACCCTCCATATACTCCAATGTGGGATGTGTCATCGCATGATAGGTGAATGGCATGCGTGCACCCACAACGGTGGCCATCTAGGTATGTCCACCGATTCGGGTAGATGGTGCACACCACAAAGCACCCATTTCCGGCGTATGTCACCAAGAGGGCACCGAACCAATGTCACCCAAAACCCACCCATTGTGGTAGAATGGGCAAAGGGTATGCTTCACCCCTAGGATGGGGACCGTCACCCACAGAAGCCCCAAGGGGTTGAAAACAGCATTATTGGGTGACTTTAACTAGGCCATCAAGACTGCACCGGCAGACGACTACCCACCCATACCGGTGACCGTTTCCACTGAAATTCCTGCTACCCTGCAGGGTTGATTTGGACAGGATTCCTTCTAGTGACATGATGGCCCAAAATGACAGGGAAATGAGGCCTCTAACATGCACAATATTTTTGCAGCATATAGGTTCAACCAAGACATTTCATTCAGATAGACAACCTTTGCGCATATGCGTTGGAACACAATGAGGGTATCCTGCACAGCCTTTAGTTGCACACCCAGCAACAAGCCCCAGCCCAGGGAAATTTGTTACCATGTATAAACATGCCCCGTGCATGAGAAACCAACTTGAGCCACCGCGTTTGAGGGCATCTTGAACCCACACACCGGGAGCCCACAAAACCTGCAGATAACATGGGCCATTAACACTCAAAGTTCCACAAACTAGGCCAATGCGGGCCGGGAATGAAAAATGTTAGCAAAACAAAAAAAAACAAAAACAAAATTTAGACATCACCCATGGAGGCAAATTTAAAATCATTGCGACGATGGGCCAGATGCTCCACATGCAGCTTTTGAACCAAAAAAGGTTCACACCATTTGTACTCAGAAGTAATCGCACATTGCGATCCTCACTTCCAAAATCCTCAAAAGTATGGTCCACGTGGTTCCATGCTGGTGCATTAGCTGGAAATCTCATTGCGCCATCGTGTGATCTATTGTCAGCCCACCAAATCATTAAATCTGCAAGGTACTTAGTGCCATACATTCATTTCAACCTCGGGATTATTGGAAAGTGACGAAGAACCTTCACAGGCTTCTTATTGCGTCCTCTCCTATGAAATGGGGTGTTCCACATTTGGGGCATCAGTCGAGCAAAGCATTGGGGCCTTTGTATAAGATACAATCCTTTAGGCAACAGTGTATGATGTTGTAGGCTACGCCCAAAGCTTTCAGCAGCCTGGTCGCCCGCTTCTCTGAGGCTGGAAGAGAATTCAGCTGCGGCAAAACTTGCTAGCTTAACGCTCTAAGCAATTCGTCAACACAAACATTGTTGACCCTGTGCACTTTACATATGGTCAAAACAATCAAAAGGCACCCCAACAAAGATATCGAGGCGTCCGCAAACATAGGAGTTTTATCTACCTCACCTAGTCTTCTCAGTAGTAACATGTGCAAAATCACACATACCTAAATTGCTGCACAACACGAAAGCACATGACCCACACGGCAAACAAGAGAATCCCACGGTTCAATTCTGAAGTGAAGTTGCAGCGTACCCACATGAATAGCCCTAAACACAAGAAACCCCACCTGTATTGGCCGCACTTGCAGCAATCGCACGCCCAAGTGGCTCGATTCCACACATGCTGCGCAGGGAAGCAATTGTGCGAGCAACCTCTGTGTTTGCAGGGAACGCCTCCAAACCGCGGCCACGCACATGGAGCCTGGCTGTCAATGTTGAGGAGGTGGATTGCGGATGTGAGTCCACCGCATGTTCATGGCGATTGCAGTTACCGGGAGGATTGCGGTCATCATCTCCCATTGTGGCCGGTCTAGACCCACAAATATGAGGAAAATCTGGTCACAAATAAAACTTCTGCTTGTAAATTCAGGCAAATGTTGTTCCCTCACACCCTAGGGTTACGTATGGAACAATACTTCCTGTCTGTGCAAAAACCCGTCCATCTGGGAGATTCGGGTGGGTGTTGGGTGGCAGCTCGGGGGGGGCAGTGTGTTAAAAAGTTAAGGATATAGGTGCGAACAACCACTATTTTATAGGGGGTATTACTTCCAATTCTTTTTTTTTTTCACATGCTATCATTATGTCAATTTCTACTTTGGGTTAATAGAAAAATGGCTTGCATTACTTATAATTCCAAATTACCTATTATTCCATACCCTATAGTACTTTAAAGATGTCCAATGCCATTTTTGATACCCTATATTACTCTTAAGTCCATTTATAATTTTTAGCCCCCATGTTTTTAAAATACCCTATCATTTGTTCGCACGTATATTGCTACTCCAACCAATGACTACCCCCCCCAAGGGTGGCAGTCACCCTAGGAGAGTACAAACCCATCAGAGGAAAACAGAGGAAATGACCAAAATGAGAGTGGCCCGGGGGGTGCCATTGACACCCAACATGGGTGCCAAGCCAACCAAGATGGGTGACAACCACCCGCATTCGGTGGCCACCGTCGGAAGTGCATTGTGCAACCCATGAACGCCAACCCGTTGGCAACCCTCTACCCAAAACCCAAACCCGACGCCCAAAAACCGCAACCCAAGGGCTACCCAAATGGTGGCGGTCACCCGATTGGGTAGACATGGCAACCGTCACCCATGTCAACCGGGTCGCACCCAACGTTTACCGGCCTATACCCAAACTGCAGTCGCGGCGGCAGTCAGACTGCGGGTTACAGTCAGAATGGCAGTGCACACAGACCCTACCCTCACCGCAGAGGAGGGTTGATTTGGACAGGATTCCTTCTAGTGTGCGGACATATACACACTAGGATTCCACCGCACAACTATTGTCATCCAAAAATCATCAAGTTTGATTCTTCTTCATCATTTTCTTAAAGCCCACACTGAATGCCCCGGCTGCCCAAATGCCTCCCTCCTACATCCAAAGCTTCCATAGCTTCACTTAACCCAAAATCAAGATTATCCAGTTGCCCACCCACTAGAGAACCTGACCAATTTTCATCATCTCTGATTTTGCTAGAATCATAAATGTATCATTCTCTCCACTACCCTCTTCATACTCTTCCTGATCTGCTTCATGTTGGGGTCTTGCACCAAGGTCTTATACAAAGTGTTTCTTGACTTCTTGGACTACCTGATCGTATAGAAGCTTTGCGTATGTGTGCAACTTTGGGAGATTATCCATGTCCCATGTATGAAATCATCAATTTCAATATAACAATGCTGCACTTTGTGTTATTCTATAATGTTACATGCTACACTTATCCTTTATTATCATGCATCCATGTTAACACTACATAACTCCGTAATATCACGTGCACTTTGGTTGCCATAGGTGTGATACTACGGAGTTTAGAGTGTATTCCAATGTGCTATGTTAAATGTCTTGATGGAAATAATTTTCACTTAAGAAGTTATTATATTGATGAATAGTATCATATTAACAAGTAGCGGATGTGACACTCTAGGCATCTAGTTTAGGCCCTTTGTAAATAGTGTATGTGGCACTAAATACCATAATGGTGTAGTTCTTCAAAAAAAACACCGCCCATTCAACAAGAATTTAACATGGTAGTTCTATTTCCAAATGTCCACACTTCCACTCCATTGAGCACTCCAAAAGTTGACATTTATAACATGTCCATCTTCCAAGCTAAAAGTGTCAAAAGTGACCCTATCTTAAATTAGCCCAATTATCACATGCAATATTTCAACCATCGCTTACATAATGAGTAAAATGAATTACATGGATTTGAGGTTGTATAAATAACTTAAACTCAAATACATACAACATGTTCCTATTCACCATTGTCACATCCTCTTATTTATTGGTTGTGGATGAATTGCTGTGTCCCCATATAAACCAATGTTGGATGGCCAAGGATTCGTGGCACTCACTTAAAATCATCCATGCGGATGAAAAAAACGCAGGAATCATCTAAATGACTATTTTTAGGCAATTAGATTCCGGAAATAGAGTCAAAGGCCCCGAATTAGTCTAGTGATGTCACATTCGAATGAATCGGCCCTCAACCCCATAGGGGGGCTTTTTTCATTGGAGCCACTTCATCCACGATATCTAAGATGGATGATTTTAAGTGAGTGCCACGAATCCCCAGCCATGTTGGATGGATATATACTATATAGGCGATTGTATGGTTTCAAAATACGAGATCGATTATAGTACCAAGAAGCCTATGTGATTAATTTAAAAAATATGATATCAGATTGATATTGATACTTTGTGGGTATCACAAAATAAAAAAATGTTTGTTTACAGGGTAATTACCATCCTAATACCACATTTATACTAAGACAATTTTACCTCACTATAATGGTTCATGCATGGTTTAGCCCGAATACTATCGAATATAGTATTTTCTTGAAATACATGTACTGTACTAGTATGTAAAAATGTTTAAAATCTTCATTACGTATACCCACATGATAACCAAACTAGTTTATCCAGTCCAACACATTTAGGTGATGTGATACTTATTGACTTATTAACACACCTTTGGTCCTTTAAGGAAAGATAAATGAATACTTTTAGTTCTGCACCCACTTCTCGCAAGATATGAATTGTGCAATTAGTGCGCGATAATTAACAAATCCCAATCCTGCATGTAATTTTTTCCCTCTAAATTTTTGGAATTCATATCAAAGTGAAGACTTTCTTCTTACAAATGATCATCTAGGGTCCCCCCCTCCCAAATTAATTAACAATTTTGCATGCTTAATCCAATTTCTTTTGAACACATGGCTCTTGGTGTCCATTCTTAGATTGACACCCAACCACACGCCATTCAAATATAGCATATCCATCGTAGACAAGCAATTGAATTAGGTCTGCTTACACTATATAATATTACACAACCTACTAAAGTTGGTCCCTTTTCTATACGGAGGAGGCCTAGCAGCTAGTTGCGAATGTTGCAAATCTTATTCCTTAACATGTCTAAATAAATATCTAATGCATCTTGTTTATGACTGGCTGGTAAGTTGATTAGCCGAATTATTACTACTAAATTGATTCCCCCCCCCCCGCCCTCTTTATCTTGTTCCAAGGACAAATAGTGGAAACGTCCACCTGCCTATCCGCCTTAACATAGTGAATAGTGTTTAGGCTGAGTACTCTTCATTTTGCAAGGGTGACCCAACATAAGTGGGGATGCATGCTTGCAGAATTCCAAACACTAGGATGCAACACCACAACGATGAGTAATGTTATGTAAGGGTAGTTAAGGGATATAAAATGGGCAGAATAAGCCCCTCAAAGCCATTGGAAGCCTCTAAGAGCCGTCGGATCCAATAGGAAGAGGACACGTGGGCGATCCCCAAGCCCAAAGCTGGTAAGGAAGGAAGGAAGGAAGGAAGGAAGGAAGGAAGGGAACCAGTGTCCGGGAAGATTGTTGGGCATAATCGGCGAAGATCCTAGTGTTTCAACCGACTACGTGTTGTGATCTTTCGGTTCTTCTTTATTAATTTGAGGTATCTTCCATAGATTCCTCTTAAAACGATCGGTGAGTTTTCCTGAAGTCTTGAATTTCCGCTGGTTATTTCTCAAACTCAACCGGTTCATCCGTAACTCGCGGCCAGTTCTCCCCGTTCATTGAAGGGAACTTATCCGGTGGTGCCATACACTGCCTGCCTTGGCTCCGGAGTGCAGTTGAATCCTCTTCCTGTTGCCAATTGAATTGCAGGCGGAGCACAGCGATGGCCGCTCTTCTGCACTGTGCGCCTTCCAGCAGCACGACTGCCTCCTTCTGTTTCCGCCGCCCTTCATTATGGCCGCTGCAAGACCTGCCTTCCCTCCGCCCTCCTCCTTCCTTCCCTGCTCCTCCTCTCCGCTTCGCTACCGCTCGACGGACGCCCTTGCTCGCCGCCTCCTCCAACAGATCCCAGGCCACACAGCAGCAACAAGAAGAAGAGGAGGAAGAAGAAAGTAATCGACTACACCACCTCTCCTTCTCTTGCCATTCATCTCACACCAATTTCTCACTTCTGACTGACTGTCGTCGTACGTTCCTTTTGTTTCTTCTAAAAAACTAGTTCAGCTCAAATGTCTAACGCAATTTATCTTAGTTTGTGACAAATTCCATAGCGGCTATGGTTGAATAGCCGGATACAGCAAACTCTGGTGCAAAATTCATAAACAAATATCTAATGCAGGAGCTTGTCTGTCTGTCCACCAATATCCCACTTGTGATTGACTGTCGTCGTACTTCCCTTTTTGTTTGTTTTTTTTTTCTCTCGTTCAGCTTGAATGTCCGGCTAAAATGAGGGCCCTTCTTTCTTGCAATTGGATTGTGCGACAAATATCATAGCGGTTATCGTGGTATAGCTGGCCAGCCTTGTCCACAGATTATTTTGAATGTCGTCGTAGGTTCCTTCTATTTGTTTGTTTGTTTTTACTTGTTCACGAATGTCTACCGCAATTTATTTGAATTGTGACAGATTCCATAGCGGCTATCGTGGAATAGGTGGATAGAGCACACTCTGGTGCAAAAGTCATAAAGAAATATCTAATGCCATTCAGCAGTGTCGCAGCTTGTCTAAATGTCCACCAATTTCTCACTCCTGGCTTTAATGTCATCGTACTGTGCTTTTGTTTTGGGCGCGTTCAGCTCGATTGTCCAGCTAAAATGGATTTCAATGTCTTTATGTGAGGCAAATAACAATTCTCTCTTCCAATTAACGAATATTGTTTCTTGCAATAGGATTGCGCAATTTGTTTTAGTTGTGACAATTTCTTTAGCGGCGATTGTGGAATACCTGGACAGCTTTAGCACAGTCCACGGGGAGGTCACTGTCAAAATTTTATTAAACCATGTTACAAAAATATAGGGTACTTTTAATTCCAGAGAGAAAAAAATTACACAAATTTTGGAAATACTACAGCTTGGATGAAATGATGCATACAATATTATATCTAAAATAGGGTAGGTGAAAAATATAGGTAGTATTTATTTTTTTATTAAAAAAGGCGAGTTTGTTATATTCAGAGGAATGAAAAATGTATGTGAGGAATGAAGAAAGTCTTTGGATTGGATGAAGAAGTTGCTTCAATTGACTAAAAGTCATCGAATTTAGATGTTGGCAAGCTTGGGGTGGTCATTGAGAGTTTCAAGATAGTGTTGCAACCATGTACCATTCAATTTTATTTGCATGTACTGTTAATGTATTGTTGTCGTTTTGTTATGGATTAACATCAATTTAAGTCAAAATTCCAATATTTTGATAGATGATACAATTTACAAACAAAATTGAGTCTATAAAATAAATTCTTGGTGTAAATTATATTTACCTCTAGGGTCTTGAAAAATAGCTCAATGTACCATCTTATCTACTAATGAGGTGCCAATTATTCAAGAAATTTAGGTAAATAGCCCATCATATAAACCCCCGACCATGTGTGGTTTATAAAAGTATACAGCTTGTGATCCCCCCCCCGGGGCTCAGTCTGGTTTCAAATGCTTATACAAATATTTAATGCCATTGAAACAATGTTTATTGAGAGATGTTAACAAGGAGTTCAGTCGTCAGTGGACTCCTTTAATTTCCCTTAGCTATAAGCGAGACTCACCCTCTCAATGCTTCGTTTCTGTGCAATTGTCGTTGGTCGAACTGGTGAGACGCTGGATATACATATCGAACGTGAATTGTTAACCTATGGTTTTAGGACTTGATTGTTAAAAGTCCGACTTACGATGCTGTGATGCTCATTATTAACTTGTTGTCAGGATTCTGATGATGTTTTTGGCAATAATGCAGTTGGCGAGGGCGTTGTCCCTGCCCCTCCTCCAACACCAGGGCGCATTGACATCGTGGTGACCAAAGATGTCATCAGGCGGCTTGATCTCTCCCCTGCACACGACATTCTCCGAAAATATGTGCGTCAAATAGGTATGTATACTGTTGTCACTTTTCTCTCCCTGAACATCAGCAGACATCTGTAGGATTTATGATACGTATTACAGATGGCTAGGTTCTTGAACTCATTCCCAATACTGTTTGCATTTGAAATAGAATTGACTTGAAACCAAGGGGCATCATCAATATAAGGTCAAGCCTTTAATTATAAACTCTTTCTGCATTCTCATGCACTGATATTCCAAGGTAGGGTAAATACATTTCTGTAACCAATTTTGGCCTTCTGCTCGCCGATGTGTTACTTTATGGTTGGTGCTGAGGACGAGATCAACACCGGAACCTTTGACCTTTATTTTAGGAGGAAAAATCCATCCTACTGGCCATGTTGGTAATCAGCTGACATCAGGCGAAGGCATCCAACCAAAATCTATCCTCTCTACCATGTTAATAATGATATTCAAAAGGATCTCAACTGTCAACAGTGGAGCCCCCTTAATGTATATTCAATGCAATGTCTCACCAAAAGGCTAGAATTGGTTACGTAAGGTGGCTGGCCTCGTCCCACTGCCTACCTAATACGATAGTTGTCCAAAATTATACCCCTCGTGAGGCCTTAATTATCTAAGTTACAAAGTGTGTGGTCATATACATTTTTGACAATGCCACTCTAAGCCTAATTTTTGCTAACATACCTGTAATCTCGATCTTTATTTGCCGACGAATTAGGTGAATGCAATCATCCTCGACATAAATGTCAGAACACTTGCATAAGAAAAACTTGCGTAAGATTAGAAGATGTGACTGTCAAATTCCGTGTACTGTAGCGTGTATAAGCTCAGTGATTATATCTGGTGGGATCTCTCATTGCAGGCAGCATTTTGTTTGGCAGGTGACAACACCAGCACACCAGCAGAGGAGCCACACGATCTTCTGGAGCGAACTGTGGGGTTTGTGCTGGAATACGACAATGACGACCCCCTAGACCCGCGGGAGCTCTCTGAGCTGCCAGACATCAGGCTATGGTTTGTCCGCTTGGATGCAGCGTATCCCTGGCTTCCGATTGTGGTCGACTGGCGAGCTGGGGAGCTCTCTCGCTATGCGGCGATGCTTGTGCCCCATCAGGTTGGTTTTATTTCCTCCACTGTCTTTGGAAATGATCTCTTACAGTAAAGTATGTGGCCCTATTGTTGGCACTTCCAACTCCACAGATAATTTTGGCTGTTGATTGAATTAGGAATTGTCTCATACAGTTAGCAATTGCGAATTTTGGAGATTGCAATTTCAAGTTTCATAGTTGGAATTGAGATGCAAATGTTATAGGAGGTCAAAGTGAAGAGTCTATTGAAGAGATTACATAAGCCCTCCCAATTGTGTTACCTATTGAATCTACAACAGTTCACATATTTTGAGCACATGGTACAATCTCATTGTAACACGTGTTGTATTTGTGTCCATTCTTAATTACAAGCGTGAAACATAGAAAGAGGATATAAAGTGGTGGGGCGGTTCGAGTTCAGGCCCGAGGGCAAACATGGGAGGAAGGCAATTGAAAATAAAAGACACATTTTATACTCAACCACTTGTATAAAGAAAGAGTCACGGGGCCCCTGGTGTTCTCAATTTTTATTGTGCAGATTATAGGCTGATTTGTACCTGACATGCAAATAGACGAAATAGTGAATGTAAGGTTTATGGTGACGAATCTGAAGCTAAATTCTTACCAAGTGGTGCTTGGATGGACCAGATGAGTAAAAGGCTTGGGCTTGTATACAATCCTGAAGCATTGGAGCTCTTTGCAATGAAAAAGTTGTTCCTTATTCATGAGTGGTTGAAAGCGCGCAATGTTGTAAAACCACATGTGAAGTTGAACAACATGATGCGGATGCTCGGGTTCAGCATCAGTAACGAGCTCTACGATCTGATTGACAAGAACCCCCATCCATAGATAACCATGAAGGTGCCAACAGATGGTTTGTATATAAATGCGACCTCAGTTGAGAACGATTTTTCTCTCATTGTGGGTATTTTTATATGATCATTGCTGTCTTTTACCTAGTCCTAGCTTTTGAGCCCTACATGTATGAATATTACGTGAGGGAGATTTTGCACTAGGAACACCACATCCTCCTATGTTCAAGCTAATTAGCTCTGAGAACAAAAGCTTGAACTTTTGTTTCAGACACCACCTATAGTGCAGAGCTATCTAGAATCTTCTTAAATTTCATAGATGAGTCCAACCTCTTTGGTTGCAAGTGTAGGCTACCTGAAAATATTATATTGAAAATACAATTTTCATGTGAAGTCATTCCCCTCTAAAAACTAAACAGAGAAACTACTCAATGCTTTCAATTACATCTGGCCATCAAGTAGGGCATATGTGGGTTGGAAAAGGGACAAACACCCCTCTAATGCAAACACCCATTTTTGAGTCATGAGGTGGTCACTTGATATGATATCCTTTAGAAATGAAAAATGCAGCTCATTGAATTTAATGAGGTAAAGTCAACAATTTGAAATATGCTTGACACTAATGTTTCGTGCCATGAAAATTATGCTTCACTTTGGCAATTCCTACATAAACTAAATGAAACCTAACCCGATGAATGTGATCTTAATGGGATTGAGCTCAAAATAGAGTTGCTAATCAAAAGGATTTCTTTTGGTTAATTTTGAAATACCAAATTGTAGGAAATTTTGAAGATAGCGCCACCTACAATAACTTGCAAAGAACCTATTGGTCCATTATGGAACCACGGAGTTGATGGATGTCATTCTATGGTCCCATGAAGCTGATGGCAACGCTGTTACCAAGGCAATGTCAGGTCCTACATCCAGAGGTTGCGGGTATCTTACCCATCGCCTGTTGTGAGAGGCCGGGCCCGATATCTCCATCATAGGCAATTGAAAAGAAAACTCCAACCGTCACGCTAGATGTCCCACCCATTGTGTACACAATACACAAGGTACTCAGGACATGATGGTCATGTATGGGCCCACCGACAATACCATCCCATGCTATGGACATGATGGGCATGCGGTTGTTGGCAGGGGCGGGACATGAAACAACTTTTGAAAATGAAAAGGTGTCTACATCCCATGGCTACAAGGGCTCTGTCCTTTGGACACAATTATATGTTCGTTGTGTCCTTTGTTCTGCCATATACTTGTGTTCATGTCTGTTAGACCCAAAGTGTTGATTTTCCTCAAATTGTAGACAAATTGTAGAAGATTAATGTGATTTTCAATATTGTGAGATGTGCAGGGAATGAAAGTCTAGGAGTACCTGAACATTGCACACATTCCATCAATTTCCGCCATTGGAAGTATTTTTGGATACAATGAAGAACAATGTGGTTGGGAACTCAATCACACGGGCATGCAGTGTGGATTTGCCATGTCCCTTAGTGGTTCAACTACTGTTTTCAAAGGCAACATCAATGGTTGCACTACAATACCACGAAGGCTTGCACCAATTGCTCATGTAGATGTAGAGTCCGTCTCCCAAAAAGTTTCACCACAATGAATCCAACTCGGGGGGTGACCGGCCGAAAAGTAGAAATCATGTGAGATTACCTATAGGGTGCTTTTTATTCACTGACAAGAAAAATTATAGAAACTTTGGATCTACCATAGCCTACTTAAATTGCGAAGCATGTGATAATATACAATTTAGCATAAGGGGAAAGCCCCCACTTTAGGTTTGAGGTAGAAAGAAATTAGTATGACAAAAATAACAGAGAGATTTAAAAAAATAGAATGAGTATATTCACATATAATACATGCAAAATGGATGAAAATTGAACAATTGGGTTATGATGTGTACACTCTTCTTTCACCAATATATAGCAACGTGGATATACGCCATGCCATATTGGAGTCTTAAGTTTGCCTTCGTACGGAACGAGTAAATCAAAATTGATAAGTAATTTAGCATCATTTGAAATAGTCTAGGTTTTCTTTTATAATTACCTATAGGGTGCTGAATATTTGGTGAAGTTTCTTTTTTTCTACTTGAAGGGTTCCCTAAAATCCAAATGAGGAGGTAAATAGCCCCCATAAAAATACCCTTTGTATGCATGTGGTTACATAACACAAGAGGGAGTGACCCCCCCCCCCCCCGCGGAGGAATTCAATGGGAGATTGCGCATGAACCTAGGGGTTGACCTCTTCATTGGAAACCTAAATGACGTGCGTGGGTCACTATGAAATTAAACCCCCTATATACAAGAAGTTTATAGAGAAAAAACAAATGTATACGTGCTAATGGCATGCTAGAAAATGGACTTGTTTGTTTATGCTAAGCTTTTCGAATTAATGTGATGAATGCCTCCACTACATATATTAAATATAAATTCATGAATTGAATAGGCCTTTACTGCATTTAAAATTCACTTACACTTTCCAAATGAAAAGTCATTGAACATTTTTTTTCCATTCATAGCATATAACTCAATGATTACATCAAACAAACAAAGATGAGAGCATAATAACTTAGCCACAATCTAGAGAGCAGGAGTCAAGGGAGCCCTTGAGCGCTCCAAGAGACTCCAATTTGTACAAACCATGAATGCAAATGCAAACGATGACACGAATGAACATGGTAGTCATTGATGACTATTACCATATGACATAAATGAATTCAAAAATGAATTGGATGAATTTAACACATCTATTATCAATATTTTCACTAAATCTCTGGTCCTTCTCTCAATCATTTGCCTTTACTTCAAAAAATTAACAACCTTTTCAAATGTACACTGTGTTAGTCTTACACTCATGTTAGTCTGTACGTTTTATGAAGAGGCCACTCTCCAGGGGTGGCAAGACCCATGCAAGGAAGACATATAGATCTCCAAGGTTGCTTATATCCTATAGAGCCGAGTAGACACTATAAGAAAACTGCGTTTTTTGATGATGTTTTTGAAATTTTAGGCGACATCCAATAGAACATCCAGATGTTACAGTGGACGTCATTATTGACATTTGGATGTTCTATTGGATGTCGCCTAAAATCGTCTGCGTTGTCCAAAAACGTCATCAACAATGCAGTTTTCATCATCAAAAACGCAGTTTTCTTATACTGAGATGACATTATACAGAGTCAAATGCAACAGAAAGGATGTTATATGCGAGTTTGTGGTGAAGTAGCTCCAATCCAACAAATTACACTCTTTGCAAGCCCCACATTTTAACATTCCCTTTTCCATTCAAGGTATAAGGATCAACATTCCGAACCTTGGATAGCTGGCCAACTAGCATGGAGGACGTTAAGTTCCCCCCCACGAACTTTTTGGACTGTCAGAATCGGGCAAGGGCATCCGCCCGTCCAGAAAATCCAGATTTTCTGGACCCGACCGAAAACTGCTGCCCGCCCGCCCGACTAAGTAATGACAATGTTTATACTTAAAAATGAGCACAATAACTTGAAACATGTGTTTCAACCAAGGAACGGAAGAACCGACCGCTAGTATCAGGTGAACCTGTTGAGTTTGAGGAAAAACCGGTTGAAGTTCAAGACTTCAGGAAAATTACCGATTATTTTAGAGGAATCTATGGAATATACCTCAAAGTAGTAAAGAAACCCCGAAAGATCAGAACATGTAACCGGCTGGACTTGAAAACACTAGGATTTTGACTGATTATGCCCAAAAATCCCCCCGGACACTGGTTACAATGGTGAGATTGCAATGGGACATGACAATGTGCCTAAAATATAGTAATCATTCGAACTTCAATTGCTGATACATTTTTGGGAGCCGGGACGAGAGGGCTTACATACTTGGCTAAAGAGAAAAATAACTTTCACTTTGGCCTCCTCTACCTGTTGCATCTCCATTCTAAATTTATGAAACTGGAGCATGGATTATTAGTTGGAGAGTTAGAAGACAAGTTTGGTTAGGTTATGTTTAGCTAATACTAGCTTTAGTGAAATCCAAATTCTAGTTACATTTGACATTACTAATCACTAACGCACAATTTGGATGGGACCTACCTAGATATGCGAAATCAAGTTAATCCTTAAAGGCATGGGGGCTGGTACATATTCTATGGCCTGCCCATATTTATGAAGTAAGTGGAGAGAACGTCATTAAAACAACACACACCTACCTTACTAATGTGTATTACGTACTCGAACTAACACCTAGTCTAGACTCGGATACAGGTGTCATAATGGGACGGTATGAATGGATCTCAACCGTCCATCAAGACGGCCAAATCCCCACCGTCCAAATTCGACGAAAGGACGCACCCCCCAGCATTCAGTCCCTTCGACTGTCTGTGACACCTCACTCTTTTCTCCATCTTCATTTACTCTTCCTCTCTTCCGCTCTTCGCACTCTGCGCTATCGCTCCTCCTCCATAGATGAGGAGAGCTTCCACTCTGCGCACTCGGCGCACTCTGCGCACTCTGCGTTGCTGCTCCATTATGATAGCTGAAAAAAGCTTCCACCATCTTGGAACTTGGATTCAACAAGTTGTGGTATGTTTTGCCAAGCTTGCAATCTATTGCGTTTTGCAGTCAATTCCAATATTCTTACTTCTAACTTTCTGCGATTTTCTATTCCACCAATCCTCTTGCAATCTTTTCAAGTCTACCTATCACTTACTCTACTTTTGTGCTCCTTCCAACTTCCAATTCTCTACCAATCACTTACTACGCTTATGTTCATTCTAATCTTTCACCCAACATAAACACAAACCTTTTCATTTTTGCAGAAATTAATTGAACTTGCACTCCATTTAACCAAACACACACAAATATGTTTTTCTACTCTTTTCCATTCTACTTGCACATTATGACACTTTCCAATCTACATTCTATTGAATAACCCTCTAATTCAAGATCTACCATATGAATGGACTAGAACGTTTGCAATTTACTAAAATTGATCAAGACTCACATTTAAACCTCTACCAATCACTTACTATGTTTGTGCTCCTTCCAATACCCACACAAACACAGACCTTTCGATTTTTGCACAAATCAATTCAACCAAACAATTAAATAAATTTGTTTTTCTATTATTTTCCATTCTACTTGTAAATTCTGACCTTTTTCATTCCACATTCTGTTGAATAACCCTCCAGTTCAAGATCTACAATATGAATTGGCAGCAATGTTTGCAATTTATCTAAATAGATCAAGATTCACATTTCCAAAACTCACTTCTGGAGCTTTTCATTTGAGTTCTAAAAGGGTATGTGACACTAAACAACATAAACAATGAACATTTTAAGTTTGTTTAATTTGTAAATTCAGGAAACTTAGTAGTGTGAGCGTAGAGCGGAGTTTCGAGAGCGAAGAATTTGAATCGTGGTGATAGATTTGGACAGAAGGAGTACCTATGACCGTGGAATTTTGAGATCAATTTGTTGAAAAAGTATCCCAATCCCGTGGACATGATAACTCAATCTAATTCCAGCAGCAAGTAGAATGTGAAGGCGTGGAAGAATGTATTTCTTATGAAAGATCTTGTAGTATAGTTTCTAAATGGTTTAGCATTAAGTTGGGGCTAACGTCAGCAAACGGAATAAAACGGTGGATTTGCAAAAAAAACAAATGTAAATAAAACAAAAGAATTCATATAGAAGTCCAAATCAAAACAAAGAATGGAGCTCGAATCTCCAAATTCACGTGGCGTAATCAATGGTTAAGACTATCATCTCTATCACTATCCTCGCCCTGCTCGGCCTCTATATCTAGGAAATCCAATACAAGTTTGTTGAAAGGGCGGGTGCGAGTAGGAGGTGGGGACGGTGCCTCCGCGAAAAGATGGGCAAGCTCAGCAACATACGAAGGGAGCTCAAACGTCGTCGAAGGGGTTGCAAATATGTCCGCAGTGAGGACATGGATCGGGCTCTCTTTTGGACCTCTGAATATACAGGATGAGAAGAAAAATATAAGTACATGCAAAAAACTCCGATCAGAGAAGATAGAATTGCAAGCAAACAAGTTAGAAGCCAACAATGAACTTACGTACACAACAAATCAAAATTGTACTTCGCCATCTTCTGGGGAGGAAGAGCAAAAACATACCCCCGTTGAGGGGCAACCTGCCGAGAAGTGTGCTCCTGCTCAGGCTTATGCATGGGAAGGAGGAGAGACTTGAAGATGTCTATGTCGGACTCGAGCGCCATAATATGGCGTTGAATGGAGCGGCACGCAATGACGGAACCTCCTAGAACATGGAAATGCAATGAGGTGAGATTATTGAAATCAATGGAGAATGCAATAAATATAAGAGAAAGTGAAACATTGAAAAATAAAGAAATAAAATACAAATAGATGAAGAACAAACCAACTCCACATTGCCAATCCATGATAATGTCGTCCTTGTCCGTGAGGGCGGAGAAAGTGATGGAGAAGAATTCGTGGTATTTTTCACGAGCACCTCTCCGAGACACACCATCTTCCCTCATTGCTTGGTTTTTCTCCTCGGTGAAGCTATTGAGCCAACCATCTCTCTTGAAATTGTAATCCATGTCCTATAAGTCCGTGGTACGGACATGGAGAACGGATTCATTACGCACGAGGACCTTGATGAAGAATTTGCGTCTCTGCACGAAATATGCACGGGAGAGTCAGGAATACATGCATGCAAGAAGCGAAGCAATAATAAAGATGGAGGAGGATTAAAAGGATTTACCAACTGAAAAGGATTAGTGGGCAACTGCAGATCAAGGTCATTCGTGCCAAACCAGTCTTCGGCAACGTAGAAGTCCTCAGTGTGTGCCCAGTTGTAAATTGAACTGAAGACATCAGGATCAGCGGCGTGTGCGAAGACAATGACGTCGTCATCATGGAGGTTGGCGTTTGCGAAGGCAAACAGAACCTCAAAGTATGTGGAAGATCGTTTGTTCCATGCAAGAACAGTCGAGGATGAGGTTGAGATCTTCGGCACACGAAGGTTTTCAGGCATGTCTGCAAAGAACAGATCGATGCATGTGTGAACCTTTGGCTTGGCGTTCGGTCGAGTACAGCCTGCTCCAACCTGCACAATGAAAATCCAAAGATAAACAAATGAGGAAATAAAGATTGAATCCCATAGAATGAAAGGAGAAAACAAAAAAACACCACACAAACCTTGATTAAGAATTCTTGTATGCGGCGGTAGGCCGGAGGGGGAACCTTGGTCTTCAAGAGATCCTCAATGAGCTCCCCCATGTCCACATTTTCAATCAAAGAGAGAATAAATGGCCTCTCTGAGGAAGTGGTGGATGTGTTCGGTGCGACGGCCTTCTTCTTGCGAGGCACTGAGGGGATGGTAGCGCCGCTTTGAGAAGGACCGGCAACAGGATCGAGGGCAAGGACAGAAGGAGTGTCAGTTGGACTTCCAACAATGGTGGTGACTGGAGCCGCAATGCGTTGAACCGAGGCCTTGGTGAAAGAACGAATGGACACTTGAATAGAGGCATGAGCGGCAATTTTTTTGCCCTTATCCTTGCCCTTCAGCTGACCTCAAATCCACTAAAAGATGAATGGAATGTTTTAAAACGGATCCAATTCACACTCAAGCATTCAAAAGCAATACACTCATACCAAATGAATGATCCGAGGTGCAAACACCTCACCAAGGCCCTCCATGCTGGTCCGTTGCTCCAAGTATGCTTAAAGATGCTTCAAAAGGTCCTCCAAAGCTCCACCACACTACCAAGAGCTCCAAACACCTCGAAAGCACCTCCAATCAAATTCGGCCTCCTCCAAGCTCCTCTTAAGTCGATCTCCTTCCTCCAAGACGTCGTGGGCCCATAACCTATTAGAGCATGTGACTCAAAGGTAGAAGACCAACCTAGAAATGCAACATATAATGCACAATGGTTGCATACAATGAAGAGAGTAATTAGTTCCTCCCCTTATGCCTTTATTTACATGTAGAAATTAGGACCAGCTGCCAACCTAACCCTAACCTTAACCTTAGTCACCACCAATGCAACCTAACCTTAATGCCGCCAATGCAATCTAACCTTAATTTCCAATAATATTTATTATTATAAAAATTCAATATTTTATAATATATTGTTATAAATAAAATAAAATAAAATAAAATATTCTTATAATTTAAGATCTTATGTATGTAGAGTATCAAGACCTATGAATTTTAATGGTCCATATTTTTTTTATTAGTATTAGAATTTATGATATGTGTGTGGGATATTTCAAAAGTCTTTTTTATTGAGCATCCTCTATTTTGTTAGAAGAAAACATTGCGATCATCGAGAGAGCTAGAGGAAGACAATTTATTGTTAGACGTAGCTAAAAAATGACTATCATTTTGACAACCATATTATGGCCCTAAAGGTAAAATTATATCAAATTTTAATTTTTTTGAAATTTTTAAAGTTTTAAAATTTTAAAATTTTTTTTCTTTGTTTTTATTCATGATGTCATATCCTAATGCATTTATCTTGACGTTTTAAAAAATATTCAACGGGACTTTGTAATATGTGTTTTTGATTTTTGCGAGAGAATCATCCTCGTGATTATTTTGTGTGCCACAGTTTAGACAAATAAATCGAAAACGAGGAGAGCGTACACCATCTCTGAATTTGAGTGGATAGTGGTGAAAGTTAATATTATTCAGAAGAGGAAACACATGACATTTAAATTAAAATCGAAGAAATTTTTTTTTCTGTCGACTTTGCAATGAAGATATGATAGACAAATTTGAGCTTGCATGTCATCAACAGGAAGATATTTGTTCTATGTATGATATTATAAAAACGGTATTCTAAAAATATTTCTAGTGAATAATAACATATGTAACTCGGACATAATGACAATCTTCAAAAAATACAATATGAAGTTATTATGTAATATTAATGGAGAGAGGCCTTTAATGAGCCTTGGTTAAAAAGCATCGAGCATGAAGACATTGTAAACATAAGCAGTGAAGCTTCTAGTGGTAACAACGTTTTTATGTTGCAACCAACTGTGCAGAGAATAAATGTTAGAAAATTCATACGTGAAGAGTTAGAAGAAACGAAGATATTTATAAGCTGTAGGCCAAGAATGCGGTGTGATCCAGAGGAAATGAGAAGGCAAGGATAAGGAGAAGGGAGAAAAATGGGTTGGAGCCTAAACCATGATCATGTAGAGGGTCCAAAATCAGTACACCTTAGGGTTCGGAAGCTCGTGGTTTGAATTAAGGCCTACGGTTTAGAAAAAACCAGTAAGTTAGTTATTAGGAATAGCCAATATATAGGTGGCTACTAGAGTTTGGGACATCCACCTGTGGATGTGAGTTATGTAAAAGACTGGTTGTAGATCTGGACCTACCCGGATTCGAATCTGGTTTGTTATATTGATTGGTGCTATCCTAAATTGAGCTAGTGTTAAAGCAAAAATAATCTGTAGGCGGATATAGAAAAGAAGTTATTACGCATGTCTGCGTAGAACCTTCTCAATTATTTTTTATATTTTTAGATGCATTTTATTATTTATCCGCGTGAATTAACAAAATCATTTGCGATTGGATTAAAATTTGTGATCTAATTAAATAAGAAGTTAGTGGTTAGAAATTAAATTAAAGTCAATTAGTTAGTATGAAGAAATTTAGACTAAAGACAATAAAAGACAATGTAGGACAACGTTACATGAATGAAGAATAGCATAGGATAATGTCGAATGGATGAACAACAACATATGACAACGATGAATGGAGGACGGTAACGAACGGAAACGAACGGAGGATTGTGTCAAGCGGATGGATCGTCGTGTGGATTAAGGCGTAAGTGTAGGATGGCGACAAATGAGGGTTGACTTCAAGCAGATAAAGGCCGTTTGATCAAACGGTTGGTGAACAAACATTGTTGGATCTATGAGTTTTAGAGAAAGGTGGCTAAGGTGGTGGCAACTATAGATGCCAATTGTTAGATATAAGCATGGCTAGGTTTACGGCCGGCAAGGTTTTGGAGTTGGAAGGGGTAATCCTACGAAGAAAAACATAATGGCTCACTTTTTTTTTTTCACTCTCATGGTTATGATGATCTTTCTCTCCCCTCTTTACGTAGGTAGATGCAAAGAATTTGTAGATAG
Organism: Polytrichum formosum; assembly: GCA_964035585.1. Taxonomy (NCBI): domain Eukaryota; kingdom Viridiplantae; phylum Streptophyta; class Polytrichopsida; order Polytrichales; family Polytrichaceae; genus Polytrichum; species Polytrichum formosum. The sequence goes on from OZ037937.1 coordinate 48,602,478, forward strand.
ATAAGAATAAGAATGTTGGTATGAGCAGTTCACCCTGTAAGACAAAGAACCCTAGAAATGGACCGATTGAGAGTGACGACTTTTAAGCATTCCAAGCAAAAGAACTTTTTATTAAGAAAAAATAAGAAGATACATGCATATATTCATAAAATATGACAAGTACACTTAAGTGTTCAATTTGTAATCAAAATTATAAGAAAATAAATTAATGCGATGAATAAATAATTTTAACCAAGGTAGCTAGACCATTGGTCATTAAAATGAGCGTTTCTTCTTTGTGCTTGCTATGATGTAAACATGCAAGGACTCTATGGAAAGCTAATTTCATGAAGTTTAACTGATCAAAATTATAGCTTTTAATTCTCCTCCAATCAAAAAATATGGCTGGTTAAATTTCACCCTCCATATTCTTCCAAAACTCACCAACTCAACAGACATACCTCTGTTTATTTGACCACCACTCCTTCATCCTCGATCAAATAAAGGCAAGATAAATTCGCGAGAAAACTAACTTCAAATTATTTATTCTTTCTAAAAAATCTCTTTAAGAATCACTAGTAGTTACTCGGAATCGCCTTTCAAAATCATTACTACTAGATCGTCTCCAGCAATACATTGTCTTGGTGAATCTTCCATAACTCCCTCCTTGTTGCACTTCTGATAACAAGCCTGGATTTGTCGGAAGGCCAACTTCAAGATGTTTTTTTTTACCAAGGGATTATTCAAACCTTGCCCCCAATCAATCACAATCGCTCTCCAAGTCAGTACCTCCATTGTTTTGGTAAAATGTTATCCAAACTCTATTTTTTCTATTTTCTTCACATATTTATTCTCACATACCTCAAGATGCTTCTATCCATATTCTAAACTTACTACTTTCTATAATCTCCCTCCGTGAATATGCATGTTTCCCATATTTTTGTCTCTTCTCTCGGAAACACACACACACACAAGAAATAGAGAGAGAGAGAGGAGGCCAAAACCCCAAGAGAAAGGAAAGAATGGCGAAGGTGAAAGAAAATAATGAGAGAAAAAAAAATGAGAAAATAGAAAAGACGAGAATAAGAAGGAAAAAAGAACAGAAAAATAAGATAATAGAATCATTATCTCTCATCTAAAATTTATAATTTTTCTACCATCAACGTTTAATCTTTCTACTTGCACTACCACCTAATATCTAAAATTATATAATTCTACTAATTTAGTTGAAATTTCCAATCAATCTTATATTATCATGTCCAGGGATTGCACGTCACGTCACGTCATGTTTTGTGACAGCGACGTGACGACTGACCAAAAAACGTCACGTCCGCGGGGGGTAAATCCGGCAGTTACCCCAGGGTTAAACTGACGCGGTCAACCCCCTGGTCGACTGCTAAGTCGACTGCAAATAGCAGTCGAATTAGCAATCGACTGCCAAAAAAATTAAAAAATTCCAAAAAAATTATGTACCGTCAGATCTTCTTGGCAAGAAGATCTGACGGTCCAGAATTTTTTTGGAATTTTTTAATTTTTTTTGTTTTTGTAGTCAACTGCTAGGTCGACTGCTATTTGCAGTCGTTTGCTAAGTCGACTGCTAATAGCAGTCGACTGCAAAAAATTACTTTTGCAGTCGACTTCAAGGAAAACCAAAAAAAAATCAAAATATTCTAAAAAAAATCATGGACCGTTAGATCTTCAATCCAAGAAGATCTAACGGTTCATATTTTTTCATATATTTTTTTAATTTTTTTAATTTTTTTCTTCTGAAGTTGACTGCTCGTAGCAGTCGTCCCAAAAAGTTACAAAAAAGTTACAAAAAATTGGTACAGTAACTTTTTTTACCACGTCAGTGCGCGTCACGCCCCGACGTGACGCAAAAAGGCCGCGTCACGTCCATTTGTACATCCCTGATCATGTCTACTTTGCCTAAGTTTTGTAACGATTTCCTAGTTTATAATTACGAATTGCATATTAACGGCTAACCATCAAATACATCAATTAACTACTCCAATCAAATATTTTTTATCATTAAATTGCCTACAACTAAATTATGAGCCAATACGATAACTCACAGTTGGACAAAAAAAGCTTATGAGCCCTATGAATGTTGAATAAAATGGTTTTTGAACCTTATTGAAAAATTGTGTTATTGCTTAGTTATATTGTCTTTGATATCATAAGTTATTGGTTGTATAAGTTGTTATTTTATCTCTTGCTCCATTAGTTTTTGATTTAGTCTATGCATTAGTTTTTGTATTAGGTTCTGCATTAGTCTGTGGATTAATCATGCATTAACCTCTACATCATGTTCTACATCAATCCTCTACATTAAATCTTCTATATAAGTCTTTTGCATTAGATTCTACAATAGTCTTCTGCATTATGTTGTGCATTGCTCCTCTACATTAGGCTCTACATTTGTCTCTTGCATTAGTCTCCTTTATTAGGTTCTACGTTAATGTTCTGCATCAATCATCTTCATTAGTCTTTATATTAGTCTTTTGCATTAGGTATTGCGTTAGGCTCTGCTTTAGGTTCTGCATTGGGCTTTGCGTTAGTGTTCTGCATTAGTCTTTTGGGTTAGACTTTGTATTAGTTATGCTCTGCATTATGAAAATTAGAAAGTCATTGTTTGGAAACATGCCCGGGCATTGGGAACGCCTCCAACCCACGGAGACTAGGAGTCACGAGGGTAAAAACTGAAATGAACTGAAAGAACAGCCGCAGGCAGAAGGCTTTTTTCGGCTCATAAAAGTGTGTACAATCAGTTTGGCCAAATTTAGTCATGTTTGACTACCATCAATCAGGGGGTTGCTATTTCATGAGTGTCCTAACATGAGCATGCTTATGTCAAGCCTCTCGGTTATAGGGGTTATAGGGTTTTGACCCTCGATTATAGGGACCTAAGGATCCACGGGCAAAGGTGCCCTCCAAAAACAATTTAGCAACCCTAAACAAAACAAAATTATACATGCAAATTTTGTGTTCAAAAATTGGCTTTACAAGTAATTTGAAGCATAATAGGCAAAGTAAATCAAAGGAGACACCAAAGACATCATGAACAAGAAGAATACAAAATATTGCATGTTATTACATAGAGCTTACAATAATCAACACCAAAAATTAAAATTCTTGGTTGAAACGTGAAGGCTAATAAAAAATTATGGAGAATGTCCTCACACTTTTTTTTGATGATCATGGACTTGTGCCAACACCAATTTATGCAATTTCTCCAACTGCATTTCGGGAACCTCATTATTGTCCCAATGTTTCTTGATCTCCTCGTACCACTCCTCACCAAGTTGAGGATTGGCAATTGCCAAGAGCTTGTAGAAGACACTATTATATTTTTTTCCTCTCCGCCTTGTACTCCTCGATTGTGAGGCTAATACCTTGAGGAGAATGGTCAACTAGTCTAGAGTACTTGAACTCATGATTTTTCTTTGCACGCCTAGCAACCTTTGCGAAATCATTCTGAATTACCAATGAGGATCAATTATCAAACTCAAAAGAGAACATAATTTCACCCAATGACTTGCTAGAAAAGTACAAACAAATGTTGAGAGATTGGGTAAATCACATAGTGAACGTAATAAAATAGAGCATTTATGGTAAGAGTGTATCACTTTCCGTATGATTTCTCATACTTTAGAAAATTTTAATACAGAGTATATGGCAATAGAGCTTCATAATATTGCACAGGAAGTTGACCATACTTTCGTACAATGTAGAGGTCATGGACCAAATTGGTGACAATATGGGCTTTCTTCATTCATCTGAAAAAATTAATAGTTAGAAAATTTACAGAATAGAATTGAAAATAAATGATATGAGTTCAAGGACAATACACGCACCTATTTGTCTCAGCAAGAATTTGAGAAACAAGTGTCTCCTTGCTCTTGGAGTTCATAATATCTATATTTGGGCAAGCATACTTTGACATTTCGTCAATAAAGCGACGTGAAATAACTCGACTCCAACTGTGGAGTTTGTGGTTACCGTCGTATACATGAAACATCTTGTTGGAAAACCTTTAAGGTGCTCAGAACATAGGAATACTTCCTCAAAGTTGTCATTCAAGTGTTGTTAGTAAGGATCCCAAGATGCTCTCATCTCCTTAGACAATAACATTTCAATTCCCTTGGCATTGCAATTGCCACATATATAGAGTCACCCATACCTCTAACGTAACCATACAAGATCTCATACTCCTCCTCCAACATCTCAATATTGGTTTTTAAATTCAAGTTTGACCTCCTCCGTGGCAACCATATGACATAATGGAATCTAAAGAGGGTCCTTGTTGACTTTTAGGGGTTCAAGAATAGTGTTGCAATCAACACAAGCTAATTTTGCAACCCTATACACATGTTGGTCATAAGAGATGTCAAGGTTGTTGACCCCAATTATCTAGTCTTCTTCATCATTGGTATCCCTTGTCTCCACAGTGGATGGGCCAACTCCAACGTCATGTGGGTACTAAAAGCCACAATGCAAGTTCTATGTTCATTTGAGAGGCAACCTTTCATGAGGCAAAGTGCAGGATCTTGAAGCCAAAATTTCACACATCCAAATGCAAAAACCCCTCATACATTGACATCACAAATGGAGAGCAACAAGTCAAACAACTGACCTCAACACTAGTACTGCATAGTACTAGTGTCGCGGTGCCTCCCTAGCCACTTGGACTGGTAGTCATATCCAAAAAATCAAGTCCCTTTACTAAAAGCCACAATGCAAGCTCTGTGTTCATTTGAGAGGCAACCTTTCATGAGGCAAAGTGCAGGATCTTGAAGCCAAAATTTCACACATCCAAATACAAAAACCCCTCACACATTGACATCACAAATGGAAAGCAAGAAGTCAAACAACTGACCTCGACATTAGTACTACACAGTACTAGTGTCGAGGTGCCTCCCTAGCCACTTGGACTGGCAGTCATATCCAAAAGAACCAAGTCCCTTTACTAAAAGCCACAATGCAAGCTCTATGTTCATTTGAGAGGCAACCTTTCATGAGGCAAAGTGCAGGATCTTGAAGCCAAAATTTCACACATCCAAACACAAAAATCCCTCACACATTAACATCACAAACGGAGAGCAAGAAGTCAAGCAACTGACCTCGACACTAGTATTACATAGTGGTGCAACCATCGCTCGGGGAGGTCACTAGCAAAAATCGTAGAAACAACGTGCAATAAAAAATAGGATCTAATATATTCATTGTAGATAAATATTGAAAAAACGTACATATAATATAGGGGGATTTAAAATAGTGAAACATGTTTACATGTAAAATACCATCACATATAATGGCCTCTTTTATCTAGTCAGTACATGTAAAATAGCGTGGAAACAATTACTAGGGGTAGCGGGTCTAGGGTAGGGTCTATGCCAGTGGATGAAAAGAGGTAATTTTATGTTGAAAAAGCTTGGATGGATGACTTCGCAAGTTGGTTGACTTGAACGTTATTGAACCAACGTATCCAATGTGGAGTTAATGTTTCAACGCGTTGTTTGAATTGCAATATTTTTTCCAATTTTCTTTGGCGGTATAAGTGAAATAGGGTATTTTAAAATGATTCCCCAAAAATTATAATTATTGATAGGGTGTATTAAAATACAAGCATTTACCTTTAATTTGAAAAATACCATGCCTCATAATCTTTTCTACAAGGTAAATAGCCCCCCGATAAATAGGTCTTGAGCGCACATGTATGCATTAATTAAAGAGGGAGTGACCTCCCTGAGAACCATCGATATCACTATTTCAATTTTATCACGCCATTTTTTAATCCGGGAATGAACCTATGTTTGGTCGTACAAGCAAGAAATTGGGAAAAATTCTTGAGGGAATCTGCAAGAAATCTTCAATTGAGTTATAAAAACAATACAAAAGATTGTATTATTCATGCATTGGCAATTGATGGGCCCAATGAACTACAACAATGCATATTATTGGGTGCATCTTATGTGCAAAGAGTTGTTCATGCTTTGAATGATTGTTTACGTCCGAAATGACCCTAAACTACCGGATGATGGTGGAGGGATACCCAAATCTCAAGGAAGAGGTTGGCGGTTCGAATCCCGGCTGTGAAATCTCCTCTCTACCTAACGGAAAACTTGCCAGGTGGTCAACTGCCTCCTGTGCTTTGGCGTTGGCCTATTGGCCTTCTGTCTCAAAAAAAATGATTGTTTACCAGACCTTCCAGTATTCAATGTAGCCAAACTTTTCAGCCCTCGTAATTATCCAAGTGATGGTAGTGACTGAATCACAAATACCTAATTGTGGCTCGAAAGGATATTGTTGAAGTTTCAATACATTGAAGAAGAGAGTGACATGTGTAAGGTAGACTCTTGGAATTTAGGGAAACACTTCGACATGACTGTGAGAACAAAACAATATTTGAGGTTTGGCGCATATGTGGTAGCAATTTGGAATGGCACACAAATTGGCCTAAACTTATGTAACTTTGGCAGAAAATTATACTCATTCCATCAAGTATAGCTGTTTTTGAGAGAGGATTTTCCAAACAAGATGCAATCAAAAGCCACTTGCGCAATTGATTGAACTTGAAGACCCTTGATGCTTTTATGCATGTCTCTATTTGTGGGCTTGAAGTGGATGCAATGGATTGGGCTACCATCTTCAACATTTGGAGAGACATATGAGACCGCAGGATACTTATGCTCGATTGATAGTTTTTTTTGGTTACAAATCAAGATTGTATTATAAACTAATAAACTATGTATAAACTAATAATTAATTATCATCATGTGTCACCCAACAACACCCTACACCCAACATTTTTTTGCTTCCGGCTATGCGATGGTTTTTTGCTACGTGTCCAAGCCTCCGAGATTTTAACGAAGAAGGGGTTCAATTTTTTTTTAAGGTGGGAAACCCAAAAACATCATGCTCGTTGCCTAAAGTAGCATGCCGGCCTAAATGGTGGAGGCGTTGGCGGCCACCACATGGCCAAATCACTGCCATTGGGGTAGCCTCATAATCAAACGGCTCAAGGTTGGGGAGCCCATCAAATTGCCCGAAACCCTAATTGGAGCCAACTCTCCTCCCTCGGCAACCCCAAGTTAGTTGTTAATTGTGGAGATAGCCCCCTACCCCTAGCCTTTTTGTTCCTCCATTCATTTGGTTGTTGTCACCTCCTTGCCACTCTCTACGTCACATAGCCAATGTTCTCTTATCCTTGCTCACATCCTCCGCTCCAGCTTGATGCCTTCCGTTGCTACTGCCATCTCATGTGCCCATTGATGTGTTCACAATTGTCCTGCTCCTTTTTGTTGGAGCACCACTTGCGTTTAGTCTTCTTGGTCTTCGTCCTATTGGTCATCCTCGTGATCGTGTCCTTGTTGCTCGTCTTCATTGTTGCATTTTTTTTGTTGCTACTCATCCTCCCGTTTGGCATGCTCTTGCTCCTGTTTGGCCTACTAGGTTTTCTAAGCGTTCTTGGTCATCTTGTTGCCAATCTCATTTGTCCTGCTCATTTCCTTGACGCTCCTTTTCATCTTGCTCATGATCTCGGTGGTTCTAGTTTTCTTCTCAACATTCCTGGTTGTGCTCCTTCTCTTTACGACGCTCTTGGTCGTTTGCAATTTCCTTATTTGCTTGCCTTGCTCCCCCATCACTATGGTTGCTCGCCTTCATCGTGGCCGTCTTTGTCATGATCTCGATTGTTGCATTCCTCTGTGCCATGTGTGCCTACCATGTTCTCCATTGCTGTGGTTGCTCGCCTTCGTCGTGGCCATCTTGCTTGTGATTTCAACCATCCTGGTCTTCTTCGCCATGTTCGCCTATCCTACTCCCCCATTGCCTCCCTGGTCGCCATCCTAGTGTTGGTCTCCTTTGTTGTGATGGTCCTTGTCTTTGTCTTTGGTTGCCTAATTTGCTTGGTTTGTCATGGCCATAGCCAGCCCCATCGGTTCGCTGTCCTAGCCAATGCAAGGTGCCTTTCTCATGTTCATCCATCTTGGCCATGTTTGTCAACCCTTCTTGTTTGTACCATCACCTCATCAGGGAGGTAAGATTGGGGAATCTGAAAGACAGTGTGGTGGTTGGGCAGCACATTGCATGGCAACGCAATCTCTTCCCAAATCACCTTCTTAATTCTAAACTGAAGGCAAGTATGCAACCTTTTTGTTTTGTGTTTGAATTTTGGTCTCATTTCTTGTTTTTTTTCAATGTTTGTGTCTTAATGTACTTGAGGTTATGTTTATAATGTTGGTCTTCTCTTCCTCATAGGTGGTAGCAGTATATGTTGCTTCTTATGGCAATCTTGAATCACCCACAAAGAGTTTGACACCCTCCTCTTTTTTTACTCTTTGTTTTCATAGTCTTAGGTATTTATGGCCAAGTATTTCTACCATGAGTGTGAAATCTAGGGTAGGAAACCTCATCCATAGGCAGTCGCCATTCTTGCACTTGTTCTTGCACTTCACAACCCTTTCTTTGTGGTTTTGGGGCCTCTCACTCTTTTCATGTTGTCGGGCATATTTGTAAGCTTTTCTACAACATTTAAGTGCCCAAAACCCTTTCTGGTGTGTGGTTTTTGTTTTGTAAACCTTGTTGGTCTCTTCCAAGTGTAGGCAAAATTGTTGTTGCCTAGTTTTTTGTAAGTCCCAATCCTTGCTAGTAAGCATTTTGTATTTGTAGTGTTGATTGCATGTGTTTTTGTGAAAATTTGACTCATTTTGTGGCTAGATTTGTAGCCATAGCCAAGGGTTTCAAAATTTGTAGGTTTTTCTCTAGAATCAATCCAAACACTGCCAACACAAGCCAAGTCCTTCCCTTTGGTATTTTTATTCTAACAAGTCTTGAGGGTGGTGACCAACCATCAATTCTTATTGTTGAGAATACCCTTAAACAAATTTTATGATAAAATCATCAATTTCAACTCCTCTGGTTGCCTTTTTTTTCCTTGGGTAGAGCCTATCTACAAGGAAAAGGGAGTAACCAAAGTCATTTGCAAAGTCAATAGTGTTGGGGCCAAGAGTGACAATTTATGGAATGCTCTCGGCCTTGGTATGCTTTGTGTAGGTGAATTTGTGAGAGGTAGGGGAGGAGGCCTCGGATCCGAGGCCTCCTTTTGGAGAGGGTTTTTGGTTTGTAAATATAAATGTACTGTGTATATGAGTTGGCTCTCGGCCTTGGTATGCTTTGTGTAGGTGAATATGTGAGAGGTAAGGGAGGAGGCCTCGGATCCGAAGCCTCCTTTTGGAGAGGGTTTTTGGTTTGTAAATCTAAGTGTACTGTGTACATGAGTTGGCTCTCGGCCTTGGTATGCTTTGTGTAGGTGAATATGTGAGGTTGGGGAGGAGGCCTCGGATCCGAGGCTTCCATTTGGAGAGGGTTTTTGGTTTGTAAATCTAAGTGTAATGTGTGCTTGACTTTGCTCTCGGCCTTGGTATACTTTGTTAAGTGAATATGTGAGAGGTTGGAGAGGAGGCCTCGGATCGGATCCGAGGCCTCCTTGTGGAGAGGGTTTTTGGTTTGTAAATCTAAATGTAATGTGTACAGAGTTGGCTCTCGGCCTTGGTATGCTTTGTGTAGGTGAATATGTGAAAAGTAGGGAAGGAGGCCTCGGATCCGAAGCCTCCTTTTGGCCGAGGGTTTTGTTTTTGGAATTTTGAAATGTCTACATGACTTTGGCTTGGCCTTGCTTTCCTTTCAGGAGTTTCTTATATGTACACTCACGAGGACATGTTTGACACCTTGTATCTCATCATGATGGCGGTTTTGAATGTGGTCGGTTCTCGTTTGATTCCTATTTGATAATTACATTACTTTGGGTTCAAACTAAATTGTGAGTATTTGTTTGTTAATAGTTACAAAGATATTGGTAACCTGTATGCGTTCTTATTTGATTGTTCTTTGGGAAGTTCTAATATGTTTTCATGTTCTTAGGATTCTAAATCCTTTCAGGTTGCGCAAGCGCAACAGCAATCTGGAGAGGACGTTGTTCTTGCTGCCCCCGCGGTCGAAGTTGAAGCCGCCCAGGTTGAGAGTGCCAATTCGCAAGGCCCAATGCAGGGAGAGGTGATTTCGATAGTTACACGTTCCACTTTTACACATGTCTTGAGGGTATTGAGTTCTTCCGTTGTAAACATGTTTTTTTTTGTTTGTGTTTTTGTAAGGCTGTTGCAATTGGCCAAGATACTGTCCTCGTAGTTGCCGACACGGATCATGTTGTGTGTGAGCTTGAGCTTCGCAAATCACAAAAGGAGAACTCTAATGGTGTTATCCAACGCCTCCGGATTAAGCCCACCAGTAAGTCCCTCTTCTCCATTCCTTTATGCCGTTGCGAGGCCTCCCTCTTGTCCGTCCAATCAGTGAGGTAGAGGTGCAGCATTTGGAATGTGAATTTGTAATGGGATACCGAGAGGAAGATCGGGTAATGTACGTGTCCACTTTCAACGACGTTCCCGTGGACCTACCAGTTTCCCCTGCGATTATGGCTGCATGGAACCCTCTCTGGCAAGAGGCCAATGCAGAGTTCGATGTCAAGCTCAAGGATGACCCGGATCTTGCACATCGGATTGTACCTCTTAAGTACCCATTCCTATAAGTAAAGTTGCAGATGGAAGAGACATCGGCAAGTGTGATCGGCTACCAGGAGAATCAGTGTGTCAACAAGAACTGATGGCGGTGGCCAATGGCAAGCAACCACAAATTGGCTACCAATCTATACTTTTGGTAGCCAAAAGTGGATGCTCAAGACATGATTTATCCTGGTGATACAGGTCTTGCAATTGCAACCTTGCACTAACATGACCAGCAATTGCGAGTTGCAACTCTAGAATGTCAACCCCATTTAAATAACTTATGTTTAGGTGTTGAGTTAAAAGTTCTGCAATTGTAGAGGCATCTTTGAATCAGGATACAAGGAGATCTTCTCACATTTCTATCTTGCGTAGTCCCTCTAGGAATACCCGGAACTATTTCTTTGGACAGTTCCGCTCTGCACCTATAGTACTGTGCACATTCTTTCCATCTCTAGTATTCACCATCCTACCTCCGTGGAACCCGTCAATGGCAGAGTTGTCAGTCCCACCCTCTAGGGTCCCCTTCAACATACCAGCATGCCTTATTATAAAAGCGTCTTCAACTTCTGGATGAAGTTGCTTGAAAACCTTCACCGCATGTTTGCAAATGTTGCCACGCATTCCCATGTGGCAGTCACACTACACCCAGATAGAATTGGACATGTCACTATCCAAACTGCAAGGTACTTGTTCACGGATAAAACTAACGCAATGTCCTTCAACCTTTTGGTTTTTAATAAAACCATACAAGTTGCATTGTATTCCATGCCAATAATGGGTGAGCACATCCCCAATCAAGTAATACACAAGCCAATCCATGCGTCTTCCGCTCAGTTTTTGCCTACTTTGGGTCAAAATCGATTTCAAATGTACATGGTATGATTCAATGGTAGCATTAATGTCATGTCTACAATGAGGGAAATTTCAATTGCCCATTACCTACATTGTAGTATTTCCACTACATGTATCCTCAAAGTAACTGATAAAGCCTCCAGCATCTAGAAAAAGTATCCCGCAAGCCAACAATCTTTAATTTCACTCATGTCACTGCAACATCTCCTTGAATAAGGTCAATTGAGTCCATGATGTCCTCCACAGCCTTTACAACCCGGACACGTAAGGTTTCATCCTTTATCTTTTGAACCGCATTTTCTTTCCAAGCCTTCCTAACATGCCAAAGACAAAGCATGATGGGAACTCCAAGCCAAACCTTTTTGCAAATATAGCAGGGATAGTGGAATCAGATCACAAAATTTACAAATTATACGCTATGGCATTCAACTCGGCATGTGCGTTGTCAACAATCACCAACCCTGGTTGCCAATCCAACTGGACAACACAACAACGAGCATTGAGTTTCTTGAGCCATGGCAGAATGTCTTTCTCCTTTGACTTCCCAACTATGATGAAGGCGAATGGAATACCATCCTCCCATTCGTCAAACACCATGATTGTATACAGAGGATACTGCAAACAAAAAAAATGACAGAGAAAATGATAGAGAATAAGGGCAACAAAGAGAAGGTGCAGACTTGTCCTAGAATAGTGAATGCACGCTAACATGTACAACAAATGTGATTACTGTCAAATATGATAGAAGTTGCAACAAACCTTGGGTTCATTCGTTCCGAATGTTGCATCCATTCCAATTTTCCTCTTGTGTCCATTTCGAAACATCATTTCTAGCTGCCATAGTGTCTAAATGGCCAAGCAAAACGGTGTTTCTTCCTTGTCCGGCAGTGGTGCTGCTTCATTCAGATTAATATTCCCAAACTCATGGTAATGGAAGACGTTGTCCTCTTTTCTTCTTTCCACATACGAACGCTCAAGGGGTCCCGTGGATGTTTTTGCCACAATTGTGTTGCACGTTTCTTGCAAATGTTATACATATCATCCGACATGATGAATGTATCTCAAGTATAGGGCATGGTTTCGATAGCACATTCCCATACCTCCTTTTTGTGGGAAGCCATGATTTGAGCTGGGGAAAAACCCTACCCTAACATGGATCGGATCCAATCCCTTGTTCCAACTGTACAATAGCGATTGAGCCTAATGCATGGGCCTAACTCGCGGGCTAATCGCGGCATTGTTCCATTGCGGGGCATTGTATGGAGAACCAATGAACATGCTCTAACCCTTAACTTCCCAAGCCTATGATTATGTGGTTCTAAGTGAATTTCACTCAATATTGGTTGTGGAATTTTCAAGGACAATTTTTGAGGTTAAAAGGGGATTTATCCATAGGAGATGAGCTATTTCAAGGGGGGGAAATGGGTGTGAATAACCCTTTGGATTTTCAAATTATAACAATTAAAGGAAGGGATGCACAAGAAAATGCCTTGTCATATCCCTCAAAAAAGACTTCGACCAATTGAATTCACCTAGAAAATGAATGGAATGCTTGTGTGATCCATCAAATGGGCACAACTCAATAGTTAAGCACCTCCACTAATTCTCATGCCAAAATGTGGAAACCACAATAAGCTAGCCACCTTGCATTTGGAGTATGTAATTATCCCATATTTCTAACCACATTCATGCAAAGAATGTCCTAAGAATTAGAGATTGTCCAAATGTTAAACTAGATAGTCGATGTGAGCACAAAAGCTTGTGGATCTGAGAACGGGTACCAAAAGGGCATGATGTGTTTAAAAGAAAGTAGATTGTGTGTTCAAAATTTGTTAATTGTTAATAGGTTCAATAATCAACATAACCGGGGTTACTTACATAACACTTACAAACCATGGCACAAAGAAGATGTTTGCATACTAACTTCAGCTCATTCATTGGTTGGTGAGTCAACCGTTGCAACAAAGAAAGCCAACTTCCCACTCTCGGAAGTCAGGTAAGTGGGGAATTTTTTGGTTACTTTATCGTACTACTGAAGGGTGGGTTATGTTAAGGTCCAAGACCAAAGAAACTCCAAAATCAAGCGATCCTACTGATCAAGAGCAAAATCGTCTTCAATGCTAATTACCTCGTACTAATTGCGTGTTTAGTATACTAGGAGAAAGTGGGTGTAAAGCTGAAAGTGCTTGATTTGGGTCCACTTACATTAAGGTCGGTCCAAGAAACTTGAGGTCCAAAATACCCTTACTAACCCCTAAACGCTCATTGGATATACATATGCCGCATAATGAATGCATCACAGTGTCCTATCATTACAACAACTTTGAAGCAGTAGAATGACTGCAAGATCCTCAAAGCTCCCACAATTTGGATCCTCACTATCAGAAACTGAACTGAAACCTATCACTTAGTTGAAGGGGGATGAAGAATTGGATTCCGGTCTAAAAATACAGAGACTCCAGTTCAGGTATAATAATACAGACTCCAGAGACTCCAGTTGATGGTGCGAGAACCCGACATAAAAGTGAGCTCCCAAATAAATCTCCAAATCTCGGTCCCGCATAGCTTGAAGCATGAGCAAATTCTGTGTGTTTGCTCGAAATCACAATCATTGGAGACCTGCCTACACAGATTGAGGTCTAAAATTACAGAGACTGCAGTTGATGGTAGCAGAACTCCGACATGAAACTGCCCTCCCAAATGAAGAAGTCGATTTCACACTCAGCACCAAATCTCCAAACCCAGTCCCGCAAAATTTGAAGCAAGAGTATATTCTGACTGTTCAACACCAGAATCTCTCGCCATATCCGAAAGACCTTCATGTCGTCCCACAAGTACTGAACCTTAAACCCTAAACCCTTAAAATCCCACTTATGGTCAGCTGATCACCTCCGCATAGGTTGAAGCATGAGCAAATTCTGATTGTTCACTCAACACCAGAATCCCTCGCCATATCCGGATTCATGTCGTACAACAGGCACTAAACCTTAAACCCTAAGCACCAAATCTCCAAGCCGCAGTCCCGCATAACTTGAAGCATGAGCAAATTCTGATTGTATAATCAACACCAGAACCCCTCGCGATTTCCCGAAGAATCTCGCCATATCCATCACAATTCATCATTACAGAGCTGCCTAGCATATATTCAGATCTAAAAATACAGACCTCCAACATAAAACTGCCCTCCCAGATGGAGAAATCCGTTTCGCCCTCAGTACTGAATCCCGCATAACTTTGAAGCATATCTCAAAACCAGAATCTCGCCATATCCTCAAGACCTTTCATGTCGTGTACAACAGGCACTCAGCCTTAACCCTAAACCCTACGCACCAAATCTCCAAACCCCAACTTGAAGCACGACCAAATTCTCATAGTTTACTCTCAACAGCACCAGAACCTCTCGCCACGTCCAAATAAGTCTTCACGTCGAGCAACAGGCAACCAAAAATAAATCCTAAACCCCGAACAAAATTGTGCAGAGAAGCAAAGCTACTACTATCTACTCCCAGCTCGATCACTTTGCAGATTTGGCTGGGGGAGTGTCGGGGGAGGATTGTTGGCTGTTGCCATGGTGGACAGGATATGGTGAGACACTGGATCTCTCCAACCCCCTACCTACATAGTAAAGCCCCAGGGCGATGCCGATCCCCACACCTATGCCGGCGGTGCCAATGCCCAAGCCGATGGCCATGCGCCCGATGGCCGTGCCTACAGTCTCCGCGTTCGCACTCACGGCGCTCTGTGCAGACGGCGGCATGCTAACAGATTCGAAAAACAGCGTGGCAGGTGATTGATGAGTGACTTAACAAGGCGGATGTAGCAATCCTTACAGAGGAGGAAGAAAGGAAGGTAAGTAAGTGCAAGTGATGAGGAGTGTGGACAAGTTCGGTGAATGATGATCGAGGGAGTAAGCACTCGGGAACCCCGGAGCTCAACCGCACAGGGCTCTTCCACGTGTTGCCTTCTCACTGGGCGCTTTTCTAACTCTTAGCCCTTGCATGGCTACCATCAAGGTGCCATTGCATGGCCTACATGTCACTTTGTACTAGCCCCCACCAAGTATTAAGGTTGTGTGTGTGGTTAAGTGAGGTTCAAAGAACAAACACAATACACACACATGTTTACAAGAGATTAGACTACATCTACAAATTTTATTAACTACTCCACACTCAACAATGTACATAATTGGGAGGAATTCAATTAAGGAATCAAGAAACATGCACTTGTAATAACCGTAACTAAAACAAGGGAGGTATGATTTTTGTTGATGCTTCATTGTAGATTTGCTAATGCATCACAAGTCTCGTTGTGTAAAACTAATTGGTAAAAGTTGGAGAACATGAAAAATGAACCTCATGACACCTACATACCTCAAAGCCAATTCTCACTTGGTCTATGATATCTAATATGAAGTGGGGTTTCCACCAGTGTTGGTGTAGTATGTAGGTGAATGCATAGTATCAATAATCAACATCAATGATGGTCTCAAAGAACCTACCTGTGGGTATCAAGATTGTAATACATGTCAAATTTGGATATTTGGTAGGAATGTCAAGGTGAGAGAATCTTTGCATACATGCGTTATTATTTGGGGTCAATATCATTCTTAACCATATCCATACTAAGGTGATTTGCCTAGGTATGAAGATTTTTGCTTGGTGTATGGACCTGAATGGTAATGAAAAAAAATCAAATACACATACTATACTAGTATCAAAAAATGTAATATCCTCATTATAAATATAAAATAATAATAAAAAGATTCCAATGCAATATACCAAACACCTTTGGTAGGATATGAAACACATACTTTGTGCAAGATGATTAGCAATTGCGAATCATGCATTGTTGTAGCCATTTTCTTATTACTTCTCAAGCTCATGTGAAAATCTCATTCATTGTGAAATTGAAGTTTCTCTTTTTATTTAGTAATTCATCAAGTTGAGATGGATTAGCCATGAACTTACAAACTCTAGAAGAAAGGTTCTCATTAGTCTACCCCCTAACATGGGGCTCTACACCCTCACATCATTTGGACCCATGGGGTTGATGGCAACATTGTTGCCAAGGTGATGTTAGGCCTTAAATCTAGGGGGTGTGGGCTTTTTCCCCATTGCCCATCGCGAGAGCCCGGACCCAATATCTCTTATTTGGGCAATTGAAAAGAAAACTCCTCCAACTGCCATTGTGTTGGATGTGTCCACCCATTGTGTACATGGTACACAAACTACAGTCATGCCTGAAAATACATTCATTTGGGGATTGGGAAAACCTCTTCTCAGCCCAAGAAACAAGATCTCTATATATATTGTAGTGCTACGTGCGTTTGTAGGAGGCCTCCCGTGGGTAACGTTGATGGCTAGGCAACTTGCTTTTGCCTCCCTCCCAACACCCCCTTTTCGTCACCCAACCTCCTTCCCCCGACCCGGCACTAGTCCCCTCCATCCAGGCCATGTCCGTCTGTCGTTGTCCAGCCCCCCCCACCCTGAGCCCTAGCTTGCCATTCTCCCTCCCACGCGCCGCAGGCGAGTTCCTCTTCTGTGGAGCATTTGTTTTGGGCGCCCTAGTGTTGGTTTAGGGTTTGGAGGAACATAGTCACCGCTGTCCTAGGAGTTCGCCATGGAGGTTGACATTGTGGACCTGGGAGTTGAACATGTCCCCTTCAAGGAAGGTTTAGATTTTGTAGTAGAGGAAACGTTGGAGGATTTACAGAATGGAAAAGCACTGGTTTCCGATCTGGAGGTTCGTGCAAGTACAACTGCCTAGAAGGACAACAATACGAGCTTGGAATCTGGAGCGCAGGAAATGTTTAGGATGCGGGATGCCACTCTCAAAAATCTGCGGAAGTAGTTGCAGATCCCACCCCCTGGGCCCTTTGACAAGATTGACATTTCTTGGGAGGAGAAAACCAACCAGGGACGAGGTTCCCACTTTAGGGCACAAAGAAGGTATTGTGGAGAATGCAAAAGAAGGTAGCTTCCTGCAAAAAACTAAGTAAGTTGCACCTTGTTCTGTTTGTGCCATGGTAGTTTAGTAACTTGAAGTTTGCATTTTGATGAATAGGGTTTAGGGTTTAGGGTGTCCTAGGATATTGGACTCTTTTTGTAGACCATTCTGATGGATTTACGTGGCTCTCCAATAGATTCCAATGCGAGTACGGACCAATAAATAGGACAAGGGAGGCAAAGAATGATGTGGATAAGATATTTGCGAGCGCTTAGAAGTCAAAGCTATCTACAAACCAAAAGAATGCCAAGAAATGGGTTGAGAAGAAAACTAAAAATGCCAAAAAGGAATATGCAAAGCAAGTTGCCCTAGAAACCAAGAAGACGGAGGGGCGAAAGAAAGGAAAGGCACCTCCTGTTCCACCTTTAGTTGTCCTTGCTATATCTTCAGTTTCAGATTCTGATGCAAACTGTCCTACATTTCTAGTAGGGGTGCCACTGCCAACAACAGGACCTCCAAAGCAGAGGAGGGCAAGTAGACTGCAAGTAGGTCTGACCTCCAAGCGAGGATGCCAGTGCAATTTTGTGGCAAAGCAATTATATATGATCAACATTTTATGCGAAATTCAGTACCACGGAATGAACCATTTCAACAAGGTTGGACAACCCTATCATGGTAGTTCCTTTGCTGGGTTCAGGCATTCACTGGGTGCCCGACTGTCATGGCCAGCGGGGCTTGGAAAGTCCTCCTGGGCTGGAGTAGCTTGGGTATATTGCAACCTAGCTTTCAACAATTGTATAAGAGAATCAACTATCAATACCTCATAATATTTGACCAAATAGAATCTTAGCTTCAACTATTTCTATGTAAAGCCTTGTGTATTTTAAGATATTAGTTCTGATCATAGGACCCACAATATATGAAGCTCATATAGAGTGAATGTGTGGGATATATAATGAGACCACTCCCCTCTAAAATCATGTTACCCAATTTAGCACCCCTTTGTGTTAATGTTTGGTGTACAATGTGTGATCATACTCTTAAGGTATTGAGGCCTTAAAGTAACCTTCCCATTGGCAACACCTATTTTTCATCCTTAAGCCATCAACAAGTGAGTGCAACAGTGTCATAGAGTAAGTCATTGTTTAAAAGCGAATAATCATATGCGGCATTAAGTACAAAATAACACCACTTTGGCCATTCATAATAGTTGTGTAAGAAGGGCGCAAAAACACTTTTAGAAGAGCACCAACTTTGGCCAATCGCAATGGCTAATCAAGGATCTATCTGCTCAATGAGTTGTTGTAAGAAGAGATCCACAAAAGGGGGACAACACCTTCATTCAATAAAGATCCTCACAATAAACGACCATCCGTAACTATGACCCCTTAACCGACCACTAGTTACAGAGAACCATTTGAGTTTGAGAAATAACATGTTCAAATTCAAGACTTCAAGAAAATTACCAATCTATTTAGAGGAATTTGCAGAATATTCCTCAATTTAACAAAGAAAAAGCGAAAGATGTCAACATCTAACCGATTGCTCTTGGAAACACTCGGATCATGACCAATTGTGCCCAAAACCCTCCCCGAACACTGGATCCTCTCCTGCAAATAAGGTTGATTTTGTGGTGAGTTTCACCTAGCTAGCCAACATCAATAGACCCCTCCCCAGGTGGAGTGTAAAAGGCTCTTTCCTCAAGACGACTTTGCGAATTTTGTAGGTTGCATAAGAACTCATTTTTTTTGAATTTTTTTGGGTAGGCTCTGTATAGATTGCTAATCTATAAATCAAAAATTTGAAAAAAATTCCAAGCTATTTAACCTGCCTGAAATGGAATTTTTTTTTCTTGAAGTGTTGCTTTAAGGCCTCAGTACCTTACAATCAATTTCGGTTCATTTGGGGAGAGGGAGGGGGGAGGCTGTGTTCCGTTGGTCTAAAGGTTGACTCACCAAGCAATAAATGAGCTGAAGTGAGTACTGCATAACTAAACCTACACTGAGCTTCTCCGTGCCATGGCCATGGTTTCATAAGAGAGTGCAGCAGCCAACCTCGTCGCCATGAATCCATGGCTACCTCTTCTCGCGCTTCTTCTCGTCTTCCTCCAAGCATCAGAGTCTCTGGAGCTTCCGCTATGGCCATGGCCACGATTTGTAGAATTCGGGGAAGGGCCTCCAACCGCGCTCTCGGACACTTTCCACATCCAAACACCTCCGAATTCAATCCTCGAACTCGCCGCCACTCGTTACAAGGACCTCATCCTCAAAGAACGATGGCTTCCCCTCGCAAAACCATCCTCACGATCTCGGAAGCCCAGCTCCACCTCATCCGGTGTGCTAGAGCTTCAATTTCTTCGAATTTCGGTGACGGATCTCGATATGGAGCTTCAACACGGGGTGGACGAGTCCTACAGCATCCACGTCCCCGAACTAGGCCGTGTGGAAAATTTAGGGCTGAGTGCGGTTCTGTCAGCAGAGACGGTGTGGGGGGCTTTACGAGGTTTGGAAACATTCTCGCAGCTGGTGGTGAGGATAAGTAAAGGGAATTCTAAGCTTTGTGTACCTCATAGTGTGGATATTGTGGATGAGCCTCTGTTCCCGCACCGGGGACTTCTGTTGGACACGAGTAGGAATTTTTACCCTGTGGATGCGATTTTGAGAACTGTTAGGGCCATGGCGCATAATAAGATGAATGTGTTCCATTGGCACATCACGGACTCCCATTCTTTTCCTCTACGGCTGTCCAAGGAGCCTGAGCTTGCTGACCTGGGAGCCTACGGTTTTAGAGAAACCTATTCGAGGGAGGATGTGGCCATGATTGTGGAATTTGGCCGTGTCCGGGGGGTCCGTGTCATCCCCGAACTCGACATGCCTGGTGAGTTTCCCATGTTTTTTTTAATGTGGAACTGAGGACAATGTAACGTAGATGGATGTTGAATAGTCACTTTTTCCAACTAGCCTACGCGATTAGTGGGAGATGATTAGCAAATCCAAATCGTGCCCGAGGCCAATTTCCTCATAATTGTCGGAGCTCGTATGATTATCCTATTCATCTTCAAAGTGAAGATGCTCTGCATTATGAAATGATCACATGTGGCCTCCATTTATGTCGACTATTGTGTCTAGAAAGGTTGATAAATTTTGAGCACTTAGTCCGTTCCCTTTTAAAGACATTTGTGTTTGGTGTCTGCTCTTGAATCCACACTTAACCACACACCACTCAAATGTAGGTGTCCGATTAATAAAAGTAACTGAATTAGGCATGTCTACCTTAAGGTATGTTTAACTGAATTAGGCATGTCTACCTTAAGATACGTGTAACTGAATTAGGCATGTCTACCTTAAAGTATGTGGCCCTATTGAGGGCACTTCCAACGGCACAGACTATTTCAGCTTGTGGGATCGGATCAGGAATAGTCTCATCCATAACAATGGTTAGCAATTGCAATGAATCCTGAAGATTGCCATTTCAAGATTTGTAATCGGAGTTGAGATGCACATGCTAGAGGAGGTCAAAGTGAAGATTCTCTTTCTCTTGAAGTGATCACATCACAGAGGCCCTCCCAATTGTGTTACCTATTGAACCTACAATGGTTCACATTTTTTGAGCACATAGTCCAATCTCATTGTAACATGTGTCTTTTTAGTGTCCATTCTTAATTACAAAGCGAGGGTTCTATTACATCCACGTGTGAAAACTTATTGGAAAAGATGCAGTAACACCACAAAGGTTTCAGTACCTCCACATTTGAAATATTGATGGAAAAGATGTAGTAATACCCTAAGGATATGATTGCCTCTACACTTCAAACATTGATGGAAAGGATGCATTAGCACCACAAGGGTTCTCATTACCTCCACGTGTGAAAATTTGATGGAGGACTTTGATGCTGCCTGAAAATGGCTACTACCAGCTTCAGCTCTTAAATCACGAGCACACTGCACCAATTTTTGTCAGCTTCTTGTGTGCCATGGTCAGATGTCCATGGTGTGACGTAGCTTCCAAAACCACAACTACATGATGTAAACGTTGTTTCTTGGTGGATTATTCTAGGTTGTGACCATCCTCGAAGATGTCTTGCAGGTTCCAGCTGGTGATTTGCCTTGGACCTGAAGAATATCATCTTGATGGACTCAGAAATTCCGGGGGCGTTTGTATCGCTGTGGTGACCCTGCGGAATCAGTTTAGAAGGTGTGAGGGATGCTTAAACATGGGCATGCTCTCTGCACATAATGTAGGTTCGTGGTTCTAAGGTAAAAAATCGGCTTCAGTACACTTGCAGATGTTGCGCTTGTGTCGGTGACAAATTAGTTGTATCAGTTGTGAGCACCTTGGATCAGGTTGTCATTCCATGTGAATGTCCACCTTCACAACCCTAGTCTCCCTAAGTTCTTGAATCTTTTCAACGAGTTCATTACTCATATACATTTTGCTGTTATGCACCTGAAAACTCCCGCCAGTCCTTGTCACTAATTGCACTAACAAATTGTTACTACAATGGCAAGCTTCATACATTACAGCAACGTCAGATGGGTTTGCTTGCAGGCCATACAGGGTCATGGGCAGCTGCGTATCCTGAAATTGTGACATGCCATGGTCAATTTTGGTTACCAAATTTGGAAGACTGGAGCTTAAGGTTTGCAGCAGAGCCTGGTGGGGTTGGACAGCTCAATCCTTTACATCCTCAAACCTACAAGGTAGTCAAGAATGTGATCAATGAAGTTGCTGATATGTTTCCTGACAATTTCTTCCATGGAGGAGGGGACGAGGTCACTCCTGGCTGCTGGAATAATAGCACAGACATTCAGGTACAAACCCGAACCCTTGTGTGATCCGCAATGCAGGCATGATGATGCTGGGTGTGCATTTTTTGTTTCTGAAGCTGGTCCCAAATACATATTTCTGCATTATTGCTGGGAGCTCCACAAGTTGCTCTCAACTCCACATTCTGCAGACTCTGGTGCTGGTCTTGTACTTGTGACAAACATCACCTTCATATAGAGTACATTTTTAGCATAAATGGCCTGTCAATAACAGGTGAGATTGAACATGCACCAGTTATTACTTTTTGCTCTACCCTGTACAGTAGCCTTAAACCCTGCAGAAAAGTTTTTGGTAAGTAGCCTTCCTGAGTGCATGTCTGTGGTGCAGGAGTATGTGGAAGCAGGTGGGAGTATGAGTGATCTTCTTGAAAAATTTGTCACGGAAACACACGCATACATCAAGGCCAAAAAGAAAATTGCGGTCTACTGGGAGGACATCATACTGGATGACCTCATCCACATCTCGAGATCAGCACTTCCAAAAGAGACGGTAATTCTGCAGACTTGGAACAAGGGACCTGCAAACACAAAGATCCTGACATCTGCTGGCTATCGCACAATTGTTTCGTCATCTGACTTCTACTATCTCGACTGTGGGCATGGTGGCTGGGTTGGAAATGACAGCCGGTAATGCAGTTCCAGTAACCCTTGAAGTAAAACCTACTTTTACAATTGGATTGTGGCTTTTTTCTGAATCCTAATCAATTCTCAAGTCTTCAGTCACTTTGATTGTTCCACTTCACTAATTAAATCTTGGCTGGTTGGAACAATAAAAATACTCAAATGAGTCTGTACCTTCTGCAAAATTGCCAATTAATAGTTATCCAAGTGGACTCCACCCCATTTTGTAGCTCTCCATCTGAGTGCAGCAATGACGAGTCTTCTTTGTGAAGAATACTAGGTACTTGCTCCACCTGATATAATTCATAATTTGCTCCTGTTGGTGTCCAACAGGTATGACCAACAAGTGGATGATAACCCTTCAAACTACTTCAATTATGGTGGCACTGGAGGCTCATGGTGTGCACCCTATAAAACATGGGCTCGCATCTACAGCTATGATATTACATTCAATTTGACAGAAGGGGAAGCTGCACTCGTGCTTGGTGGTGAAGTTGCCCTCTGGTCCGAACAAGCAGATGAAACTGTGCTGGATAGCAGACTGTGGCCCCGGGCGGCTGCTGCAGCAGAGTCCCTTTGGTCTGGCAACAAGGGGGCCAATGGAGTCAACCGCGCAAGTGAAGCCCTGACCAGGCTGAACGACTGGCGGTACCGGCTTGTGGCCCGTGGCATCCATGCTGAGCCTTTGCAGCCCCTTTGGTGCGTCTTCCATCCTGGAGGCTGCAATATTAACTCCTAAGGGCAACTCCTAAGCTCCCACTCCACTGGGCCAGAAAGAAAAAAGGCTGGCGCTGAGAGCAGGGGTGGATGGTGGAAGTGGGCCCGCTTACTACAGGGACCACAAACAAAGTTCAACAACTATACAAATTCATGTGTATTTCTAGTGTGTCTTGCATCCTGGGGTCTGCAATCTTAACTCCTAAGGGCTCCTGCTCCCGGTCCACTGGGCCAGACCCAACCAGCAGCTGGTGCCGAGAGTGAGGGTGGACAGTGGAAGCAGGCCTGCTTACTAGGCCTGCATGGACCAAGAATAAAGCTCAACAACTCTACAAATTTATGTGTAATTCTTGTGTTTCTTGCATTAATGGGGACCCAAATATCAAGTCTGAAGGGGTTTCCTATACTCCTGCTCCCAGTCCACTGGTCCGAAGCCAACTTGTGGCCGGTGCCCAGAGGCAGGGGCGAACGGTGGAATTGGGCCCACTTACTAGGCCCAAACAAAGCTCAGCCACTCTACAATTTATCTGTATTTTGGATGTGAGGAAAGATGGCTTCACATGAAGCTCACACACCCACGTGTTTTGGTATAAGAGACAGGAGGGTTATGAGAGTAAGCCAAATACTGGGCTCCCTGAAGCTTGTCAGGAAGCGGTCCAGACACCATGGGTGAGGCCAATATTCTCGCTCCCCAAAGTCATGGGAACAACCCCAATGACCACTCCAATGACCATAGGAGTTGCTTCAATTTGGCACTTTTGTGTAATATTACTCTTATCGAAGTGCTTATATATTGAATTTATGAACATCATGTCCTTTAACACTATGACTAACATCCCTGCCAATCTTTTCATGGCTTCACACTTCCAAAGAGGACAAAGGACTCCCAGTAAAACTTTGTAGAAGCATTAGCACTTTTGGAGAGAACAATCAGATAGATAAATCACTTCAATCGAAAAGAACAATTGGATGCTACTAATCAGTTCATGAATGATTGCTAGGGACCTAGTGACTCTTTTGTAGATTACCAAAAACTCAAAGTCAGAAAGGGCAAACTCCAGCTTGGTAACATTCCACGAAGGTTGTAAGCAGGGAAGACTCAACTTCATATATTCTTCACAATCAGGTACAGGTTGGAATTGATGTGGCCCAAACACATTGGAACTTTTGCATATTATCTTAATACATGTAACATTGATTTGCAATGATTTTGTACTTTTATAGAGTATGGAAAAAGCACCTTAAACATCATGAACTGTAGGTGGGAGACACATTAGTCAGGTGTAACAAGGTATGTTGTAAGACAATAATAACTCAAGTGCTATATACTCAACCAACTGGTAGAAGACATGCTCAACATTGGATACAAAACACAGCTGCCAAGTCATCATATGTTCTCGGACTGTGAAGTTACCCTAGAACTGCAAGAAGTGTCTCTGATAAAAGATAGGCAGAGACACATCATCCGAGGGGTTGGATTTCTACAAGCCAAAAATTTAATAAACTGTAAACTCAGAAAAATGTGGAGTGCACAGGTAACTGATACTGCCTCAAGGATTTTGTGTCCACTCCACCTTCTCGAACAAGTGCCACTCGTCCTGTCCTAGCAACCTGTATTTACGGCACTGTGATCAGTTGTTATAGCATATCCAATACTATACACAAAAGCACCACAAAATTGAGTGTCCTAGTTTGCATGTGCAGTGAACTTATAGATTATGTGAGGTAATGAATGCAGCTTCGAAACAAAAATTTAAACCTCAATGCAAACAAACAACAATGCAAACTACACTTCCAGAGTCCCCCTTGTCCAATTGCCCATTTTGAATCCTATATTAACCCCTCTTTCACCCCTAAAACTCAGAATATGACAGACTACCAATTTTCAGGCATGACTAAATCATAGACAAGACTAGATCTAATAATTGCAAGGTTCAAGACAACTACAGTGAATTGTCCTATCAGTGTGGGTCCCAGTATTTCTGAAGAACCCATGTTATTTCTCATAACTAGTATTATTGTGCATCACATTAATTTTCAACCCATGCCACATCTCTAGTTAATTATCAGTGTGGGACACAATAATTGTCTTTCTACGAAATCAATGTGGGTGACTACTTTAAATTATGCTACTTTTGTCCTTGAACTAATACTCACAGTGTTGAGGGGAAGTCTCCATGAAGACTTAGAGGAAGACCTGAGGTCTTGGACCAGCCCCCATTGATTATTTATACATTAATTTTCCACCCACACTATTAGGACTACTAAGGGTGGGTTTCCATGTAGGCCGCTCGCCCACTAGATTCTAGATAATAGTGGGTTTGAGGTGTTCTCATGAAGATAACAAAAGCAACCCACCAACCACATTCCATTTGCCTACTAGAGTGGAGGGATGTGAGCATGGGCCACTAGACTTCCATGTGCCTACTAAACACTTGAAAAAGCAATAATCGGTTGCACATACGAACACTACTCACCACATTCCATCTACATTTGTCCTTATTGCCACCAGATTCTGGTGGGCGAGCGGCCTATTTGGAACTCACCCTTAGCGTACTCTCGAAAATCTCTAAGGTCTACATGAGGAAAACAGAAACGTATTATGATTTTTAATAAGACAGTATTGCTCCACAAAACAAAGAGTATTATTATTCCCACCTCAAGAATACCAAAAGGCTCAAGTAGCCGTTGCAATGCTGCCATCTTCTCAAGGTCTCCTGTCAACTGCATTTCTCAACACAGCAACAAATGGAAATAGCTTTAGAAACTGGAAATTTCGTGCAAGTCTTGGGATTTTTTCTGTAATTGAAGGCACACATCTATGCCCCTAATAGCAAAATGTTATCAGGTGTGACAAACCTCTAGAGTGATAGTGCGGTTGGAGAGATCGACAGGCTTGGCACGGAAAATAGCAGCCACATCCAGGACTTCACGTCGCACATTAGAAGTAGCTGCCACCTTAATAAGCATAAGCTCCCGCTCTGAGAATGCCTGATGTGTAATGTCTTCTACCTGTTGCATCACAAATTTTTAGCAATCTCTCGACTCACAACAATTGTTCAACTCATGGTCAGTTGGAAAACACCTTTGAATTTTATATCAAATTCTTTTCTGTTCCGTTAATGATTCAAATATCAGGTACATGGCCTAAAACGGACATTTTCACCTCTGCACCCACTTCACCTACGGTATTAGACACGCGATTAGGTAATATGAGTTGATTAGCAAAATCTTTATCAGGGCAATATCATTTTCCTCATGATTTTTGGAGCTCATATGGATATCTTATTCATTGTCAAAGTCAAGCTTCCCGTTCTTCTTTGATGATCACATAGGCGCCCCAAAATATGTTGACTATTGAACTTAGAACAGTTAACACATTTTGAGCACATAGTCCAATCTCTTTTTAAAACATGTGTCTCTTTGGTGCCCATTCTTAGATCCACACCTGACCAAACACCACTCAAATATGGGTGTCCGATATAAAATAAATAACCAAATTGGGCCTGCTTACCTTAAAACTATGACCATAGTATGAAATATTTGACAAATCAACCAGAAACATTCATTATGGTACCACGCTGACAGCGACTCACTAAATTTTTCTATTAGACTGGAGTTACAAACCTGAAGGACATCCAAGAGCTTTGACAGCTGACTCAGCAACTTGCTGATTGAATCATCAGTGCCAGGGACCACTGTCAAAATGCGTGATACGCCAAGAGACTCAGCTGGCCCTACTGCCAGGCTCTGCAGAAATAATACCATAGAAGTACAAAGCAAGTTAAAGTTACTGGCCAAACGCAACCTGCCACATATGAAAAGACCCAAGCAAGAACAACAATGCTCCAATCCGAAACACATAGTTTAAGGTAGATGGGTCTTAAATGGTTACTTTTTGCATCTAGCCCACTTCTCCTAGGATATGAACTCACAAGTAGTACGAGATGGTTGACAAATCCAAATCAAGGTCATAGCCACTTTCATCATAATTTTTGGAGCTCATATGAATTTCTTATCCATTATCAAAGTGTAGATTCTTGTGCTCATTAACTGGTCATATAGGTCCCCCTAATTACAGTAAGTTCACTATTGAGCCTAACCTGATTATCATACTGCAGTCCAATGTGTTTTGAACACATGTCTTTTTGGTGTCCGTTCTTGGAGCCACACCAACCCACATAACACTGAAATATAGGAGTCCAATTAAGATAAATAACCAACTTAGGCACATCTACCTTGGGGGTTACCGATTCACAGAACTAAATATCAATACCTGAATATTGTATCCTCGTCTTGCAAAGACACCTGTGACCCTGTTAAGCACCCCAGGTGCATCATTTACCAATAAGGAAAGCGTGTGAGACTTGAAGCCGCTGGGCTGCAAAAAAAGAACCACAAATGTAACCAGGAACCACATATCAGTTTCACATATTATGAAATACATAACAATGTAAGCTCTACTCTAGTAAAGAATTCCAATCAATCTACTAACGTCTTCAGAATGAAAGCAATCTATGAGCTGCAGCTATCATCCAATCAACCATCACCCTCAGTCGCACAAACTACTAGCAAAAGGCTAACCCAAAACACACAAAAAAACACAACAAAGGTTTTTTCAATAAACACAAGACTACAAAATCATTCATACGTTTAGAGTTATCTTCTAGCTCAACATGACTTTTGGTCAGGAGTTGGTTGATTGCCATTCAACACCTTCCCTGTTTGGTAAATTTATGGTGCGTGCTTGGAGGTAGTGTGAAGGTTTGTATGAAGAACAGTCTATATCAGTTCATTCAGGGTCAAACTAATTCTGGTTCAAGAGGTGCTAAAATGAATTTGGCCCTCCATGAACTGAAATAAGTTGCTCAGCATTCAAATTCAAACACTACCCCCGAGCATGCATCACAAGTGGTAAGAAACTGTTGATATTGTATGCAAAACAACCAATGAAAAATCATAGGAGCCCAAGTCCTGACAAAAAGTCCCAATGAGTTAAAGGATAACTCTATTGGCTTGAAGAATTTATGAAACAAAGAACTTGAAAAAACTTATACTCACATCCTCAGCCGCCTCCAGGCCTCCCCAATTAGCATCCAGCACTTGATGGTACCATAGGCCATCATCATCTGGCTCCACCGCATACACATCACCCTAGAGCAGAATTTTTTTTTTTAATCATTATCCATCAGTAGCATTAAGAGGTACACTTTCACACAGAAGAAATGTACCTCCGTTCCAAAGATACGCCCATAAACAAAAACAATTGGAGAATTGATAAGACAACCTACTCATTGGTATAACCTCCTTAAAAAGCCTACACCAAACTATCCCCTCATGTGGCTAAAATTCTGGAAGATGTAAAGGAGAAAGAATGTGTGGTTTTGAAGCAAGATATAAGTGCAAAAAAAGATGAGAAAACAAACATTTGGAGGTCGGTCAAAACTATGAGGAGCAGGAAACACGGCATTGGTCTCATCCGCCTGGGGCTGGGGCTGCTTCCCTTCATCTTCTTCGTCAGATGATGCTCCGGTTTTTGTAGCATCTTGCTGGATGGTAACAGTTTGACCACTGGGTTTCTCTCTTCGTAAAGCAATCTGCATCCCAAGCCACTTGAATGTTTTAACTCTAGTCCAGAAAACACTTTAGGGACACTTTGCACTAGAGCTTGAGGACCCGTGACTATTGAAATCTAAAGTCTCTCATTGGTGGAAAATGCCGAGACTGTCTCATTTCACTTCACACTAGAGCTTGAGGGCCCAAGGGACCAAGGAAGTTTGAATGGATGAACAAACCTACATGGAGTCCTACATGGCATGGACTATATAATGTTGCATGGTCTCCTGGATTTGCATCAAACCCACCTCAAAGATGCAGATGCAACACATATGTCCAAAATTGTTGCCACTCAAAGAAGGATTTCTACTGGATCAGGTGAAAAATGTATGTACATAGGAATGTGGAGTTGAGAGTCGCAACACCCTACTGTTATAAGTAATTGGCACTTTGAGGAAGTTGGCAGAGAAGCTACAATCCAAATCTAATAAATCACCTTTCTAAGATCAGTTCACAAGGAAGAGTCAGCAATGAAAAGAGCATCAAGAAAAAAGTCCTAAGTGAATCATCACCTTGCCCGTACGAGCTAGCTCCTTGATACCAAACTTTTGCATTATGGATTGCACAGCAGCTATCTTTCCAGGATCACCTGTAACCTGAAAATTAAAAACCTAGCTCAGTGTGCAACTAAGAACACACATACATTTCCTCACCACCCATAAACAAACGCACAGGGAATTTTAGGAATCCTAAAATGAAAAATGGATGGCAGAGTTCATAACGAAATCAGTATTGGAGAGGATATTTACCTCGATTGTAAGTGAATCCTCTGCAACATCTACAACCCGTGCTCGGAATATTTCAACTAACCCAAGAACCTGACCATGAACCCAGCCACAAAGGTCAAAACACAACAAATAAACCACTTGGGCATCTCTTAACCCTGCAAACCAATCATTATTTCAAATGCATTCATATGGAGAGCTCAACAACTGGCATTCGATACTCAGTAGCTATTCATACATGCTCTTTGAATACATCTTATCTTAAAAGAAAGAATGTGCACAGACCTCCGTTCTTTGTTCCGCATTCACATTGACCTTCAAAAGCATCAGCTCTCGCTCCACTCTCGGGACCTTGGATAAGTCGGTCACCTGCAGAAGATTGAACAGGCGCTTAGAGGCCATGATAGATTTCACTTTAAAAGACTTACAAAGCTTTGGGGGCTGCAAAGCAGCCAAAGTTCAAAGCAAAAGATTCGCAGCTAATTGTTCATTGACAAACACACTATGCAAGGTCACTATTTCTTGAACCAAGATGGCATCTGAAATCATTAGTTATGTCCGCCCAAAAGTAGCAGGACATACTTCTACCCCACAGCTTCAAGGTGTGTTTACACACAACCACTGTTTTGGCACTTGGTGGTTGTAGTATACTTACTTTGGATCTATTTTTTACGAGATAAGGAGGGACAATGTGCATTGATGACAACCACAACCACAACTATTCTACCTTGCCCAAAAACAATACAAGGTGTAGTTAGGAGTAGTTGCAATAGTTGTGGTTTACTGTCTTTGGTTCTATTTTATTTGTAGTCACTAAAGTGACACCGAGAGAGAACTTCAAGACCAAAATATGGAAGAGTATTTGTAGGAGACAACTACTCTTAGACAAACTTTGCACTAGAAATTATGAAAAATTTGTCTCCACTCCACGGATTGCACCAATAAAGGGGACAATCATTGAGGTCTACAAGAGTAGTAGTATGTAAATGAAAAATATTGTACTTGTGATTGGAAGTGGAGCCGAACCACAACCACAACCACTCAAGTAGTTGTGTGTAAACCCACCTTCAGTTCCCTCATAAGTAAAAGATGATTGGAGGTAGTTAAAAATCAACCAAATAATACCACCCCCAAAAAAAAGCATATATTCAACTAAGGGAAGCCAAAGGACATAGAATTAACCAGAGGCCAATTGCCACAAGGAGCAAATTTGATCTCCACAGTCAGGTTGGAAGTTCAATGAGGTCATCATGGAAAGGAGCTGCAATGTGCAGCACGCTGGATGTAAATGTGGTGGTGTTGATCCTATAAAAAACTTTGAGAAATTCAGGCGTTTTGAGTATGAAACAAAGTTACATAGAGATTCATACCTGGCGGACATTAACAAGCTTATTGAGTTGTTTCATGACCTGTTGAAGAACACGGTCTGTTCCTGAAACTACAATTGTGAAAAGGGCCTTGTCTTTGTTCAGACCCACAGCCAGCGATTCAATGTTGTATCCTCGACGAGCTATTACTCCCGCAATTCTGTTGATCATTCCACTCTCATCCCCCACAAACACGGAGATCGTGTACCTCCGTACCCTGAAAGGCAAAATTAAGTTTAGCATGTGAAAGGGATATTAGAGATATTTGACTCAATGGAACTTTTCATTAGGAGTCGGTCCCCTTGTTCTGCGTTTATTTTATTTTTATATGTTTTTTGACACAACCGAATGACTCCATTGCAAGGGGATAAAAACATAATCCCCTTTGATTTTTGATTGGTTGTATTGCATGCAATGTCATTCATTTCTTTCCACTTGCGGTGCATGCTTGGAGGTAGTCAATAATCCTTGAATGTGAATGGAGAGCAGCCTATTTTGATTCAATCAGGGCCAAACATTTTAGCACTTCTTGGCATGGCAAAAATGAGTTAGACCCTCAATGAACCGACACAGATTGTTCTTCGTTCAAACCTCCACACTACCTCCAAGCATGCACCGCAAACTTAGCAAACATGGAAGGTGTTGTATGCAAAACAATTACACCACCTTGAGGTAATCAGATTACCCAGACAAAATCTGCATGTACATGAAATGAAATTGTACACCTCGGATGTCATTGTATCAAACCTACAAGTTGATTTCCCTACCGTCACACAATACAGCAGGAAAAAGCATTTACTCTCAGAAATAGTTGACCATAGGAATGATACTTCAAGTATCATTCCTGCAGATCTTGCCTTTCTCTACACGAAGAGCTTTTGTATTTCTAGGATGCTGGAATTGCTCCCTCCATGATTAGTAGACTGAAACCATCACATATCAGCAACAGGACAACAAGCTTTGGCTTTTCTTCTTGTAACCCTAGTATTGCTGCTAATGACTAGACCCTTGGTTTCGCTTTGTTTACTCAAACCTTGGAACTTTATCCTTCTCATCTTCCCAATTTCTATAGAAGAGTAAACCATTTCCAGAACATAAAATTTGATTGAAACTGGGTCATTAGAGGGTTACAAGTTGGATCCAATAAAGAGTGGGGAGACCCAAAGCCCAGAACCCTGCTCCCAAGAGTGGTTATCCACTCATTGGATTTCCATAATAGCTCAATCCAGCGTTCCAGAGGATAAAACTCCATTGACACCAGGTCATTAGTGGGTTACAAGTGGAACCCAAAAACTGGGTAAATGTATTGCATGCTCCCCACCTCACAAATTGTTGCATTGAAAAAGATATCACAGCATTCCAAAACCCTGACGCTAAATTGGTTGTAACCCACATCAAAAAAAGGTCAACTGAGATCTCCACAAAAAAGATGTTACAGGGCCTAAAGCAGAAAGCCACTCTACTTTGCAAATTACACCTGAAGGAGGGCTTGGACACCTAGAACCCTACACCCGAGACCCTAAACCCTGCTCCCAAATGTGGCATCCCAACAAGGTGGGGAAATGCAAGTTGTAAGATGTTTCAGCAAAACAGGGTTGTCCGTTTCAACTTAATATTCATACCTTGGGTGGGTGGGTGGGTGGGACCAGATCATTTCTAATACGAATTTCTTCACTAACTTAGCACAATGCCTAGTATCATAGTATGTACTGTTAACTACATTATTGTGGCATGGTGTGTTTCAGGTCATATTCATTTGATCGAAGAGAGTAAGTTGAGATCAACCGGCCATTTGCATAAACTACTCATTTGAGAAAATCCTTCTTAAGAGTGAAGAGTTTGCTTGCCTTGCATCTTCAAAAACCATGCACAGCGGTCAAAAAATTAAAAAACAAAACAAAAAAATCAGAGACATTTTACAAATGTAAAATTGTCTTGAAAACAAATAATCATAGATATATGTTGTTGCTCCTTGTGATGTAAAATTGTCATAAAACTCGATGTAGAAGCTACTCTTTGTACTAAGAGAGGGATTCATCCTCAAAAGAGAGGCAGGGGAAACCCATCATTCTACAATCCTGACGCAAAATTGGTTGAAATCCACAACAAGAAATGGTAAATTGAGAACTCCACAGACACGATGTTCCAGAGCCCAAAAACGCCACTCTGCTTTGCAAACTACACCTAACGGAAGGATCGGCCGCCTTGGACACCTAAATCCCAACACCCAGCTCCCAAATGCGGAATTCCAACAAGGTTTGTTCTCAGAGAGAGAGACAGGGAGAGGAAGACGCACGGAAACCCCATATTCTACAACCCTGAAGCTAAATTGGTTGCAACCCACATCGAAATATGGTCAATTCAAAACTCCACAAGCCGCCCCAGACACAGAATGCCACTCTAGTTCCAAAAACACCTGACGGAGGGATCGGCCCCCTCGGAAACCCAAAACCCAATACCAAGTGTGGCATCCCAACAAGCCGAGGAAGGAAGGGAAAGAGAGGCAGGCTAAACCCAGCATTCTTCAACCCTGACGCTAAATTGGTCCTAACCACATCCAAAAGTATTCAAATGACAACTCCACAGACACGAGGTTACACGAGGTTCCAAATGCGTGGTATCCCAACAGAGAGAGAGAGAGAGACACACACACACACACCCAGCATTCTAAAACCCTCGCGCATAATTGGTTGGAACCCACATCGGAAATTGGTTAACTGAGAACCCCAAATACACGCTGTTTCACATATCAAACAGAATGTCACCACCTAAAAGAGGGATTAACCGCCTCGGAAGCCCAAAACCCAAAACCCTGCTCACAGAGAGAAGGAGACGGACAGAGACGGGGAGAGAGAGACCCACCATGGCGCAGGAGTTCTGGGGACAGTGTCAGGCACTACAAGAGGCGCAGTAGCAGCCTCCTCCACCGCACACCTCACTCCGCCTCCATGGACCACCCTCCTCTGCTGTTGACTGCCCTCTCTGCTGATCCCGCCACCCAAAAGCACATGTGCTCCTCGCAATTCCTGTGTGGTACAGATGGACACACCGCCCTTCTTCCACCCAGGAGTTGCATCCCAGCAGCAGGAGGAGGAGGACGACGACGACGAGGATTTGTGAAATGCGGATGCGGAGGGCGCTATTCCTGTGGGGGCGGATGCGACGAGCGCCATGGCTGCTGCTGCCCAACAAGCAAATGTTGATGAACGCGATCCAAGCGACGGCTTGCTCTGCATTCAACATGTCGACGCTCGCCATGGCTGCATTCGTAGATCTAGCCCCGTGCATCTAGGATTCTGTTCTACTTGCCATGAAGACCTGCACTAAATATTGTATTTAGTGGCACTTACTATTTGGAGTTACAACAAAGCTAACATTTTTTTACTATTAATTTTTTTACCAAATAAGGATGCTAGTGTTCTATAATGTCCAAACAAACAATTTGACCTTTGTTGGCAAAATATGAGATATACAGTAAATAGTTATAGCATTGTGCAATTCCAAACATTAAGTGACACTAAATACAATATTTAGATAGATGTGCCTAAATCTAACATAGCAATAATTTGGACACATGTCGAGTGATTTGTGATTAGGTGTGGATCTAAAAACACACACCAAAAAGACATGTGTTGAATAAAGATTTGAGCACGCGCTCAAATATGTTAATTGTTCTACGCTCAACATTCAATCATATTGGGGAGACCTATATGACCACTTAATGAGCACAAGAATCTTCACTTTGACAATCAATAAGATACTCACATCAGCTTCGAAAATTGTGAGGTGAATGGCTTCATGCACGATTTGGATTTTCTAATCATCTTGTGCTAATTGTGTGTTTCATATCCTACCAAAAGTGGGTGCAAAGATAGATAGATATATATATATATATATATAAATAATGTACGTCTACTTTGCATGTTGTCCGTTATATCACAAAATCATAACAAATTGCTCACCCAAAAGCAAAAAGGTTTCAGATCTCATCATAGTTTCCATCAACGAGGTGCAATATCATCTATAATTTCCAACTTTTGTCTATGCGATGATCGGTTATGACTAAAAGCATCAACACTTTCCTCTTCTCTTTCTAAGCTTTTTGGGTTGGGGGGGGTGTGGTACCCTTTGGATTTGCACGTTGTCTTAAATTTGTCCCCATAAGGTAGACATGTTGAATTTGAATGTTTTTCTCTTTGCACCCACTTCTAGTAAGATATGAAACATGCAATTCAGTGCGAGATGATTAGCCTACCCAAATCGTGCTCGTAGCCATTTGCCTTGTACTTTTTCAAGCTCATATGAATATCTTTGTCATTATCAAAGTGATGATTCTTGTGCTTGTCAATTGATCATATAGATTTCTCCCCAATTTGTTCTTGTGGAAATAGATGGCAATTGTACCTAATTTTGACTATATTTATTTGATTATTTATTTTTCTTTCACAAGGAGCTACCGTTTTTTCTCTCACAAAATGTGTTGAAAATGGGTGTGCAACCAGTGAACAATTTTTGTTGGTTGAATGAAACAAAATCACAAAATCCTTGATAAAAATAGGTTTCCATGTCCAAATTTTACTTATAGAAACATTTTTTTGGGCAAGTAAGCTTTCATAGAAGACATCCATGGAATTTTTGCACGACATCGGCCCTATGATGTCCCAACATTGATTTAAGCTAGTCTACACTACAAGGAAAACACGAAATAATGACTGGGGTTTATGACTAATATAGGTAAGAAAGTGCACTGATGACTAACACCATTTTTAGTCCTCAACCTGGTCATGTCGGACCAGTCGCTCCAGACAAAATGACTACGGTCATTTCGGACAACTTTTGTTCTCCATGGCGTGTTCCCCATGGGATTTTGGGACCTCGTTTTAGGCCGCCCCTTGATCCTTCGTCATTTTTCACTATATTTAGTCATACCTAAGTGACTATATTTAGTCATGTGTAGTCATGTCCTTAGACTAGAATTAGTCATGTTATGTATTTACATGACTACATGGTCTTCATTACATGTAGTCATATGACAAGTACATTAATCTATTAACGACTATTATTAGTCGTATCGTAACTAAAAATAGCCATATGATACATGATTTCTTATTAAAATGAGTCATCTTTGGCACTTTGCATTCTGAGGGGCTAGTCATTATTTTCGGTCTAGTAGTAAGCATTTCAATTTTGATGACTAAATATAGTCATTCAATATGACTATAATAGTACCAATTTAAAAAAAAATACAAGTTACATTCATAACAATTACACTATTCGTATGAACAAGATGACTAAGCATTGTCATCATCTTCAAATATTTTACTCCATGATATAACTAAATATAGTTATTATATTTAAAAAACTTACAAACAAATATGACTAAGCATAGTTATCATATTCAAACAATGGACTACAAGATATGAATACATATAGTCAATATATTAAAATATTTTATTATAATAGATGGCTAAACATAGTCAATATCTTCAAATAGTTTATTATTAAACATCTCACGTACACATGTCATCCACTGAGCAGATTCAAGCTACTGATTGCAGATGATATACACTACTATCCATCTTCTACCCAAAATGTGTTTCCTACATTCACCTACGACTCTACACATGTATGGAGTAGAAATTCGGTGGGCTACATTATAAAGTTTCCTACAACTTCTCCAATCTTCTTGATGGGAGGGTCATCCAATTCTATATTTTTGAAGAGAATATAGTCATCATCGTGGCTCCTCTGCATATCAGAAACACAAAACCTTCATGTTTTATAACTTCATGCAATGTAATCCCTTTCACGTTTGTCGTTTCTTATGTATGCAATCACATTTTTCTCTTCTCCCTCTTCATAACCCATCACTTCTACATCATCCCCTACTGAAAATATGGAGAGCAGTGGAGCTTCTTCATCCGCTACAACTACCTGCAGTTGTAGTGATTACGTACGTCAAAACCTCACGGAAAAACCATGAAAGTAAACATGCGATTGAACGAAGCACTAAATGGTCACACAATTTGGTGGACTTATCTTTATATTCTTGGTGGCTCTGGTTGTTGTTTCTTACCTTCTTCATATTCTTTACCATCTTTATTCGTTATATCGTTTTGTGTTTGGTCCCTTTTGTTTTGCAATTTTCGTCCTTGCTTTTCTCTACTCCCCTACAGTTCACATGTCTGTCCTTGACTTGATGTAATTACCTGCGCCGATTGGAATAGAAAGTATTCATTCCTCTTCTCAAGTTTATCTTTACACTTCTTCTTCTTCTTCTATGATGATTGTGTAATAGTAGTTAGGATTTGTAATGGATAACCTCATCAATTACAGTAAGAGGTATTAAATTAATGACTACGTCTAATACTATTCCAAAAAATGATAACTACTGCTAGACCAATTCAAAATGAACATCAATTCAAAACAAGTTTAAGGTTTAGGGTAGCAGGTACAACAATCCACTTGTATACTTGGAGAAAGTAGGACTGCGACATTTCTTTGCCCGCATGGCTTTCAACTCCCTCTCTACAATTGTCTCTTCTACAACTCGCTTCTCTCTTTCTGCATCCTTCATCTATGCAGTGAGACAAACTATGTCCAGTTGGTGAAGAATTTGTTTATTCCGTTCTATATTCCGTTGCTGCTCTATCTCGTACGGGTTGGGCTCCTTCTCTCAAGCGCTTACATCCCTCTTCTCGTCTCACCCTCTCTCCTCACTTGTACTATAATTTTTGCACATGGTGTTCTCTTCATTATACGAGCTCTCACTAGCGGATGATTCAACAACGTTGTTATAATCATTAAACTCCTCCCCTTTGGCCATGGCTACTTTCGGCCGGAATCACAGTACTTTCTATAGAAATGCTCGCCATCGTGCCCAATTTTCACAAGATTAGGTCAGACACAAACCCTCCAACTAGAAGCAATTAAGGCAAGAAGTTGCAGACACATCGACATCGCAGTGAATGGCAATAGTGGCTTAAATGGCGGTTCCGGGTTTATGGTTTAGGTGTTTTATAGGTGGTAGGTGCATTAGGGTTAGGGTTTCTCTTGCATGTCGTCCACGTTGCATGTACGGTTTTAGGTTTTATGTTCTCGATAACTAGATATAGTCATCGGTTTATAAAGAGAATGACTGCATTTAGTCATAGTTATCCTAGATGTATGACTAATCTTAGTCTATGTCATTTCCATTCCTTACTACATTGATGACTATTGGTAGTTTTCTATCTAATTTATTGAGTACTATAACTAGTTATAAGTTGACTAGGCATAGATGTGATCAACCTCATTCATAGTAAAATTCTAAATAATCCAACCGTCATCCATGGACTTGTATATGTCCTCTGCAAGATTGTCGTGCACAAGAAAAAAATTGGACCCCCCTTCAATTGCATAAAAACATTTGAAAATGGATCTGAGATCATGAGAGGGTTTTCTACAGTTACAATTGTGGAACATGAAGGAAAAAAAAGCAGATAGACAACATCTCACAATTTATGCACGCCCATGTAAAAAATGCTTGAGTGCAAAAATGTTGTCAAGGAAAACCATCCGCAAACATTTTCGAGAGTACAAGTGAGATCATGAATTCAAGAAATCAATCCTGGTATGTTTGCCAGACGTCGTTGATGTTTTTATCTTCTGAGCAATGTCTAGGTGGGACGGTGCGTAGCTTACTATGTTACATTCAAACATGTAGGAAATGTAGAGATCTTATGTGCAGGTTGTAGCAATTGCTACTTTACAGTCATTAATTTCAGCTACTCTGCCGCTTTAAAGGGAGGGAGAGCCTAGTTCATTTAGCGACCAACAAAGATTGGCGCGTAATTTTGGGCCTCGACTATAGTGGCCTCGAGTGAGGCATGGTTCCACTCCTTCATTTGGCATATTTTAGTGACAGTTTAGCACTTTTTGACTTTGGAAGTGAGAAATCCTCACTAAAATCAATTGTAGTACCGTACCCGGCTGTCAGGGTCGGCAAAAATTAAATTAAAAAATAAAAGTTGAAAAAAATCGGAAATTATTGGAGAAGAGAGTTGAAAAGAAAAGTTATTCATTGAAGAGCATGCCAAATATTACAAAATTGAGCCAACTTCATGTAGTAAAATCCCAAAATATTGCATACCATAGCATCATAACTAGTTCGTGCAAAAAAAAATATTTTAAAACCGGACATTATGAGCCTGAATTTTCTGTTGTTTGCAGAGCAAATTGAATTAACCCCTGGAGAGCTTGTGGCTAAAATCATGGCAAACCCAGAGGTTGTAGTGGCGTTTTAGGATCCAAAAGTAACACATACAAAAGACCACTAATTGAGATTAGGACATTCAATTAGGTTAAACACACCAAGGCCGCCACAAAAGGGTGCAAAAAATTAGAAATCTTTCATTGTTGTGAACTAGCCTTGTATTAAAGTGCCTAATCTTTTACAAATATTTTTTGAAATTGTTGAATTTTTTGTTAATTTATTTTTACCATGCCTAACCCACTTTCTCCACTTTAATTAATTATTGGGCATGAGATGTTGACCCTGACGGCCGAGTACGGTAGTCGACTTCCATACAGATGATAAAATGTAATCATTGTTTTGGACTCTATGATTATAGACTCTGAATACATATGGATGACTAAATGTAGTCCTTAATTTTGACTCTATGACTACAAAATATGAACATAGTTACTTGAATTTCCAAATATTGAAAGCGAACATGAAGAATTTGAGGTTGTACGAATGACAACATAGTGTTTGGACATGTACAACAACAACCCTACCTCCATTAGTGATGAACTTGAGGATGATGAAGATGCCACTACTATGGAAGAGGAGGAGTTCGAGGAGGTAGAGCTGACGAAGGTCCTAGAGGAATAAAAAAATTCCACTATACAAGGATTCTCAAACAACGCGTTTAGTTGTAGTGTTTCTCCTCTTGAATTGCCTCATGATTTTTGGAGTATCAAATGCATGTGCAGATGATTCACACTCTTCAAATTTGATCGATTGATGCCTTATTTTACAAAATCATTTGCATTTCCCTTTCATGTGCAACAAGTTTTTTTTTGTAGATGACGAGAAAAACGATGGGTGAAAGATTATTTTACGAAAAAAGTCACAAAGCTTAAGAGTATGTCAAAGGTAGACAAAAGACATGAAATGCATAGTCTGCAATAAGGCAGGGACAAAGAACATCATGGCCTAAGGCCCATATCCATTTTCATTGACATGGCACTTGGTACCCCTGTATTGAGGGTTCTAACTATGGAAGACGTTGAACCGAGCGTTGGACGTTGTGGAAGAAGATCTAGATTTGGAAGATAATGTTGTCTGACATTAGGAAGGGAGGTCGCATGACAAAGATAATAGCTATAGGCGTATATCGTTCATTTTGTG
Organism: Polytrichum formosum; assembly: GCA_964035585.1. Classification (NCBI taxonomy): domain Eukaryota; kingdom Viridiplantae; phylum Streptophyta; class Polytrichopsida; order Polytrichales; family Polytrichaceae; genus Polytrichum; species Polytrichum formosum. The sequence goes on from OZ037937.1 coordinate 48,643,083, forward strand.
ACTATATAGACCATGTATTTGCATATTGTAAAGCCAAGAATTAAACTATGATGTTGTGTAAAAGTAATAGAACTCAAAAGCATTGCAAATAAGTAAAAAATAGTTGTATTGTCAAAATTCAATATACAACCAGCAAAAATGCCATTGCCATAAAACATTTGCTGAAATGATCAAAGACTTGTGACTCATTACATGAATAAGTACGAAGGAAATCCAAATGCAATATAAAAACCATTCACTATTAGGACCTAGAAACCGTAGTCAGCTAAGTACTAATCTTAGTCATGTGGTATGTTATGACTACCATGAAAATATAAAATATTGAGAGAACATGTTCCCAATACGTTCTCTACACGGTTCCCATCTAGGTCCCGTCCAATATGACTAAAAGCCTAGTCATATGATGACTAAAGTCACTTCTAGTCATCACTTTGGTTCAACATGACTGCCTTGAAATCGATAGCCATATCCAGTCATATGGCCGTAGTCATTTTTTCGTGTTTTCCTGGTAGTGCTATAAGTTCATAAAAATTGCACATCAAATCCCAATTGGATGATATCTAAGACATAGACATTACCATTATCATGTATACCTGGAAAATAATTTATTCATGAATGTCTTGGATTAGTATCATATTTCATTAAAATCAACGCTTATTTCAAAACCAAGTACAAATAAGTCATAACCCATTATTGTGTTTTGGAACATCATCAACCTACATGTATCCATATCACCAAAAGTACTATACCCTTCGATTTCGTCCTAGCCCGAGTGGAATAGTATTGATGACACTTAGCAAACTCCTTCCTTAGTAACTCAATGTATCATTCTAATATGCCTTTGGAATATACACAACGTTAATGACTTATGATTTAACCCCCAAGGCTACATCCAGAACAAATTTCAGAATAGTGTAACTTTCCCATTACTTCTCGGAATGTCCTGAAATTTTATTTGTAACTAGGGAGACAAAGCAAAAAACATCTCACCAATTTGTAAGCCTATCCCATTTTATGTCCGACAGTTATGACCATTGTAGTGTGTCAGTCTACCCATATTTCAGAATGTCATAATTTCCACCCACGGGCTCCAAAGAACTTCAAAATTTGGGAGCAATCACAAAAACTAATTGTTTATGACCCCCTGAAATTTCAAACTATTTTCATTTTCTGCCAAAACGTTATGGCCTTTTTAGTCTGCAACTCTTGAAAACACTTCAGAATGATATATCTCCTTCTCATCTACTTGGAATGACTTAAAATTTGTACCACAACTAGGAAACCTAAGAACAAAGCATCCCTCAAAATTTCATGCATTTTCAAGCCTCTGTCCAGGAGTTATGCCCATTTCAGCTCGAAAATATAGGCAAAGTTCAGAATGTCATAACTGCTGCTCCAGTACTCCAAACATCCTCAGATTTTGACCATGTTCATATAAACAAGTTGTTTACTAACCCTCTAAATTTCAACGAAGTATCTTCTTCTGCTCGGAAGTTATGCCCCTTACAACCTAGACTACTCAAAGGACCCTCTCATTTACCAACTCTTAAAAACACTTCAAAATGATATATCTCCTTCTCATCTACTCGGAATGACTTGAAATTTGTACCACAACTAGGAAACATAAGAACAAAGCATCCCTCAAAATTTCATGCGTTTCCAAGCCTTTGTCCAGGAGTTATGTCCATTTCAGCTCGAAAATATAGGCAAAGTTCAAAATGTCATAACTGCTGCTCCAGTACTCCAAACATCCTCAGATTTTGACCATGTTCATACAAACAAGTTGTTTACTAACCCTCTAAATTTCAACGAGGTATCTTCTTCTGCTCGGAAGTTATGCCCCTTACAACCTAGACTACTCAAAGGACCCTCTCATTTACCAACTCGTGTTCCGACAACGTGTCACCAAAAGTACTCCACCCTTCGATTTTCTTCTAGACCGAGTGGAATAGTTATGATGACACTTAGCAAACACATATACCCAAGAAATATGAACTCAAGTACTACAACTTGAAGCCATAAATTATATTAAAATCATTCACACCCAAACTAATGCTAACAAGAGGTCGAGCCCTCTTCAAGGCCAACTAGCCTTGGCTCCTAACTTCAAAACCATACACACACATGTGTTCCTATCTTGCTTCCATACACCCACACTTATAACACGTGGGGTGCCAAGGAGCACGAAGGAAAGAGAAGATGAGTGAGGGAAGAATGAGGGATTATATAGTGAGTTTGAGGAGGTGAGCATCCTCAAGGCTCACGATAAGCCTTCGAAATCTCCTCCTACTTTGTAGGCTCTCATCTTATCTCCTAAGCCTTCCTCCCTCAAATGATCAATAAAGATCCTAATTCAAACATTTAACTAACCTTGGCTTTCTACCTACCACACTTTACCAAGGTATGTCCTCATACTACTTAAATCCACTCCACACAAGCCTAATGCTTCAAACTTAGCTTTCTTCAAGCTTCACTCTTTTTATATTTTTACGAATAATCATAAATCAACAAAACACTACTTGTAATGTTTTACAAGTGTTAACAACACATGTGGGCATCAATTTGGGCTCACAATCCATGACACCTAAGAATTTCAAGTGACAATTATTTAATCTTCATTTATGGATTTTTTTTAATTGATACTAAAATTTGCTCACATGTAATATACCAATGTTTTTTTAATTTTAAACGCTTATTACATGGATGTGAAACAATAGTCGACAATTTAATCAGTCTTTGTGACCCATGAATCAACCAAATAGTATGTCCAAAACACCTTTGATGTCTCCTTTCTATATCATGCACCCCTTTATTGAATTTATTATTACTTAACTACATAGTTTGAATGATAAGTAAGCTTAAAAATACATGTGTGAAATGTACATTCTAAAATGATTGTTGAACTTAGTCAAAACCTACTTTCTCAAAAGATTCCTTATGTAACTTCCAAACTTTCTAAGGGGTTTGGTATATGTGTGGTATTGATAAGGGCTCCATCATTCAAAAACGTAGAAGAATGTAGTTTTAGTGCATTCAAAACTTGTTTTTTGTAAAACTTGACAAGCAACCATAAGTAGATGATAAAGCTACTTGCACTCTTTGAAACTATGTTTTTCCTTTTCTTCTAAAAATTTGCGTGTAGTTGGCGTTTTGATGATTATGTTGAAGAAATCTATTGTATTGAACATTGTGTTGAATAATATTTTGTAATGAAACCATTTAGAACTTTGATCATGGCTACTTTACATCTTTGGCTAGCAAACAAAGTGGTCTACTTGACCATGCTTACATTTCCACAATGTTTCTTAAAATTGCTCATAGTTATTGCATTGATACATCAACATTTGACTTCTCGAACTAGTTTGCAAAAATTCCCAAAGTAAATGAATAAAACCACCATCTGAGCTACAATCTTATTGATCAATTTAAGATTGATGCAATTCAACACCTCTATTGCACATCACATAATTACCCGTGTCAAAGCCATTGCATGGAACTTGGAGAAAGTATTACCTTCAAGATTCATCTATGTACTAGAATAATTACAAATGTTTCCAAAATATTTACAATCTTGAGTCTTGCCTTGAAAAAAACCAACATCTTGTAAGTTGCACCTTCATTGGTGTTTGTAGTTTTACCTACATATGTGTTGGACTACGGATGAATAAAAACATCATTGATAAGATTCCAATCATACATATAATTCCAAGCTTAAAGTCATCCATGACTCACAATTATCAATTGAATTTACTTTGCTTTGCCATTTGATCTTCATGGCTTGGAGGATTGCCATGAGAGTTGGTTAGTTGATGGCATTTTCACAGAGGCTTGCATTTGAAGTGTTGATGAACTTTCAGGAGATAGGCGGATGTTGGAATTTCACCTTCAAAGTTGTAATAAGAGAGGTTGAGGCTAGATGTAGTTTGGATGAGCCCCAAACAATATGGAATTGTAGAAGTTGTCCTATCATTGGATAAATCCAAGGTGTTTCACTCCAAATGTCTTGTCCCATTAGCATATTGGATTGCCCCTCCAATCTTGTTGTTACTTCAAGTAAAATACCTCAAAGAGCTACTACTGTAGTCATAGGAGGAATGGTACCCGAATCTTACCTGAATGCTACAAATAAGTTAATAGCATTTGAGGATTAAATAAACAAATAAAAGTAGGTAGTTGTTGCAAGAACATGAGCATGTTTTATCATGTTTGTCCCATCCTTTTGCAAGTGCCATCCCATGGTCTAATGTACATGCACCATACGTGCTTTCACTTGAGATGTTTGCTACTTTGAAACCATCTAAACCCCCGATATTAGATGGGATGCCACCTTTTTGTGTAGTTGTGAGATAAATCCGACACTTGAAGGGATCCAAATGTCCGATCCACACTCAGAGCATTCCTTGAAGATTGTTGTACAATAAAACAAACACAGATAGGCTTGCAACCCATTAATAACTATAACAACCAACGTAAGTGGGGCCATACACAAACAATCCTTCACAAGCTCAAGGACTTCCACATCCCCAAACCCACCATCAAAAACCTAATGAGATCCATGCACCAAAATGCCATAAATTACCTTACACAATTAATACTAAACAAACAAAAACAAGATAACCAACAAGCACCGGTGACACCATCACCATAGATCGGCCATCACTACATGAGCCTGCCATCCCGAAAGGATGTAATTACCCCTTAAATTGTCTTGTGGTTACACATGATCGGACTACATGCAACGGGCTCACATTCACATAAGTGCATAAGTACATCCATGGTCCTTTTTCTTTTCTTGGGTTCACAAGTGACTGCATGTGATTGGAAAGGGGACCTTGTCAATGAAACAATTTTGATTAAAATCAATAAGTACAAGATTGTAATGGCGAGGATGAAGAAGCATGATGTATTGGTCATGTGATTTTTTTTTGTTAAAAGTGATTGCAAGGTATTTAAGAGATATTGTTTTGCTAAATTCTAGTTCTACTTGTCCAATCATATGGGTGGATCCAAGTTTTAAACTTTGTAAGTATGAGTAGCCTCCAAGGTACGAATATTATTTTTTATTATCAAATGTTTGTAGCTAAAGTCAACTCATGCTCCAAATTGCAAAACTCACTAATTTCACACATAATGTCGTACACCCAAACCTTTGAAACAAATGTTGAATCATGCAATATAATTTCTAGATGTATTAAAAAAAAAGGCTAGCAAGGGGACAACATGGTGGTGATGATGATGAAATAACGGCGAACCAAAAGCAATGGTCACAACAACAATGACCACCATGTCCACAACAAGTTCATAATCGGGTCGATATTTTATATATATATATATATTTTCAGTAGTCTTCGGGTAGACCTTCGGGCAGAGACCCTTCATGTATGCTTGCCTTCTTTGGGGGCCAACATTTCTAACTATCTACCTATCTATTTGTTTGTCATTTGAATTTGAATTGTGGTTGCATGTTGCAAATGTTGATTACGCACTTACTAGAAGGTCCTGCATCCAACAACTAAAAGCAAGGGTTGAACATGCAATACAATTTTCCAATAAATACAACAAGAAGGGATTTTTTTAATTTTTTCTTTTCATAATGGATAGAATCAATATTTAAGTAAAATTGGACTAAGTTCAAGTCCAAAATTATAACATAGCAATGGAGGGGTGAGAGTGAGAATCATGTGCATGTGAAACCTCTTCTTAAAGACCCCTACATAGAAAACATTAATGACCAAATAATAGTGTCATCTATGTATACAACAATTTTGAACTTCTAAGTAAATTGCCTCATTTGTATTGTCCTACTCAAGCGGTTTTGAATCTAAGATTATATTTTTAATCTTAGTTCCAAAAACGAACTTCATCATTGGTTTTTTGGACTATTTACTTTTGAAATGTCATGTTAAATCTAAACATAGAATGTTGCATAATTTGGTGTTTAATGAAATAACATTACTTCAAATGAAGTTGCCTGGGTAGGATGATATATAACATTCAAGCGATTGGGAAAATTTGCCCTTCCTTGTGTACATGCTCTTAAATTTATTTTCTAAAATTTATTAACAAAGTCATTGAGGTATTATAGGGGGAAATATGACAAGTTTTGTTGTATGGATGAACAATGTTTGTGGGTATAAGGTATACTTGGATGATAACACCTTTTTGTGAGGAAGCATTGGGGAGCATGGGGGGTGCACCTACACTTGCTTTATGTATACACGTGCGAGAACCCCCTATTTAATGGGGGGGTATCTCGGGGAGATCACTCCATTGTAGAGTTGAACACCACGTGCGAACAAAGTTTGCTACCCCTATATTACATGTCATAAATAATTTTAAATTTTACGATATTTTTTCTACATATACACAACCATTGATGGTATCTTTTGCATATTTTTTTGAAATTTTTAGTCATATTCATTAATTGTAGCAATTTTTTTAGTTCAATTCTGCGTCATTCTAGTTAGAAACGGTATGTTTTATTAAAAAAACAAATCATCAAATTTAGTCACCATTTTTTTACTATGTAACATGTACCATTTATATCTACTCATGAAAAAAAATTGATAAAATTGTGACCCAATTTGGTGATGATTTTTACATTTTTTACATTTTTTACATCTAAAATGATCGCACGTGGTTGTTCAACTCTACAATGGAGTGATCTCCCCGAGGGGGGTATTTACCTTCCTTCGTTGAATATTTTCCACCCTATAGGTAGCTAAATTTCTACTGGATGGTATTTTCTAACACCCTATCATTATATATAAATTACAGAGTCACATAATAATAATCACCCTATCTTATTTATAAGTAGTAGAAATTTTGTGTGAACAATCTACACATACATTACCCATATAGTGCACTATGCAATGTCAAATGCCAATTTGGGATGGATTTCAAGGAACATAGATGTAGTTGTCTTAAGTGTTCATATAGAGGCCACAAAATATTAGTGTTGAGCAGGTGTTAGCAATTCCAGAGACAGTTCGACTCACCAGCACCACCAAAAAAGGCCGGAATTAGTCCTTCGGTCACCATTTTCCAACGACAAGAACAAGAGCAAGCACATGAGCACAGGAGCAAGCACAAGAGTGAACACAATGAGCACAAGAACAAGCACAACGAGCACAAGAGCGAGCACATGAGTGAGCACAGTGAGCAAGAAACCCTAAACCGAAGCAAAGCAACCGACTAGAGAGAAAACAAAAACCTAAGGATGGTACTTCCATCCAAAGGTGACCGTTTCAACAAATCCATACACATGTTCACATACAATTTGCTTATTTCTCATCCAATGCCACTAATGGCATATGTTTTATGTTGCACCTATAAATTTTTAAAAACTAAATTTTATTTTATCTATGCTACTTTACATCTAAATAATAATAAATACCACAACTTAAAACACACTATACATTATATATAATTCCCAAATTCAAATTTAGAGGACGCTATTGTATATCTAAAAAAAATGTAAAAATTATGTGTCGTGAATAAAATCCACCCTACATTTTCTCGCACGTGGTTTTCTACATTTTTGCCACTGCACCCCCCGTGTTGGGGAGTGGGGGGGGTGGCATTGGGTACACTTACTCTTACCCATATTTTATACTACCTTATTTATCTATACAACACTAGGTGGATAAATGCCCATCCCATATGTATGTTTTGTCAGATAAACTTTCATCAAATATTTTTTTGTAAACCCCCTTGGTATTGTACAAGCTATGTTGGGCCCTGCACTCTAACATCTTACACAGTAAATGCATATCAATTTTCAGAATGTCCACCACCTTGACATCATGCTCCCATGTTGGTGTTGGCCCATCTACCAGTAACATGGCGCACCAATTTTAATGTTGTACTTAATCAAATATTTATTATAGTCATATCATTCATAAATAAATTGTCATTTTAATCGTTGTGGCTCCGTGTTGCAAGTCATGATTCCGCACTTAAAAGAACCTTAAAAGTTAGAGCATGCTAAAGCCCCCAACACCCTAAAACCTTACATATAAATTCATATCGATTTTGAGAATGTTGACCACCTTAACATCAGGCTCCAATGTTGGTGTTGGCCCATCTACCAGTTAAACTTTGAACCCTTATAAGGTTCGCATATGGAATTCAAATAAGGAACACTAGGTGCGCTTCAACTCCTTACTAGAAAACCATATGCATAAACCTAATAAAGGTAACCCTAAAATACCTTAAAATACACTCAACACCTTACACGTACATCTAAAACCCTAAAATACTAAGTGCCAAATTCTGCAACACAATTTCCCGGAATTACAGGAAGGAAAATGCCAAAGGCGAGGCTGACTATGATGCAAGATGCGCAAACAAAGTCTGTTGTAGCTGCGGAGGTAGATTAGGAATTTCGATCCCACCGACCAACGCACCGCCATTTCAATCCTCTTCTTCTTATCATTATTCTGTTTCCTCTCGGAATCTCCCTCTTCCTCAAATCCAACTTCACCACAACACTTAACTCACATTAAGTTAGACCACTTTCTCGTGCAATTGCCATCTCTCACCTCAGATGGGTTGCCCATTAACTTATGAATGCTGTTGGCCAATGGTTTTTGCCAATCTCAAACCCTAAATTGGAAAAACACCCTTTCGCACTGAACGGGCAACAAAGCCCTTTGGAAGAAACCCCAACAGCTGCGTCCACTTCGACTCGACACCCAATCCTTCAGTCTTTCATTGTCATCAACATCAACGTCATCATCAACAATATCATCATCATCATCATCGTCATCGTCATTATCATCACTCTGCACAGATCATTGCCACAATTCCATGGCCACACAGCGGTGAGTTTTCTTTTTATCCGTTTTTGTTGCAATTCTTACTAATAGTCATCACCACTATTTTCTCCCGCTTGGGGTTTATGGACTGCTTGCACATGTAAAGCTTGGGGATTGGGGTTCAAGGGCTATTGGAGGGAGATTTTGGAACCGTGTTCAGCTGAGGATACTCTGTTAAGGTCATGGGAGGTTGAAAGGATTACAACCATAGTGTTGGCTATTTTAATTTTGTTTTTTTGCTTTTTTTGCTGGATGTTTCTCTCTGTTATGCAATTATCAGCTGTGGCAGAGTCTTGCAATCGCCAAGACCTTGACAAGGCCACCGGGCATCTTGTTTGAAACCGTGATTGAAATTTTGAGGTTTGTGACCTCCATGCTGCACTTTAGGGTTTGGGTGGAACGTCTTCTTTGTATGAGATAGTTTTTGGATATTTCTTTCATTATGATGAATAATGGATTGCTGGTGTTGAATGTAAGGTGTGTGAACTTCAAATGTAGATGTGAATAGGCATCTGAACTTTAAGAATGATGATGCCTTGCGTTTAATTCTTGAAATATCTCACTGCGCCTCAATGAATTCATAATAATCGTCTGTCTGTTGATGGTGGTGTTCGATTTTGAGAATACTATATGCATCGATACTCTTCAGAGAGGTGCCCTGCAAAGCCAAGGTCATAAATTGAAGCTTTGGTATTGCAATCTTAGGTTGAATACTTTGAAGTCGATTATGTATACAGTTTAGATCAACAGACAAAAGGAAACTGGGAAAGACATGATAATCCACGACGTGAACATGGATGAGATGACACAAGTTGATATGATAAAGTAAGTGAGGATGGTAGCTGCGTTTCGTAGAAGTTGTGGAAATTTAGTCTTCCCTCAACATCTGCTGCTGGGAGATGGTTGAAATTGAATGATCATTGTTCACTGATTCTCAGACAGGGGGATTGGTACAGAGACTTTTAAGTGCATGGAACTTGTCTTCTTGTAATCTTGGAAGCGCATAGCAAATTCATTCAGCTAACTGAAGTGGACTTCACCGGTGTTGCCTACAGTTCTTGGCTAATTTTGGTTTAAAGCCGTTTTGCGTTGAGATGTCGTTTAGTCTTTCGTCCCCATTAATTTGGGTAATCTGCTCCCTAGTGCAGGCCCTGCATAGCTTAGTTGGTTAGAGTGCTGGTCTGTCACGCCAGAAGTCGCGGGTTCAAATCCCGTTTTTCCCGGTAAAATTTTAATTCAAAAATGAATTATTATAAAACCAGTTTATACATAATAGTGTGACCAATATTCACTTCAACATCAATGTGTCTGAGTGGTGGTCTCAAATTTCTATGATGTAAGATACGATGAACTTCACAATGTCAAAGAAGAGTCATCAAACTGCCACTATTTTTTCTGTTTTAGGAGAGGAGAGTCTTGCACAATTATGTCGTGGATGGTCTGGTAGTATCTTTTGAAAGTAATTCCTTCCTTCAGTAGTTGTTTAAATGTGATTTTGAAAATGTAGATAACATCATATGGAGGTGGATTTTTTTGGTGAAATACCTGGTCAGGAAGGTCAGTTTGTGTAGTGCTCCAACTTACAATCCCCTACTCTTTTGGTGCAGCTTGTGGTCACCAGTTTCAAGGCTGGAATTGCATTGCCAGTAGCCTTGCTGGTCACAGGTGGAAACAGATTTGCAAATGGGTGCTGCTACAATGTACAGAAAGGGTTTGAAGCCCTGCACTGGAAGACTTTCAGAGTTATACTCGCGGAGGTTGTTCCCATTATGTTATTCCATATTTCCAGATTTCTCTTTGTCTTCATTATCCAAAGAATCACTCTATGCATGTAGTTTATCTTCACGATTTAGCAGGGATGCACACATGGTGGTGGGAACCCGGGGGCTGAACCATTTATGCAAAGCGGTGGCTCTGTTGCAAAGGCGCGAGCCCTCATTTTCTTCGCAATCCAGGCAGACTTATCAATCCATTGACTTGATACCCAACACAACCTCGAGTTCTTTCCTTCTTAGACCTCAACGCTTGCTTCAGGTACAAGCCCCAAAAAGGTGCTTAAACTTTCCAAATGAAGGATTGCTACGAATGTCTGGGTCACCTCCTATAAGGTGGATTAGTGGAGAGCATGGTACGGACGAGAAAAATCAAGTAGCCATTTCTCCTTTGTTAGGAGGTGGTGGGGAGAATGACAAAGGAGGTGAACGAGTACTCGCCTGTGATGGAGGCGGTGAGGAGGACGAGAACAATGAAGAGCAAAGTATGCTACATGTGGCCGCCTCTGGTGGTGAACATGATGAGAGATCAGATGAGAAAGAGAGACTCCATGAAGGAAAAGAGGATTCTGTATTCTTAACTAAAAAGGCACAGTTTAAGAAGGTATATGAAGAACGTCTGGTGAAATGGGAGGATGTGCAAATCACATTGGAGGAATTTCCACATTATTTGAGGTGTGTGGACTTTTTTCACTGTGAGTTAGTCTCTACATGGTTACCTTATCGCAAGTTGGGAACATAGAAAATGATGATTACTACTTTCCCATGAGCTTGAAAACTCTTTCTGCTGGTCTGTAATGCTGCTTGTTATAAGTTTGTGCCAAGTTGTCTAAATGGATGTGTGATGGCAGCGATACCACACGGGACCTATTAATTGATTGTGCAGCGGCACATCTACGGCAACCGAAGTATGCGGAATATGGTTCAGGCTTACCCTCTTCCAGCCGTCGCATTTGCCTCCGCGGTCCAGCAGGTGTGCATCTGTGATAATCTGGTTACTTGAAAGAGTTCTCAAAAATTCAAATATTTTTCTTTTCTCTGTTTCTATTCTAAATCTTCACAATTCCCTCTTTTGGGAAGGACCTCCAGAGAATGTTTTTTTGCCAAACTTGAAAGTCCAGTGGTTATTCTGAAAACTACTCTATGGTTTGACAAAATGGCTACATTCCAAGTAAAGCCTAGAAGAAACTATCTGGGCCCATGTATCAGTTTGCTTTTGTCGAAATTGGATGTAGGCATCAGGTTAAGGGAAGTGCATTGCCAATATTGGATTTTTAATCCAAAATCAGTTCAAGTGTGTCATGTACTGCACACATCACAACATAGTCCACACTGGTTGTAGAAATCACACATTCAGCAGGCGCACACAATTTTCCACATTACATGTTCTCTCTTGGGCTCTAAATGTATCATGAGTGTTTTAGTCTGGCTGTATTTCTCTGATTTTAAACACTAACAGGTTCTGTAAATCTTATAGCCGTGTTTCTTTTGTTTTGTTGGTGCAGGTACACAGCTACACCAGGAAAGGTTGGTGGAGGCACTAGCACATCATCTTAAAGCTTCCTTTCTTGTGTTGGACAGCACCACTCTGGCTCCCTATGTATGTTCAGTTTGCCTTATGCTATTCAACCTCATATGTAGTTGAAATTCATGGTTGCACTCAACCTTCATTGGTTCTATTTTTAAAGTATAAGGAGGGATAAGGTGCATTCATGACAACCATAACCACAACCACAACCACAACCACTCTTACTAGGTCAACTACTAAACAAGGTGTATTTGAGAGTGGTTGCGATGGTTGTAGTTTACTTTCTTTGGTTTAATACTAGTTGTAGCTGCTATGTGGCACTGGGAGAGAACCCCAAGGCCAAAGCAAGGGAGAAGGTTCTAGGAGGGAATTACTCTCACACAAATGTTCTTTAGAATTCATGAAATGTTTGTCCCCACTCTACTTATTTCACCAATAGGAGGAAGAATAATTGAGGTCAAATCTACTTAATGTAGTTGTGGTTGAAAGTGGGCTTGAACTACAACCACAACAACCCAAGTAATGTGTGTAAATGTCCCTATTTGTGGCTTCAGAGTTTGAAGTGTTTGATGCTTGGAGCGTGGTTGTAATTTGTATTGTTTTGTTGATTTTGTTGATTTTGCATATGTTTTGTTGGTTTTGTGGTTTCACTTCTGTTCTATCATACTTCCTGGGTTTCAAGTTTTAAAATGGGAGAATACTGGAAAATGGAACAAAAACTATTTTGCAGGACTATGGTGCTCAGGAGCTCTCTTCTTCATCGAACTTAGACGACTCGGATTCGGAAGCCAGTCATGCTGATAGCGGATCAGAATGCAGTGATGATGAGGAAGAAGAGGATTCATTGGAAAAATTGAGAGAAGGGCGTGATTTTAAAGTGGATGTTTTGCTTGAGATGGCTGCCAATACAGTGGTCCATAATGTTGAAGCTCATCGGGAGCAGGCATACTTGAAGGTAATTGTTCAACTCCTACTTGATTTTTACAATTTATTCATGCTTCCTAAACCCTAAATCGGGGAAGGGTTATACATATTGCCAAGATGACATTCTGAGTTATCAGTGCATGTGCATGGAAACAGGTTTGAATCTTGTTCCCTATACAAATGTCTTGATGTTTTGTTTCATCATGCTCTCTATTGTATGTTTTCTTTCTCCAAAATGGAATGGAGCAAGCTACTGGGCTTATTGCGACACCTTGTATTTCAGATGGAGAAATTCTTCACATTGAAATTCTGTTGTAATTCTGTCTTCGTCCTTCTCAGGAGAGGATTGTGCAAGGTGGAGCGGATGAAGTACACCATGACAAGTCTGCAGTTTGGAAAGTGAAGAAAGGTAATTGCATCAGATCAACTTTTAAATTCTCCACCTCTTCACTCATTGTAGATTGGTGGCACACACCCTCTACTAGTCGTCAAATGCAATCCTTTAAACCTGGAGTTAGGTGATATCTTTGAGGTTTTTATTTGGTAGTATTGATCCATGTGGAGAAGTTTGTGGGAGTACATTTAAGAGCTTACACTAGGGTTGTGAGTGTGCTTTTGCTAGTGTATCATCATTTGGGTAGGTCAATCCATGGTATACCATTACTTAAGTATATACAGATTATTTCCAGCTGTGAATTAACTGGGAGCATTTCATACTGATAAATCAACACACTGCTGTCATAGGTAAGTAAATGGCCACTTAAGGGTGTCTGCTGGGGTTCACTTTTGAAGGTGACAGGGTAAAATACGTTGGAAGTGGTTTTAAGATCGCCAGCTTAGGCGATTTGAGGTACCAATATCATTAAATAGTGGGCTTAAAGAGATACCTATAACTTTTCAGCAAATTTATAAAATACAACCTATCTGGTTTTGTAACGTTTTTTTTTGCAGATAATACACCTACTAAAGTAATGCACATACACTGGGATACTTGGATCAGGATTACATTAAATATATTTCGTGTCTGTAGCTCTTACTCCTCGTCCGTAATCACTTACTGTGGTCATGAGAACAGAGGATGGTTGAGAGTTGGCCAGAGAGGCCATGTGGTTTTAGTCCCCAAAGGTTCTCATGGCAAAGTAGGTATCGAGTTTGAGAAGCCTTACTGTGGACCTGATGGCTACAATAGTGCTCAAAGTGGAATGGAAGAGCTCCAAAGGACTGAGATTGAATGGTGTTACTGTATGTTGCCTTCCTTCAAGCCTCGTCAGACTCTTGCTCCTCAACCCTTAAAGCTCAAAGAGTGTTTTTTGAGAATTGAGATGGCTTAAGATGAAAGCTTTGAATTCTCATGGTTAAAATCTAAGCTATGAAAGCTAAATCTGAAAGCTAAATTTAACATCTTGACATGCCAAAAAAATGTTTAAGAATTTGAATGCAAATATTCATGGACAATTTATAGCAAGGGATTAAAAAATGAATTTGTGTCACTGTTTAGAAATAGCTTGTATACAATATATCTCGAAAGATGGAAAATTACACAATCATGTGTAGAAATGGCAGTGGATATAAATACTAGATATTGCACAGAATTGTATGCTGGATTCATTCATGTAATTGGCTATATTCGCACCCTAATTTCCAAGTAGTTCTTCAATCAGAGAATCTCATCAGATGATGATAGCTATTACAAGAAGGGTTACTTTTCTTAGAAATGACTAAAGGTAAAGTAATCAACAACGAATTCATATTTCTTATCTCCAAACCCCCATCAGGGTTTTGTCAACCTTTAAGAGCTAAGTGTCATCTGAGGCATATTTTTTGTAAAATTAATATCTGTTGAGTAGTACCATTATAATGTGATGTGGTGAGACCAAATTAAAGTACCAATAATATACATAAGAGGAGATGACCTATGTTGCCAATTGTCAGGACATTTCAATTTTAAATTAGGAAATAGTCTTATTAAAGAAATTTTCTACTTTTTCTTGCCAGTGAGAGGTTACTCAGTTGTTGGGGCGAACCACAACAAGACCTCAAGTTGTTTTCCTTTTTAGTTTCTTAGAGTCGTTAAAGGCCTGGTTTGGACATTGTTTGAATTATGTTCAGGTGACTGGTCATGAGCATTGTGAATACAGATCAAAACTTTTTACTTATTTTTTTCTTGACAACTGGTATAATTTCAAAGGTTATCTACCAATGGCATGTCTTAGTAGGCTTTAGATTGACATAATGTGTTGGATTTTTTTGAATTCTAATTTTCTTTGAAATCTGAATACAGTTGAAGCACATATTGAGATTGCAGATTTCAGTTGACTTGATGTAGATCGCCCTTTTGAGTGTTCATAGAAACAGTTGAATCTCCTCAGTGACAACCATAATTGGGTAGTCTGAGGATCCAAATTGTTGCTAGAATGGGTGTTTAGATAGAGGATACTGTGGTTGCATACCGTGTTGTACCTTTCTGAAATTGTGGATATGTTAATTCAAATATCAGTGTCCATTGTTTTCTTGGAATTTTGAACATGTTCTAGCAATGGGCTCATCAATAGTCTTCCTGATTATAGAAGTAGTCTTGGTAATGCTGTTGTCTTGTTTGTTGATGTTGTGAACTGCAATCATTATGTTATGACACTGGTTCATCCTGTGGGTAATCTTCAGCATGTATCAAAAGTGTTGTGAACTTTTCACCATCTGGAATTGACAAACCTATAACCTGGTCTTATTTGATTCATGTGGAAACTTCTCTGTCCCAGTATCGGACCTGGAACCAGATGACACTTCCCCAGCTGATCCTGCTGAAGAATGGCTTGCTGCTGTTGAAGCTCTTTGTGAGGTATGCGACTTTGAATAAAGGTGACCTGGATATCTAATTTGAATAATTTGCAGTCCATTAAAAAGTGAACTTGAAACAGGTTATTTCAACCAAAATCAGTGGAAGCTTATTGTAGTCTTGGTTCATGTTTTTGTATTAACCCTTCCAAGGATCCGGGGTATGTTTATTTGGTGTACGTGACGATTTGTACAAACCCTCAACAAGTACTGAAATAATATTTTATTTGGTCCATGATCTTTAATCCACATCTAGCACAACCCATTAAAAAGGGAAGTGAAAAATAAATAAATATATATGTGACAGCAATGATTAGATACATGTGGTATGTATTTGAGTCCAGGTCATTTATACAAGCTTAAACCTCCCTATAATCCAATTTACATATATGTATGCTCTGATTTGAATAATGCATATGATAAATGTGCCCATATTTATCAGAATTACAAGTTAGCTATATGTTTTGAGAAATTTTATCTGTTAGAATGGATTTCAGGAGCTTGTCAATCCTGTGCATGGTGAGGCACAGGTACTCCACATTGCTATAAGGATGAAGATTAAGAATGTGCTTGTGACTAAATTATATTTCCTTTGTTTTGCTCAGAGTGTGGGGAAGTTGTACTAATGTTTGGTGTTGAAATTAAATTTTCTTTGTAATTCTGAAGTTTTATGAGGCACATCTAGCATGGACTGGGGAAATTACTACTTTCCAACATTTTGCTAGTATTTATACTTTGATGTTGTTTGTTCTAGATGTCATTGCCTACAAGACCTTTGGTGGTATACTTTCCAGATCCAAGACAATGGTTTGAGAGAGCAGTCCCATTGGAAAAAAGACAAGAGTTCCTTGAAAGGGTAGAAGCAAAGTTGGATCAAATTGAGGGTCCCGTTGTTCTGATTGCCAGCTGGACAACCGAAGAGGAGGGAGATCTTGATGATAGAGCAAGACTGGTACGACATCAAAACTCATCAAAAGTCTAGGAAATACATACCTGCATAATGGCATAATTCCATGATTATTCATGAGGTCATCTCTAGTTTGAGAAGCAGAATAAAGTTATCCTCTACTTCAATATAAATTTTAGTTGGGAAATGGTTGTTCTGCATACAATACCTTCCATGTTTGCTAAGTTTTCAGTGCATGCTTGGAGGTAGTGTGGAGGTTTGAATGAAGAACATTCTCTATTGGTTCATTGAGGGTCAAACTCATTTTGGCATGCCGAAATGCCAAATGTCAACTCAAACTCATTGAGTTTGGCCCTCAAAGAAC
The DNA here is from genome assembly GCA_964035585.1 of Polytrichum formosum. Lineage (NCBI taxonomy): Eukaryota > Viridiplantae > Streptophyta > Polytrichopsida > Polytrichales > Polytrichaceae > Polytrichum > Polytrichum formosum. Next base: position 48,660,229 of record OZ037937.1, read on the forward strand.
CGAAATAGGTTGATCTTCATTCAACTACATACAAACAAAGTCACATTGAGTTAAATGATTAATTAGTCAATAGATAAAACTATCCAGGGCTCAAACCTGTTTGGACACTTGCACTGAAGTGAATCTGCATCAATATTCTAACCTTGCACCACCAGCCTTTCTTATATGATTAACTATATGAGCACAAATGTGGTCTTGTTTGTTGCCAACCAGAAATCAAACTTTAAGACATTCAGGGTGATGATTCTCTGTCTTGTTGCTTGATTTTTAAAAGTGCTGATCTAGCTCTTGACTTTCTTCAACCTGAAGTAACTGAAGTTGTGCAATATTCAGTGTGGTTGACTGCCTGTTTCCTAGTTGGTAATCCACTCTACCAGTGTTATCCTGTGGACAACAATTTATCTTGATTCTGAGAGTTGAGTTTGTGACGTTGCTGATGATTAAATTGTTTTCTGTGTATCAGAAAGCCCACTTGGAAGACATTCGTATCCGCCTGGTATTTAACCATGTCAACACCCCAAATTTTCATGTTGACATGCAAAATTCTAATGTTCATCAGTACTATGGGTGTTATAAGTAGACGTGTAACGCTATGGTGGCACAATGGTTGGAATTTCAGAATCAGAGGACATCAACGAAATGGATATTCCGAGAGTTGCTGGGCAGTGAAGATGTATATGAGCTATTTATCAATCCCATCAAAATTTATCCTCCGGAAGTGAGTACACTTACACCTTTAGATGTTAATACCATGTGAATAGAACTGTTTCTTGTGGTTCAGAAATGTGTGCTGTCAGATTTCCTCGGAATGATATGCAAAGCCCAGTTGACTCCCATAGATGAAATGCATTTAGGAAACTCTGACAGTTTCTTTTGAAGTTGAGAAAAGCAAGTTGATTAATCTATTAGATCGAATATTTTTCACAATTCCCAATTTACAGAACACAGGCATGTAGGGTATTGTTGATGGCATTGATTTCCAACTATGGAGAAAATGGGCAGGAGGATGAGATGCTGTTAGAGTGGAAAAAGCAGTTACTACATGACAAGGAGATCAGTCATGCCAAACAAAACCTTCAGCAGCTAAGCCAGGTCAGCTTTCCTGAAGACTTTTTGCTGGCTACCATTGTTTGATCTTGTCCTTTCAAATCTTGAGAACTAGGTCTGCATCTTTGAAACCTCATTCAACTGCTTGTTCCTCTTTTCAGATCTTGGAAATGCACAATATGGTAGGCGAGGAGCTTCCAGCATTGAATTTGTGGGGTCTCAACCTCACTAAGACCAGTAAGATTGATTGCCAACTACTATATGGTTATGAGGTTCCACTTTTTATTGTTCCATGATGCACATTGACATAATGTTAAACTCATTTGTTTTTGATGACTTGGTGCTCAAACGTTTTGACATGGCGAGCTTAGGTTTGGTAGAAGTTTAAAGGATGCAATTCCAGTGTATCTGTGATGCTGCCTACTTACTCCTTTTTTTTCTAGTCTGTAGCTTTGTTGTACTAGGTTAGGGATTTTCTGCTTAAAAAAAATATTAAGTAGAACACTTGGCTTGTGGTATAGGTTGTTCTGCACATTCATTCGCATTCCCCTCCAGGTTTTGTTTCAGGTTAGGCAAGTCATTATTAACATGACCTTGTCTAAACTGATATCCAACTAACAGAAAGTAGTTGAAAATGGATAATCAACTGGCTAGCCTAGTGAGACAAGTTTGTCAAGTCATGAGGAACGAGTATTAATTTATTCACTGAAACTAAACAGCTGTGCACATTAATATGCAGAGGCTGAGAGAGTGGTGGGATGGGCGAGAAATCATCACCTTGGCTTGTGCCTTTTTGATCCACCTACCAGCAATGGCAAGCTTATGATTCCTCGTGACAGGTATAATGAGGAAACATGCATTTTGAGTTCTGAGTGTTGGCAAGAAGTTTATGAATGACATGTTTCATTAGAAGAATTGATCCTTTGTGTTCTTGGTCAATCTTTTATCATTTAACTTGCAAGGATGTTGTGACTCATAAAGCTCAACCTCTGAATTTTGTGTGGTTGCAGTATGGAAAGAGCACTGACACGATTGCGAGACCAGGAGACAAAGAAGGCTCCAAATGTTGTTAAAGATTTTAAGGTATTCTTGTCTAGACACAGTCAAGCAAAGAGTTATTGACCATTTGCACATGTATCTATATATTGTGACTTTGAGAAACTCAGGTTTGTGAAGTATAAGCGACCTTAATCAGACCTTAATCAGACACTATTCTTCAGGTTGATAATGGTTGAATCTTTGAATTTCCTTTTTGTAAATACAAATGAAAGATTTCTTGCCAGCTTTGCTTCAAATTCGATCTTTCCACTTTCAGAGTTGTGCCCTGTCTGTTAGTCAGTTCATAGACCTAGTGTTTCAGATGGTCATATTGAGTGTTTGAGACAAAGGCAGTTCAAAATTCTGTAGTGGAGGAATCTAGTGCGTCAAGTAAGGCTCTTCATTGGTGAATATCTAAACCTGGGCAACCTGACAAACATGAGCACCTCAGTTAATTACTCTCATATATATAGAGTCTTCTCAAATCTCAACCTATTTTTGTGTCCTATTTCTATGTCGCCTATGAAGCATTAGGAATTAGAATTATAATGCTTTTGCAGTTCCTTGCCATCTAAAGCACTGCAAACAACTGGGAAATAGGATTAAAAGTTTCTTGGCGAGTGTTAAAAGGTCAATGGATTTTTTTCTACAGTTACTTGATACAGTTACTTTCAGACATAGCACTTGATTGTTCTTATTTTGATTAAATTTTATTTCTGTTGATTTACAATAAGTTGTCTTTGCATCATTTGATGGTTAAGTTGGCAGACGGTTGCAGAAGATGAATACGAAAAAGCGTTGATATCTGCGGTCATCCCTCCCCATGAAGTTGGGGTAAAGTTTGACCACATTGGCGCCCTTGACAATGTGAAAAATGCCCTAAAGGAGCTTGTCATGCTTCCCTTGCAACGCCCCGAGCTTTTCGCAAAGGGAAATTTGACTCGGGTACAGATATACCCACCCAGCAACTGATTTTGCTGTGGATTTATTTGGTTTGAATAATTGCAACACCAGTCATAGTTGTTTTCCATGAATACAGTTTCTATACATAGATCTCCTAGCAATGTCTGAATTTTATTTGTTAAATGATGCTACAGAAAAAGTAGGTGTAAGGCAATATTGTTGAATAATATATGCATGGTTGGTATCCTGGACAGCCTTGCAAAGGAGTGCTTTTATTTGGACCACCAGGGACAGGTAAAACTCTTTTAGCTAAAGCAGTGGCCACAGAAGCTGGTGCCAACTTCATCAATATCACTGGCTCTACGATCACCTCAAAGGTCCATATCTTTATTTTTGGCAGATTCTCATTGTTTTTTGTAGTGAAAAAAAGAAGTTGATCATGTGATGAGATAGATGAAATATTTTGTAACTCCTCAGGACTGTCCTTATATGAACATCATGTATTTTTCCCCAATATATAAAATCACCTGGTTCTTAACATAAGCGGGCCGTGAACAGAAACCTTTAGCTCTGCACCCACTTCTCTTTAGGCTATGAAACCTGCAATTAGTGCGAGATGATTAGCAAATTCAATCAAGGTCGTAGCCAGTGTCCTCATAATTTTGAGAGCTCATATATATATATATATATATGTAATTTATTTTCAAAGTGAAGATTCTCTTTCTTATTGAATGATTTTATATGTCACTCCAATTATGCTGACTATAGAGCCTAGCATGATGGTTAATAAATTGAGCATGGAGTCCAATCTCTTGTAAAGACATGATGTCTTTTTGGTGTCCGTTCTTAGATCCAAACCTAATCACCCACCACTCAAACATAGGTATCTGTTTAAGATAAGTAACTGTAACAATCCCACTTGCCTTAGTTCATGCCATGTGCGACCTTCAAATGTTGTGTACTATTCAACATCTGCTTTTGTATTCTCATGAAGTTATGTCATATTTTTGTATTCCAGTGGTTTGGAGATGCCGAGAAGTTGACAAAGGCTCTGTTTTCTCTGGCAAGGAAGCTCTCTCCAGCTGTCATTTTTGTTGACGAGGTGACCGCAGAACATACCCTCCTTGATTGCTGTACATCATATCAAATGTTTGATGGTTGTCAAGCCTCTGGTTTTGATTAACCTGTGAATATGAATCTTGGGTCTGTGATTTTGCAGGAATTGTTACCAAGGTTGTCAATTTATTTTCAAGCTAAAGTTTATTGAGTAAATAATTTAACTGGTAATGATGATGGCAGGTCGATAGTTTATTGGGGGCCCGTGGTGGCAGTTCTGAGCATGAAGCCACACGCAAGACCCGAAACGAATTTATGGCAGCTTGGGATGGGCTGCGCTCAAAGGATAGTGAAAGGGTTCTGGTTTTGGCTGCCACAAATAGGCCATTTGACCTTGATGATGCAGTGATTCGAAGACTACCAAGAAGGTATTCTATATTATATATGTTGGAAGCTATTGGTGTTGATGACATTGAGATTCAATCAAGAAAAGATATTTGCTAATCATCCACTGCTTATATCTTCATTACCACATATCGCCTTCACTTGTGTTTTTATTGTATCCCTTGGTCAGTTGTGCTTCAACATAGAATAGTAGACCTTTTCCCATACCTAAATGATATTGTAGATTAACTTGCACTTTTAGAGTGAAAACGTCCTTAACATTGTGCACGTGCAGAATATTGGTGGACTTACCCACCACTGAAAACCGGGTGAAGATTCTACGAGTCATACTGGCCGACGAAGAACTGGCTGAGGGGTTTGATTATGAAGAATTGTCTCGCATGACTGATGGATACTCTGGGAGTGATCTGAAGGTACTTATTATGTAGCCACTCAATCTAAACCTGTAATACTACATGTGATGGTGTTTATTTTCAATAGAGCTGCTATGTGGGATAATATGATGGGCCTATAGTAGAGTGTGCATTTAAGAGAGTTCAAGAAATCAAACAATCTATCCATGAGAAGTCATAGAAGCAACACAAGTATGTTACAAGCATTTTTCTCACACAAGAAACAACTAAGATGCCCCTGATGTTGCCACTGGTGTGAATTATGGTGTCGCTTCATTTATGAGTTGGTCTAAGTCTATATGTAATCCCGATACGAGCATTACAAGAGTTTGAAGGCCCCCAAAGACTGCTGCCTCCTTTCGAAGGTGAACACCTTGAACGGGCACGGACAAGCCAGCCACCTATCTCCCCCATGGGCAAGCCCTAGATTCCCACATGGTTGGTTGAGGTTCACCCGGATTCCCCTACTATAATTGGGTGGACCATAGGTCATAGGGTGCACTGGAATTAATTTCTAGGAAGGTCACCCATCCGAGTACTATTCTGGCCTTAGCCAGGTTAACCTTGGAGTTCCCATGGGATCAGGGTTAAAGCCTTGGGTTTAAGCCACCCTTCTCTGATGCAAATCACATCTAATGTTCCTAATTATCCCTCTTGAACTTGTTGCAGAATCTCTCTATAGCTGCAGCATATCGACCAATAAGGGAGCTTTTGGAATTTGAGGAACAACAGGTACTTGGGAGTTGCACAGATTGTTAGTATTAATTTTTTCCTCATCTTAGTGAAGCTACAGAGAGATGCTCTGGTACAGTAGAAGTATGAAGTGTTCTACAAATAATTTTTCTAAATTAATGTTCTTTCTGTATTATAGGCTAAGGCAGGGATTCCAGCAAAAACAGATAACAACAACACAAGCCAGGGACGATCAAAATCACTTATTAGGCCTCTCATGTTGGATGACTTCAAGCAGGCAATGACTCAGGTACATTGAATGAGTTTCTAAATTCTTATCATAAAATTACACTACACCAAGCTCTACCTAGTCTGCACAAGTTACTGAAAATATGTGTACCGGCCTGTAATTTGTTACAGTTACCTTGAGTAGTCTGCAAATGTTATCAGTAGTGACTAGGTTACCTTAGTACTAAATTGATCACAAAACTTATGTTATGTTATAGAGCTCTGTATGTGTCACACAACACTATTATGCATTTTCTTTGGAAGGATCCTTTTGTCCTGGAGTTTAAATTCAATAGCAACACATTTAAATGGGTCAGTTGATCGATACAGCTGTTGAGTTTTCCTCTAATACACATTTAACTCGACAAACCTATTATGGTTGTCAATTTTAACATTTCGTATACACTTACAGTAGACATGTCTTAGATAGATACTTTTCTCTCTGCACCCACTTCTTGTAGGATGTCAAATATGCAATTAGTGTCACATGATTAGCGAATCCAAATCGTGCCCGTAGCTCATGAATATCTTATTCATATTCAAAGTGAAGATTCCCTTGTTACTCTAAACCAGAATGGTTACCATGTTTTGAGCACATACTCCAATCTCTTTTGAACACATCTTTATTTGGTGTCCGTTATTAGATTCACACCTAACCACATACACTCAAATGTAGTGTCCAGATTGTTGCTGATGATTTAGGCACATCCAGCTTAGTGTTGTTTGTGGTTGTGATATTGATGTTTTGGATGTTTGATGATCTGCAGGTGGGTGCTTCAGTTGCTTTTGATGCTTCCAGTATGAATGAACTGCGGAGGTGGAATGAGCAGTATGGAGAAGGTGGCAACCGCAGGAAATCCACATTTGGGTTTGCAGTATGAGAAGTCTACATTCAATTTTGATATGACAAAGAGCCCATATTCAATTCTGACTCATCAATTTAACGATGATGCGTGGCCATTCACTGGCAGCAAAGAAAGATCAACAGGGGTGCGTGAACTCTCACGAACTACAGTGTTAACTTCTGTTGTTAACCTGTATAAGATTTGAGGAACCTATCCGAGACACCAAATTTTACATCTTACAGAACACATTGATCACCAGAGAGAAATTGCTGGGGTTCAGAGAGGTTTAGATAGCACAGGATAGGATCTGATACATAGTCGAACCAGGTGGTGAAATGCTGTGTATCAATGAGTGGCTTGTAAGCCTGGGCAAGTTGCCGTACTTGCTGAAAATGTTCAATGCACGCCATTGCATGAGATTTTATCAAGTTCTGCAGTAAACCTACTTCATTCTACATCCCACAATAGTTTTTAGTGGAGTTATTTAACGACAAAGATGATGGCTAAGTACAATTTCATGTACCGTCATTTACTCGCAGCCACTTGTGTCACTTTGGAGGGTTTGGGTACTTGACATTGATTTGGTTTATCCCCCAATTAGCTTGGTGGATTAGCCTTACCAAGCGGATGTGGGAGACATGTGATTCAAGAAAATTGTATCATATCTCAATATCTTGTGCAATCCTCATATTTGAATCTCCAAACCCATTGTGGTCATAAAGGGGCATTTGTTTTGCGGCCCATCTAAGCTAAACATGTCTTAGGTGGTTAGTTTTTGTTGTTTGCCATGATTCTCAACTTAGATGTCAGATTTACGTATTTTCTTGGATACGTTACTATGTAGTCCAATCTCTTTTTAAAATGTGTCTTTTTGGAGGTTGTTCTTAGATCCACACTCCACTCACATATTATAGGTGTTCAATTAAGATAAGTAATTGAATTAGGTATATTTACCTTGAGTCATGCCCCACCTTTTGCATGGGATGGAGTACTTGAAAACAAAATTATGATCTTGCCCAAAGCCTCATGATTGTGTGAATGTGAGACCACAAGCAACTTGCTACACTTTCTTTTATATATATATATATATATAGTTAATGAGAGCGTGAAATTGGCCAATCCAAAGCCCCGCCAATGCTCTTCATCACAATATGCTTGAATATCCCCACTAAGGTTGCTAAACCCCATATACAAAGGCATGAACCTCCAAACATTGCTAAGCCTACCCGCTCTGCACCCTTTTTGAAGAGGGAAGGATAGGCATGAGGCTAAGAGGGTTGTAAGTTATTCCTAACCCCAATTCTAGCATCAGTGCAAACATGCCAAGCAGCTGCACCGCTCCACATGGGGCCCTTTCCGACAACCCATTGCGAATATTTCTTTCTGAGGGCACTTAGGAAAATTATTAAGGGGTGTTATTTTTGGTTAGTAATGGAGAGTTTGAAAAACATCCAGTGCTTGAGTCTATAGTGGAGGAACTCAAGTAGAGTAGCCCAAAATGCAAATTGGGATGGGAGTCCCAAAACGATGTCAACATAACCCAAATTTCTTACTAAGGAAACTTGCATGGATACTCCTGAATTAAGGTATGTGAATGTTATCCGGTTAGTACTTCTTATTTTGCATCTTCTATTGATCATATTTATGTCTTCAAATTTGTGTTGCCTTAGCAAATCTAATATGAAACATTAAAAAAAATACTAGATTGAAAATATGACCTCCCTTGATTTAGTTATACTTACATAATTGCATACTTGTTGATTTCTTAATCGAATACACAGGTCCACCCAATTATGTTTAGTCTTGACTATGTAGTAGTTAACAAAATTTGAAGAAATAGTCCAATCTCTCTGAAACAAATGTCTATGTAATATTTGTTCTTTGATCATCACCTAACCACACACCAATAAAAACATAAGTATCCGATTAAGAAAAGTAACCGAATAACACCCGCACACCTTCATGTGTGGTAAGTTTTGCCAGTATGGAGACGGAAGAGCTGCACTTTTCATAGCTCACCAATTATTCCTCAGCCCATTGAGGAATGTGGCAATTTGAAGTTCACACCGCATCACATATACAGGCTCCCGGGGTAGAATCCATCACTATAAACTGGATATTTGTTTTTGTATTTTTGGTACAAATTGAACGTTCAATCACAACCGGATGTTCAGTTGGAGGAAAATCGAATCACTAAAAGGGGAATATTCTAGTAAATATTCTGCAAAATGGCAGGAAACGGAGGCATGTCACTGCCTTGAACATGTATATTGGGTATGTAAAAAACCATAATTTGCAGAGCCATTGATGACTTATCAAAGTCGTAGCTATAACTGTGGTGCCCATCACTCACTGCCCACATGTCCATGGGGAAGTGTAGGGAGTCTTGGATACGTTTTCTACCTTCATCAAATTGGGGGTCTCATTATTATTTTATTTTATTTTATTTTATTTTATTTTATTAATTTTTTGGGGGGGGGGTTTGTTACAATGTAGTGCACCAAAAAGGAGTAAACAGAAAAAGCCATATCACATGTGCAAAGGAGATGGCTACTTTATTGCAAAAGAAAACCAAAAGTACACATGGTTTTCAAAAAGTGTCTTCGATGCTCCTAGATGTAAGTCCTTTGACGGGCACGTAACTAGACAATTGTGAACTATAGATGGAACTAGACTATTACGAAGCCTCAAGGGTGAACTCAACTAGGCTATTATGAACCAATCTAGTTAACTACTTATAACCCTAGTGGTAATCTTGCTAACTACACTAAATATGATATTTAGTGTCACTTACTATTTGGATTTACACAATGCTATATATGTTTTACTATGAATGTGATTTTTTACCAAGTAAGGTTGTTAATGTTCTATATTGTTCAAACTACCAATTTCACATTTGTTGGTAAAATACGAGATATAAAATAAATAGATATAGTATTACGTGATGCCAAATAGTAAGTGACACTAAATATCATATTTAGTGTACTTCTAACTCCTCTTATCTTGGATATCTTATCTTATCTTACATTATCTTAGCTTAGCTTAGCTTGTCAACGAGCTTGTTATCTCCAAAAAGATAAGCCCCCCCCCCCTTGCACAATCACATTGCTAGACAAGTAACTATGTCCACCTCCTCAGCTCCCACTAATTTGCCCGAACACTCCTCTTATATAGGTAGACGGGTCTTAAGCGGCTCGTTTTCTTGATTGGACCCATATATTTGATTGGTACGTGATTTAGTGAAGATCAAAGAGCAAACATCATAAAGACACATGTTTATAAGAGATCCGACTACGTCTTCAAATATTAATTACTACTTTACACTCAATAATGAACACAATTGAGAGGACCTATGTATTCAGTTAAGAATTCAACAAAACATGCGCTTCCGATAATCATAACTAAATTAAGGGAGATATGATTTTCAATGTTGTTTCTACAAATGTTTCATCGTAGATTTGCTAATGCAACACAAGTTTTGTTGTGTAATCTAATCGGTAGAAGTTGGAGAACACGAAAAACGAACCAAATAACACCCACATATGATAATGAAAGTGCATGATAGAACAACGGAAAATTGGACATGGGAGGGAAAGCTACTTGCAATGAAATGGTAATTCCTTACAAGAGAGTTATTGAGCCATATGGTAATACATGACAAATAAACCCAAGAAGTGGAGCAGGAAAGTGTTGGTGTCTTGTTGATCCTCTCCGCACTATGCATATATTTTTATGTTTAATAAGTAAATTATTTTATTTATTTATTAATTTGCAAAGAAATTGGTGAGCATTGGCGTAAAGCTTCATTTCTTATTTCCCAATGCCTTGCTGGGTCCAACATGTAGGAGGAGAAATGTGAAAATAGTGTGTTATGCTAGAGTATAGCTATGCACTTATAGTTGAACAATCTTAACCTTGAGCTAAACAATGCATTTGCATTACAATCAGAATGCAATAAAGTTGGAAGTTGTGGTAATTACAGTGAACCTTTTACATCTATTATTGAGGACCACTAGAATTTTATAATAATCTTGGTGAATGTAATTTTTTTTAAAATCCACATCGTTTTTGAGCCCAGAATATCATATGTTCAAAACCAACGCTAATAAAATCATAAATCTCATACTAAGAATATCTAGCTTAATATTAAACCTAGCATTCAATATTTTAATATCAATGTTTTATTAAATTATGAGCCACACCACTTTTCAACCCACACAAAATGCAATGAACATCAATATTTCGTACCTAAATTAAATTTCAACCCACAATAGTAAGTGTAAATATTGTACTTGGCCAAAATGAAATGAAATGAAATTGATTTTAGAGTCGGGGAAGCCAAAAGGCTTATAAGACTAAAAGTACATCAAGATGGTGTCAAACCGACTAATTCCCTAGACTGGTGGAGTACGGTAGCCTCTGGGAGGTAGAGCTAATATCAACTTCATGATCCAATTGAAAGAAAGACTCGACACTCCCTAATACTACCTTCTCAAATAGTGGTTGAAACTTATCTCTAATGGAATTATATAGGGGACACTCCAACGTAAAGTGTGCCTCGTCTTCAACTACATTATAAGAGCAATAGTGGCATAATCTATTATCTCTAGAGTTTCGATGGCAAGTCTATGATTCGAGGTGGGGTAAGCAACAATGATCTTGCGTTGTGGTGGCGTCAATGGTTGCTTCAAGTAGAATTCACATTTGTATTTAAGAGAATCCTTGAGGTGGAGGTAATCTAATTTCTTCCTCGAGAGATGGAAAGAGTTCCACTCTTTAGCAAGAAAAGCCTCCTTGATATCATCAAATGTGATTTTGATGTTGGGCTATCATGGGTTTCTCAATGAGATAGACCCCATGATGCCTACCACATGGTTGTCAATTTGTGCTAGGTATTAGCCCCTTGTTCGGCAAGGTGTTTTGAGAGTGATGTTGCTTGACTAACTAACCATTAGGAGGGTAGGTGGGCAAGTTGTTGTTGAAAGCTCATAGTTATCTGAAGTGTATATAATTCCATCGGAAGCTCTCCAAATTCGGCAACATAATATGATAAGTTGTTGAAGAACGCATTTTGACGTGAGACATCATATGTATCTTCATGCCCTTACCTAAAACCTTCCAGTGAGAGATTTTCAAATCATCTCCCCAAATTTCACTACCATATGTGAAAGTTGGAGACCCAACATGTGATTCCACCTACTACTTCTTTCCTTAAGGTGCCCATCAAGGCTTTAATACCTACTATTCTTCGCCTTTTACTAGAAATCAATCCCAATGTATTTATATTCATGGGTTATCTTGGTCCCTGCCTACTGTAGATTGTCTCTTGGTTTAATTTCCTTTTGTTGCAGTCAAAGATCATGATTTTGGTCTTAAATAAATTGACAACAAGGCTAGAAGAAGTGAAAAACTGAGATTATTTGTTCACAAAGCCGTTTTAGGAATGACCATGATTTAAAGAGCAAAACAAAAGAGAGGAAGAGAGAAGAGGGTGGTGACGGCACAAAGACACCTCACTTTCATAAGTCTTATCGATGGTTGGATTTACATTAGGGTCTGAATCCAAGAAACTTGAGACCTTAACACACCTTGACATACCTTACTTTCTAAAGTGTTAACTGACAAGTGTTAACTGACAGGATTTTACTGGAAAGTGATGCTTCAGTACAACCACTTCATGTTTTCACACCTGTGTCCCAGATCTTTGATCTCGACACCAGAGCAGGCTAAAAGGTTTGCAAGGGCTCGAAGTGTCCATAATAGGCGCGTCTACCTTACGTTCTCACAATGCCATTCAAGAATTTTATGTAAGCTAAAGACTATTCCAAAAGAAATTTATGACAAAGAAAAGGTTTGAAAATATCTTGTTTTGAGCAAGATCTGTACATTTGAAATCGAGAGTGGCATTTTTTAACTTGGAAACTTTTAGGCTTAAGACTTGCGCGCCTGGACTACCTGTCGACGTCGAGACTCTCAAAAATCTATCCAATTTGAAGATCCACCACAAAAATGACAGACATGTACTGTAATTACATTTGGATAATAAGAAAAATCATGTAGACAATATTATATTCGAGGCACTGTGAGCATGTCTTCAATAATTTGTACCGAACATAAATTATCTCCTGTGGTAGTAAAACCATGCCTATCTGAGATGAAATCCTGAGAAGAGATCAAAATTAATCATGGGTCTTGCCATGGTATTGTGAAGATAAAAGGGGCATCAACTACAGTTTATCCTAATTAAGCACCTTCTAGTTGTCACCCACAGACAGTCAGCAATCGTCAAAAGCAGCTGACTGCAGCTTTCACCGTGTGGAGACAATGTCATCAATCTTCAGGATCATTCTAACACATTCAGTGGCGAGTGAAAGTGCACTTGTGCTGACCAGCAACGGCTGTACTACATTCTCTTCCAATATATTTGTAATTTGACCCTTCCTCACATTGATCCCTGCATTGGCCTGTGAAACATATGCTCATGATTAAAACATTGTTATAATTCAGAAAACAGATTAATTTTACTTGCTTTGAAGTAGATCAATTTCACTAAATGGCTAACACAAATGAAGAACTCCACAAGACGCAGCTATTTAAACTACAAAATACATCAAGAACATGATGGCAGACAAGTGTACCTCTCCATTAGCATGCCGATTACGGAGTTCTGTGACAATTGAAATTGGGTTTAACCCTGCATTCTCTGCGAGTGTGAAGGGAATCACCTAGTCGGACAACACACAAATAATGTCAGCATGAGACTTATAGAAGTGCCACAACCAAGACAAGGTGAAATCATGTATCAAGCTCACAGCAGGAACTTTGTACTGGGACTGCATATGTTTCTCAAAACATATAAGCTAATATGAGTGGCTCAATAGGAGTAGCCTTGGCACAGCCTATACATAACCTTCAAGTAGATCAGAAAAGTTAACCTACTTGAGAAGGCATTCCAGGAAAAACAAGATCCCATTCCAAATAGAACAATTACCTCTAGTGCATCTGCAAACGCACGTACACAATAACTATCCATCCCTTGCAATGTTCTAGACCATGCACCCAGCTGCCGGGACACCTCAATCTCAGGGGCACCACCACCTGAATTCAAAAGAGTTTCTCACCTTTCAACATTCCAATATACCACGTTATAATCTTCAAGCTCAATAGAAAGAAAAATCTCAAAACTCTATCATAACAAAGATGCAAGTAGTGTAATCCCATGCTTATCTCAAAAAGACATAGATATTCTGAAGTTTAGCGAGTTAGTTTGAGAAGACTTCTGCACAGAAAGACCCCAGAAAGCAAGGTACAAGAAAGAGCAGAAGGGAGGGCACCAACCAACCTGCAATGAGAAAGCGCTGATTAACAAGACACCTAATCACACACAAAGCATCATGCAGGCTCCGATCTGCTTCATCCAGGACCTATTTTCAAGTGAAGATGATTAGTGATACGTCATATGAATGGCCCAATCAAACCTTGGCCTTCTAGAGGAGGTCCAGGACAAAATTCTACAAATTCCAAAGACGAACTATCAACAGAGGATTCAGCTGCAAGTACATCCGCTTACCAGGGCATTTGATCCCCGAACAATCACTGAGGTTGTACGTCCCATGTTCTTGATGCCAGTCACCTTCACAATCTGATTTCCAATCCAAGAGCCAATAATCAATAAAAATGACACCTCTGGCAGCTGAGGGAAACGATTCCTAAATCTTCAAAATAGTATTCCTATTGAACATCTAATGAAAAGGAGGGAATGTCAACTCCATTCTCAAGGTTTTCAGTGAAAATAAGGACCAGACGGTCAGTAGAGGTCAAACTACATTTCCAGGCGTCTGCAATAGCCAACCACAAAGTATTGGACCAGAATTACAAAAGTCAACCCAAGCATACATGGCAGGAAATGATTCTCTCACCCGTCCATTACCAACAGAGACCTCCTCAACCAAATCAGCATGCCCCAGCTTTTCAGCACGGAAATGCTCTATATTGGCAATTGGAAGACAGTTCAATGTTTTGCTAATAAATTCAATGTCCTCACGCTCCACATCTTTAATCACAAGAATTTTGGCCTTGGCAAGGTAATGCAAAGACAGGTCTGTCACTGCATCCCGTAATATACTCTTCTGTACCAACAAAACATTGCACCCTGTGGCCCTAATCTTCTTAATCATTCCCAGAATGTAGTTCCTTTCCTCCTTCAGAATCCTGTCCATCTGCCAGGTACCAAGTTTATGTCAGAAAGAAACTCTGTGACAAACCAAGTTCTTGAATATCCATTTGCTCAGAGCCAGCATGTATAAAAGGAGCTATCAGATGGCAACTCACCTGAGTGTAATCAGATACGATGACACTTTGTTCAATATCAGTTTTGGGAGGTGAGATCTGAAATTGTATCAGCCCAATCTTTGCATTTTCAACACGAGTTGGTCCACCAGCCAAGTGACTTGCTTTGTGGTCAAACACAAGACCTTTTACCATCTCTGTGTCATCTACCTGTTCAAGAGTTAACATCAACGTTGTCAACAGCCAGAGGTTCTTCATCAGCTTCTGTTTCGTCATTGTACTAGTCCATTTTTTTCACCAAACAGTTATGAAAAATACAAGGAAAAATGATCAGAAATAGGAATAAACAGCAAGACCCCAATAAGAAATCATGTTAAACACTCACTGTGCCTCCTAGTTTCTTCAAGACTTTGATATCACGAAGATCAACATTGTCGGGACGAGCTGGATCTATTACGTTCAGCACCGCATCAACAGCCAAAGGCGCCAGCAGTGATGAGTATTGGCTTACCACCTGAAAATCCTCCATTAATGAGTTGAAAGGCGGATAAAGCAAAACCTGACTTGAGAAATCTCTACTTTAAACAAAGTGTGCAAGAGAATTTGCACAAGCCACTCTTTCAGATCAAGACCTACTTGATACTCAGTAGATACATTGAGGATATAAGTCTGTCTTACTTTACCTTACTATTTAGAGATGTGCTGGCAATTTTGACAAGTAATTCTTGATCGGCCAACTCAACTGGTATGGCCATTGCCGTAAGCACCTGCATAATAAGGTGTCCATTAGAGAGCAAAATCCAAGGTGTGTCCCCACCTCTGGATCACCAATACAGACGGGATTGTGTAGGAGAATGCTGATGTGATGCAGTTTGTAGCATTACATGGTGCCAATGTATAATCCCTTCAATACAGGTACATAATAGCACTTATCACCTCTCAAGACTCACGGTTCCTAGATTTTGATTGACACAGATCTGCATAAATTGAAAATATGGGACCAAAAGCACATGTTTTCAGACTCTACAAATCCTACTGCGTGGTGCAGTCACAAAATCCCATAAGGTATAGAGAAACGGAGTGGTAGCAATACAAGAGGTGACTCCCACAATAATACAAGAAATTCCCGTATATCACTCTTGCACCCACTCAAAGACGATAGTTTCCTTGCGTCTGTAAACCCATGCAATCACTCAAACACGATATCTGAGTGGGCATGAGCTGAACATAGTGGTAGAAAGTGCACAGTTACAGGACTTAAGAAAATACATGTTGTCGCTTCAGGACCAGTGCATTCTTGTATTTCAAACTACCCAAGAGCCAAGAGGACTACAACTCAGCATATGTGAACTAACCTCCACAGCTTTCTCAGATGCTTTGTGAAGGGCCTCTGAAATTGTGGTAGGATGCACTCCCTTACTTAGCAAATTCAAACATTGCTTCAACAATGCTCCTGCCAACACAACAACTACAGAGCACAAAAGGACACCAGGATTTATTCAACATCTCCTCAAACACTGCCCTCCAAAACATTGCACTTGAAGAATCAAGCATCCTGGATAAAAATAATAGACTACTTGCTACAAACCAACACAAATATTTATGTCTTGCAATGACGAAAAAAATTGAGAGTACCTGTTGTAGTGCCATCCCCTGCGACTATATCTTGCGATTTCGAGAGCTCTACCAACATCTTGGCAGCAGGTTGAGTGACTTCCATCTACGCATACCAACAGGGCAAGTCAACATGCGCACATGCTCACGCAGATCTATTGAGAGCCTGCAAACAAAAAAACCACGAAGAAATCCACAACGTAGACTTGTTGCGTATTGCACATTCACCGAGTTGTAGCATACCAGCTCCAGCACAGTCGAGACCGATCGTCCCCGTATATGTGAGAAACTTAACCGTAAAACCCTAGCTAAAATTTCGTGATGACAATGAATGTGACCGATATCCATGCCAAAGGGAAACCAAAACAGAAGATCCACAAAAGGCATCCACAACGGACACACCGAGCGATGGAATAGCATGTCCAGCAAGGTTGAGGCCGATCATCCCGGGTTGCACATATTTGAGAACCTAAACCCATAAAACCCTAGTTCACATTTCAAGAAGCCGATACCTGCAAGCAAAAGGGAGAGGAGCAATGCGACAAGGAAAAGGGAGTTGGAGATGGAGATGGTGAAAGGATGATCGATGAGAAACAAGACCTTGTCGAGGATGGTGGCACCGTCATTGGTGATGATGACATCGCCGTTGGCAGAGGAAAGCATCTTGTCCATGCCGCGAGGGCCGAGGCTGGTGCGCACCGCATCCGCCACGGCCTTCGCTGCCACGATGTTGGCGTAGCGAATGTCATCCTTGCGCTTCGTGTCCACGTACTTCTCCGTATTCGCTCGAGCTTTAGGAACGATTGCCATGGCTGGCTGGCTTGCAAGTAGGCAGGCAAGCTAATGAGAGCCACAAGAAAGAGAAGAGGCAGCAGAGAAGGAGAAGATGAGCAACAACAATAACAACAACAACGTAGACGAAGATCTGAATGTGAGAGTCTTGCAATGTTTCACAACACCAGCACAGCCCTCTCTCTCTCTCCGTTCCTTTCGACAGGCTCACACACAGGCCTGGCAACCCTAACGCAGCTTCCTCGGTAAAACTTCTCCCCCCATTTGTAAGTTTTAGGGCATTAGCGTGTAAGTAATAACTCCTAGAGGTTGAGGTGAATGAGGTAAGCCAGCCTAAAACGAACATTTTTAGATCTTCGCCCACTTCTCCTCTCGACTAGATAACCTATAAGAGGAGAATTAACCTATTAACTATGCATGCGGCTCGTAATTCACCTACTCAAAGTTAATCGATTATCTCATGGTAAACTATGAGAATAATGGATGATCTATTGTGTTTCCATGGATGAAAATGTGCGATGAGTTATGACATTCCTTGTGTGATTGGACGAACAATTTGTTATGGACTAGATATTCAACGAGATGACAGCAATGACATGTCGTGGGAGCATCAAGTTGTTTTTTAAACATAAAAATTTGGCTCGTGGACCTATATAGGAATTATGGATGATATTGATCTCCATAATTAAAAAAAAATCAACAAGTTTTGGTAACCTTTTATATGATAAATTATGACATATGTTGTTGTTTCACTATGTAGGTGTGTGTTGAAGGCACATTATGCCACATTTTCATTTTCATTGATGCTAAATAGGTACCTAGCCATGTTAAAAAAAACTACAAAACATTGTGGTCATCTTTGTTTAGTTCAACATTCTAAGCAATAAATAGCCCGTTTATCCAAAACCAAAAATTAGCCTTGCCCATAACTACCCCTATCATCATGTGCAGTACAATCAAAGCACACACATATGTAGAAGGATCCATAGGGAGATTTAAGCTCATATAAATGACTTAAACCCAAACACAAACCATGTTTGTATTCCTATATGATTTGTTATTGCTTTGTCTTTCCATGGATCATTCTATATAAATATTCAATGTCGTATACCAAATAGAATATTAGTAAAATGCTTGTTGGAGGTTCATACAAATTGTCATGTATATTGTATAAACCAACCCGGGTTTTTTAAGGGCTAACCATTATGCTAGGTTCAATAGTGAACGCAATAAGGAGGGCCTACGTGATCATCTAACCCTTACAGGCTTTAGCCTACCATTGCATGGTTTACGTGACAGTTTATACTAGGCCTCAACAAACATTATAACCGTTTAAAAGTAGGTATCGATCCAATTGGAAAAATTGCAATTGATAGATTAATTACCTTTAGACGGGGGAACAAAAAACCTTAAACACCTTCATATGGTGCCTTGAAGCCCATATTGGACCTCTAAAACTTTTTTAAGTTAAAGAGAGGGGGACTTCTCACTTTGAACTCTTATAAGTATTGTATAACTATTCCAACTTAAACCTTGAAATGACAATCTTCTTGATTTGCAATTGCTAACCCAATGATACAAAACAATCAAGAATGTTAGTGGAGTTCATAGTGTTAGGCCCACGATAGGACCAACCACATGGCTTCATATTTTGTACAAACAGATGGAATGCATTGTCCTCTAGTTGTGCCAATTCGAATGCTTGCCACATATCTTTTGAAAGAGGACCAACCTTTGATTTTGTACGCCTCACTTCATATTTGCACAAGGAAATATTTAAACTCCTTCGGAATCTTAAATGTGTTGTTGGTATGCACTTTATGGTTTCTAGGTAAGGGTCACTTCACACACGAGACTGAAGGCCCATGACCATTGCACTTCAAGACTCTCATTGGTGGAAAAGGCGCAGCAGGTCCAAGTTCACTTCACACTACACTTGAGGGACCAACGGAATAAGTGAATGCAAGATGGATGTACAGTCTACATGGATTCCCTACACGGCATCAAATGGGTCGTGTTTCAGGGTCACTTAGGGCCAATTCACACACGAGCCAAGAGTTGTGACCATGAAATTGTGAGAGCCCAAAAGAAAGTGTCCAAAGGCCACCCCAAGACACCTCCAAAATCATGTAGTGTTGGTCACGGACCCTCAAGTGTAGTGTGAAGTCATATGTGACTAGCCCCTCAACCAAATGCTATTTCAATGAATTCTCTTCATGCGGGTCCTCGCACATGATAAAATAAAATAAACCAATGGTTGTGAGCATTCAAAGCGGCATGGTCTCCCGGTTTTTGTTAGGCCTACCTCCAAGAGGTGGTTTTTGAAAATAGTCCAAGTGACCATTTGTCGCAACCCTCGCTAGCTCCCCTTAACTAGCTTGGTCATTTTTCCATCCTAGCAAGGGTTACGAGCGCTAACCCTTCGCATTCCGCCATGCGAATGGTTAGCTCCCCATACCATGGACCTTCTTAGTCCATAGGAGGGGGACTAACCCTCCTACTCTTTCATTCGGGACTCACCCCTTAATCGGTAACCAATTCTTCGATGTGGACTTCCATCCATAGAAGTCCAATCTTATGTTGATCATCGCATTGTTGGAGCAACACTACAACAACCTGAGCCATACTATACAACTATGCCCTCACATTGGGCCAATGCCCATGGAGGCCGTGCCGTTCGGCCTCGGGTGGGTTCGGCCACACCACCTCACCCATATAAGCCTCTACGACTCTAGGTAGGGCCCCTACCCCACCATCAAGTAACCTTTTGTCTCTCTCCCAACACTTGGGGCCAAGTAGACATTTTCCCTTAGCCGTTGGGGCTGGAAGCCCCTAGCAGCTTCATAACCCCATAACTTCTTCATATGATCTCTGATGCTAACAATTGACTGCTCCATCGTCATTTACGTTTCACGTAGATGCCGATGAACTACTCACTTGCTCCATTCGGGCAAGCATTGACGAAGTTATGCATGTTCAAAGCTTCGCAGTCCCGGGAGCCACTCCCATGCTACTGTTGTACCAGGGCGTTGTCCCGGGACAACGCCCCACTCAAATTGTCATATCTCCTAGCTCACACCTCCGATTGAGGTGTTCTTGAGCATTCTATAATTGGCACGCCATAAGCTACGCATAGCTTATGGCCTCACCCTCATGCCTCCTAGTCTCCGTGGGTGGGAGGCGTTCCCAACGCCCAAGGCTCTCACCCACATTAGGATCAATTGGGCCCTCTCACCAATGGCGCCACAAGTCCCGAGTGTCACTCCGGGGTCCCCCTTGTGCCTATGGTGTTTCGGGTACTCCTCATGGAGAGGTACGCGACACCACGAAACATGATCCATTTGATGCCATGTACGAATCCATGTAGACTTTACATCCATCTTGCATTCACTTACTCCGTTGTCCCTCAAGCGTAGTGTGAAGTGAACTTGGATTGCCCCCCCCCTTTCCACCAAAGAAAGTGCTTGAAGTGTAATGGTCACAAGCTCTCAGTCTCGTGTGTGAAGTGGCCCTCATACTATTTTCAAAAACCACCTCTTAGAGGCAGGCCTAACACAAAACCGGGAGACCATGGCACTTTGGAATCTCACAACCGTTGATTTAATATTTTTTTTTCATGTGTGAGGACTCTGCATGAATGGAAAATTAATTGAAATAGCATTTGGTTGAGGGCCCAGTCACATATGACTTCACACTACACTAGAGGGCCCATGACCATACAACATAATTTTGGAAGTGCCTTGGGATGGCCTTTGGACACTTCTATGGGCTCTCACAATTTCATGGTCACAACTCTTGGCTCATGTGTGAAGTGGCCCTAAGGTTTATTCTATCACATTTGCACATATACCCACTAAAGTGTACATATATGTGTAGATATACAATTTTTTCTTTAAAAAAATCCCACATTCATGTAATGTTTAGGAGCATCATGATTTCTTCGGTCAGTCAACAATGACAAAAATTTAATGCAACAGTCAAACATAACTTATGCCCATTTTCAATTGATACTAGAGTTTTTTGTAAAGTAAAAGGAGATGAAACCATGGGTTTAGTCACAAACCTTGAGTTTTTGAGAATTAACACAAAGTCGCCTATGTTTATTTAATGCTTAAGTTACCATACACAAAAAGTGGCGTTGGTCTACTAAAAATTAATTTTCTACATTGATTCTCAAAACTGAGTCAATCAACAAAACAATAAAGTTTTGGGAAGCCATATTTGGAAGAGTATCGGTATTTTTACCAAATTGGAAATTGGGTCAAATGTGCAACGAAGTTAGCTACAATCTTCTTAAGTTTAGCTTGAGTACTATAGCAACAAGAGAGAAATTGCATTTAGACGAACTTAAGTTTATTGACTCAATTTTGGAATTATTTTCATCATTCACCTTCAATTGCAAGAATAAGTTCCAATGTTGCTTATGGTTCTTCCTCTCACTTTTGGTTGGTGGTGTGGTCTCTTAGGACCCTTTTTCTTACAATTGTGAAGGTTTTCATTGCCCATGAGAGTATTACTAAAGGAGAAAAAGGTTGAATGTTATAGCCTTGTTGCAACATGGGCACAACACAAGTGAAGTGTCAAAATTGTTGGATATCTCTCAATCTACATGCTATAGGATTCGTAGAGAGTGCGTTCCTCACGTGGAGCCTTCAAGAGGAGGGTGCCCAAAAAACATCACCCCTATTCAACGACAAGCGCGTGTAACAACCATCACAATTGGTGGACTAGATAATGTTGCAGACATGACGAATGCTTTGAATAAGCACCAACACAATGAGGCGTGCACTCCATGAAACATGTCTTGGATCATTAGAGAAGTAGAAGAAGTTGGTGATCAATCCAAGAATGTGTGTTGTAGGTTGGAATTTGCTCAACGTCATCAAGATTGGATTATCCATGATTGGTGTAAGGTGATTTTTAGTGATGAGACTAAGATCAATCAATTTTAGTGTGATGGTCGTGCTTGGTGTTGGGTGAGGAATGGAGAATCTCATTTACAAGCTCATCAATGGAATTAGACAATTAACCACAGTGGTGGTGCAATTTTTGTGTGGGGTTGTATGACTTCCTATGGCATAGATTACGTGTGCAAGATAGAAGGGAAGATGACACAAGCTGTGTATCTTAGCATTCTTCAAGATGGGCCACGAAAATAGTTGAATGGTACCTTTTAACCCTTCTCACGTCATATTTTAGCATGGTAATGATCCTAAACAAACTGCAAAATTAGTCAAACAATGATTGTCAATGCAAAATTTTGATGTACTTTCTTGGCCTCCTCAATCACCTTACATAAATCCAATGAAGCATGTTTGGGCATTTGTGAAACGGAAATTAAATTAGTATCCAAGACCATAGGAATGCTTCAATTGTGTGAGTGTGTGCAAACTTTTTCCATTCCATCACTCTTGAGTAATGTCAAAAGTTTTATCATAGCATGCCCAATCGTATCCAAGCTTTTTAACTTCTAAAGGAGGGTGGACAAAGTATTGATCTATAGGTAGATGTAGGTTACAACATTGAGTCAATGTATATAGTCTTTTTGAAATATTGTTTCTCCATATGTAGTTTTGCAATAGACACGAGACTTTGGAAATGATGTACTAGACTATGACCATTAACTTACATAAGTGAAAAATTGTATGTTATTGCTTTTATTTGCCTAACATTGTGTGAGAAAATTGACGTAGTGAATCATTGACTCATATTTGAAAGTCAATGTAATTTGTCCTACTAGAACAGGTGGGCCATACTAGCATTGCATAGGCTGATCCGGGATTTAGGATGATGGGTCTCATGCGCACATTGTAAAACCCATCCTTATCACCGAAATTGCCACTCTCAACTCTCGAGGTTTTCGGTAGGTTTGCATCCTACAAAGGCAACGTTGATGATTGGTGCAAGAGATTCAACATCATACTTGGTTAATGTCTACTCTATAAGTAAACTGCGTTTTTGATGACGTTTTTGGAAAACACAAATAATTTTAGGCGACATCCAATAGAACATCCAAATGTTACATTGGACGTCATTATTGACATTTGGATGTTCTATTGGATGTCGCCTAAAATTATCTGCGTTTTCCAAAAACATCATCAAAAATGCAGTTTTCTTATAGTGGTAGGAGCTGCAAGTCCATTACATACAACGACTTGACAACATTGTGCAAAGCTTATGGGAAGTATAATTGCGCCTATCGATCACTTGCTTATGCAAGCTCTTGAGTGGAGAGGAAAGATTGTCAATTCTAAAATTCTACCAGTTGCATTTGCCCTCCAACGCCTCATGTATGCATGTGAAAATCGTCCTCAAGAGTTTGAACCTAAACTTGAGATTTCAAATTTTCAACCGTGCTGGAAACTCGACTCAAATTTTATTGAACTGGTTACAAATATGTATGATACGGTAGATGACTACAAACATTCTTCAGCTCGTGTAATGTAGAACAACAAGTCTAAGCCCAATCACAATGATGGTTGTGTAAGAATAAATGAACTTGTGCAAATTGGATGACAAGTCAAAGTCGAGTTGACACTTTACATATTGACATGTAGGTCAATGTGCATATGTCAATTAATCACTATCAATGTTGTGGAAAATGCCTAGAAAACAATTGATGATGAAACAACATGGTTTTTTGTTTCCTTTTTTTTAAGGACCTCTACTCATAAGTAGTGGTGTTGGTTACTTAGCATGGTTGTAGCTCTTGAACTATAGTACTTAGTGCCTTACTTAATACGTTGTGCAGGTGATCATTTTGAAGCATGGAGCGGCTATCTTCAACACACCATACCTCAGGAGTAGTTGTCTTGAGCAAGACTTCTTCCATCATGGTAATGACTGAGTTTATAGTATTTATGGGCATCATTGCTCAAAGGATGCATCACTTATATATGCAACCCTATGTAATCTTATGTCTACTTAAATTAGTAAATGCTTTGTTTCTCAACTCACTCCGTCTGCTAGTTCCAAAATCTTCTTTGATTTCTCACAGGTTGCTCCAACCACTCATGCCATTGATCACACTAATTGAGAATATATATAGCACATCTCAAGAACAAGAGTTTATGTTATAATGCAAAGAATACAAGATCAATTCTTTTGTAGATTTTCATAAAGTAAATCCTAAACAATGAATAGAAAACAAACAACCATGGAAGTTGAAAGAATCCCTTCTATATGTGGGGATTTTCTATAAGATTTTATTGATGTAGGGATATGTTTCACATCTTTTTCCTAGTCATCATGGAAGCAAGAAATTGATGCAACGTCTTTTCTCTTTGTGTGTGTCATTGCATGAAGCTCTACATACACCCTTCACATGCCCAACTCCTCATGCTACTCTTCTTATAAGATGCACACAATCACCCACCAACCTCACATCAATCCATCAACATAGCCACTGCAAATCGAGTAAGGCTCACTCTTGGTCATAATACACATCCATAATTACATATATTGTGTGTACATTAATTGCAATACCAATTTCTTTGGTGCATTGAATTTCACAAGTTTTGTAGTCAAGGAAATGCATCAAGGAAATGGAACACCTTTCTTCCAAAATCTCTTTCCCAATCTTTCACAAAAGTAGGTGCACATGCATATTAACAAGTAGAAAATTTTACCAATGTGTGGTAGTGGGCTTCTCTAATACGTAAAGACCCAAGTCAGATTTTCCTTTGTGATATGAGGAACCCTTATTTTGCGTCCTGCACCCACATTTTTCAGAGTGTATTATGTTTCTTCAACCTATAAGAACCATTGAATCTGTCCTCAAACCTTTACATTCGGTAGTGCATGAAGGGGGGGGGGTTGCATATGGGAAACATGGACATCTATGCTCGGCTACTACCTTGCACAATGTTCGTATTCCTCACGGTGCACTCCCTTCCTGGCGAGATTAAAGCCCGTTGACCATTGATTGTGTAGTTGTAAGTATGACTCTTAAAATAAAAAACAACAACTACTCCGAAACACCCCCCCAAGTTGTGGTGTCAAAAAACTTCTTGATGATGAAAGTTTGGTGCGAAAATATTTGATTTTGAGTCTCAAATTTCTAGCTGGGCAGACAAACTGGACAATCATTTTGAGACGGATGGAGTATTAACATCAAGTGAGAAACCTTGGCCCCACATAGATTAACTCGGCGGGTTCCATGCAATTGTGTTGACTACCAAGCCAACTCTGTAATAGATGAACATTTTTTGCTTCCATAGTGACTAGGAAAATAAAAGTCGATCTACTTCCATAACCTACCTAACCTTATGAAAGACTAGCCTTGCACTCGTCTACGTTCATATTAGGCTTGATATGCTTAATTAAATTTAATCACACTTAATTAGTTTGAATGCGTAAGTAGAAGGAATTAACTAAACCATTATTGTACAAACTAACTAAAAATAGAACACTAAAATAAGTTTCATTTTAGAACAACAAAGGGCCTTTCCATTGGTAAGTCACATAAATTATAAATCCTCAATGCTAATGAGAATTTTGTAATATTTTTGACTTCCAAGTTAATTACATGCTATATTGACAGTTTCACTTTGGGAATGAAATCCCAGTCAATTGCTTATTTACTAGGGGAAAGTGAACATATACGGTGCCCACCCCGAGAGGGGTTAGTAGTCCTGCACCATTGATATTATGTCCAGTGGACATAATACCAAGGATGGGTCGAACGGGCATTTCAATCACGCTGATCCCACTAAGGTCAGCGTTTCTTCTCTGAACATATATGTTGAATTTTGGACCTTGAAGGTGAAGTGCATTCAATATGGGTTTTGTGGACAAACGAACTTCAAGAATGCAAGGGTATTTTTTTTGAAGTTGGGCGGGACGGGTAGCAATTTTTGGTCGGGATTACAAAATTTTGAATGTTTTCCAATAGGGGTGCCGGATCGTGGACCCTAGCCCTAACCCCCTCCCCCTGAAAGTTTGTAAATATATGATGGGGTCATGGCTCGGCACAGCCGGGGCCATGCGGTTTGGCATGAGCTCTAACCCCAACCATAAATCCTTGATCAGCTTATGCAAGAGTAGCTTGGCCCACCCATCCTAATACAGTCTAACCTCTTTAATACGCCATTCGTTTATATGACACCCTCGATATTACAACACATTTTTGAGAGACCAAACTTTTTAGTTCAAAACTCCCACTTTTATATGACTACGACGCTCAATAATGCAACATTTAGAATCTCCGTTTTGTCATATTAAAGAGGTAGTTAATGCTAAAATTCTTTTCATCTATGTTATGTACATCTTCATTTTCACTTGGGAACTACTTGGGAACTTCACTTATCATTGGGAACTTATTGATAATTAGGGTTACTAGTGTAGAATGGACATGGTATGGGAACCAATTATGCACAAGACTTTGATAGTGATCTACATTCAGTAGATGTGGATGATGTTGCTCCACCTACAGTAAAGCTTAGTGATGCTAAACGTCATGCATCATTGTTATCTAGTTTCTTATTAGAGAACTCTTTATATTTTGGTGTTAATGAATTTATTAGTTTTCAAAAGTTAGTAGGGAATTTAATTAAGATGACAGTTGCTAACTTGGGTAGGCAACACCATAGATCTTTGGACTCCTATTTCAAGAGTTCTTGAGAATGTTTGTATTTGTGTGGAGTTATAAGTTATTATTTCATACCATCTATATTGCTTAAACTCGTTATATATATTTTTAAGCTCATATTACTTATGTTTTCATATTCCCTCAATAATATGACAACTTTACGGCATTTGTCATATTAATGAGAAGACGACACCTCGATAATACGACTTTTTTTGTGTTTCCCAAACGTGTCATACTAAAGAGGGAGAACTAAGTCAAGGCTAGAAAGCCGGTTTCTTTATAGCCCAACACCTCTCTTTGTGCATGATAATTTAAGCATTGTGTTATTTCTCATAAACTCTCAGGGTTTGGGACTAACCCATGGTTTCATCTGCTTTACTTTGCAAATCACTCTGATGATACGTTGGCGCGTACGGAGCTCCGCTCTGTTCGAAAGTCTCAAAACAAGCAAGCGCAACACAGTCTGCCTGCACAGCTAGGATTTTGCGCTTCGCTATCCTTTGCTCGTCGTCTGTCTGTCTGTGTCGATCGATCGATCGATCAATCATACAACATCACGTTTCTCCTCCAACGCAATTTTCTGCCTCGCCACTACACCACCAGCATCAACAACAACAACCGCGCACGCATGAATGGGCAGCACCAATGGCGGAGGAGGCGACATGGCCTGGGTGGGCAAGCGCCCCGCGCGTCGTCTCGGAGGCATGGCCGACGTGCTTACCATGGCTGCCGACCTCGGCTTCCCCGTGCCTCTTGTATGCTTCCTCTCCCTCCCTCCCTCCCTCCTCTTTCTCCCCTTGCCTTGCCAATCCTTCACCTCACTCGATGTCCCGTCTGCTGCCCTCCTTCCCTCACGCATTCCTCCTGTGCTGTTGCTTCATGTTTATACCCCATTTTCTCCACGCGTTCCCTCCCACCCCACTCTTGCAATGCTTACATGCGCACGAGATACACACGTATAACCGATGAAGTGCGGGTCACCCGGTGGGCTGGACAGTCATTTGTTGTAAGTCGGATTTGAGTGCCCGTAGCTGCTTTTTCTTAAATCAGTGTATCAAACTCAACATCTCAAGGAGCCCTAATGTGATGTTTTGCACCGAGTAAAAGATGCTGTCTAATTTTGGCTTGCCTTGTCAATCCTTCACCTTGCTCGATGTCCCGTCTATTGGCTCCTTTTCCTCGCGCATTCCTTCCGTGCTGTTGCTTCATGTCTACATTGACCACACATGTTTATGCCCCATTCTCTTCACACATTCCCTCCCACTCCATTGTCGCAATGCTTAGATGCGCACGAAATACACAAGTGTAACCAATGAAGTGCAGGTCACCCGTCCAGTGGGCCGGAGTGACATTTGCTGTAAGTCGGATTTCAATGCCCGGAGATGCCTTCTCTTAAATCAGGATCCTCATAAGAATATTACTGTAACGACTTTCAAGGCAAGGGCGAGCAGAATAGAGCGACCCAAAGCCTTACTGGAGGACTCCAACATCTCAAGAAGCCCTAATGGTGCTTGGGGTATCGGATTGAACAACGGGCACTTAATACACATAATATTTTGATATTTTCGAGTCACTGTCGTGTTTATACCGTGTGAAAATTTCTGTCCAATTTATGTCTTTACGCACTTATTCCTTTTTGTGCTCTTTCTTCATGTCTACATTGGACACACATGTTTACAACCCATTTTCTCCACATATTCCCTCAACTCCACTCTTGCAAGGCTTCGATTTAAACAATGAGTTGCAAGTGACCCACTGGGCTGAACAGTCATTTTGTCGTAAGTTGAATTTGAATGCCCGTATACCTTCTCTTAATCAGGAATCTCACATGAATATCATTATAACAACTCTCAAGGCAAGGGCGAGCAGAATAGAGCGACCTACAGCCTTACTGAAGGAATCCAACGTCCCAAGAAGCCCTACTGTTGCTTGGACATCTCCAACAACGGTCACCTGATAGGGACAGAGATTTTTTTTGATGTTTTCCAGTCGATGTCACAGTTCTGCCGAAGAAAAAACTCTTGTCTAATTTGTTCCAACAAGATGGGCAATGTCGGGTGGAGGCAGGAGTCTGAAGGTGGGGCTGGAGATGGAGGGAAAGGGAAAGGAGCAAGTGAGGAGGCACTGGTGCGTGTGTTGCGAGAGCTCGCAACAGTGCAGCGCAACTTGGCAAACTTGCAAGTTGAGCTTCAAGGTCGTCAGGTGCAATCCTTTTTACTCTCGTTCTGTTCTAGTGTTTTTCATGTGGCCCTGATTTTGAAATGGCAATTCATTGCATAACTTCCACACACTTGGCTCTGAAGATTTCCTTTTCTTTTTGATTTATAGAGCTCAGTGATGAAAAGCACGGAGGAGCTAATGTGGGGAAGTACTGATTACTTCGTTTGTTGGGAGTAAAGGATGACGAGAGGGTGGCACATCTGACTCATGTCAGTGAGATAAAAAAGAAGTCAGAGGCATTGGCCAAGACCACTGCCACATTACAGGATGTTATTCATAACAAGGTATAACTCTGCATTCCTATCAATTTCATTCCACTGGTGAATCACTTGGAGCAGTAATATGTTCACTAACTAGACTCCGGCATGACCAAAATGTTCTGAAGAAAACTTTTTCTGAATTAGTATAGTGTGTGCATTGGACATGGTTTTATGAGGTCCTGAGATTTATCAATTTATCTTTACTGCTGTTTTGATGTTGTTCAAATGTTGATCAAAATATAGCTCTGCATCTCTACTAAATTCCATTTGTTGAAGCATATGAGCAATAAAATGTCCACAAACTGGACTGCACCATGAACAAAATGTTTCACAGAGAACTTGTGGTGAATTAGCACAGTGGCTGCATTGGACATGCTTTTATAAGATCTTGAATTGATATATTCACCTATACTACCAGCAGCAGGCAGTGATACTCTTTGAACACAATTAGAGGCCAACAAGTGCTGTTCTTTCTGATTTGTCTGCCCACCTCAGAAACGTCCCTGTCACTGCATGAATGTTCACCTGTATGTCAGTGAGGTGGCAATCTAGCCAGCCCATGCAGTATTTGAGCTTGCTTGTTCCCAATTATGCAATTGCTGAGCAGTTTATTGATTAGGCCATGAGGGGGACGTGTATGTTATTGTGGCTATGCAGGACCGAATTATTGCGAGACTTCAGCAACCTTACAGTCTGGATTGCATCCCTGTCGAGACTGAGTATCAGGTACAATATCTCTTGTATGTTGTGATGTTGTCTAGGTGGCTTTCTAGAAGACTTTCCTTTTGTTCATCAAATATGCTTGTGGGGTATTGTCTAGCCAGGAGGAGCTCCCTGATGTGGCTTTGTTTACCTTCTAAAATATGTGAGGATCAAAATGGCTGTCATTTTCCAGGGCCATATAAATGGTATTAGAGTATTTTGAGTAGGTAGTCAGATTTCCACAAGTGCTTTCCACGCTTTCCAATTGGCCTAGACCTCCACTTTGCCAAGCCCCCTTCGTTTTACTGTAATCTGTTTTTTCAATTCAGTGCATTGTCAGTAAGTTCTAACTCTGTATAAGCTAATTGGTATCATTCTGTGGGGTTTGGGTGCGCGGTGAACACAATGAGCAGCGGCAGTTTTCAGAGCTGTTATTGAAAGCTGCAGGAGATTATGGGTCCCTCACAGCAGCCACAGCTGACATCCAGTGGACTCAAAATTTCAAGGAGCCTCCATCAGTTTGGGGGGTATTTCTCATCACACCAGCTGTTTAATTTATCCTCTAACTCAGCATGACTTTTGGTCGGGAGTTGGTTATGCATTCAACACATTCTATGTTTGGTAAGTTTTCGGTGCATTTTTGGAGGGTAATGTGAAGGTTTGAACAAAGAACATTCTACATCGGTTTATTGAGGGTCAAACTCATTTTGTAATGCCAAGAGGTGCTAAATCGAGTTTTGCTTCTCAAGGAACTGAACTAGGCTCTTTATTTAAATTCAAACACTACCTCCAAGGATGCACCACAAGTGGCAATCAAGTAATGATATTGCATGCAAAGTTATGGAAATCAATAGGGGACTAACTCGCGCCGAAAAGTCCCATTCAGCGATAACTCTAATAGCTCGTGCATGCCTTAGGTGCCTGTTACATGTACTTCTGTACGTTACAGCACACTTGCAACTTCATATATATATATATATACACAATTTGATAGTGCATCATTTCCTGGCTGCTTCTAAGTGGTGAAATCTGTGATGTGGGCTGTAGGAGTTGTTAAGACCTATTCCTACAGCGTTAGCGGCATGCACACGCTATTATGAGGCGCTTTCAGCAATGAGGGATGCCGTAGCAGCCCTTCACCAAGCCCGTGTCCGGGGCCCCATGACACCAATGAAACAAATAAAAGATTTTGAGGGTACAGAGTGCCTCACACCGCCTACATGGCATATGCCAGTAGAAGAGCCAAGCTCAGATGACGTGCTTATGCGCAGCCGCAGGCAGTTGCAAATGACTTCACAAGAGTGGGCGGTGGGTATTGCAGACACTACCACTCAGTCTGATCAGCAGTTTCTAGAAAACATGAAGCCCAGGAGAATGTCATGGCCTCCATCACCTAATGCGGGTGCAGTACTATAAACTGAACTTTTATAGAATTTGTATATTTGTTGCTTTATGTTCTTAATATCTTCACCACTTACAGTCCAGATGCTTGCTTTATGTAGTGTTTCTTCCTTCCTCTTTGTTGAAGGATTAAATCGTGCTCAGAACTTAACCCTCAGAAAGGTTTAGAGTCAGGCTTGGCTGATTCATACGCACAACCCAAAAAGAGGTTCACTTTGCACAACGAAATTGAAGCTCACCAATCTTGAAGCCTCTCCTCTTTTACAAACTTGCATGTTTCTGAGATATACATGAAACATCAATGAATTTGACTTTGAGGGGGCTTGTAGACTAGAAAACGAACTTTTGTTGGTGATAACTTCATCTATAGTCACTTCTTAGAGAAGTAACCTTTATTGAACTAGCTTTATTCTTCAACCAAGATTCTCCTATTGAAAAATTAAGTTGCAATGAGGGTGCAAATATGGTCAAGTATGTGTATGATTCTAATGCACAACTCTGCAATATGTAGTATTATTAGCCTCTAATTCTTTGCATGCTTGTATTGTCTATCTTTCAAACTATGTTGTACAGAAGTGGGTTTTGAGCTTTGGAATACAATTTCATCAAAAAAAACATGGCTATGAAGTTTTTATGAAAATCTGCAATCAAAATCTTACACATGGCTTTTTTGCATGATAAGATGTTAAATTTAGTTTTCAACCTTATGGATGTAATCTTCAACCACAGTGATTTGTAACAACATAAAATTAAAAAAAGAAAAAACACGGTAAAGCAAACATTTGAGTGGATATATATGACCTTGAGTTATCTTAATCTAATCAACAACACCCTTTGACCTTTAAAGGTTAAAGGGGCAAAATGAGACATTGTTCTTGTCAGACAAATTTTTTTCTACCTAATCAATTCAATTGCACAATAGAAATTGTGATGGATACATTAATAATATCTTAAGTTCTGTATTCAATACACTCTAGTATAAGAGGAATTTGCCCTCTTTTGCCATTGCAACAACTAAAGCTAACCAATCATTTCATAATCTAAGAATTACACAACCAATTTGGAGGATGCTCTTGTAGTTCGAATAACATCCTTTTAACATTTGAAAGTGCGTTATCAAGTTTAACTATTTTTTCAAGCCAGCAACGAGAAAGATCCGACTCCAATTTTCTCATTGAGGATGACCCTTCAGAGATCAAGTCATTTTTGTGGCAGTCAATTGTCATGGTTTGGTCATTTGAGATGTGAGGATGCACTAGGAAGTCCACTGCGGAGGCTTGAATTTCGGAATCTTCAGTTGGTGTCACAACTTGGTCGACTGAGTTGTTAGGATGCGCTAGGAATTCCACTGCCGAGGCTTGACATTTGAAACTTACATTTGGTGTCACAACGTGGTCATTTGGGTTGCGAAGATTCTTGGGGATATTTCTTGGCGTGACTTGAAATTTAGAACCTATATTTGGTGTCACATTTTCCATTGCGCAGCCTGGCCACCACCGGTGATTCCTATTTCCTCTTAATTTTGCCTTTATGTTGTCGCTAAATTGTTTCTCCTCCAACATGTCCTTGTGCAATTGGATCTCGAGCGAAATGGTGGCCTCGCACATGTTTTTGCCAACGTTGTCAACCTCCAACAACGGAACGTCCTTTTCTAACGAACACAGCTTATCATTCTTTGCGGCTTCCTCAATGTAGGTGTATTGCTTGAAGGCGCGGTCACGGAGTCCAAGGCGCCCCCCGTTGTAAGATCGGATATTGACCTCAGACAACCATTGAAACCCTATTAGCTCGCAGAATTCGTTCAACAGCTTCTTGTGAGCTTCGAGGAGCATGCATATACATTTGTTGGCGTAGTATGATGGCAATTTTTTGTCACAAAATAATTGAAGGACATTCTTTATGGAGTCCTGTAGTGTCCGGTCACCTTCCTTGCTCAAGTTCACCAGGAATGCCGCGGCCGGAGCTTTATGAATGTCTTCACTAGATAGTTTCATAAATCGTGGATGCACGCACATTCTTTTGTCGTCGTGATGTTCGTGAAGTTGATGATGGTCTTCTGACTTCAGTATACGAGAGTTGTTACCGTTCACAACACTAGAGCGAGTTGGAGTACAATTGGTGTCCTCGGACACTAGTTGGCACTTTGTGGTTGCATCATCCAAATATTTCTTCACGGGCTGCCTCACATGCTCTCCATGAACTTTGTGCTCATCCTGCCTCACTCTTTGCATATGTTTGTCACAATCGTTCCGTTTCTTTGACTCTAAGGAAACATCGCCAACAATATCATCATGACGCGAACCACTCGACATAATTGGTGCAACCGGTGGCCGCTGAATTCGACGCCGTTTTGGTTGACTTGGATCATCAGGATTAAGTACTGGAACATCTTCCAAACCTACAGACTTGCCGTCTGTGATCAATCCATTATGATGGTGAACAACTTTATCAGAAGATTTCAATTGTAATTGGTCGGAGCTATTGGGATTTGTAGATAGGTGACCTGATTTCTCAGGATTAACTTCCACATTTGGATCATGCATGGCATTAATGTTATTGCTCCCACTTGGCATAGACTTCTTGGGAACATCATCTTCCAGGATTTCCATAAACTCACACAAAAACTCTTGATCCAATGCCACAAGTAACGGAAGGATCTGCTTCTCAATTTCCTCTCGATCTTGTAGTCTATAACCATATTGGCGTTTCTTTGTCCGATACTCGTTCACAAACCTGCAAACTTGCTTGAAGCTCTCTGGGGAAAGTGCTTCCTCCAATTTGCAAATAAAAGCTAAGTTCCGTTGGAACCAGCGAATCCATTTGGGATCAGCTGTCTTCTTCATTTATGATGTTATTCACCACTGATTCACTTATTGATGTGCCGAAGTAATCAATAACTTGTGTGAAGTTCGACGAATTGGTAAACAATCATAGTCTACTACCTCAACGATTTGAGGAGCAAGTAATGGCACACACAAAGGAAGTGTAAGTAGTGCATCTACTTAGTTAAGTAGGCATTTGTACCTGTGTGTTTATAGCTAAATATGTAAAAGTAAAATCTAGGGTAAATTGGAGACAATAAAGTAAAAGAAGACTCTCAATTAAAGATGTATGTTCTGCACAGAATGGAATGGGAATACAATATGATGGATCACATTTTAAGTGAGTTCTCCAGTGGACTAGAGTTATCCGTAAAGTAAAAGCAGATGAAACCATTGGTTTAGTCCCAAACCTTGAGTTTATGAGAATCAACACAAAGTCACCCAAGTTTTTTTAATGCTTGAATCATCATACACAAAGAGTGGTGTCAGGCTATTAAAAACCGACTTTCTAGGTTGTCATGCGAGGGTGAGGATGAGTGGGCCAAGCTAGCCTTGCATAGGCTGATCCAAGATTTAGGACAATGGGTCCCATTCGCATACCATGTTTTTGTCCTTAAATTCTTGCAAAGTTTGAGAGGTGGAAAGAGAAGGTCCTAAAACTTTTACCCAACTTTCAAAATAGGCTCCGATATACGGTGAGCTAATGAGCTCTTAATAGAAAGTTTTCTCAAAGAAGGATCAAACCCACGGTTTCGTCCTTATTTGAGGAACTATACAGATAACTCTATTGCATGCTCATATGTTATGAACTACTCAAGGAGTAAGTAACGGCATACAAAAGGAGTCTATTCTAAATGTTTGGTGAGGTTGGCTTACTTTTATCACATCTTTGTGTCTATATATAAAGATTAAAGGTTCGGTTAGCTTGGAGATAATGAAAAAGTAAAACAAGCAAAATTGAATGAAGACATGAGAAAGTTATTGTTTTGAATAGAATGGAGTATGGTGGGTTTTGTCAATTAGAGAGAATGGTTTTGTACAAGTGTAGCGTCATCCATCCATGTAAAAAAGCATGACCCCCATAAGTTTGTGGTTATTTCATTTCCAATGTGCATTGCTAGACTAATTCATGGTGTTTGAAGCTAATCATGGCATGCGGATTTTTTCTGATTGAAATTTTTGATCTGTATAGTATTGAGGAAGTTCTTGTGGGATGAGTTAAGACGTATGCTCACATACAATAAATACCTCTCACAAGAGGCTTAAGTTTTGTAGTGTCTACTTAAACTCGTCCATTGTGGATGAATAAACTTCAGAAAAACTAATCCTCCGATAAGTTAAGGATTAATTCATTTCAATTGAACCCGTAGACTAAATTGAACTCTTTGATGCCGTTTTAAAATTTCAATGATTAAAAATAAAGTATGATCCCATCTTTATAGGTAGTTAAATGATTTTTCGCCTTCGCCAGTGGATGAGTTCACCTAAACACCACAACGATCCCGACATGGAATTGTTGCATACAAGCCTGCATACTAAGTGTACCTCTCATCCATCCATGTTAAAAGACTGGTGCATTATCCCCATGCATCCTGTTACTTTCATCCATTATGGATGGAAATACTATAATGAAAACATTCATTCATACCAGACAAGCCATTTGCCCTAAAACTGCATCTTCACTCCCACTTCATTTCCGACCAAGATCATTAAGTCACCCTTCGTTGTTGCTACGTTTGTTCGATCTCCGCATTTTGATCATCTGGCATCGACTTCAGGTATGCTTCTACCGCTTCAAGTTGTTTGTGATGCCGGAATTTTGTTCTTGGTTCAACGGCCGGTTGTGTGTTTTCGGGAAAGCCTTGACTTAGATTGAGCTTAGCAGAGTTCTTGTTTCGATTAGGGTTTGGTTTTGGAACTTGAATTTCCAACGGCCTTCCTTCGCGATGAACCTTATGACTCTGAATTGGATTTAACAGCTCAAAATTATCGTTCAAGGACCGGTTGTGTGGTTACAGGTTATCACTTGAGTAGACTTGAGCTTGTAGCTTGGCAGATTTTCCGATTAG
This sequence comes from Polytrichum formosum, assembly GCA_964035585.1. Classification (NCBI taxonomy): domain Eukaryota; kingdom Viridiplantae; phylum Streptophyta; class Polytrichopsida; order Polytrichales; family Polytrichaceae; genus Polytrichum; species Polytrichum formosum. The sequence continues at coordinate 48,696,633 of OZ037937.1, forward strand.
GGTTGAGGTGGACGGTGCTAATATCGTAACTTTAGTAAGAGCTGAGTGTATCTACTACGATTAGATTGTCGATGTTTTAGATGCTTCGTGTTAGCAATTGTAAGGGGATTTTAATGCACCAAATTATGCCTTACTTGGATTTCGTGTGCAAAAGTCATAAGGCTCCAAGTTTGTATTGGTAGATGGCCCTAAACCAACACGGGAACCTGATATCAAGGTGGTGGACATTCTCAAAAATCAAATTGTACTTGTTGTGCAAGAATTTCGGGCGTTGGTTTTGGGCGGGGTGTTCATTTTAACACCATCTACCATCGTGGCTATATGGCAGGAATTGGGCTTTAATATGTTTTTCATCAGCTGGCAGGATTTTGTCATATAGGGTTCTACTTGCATGTCAGATGATTTGTGTTTTGGAGTCGAAAAGCTTGATACTGTTGTGCATAAGCTTAGGGGTTTCTATGGTTGAAAGACTGTAATGTAAGTTAACTAGACACGAGGTGGATGCACTAGCTTGTTGTGGGTCACTTCTGTATTTTGCAGGTGTCATCAGTCACTGGAGGCAAAGCAGTCCCGTGCTAGGTGTGTAGGCCCAAGAGGAGGTTGCAGCCATGACCAGCATTGGCACAGGGGTAGGTTTTGACCTTAATCCTTGAATTACAACTCTTTTACTAACAATAAGCTCAACCATTCCTTGCTTTACTATAAACATTCCTAATCAACATCATCTATGAACTGGGGACAGTAAAGAGGGCAGCACAGAGAATCGTGTACTTCAGCACACAGATAGCCTGCTCATATACTTGTGTAGAGTTCTTGCTCTCATAGTCTATGTTGTGTAGTTGATAAAGTTGGGAAGATTTATGAGTGAAGTTACTGGAGAAAAGCACCCAAGATGTGTTTACTTACACAATCGTATCCTGATTATAATAATGCACACTCCATAGTGATTTATGGACTGTTTTTTGCAATTACATCAATTGGACATTGGTTGCCAAAGACCAAGATCAAAGAACATATCACATGTTCCTAAATTTCTGGAAGTCCAAATTTTTTCAAGATTAATGTCTTTCTAGATTGTTGGAGGCCTCATGTCAATCCTCTTGCGTCCTGCAAGACATGATCGGAGTAAACTTCTATTTACAATTAAGATTTCAGAGTATAAGGTCTTCAGTGTTTAATGTGGTACAAGTCAACAGAGTTATGACTGACAAGAGAGTGGCTGTTGGAAATTGCAGTACGATTTGTCAGTGACCACATTCTCACCAGATGGGCGGGTATTTCAAGTAGAGTATGCCTCAAAGGCAGTCGACAATAGCGGGTGTGTTTCCTCTTAATTCTCTTTGCTGTCAGCTCTGTCTCTATACATCCTATTAGCTGTAATCACAAGTATGCAAAGCATGTACACTTGAAAAGCTCACTTCTCACTCTACCTATTGTGTTGTCTATAAGTTACAGTAACCTTGAACAGTGCCCCTTGTGTTTACAAAGTGCTATTGAGCCTCAGGTTGAGCAGCTTGATTTTATTGAACAGTTATTCAATGATACGTCATTGAATGGTGGATCTTGTAAGTCATGTATTGTAGAACACTGGTTTTGGGCTCTTATTGGTCACTCCAATTATGGAACAGTCACTCCAGAAATAGATATTTAACACCTCAAGACAAGCCTAAGCATTTTGATGGTCTAACATTGTTCACTGGGTTAGCTCTTGAATTGGTGGCTGTCATATATGGTGTCTATTTAGTCTATGTTAGTGAGTTTATATTATGAACTTCGCAATATTCATATTAGTCAAACATGACTGACATCTATCTGTAGGTTTACTTTTTTTTTTTTGAGGATATACAACAGTATGGCTGTTTACAAAGCATACATTACTTGTGTATTTCTATAGGTCAATTTTACTCTTTCATTAGCTTTAACATTTCACATCTTAAACAATCTTTCAGGCATGGTGAACTGTATTTGGACATGAGACTCTTGTAAGCATGGAGGTGTTTATAAACAACAAACAAGTCTATCAATGGTTGCTTGATTGTATTTGAAAGCGTTGGGACTAGTGGATAGTTGATATGTGTCTTGCTGTGGATGAACAGGACGGTAGTGGGGATCAGATGCAAGGATGGTGTTGTCCTGGTATGGCACTGGAACTGATGGCTCTACAATGTTTCAACCTTGATTTTATTCCTGTACAGTATTTGTTCCAAAGAGACATTGTCCTCAAGGGTTTCAGGGCTGGATTTAAGTGATTATATTCCATGGACCTCTGGATTTTGTCTAAGCTTATTACACAACTGCTAGCTTTTGTACTCCATCTTCTAGAGTTCAGAGTTTCTTTCCTTCATTAGTGAAGGTTTACAGAACAGGTCTGTGAGGCTCTTGGCTTTGAAAGCTTGAAAATAAATTTTGGCTATTGAGGTTGACTTCTTGGTTGCATATTGCAGGGTGTTGAGAAGCTAATTTCATCAAAAATGTTGTTGGAAGGCTCCAATCGCAGAATTCATGCTGTTCACCGACATGCTGGCATGGTAAAATGCTCACTATTCTTTGAGCAGCTTGAACACTTCAACAGCCTGCTTTACAGTGTTCATTTGCTCTGCTGGCTCTTGTACTAAAAACACTTCTTGATTATAGCTTTGACCAGAGTTAACATCTGTTTCTTTCTCCACACAGATTTGTGGCATACATTTGTAAAGACTTGAAATTGATGCATGCGTGTCACAGGCAATGTCAGGGTTAGCTTCTGATGGCAGGCAGATAGTTACTAGGGCACGTTCTGAAGCAGCAAATTACCTCAGGTACCTTCACTACCTAGTCACTATTCCTTAACTTTCACCTACATTCTTTATGTTGCTGTTGGGTAAATGGTCTTCAAAGTAGATGATCAACTAGTGGCATTCATACTTCGGTATGATTGGATACAAGTGTGGTACAATTTATGGAAGTCTTTGTACCTACACCTTGTCTTAGCTGCTTAGGCTTGTCTTAGCTGCTTAGGCTTGTCTTGAGGTGTTAAATATTTATATCTGGAGTGACCGTTCCATAATTGGAATGACCAATAAGGGATGTGTCTTTTCAGCTTTTATGGTGAGGAGGTTCCCATCGGTGAACTATGTGACCGTGTTGCACATTATGCTCATTTGTGCACACTCTACTGGTGGCTCAGGTACACTTGTCTTCATGAGGAGTTGTTGCAGCAATTAGGAATAGCTCTGCATAGAGTCTATAAATCTGAGTTCACTCATCCTGTTTTTATCTTTCAAGGCTTTGACTTGTCTATTACATATGGTTCAATACTCGAGCCTTTCCTTGTGCTGGATGATTCAGACCCTTTGGCTCCTCAGCAATCATGGGAGGCTATGACCGAGATGGTCCACAACTATACATGATCGAGCCCTCTGGTGTTGCATATGTAGGTCCTCAGTCTCCTGGTTGTGGTTTTGTTCATCCTTGTTGTCTTTATTCTTTTCTTACAAAGTTTATCTTCCACATAAATGTGCTTACAAAGTTATTAACCTTATATGTGCTGAGGTGTTTCCAATACTTGAATGCCTTGGAATAATGTTAAGAGCTCTTGGACTTGGGTGCAGCGGTATTTTGGAGCAGCAGTTGGAAAGGGTCGGCAGGCAGCCAAAACGTGAGCTCTTATTTGTTTATCATGTTTGCTAGAGATACAATGTACAGCATGTACAAGCAAAGCTAGGGGAGACCTATTGAGGCATTTTTTCCCCTCTGAATTTCACTCATGTTACTTTAGCTATCTCAAATGATAGGAATTGACTACTTCTCTTGAGCACAGTGACATATATCAACTGACACCTGCATTTGGGTTGGGGTGCTGATTTTAGTGAGATTGAGAAACTGAACTTGAATGACATGACCTGCCGAGAAGGTGTAATAGCTGTTGCTAAAATGTAAGCTTCATACTCTTATCAGTTGAATATTTGAAAATAAAATCTTGTGATGTACACTAGGACAGGATGAAACTGCAGTGGATGTGTAGGTTTCTTGTGCTTTTGGAGATTTAATGTTTGCACAGAATAGTGCAGAGTGTCACATCTCCTTGATTGAACTGGAGAACACTAAGCGTTTTCTTCTTCTTTTATCTTATTTTTTTTGAGCATTACTCAGAGTGGCTATGTCTTGGCATGGCTACAGCATTTATGGTGTACATGACGAGGCCAAAGATAAGGCTTTTGAGTTGGAGATGAGTTGGGTTTGTGAAGAATCCAATAGAGAGCATCAACGGGTTAGTCTTTTGTTTTTTGTACCCTTTTCAACTTTCAGGAGTCTATGTTGAAGCGAATTTCACACTTCATACTCTCTTCTGGACTAAATGATATTTTTTGATGTCCTAATTTCTGGCCTGGGATTGGTTTGCTACAGATTCAACTTGAAGGTTTTCTTGCCCTCTTGAGGATGTGTTGTTGTATATTTCTCATAGCAAAATATTCACAATTGAAAATATCCATGCAGGTACCAGCAGATCTGTTATCTGAAGCCAAGGCAGCGGCAAAGGCAGCACAGGATGAAGACATGGATGCTGACTAAGAAAGATATTCAAACTTCCAAGTGTAGTTAGTTGCTGTTATATTTGTAACATCCAAACGAATATATTGTTTTGCGGATTTAGTGATGCTTATTCCTGTTCAAGGTTGTCTGTATTGTGGAGTACACCACACAACAATGACAGACGTACAATGCAGGCCCATCATCATTGATGCTTATGCAATTTATGGCTCTTTGAGCTCTCTCATAAACATGCATCTCTCTGCTTCAGATAAGACTTCACTCTCCATGGCCCAGGCCTCGTTTTCAACTGGATATTTAGTTTCCATAACTTAGTTTGGTCAACCTGGTGCACCACTCAGGTAAGCAGGCTTCTTAATTACACCCCCACCCCCTCCTGGTGTTACTTTAGGGTTCTGAGGGCAAATAGGCAAACATGTCAAGCTTAAGCAGTTTTTGAATTAGTAATTGTGATTTATAACACATGCAGTTTGATATGTAACACATGCTTTGAAGTGAGAGATCTCAAAGCATGTGGCATCTCTTGAACGGTATTGCAATGTGGATGATTTGGACTAGCAGGAATAACCATGTCTTAACATTGATAAGTGGACAGTCAAAAGCATGGAAACCACTTATTGAATTTGCGAGAATTGTGTGGAATCACACTTTGAGCGACTGCTGAAACACTAAAGTGGCAGCACTAAAATTTCAGCAATAGCTCAAAGTAGGCCAATTAAATGGGTGCACATACCCCTCGTTCGAAGTGTGCGGATTTCTAATGGTAGAATGTCAACTTGGCTTGTGCCTGGGTGTTGGGTTGGGTAGTTACTTGGTTCAATGGTTATTAACTATTGGTGTTAGTGGTTGGGGTTTAGGTGTCAATGGTTGGTGTCTCTGGCTCCTTGTTCCCTGGTTTTGACCTTGGTGTTTGTGAGGTGTCCTGATTGTATGCATTTCTTTCGGTGATGAAATAGTCATCTGCATATAAAAAGAAGAAATTGTCCTAGTAGTGTTTTCCTATTCAATTTTATAAGTAACTGTCTGATAAGGCTGTGATAATAGTGTTGCACATGACAGGCATTGGCTGTTGATGTATGTAGTAGCTAACGCAAATGATGATTGGCTAGAATTGTCATCATGTGGCCATGCTGGACTTCCATCAGTCACAAGTGGGTTTGATCCAGAACATTGTGGTAATTCAGGGTCAGGTGTCTAGAGTGACTCCCTAATTTAACGCGGTAATACATACTAAGGTTTTATTTTGTGGGTAAGATGCAAGAGGTGAGTATTGGAGACTCAATGAGCTCAGGAATGATATGTTGCTGTAAGTAGTTGTCTACCATAGATGCTACTGGAGATTGCAGTACCCCACACCCACTATTGTCACACTTCCCATTGCCAATACAGTCAAACCTCTATAAGTGTTACCCCTATAAGCGTTATAATTTCATATATGTTAAGAAAATTTTACTCCCCTACAAAAACACAATTGGTAAGACTAGTGAGTGGTATGTGTTAAGTGTTATAACATGTTCTACTCCCTTCTTTGTTAATTGCACCTCTATAAGTGTTAATTTTGAGAAAATCAAGGTAATAATATATGAGAGCATACATTTTAAACATGTAATCACATTTATCACATTGTTGGAGGCACATGGGTGTTCTTTTGATCTCTATTGAGAGGGAGATAGAGGAAGCTAGGCGCTTGGTAGAGGTTGATGAAGTTGCTACTCTACTTCATCAACTGACGTTGTTGTCATCTGATAGTGAGGTGGGTGACGTGATGAATGCTCATGAATACCTCAATTATGAGATGGAGTTTGA